>CM072819.1:90052615-91510949 GCA_036937905.1 Salvia rosmarinus
GCTCCTCATCGTTAACACGAATGTGAGATTGCCTCACACTCAATCACGCCCACCGTGCTAGAAAAGGTCTACTAAGATTAGGGTTGTTGTTTGAATTCGAGAATATCTAAAAAACAAAGTCGGCGGAAAAACAAAAACCGATCTTACCACACGCCTTCGCGTACCTTTTGGATATGTGACGGATCGATCAGCCATCACTCAGGAAATCTTCGCGGCTTCATCTTTCCTAGTGTAGCCGGGCTGAATCGTCAACGGCATCGAGTTGATGCCTGCCCCAATCGCACAAAACATTTGAAATCCGCCGGCTCGTGATCTCGCACTTAACGTAAATACCTCTGGATCGCCTTGCAGACGGAGGGCTTCGCGCAAGAGCTAACGCTGCATTTCTTTGGATAGGGTAATTTCTCAAATTTCCAGGTTTCTTCTTGCTTACAAGCTGCCTTTAAAATTTCATGTATCCGGCATGTTTGCGCGCTTCAAAGAGAGGCAAATTTATCTCAACTTTTTAAAAACTCTTTGGCAAGAGCAAACTCTCGCTATTCTTGACTTGATAAGTCGACTAGAACGGGACCGAGGAGTATGTGTCGATATTTGCTTCGGGCGCCGCGGTTGACTCGCGACACTGGGAAGGTCGCGAGGTCCGGCTGGCGCGCTCTGGCGTCTTCAGAGCTGCAGGGCGCGATGCCACTATTTCTCGGCGCCCGCTTGCTACCACATTGCTGGAGGTCATGCAGGCCGAGGTCACTCTGAACAACACATGCCGCACACTGCGATTGGCCGTGGTCGGTGCGGCGCGTGTCGGATCGCTAGGCGAGACAACTGGACTCCTCGCGGCCGGGCTCACGGTCGCTGGAGCTCGGTCGCAGTTGCTCGCCCGCGCTTTCATGCTCTTCCCGCGCGTAGGCTCGGGTAGGCTCGCCCACCTCGCGCGGATGGCGAAACTGCGATTTTTAGGTCCCCCGTATTGTCTGAAGCGGCCTGCTTCGGCGTTGTATTCTCAGTCTTGCTATCCTGTCCGATGTTGGTCTCATTATCTTCATGTGTTTGCCTGGCTCCAAAGTGGATTCTACCGTGTTATCTCTCGCGCATAGATATTGATGACGAGTGCACCGCGGCCATGAGATTCGATTCGTCATTCGTTGGTTGCTCACAACCAAACATGCATCAACTCTTCTAGATTCTGCTTCTTGACTCTGAATCACACCATTACGCATGTGAAGTCACTGCTGGAGGTTGTTCGAAATGTCGGATGATTATCGATTGACTGTCGACGTGCGTCTGTCTCATCACTCAAAGTGAACTTTTCATGGAGATCGTCATATTTGAATCACTCTCCCAAGACGTGCTTTGAACACGTGTCTCTCCGTGCCATCTGAGTAGCGCTTGCATGCCATCTCTTCTAAATACGCTACTCGCCTACTTGCTCTGCTCAATAAACACCCACCGATGCATCTACCATGCCCTCATTCGCCATGTCCCATCAGAACTGCATGTGATCTATTGCTCCTTGGAGAACCCATGTTGTGGACATCGTCTCTAGACCTGAATCTCTCTCACTCGAATAGCGATTCGTCGGTTTTGGCAAAATGAGATTTCGGCGATGATCTTCAGGCCACCCGTGAGTATTTGAAGAAACCGCAAAGTTTCCCCAAGTGTCGTAGCACCGGCCCAAACTCTTGAACCAATCTTTCACCGTCACATGAGAAACCGAACAGCTGATCCGATCGTGTCTGTGTGGCACCCCATTCTATTTGATGGTGTCACAAATATCGAAAGTCTCGAGATGCATTCGGTCTTCCGTGACTCCTCCAAACCTGCTCTCCTTAGACCATCCGATCAGGCGGTTTTAGCTCAAAATTGTTTGCATCTACGTGGGCCAACCGCCTCCGAATGCTCGTGGAGGTCGGTACATGTGATTCGAGGTCTTCCTGAGCAGGGACAATGATTCCCATATTCTCCATCCGACCGCATCTCGCAAAGTCCAGCATGCGCAACTCGCTGGAGAATGCCCTGTATGGATGCGCCATTGCACTGCCTCTTCTCTCGTCCTTTCTCCTTTGAGAGCTTTGATCTCGGATCTAATAATATTCAGAGGTCCAGATCTTGTACATAAACACTCCAGAAAGAGAGAATTGCACCAAAAAATAAATAAATAATATATATAACTCGAATTAATAAATCCAAATCGCAAATTATTTCTATGCAATCTAATAATCCCAAGAACCAAAATTTGATCGCTCCTTTTTCAATAACGTAGGTGTATATGAAGGTAAGCGCAGTATCGTATCCATGATCAGTAAAACATAGAAGCTAGCTCAACGATAATTCATCATTATCCAAGCACGTAATTGTGAAGCTTTTGGCTTCAATTAATCAAAGCAGAGGTAATAAAACATAAAATAAAAAAAGCAATAAAACTCGATGTAAAAACAGAAGAGACTAACCCTAGGGATGCATTAATCCACCACAAGTATGTTTATCCTGCTTCCTATTAACCAATTTTAATCCGCAAAGATGGAAGATCACATATAACCAAATTTCATATTAAATTGTAGATTACTAGTTTTCCTATTACAGTAGCCTCTAGGTGAAAACAAGAACCCAAAAGGATCACAAGAATATGCTTCCTACGAATATCCTATCTCACTACGACTCAAGGTTATTCGTATCATGCATTCAGATCGATGACAATTAATACAATTCGTAATTAACCGCAACTAGATATGCATCAAGATTGATGAAATAAACATATAAATAAGCACAAGAATCATGAATCAATGCCTGAGGTAAATAGAAATAAGAATCACAAATATAGGATCGATCATGCAAACCCAGATTAGAAGAAAACGAATAATATAACAATAAAATACGATTTAACATAAAACAAAATTAAATATATAAAACCCGATGAAAGCGTTGATGAACAATGTTGGGTCAATCCAATCCCTCGTGGAAAACGGAAATTGCAAAGATTATCCGGACGAAACGTTTAACGTAGACAAAACGTAAAACAAATGAAGAACAATGCGTAAATCAACTCTAGAATGAAAATATGGTGAGATAAAGCTAAAAATCTGAAAACTTATGAAAAACCGAGTAAAAGAGGCTCGAATCGAGGTCTCAAGTCGGGCGGGGTGCCATATATAGCACACCCCAAACCCTACCCTCCTTCGCCGCCAGACTGGACGACCCTTCGCGATCACTAGTCGATCGCTAGGTATTTCTCGCGCTCGCCTCGCCGTGTGGAAAACGAATGTTAACCCTCGCCCGAGGATCCATCTGGTGTTTAATTCACCATACATTGATTATAAACCCAGATGCGCTCATATAATTAAATCGCAACACGCCAGTTTTCACGCGTTTACCTTTGATCCGCCGAGGTGGATCGAACCGGATGAACGGATCGAACGGATCGAGACTCGTGCTTTGACCTTCCGGATCTGATCCCATCGCCCAATCTCCAACGCCGAGCGAGGACGATCTATGGAGAATGCTTCGAAAATCACCCAATGCTCTCTCAAACTCACGAAATTTTCTCTCAAAATTTGTGAGATGACCGAAAATCTGCTTGTAATTTGTGAGTGTGTAATAGACATTATCTCATACCTTATATTTATAATGCACTACCTTAATCCTATATATGAATGTTACCATAATCCTATATGGAATATTACCATAATCCTATATGGAATATTACCATACACTTAGGATTATTTCCATACTTTAGATTATTTCCATACTTTAGATTATTTCCATACCTCAAGATTATTACCATAATCTTATATGGAAAGGATCTATGATATTCCATAAATATAATTATATCCTCGGGATAAAGAGAATAAAATCTTGCCTTCGAGAGCTATAGGGGCCGATCTCCACAAAGGTTATGGGCCTGGATGGGCCACCAGGATCAAATGCAAGGAATAAAGATGGGCCTCAAATAAATTAATTATCTTATGTTCAAATTCCGTAACATAAATTAATTTATAAACATTCGATCATGCCACTAGAGAAAGAATGTTGACTTACCCTTTATTACCGGTTGAGTCGGCTTGCACTTAGACATTACGTAATCCCCAGATTTAAGATATCGAACGTCCATTAATCATTTCTAGCAATCGATCGCTAAACGATTAATATCCTTATTTCTTAAGTAGTACCACTCAACCTTATTATTGTACTCGAGCTAACTCAACCTGCAGGTTTAGTACAATAAACCTTTGAGCTCCTTATGGACGCCATCATCCTAAACGGATACGGTTTACTCGACATAATAACTAGCGACATACAAGATCGCCACCACCCAAGATGCGGAGAATCTGGTTAGAATATATAACCCTCACTCATAACAAGTCAAAGTGATGGTCAAGAACTCATACTCACCTAATACCTTATCGAGGTTTAGATTATCGAAGTCACCGAGATCTTGTTCTTCACGACGGCGAGAAAGAAGAACTCATCTCACCGGATCCTTCAATACGCCGTAGACGCATCAAAGATAGACAAGCAACTAAGTCAAGTCACTTCATCTATACCTGCAGCCTAAACCGACAACTCGCCCTTAAGTCGCCTCACCGTTGGAAACTTTTTATATCTCATTGTTTCGACCAATCATATGTACTCGTGATCTTCACACATCGTATGATCTAACTTATATATGAGATAAGGGGACACAATATATGCAATCAAGTATTCAAATCGAGATAGAGATTGTAATAGTGGTAATGTAGAAACATTCTATACAAGCTCAACCAAACCGCTTTCAAGATACAAATCCAACAATCTCCCACTTATACTAAAGCAAACTTTTAGTATACAATGTGTCTTTCTACTAGCTATTACAAACAACCATCACTTTGCTTCTCCCACTTATACAAAAGTTTCTCTCTGGGTGCCATCAAGCGCAATCCAAGTCCTCTAACGTGTCCATCGTAGACTTTTGCGCGCGGAGCTCTTCGTGAATGGATCTCGCTAGATTTTCCGTCAGATCAATCTTTTCAATCAAGACGTCACCTCGCCTAACGATTTCGTCGTATGACATGGTACTTTCTCTCTATGTGTTTAGTCGCTTTATGGGTCCGTGGGTTCCTTCGAGTTTGCCATCGCACCCGAGTTATCACAAGAACTATGATACTTTGGGCAAACCAGTACCACACCTAGATCCATGAGGTAGTTCTCAACCATACAGCCTCCTTAGAAGCCTCCGAAGCGGCTACATATTCGCTTCCATGGTAGAGTCCGCAATGCATCGCCGCTTTGCACCGCCAGATACGGCTCCACCTCCCAAGGTAAACACACCTAGCCCGAGGTCGACTTTTTCTCATCACGGTCGCCTTGGAACCGAGTCCAGATAACCCAAAGGCATTAGACTATCTCGCATGGTAAACTAGCCTATAATCTCGAGTCCTTTCGTGTACTTGAGTATATGCTTTATCGCAATCCAATGAGCTTGTCTGTGGTTAGATCGACATTCAGCTACTATGCCTACCGCATAGCGTATATCGGCCTCGTGCATAAGATTGCAAGTACATGAGACTTCCTACGGCGGGCGTATGGAACTTGTCTCATTTCCTCTATCTCCTTTGCAAATATAGGATGATCTGCTTTAGATAAAGGAACGCCATGTCTGAAGGTAGCAATCCTTTCTCAAGGTCCGATACTAAAACGAGTAATCACAAAGATCAATGTAAGACGCCCGAGATAAGCTCAATATTTTCTTCTCGCGATCTCGGAAACCTCGATCCCAAGAATGTACGTGCATCTCCTAAGTCTTTCATTTGAAACCGATCGATAGCCAACTCTTTACGCCCGATAACACTTCACGTTGTTGCCAACTAGAAGGATGTCATCTACATAAAGTGCAAGAAATACCACATCACCGTTAACATCTAACCGATACACACAACTCTCGCTAGGCAACCTGGGTAAATCCATAGGACTTTACTACCTCACAAAGCGTAAGTTCCATGATCGGGAGGTTCGCTAAGTCCATAAATGGACTTCTTAAGCTTCCATACTAGATGCTCTTCACCTTTATCACATAACCTTCAAAGTGTTGCGACATATAGATGTCTCTACCTTCCTCAAGGTAACCGCTTAGAAAAGCGGTTTTAACATCCATTTGCCAAACCTCTAGGTTCAAGTGGGCTGCTATGGCCAAGAATTTCGATGGACTTGAGCATTGCTACAGTGAAAGGTCTCATCGAAATCGATGCCCTCAATCCGAGTGTACCCTTCGCCACAAGCCCCGGCTTTAAAAGTCGAAACCTCTCCATCTAATCTCTTCTCTCAGATATCCACTTACTACCTACGGCTTCCTCGCCATCCGGTAGAGGTGTCTTTCATATACATCCATAGCCGCTATGGACTCCATTTCTAAGTCCATAGCGGTGTGCCATGATCTTGCATCAATATCTCAGACGCCTCCTTGTATGTCCACGGGTCGATTATCGCATGTTCGCCTCATTGACTAAACCAAGATTCACCCACGAACATAAATCGCCTGGGTTGACGAACAACCTCCCACTACGACGAGGTTCTACAGCACAATGGCAACGGTGGGTGCAGATACTTGTGGTTCTCTAACTTGCGAACTTGTCGTGGTAGGTACCACTGCATGCGGTCGGTATCTCCAGTGAACTCGACCCACTTCAATTTCTTGAAGTATCCGGTGTCGATCCTCCCACTGCACTCGACATCTCGCACCTTCGCCTAATCGGTGGTGGAATACGATCATCTTCTAATTCTCAAGAATGATTTCAACTTTGGACTTATGATTTTCATGTAGTCCTCTTCTAAGAATCGAGCATTAGTGCTAATAATGACCTTCCGATCCTTGTGACTATAGAATAAACCACCTTCGCCTCCTCCAGATAGCCAATAAACAAATTTTGCCGATCTAGCTCCAACTTGCGGGCTTCTTGTTCAAGACATGTGCCGGATCGCCCCATATCCTTATGTGGCTTAAACCGGCTTCATACCAAACCACAACTCGAAGGGGTCTTTCGACCGACTGACTGACAGACTAGATTTAGCAAGTATGCCGCCGCCTCTCTAAGGCATACCCCGTAACGAAATAGGCAATGTAGCATAACTCATCATAGATCTAACCATTTCCAAAAGAGTCCTATTTCTTCGCCTCCCGACACCCATTTTGTCAGGTGCGTCTTGTTGAAGTCTACCGGATGTAATCCCACACTTCACTAGATAGTCCATAAACTCGTTATCGAGGTATTCGCCACCGCGATCGCACCGCAAAGTGACTTGATACTCTTACCTAGCCTCGCCTCCACTTCCGCCTTAAACTCTTTGAATTTCTCAAAGCATTCGCACTTGCGCAAGGTATATGTATCCGCACTCGAGTAATCGCCAATGAAAGTGACAAAATACTGCATTCTCCACGAGCTTGTGTGACATCGGTCCACACAGTCGAATGGACTAACTCCAACATTTCATGGCTCTATAACCCTTCGCTTTGAAGTCTCGGTCGACATCTTACCTTCTATACAGATTCGCAGATCGGGAACTGAGTAACCGTGAGATTACCCAACGCCCATTCTTAGCCAGCCTTGATCCTATTTAGATTGACGTGACCTAATCTAAGATGCCGTAGAAAAGTAGAGTCATCTTGCGAAGAAAAACTTTCTTTTTAGGGTTTGATGAAGATGCAACATAGTTATAGTGTATTATGTTTTGCGTAAATAGTATAAAGCTTAATTATATAAAGTGCCAACACGTATAACTTCGCCATTTCTTATGATAGAAACACCACTATCAAAAATAATAAATATCCATGAGTAAATAATTCAAACAGAAACAAGGTTCCACCAAAATCCGCACATATAAAACGCCTTTCAAAACTAAAACCGTTGTCCTAAAACATAAAGAACATCTCCAACTGCAACAGCTCTGACTTCTTTGGCGTTGCCCATGGAGATCGTTATCTCGCCATCAAACAGCCTCCTTGTCCGCAGGAACCCCTCGCAGGTGTAACAAACATGATCAGCATACCAGTATCTACTACCCAAGAATGGGTAGAACAAGTCGCTAAACATGTTTCACATTAAAGCAAACGGCATACTCGAGCTTTGAGCATAGGCACTCGCCTTCCAACGCCCCTGCCTTACCGCACTTGAAGCACTTGCGCCTTCTCCTTCGCTTCTTCAAGCCTCCAAGTGGCAACCATGTTCTTGCTCCCATTACTCCCACTATTTCCTCGCCTTACCACCTTTGGCACCCTTTTTCTATTTCCATTTTGCAATCTAAAATTTTGGGCCCTTAGATGTGCTAGCAAGAGCATGTGCCCTTTTCCCATAACTCCTTCCGCAAAGAACTAGATCATTAAGCAACCGACTAAGTGTAAACTCGGTCTTGCTCATGATCGCATTCACGCGAAAGTTCTCAAAAGACTTAGGCAAGCAGTATTGAGGATGATATCGACCGTCACCGTCAATACCTCCTCCCAACCCGATCAAGACTATCCATGAGATGAGTCATGTGAGACATGTTCATGGACCGAACTTCCTTCTTCCATCTTACACGCCAAGATTTCTCTCATGTGTGGTCGATCGTCTCGATCCGATCGCCCAAACTTACCTCGAGACTCGACCAAATATCGTCAATGCTTCATCATCGATCGATGTTGCACCGCAAGCCTTCGACATCGTAGTCATCATATAGCATTTAGCCATATTGTTCGACTTATTCCAAAGTCCGCCGACTCGCCGCCATTAGTCGACGCGCGAAGAAGGGCATCGGGTTTAGAGTAGTGAGAACAAACATGTGTTCTTCAAATGATAAGAACATATTCCATGTTTCGCTTCCACTCGATAAAATTTGACCGGATAACGGATTTTGTGCGAGCATATTGATAATCGGCGAAGAGACATATCTCAAAACGATAATGTAAACACATAAGCATACGATCGCATATAATTCGTGAATAATAATATTGTAACCTTTGATAAAACAATATTAATTGAAACCTCAATCGCCCAAGGAATCTCACATGCAAGCCACGCTGTGATCGCCATACACATGAACCCCCACTGCACTAAAATATACCTTTTAGTCGCTTAATTTCAATCCATGTCAACTTATCCTTATGACAAATGAAATTAATGATCGACCTTACTAGACCACATCACTATCGCAAGAAGGGACTTCATGGAAGTTGTACTGAGGTGATGTCTCACATCGACCACAATTTTAATAAACAGATGAATTTTAGAATTGGTATACTCACCTGACCATACCGCCCAATTCAAATTCTTTTTGTTATCTCATTTTATATCTATCTCTAGAGAACTTATGAAAAATCGCATACGTAAGCCAATGCTGTGCGGATCGCTACATGAAAACTCCCACTTCTCAATAGATTTAAAATGTTTTATTTAGAAATCTCATCTAACAAACTTATGATAAATGCAAGCAAGCCCGCGCTGCAGGATCGCCACTCACAAAGCAAGGCCTCACTTTGTTTAGAGATCAAAAGTGGAGGTCTCGACATTTTAATTTGAAAAATTAATTTGTCGGGTTGCTTGCTTAGTCTTTTTATTCAAAAGGTTTGTCCATGCAGCATCACGTAATCCTAGCATGCTTTTCTATAGAACTCAACATGTAAAACATGCTCGCAAATTCTAAAATATGCTTGATAAACGCTGATAAACCTAGCATGCTTACTTATGCGCATCCAATTACGTAAAACACTTAAAGGTTTGTCAACGAATTTAAACATACATAGCATGCTACCGCATAATTTAAACATCCACCTACATGCATATGAACGATAAAATAAAATAAAACGCTCATCGCGCCCAATCGTGAAACTCGCACATTTAAATCTAATCTATTACATAGATTTACAAAGCATGTAAATTAAACTTCAAACGGGCCTCGCGTGCACGGCACGGACCGATTCAACACCGGGCCTCGCGTACGGCACGGGCCGGAAAACTGAAAATCGTGGTCCGCCGTGGTCGGCCCAAAGAGTGCTGGGCCGCGCCAGGCTAAGCCCGCCGCGCCCAGCTCGCTGCCGCCCGCCCGCTGCTCATGGCCGCTGCGTCGCTAACGCGACCGCGACCCGCCGAAAGCACGCTGCTTGCGCCACGCCCCCGAACGCCCGAACGCCGCCGAGACATCGCCGCCCGCCGCCTTACCGCGATCGCGAGTCCGCCGCGGCGTTGCCGGTTTCAACGCAACGCGCCGTCCGCCCGCTAGCTCGCGACGGCCACTCCGCGGGTAATCTCGCGATCGCTGAAGCTCGCCGCTAAGCCGCCAGGATCTCGCGAGAACGCCCTGTCGTCACAGCCCAGCTCGCGACGCCTCTAGCGATCCGCGAGACTCGCCGCGAGAAACCACCCGTATGCGTACCGTGACTGCTTTTTCTCTCGCTGCTTGCTCTTCGCTCGCTCGCTTCGCTTTCTTCTTTACGTATAAGATTTACATAATAAAATCTAATCTAACCACGGATTTTCTCGTGGTGTAAAAAACAAAACCAACAAAACAAACGAGCCACGATGAACGACAAATCCATATAATAATAACGCACGTAATAATCAAACGTGAATTAATCCAACAGAGCCAAGATTCCGATCCTGTGCTCGATACCAATCGTAGGAAAACGAATGTTAACCCTCACCGAGGATCCATCTTGGGTGTTTAATTCACCATACATTGATTATAAACCTAGCATGCGCCTATATAATTAAATCGCAACACGCTGGGGTTTTCACGTTTACCTTCGATCCGCCGAGTGGATCGAACGGATGAACGGATCGAACGGATCGAGACTCGTGCCACCTTCTCGGATCGTATCCCGATTGCCCAATCTCCAACGCCGAGTGAGGACGATCTATGGAGAATGCTTCGAAAATCACCCAATGCTCTCTCAAACTCACGAAATTTTCTCTCTCAAAATTTGTAGATGACCGAAAATCTTGCTTGTAATTTGCGAGTGTGTATTGTACATTATCTCATACCTTATATTTATAATGCACTACCTTAATCCTATATGGAATGTTACCATAATCCTATATGGAATATTACCATAATCCTATATGGAATATTACCACACTTAGGATTATTTCCATACTCTTAGATTATTTCCATACTCTTAGATTATTTCCATACTCTCAAGATTATTACCATAATCTTATATGGAAAGGATCTATGCATATTCCATAAATATAATTATATCCTTGTGGATAAAGAGAATAAAATCTTGCCTTCGAGAGCTATAGGGCGCGATCTCCACAAGTTATGGGTTGATGGGCCAAATTGTGGATCAAATGCAAGGAATAAAGATGGGCCTCAAATAAATTAATTATCTTATGTTCAAATTCTGTAACATAAATTAATTTATAAACATTCGATCATGCCACTAGAGAAAGAATGTCGACTTACCCCTTATTACCGGGTTGAGCTCAAGCACTTGACATTACGAATCCCTCGTATTTAAGATATCGAACGTCCATTAATCATTTCTAGCAATCAATCGCTTAAACGACAATATCCTTATTTCCTTAAGTAGTACCACTCAACCTTATTATTGTACTTGAGCTAACTCAACCTCGCAGGGTTTAGTACAATAAACCTTTGAGCTCCTTAAGGGACGCCATCATCCTAAACGGATACTACATCGACATGTATAACTAGCGTGACATACAAGATCGCCACCACCCAAGATGCGGAGAATTGGTTAGAACATATAACCCTCACTCATAACAAGTCAAAGTGATGGTCAAGAACTCATACTCACCTAATACCTTATCGAGGTTTAGATTATCGAAGTCACCGAGATCTTGGTTCTTCACGACTGGTCGAAGAAGAACTCATCTCATCGTGATCCTTCAATACGCCGTAGACGCATCAAGATAGACAAGCAACTAAGTCAAGTCACTTCTTATCTATACCGCAGCCTCAAACCGACAACTCGCCCTTAAGTCGCCTCACCATGGAAACTTTTATATCTCATTAGCTTGACCAATCATACGCATTCGCGTGATCTTCACACAATCGTATGATCTAACTTATATATGAGATAAGGGACACAAATATATGCAATCAAGTATTCAAACCGATAGGAGATTGTAATAGTGGTAACAGAAACATTCTATACAAGCTCAACCAAACCGCTTTCAAGATACAAATCCAACAGCTCGCTTCGCCTCAGTGTGCTCGCTTCGTTACCTCGCGACCTGACTAGCGGTCGCTAGCCACGGTCGCGAGAAATCGTCCAGTAGCTTTCTCGGCGCTGGGCTTCGCTCGCGGGCACGAGATCGCGGTCGCGGCGACGCTGGTTCTCGTGACGGGTTGCTTAGCGGCCCGCCTAGCGACCGCTAGGTTGGTCGCTAAAACAGCCGATGTGTATTTTGGCTCGTGCGGCCGTTCCTTGCTTCGATTTTCAACATATGGACCTACACAACACCAAAAGAACACCCAAGAGCAGTATCTTCTAGAAATAGGTAAAACATTAAGAATCGATACGTAAACGCACATTAAACGAGCTAAACTCATCTTCAAATATCAACTATAAACGTGTAAAATGCGCGTTTATCACTGACCATCACTTTGACTTGTTATGGGTGAGGTTATTTGTTCTAACCCAATATTCTCCGCATCTTGGGTGGTGGCGGTTTGTATGTTATGCTAGTTATCTCATCACGAGTCACGTATCCGCTTAGGATGATGACGTCCCCTTAAGGAGCTCAAAGGTTTATTGTACTAAACCCCGCAGTCGAGTTAGCTCAAAGTACAATAATAAGGTTGAGTGGTACTACTTAAGGAATTAAAGATATTAATTATTTTAAGCAATGTAATGCTCTAAATAATTAATGGACGTACGATATCTTAAATACGGGATTCAGTAATGTCTAAGTGCAAGCCCAACTCACCTTCTGTAATAAAGGGTAAGTCAAGATTTATTCTCTAGTGGCATGAATAAATGTTTATAAATTAATTTATGTTCGGCCGAACATAAGATAATTAATTTATTTGAGGCCCATCTTTATTCCTTGCATTTGATCCTCGGCTCGCCCATCCAGTTCCAGAATCGCTAATGAAATCGCGCCTCAACCTAGTATGGTAAGGATTTTATTCTCTTTATCCTATAAGGATATTATTATATTTATGGATATGCATGGATCCTTTCCTAATGGGATTATGGTAATGCATTATAAATATAAGGTAAGAGATAAGATCAAGGTTAATCCTCATTATTATATTACTGCATTTTCGTGAGCCTCAAGAGTGAGATTCTAAAATAGCTGTGGTTTTGAGGGTGATTTCTTGTAGTATTCTCCATAGATCGCCCTCACTCGACGCTGGAGATTGGGCAACCGGGATACGCCCAAGATCAAAGCACGAGTCTCGATCCGCTCATCCCGATCCACCTCGACAGATTCGAAACACGAAAATTTATGTGTTGCAATTAATTACATAGACGCATGCTAGGAATATAATCAATGTATGGTGAATTAAACATCCAAGATAGATCCTCGGGAGCGGGTTAAACCGAGTTTTCCCATCAACCTGCACATCAAAAACGAGATGCAGGGCTAAGTACAAAAGTACTCAGTGGATGCATTGCCTAAACATTTTCTTTATCAAAAGTTATTGAACTGCCCACCATAGCACATGAGGATTTTAGTTGAAAGACTCATGCCTATCAAACATTTTATCATTTTCCAAAAGCGTTCGGCCGAACTATTTCATTCACGTTGTTTTCATATCTGATCATTCATTCGTTCATTCATTCGCGCACTATGGAGGTGGCCACCTACACATAGTCGCCGTGACCGATCGAGGTAGCTAACCTTAACACACAGTCACACGTGTACACAATCTGAGTTAGTCCTTAACTAAGTCGGATACGATCGTTACCCTTTTTTAACGTTGGTGGACCAACACATTCACATACCACATTGAGATACCAATCTCAGATAGGATAACAACAAAACATAAACATTTGGCAGTCAATAACATTTCATATGATAATATTTCATAAAGCTTTGTAAAACATGCTTTGAGATATGCATAATATTTTCGTTTCAAGAAAGCCGACCTGCTAATCCAAAGCTAGTAAGTCTAAATGAGCAGGGTGTAGTTGTTCTTGTAGGGAAATCTGATTTTAACCCTCTCCCGAGGATCTATCTTGGATGTTTAATTCACCATACATTGATTATATGTCTAGCATGCACCTATATAATTAATTGCAACACGTAGGAGTTTTCTCGTGTTTACTTGGATGGGCCAGCCCAAGGATCAAATGCAAGGAATAAAGATGGGCCTCAAATAAAATAATTATCTTATGTTCAAATTTCGTAACATAAATTAATTTATAAACATTCATTCATGCCACTAGAGAATAAATGCCGACTTACCCTTTATTTCCGGTTGAGTCCGGCTTGCACTTAGACTTCTGAATCCCCCGTATTTAAGATATCAGACGTCCATTAATTATTTACGCTGCTCGACCGCTAAAATAATTAATATCTTTAATTCATTAAGTAGTACCACTCAACCTTATTATTGTACTCGAGATAACTCAACCTCGCAGGTTTAGTACAATAAATCTTTTGAGCTCTTTAAGGGACGCCATCATCCTAAACGGATACGTGACTCGACACTGTAACTAGCATGATATACAAGCACGGCCACCACCCAAGATGCAGAGAATCTTGGGTTATCTCATGTAACCCTCACCCATAGCAAGTCAAAGTGATGGTCAGCAACTCATACTCACCTAATACCTTATCGAGATTTAGATCAACGTAAGTCTCCGTGATCTAGGTTCTTCACGACGGTCAGATAGAAGAACTCATATCATTGTGATCCATCAATACGTCAGAGACGTACTAGCATAGACAAGCAATCAAGTCAAGTCATTTCTTATCTACACCGCAGCCTATACCGACAACTCGTCCTCAAGTTGTCTCACCATGATACTTTTTATATCTCATTAAGTCAACCAATCATACGCACTTACGGATCTACAACACACCGTATGATCTAACTTATATATGAGATAAAGGGACATACATATGCAATCAAGTAAACAATTCAGATAGGAGATTGTAATAGTGGTAACAGGAAACATTGTATACAAACTCAACCAAACTGCTTTCAGTATACAAATCCAACAATCTCCCACTTATACTAAAGCAAAACTTTTAGTATACAATGTGTCTCTCTACTAGCTATTACAAACAACACCATCACTTTGCTTCTCCCACTTATACAAAAGTTTCCTTTCTAAGTGGGTGCCATCTTGTGCAATCTAAGTCCTCGAATATGCTCTTCGTAGACTTTTTATGGCAGCTCTTCGTGAATGGATCAACAAGGTTATCCGCAGCACCAATCTTCTCAATCAAGACATCCCCTGCCTAACGATTTCGTATGACATGGTACTTTCTCTCTATGTGTTTTGTTGCCTTGTGGGTCCGTGGTTCCTTCGAGTTTGCACATCGCACGAGTTATCACAAGAACTATGATACTCTTGGGCAAACCAGTACCACATCTAGATCCATGAGGTAGTTCTTGAACCATCTGACCTCTTTAGCAGCCCTCGGCGGCTACATATTCGCTTCCATGGTGGAGTCCACAATGCATCGCCGCTTTTCACTACGCCTGTGGCACGGCTCCTCCTCCCAAGGTAAACACATAGCCGGGTAGATTTCTTCTCATCACGGTCGACTTGAAATCCGAGTCCAATAACCCAAAGGCATTAGACTATCTCGCATGGTAAACCACCTATAATCTCGAGTCCTTTTACGGTACTTGAGTATATGCTTTACCGCAATCAATGAGCTTGTCCAGGGTTAGACGATATCTAGCTACAATGCCTACCGCATAGCGTATATCGGGTCTCAGACATAAGATTGCGTACATGAGACTTCCTACGGCGAGCGTAAGGAACTTGTCTCATTTCCTCTATATTCTTTGCAACACAGTGATCGCCTTCCTTAGATAAAGGAACGCCATGTCCGAAAGGTAGCAATCCATTCTCGGCGGTCTCGCATACTAAACGAGTAATCACAAGATCAATGTAAGACGCCCGAGATAAGCTCAACATTTTCTCTCTTCGATCTCGGTAAACCTTGATCCCAAGAATGTACTCTACATCTCCTAAGTCTTTCATTTGAAACCGATCGGATAACCAACTCTTTACGTCGATAACAACTTCACATTGTTGCTAGTAGAAGGATGTCATCTCACGTAAAGTGCAAGAAATACCACATCACCGCTGACATCTAAACGATACACACAACTTTCGCTAGGAAACTGGGTAAATCCATGGGACTTTACCGCCAAAAGCGTAGTTCCGTGATCGTGAAGCTTGCTTAAGTCCATAAATGGACTTCTTAAGCTTCCATACTAGATGCTCTTCACCTTCACCACATAACCTTCTGTCTTTGCATATAGATGTCTCGCTTTCTTC
The DNA here is from genome assembly GCA_036937905.1 of Salvia rosmarinus. NCBI lineage: Eukaryota > Viridiplantae > Streptophyta > Magnoliopsida > Lamiales > Lamiaceae > Salvia > Salvia rosmarinus. The sequence goes on from CM072819.1 coordinate 90,069,054, forward strand.
AAGGTAACCGCTTAGGAAAGCGGTTTTCACATCCATTTGCCAAACCTCGAGGTTTAAGTGGCTACTATGGCGTAAGAATTCGATGGACTTGAGCATTGCTACAGCGAAAGGTCTCATCGAAATCGATGCCCTCAACTGAAAGTGTACCCTTTCGCCACAAGCACGGCTTTAAAAGCCTAAACCTCTCCATCTCAATCTCTTCCTCTTGTATACCCACTTGCTACCTATGGCTTCCTTGCCATCCGATAGAGGTGTCCTTTCGTATACATCCATAGTCGTTATGGACTCAATTTCTAAGTCCATAGCGGTGTGCCATGATCTTGCATCAATGTCTTCAGATCACCTCATTGTATGTCCATGGGTCGATTATTGCCCGCTTTCGCTTCACGGGACTAAACCAAGATTCACCCACGAACATAAATCGCTCGGGTCGACGAATAACCCTCCCACTACGACGAGAGCTCACCGCACAATGGCAACGGTGGGTGCAGAACTTGTGGTTCTCTATCTTGCACAACTTGTTGAATTTGAGCCACTTAGACGGTGGTATCTCCAGTGGAACTCGACCCACTTCAATTTTTGAAGTATCCGTGTCGATCCTCCCACTGACACCCACATCTCGCACTTTGGCTTAATCGATGGTGGAATACGATCATCTTCTAATTCTTGAAGAATGATTTCAACTTTGGATTTATGGTTTTCATATAATCATCTTCTAAGAATCGGGTATTAGTGCTAATAATGACCTTCTGATCCTTAGGACTATAGAATAAACCATCTTTCGTCCCTCTAGGATAGCCAATAAACAGCCTTGGGTCGGATCTAGCCTCCAACTTGTCAACCATCTTATTCAAACATGTGTTTGGATCGCCCATATCCTTATGTGGCTTAAACTGAGCTTCATACCCAAACCACAACTCGAAAGGGGTATTTTCGACCGACTTGATGGTACTAGATTTAGCAAGTATGCCGCCGCTTTCTAAGGCATACCCCGAACGAAATAGGCAATGTTGCATAACTCATCATCGATCTAACCATTTCTAAAAGAGTCCTATTTCTTCGCCCGACACACCATTTTGACGTGGTGTGCCCGTGTAGAATCGAGGTAATCCCACACAAAGACCAAATAGTCCATAAACTCGTTCTCGAGGTATTCATCACCACGATCGCACCGCAGTGACTTGATACTTTACTAAGCTTCGCTCCACTTCCGCCTTAAACTCTTTGAATTTCTCAAAGCATCTGGACTTGTGGTGAAGCGGTATATGTATCCGCACTGAGTAATCGTCAATGAAAGTGACAAAATACTGCATTCTCCACGAGCTTGTGTTGACATAGGTCCACAGTCGAATGGACTAACTCCAACACTTCTTTGTCTCTATAACCCTTCGCTTTGAAGGTCCGGTCGACATCTTTCCTTCTATACGAGATTCGCAGACCGGAACAGAGTACCGTTAGATTACCCAACGCCCATTCTTAGCCGCCTTTGATCCTATTTAGATTGATGTGACCTAATCTAAGATGCCAGAGAAACGTGGTGTCATCTTGCGAAGAAAACTTTCTTTTTAAGGTTTGAAGAAGATGCAACATAGTTATAGGTATTATGTTTGGCAGAAATAGTATAAAGCTTAATTATATAAAGTGTCACCACAAATAACTTCGTCATTTCATATGATAGAAACACCACTATCAAAAATAATAGAATATCCATGAATAAATAGTTTGGAAACGGAAATAAGGTTCCAATAAACTCAAGACGATAAAACGCCTTTCAAAACTAAACTGTCCTATAAAAACATAAAATAACATCTCCGACTGCAACGGCCTCGACTTTCGTAGCGTTGCCCATGGAGATCGTTATCTCGCCATCACATAGCTCCCTTGTCCGCAGGAACCCCTACAAGGTGTAACAAACATGATCAGTCGCACCCGTATCTACTACCCATGAATGAGTAGAACAAGTCGCTAAACATGTTTCCATTACAAAGGCAAATGGAGTACTGAGCCTTGAGCATAGGGCACTTGGCCTTCCAATGCCCGCCTGCCGCACTTGAAGCACTTGCCTCTCTCCTTCGCTTTTCTGCCTCCGGTGTGCATATGTTCTTGCTCCCATTGTTTCCTTGCCTCTACCACCTTTAGTGCCCTTTTCTTCTTCCATTTTCAACGGAAAATTTGGGCCCCTAGATGTGATAGCAAGGGCATGTGCTCCTTTACCCATGACTCCTTCCGTAGCCACGAGATCATTAATCAACTGACTAAGTGTATACTCGGTCTTGCTCATGATCGCATTCACGCGAAAATTCTCAAAAGACTTGGGCAGTGTGTTGAGGATGATATCGACCTTAGCTTCGCCGTCAATACCTCCTCCCAACTGATCAAGACTATCCATGAGATGAGTCATGTGGGAGACATGTTCATGGACCGAACTTCCTTCTTCCATCTTACACGCCAAGATTTCTCACATTGTGTGGAAGCGGACTGTCCGATCCGCCTGCCCAAACTTACTCTCGAGACTTGACCATATTTCAGTCGCGTCTACCATCGACTGATGCTGCAGCTGCAAGCCTTTGGACATCGTAGTCATCATATAGCACTTGGCCATATTGTTTAACTTATGCCAAAGTCTGCTTGACTCTCGCTGCTCATTAGTCGATGCGATAAGGGCATCGGGTTTGGGAGTAGTGAGAACAAACATGTGTTCTTCAAATGATAAGAACATATTCCATGTTTCGGTTCCACTCGATAAAATTTGGACCTGGATAGAGGATTTTGTGCGAGCATGTTGATAATCGATTAGAAGAGACATATCTCGAAAAGTAATGTAAACACATAAGCATACGATCGCATAATTACGTAATAATAATATTGTAACCTTTTGATAAAACAATATTAATTGAAACCTCCAATTGCCCAAGGAATCCCACATGCAAGCCACGCGTGTGGGCGTTTACATATGAACCCCTCGACCGGACTAAAATATACCTTTAGTCGCTTAATTTCAATCCATGTCAACTTATCCTTATGACAAATGAAATTAATGATTGGACCTTACTAGACCACATCACTATCGCAAGAAGGGACTTCACGGAAGTTGTACTTGAGGTGATGTCTAAGCAATGACCACAATTTTAACAAAGTAAAATGAATTCTTAGAATTGGCATACTCACTAGGACCATACCGCTCCAATCAATATTCCTTTGTTATCTCATTTTAAATCTATCTCTAGAGAACTTATGAAAATCGCATATGCAAGCCACGCGTGTGGACGCCACACATGAAACTCCCACTTCTCAATAGATTAAAATGTTTTATTTAGAAATCTCATCTAACAAACTTATGACAAACAAGGTGCAGCAAGCCACGCGTGTGGATCGTTTACTCACGGTCGCATCACTTTGTTTAGAGATCAAAAGTGGAGGTCTTGATATTTTAATTTAAAAAATTAATATGTCGGGTTACTTGCTTAGTCTTTTGTTTCAAAAGGTTTGTCCATGCAGATCACATAATCCTAGCATGCTTTTCTATAGAACTCAACTTGTAAAACATGCTCGCGGAATTCTAAAATATGCTTGAAAAACGTGATAAACCTAGCATGCTTACTATGCTCATCCAATCACGAAAACATATAACATGTTTATCTACGTAATTAAACATACATAGCATGCTTCTGCATAATTTAAACATCCACGACATGCTTTGAACGATAAAAATAAAATAAAATCGTTCATCGCGGCCCACTCGTGGATCCTGTACTTCCCTGCCAAATTTATTACATAAATTTACAAAGTACAGATCTTCTATACTCGAAAAAAACGGGCCTCGCGTGCACGGGCACGGACCGGATTCGTCAAAATAGGATTTGGGCCAAAATTTAAAAACGGGTCGGAACAGTGGAACTGGCCGGATCGGGCCAAAAATCTGGAATCTTGCCGAAAATTCGGGTTCGGGCCGAAAATCCGAGTTCGGGCAGAATTTGGGCCGGGTCGGCGCAAAATGGGCTGGGCCACGCGCTAGGGCACAGCCCATGTGCGCGCCCAGCACACATCCGCCCCACCTCACGCGTCGCCTGCCGAGAACGTCGCCCAGCAGCCTGTCGAGAGCCGTCGAGACGTCGCCCAGCCATATCGCCGAGCGCTGCCGGGGCTTCCGCGCAAAAATCGCACGCCCCACATCGCCCAGCACCGCCGAGCACACCCGCATGCGTTAAGGTTTCCTGCGCGAGAATCTCGCCGAAGCCGCCAAGCGCTGCCAAGGCCTCGCGTGAGATTCATGTTTAGTATGATTTTGTTACGATTCTTGGTACTGTTTTACTTGTCAATTTTAGTGGTTTGTCCTATTTATGCCATTGGTTTGATTTATATTTATCGATTCGGACTTATTTCGTTTGTTTCGATGTTTTGTAGAAAAATGGCATAAAGTAGGGTGAATTGGATCTTCCAAGGATCATATATAATTGAAGAGCATCTCGACAGGAGTTCATAGGCGAAAACCGTGCGTAAATCGGAGTTCAGACGAAGGAGAACGGGTCGAACGACCAAAGTCGCGCACGGCACCCCGTCGCATGGCCGCGCACCCACGCGCCCGCACCGCACGTCCGCGCCGTCGCTCGTCCGCCCAGCCGGCGCTCACTCCGAGCGCGCGTTCGCAATCTTGCTCGCACGCTTCGAGTGAGCGACGCCACCTCGCTGCTGCGCAAGCGCGTTCGCCGCCGCCTCGCCCGCAAGATCGCCGGCGCGACGCCAGACGCCACTCCGCCCGGCCGCTGCTGCACCAACCGCTGGGCTTCATCCAGCGCCTAGCGCTCATGCCCGCGCCGCCGCTCGCCTACCCCAGCCCCTTCTTCTCTCCAACGTGTTTCGCGCCAGCCAAGACGCCCCCGCGTAGCGCCCGCTCGCCTCACGCCACGCTGCGCTTCGCCCGGCGCCGCTTCCCAAGACACGCCGCATGTCGTGCCCGTCGTCTCGCCCGCCTCGGGAGCATGCTCCAAGCCAAACCGGCGCCTGGTTCCAGCCGGCGCTGGGTTTGGGTCCGTAACTCGTTTTCAACGGTAGCAAGATTTCAAAGCTGCGTTCGTTTCAATTTACTCGCTACAATTTGAGCGGCGCTCATTTGTGAAGAAAGAATTCTTCCTCAACCGGTATTCATCCACATCCGGCGTTCATATTCAAGGCAGAATGTATTTTGATCCGGCGCTCACTTGCAACCGACGCCACCTTCGCTAAATATATATATGAGCGTTTAGGTCGAAAAAGTCTCCGTCCTCGCTTTTTCTTTTCACGAGCTACGAGCCACCGTTTTCAACCATGGATTCTTCGAGCTCTTCACGACGTGATAGATGATAATTTCTAGTTTTAATTTTTGTCTTCGCCATCATCAATATTTAGTTTATCGCTTTATGTTTCGGATTCATCGGTTTATCGATTCTATTTCACGCTTATTGTTTATGATTTTATGTTGAATTCAATTCCATAGTGATGATGGATTGTTTTCTTGTTCCATTGATTTATATTGCTATGATTTACTGCTTTCGATTAATTCCTGTTCTTGGAGAATGATTGATGATTATGTTTTTATTTACAAGTAGACTTAGATTAGGGCTTGACGAACACTAAGAATATGCTTGCTATTGCTTTGTTTATCGCTTTCGATTTATCGCTTTCATAGTTCAACTAAGGATTGACAACCCCTGGTTTAGATTTATCTCTTTATTAGTTTAGCTCGGGATTGACAACCCCTAGCTTAGGATGCTGTTTAATTTCTCGTATTTCAATTCTTGCATGTTCAACCCCCGTTGGCATTAGAATGTTTAGGTTTTAATCGCTTTCTATGTGCGACACGAACAATCGCCCTGTTAAGTTTTCCTTGAGAGACGACTCGTGTTACCTTATCACGCTACAATTACCTTACGATTGCGAGTGAATTTGAGTGTGTTTTTAGCTCGATCAATTCGCGCGCCCCGCATCGCCCACGTCTGCCGAGACGTCACTGAGGTTTTCGCGTGCCCGCCCGAAACTCGCTGAAGCGCCTGCGGCTCCTCAAGACGCTGGCGCGCGTCCGCGCCCAACGACTTCGTGTGTGCCGCCTCACGATCGTGTGGCCCGCGAGCGCTACCACCGAGGCGCTACCGCATCCGCCGAGCACCGCCGAGCACGCACGCCGCCGAAGCGGTGTCGAGGCGTCCAGCGCCTGGCGCGCGCCCGCACCGCCTGGCTGCCGAGCCGTGCACCCCAACCTCGCCTGCCCTATCCACCTACTGCCGACCTACCGAGAAATGCGCACCGTGGCCGAGGGGCGTGCTGCAAGTGCCGAGCACGCCACGCGTGCCGTGCGTCCGGTTTCTCCGACGTACTCCCGTCGTCTCGTTCTTCATACTTTCGTCTTCGTTCTTCTTTTACAAATAAGATTTACAGGAAAAAATCTAATCTAACCATGGATTTTCTCGTGGTGAAAAACAAAATCCGACAAAAAATAAACGAGCCACGATGAACGATGATTCACAATTAATTAATTATGCACGTTATAATCAAACGTGAATTAATCCAATGAGCCAAGATATCAACCCGGCTCGATACCAATTGTAGGAAATCGATTTTAACCTCTCCCGAGGATCTATCTTGGATGTTTAATTCACCATACATTGATTATATGCCTAGCATGCACCTATATAATTAATTGCAACACGTAGGAGTTTTCTCGTGTTTACCTGCAAATCTGTCGGGGTAGAACGGATCAAGACTAGTGCTCTGATCTTCTGGACTTTATCCCGTTTGCCTAAACTCCAATGTCAAGTGAGGACAATCTATGGAGAATACTATAGAAAATCACCCTCTTTCTTCTCACTTAATTTTCTAAAATTCTCACTATATCATGATAGTAATTCTCGAAAATATGGTTAAGCATTAGCCTTGATTTTCTCTCTCACCTTATATTTATAATGCAACCCTAAACCCTATCAAGATAGGATTTATGCATATCAAATAAATATAATAATATCCTTTAGGATAGAGAGGATCAAGTCAGAGTCCCAGTAGGACTAGGAGAGAGAGTGGGCGATTTTCACCTTAGCTACAGTCTGGACGGGCCAGCCAGTGGATCAAATGCAAGGAATAAAATGGGCCTCAAATAAATTAATTATCTTATGTTCACCTTAACATAAATTAATTTATAAACATTCATTCATGCCACTAGAGAATAAATGTCGACTTACCCTTTATTTTCAAGTTGAGTCGGCTTGCACTCGCACTTTACGAATCCCAGTATTTAAGATATCAGACGTCCATTAATTATTTACGCTGCTCGATCGCTTAAAATAATTAATATCTTTAATTCCTTAAGTAGTACCACTCAACCTTATTATTGTACTTGAGATAAATCAACTTGTAGGGTTTAGTACAATAAACCTTTGAGCTCCTTAAGGGACGCCATCATCCTAAACGGATACGGTGACTCGACACGTAACTAGCATGACATACAAGATCGCCACCACCCAAGATGCCGAGAATCTGGTTATCTCATGTAACCTCACCCATAGCAAGTCAAAGTGATGGTCAAGAACTCATACTCACCTAATACCTTATCGAGATTTAGATCAACGTAAGTCTCCGAGATCTAGGTTCTTCACGACGGTACGATAGAAGAACTCATCTCACCGTGATCCATCAATACGTCGAGACGCACCAAGATAGACAAGCAACCAAGTCAAGTCACTTTATCTACACCGCAGTTTATACCGACAACTCGTCCTCAAGTTGTCTCACCGTGATACTTTTATATCTCATTAAGCTTCGACTAATCATAAAGACTTCGTGATCTACAACACAATCGTATGATCTAACTTATATATGAGATAAAGGGACATACATATGCAATCAAGTAAACAATTCAGATAGGAGATTGTAATAGTGGTAACAGAAACATTATATACAAGCTCAACCAAACCGCTTTCAAGATACAACCAATGCTTCTTCCTCTCGACAACGCATTTATCAAACCCTTCATAAGAAAATAGCATTTCTTAGATTCTTTCTATCGATCAAGGTCGCTCATAAATTACGACTTAAAGTTCCCAATTAGGGTTTCTTTATGATTTTATGTGATTGTTTTAAGATAATTCTATTATCTTACATTCCCAATTCCCAAGCTATATTACTTCATCGTTCATTGGTGAACTTCAATTATGAATCACATATTCTGAGTCTATCCTCGACTCTTAACCTTAGTTTTATTATAACGTTATTACGTTATAGATTGTCGGTAATCAAATTATGATTGGTAAATTAGGAAATTCTCAAGCTACTAACTAGACTTAGAAATTTTAGTTACGTCCTAGTAGGTTATGCTTAACGACTTGTCGTATTAGCACGATAATTAAAAGATGAGTATTGACTTATGATTCAAGTGAACACATGCTATCATGTAAGTAAGTACTTAAGAATAAATGAAGTGCTTCGGTAACATTAACTCGACTTTTGAGACATAAGGATCGACATCTTATGTTAGAATCCTTGCTTACACATTACGACATTGTTTGTTTATCTTAACTCGTCGGAGATTACATATGTCGTATAATCGTTATTCATTATCGAGTTGTTTTAACGCTCAACTAATATCGTATTGGGTTGTCGTTATTGAGTACTAACGTTGTAGCTCGACTTTTGATTTTTCTAACTTAGGAACTCGCATTCGAGTATCCTTTTATTAATAGAAAACCCTAATTTGTGTCTAACTTTGATTCTCGTTAATTCATTCTTAAGCTATCGAAATTGGTCGATTTCTTTTGGATTCTCGTACATATAGTATTATGTTGTTTACGTTTGGGGTTTTGGTTTGTCGGCACAATATAAACATATACATTCAACACCAAACAATACCATACACAACATAAACTACACTAAAGCATTAGAAAACCCTAATTTCTAACATAATACACAATCATTGTGTAAGTGTGCATAAGTGTTCCGTTCATTCACCATAATCAAAACCATTCATTCTAAGCTTATAATTAACTATCATAGCATCATTTAACATTAGAATTAAACCCATACTTAGCCATTTTGTTACGTGATAAACGCGCATTTTACACGTTTATTGTTGATTTCTAAAGATGATTTTAGATCGATAATGTGCGTTTATGTCTTGGATCGCAATGCTTTTACATATTTTTGGAAGATTCTGCTCTTGGGTTCCGTTTTGGTGTTTTGTAGGCTTATATGTTGAAAACCGAAGCATGGTGCGAAGAACGAGCAGACGAGGGCAGAAATGAGGGCCTAGCGACCGCCTTCACGACCGCTAGCCAGACCGCGAGCCATCAAGCATGAGCGCGCATGCTGTGCACAGACGAAGGCTCGCGACCGCTAGGTCGGCCGCGAGGAAACACCAGCACAAGCGAGGAAAGGCCATGGCACGTGAGCACTCCCAGCGGGCGCGAGACGCGTGCCGCGATGATTTTATGCGCGACGCGACCACACCCAGCGACCGCGGGTGTGGCCGCGAGAGAGTCCAGACGCGAGCGCCTCGCCGGAAACGAAGCTTGGCCGAGACGGCAGTTCCCTCATGCCGAGCTCACCCGCGATCCCGTCCCGGGCATGGCGGCTAATGCAAAATTGGGGTTTCACCTAAATCTTTAAATAGGGCCGCCTCCTCCTTCCCCTAACCTTCCCCAAAGGCGATTTTACACGTTTTTCCTCAGTTTTTCTCTATTTTCCATTTATTTTCACATTAGTTTTGATTTAGATTAATTCTAGCAATAGTTTTCCATCGTTCTAGCTTTAGTTCTTCGCATTGTTAACGTTTTGGAACAGTTTCGTCCGAACAAATTACATTCTTTTCTCGTTTTCCGTCGAGGTTGGGATTTGAACCCAACGATTGTTCTTCAGACGTCACCCTACGGGTTTTATCTATTTAATTCTTATTTTTATGATTATTTCGTATTTTATTTCGTTATTTATGTCTAGCTAAATTTTTGTTCTAATCCTAGGGTTTGCATGATTCTATCCTATATGTTGTGATTCCTGCTATTGTTATTTACCTTCCAGGCATTGATTCATGATTCTTGGTGCTTAATTATATGTGCTGATTTCTGATCAATCTTGATGCATATCATAGTTGCCAGTTAATTACGTAACAGTTTTAATTGTCAATCGATCTTGAATGCATGATACGGATAAGCCTTGAGTCGTAGTTGAGATAGGAACATTCGTAGGAAGCATATTCTTTGTGATCCTTTTGGAGTTGCTTATTTTCCTCTAGAGACGTAATAGTAATAGGGAAAATTAGTAATCAATCACAATTATCGTGAATCGAAGTTGTTGGCTACATATGTGATCTTCCATCTTGTCTGGATTAAAACGGTTAATAATAAGCAGGATAAACATCGTAGTGGATAGGATTAGTGCATCCCTAGGGTTAGTCTTTCTTCATAGTTATCCCTTTGAGTTTTTATTGCTTTCGTTTATTTTCAAGTTGCTACCTTTGCTTTGGATTTAATTATCTGAAGCCATAAACTATACAAACCAAATCTGTTCTTGGATAATGATGAAGTTTCGTTGAATTAGCTTCTGTGTTTTCGGATTGCAATCCCTGTGGATACGATACTCGACTTACCTTATACTTGCGCGTTTTTCGTGTGAGAAAAGTGAGCGATCAAATTTTGGGGTCGTTGCCGGGGATTGTTAAGATCACATAGGAATAATTTGACGATTTGGATTTATTAATTCAAGTTATATATATTATATTATTTATTAATTCTTGTCAGAGTTAAGCTCTCTCTTTTTCTCTAGGTAGTTTATGATCACAAGGTCCCAGGGACCTCCTGAGCAAAATCTTGACCCAGAGATCGAAAATTCCCAAAGGAGAAGGAGACGAGAGAAGAAGGGCTGCAATGGCAGCTAATCCACGTAATCAGGGCATTCCTCCCGAGCAACCCCGCACGCATGCTAGCCGATTTCGTGAAATGCGGCGCGCCAGATGGCGAATATGGGACTCCTTGTCCCTACCCCGCAGACGAGACCTCTGAACTACATGTACCGACCTCCCACCGAGCGGCCCAAGGAGGCGGATGGGACCCGTATGAATGCTAATAACTTCAAGTTGAAACCGCCCTAATCGGCATGGTTCAAGGAGAGCGATTCGGAGGAGGAGGATCGAGGACCCGAATGCTCATCTGGAGACATTCTCCGACATTTGTGACACCATCAAATGTAATAGGGTGCCACAAGACACAATCCGATGCGCATGTTCGATTCTCTCTGCAGCCAAAGCCAAAGATCGGTTCAAGAGCTGGACCGAACCGGATAGACGAATAGGGGAAACTTTGTGATAAGTTCCTTTCAAAATACTTTCCACCACCCAAAGCACGAAGATCATATCGAGATCTCCCACTTTGCCAACAAGGAGACGAGTCGTTATTCGAGGCATGGGAGAGATTCAGGGCTTATTGAGAAAATGCCTCAACATGGATTTTCTAGAGCGGCAGATCACGCAGTTCTATAGCGGGTCGACACTACATATGAGAAGCATTGTAGATGCATCGCGAGAGGCGCCTATTGAATCACCGTGTGAGGAGGCCACCGCATCATAGAAGAGATGGCGACCAACAGCTATCAATGGCCAATGGAGAACACCCGGTCAAAGCATTTCTTTGTTGAGATTGATTCAAATACTACGATCTTATAAAGTTCACTCTTTTGAAGAGCGGATCGAGACGTAAGAGGTCAATCATATCAATCGATGAACCATGGGGAAATCCGGCATACCATCTCGAACAACAGAATCATCCGAATCATCGTATGCCAACTCCAATAACTTCCAACAACCTCCAAAGAAGCTCACAGTGCAAAATGGTATGATTCAAGAGTCAAGCGGGGTTTAGAGGAGTTGATGCAGCGCTTGGTTGTGAGCAACCAACAAATGACGACAAATTAGAATTCGATGGCCACAGCAGAACTCGCTCATCAATAGCACTACTCGTAAAGTTGCACATCCGAATCCACCATGATGACCATGGGCAAACACTTGAAGATCTTTGGAGAATCGATCGGTCGATGGCCGCCTGCGAGAATGCTGACCAAAGACGGGCCAATTTCCGAGTAATACGGAAGTGAACCCTAAGAATCAGTGCTTTGCTATCCAGTTGAGAAGTGGAAAAGCATATCAGAATGACACGGGACGAAAAGACAAAAACGGCGGAGAAAATGAGAACCTTGCGACCGAGCTCGCGACCGTGAGCCCGGCCGCGAGACATCACGCGTCTAGTCAGTCCGAGGAGCACGCGAACGACCACGCGGCCATGAATGAAAAGTACCTCACGACCGAGATAGCGACCGTGAGCCCGGCTGCGAGAGACCACGCAAAGATGCAGGGGGACGAGCCCGCGCCCGCGTGTCCGGACGCGAAGAAGAGAGCCGAAGTGGCGCAGGTACCTAGCGACCGCCCTCGCGATTGCGAGGAAGGCCGCGAGGGACGTCCTGTTCGAATTTTCCGACGATACACCTCCAATCCGCTTCGAGTTGTTTGGCCAAGCCCAAGCGGGATGATAGACTGACTCGATTTACGGAGATGTTCGAGAAGGTGAACATTAATATTCCTTTGCTTGATGCACTCAAAGACGTGCCGGATACATGAAATTTCTCAAGGATGTCATTACCAATAAGAAGAAGCTAAAGAAATTGAGACGGTCAACTGTCTCAAGAGTGCGGTCTTTGTCAGTAAAAGAAGTTGTCACCAAGCGAGAAAGATCCGCGCCGACACTGTGTCATTGGAGGCATACCTTCTCCAAAGTGTCAGTGTGATTTGGGGCAAGCATCAATTTGATGCCATTGTCCATATTTAATAAATTGAGATCGGAGAATTGAAGCCTACTACTATTACTCTCCAAATGGCGGACGATCGATTCTGAGGCCAAAGGGATAGTGGAAGATGTCTTGATCAAAGTCCAAGGATTCATCTTCCCAAAACTCGTAGTCCTCGATATGCCGGAGGATGGGAACACGCCTCATTCTAGGAGACCGCTCTTAGCCACGTGCGGGGCTCGATCGACGTCTTTGGAGGGTGATCCCACCTTCCGTGTGAACAAAGATGAGTTAACGATCTCGATTTATGATGCCATCACGAGAGAGGAAGACTCAGCATATGAAGAGTACTATTCGATCACCACTACCACAACCAACCCATTCTTGAGCTCGAATTTCAATAGACCATCAGACGAGCATGCTGCAAGGAAGAAGTGGACTCGGTATAAAAATCCGAGTGATTCATTCAAGCTCAGTGGAAGCCATTCTTATGCCAATTGATGGGTTGTTGTAAATGCTAAGTACAAGGGCAAATCAAGTTTGAAAGTCATCACCGTCAAATCGCCTGATTGATGAGAGGTACCGTCGAGCTAGCGACGAAAAATCTAGCACTGGTTGGGAGGTAACCCAACGTTTTTTACATGTTTAATGTTTTTCGTTTTGTTTTTCTTCTTTTTCTTTGTTTTGATGTGTCTTGTTTGTTTGTTTTAAGTCCCAAGGTATATCATCAATGGCGAGGATTCTATCCACCACGGAGTAGCGCGACATTTGAGGTAAGATCTCTCCCAATCACTCTCTTCTGCAAACATTGTTGTCTCCATTGCACACTGTTGACAATAAGTTTGGGGGGGAGTGGTCGAGTTTGATTTGGTTGAGAGTCTTTTTTTATGTTTTGTTTTGTTTTGTTAAGTTGTTATATTTTGGGGCTTTTGTCGTGTCTTTGTTTTGTTGTGTCTGTCGATCAACGAGTTAAGTGAAATGTGTTAATACATGTTGCCAATGATGATAGAAATTTTCTGTTAAATATGTGATAGTGCACATGATATGTTAGAAAATGACGCATGGATAACTTAAGATTGCTTAGCTTGTTGTTTTTCATCATTTGCTTAAAACCGTGAGACTTGAGCTTCACTGTATAAACATCTTGATACAGTTTCTTTAATTGTGTGATATCGTGCATGTAATTATCTTCTAGAACTTGCCGTTTTTCTGTGTCGAGGTTGTAATATGTGTTTTGAATATGGAAAGGATAAAAGGCCATCTTTGCTAAACCACATATTTACCCAAACACTAACCCAATGATATATACCGTCTGTCGCCTTCTTTGAGCCTTTATTAGACTTTATTCTTTCGATTAACCGGATGATAGGAGGTGAATATGGATATGGGAATCAAATGGGAGGAAAATTTTGATCGCAATTCAAAGTTGGGATAGAAGATAAAGAATGGTACCCGTGTGAAAAAGAATAGACCCTATAAGCTCTATTACAAAGCCAAGAAAAGAAAAATTTTGTGAAAACTGTGAGCATAAAGGAAGTCAATTATCATAGTATATGGTACCATGAGTTGCATAAATGATTGAATTAGCATGTTGGAAAGAAAAGGGAAAATGGACAAAGTCCATATGAGTTTAATGTATAAATGGAGGTACTTAGAGGTATATTTGAGTCACTTAGCCATATATTATCCTACCTTAACCAATGTGCCTACATTACAACCTATGAAAAGTCCTTTTTTATCCTAATTTGAATGCATTTGATGTGGTGGAGATATTAGAGAAATGGGAAGCCTATGGTGAGATTTTTGCATTGCATTGATTATTGAGTGTATACACATCCTTTATTTCTTTATGAGTTGAGTGTATTCTATATATTACGCACATGCCGTTGTGAGGGTGGAATTGAATGAGATATTTGCTTTCAATGATTGTACATTGTCGAGTTAACTAATGTCGTCATGTGCGCTAATGATTTTGAGCTTTGAGATATTTCTGAGGCGTTATTGTGTTAATCACCTTCACGACGCCGTTGATCTTTTGTTGTGTCTCTCTTTCTTTTGGTTTTGTTTTGTTTGAGGACAAACAATGATTTAAGTTTAGGTTGATAAACGCATTTTACACGCTTATTGTTGATTTCTAAAGATGATTTTAGATCGATAATGTGCGCTTATGTCTTGGATCTCAATGCTTTTACATATTTTTGGAAGATCTTGCTCTTGGGTTCCGCTTTGGTGTTTTGTAGCTTATAAGTTGAAAACCAAGCATGGAGCGAAGAACGAGCAGACGAGGGCGTAAATGAGGGCCTAGCGATCGCCATGCCGCCAGCCGACCATGAGCCATCAAGCACGAAGGCGAAGCGCATGCTGCAAGACAGACGAAGGCTCGCGACCGCTAGGTCGGCCTCGAGGAAACACCAGCACAAGCGAGGAAAGGCCATGGCACGCGAGCACTCCCAGCGGGCGCGAGACGTGCCCGCGATGATTTTATGTGTGACACGACCACACCTAGCGACCGCGAGGAGAGTCCGTACGTGAGCGCCCTGCCGAGAAACGAAGCTTGGCCGAGACGAAGTGTTCCCTCGCGGCCGAGCTCACGACCACGATCCCGGTCACGAGGCATGACGGCTGATGCAAAAATTAGGGTTTCAGCCCTAAATCTATAAATAGGGCTTCATCCCCTCGTGCCCCCAACCTTCCCCAGCGCAATTTTACACGTTTTTCCTCAGTTTTTCTCTATTTTCCATTTATTTTCACATTAGTTTTGATTTAGATTAATTCTAGCAATAGTTTTCCATCGTTCTAGCTTTAGTTCTTCGCATTGTTAACGTTTTGGAACGGTTTCGTCCGAACGAATTACATTCTTTTCTCGTTTTCCGTCGAGGTTGGGATTTGAACCCAACGATTGTTCTTCAGAGTCACCCTACGGGTTTTATCTATTTAATTCGTATTTTTATGATTATTTCATATTTTATTTCGTTATTTATGTCTAGCTAAATTTCTGTTCTAATCCTAGGGTTTGCATGATTCTATCCTATATGTTGTGATTCCTGCTATTGTTATTTACCTTCCAGACATTGATTCATGATTCTTGGTGCTTAATTATATGTGTTGATTTCTGATCAATCTTGATGCATATCATAGTTGCCGATTAATTACGTAATGCTTTAATTGTCAATCGATCTTGAATACATGATACGGATAAGCCTTGAGTCGTGGTGAGATAGGAACATTCGTAGGAAGCATATTCTTTGTGATCCTTTTGAGTTGCTTATTTTCCTCTAGACGCGTGTGATAATAGGAAAATTAGTAATCAATCTGTCACAATTGTCGAATCAAGTTGTTGGCTACATATGTGATCTTCCATCTTGTGCGGATTAAAGCGGTTAATAATAAGCGGGATAAACATCGTAGTGGATAGGATTAGTGCATCCTCAGGGTTAGTCTTTCTTCATAGTTATCCCTTTGAGTTTTTATTGCTTTCGTTTATTTTCAAGTTGCAACCTTTGCTTTGGATTTAATTATCTGAAGCCATAAACCTATACAAACCAAATATGTTCTTGGATAATGATGAAGTTTCGTTGAATTAGCTTCTGTGTTTTCGGATTGCAATCCCTGTGGATACGATACCCGACTTACCTTATATTTGCACGTTTTTCGTGTGAGAAAAGTGAGCGATCATTACGTTTTCGATAATTAACAACAATTAGCATATGTATCCAATAAAATCATGTTATACTCCTATCATACTATAGAGTTTAATTACCAACTCAATATCATCATATAAAATTTTAAACCATAGGTTAAAAAGCATTTAATATTCGGCAATTATGAATTAAGGAGTTCTTGCGTTCAATAAATTCCACAAAATTTATATCATGCTTATACCATATACTAAACATGACATATCATTTCATATCATGCATTAAAATTTAAATCCATGCATTTCACCCTTATTTAATTCGGCAATCACATATATATATATATATATATACATATTCAATAAATTCCAATCTTTCACAAAATGGTTATATAATGCAATAAGATGTAATATTAACATTAAACACCAACTAATATTTAAAATATCACACATCCTATTATTCTCAACAATAAAAATCAAAAATCACTATATATATATATATATATATATATATATATATAGCTCACGGTTTCTCTTGGAAAATAGGAGAGGTGTTTGAACAAATTCAAGGTTAATATATGATGTTCATATCATACCTTAAACACCATATCTCAACTATTTCCAACAAATAAAAATCAAACAATACTCTAAAAATATACATATGCATTCGGTCAAAACAAAATAAAATAGGAGATGTGTTTCAAAAATTCCAAGATTTTTATATGATGTTCACATCATATATTAAACACCATATCTCAACTATTTTTCAAAAAGAAAAATCAAACCATGGCTTAAATCAAGCCCTAAACTCACGGCACTTTTAAGAAAAATTCAAAAAAAATTCCGAAAAATTATTATATTTATTCTACATGCTTATAATACATTAATAAGCAATAATATCAAATAATATTCACAAAATCATGCTTTATCACATATAAAAAGAAATAAAGCATATATCGAAAAAAAAAACATGCTCCAAAAATTCTGAAATTTTAACAGTAGCCTTAGAACATTATTATAAGCACTTTTCATTCATGTCTTGAGAGAATTTGATGGCTCCAAAGTCACGAAAAAAATGAGGAGCAAACTAGGTTTTTTTAAACCAAAAAATTTCAAACAAAAATTCCACTCCATTAGGATGGAAGAGGATGATGAATATAACTTTTATGGTCTTAGAAAGATTATTTGAGTGTGTGAGAGGTTTGAAATGGAGGATTAAAGGCTCCAAAGTGTGAAGAAGAATTGAGAGAATTTGAAAAGAGAGAAAATGTTCCAAAGTGTGAGAGGCTGTAATGGAATGTGAGGCTGCTGTATGCTAGCCTAAAGGGCTTTCCTTAGCTCATTTGGGTTGGTCTTGGTGGTGGTTGGGAGGTTGATTGATCAAATTACCCGTTTTGGCGTGTTAATACCGACTCTTTAAGTTTTAACGCGCTTTCGATTGATTTCTCGGAACCTTAAGGTTTTATTTTATTAAATAGCCTTTAAAAGACTTATTTCAATGTTTATAAAAATTTCATGAAGTTCGGACGTCGTCCGATAAGTAAATTCTGAGTTTTCGCGGAAAAACCGCGTTCGGCGATTAAATTATGCTCATTCAAAAATTCTATTGAACTCTTGAGCTTTCATAATTAATTTGAGTCTTATAAATCATAATTTATTGATTTAGACCCTTGGTTCGAGTTTCAGATCGTTCAGATCAATTTAGGGTTTTCCTGGTATATTTTCCCTGCTCTATTGAAGTTCTTCAGAATTTCTTCGTAAATTGATTCTTATAATTTCTAAATTCATAATAATATATTCCTTCATGAATTTATTTGTTATCATTAATTATCATGATTAGCACGGACTGGAAATTATTCCGGCTCGTGAATAGTGCTTTTAAGACTGACCGCAAGTATGCGAAAATTCTCATTCTTCGCTTCTCACATATTTTCGTGAGAGGATTCTAGAAATGAAATCCTTTTGTCAAGATTCATTCTCGATCTTTCATTCTATGTTCAGTTATTCGTAAACCTTAATCCTAGAGACTAGTCACTAGTTTTTTATTTCTATAATTTTCGATCACCGAATCGATTCTAATTCATTTCTTTGGTTACCTTAAACATAATTAAGGTCTAAGAATCACAAATAAGTGGTTTAAACATCACAAATAAAAGTTTTAAATTTTTCGGGTTATTACATACCATCCCCCTTAAAATAAATTTCATTCCGAAATTTGCTAACCTTGAAAAGATCCGGGTATTTCTCTTCATAGTGACTCTAGTTCCTGTGTTGCTTCTTCTTGTCCATGGTGTCTCCATAGAACTTTCACCAATGGTATTTCCTTGTTCCTAGCTTTTGGATACGTCGGTCTAAGATTTCCGTAGCGGTTCTCGTAACTCATATTGTCATCGAGACAATATCTCGTCGTGCATATCACATGGTCAGTCATGTATGTACTTCCTTAGTTGTGAAACGTGGAACACATTGTGCATGTTTCCAAAACTTGGCGGCAATGCCACCAGAAGTCACGTGGCCTATCCTTTCCAAAATTTCATAGGTCCTATGAAACGTGGCGTAGTTTCCTTTTATTCCAAATCTCACGATTCCTTTGACGGAGAAATCTTCAAGAAGACTTTGTCTCCCACGCCGAATGCGCTTCTATGCGACGCTTGTCGGCGCATTTACTTTTGTCGATGCTGGGCCTCCTTGATCCGTTGGCGGATCTGTCTCACAATCTCGATCATTTCGCCCACGTAGTCGTCCTAATACTCTCCTTTCTCCCACTTCATCCCAGTAGAGGGGTGATCGACATTTCTTTCCATAAAGATCTTCATACGGGGCCATCCCAATTGTTGTCTGGTAGCTGTTATTGTAGGCGAATTCCACAAGTGGTAACACTTGTTCCCAACTTTCTCCTCTATCGAGGACAACGGTTCTCAACATGTCTTCCAGCATTTGAATGGTCCTCTCGGACTATCCGTCCGTCTGTGGATGGAACGCGGTACTGAAATGTAGTCGAGTCCCCAATTCCTTTTGTAAACTCATCCAGAATCTGGATGTAAACTTCGAATCTCTATTAGACGTGATAGTCTTTGGAACTCCATGTAGACATATGACCTCCCGGACGTACAACTGTGCTAGTCTGTCTGATCCATGTGTTATCGGAATAGGTAGAAAATGCGCGCTCTTGGTCAAACGATCGATGATGACCCAAATAGCGGTATTTCCTCTTTGTGATTTGGGTAGCTCGGTAACAAAGTCCATGGCTATATCGTCCTATTTCCATTCCGGTATGTCTAGCGGTTGTAAGGTTCCGTACGGTCGTTGGTGGAGTGCTTTCACCGCTGGCACGTCAAACAACGCCTACTGAATGAAGCTACGCCTCGCTCATTCCATCCCACCAAAATTTCTCTTTGAGATCTTGGTACATTTTGGTGCTTCCGGGGTGTGCGGTGTAAGAAGTCTCATGGGCTTCTTTCAAGATATCGCTCCTAAGCCCTTCGTCTTCTGGAACACACACTCTCCCGTCATACAACAAAATGTTATATGCAGCTTCCTTAAAATTCTTGTGGTCATTGTCCTTGATCTCGGCCCGTACTTTCTCTAGCTTCTTGCTCTTCCTCTGAGCTTCCAAGATTCGGGCTCTTAAGTTTGGGATTGCAATCAACGTTCCAATACAACCCTCTATTGTCAGAGACGGGTCTATGACTTCGATGTTCATCCTCTGAAATTCCTTTATAAGTACTTCCTCATGACTGAGGAGGCATCCTAAACTAGGGTGGGATTTGCGACTCAAGGCATTGGCTACAACATTAGCCTTGCCTGGGTGGTAATTGATACCACAGTCGTAATCTTTCACTAGCTCTAACCATCTATGCTGCCTCATGTAAGATCTTTCTGCTCAAAGAAATATTTCAGGCTCTTATGGTCAGTATAGATCTCACATCTAACTCCATAAAGGTGATGCTCCAAATCTTTAAAGCATGTACGACCACATTTGCTAATTCCGTGTCGTGCGTAGGATAGTTCAACTCATGTATGCGTGAATCGCCAAGCATAAGCAATAACCTTGCCTTCTTGCATCAACATACATCCTAGTCCATTCTTTGAAGCATCCGTAGATTGTGTATTCTTTATCCGCCTCGCATTTGCTAGTCTGGTCTTGTCGTCAAGAACTCCTTCAGTCTCTGGAAACTAGCCTCACACTTGGCGGTCCAAGTGTACTTGATTCCTTTCCTCAAAAATTGGGTCATGGGTCGGGCTATCGTTGAAAATCCTTCGATAAATCGTCGATAGTAGCCGGCAAGTCCTAAGAAACTCCGAATTTCATTCGAGTTCTTTGGTGATTCCTATTCTCGAACTGTATCAATCTTCGAGGGGTCTACTTTGATTCCTTCATGGACACGATGTGACCTAAGAATGTCACTTAACTAACCGTAACTCGCACTTGCTAAACTTGGCGAATAGTTGCTCTTGCCTTAATGTTTACAAAGACCGCTCTCAAGTGCTCTTTGTGTTCTTGGTTATTCTTGAGTATATCAGATATCGCCTATGAATACTAGGACAAATTTGTCAAGTATGGGTGAAATACCCTATTCATGATATCCATAAATCTTCTTTGGGCATTTGTAAGTCCAAAGGGCATAACGATGAATTCAAATGACCATACCTTGTACGGAAAGCCGCTTTAGGTACATCCTCCGGTCTAATCCTCAATTGGTGATATCCCGACTTTAGATCTATCTTTGAAAAGACTCATGCTCCTTAAGTCGATCAAACAGATCGTCAATTCGGGGTAAGGGATACTTATTCTTAAGAGTTATCTTGTTTAACTCTCGATAGTCTATGCACATCCTCAGGGTACCATCCTTCTTCTTCACGAAAAGGACCGGTGCTCCCCATGGAGACACACTAGGTCTAATAAAACCAAACTCCAAGAGTTCTTGTAGTGGATTTTCAACTCCTCCAGTTCTTTTGGAGCCATCCTGTATGGGGCTTTTGACACGGGGGCAAAACCTGGTTCGAGGTCGATCGTGAACTCGATCTGTCGGTTCGGTGGTAATCCCGATAGTTCGTCTGGAAATACATCGGGGTACTCCTTCACGATCGGGACATCTTCTATCCTCCTCTCATTCTGGTCTTTCTCCTGAAGATAGACGAGGTAAGCATGGTTCTCAGTCTTGTTCAGTAGCGTCCTTGCTTGTGGCGCGGATATGATTGGAACTCTTCTCCCCATGCTGATCCCGTGAAGGTCGGTAGGTTCCTCTCCGGGATGTTGGAAAGAAATTTTCCTTTCATTACACAGGATGGTCGCACTATGTTCGGTTAACCAATCCATTCCTAGGATTATGTCCACATCTCGCATAGGTACGACGTGAAGGTTATCTGTCAAGACCTTAAGTGAGCCTAGTCCAAGTTCTAGGTTCGAGCATATGTGGTCACCGCTCTTATGCCTCCCATCGGAGAAGATATTCTCATAATTTGTTCAACGTTTAGGATCTAATCCTAAGTTCTCACGCATGCTTCAAAGAATAAAAGAATGTGAGGCGCCAAGATCAAACAAGAGGATAACAGGTAATTGGAGGACTATTCCCATACCGCCAAGTTTCCTTGGTTCCTTGGCGGCTCCTGTGGGAACTCTCTTTCCTGGTTGAGGGCGTAGGCCCTCGCTTGTTGAGGCGGCTGTTGTTGCTGATAATGTTGTTGTGGTTGCTGCGGTTGTTGCTGTTGTTGTTGTTGTTGTTGTTGTTGTTGTTGTTGTTGTTGTTGGGGTACTGCTGCTGCGGCTGTCGCCATTGTTGTCGTCGTTCCCGCCATGGTTGATATGGTCGCTAAATCGGCTGATAGTATTGGGCCGGGGGCTGTTGTTGGATCGATTGGGCTTAGATAGCCCGGACCGGTTAGACTTGGTTGGGCACATTGGGACGGCCATTTCTCCCTTGGCGTACCCCAGGACAGTCTCTAGAGTAATGACCCTTCTGGCCACACTTGAAGCATCCATCGTTAATGAATGCACATGCCCCCTTATGACTCCTATGGCACCTGGGGCACACGGGGGTTTCACAAATTTTTGGTTTCCCCCGCCAGATGCGGGTACCATCGGGCGTCCATTCCCCTACCCGTGCCCAGATGGCACGTTATTTCCTTGTCATGGCCTCCTGTCGGCCTGGCCAGTGTTGGATCCTTGTCCTTGGTGGGGTCCTTCCCACTTCCTCTTCCCACGATCTCCTTGGTGATTCGGGGGGTGCACAGCGACAATCCTGTCCTCAGGCATAGCAGCCTCGATGTCCAATGCCCGACTGAGGGCCTCACGGTAAGTCAGATTTCCGTGACCAGCTAGCGACACCATGATCTCATGGCGGAGTCCCATCCGAAACTTTTCAGTCCTGTTCTCGTCGGTGTCGACCAACTGAGGCGTATATCGCGATATCTCACAGAATACACGGTCGTAATATGTGACCGTCGTCTTTCCTTGGCATAGGTTGTAGAACTCATGTTCTTTTTTTTTCGGTAGCTCTTGGGAATGTACTTCTCGTACACTTCCTCCTTAAATTCCTCCCAGGAGAAATTTTCCAGCTCTTCCTCAGATAGAGTCTTCCTCTTCGCCTCCCACCAGAAGTCGGCGGCACCAGTCATCTGGAAAGCAATGCATGACAAGCGTTCCTGAGAGGTGCAGTGGAGGAAGTTGAAGATTCACTCCAGAGCGCGAATCCAAAGTTCAGCGTCCATGGGATTCCCAGTCCCGTTGAAGGTCGGTGGGTTCTGCCTAAGGAATAGTTCCTCAATCCGTCTCGCCGGTGGTGGTGGTGGTGGGGGTGGAGTGTCTTCTCTCTCAGGTGTTACTTCACGGTTTCTTCTTCTCGGCGGCATCCTATCCTTCATAAACACACGTAATTAGAAATTATCTTATTCTATCCATCAGGATCAATGCATACATATCAGCACGGTATTCACATAATTACGAGCATAAATCTAGCACATCATTGAACACCACATATCGTAATATTAAAACAAAAGGCTCTCGAGGAGCTATCACCATATCATATCAATTGCCTCTACGAGGACTTTCATCGCTTTGAAGATTACAAAAGACCGTGCATGCAGTATGATGCCCAAAAACAAATATCAGCATCACTTCGTGTACCTAGTCACGGTGCGTACAAAAATCTAAACGCTACCGTGATCATCTAAATAGGGTTCATGTCGGAACGACTCATCGTTTCCGCATGCATCAAAAGATATACAGAGTATATAGACAAAAGATAATCTAGTCCTAAGAACTAGATCTATGGTCGCCCGGGGTGTAGATCGGGCTCCATGTGTCAGAGTTAGGACTAGAAGCATGGGAGCTATCCACTCCCTCCATCTCGTCGTCAGCTGATAGATTCCCCTCGGGGTCTTCCTCCGGGTCTTCCTCTGGATCTTCCTCTGGATCTTCCTCGGGATCTACCTCGGGGTCCTCCTCCTCTTCAGCGTCGAGTGCAGGGGCAACGGGCTCTCGGTCTCTAACGACCCTAGCTTCCTCCATAGCCGCTAGGTCTCGGCGGATCTCAGCCATGACTTCCTCGTAGACATCATCCGGAAAAGGGGCAACAGCAGGGCGAACATCGGTCACTCTCACTGTACCTGTAGCCATGTCACGGGGATCATCAATCCTTACAGCATCGTGGTCCAAAGGCTGCGGCGGAGGTGGCGGCGGCTGGACTGGGGGAGAGCCGGTAGGTGGAAGTGGATATGGGCATGGCATGACTGGCGGTGATGGCCTGGGCGGGCAATGGTGAGGATGGAATCCTACTGATGGCAGGACTGGGAAGGTGAGTTGTCGGGTACGGGAAGGTCCCGCCTCGAACATGTCCCTGCCACTGCCAGGCAAGAACACAGGTCCGTCAGCTGCCAAATGAAGCACCTCTAGATGGAGCCACTTCGGAATCTCATCACGCCAAGTGTATTCCCGTGCGGGAAGATACGGTCCGCGCGGTGCAGCTCCGTACACCGTGAACACATAGCTCAGATGGCTAGCAAAGCGAGGCAGGTCCACCTCCAGATCGAAACTCCTCGGCGTCGATAGATGTAGTCCGCTGATATCTCACGGACATATCCCTGCCAGTCGGATGGCAGTCTCATGATAAGTCGGAGCACACCGTCGTAATGAGATATGCCTCGGGCGTGTGCAGCGGCCCAATGACGGGTGAAGTGCGCCAGGAACTCACCGAGGTCGTCTCCGTGGCACATCTGGTAGGAACAGTACGAACGTATAACCTCCTCGGGTGTGGCCCTAGAGGATAGGGGTGCCTAGTCATAAAGACTGTCCGAGCCATCTGAAAAGGAAAGTATCACTATGGTCAGACACAGTAACATAACAGTATATCTAGAAGAAGGTATGTACATAATAACATATGTACAAAGAAGGCTATAACAATCTATATCGTACTATGACCTATCTACCTCAATTCCTATAGTGCGACTTTTATGGTTGGGTCTCCGGAAAGAGACGGTATGGTTTCTTAGAGTATAGCAGCGATCGAGGCCTAGCCTTCGGGTAAAGGCTAAGTGGTCACCTTATCTTATCGGGTCTTGGATTTCTTATTTCTATTCACGTTATAGGATCATATCATATCCGTTCTCACTATGCACTTACAATTCATCATTTCTTTTTATACCTTCATAGCGTTATACTTTTATTCTTTTCACTTATGCCGCGATAGAGGCAAGACGTGCGGTGTTCGAAATTCCCTCACGTATAGAGGTTGGGACTCATAACAGTGCAAACCTCCAGTTAAGCAATCGCTTCATCATCATAGACTCGTCCCGTTATCATCATCAAATCCGTTCGGATTGTGATTCTTAAGATTTCTATGTTCTCGTTCTTTCTTAGTATTTCGTTCAATTTGGGGTACTTATATCCTCATACTATGTTCGGCGCAAAGGGATCATGCGTCTTAAGAGTCTATGTTCTCATGGGGAAACATACTCATTTAGATCATGCTTCTATCATGCTCCGCATACAACAGTAAACACAAATCGCGACACATTGTGGGATAATCAAGCATTCTCATTTACTCATTTACCAAGCTCCTAAAGCTTGTAACTTTCTTCCAAACTGATGACCAATCAATTGAAATAACCTTTCAATTTCAAAAATTTCCACTTTCCAAAATATTTCTCAACAAGGCAATATTGAAATTTCAATTCACATTTCATATACTTCCATCATTTCAAAATAACTTTTAGTTGAGATAGTTACTTTTTTCCTCGTTGAGCAGGACGACGATGGAGTGCAGTGCAGTAGCAGTCAAACACAATAATTTCTAGACTCAACTTTCAACTTAGGATTCGAAGAAAGGGTTTCTAGGGTTCAGAGCGAACAAGTGCTCTGATACCACTTTGTAACGACCCGACTTCCCAATGAAGTACGGATCCTATGGATCGTCACCGGTATGATAAATCAGCGGATATAAACATAATTATTCAATGCAATTAACCATTTAACTACTCCACAACGCGTATCTAACAAGGAATTAAGCTATTCAATACCAACTCGAGTCACAGAAGGACTCGTCAAAAAGGTTGCAAGGTTCAAATATATCCCAGTCAGGGCACAATTCAAAGTACGAGGTAAGACCTCAAATTCAATACGGTATGAAGGCAATTATAATCAAAACATCAAAAGTTATCAGAGTTAGGCAGCAATAACGTGTGGACATGCATATGATGATGCATGCCCAAGGTTCTAAAATCCCTTCTAATTAAGCATAAAACAACTGCTACTCTGCACCACCTTGCACCCATCATCGATCCTTGCTCAACCTGCACATCAAAAACGAGATGCAGGGCTAAGTACAAAAGTACTCAATGGACTCATTGCCTAAACATTTTCATTATCAAAAGTTATTGAACTGCCCACAATAGCACATGAGAATTTTAGTTGAAAGACTCATGCCTATCAAACATTTTATCATTTTCCAAAAGCGTTCGGCCGAACTATTTCATTCATGTTGTTTCCATATCTGATCATTCATTCGTTCATTCATTCGCGCACTATGGAGATGGCCACCTACACATAGTTGCCGTGACCGGTCGAGGTAGCTAACCTTAACACATAGTCACACGTGTACACAATCTGAGTTAGTCCTTAACTAAGTCGGATCCGATCGTTACCCTTTTTTTGACGTTGGTGGACCAACACATTCACATACCACATTGATATACCAATCTAAGATAGGATAACAACAAAACATAAACATTTGGCAGTCAATAACATTTCATGTGATAATATTTCATAAAGCTTTGTAAAACATGCTTGAGATATGCATAATAATTTCGTTTCAAGAAAGCCCACCTGCTAATCCAAAGCTAGTAAGTCTAAATGAGCAGGGTGTAGTTGTTCTTCCTCTCCGACTACGTACGATCAAACCCTTCATAAGAAAATAGCGTTTCTTAGATTCTTTCTATCGATCGAAGGTCGTTTATAAATTACGACTTAAAGTTCCCAATTAGGGTTTCTTTATGATTTTATGTGATTGTTTTAAGATAATTCTATTATCTTACATTCCCAATTCCCAAGCTATATATTACTTCATCGTTCATAGGTGAACTTCAATTATGAATCACATATTCCGAGTCTATCCTCGACTCTTAACCTTAGTTTTATTATAACGTTATTACGTTATAGATTGTCGGTAATCAAATTATGATAGGTAAATTAGGAAATTCTCATGCCACTAACGAGACTTAGCAATTTTAGTTACGTCCTAGTAGGTTATGCTTGACGGCTTGTCGTATTAGCACGATAATTAAAAGAGGAGTATTGACTTATGATTCAAGTGAACACATGCTATCATGTAAGTACTTAAGAATAAATGAAGTGCTTCGGGAACATTAACTCGACTTTTGAGACATAAGGATCGACATCTTATGTTCGAATCCTTGCTTACACATTACGACATTGTTTGTTTATCTTAACTCGTCGGAGATTACATATGTCGTATAATCGTTATTCGTTATCGAGTTGTTTTAACGCTCAACTAATATCGTATTGGGTTGTCGTTATTTAGTACTAAATTTGTAGCTCGGCTTTTGATTTTTCTAACTTAGGAACTCGCATTCGAGTATCCTTTTATTAATAGAAAACCCTAATTTGTGTCTAACTTTGATTCTCGTTAATTCCTTCTTAAGTTATCGAAATTGGTCGATTTCTTTTGGATTCTCGTACATATAGTATTATGTTGTTTACGTTTGGGGTTTTGGTTTGTTGGCACAATATAAACATAAACATTCAACACCAAACAATACCATACACAACATAAACTACACTAAAGCATTAGAAAACCCTAAGTTCTAACATAATACACAATCATTGTGTAAGTGTGCATAAGTGTTCCATTCATTCACCATAATCACAACCATTCATTCTAAGCTTATAATTAACTATCATAGCATCATTTAATATTAGAATTAAACTCATACTTAGCCATTTTGTTACGTTTTCAATAATTAACAACAATTAGCATATGTATCCAATAAATTCCAATAAAATCATGTTATACTTCTATCATACTATAGAGTTTAATTACCAACTCAATATCATCGTATAAAATTTTAAACCATAGGTTAAAAAGCATTTAATTTTCGGCAATTATGAATTAAGGAGTTCTTTTGTTCAATAAATTCCACAAAATTTATATCATGCTTATACCATATACTAAACATGAAATATCATTTCATATCATGCATTAAAATTTAAATCCATGCTTTTCACCCTTATTCAATTCAGCAATCATATATATATATATATATATATATATATATATACATATTCAATAAATTCCAATCTTTCACAATATGGTTATATAATGCAATAACATGTAATATTAACATTAAACACCAACTAATATTTATAATATCACACATCCTATTATTCTCAACAACAAAAATCAAACAAATCACTATATATATATATATATATATATATATATCACGTTTTCTCTTGTAACATAGGAGAGGTGTTTGAAAAAATTCAAGGTTAATATATGATGTTCATATCATACCTTAAACACCATATCTCAACTATTTCCAACAAATAAAAATCAAACAATACTCTAAAAATATACATATGCATTCGGTCAAAACAAAATAAAATAGGAGATGTGTTTCAAAAATTCCAAGATTTTTATATGATGTTCACATCATATATTAAACACCATATCTCAACTATTTTTCAAAAAGAAAAATCAAACCATGGCTTAAATCAAGCCCTAAACTCACGGCACTTTTAAAAAAATTCAAAAATATTCTAAAAAATTATGATATTTATTCTACATGCTTATAATACATTAACAAGCAACAATATCAAATAATATTCACAAAATCATGCTTAATCACATATAAAAAGAAATAAAGCATAAATCGAAGAAAAAAAAAACCATGCTCCAAAAATTCTGAAATTTTAACAGTATCCTTAGAAAATTATTCTAAGCAATTGTAATTAATGGCTTGAGAGCATTTGATGGCTCCAAATTCACGAAAAAAAATGAGGAGCAAACTAGGTTTTGTAAACCAAAAAAATTCAAACAAAAATTCCACTCCATTAGGATGGAAGATGATGATGAATAATACCTTTCTATGGTCTTATAAAGATTATTTGAGTGTGGGAGAGGTTTTAAATAGAGGATTAAAGGCTCCAAAGTGTGAAAAACAATGGAGAGAATTTAAAAAGAGAGAGAAAAATGTTCCAAAGTGTGAGAGGCTGTAATGGAACGTGAGGTTGCTGTATGCCAGCCTAAAGGGCTGTTCTTAGCTCATTTGGTTTGGTCTTGGTGGTGGTTGGGAGGTGGATTGGTCAAATTACCCGTTTTGGCGTGTTAATACCGACTCTTTAAGTTTTAACGCGCTTTCGATTGATTTCTCGGAACCTTAAGGTTTTATTTTATTAAATAGAATTTAAAAGACTTATTTCAATGTTTATAAAAATTTCATGAAGTTCGGACGTTGTCCGATAAGTAAATTCCGAGTTTTCACGAAAAAACAGCGTTCGTCGATTAAATTATGCTCATTCAAAAATTCTATTGAACTCTTGAGCTTTCATAATTAATTTGAGTCTTATAAATCATATTTTATTGATTTAGACCCTTGGTTCGAGTTTCGGATCGTTCGGATCAATTTAGGGTTTTTCCGGTATATTTTTCCCGGCGTTCGGTTGAGTTCTTCAGGAATTTCTTTCAGAAATTGATTCTTATATTTTATAAATTCATAATAATATATTTCTTCATGACTTTAATTTTTATCATTAATTATCATGATTAGCACGGACTGGAAATTGTTCCGGCTCGTGAATAGTGCTTTTAAGACTGACCGGGCAAGTATGCCCGAAAATTCTCATTCTTTGGCTTCTCACATGTTTTCGTGAGAGGATTCTAGAAATGAAATCCTTTTGTTAAGATTCATTCTCGATCAGGTTATTCAGAAACCCTAATCCGGTAAAACTAGTCACTAATTTTTGATTTCTCTAGTTTTCGATCTCCGAATTGATTCTAATTCGTTTCGTTGGTTACCTTAAATATAATTAAGGTCTAAGAACCACAAATAAGTGGTTTAAACATCACAAATAAAAGTTTTAAATTTTTCGGGTTATTACATTAAGACAAATGAAAAACTTTTTAATTCAATTAAGACAAATGAAAAACTTTTTCTTTTATCATAAAATCGACGCTCTATCAAGTCGAGGGTGTCGACATCGATGATAGCTCAAGATCGATATCGATTACACCGATCAATTCAAGTTCGAGAAGTTTTATATTGAGTGAATCAGTTAGCAATCCTACCGATTGTTGTAGCAGCTGATCAGTTGGATTGATAACTAATGTGCGTGAGGAAGTAGTGGTGGTGGTTACGTTCTACCTTTACTTAAAACTGATATTGAAAATATACTTAGTCAAATATTCGTTTAGTCAGTATTAGTTTTCTCGTCAGTGGCAAAGTGCTTACTGATGGAAGGTTTGAACAATTATGTTGTGTTACGTGTGCTGAGTGATGTGCAATTCAATAACATGAAATGTAAAGTACTGAAAGTTTTTACACTTAGTTTTTACGTGGTTCGGAGAAACCAACTCCTACGTACACATACTCATAAATTAGTCAATCTAGTACTTGGGATTGGATCTTGCTTATGGGTGCAAGAGAAAACCTAGATATAGAAGTTCACCTTATATGTATCCTGACTTACTTGTCGTATCTTTCTACACTTACTAATGCTAGAAAACCTCTGACTGCTTGGGGGTGCAGTTGACCTTCTTCCTTACAAGTACAAGAAAATCAAGTTTTCAATAACTAACACTTCGTTGCTTACTTGTCCAACTTATACTGCTACTTTTACAAGTGTTTGGTAGAGGGGGTTTTTCCAACTTAGAATTGAGTTGTTACTAGCAACAACTCAATATGTTCT
Source organism: Salvia rosmarinus (assembly GCA_036937905.1). NCBI lineage: Eukaryota > Viridiplantae > Streptophyta > Magnoliopsida > Lamiales > Lamiaceae > Salvia > Salvia rosmarinus. The sequence goes on from CM072819.1 coordinate 90,099,899, forward strand.
AGGCTTAAGATATTACAAGTTTAATGCCCAGACTCTAAGAGAATGTATACTACAATCATAAGAAAATAAATATTTGAGCTATTTGGATTTACTGATAACACTGCAAATTCTCTTAATCAAAACATTTTGTTTGGATGTTTTGCAAATTTGATCTTTAAGTGCTTTGAATACTTGAATGCTCAGCGTTTTCGGTTACCTTCAAAGGTTGAATGCTCAAATCACATCAAAACTGCATAAAACACTCAAAAAATAAATAAGCATGATATCTTCACAAAATACTGAAATCATACTGCAAATATGAGATCTACATCTAAATACTGGTGAAAACTTATATTAAAACTGGGAAAAAATGGTGCAAAACTGAGTGTTATCACCTGACGCCTAACACAAGAAGTATAGTTGATGCTACTATTGGGAGGTGCTCCTGAACATATCAGTTGCTAAAGCGACGAGGATAATAGAAGAGATGGCTTGCAACAGTTATCAGTGACCCATAGAAAGAAGTTAAGCAAGAGTAGCAGCCAGTACTGGTGATAGATATGATGATATTTTTTATCAGTTTACGTTGTTGAAGCGAGAACATGAAAACCTAAAGAAAAGAAAGTTGGTGCTGACAGTTAAACAATCGGACCATACACCTCTGATGTAGCGAATTGGGTTCAACAACAAAAACTTCCAGCCTAGACAAAATTTTATTAATTAGCTGCAAAGGAACTTGGCATACCACATAACAACAGAAATCATCCAATTTTTCATATGCCAATCCCAACAATGCATAACACTCCACCTCGCTTTTTAGTAAGCAATGGAGTTATTCAATAACCAAAGAAGCCGACGTTAGAAGACATGTTGGCTCAATTCATAACTCAACAGACCTCAACACAATAGCAATCCATATAAGCACAACAACAGTTTATAGGACAGACTGGGCAGAAGTTGTCAGTGTTGAAGAATTTTGTTAGGATTTGACCATACAAGTGAAGCTGATTGAAGGCCAAGTCAACTAGGTAGCAAACTAAGTAACTGGACATCACAAACAAGGTTAGTTCCCTAGAAATATGGAGAAAAACCCAAAGAATCAGTGCAATCTTATCCTGCTGAGAAGCGAAAGAGAATAGCAGGCCCCTACTGAAAATGAACTGAAGAACCAGGATCATACTGATCAGCTTTTCCAAAAGCCAGCTCAGAAAGATAAGAACAAAGATGGTCCACATGATGATCCAGAAGTCTTGACTTCAAAAGAAATATCATAAGAAGAGCCATGCATACTGAATGCCGTAAAAGATCCCAGTACATCTAGACCAGTATATATACTGCACGTCCATTTTCCACAAAGACTGGCAAAGACCAAACTGGATAAAAAGATATCGGAATTCATGTCTATGATGAAAAAGGTAAATATTAACATACCTTTGTTGGAAACACTGAGAGAGATGCTAGGATATGCAAGGTTTTAAAGGACACAGTAATGCGAAAGAAAAAGTTGGATAAGTTTGAGATGAAGTGCAGTTGTGCAATGCAAGTTGCCTCTCAAACTGAAGTATCCTAGAAGTTTCAATATAGAATGTGTCATTGGAGGATATATCTTCTTCGAAGTCCTTTGTGACCTGGTGCAAGTATAAACCTGATGTCTTCCTCAATCTTCAATCGACTAGGTATTGGTGAGATAACTCCAGAACAAGTGAAATAAAGCTCACTTGTTCTGGAGTTAGGCGTTTTTGTTACAGGTTTCAGCAGACGAACTACCAGCTTGAACAGGCCCAAGACTGGAGAAGTTTGAGAATTACTGAAGCCAGCCATGCTAATACAAGTATCAATACCAGCTGCAACTGATAGAAGCTCAGCTGAAGGATCGCGTACTAAAGACTAAAGACAAAGTCATGCCAACTGATATCTTAAGATTGAAATATAGCGATGCTGATGAACAGAGCTACTGGACAGAGCTACTGGAGTAAAATCGAAGACTAAAGTCGAAAAACTGAAGATTGAAGATTGGAGACTGAAAACTCGGCGCTGCTGGAAGCATAGAAGTCAAGATATAACTAAGTATCATATTAACAATGATCGCCCGTGCCGGGAAGTCAAAATGGCTACTAGTCAATCAATGTCTAGCGAAGTCAAAGATGGTGACTGAAAGTCATATCTACTGATCGATAGTCAAAGCTGGTGATAAGTAGTCAAAGCTGGCAATACAATGTCAAAGTTAACTATTTTTACTTCAAAGCTGAAAATGTTATACTGACTTAGGTTCCCATATTAACAAAGGACGAAAGTCTGGACGAAAGTCTAGCCTGTTGATAAAACACGGAGCTGTCTCCACTGGCCCAACCTGAAGTCAACATACTGATAAAACACAGGGTCAACTCAATTGGAAAAACACGGAGATATTTAAGCCTTGAGTGTTTGGCTCGTCATGTGTAGTAGCCTATCTGCAGAAGATCCTGACATGCCAAAAGACTTTCTCAGGGTTGCAGAGCTACAGTGTACAATGATACAAACCCTGATAGTGACGTACGAGGATTCAAACGAGAAGAATTCAAATGGAAAATAGAAGGATGTGATTGGTGCTTCCTCTATCGACATTATTCATCGTCTTCTCTATAAATACGTGCAGAATCTAACCTTTGAAGGTAAGTAAATATTGCACATTCTTATTGTCAAAAGCATTCAAAAGCTTAAAACTCAAGATCTATCACACATAGATTTCAAAGAAGGAAGTCTACAGTGCTATCAGTAAACCTTCATAGCTCAAATATAATTATCAGCTCAAGGTTTTAGTATACACTTCCTTTAAGTCTATGATACTTTTTATATATCTTAAACCTAGAGATACTGAGTTCGTCGCCTGTGATAGCTCAGATTTTAGTTGAAAAATCCCTCAACAAAAACACCCATGTTTAAGTAGAAATTTGGACAAGTAGGCAATGAAGTGTTAGTTGCTAAAAGCTTGGTTATCTTGCATTTGTAAGCAAGAGATTTAGGTCGAATGCACCCGTAAGTAGTCAAAGATTTTCTAACACCCTCAAGCATAGGAAGAACACCAACTTAGGCGGAATACAGTAAGGTTAACTTTGTATCTAGGTTTATATCTTGTACCCGTAAACAAGACCAAATCCTAATTAGTGGATTGACTTAGCAATCAGTCTGTGGACGTAGGATCTGATCTCTCCGAACCACGTCAAAACCAACTGTTATTTACTTTCAGTTCTTTACATTCAGTATTGCTTTTACATTGCATATTATTGAACTGTCATCATCAACACATAGCAGCACAACATCGTTTTAAAGCACTCTATCGGTATCAGTTTGATACCAGTGAGATAAAACTGAAAACTGACTAATCCATATTCGACAGTGTTTTTAAGCCAGTTCAAGTTTTCAGTAAGGAAAATACAGTAACTACCACATTTCGCACGCACATTAGTTATCATTCCAATTGACCAATTGTCACAGCAGTCAGTAGCTTTGCTAACTGATATCACTCAGTACAAGACTCTCATTATCTGAACTGGCCAGCAGTACTAACATTAGTACTAAACTGCCAGTCACCCGACTAGCTACTGCCACAGTAGCTAGTCAATCTTGTGAAAAGAAAAGGTTTTAAATTTACCTAACTACTGTATTCCCTCCACTCCCAAACACCAACACGTACCCCGATGGACCCATCAGCATTAGATAGTATGAATCAATCAGGCATAAGAAAATCAGAGAACCTGAAGGACTCGGATACCTCAGTGAAGGAATCTAAAGTCATTCGCAGCTTTGTCGAGGATTAGATGATCGGAAGAGAATAATTCCAAGGAGTACGGAAGGGTTACAAAGTGGACTCAACTAAAGACCAATGACGGCAGTTGATAAAGAAGAGTCAGATCTACTAATAGCTTGTTGAATACATCTACCTGACTCACTAGGAGATAAAACACAAGATGATAAGTCCAATGTTCGTATTTTTCTCAGATAGAGTTTGAATTTCAAACGTCTCATTTCCAACGTCTTGTTTGAATTCAATTCTCTATAAATACGGGGCTTCTTCAACTGGAGAAGAAAATGGAGAGCATAAAAGAAAATGGATGTTGGTTGTCTTAGGGAGAAAGAAGACACAACTCCAACTCCAACTCTGATGAGACTTTGATAGAATTTTTCTTCTAAATCTAGATGGTTTCATCACTTCGTCTAAGGTTAAACTACTTAGGTCCAGTCTCCCGAACTTCTAAGTCATTCAATGTAACATTTGTAATAGTGATAAACGCGCATTTTACACGCTTATTGTTGATATTTAAAGATGATTTTAGATCGCTTAACCCGTAAGGCCGCGTCGCAACCTCGCGTCGCCGCGAAGCCTAGCGCCGAGAACTCATCGGACGATTTCGCGATCAGTTCATAATGGCTAGCGACCGCCAGCCTGGTCGCGAGGTTCAAAGCGAGCGCAAGCGGCGAACAGCGAGAAATCACATGAGATTACCTAGCGATCGCCTCTAGCGATCATGAGGGACCGGTCGCGAGGCGGCGCGACAGAGGCAAAAATTAGGGTTTCCACCTTTTCTATAACAGGCAAGCCATCCGCGCCCACGCACTCCCAACACGCCTGCACCTAGTTTTACTCGCTTTCTCGCCAATTCTTTGTCTTTAGTCTTGATTAGTTTAATTCTAGTATTGTTTTACGTTGTTCTAGTTTAGTTTATCGTTGCTATCGATCGAACGCTTTATCCGATCGCTTTCCTTTGTTTTCCGCTCGCTCGCTGGGATCGATTCAAGACCAACCTTTGTTCATCCGACGCTTCCCTACGGGTTTTATATATTTAATTTCGCTTTTATGGTTAAATCGTATTTCATTCCGCTTATGATGTCCGGCTAGTTTTCTATTCTAATCCTGGGTTTGCATGATCCGATCCTATATGTTGTGATTCCCGCTATTGTTATTTACCTTCCGGGCATTGATTCATGATTCTTGGTGCTTATTTATATGTGTTGATTTCTAATCAATTTTGATGCATATCATAGTTGCCAACACCACGTGAATCGCTTTTAATTGTCAATCGATCTCGAATGCATGATACGAATAAGCCTTGAGTCGAATCGAGATAGGACATTCAGAGGAAGATAGTCTTAGTGATCCATTTGGAGTTGCTTATTTTCCTCTGAGACGAATCGTAATAGGAAAATTAGTAATCAACCGCCGCAATTGTCGAATCAAGTTGTTGGTTATATATGTGATCTTCCGCCTCGTCCGGATTAAAACGTTAGTGATAAGCGTGATAAACATCGTTGTGGATAGGATTGGTGCATCCCTAGGGTTAGTCTTTCTTTATAGTCTTCATCGTGTTTTTATTGCTATTTATATTTCGTTGTTACCTTTGCTTGATTAAATTCAAGCCCCAAAACCTCTCACCCTTTATCCGTGCTTCAATAATGATGAATAATCGCTGAGCTAGCTTCTATGTTTTCGTGATACAATCTCGGGATACGATACTCGACTTACCTTCTATATACGCCTTTTACGTGTGAAAAGGGAGCGATCAAATTTTAGGCGCTGTCGGGATTGTTAAGATTACATAGGAATAATTTGACGATTTGGATTTATTAATTCAAGTTATATATATTATATTATATTTATTTATTTTGTCGTTGTTAAATTCTCTTTTCTCGTGTAGTTTATGCGTATAAGATCTCGTGGACCTCCGAAATATTATTAGATCCCGAGATCGAAAGTTCTCAAAGGAGAAGAGGACGAGAAAGAGACGGGCTGCAATGGCGCCAATCCGCGTAATCTGGGCATTCCTCCCGAGCAAGTTGCACGCATGCTAGCGACTTTGCAGAGATGCAAAGTCGGATGGCGAATACGGGAATTATTGTCCTCGCCCAGAGGATAAACCTCTCAACCACATGTATCGACATCCCACCGAACAGCCTAAGGAGGCGGTCAGGGCCCACGTAGATGCAAACAATTTTGAGCTCAAACCGCCCCGATCGCATGGTCCAAGGAGGCGGTTTGGGGAGAGTCACTAAGACCCGAATGCGCATCTCGAGACGCTCGACATTTGTGACACCATCAAATGTAATGGGTGCCACAAGACACAATCCGATGCGATGTTCGGTTTCTCATTGCGTGACCAGCGAAAGATTGGTTCAAGAGTTTGGACCGAGCCGGTATCGACACTTGGAAACTTTATGGAAGTTTCTTTCGAAATACTTTCCGCCATGAAAGCGCAGAAGATCATCGCCGAAATCTCTCATTTTTGCCAAAACCGCGACGAATCATTATTCGAGGCATGGGAGAGATTCGAGGTCTATCGAGACGATGTCCACAACATGGGTTCTCCAAGAGCAACAAATCACACGCTTCTACGCGGACCGATACGGCGATTTATGAGCATGGTAGATGCGTCGTAGGGGTGCTTATTAAACCGACCAATCGACAAGCAAGTCAGACAGAAGAGATGGCGCCAACAGCTATCAATGGCCAACGGAGAGAACGCCATCGCTCAAAGCAAATGCTTGTTGAGAGGATTCAAATATGACGACCTAACGAAGAAGTTCACTTTTTAAAAGTCGATTGAGACAGAGAACGTCACCACATCAATCGAGGAGTCACCGACTTCCAACAACCTCAAGAAGCTTCAATAGTCGACCGATTCAAGAGTCGAGGAAGCCAAGTCTCAAGACATGATGCCAGCTTGGTTGTAAGCAACCAACAATTGGCCACTTAATCGAATTCGCTCATCGCCAACACCGCGTAAGATAAATCACTGAGTCGACTATGACGCTATGGGAAGCACATAAAGATGTTGGAAAATCAAATTGGTCAAATTGCCGCATAAGTGAACGCACTACAAAAGACGGGCCAATTTCCGAGCAATACGGAGGTGAACCCGGAATCGCTGCGCCATTCGCATAAGGAATGGACGAGCCTACTCGAGCTTTCACCGAAAGAAGAGCAAGAAAACATTCGACGCAGAACTGCTGGTCGAGCTCGCGATCATGAGCCCGATCGCGAGCCATCCCGACTTTTGTCCACAGACGCCACGACCGAAAAGCGCACCGCGCACCGACCGTGAGCCATCCGAGTATCCGTGACGCCGTAGTTGTTCGCGAAGCCACCCAAAGGTCGCAAACCCAACCGCGAGCAATCGCCGAGCACATGGCGAAATCACACAGTCATCGCGCGCAAGCTCGCACGCGAGGAAGGAGTCCAACAAGCAAAGATACTCCTCGCTGACCATCCCACGGTCGCGAGGTCGACCGCAAGCACCCCGTGAGGCTAATCCGCACGCATATTCCTCCGGTCCCGCTTCCGAGTCGACTTGTCAAGTCAAAATATGACGAGGAATTTGCTCGCTTCAAAGAGGTATTCCGAAAGTTGAGATAAATTTGCCTCTCTTTGAAGCGCTATGTAAACATGCCGCTACATGAAATTTTAAAAGACGCATTGCAAGTAAGAAGAAACTGGGAAATTTGAGAAAATTTCCTATCCCAAGAAAGCAAAGGTTGCCTTGCAAAAGAAGCCCTTTGAAGCGTATGATCCCTAGCTTACGTTAGAGTGCGAGATCGCCGAGCGATTTTCCCAAATGTTTTATGCGACTTGGGGCGAGCATCAACTGATGCCATTGAACGCTTTCAACCGCTACACCTAGGAAAATGAAGCCGACGAAGATTTCATCGATGATGGCCGACCGATCACACATATCCAAAAGGTATCGTCAAGACGTGTTGGTAAGAATTCGGATTGCTTTTTCCGCCGATTTTGTTATTCTCGATATTCCCAATTCAAACAACAACCACTAATCCTTGGTAGACCTTTTCTAGCAACCGGTCGTGCGTTGATTGACGTGCGGGAAGGAAACCTCACGCTTTCGTGTTAACGATGAGGAGCTCAAAATTTCCATATACGACGCCATCAAGCAACACGACGCTGAAAGCGGAAGATTGTTGCTCGATCACGACTATCGCCGCCACGCCTCACGCTTAGAGGGTACCAAACCACCAAGAAGTCATGAGAAGGAAGAAGTGGACTCTGCATGGAACCCGAGTGTTTCATTCAAGTTTGGGGGCCACTTCCATAGTCGGTGGTGGTCATCCGTAAATGCTAAGTTTAGAAGGTTCCACAAGTCGAGAAAGATGTCTATTGCTACTAAAACGCCGATTGACGAGGTTAGTAATGGTCTAGCTAAAGACGTTAAATTAAGCACTTGTTGGGAGGTAACCCAACGCTTTAGATCGCTTTTGTTTTCGTGTTTTGTCGCTTTTTCGCTTGTGTTGTTTTTGTCGCCTTTTTGTTTGTCTTTTCGCTTTCGTGTGCGTCGATCAACGAGTTAAGTGAAGTGTGTTAATTCATGTGCCAATGACGATAGAAATTTTTGTGAAATTTAATGATAGTGCACATGATATGTTAGAAAATGACGCATGAATGACGCGAGATGGCTTAGCTTGTTGCTTTTCATCATTTGCTTAACCCGCGAGACTTGAGCTTCAATGTATAAACATATTGATACGCTTTTAATTGTGTGATATCATGCATGTGATTATCTTCTAGAACTTGCCGTGTTTCGCGTGTCGAGACCGAAATATGTGTTTCGAATTTGGAAAGGATAAAAGGCCATCTTTGTTAACCACATTTTCACCCAAACACTAACCCGATGATATATACCATTTGTCACCTTCTTCGAGCCTTTATTAGACTTTTTCTTTCGATTAACCGGATGATAGGAGGAGATGGATATGGGAATCAAACGGGGTGAAATTTTGATGTAGTGATGATGAGAAAGTTTCGCTTAGAAAATATATCGTGGTGAAGAATAGTACCTTGTTCGTGAAAGTTAAACCCTATAAGCTCTAGAAAAGAAAAGAAAAGAAAATGTTAAGTTCATTATGAGTGTTGAGCATAAAGGGTCTTTAAACAAAGTATAGGTACTTTATGAGGCATAGAACGTCAATTTAGCACGCTGGGAAAGAAAGAGAAAATGGACAAAGTCCATATGTGTCTAAATATATAAACGATGGTGCTTGAGTTTGCTTGAGTCACTTAGCCATATATTATCCTACCTCAACCAATGTGCCTACATTATAACCTATCAAAAGACCTCTTTGATCCTTATTTGAACACATTTGACGCTGGAGATGTTAGAGAAACGGAAAGCCTATGGTAAGACGTTGATTGCATTGATCCGTGAGTGTATACACGCCCTTAATTTCTTTACGAGTTCGAGTGTATTCTATATATTTTACGCACATACCTTTGTGAGGGTTGAAATAAATGAGTTCTTGCCCTCGATGGTTGTTTGTGTGGAGTTGGCTAACGCCGCCATGTGCGCTAATGTTTTTGAGTGTTTATATGTTTCGAGGCCTGAATGATTATCCTCTTGCTACGCCTGCTGATCTTTCGTCGTCTTTCTGCTCGCTTTTGTTTGAGGACAAACAATGCTTTAAGTTTGGGGTTCGATAAACGCGCATTTTACACGCTTATTGTTGATATTTAAAGATGATTTTAGATCGCTTAATGTGCTGCTTATGTATCGATTCTTAATGTTTCATCTATTTCTAGAAGATCACGCTCTCGGGTGTTCCTTCGACGCTTTGTAGTTTATATATCGATTATTCAAGCAAGGAACGAAGCACGAGTAAAATTAACATTCTCGCCTGTGTTCTAGCGACCGCCCTAGCGGTCGCTAGGGCTGGCCGCCAGGCAAGCCAAATGAGCACCTGTAAGGGCAGCGTCAGAACCTCGTGCTCCGCGAGCTTAAGGCTTCAGCGCCGAGAACTCATCGACGATTTCTCGCGACCGCCATAATGGCTAGCGACCGCCAGCCGTGTCGCGAGGTTCAAAGTGAGCGCAGAAGGCGAAAGCGCGAGCGAGAAATCGCCGAGATACCTAGCGATCGCCTAGCGATCGCGGAGACCGGTCGCGGCGCGGCGCGACAGAGGCAAAAATTGTGGTTTCCACCCTTTTCTATAACAGGCAAGCCATCCGCGCCTCCACGCACCCCAACACGCCCTGCACCTAGTTTTACTTCGCTTTCCCGCTTTTCAATTCTTTGTCTTTAGTCTTCGATTAGTTTAATTCTAGTATTGTTTTACGTTGTTCTAGTTTAGTTTATCGTTGCTATCGATCGGAACGCTTTATCCGATCGCTTTCCTTTGTTTTCCGCTCGCTCGCTTGGGATCGATTCAAGACCAACCTTGTTCATCCGACGCTTCCCTACGGGTTTTATATATTTAATTTCGCTTTTATGGTTAAATCGTATTTCATTCCGCTTATGATGTCTCGCTAGTTTTCTATTCTAATCCTAGGGTTTGCATGATCCGATCCTATATGTTGTGATTTATATTTCGTTTGGTTACCTTTGCTTGATTAAATTCAAGCCTATCTTTAGCTTTGTTCTTTAATGTAATGTAACCCAAACCAAGCCAAATAGATTTTAGACGAGCAAGCCTATCTTTAGCTTTGTTCTTTAATGTAATGTAACCCAAACCAAGCCCTGACATTCTTTGTAAAGATAGAAGTTAGAGTAAAGTCGTAAGTAAGCGCCTAAGTGTAGTTGTCCGAAAGCAAAGTGTTGGATTCAGATACTAAAAGCGCTTTGGTCGAGCTTGTATACAATGTTTCTCGTTACCACTATTACAATCTCCTATCTGAATTGATTACTTGATTGCATATATATGTCCCTTATCTCATATATAAGTTAGATCATACAAGGTGTAAAAGATCACGTAAGTCCGTATGATTGGTCAAACTGAGATATAAAAAGTTTCACACCGAGACAACTTGAGGACGAGTTGTCGGTATAGTGCGGTATAGATAAGAAGTGACTTGACTTGGTTGCTTGTCTATGCCGGCACGCGTCTCGACGTATCAAGGATCACAGTGAGATGATTTCTTCTATCCGACCGTCGTGAAGAACCAAGATCTCGGTGACTTACGATGATCTAGACCTCGATAAGGTATTAGATGAGTATGAGTTCTTGACCATCACTACGACTTGTTATGGGTGAGGTTATATGTTCTAACCCAATATTCTCCGCATCTTGGGTGGTGGCGGTGCTTGTATGTCATGCTAGTTATCTCAGACGAGTCACCGTATCCGTTAAGGATGATGACGCCCCTTAAGGAGCTCAAAGGTTTATTGTACTAAACCATGCAGTCGAGTTAGCTCAAGCACAATAATAAGGTTGAGTGGTACTACTTGTTCCGACCAAATTGTTCTTTTCACCGCTCACAATAGTACGAGGTCCTTATAGAATGGTAAGGTCGACCCAAGTCGAATATCTCGGGAAGGCTTAAGACTCTTGTTTTATGTCAAACACGATGTAAAGAAAAAACTAACGTCCTAACATAAGGGGTTGTCACGAAAGGACGAAAGCACGAAATAAAATAAAGCGAGGAAAGCGGATGCACTTAGACAACAATAGGAATTGACGATACACGGAATTGGAGACTGTGTTCTAGGGTTCGAATCTATCCTTGCTATAAATAAATCAAGGACCGGTACACAATGCATCAAACACCCACGCTTCTCACCCAACGGTCAACACTAACTAATCTCTCGATTACGTCAATGCTAGACTCGAACTTAATGACAGGAGATCTCTCAACCACCCCACCATCAACTACGAATGATATTTCACTACAAAAGCACACAATAGCAAAACCCTATCCACATATATCAATTACCCAACAACAAACCAATCTCTCGATCACTTTCGTTGTCAAACTCATATTTAATATAAATCTGCTCTCGCATATCTTCATAATCAAATATAAGCACACAATCAACCTACACTATTCTTTCGAACACCATGTATGAAGATCATGAAATAACCAATTTATACAAATAGGAAAATCACAAATCATCAATTCACTAATCGCAATTCAAGACAAGAACGATTAAACATATATTTCTCAACAAATCATAATTTATCTCATGGAAGAAATGATTCTAATCCCAATTACATAGACATAATTAAAACCAGAAAAACTTACAACCATTCATAGACAAATTCGTCTTCCAAATATCCGGAATCGTACAATCCAATTGTTAATCCAAGCACGAAATAATTAAATTGAAATGAAAAGGAAAAGAAAAGAAAGGAGAAAGAAAATCGTGACTGAGAGTGTGAGAAAATCTGAATATGTTTATGCCTAGGGTTCCGTGCATTTTAATTCTGTATTTATAGCGCAGCAGAAAATTCGGGCGTAGCGCCGGACGCGACGCGAGCAAATTTCAGGTTGTCCAGCGCCAGACGCGGGCACCCACTGGAGTGGACAGGAGAGCGTCGCAGTGCCGGACGCGTCGCAGCGCCGGACGCGCGACGTCTCTTGAAAGAAAAGAGAATGCACCCAGCGTCGGACGGAGGAGCAAGACCGACGCGGCCGAGCGAACGAGGCGCTTGCTGGCAAGGCCAGCGCGGACGGGCGTTGGAGAGAGGGAGGGGCGCTGGGGTGCGTGGAGGCGGGTGATACCCAGCGCCGGTTGTGCTGGAAGGAAGGGCGAAACGCGCGCTTGGGGTGGTGCAGCGCCGGACTCGCGCGCAGCGCCGGACGCAGCGTCTTGCGCGCGATCTCACCGTTTCGCTCCGTTCTCTCTCGTCCGAACTCCGAATTACGATCCGTTTGCGCCTACGGACTCCTATCGAGATGCTCTTCAATATAGGATAGATTCTGAAAGCTTCATTTAATCCTATTTAATGCCATTTTTCTACAAAACATCGAATCAAATCAAGTAAGTCCGAAACGATAAATACTAATCAAACCAACAGCATAAATAGGACAAACCATTGAAAACGGCATGCATAAACATATGAATAATAAGCACAAAATCATACTAAACAACTCCTCCACACTTAAACCTTTGTTTGTCCTCAAGCAAACATCATCATCACGACACGAGAAAAGAAATCAAGAAAACATAAATTCAAATGGATAAAACATGACTTCACATCATCCTAGAAATTCTAAACCGATACACTTCTCAACATGATAATGAATCAACAATTGATTAAACATGCGGCTTAGTCCAAGCAAATCACGATTTTGATCTACATGCATTTAATAATCGAAAAGCCAATTCATATAGATCCTTGCATAACATATCTCATTTTCAACGTAACACACAACTTCCAAAACCAGATGTGACGACTCAAGGAGGATTATAGGATAATATTCATTAAGTCAATCCTTCGAGCTGTAAACCCGAGTATCCTAATGTGGTTTTCCATACTCATCACTTTTGAGCTTCCATTCGAGAAGCAACATAGAGTGAGAGGAGTAGAGCCCCTTATTCCAACCTTAAGCTCACTTATTCAACCATCAACAACTTTTTCAACCCTTTTTTTTTTATATATATAACAACTTTTTCATATTTTCATATTTTTTTCGAGATAAGACACGCTAGGGGACCATATAAATAGCAACGACAATCAACTACACATATCACTTCATCACAATTTACTTAGACGTGCCCCACAGCTAGATCAATCATTAACAACTATCAAGCCAAGTCACGTATCGATAAGAATTACAAGAAATCAGTTCGGACGTGCATACCCAATCAAATCATGCTCACTCAACTCTACTCGTATACTAGACGATAAAGCATACTCAATTCCAAACAAAAGGTATAAAATGGAGGACGACACACCCAAACAAACACAAGTCAAATGCAAACACACAAAGACGGCAAGCACACCTCCACACTTTAGACAAAAGCCATAAAGGTAAAATGTAGAAGTTAACTTCCCTGAAATTGGAAAAGCATGTCAACGAGGTACGGCGGTGACGTCGTCCAGTGGCTTGAGTGTTCATACTATGCAACTCGCCACAATTCTCATCTCACTTATTTAAAAACCTGAAAAGAAAAAGAAAAGAAACAAAACAGAAAAACAAATAAACTCGTGGGTTGCCTCCCACGTAGCGCTCGTTTCAATGGCACGAGCTCCACCAATGAAAAACGGACTATCCATAGTCCTTCTCCTGCAGGAATACCATCTCAACCGGAGCATCAGTAGTAACAATATAAGCACAAAGGACAGTTAAGGCAGCATATAATAAATCAATTAAACTTAAATCAAACATCCTATTCTCCAAAGAAAAATAAATCAATTCAACTCCAAAAGCACAATACTTTGAGAATTAGATGTTGAAAAATTACGATGCTACTCAACTTTTGTCCTCTCCTCCTCTAACTCGGATTAGGAAGATATCGGGTTGTTCATACTTGGTCTCGGCTTGATGAAACCTCGACTCTTCACTTTCTTCAACTTCTCTCGATTCTCCTTCGACTTCATCCTCTTCAAGGAATATGAAAGAAGTCTCTGCCCATTGCTCGGCATCTCCTCCACACTTTGGTTGTGGACCAATTCTTCCACTATCCCGCTAACCGACTGACTTGAGTCTCTAAATGCTCGATAGATGTTTCCAAAATCTCGAACCTTTGTGGCTTCACCGGTGACTCGCTGAATGAACGCTCGCAATGACTCCTCCAATGTCGGCTTCACCGGCCGCTTCATCGGCCGACTACGCTGAATGAACGCCTGCAATGACTCCTCCAATGTCGGCTTCATCGGCTGTTGTTGGAAGAAGAGGTCATGACTATATGAAGAACTCTGAGGATGCCTCCAGTAGGGATCATAGGCTTGTTGCTCACACCGACTGGGTATCCTCAAAATAGTCGAATTGGGCTCCTTCTTCATAGGAAGAATTTGCCCATCGACGAGCTTTCTGCTCAGCCCGTCTCGACAATATTCGTATCGCGGTAACCCCGCATTACAGACACCAACTACAAAAACAAGATCAAACGCACCTGTTGGAGAAAATAGAAACAAATAAAAGGAAAAAGAAAGAAATAAAAAGAAGAAGCACGGGGGAAGAAACAGAAAAATAAAACAACACAAAACCAAAAGCCTAAAGCCTTCCCCGGCAACGGCGCAAAAATTTGTTCCGACTAAATTGTTCTTTTCAGTCGCTCGCAATAGTACGAGGTCCTTATAGAATGGTAAGGTCGGCCCAAGTCGAATCTCTCGAGGAAGGCATAACAGGGCTACGGTTTTATGTCAAACACAGAAGCAGAAAGGAAAAAACTAACGTCCTAACATAAGGGGGTTGTCACAGAAAGGACGAAAGCACGAAATAAAATAAAGCAGGGAAAGCGGATGCACTTGGACAACAATAGGAATTGACGATACACGGAATTGGAGACGGTGTTCTAGGGTTCGAATCTATCCTCGCTATAAATAAATCAAGGACCGGTACACAATGCATCAAA
The DNA here is from genome assembly GCA_036937905.1 of Salvia rosmarinus. Lineage (NCBI taxonomy): Eukaryota > Viridiplantae > Streptophyta > Magnoliopsida > Lamiales > Lamiaceae > Salvia > Salvia rosmarinus. The sequence continues at coordinate 90,115,153 of CM072819.1, forward strand.
CACCCACGCTTCTCACCCAACGGTCAACACTAACTAATCTCTCGATTACGTCAATGCTAGACTCGAACTTAATGACAGGAGATCTCTCAACCACCCCACCATCAACTACGAATGATATTTCACTACAAAAGCACACAATAGCAAAACCCTATCCACATATATCAATTACCCAACAACAAACCAATCTCTCGATCACTTTCGTTGTTAAACTCATATTTAATATAAATCTGCTCTCGCATATCTTCATAATCAAATATAAGCACACAATCAACCTACACTATTCTTTCGAACACCATGTATGAAGATCATGAAATAACCAATTTATACAAATAGGAAAATCACAAATCATCAATTCACTAATCGCAATTCAAGACAAGAACGATTAAACATATATTTCTCAACAAATCATAATTTATCTCATGGCAGAAATGATTCTAATCCCAATTACATAGACATAATTAAAACCAAAAACTTACAATCATTCATAGAAAATTGCCTTCCAAATATCCTAATCGTATAATCCAATTGTTAATCCAAGCACGAAATAATTAAATTGAAAGGAAAAGGAAAAGAAAAGAAAGGAGAAAGAAAATCGCGACTGAGAGTGTGAGAAAATCTGAATATGTTTATGCCTAGGGTTCCGTGTGTTTTAATTCTATATTTATAGCGCAGCAGAAAATTCGAAAGCGCAGTACCGGACGCGACGCGAGCAAATTTCAGTTGTCCAGTCACGGACGCGTCGCGCACGGACGCGGCGCCATCGAGGACAGAGAGCGTCGCGGCGCGGACGCATCACGCGCGGACGGCGACGCCTCGAAAGAAAAGAGAATGCACCCAGCGCCGGACGGAGGAGCAGCGCCGGACGCTTGCCGAGCGAACGAGGCGCGTCTTGCAAGGCCAGCGCCGGACGGACGTTGGAGAGCGAGGAGGAGGGCACTGGGTGCGTGGAGGGCGCTGGTGATGCCCAGTGCGGTTGTGCTGGAAGGAAGGGTGAAACGCGCGTTTGGGGTGGTGCAGCGCCGGACTCGCGCGCGCGCCGGACGCGCGTGCGCGTGCGCGACCTCACCGTTTCGCTCCGTTCTCTCTCGTCCGAACTCCGAATTACGATCCGTTTGCACCTACGGAATCCTACCGAGATGCTATTCAATATAGGATAGATCTTGAAAGCTTCATTTCATCCTATTTAATACCATTTTTCTACAAAACATCGAATCAAACCAAGTAAGTCCGAAACGATTAATACTAATCAAACCAACAGCATAAATAGGACAAACCATTGAAAACGGCATGCATAAACATATGAATAATAAGCACAAAATCATACTAAACACTACTTAAGGAATTAAAGATATTAATTATTTTAAGCTGTCGGAATGCTCTTAATAATTAATGGACGTGCGATATCTTAAATACGGGGATTCGTAATGTCTAAGTGCAAGCCGACTCACCTTCGTAATAAAGGGTAAGTCAAGATTTATTCTCTAGTGGCATGAATGAATGTTTATAAATTAATTTATGTTCTGGGCTGAACATAAGATAATTAATTTATTTGAGGCCCATCTTTATTCCTTGCATTTCCAGGCCCGTAAGCTAGGTAAAATCGGCGCCCCATGTGTCTCTATGGAAAGGATTTTATTCTCTTTATCCTATAAGGATATTATTATATTTATGGGATATGCATGGATCCTTTCCTAATGGGATTATGGTAATGCATTATAAATATAAGGTAAAAGATAAGATCAAGGTGAATCCTCAATTATCCTAACCTAATTTTTCGAGATTCCCATAGTTCTTGGGAAAGGAATTTTCGAAAATATCATAGAGAGATTAGGTGATTTTTCAAGCATTCTCCATAGATCGCCCTCACCGACGCTGGAGATTGGGCAACCGGATACGATCCGTAAGATCAAAGCACGACTCTCGATCCGCTCATCCCGATCATCCCCGACAGATTCAAAGGTAAACACGAGAAAACCCTACGTGTTGCAATTAATTATATAGGTGCATGCTAGAATATAATCAATGTATGGTGAATTAAACATCCAAGATAGATCCTGGAGAGGTCAAAACCGCCTTCCTACAATTGGTATCGAGCACGGGATCGATTCGCCTCTGCTGATTAATTCATGTTTGATTATTACGTGTGCAATATATTAATTTTGGATCCGCTGCTCATCGTGGCTCGATTTTGTTTTGTCGGATTTTGTTTTACACCACGAGAAAATCCGTGGTTAGATTAGATTAGTTTTATGTAAATCTTATCCGTAAAGAAGAACGAAGACGAAAGCATGAAGAACGAGACGACGGAAGACACGCCGGAAAACCGGACGCCGGCGCGCGGGCGCGCGGGCGGCGGCGCGCGTGGCGTGCTCGGCGCGCGGACGCCTCGGCCGCTGCAAGACGCTTCTCGGCGGCGCGGCACGGCTCGGCAGCCTTGACTTGCGGGCGTGCGATTCTCACGCAGACGCCGACACGCCTCGGCCGGGCGCGCGTTTTTCGGTGGTTCGCGGGCGACTTGGCGTCCGCGAGGATGCGCGCTTTATCGCGCAAGAAGATTCCCGCGCTGGCGACGGGTGCGCGCGTTGTCACGCGAGATCCCCGGCGCTGGCGCGGCGGGCTCGCGGTCGCGAGGTCGACCGCGAGGCAACGTGCCGCGCACGCGGCGGCATGAAGCGCGAGCACGGCCGCACGCTGCTCGACGGGTCGCGGCCGCCTTCGCGATCAGATAGCTAGCCTGAGCACGACGCGGCACGCGACGAGAGGCGGCGCGCGCATGGGTTGTGCCCTAGCGCGCGGCCCAGCCCAACTTTGGGCCGACCCGGCCCAAATCCGGCCCAGACCCGTTTTTCCAGCCCGAACCCATTTTTTCGACCCGAATCCAATTTTGACGAATCCGGTCCATGCCCGTGCACGCGAGGCCCATTTTTCGAAGTTAATGAAGATCTATACTTTGCAATTCTATGTAATAGATTAGGCAGGAAAGTGCAGGTTCCACGAGTGGGCCACGATGAACATTTTATTTTATTTTTAATCGCTCATCGCATGTCGTGGATGTTTAAATAATGCGTAAGCATGCTATGTATGTTTAAATTACGTGAACAAACATATTATATATTTTCGTGATTGGACGCGCATAGTAAGCATGCTAGGTTTATCGCGTTTTCAAGCATATTTTAGAATTCTGCGAGCATGTTTTACATGTTGAGTTCTATAGAAAAGCATGCTAGATTACGTGATCTGCATGGACAAACCTTTGAAACAAAAGACTTAGCAAGTAACCCGACATATTAATTTTCAAATTAAAATGTCAAGACCTCCACTTTTGATCTCTAAACAAAGTGAGACGACCGAGAGTAAACGCCCACACGCGGGCTTGCTTGCACTGCTTATCATAAGTTTGTTAGATGAGATTTCTAAATAAAACATTTTAAATCTATTGAGAAGTGGGAGTTTCATGTAAACGCCCACACGTGTGGCTTGTATGTGCGATTTTCATAAGTTCTCTAGAGATGGATTTAAAATGAGATAACAAAGGAATTTGAATTGAAGCGGTATGGTCCTAGTGAGTATGCCAATTCTAAGAATTCATTTTCGTTGTTAAAATTGTGGTCATTGCTTAGACATCACCTCGAGTACAACTTCCCGCGAATTCCCTTCTTGCGATAGTGATGTGGTCTAGTAAGGTCTAATCATTAATTTCATTTGTCATAAGGATAAGTTGACATGGATTAAAATTAAACGACTAAAAGGTATATTTTAGTCTGGTCGAGGGGTTCATGTGAACGCCCACACGCGTGGCTTGTATGTGGAATTCCTTGGGCGATGGAGGTTTCAATTAATATTGTTTTATCAAAAGGTTACAATATTATTGTTACGAATTATGTGCGATCGTATGCTTATGTGTTTACATTATCTTTTCGATATGTCTCTTACAATCGATTATCAATATGCTCGCACAAAATCCCTTATCCGTCCGAATTTTATCGAGTGGAAACGAAACATGGAATATGTTCTTATCATTGAAGAACACATGTTTGTTCTCACTACTCCTAAACCCGATGCCTTATCGACGATCGACTAACGAGCAATGAGAGTCAAGCGCACTTCGCATAAGTCGAACAATATGGCAAAATGCTATATGATGACTACTATGTCCAAAGGCTTGCAGTGCAAAGATCGATCGATGGTAGACGGATCAAATATGGTCAAGTCTCGAGAGTAAGTTTGGGTAATCGGATCGGACAATCGCTTCCACACAATGAGAGAAATCTTGGCGTGTAAGATGGAAGAAGGAAGTTCGGTCCATGAACATGTCTCCCACACGACTCGTCTCATGGATAGTCTTGATCGGTGGGAGGAGGTATTGACGGCGGCCAAGGTCGATATCATCCTCAACACACCGCCCAAGTCTTTGAGAATTTTCGTGAATGCGATCATGAGCAAGACCGAGTATACACTTAGTCAGTTGCTAAATGATCTCGTGGCCGCGGAAGGAGTTATGGGTAAAGGAGCACATGCTCTTTCTAGCACATCTAGGGGCCCAAAATTTTCCGTTGCAAAATGGAAAAAGAAAAAGGGGCACCAAAGGTGGTAGAGGCAAGGAAAATAGTGGGAGTAATGGGAACAAGAACATGCCTGTCACCGGAGGCTTAAAGAAGCCAAAGGAGAGGGGCAAGTGCTTCAAGTGCGGCAAGACTGGGCATTGGAAGGCCAAGTGCCCTATGCTCAAGGCTCAAAGTACGCCATTTGCTTTAGTAACGAAAACATGTTTAGCGACTTGTTCTACCCATTCTTGGGTAGTAAACACGGTCGCGATCGATCATGTTTGTTACACCTGCGTGGGTTCCCGCGACAAGGAGTCTGATGATGGCGAGATAACGATCTCCATGGGCAACGCGCGAAAGTCGAGGCCGCTTGCGCTTGGAGATGTTACTTTATGTTTTGATAGAATGCTTTAGTATTAAAAGATGTTTTATATGTGCCGGATTTTCTAGGAACCTTGTTTCTGCTTTCAAATTGTTTATTCATGGATATTCTGTTATTTTTATAGTGGTGTTTCTATCATAAGAAATGACGGTTATCTGTGTTGGCACATTATATAATTCGCTTTATACTATTTCGCTAAACATAATACCTATAACTATGTCAGCATCTACATCAAACCTTAAAAAGAGAAAGTTTTCTTCGCAAGATGACACCACATTTCTCTGGCATCTTAGATTAGGTCACATCAATCTAAATAGGATCCAAAGACTAGCTAAGAATGGAGCGTTGGGTAATCTCACAGTTACTATGTTCCCAGTCTGCGAATCCTGTATAGAAGGAAAGATGTCGACCAGACCCTTCAAAGCGAAGGGTTATAGAGCCAAAGAAGTGTTGGAGCTAGTCCATTTCGACTGTGTGGACCGATGTCCACACAAGCTCGTGGAGGGTACGGTATTTTTCACTTTCATCGACGACACTAAGGTACGGATACGATACCGCTTCACCGCAAGTCCGAATGCTTTGAGAAATTCAAAGAGTTTAAGGCGGAAGTGGAGACGAAGCTTGGTAAAGTATCAAGTCATCATGGTCCGATCGCGGTGGCGAATACCTCGAGAACGAGTTTATGGACTATCTAGTGAAGTGTGGGATTACCTCCCAACAAGACTACACCGGCACACCACAAAGAAATGGTGTGTCGAGCGAAGAAATAGGACTCTTTTGAAATGGTTAGATCAATGATGAGTTATGCAAGATTGCTTATTTCGCTCGGGGTATGCCTTAGAAACGGCGCATACTTGCTAAATCTAGTACCATCCAAGTCACCGAAAAGACCCCTTCGAGTTGTGGTTTGGGCGCAAGCCTGGTTTAACCACATAAGGATATGGGCGCCCAAAGACATGTGCCGAACAAGAAGGTCGACAAGTGGGAGGCTAGATCCGACGCAAGGCTGTTTATCGCTATCCTAGAGGGACGAAGGTGGTTTATTCTATAGTCCCAAGGATCCGAAGGTCATTATTAAGACTAATGTCCGATTCTTAGAAGAGGATTATATGAAAACCATAAATCCAAAGTTGAAATCATTCTTCGTGAATTAGAAGATGATCGTATTCCACCACCGATTAAGCCAAAGGTACGAGATGTCGGTTTCAGTGGGAGGATCGACACCGATACTTCAAGAAATTGAAGTGGGTCGAGTTCCACTAGAGATACCGCCGCATGTGGCTCCTATACAGAAAGTTGTGCAAGATAAAGAACCACAAGTTATCGCACCCACTGCCGCTTATCGTGCCGATGGCGCCTCATCGTAGTGGGAGGTTGTTCGTCAACCCGAGCGATTTATGTTCGTGGGTGAATCTTCGGATTTAGTCCCGGGAAACGAACAGGCAATAATCGACCCATGGACGGACAGCGAGGCGATACAAGACATTGATGCAAGATCATGGCACACCGCTATGGACTTAGAAATTGAGTCCATAACAACTATGGATGTATACGAAAAGACACCTCTACCAGATGGCAAGGAAGCCATAAGTAGTAAGTGGGTATACAAGAGGAATAGAGATTCAGATGGAGAGGTTTCGGCTTTTAAAGCCAGGCTTGTGGCGAAAGGGTACACTCAGATTGAGGGCATCGATTTTGATGAGACCTTTTCACCAGTAGCAATGCTCAAGTCCATCGTAATTCTTCCGCCATAGCAACTCACTCAACCTCGAGGTTTGGCAATGGATGTGAAAACCGCTTAAACGGTTACCTTGAGGAAGGTAGAGACATATATGGTGAAGGGTGAAGAGCATCTAGTATGGAAGCTTAAGAAGTCCATTTATGGGCTTAAGCAAGCCTCACGATCCCGGAACTTACGCTTTGACGAGGTGGTAAAGTCCTATGGATTTACCCAGCTGCTCTAGCGAGAGTTGTGTGTATCGCTTAGATGTCAACGGTGATGTGGTATTTCTTGCACTTTATGTAGATGACATTCTTCTAGTTGGCAACAATGTGAAGTTGTTATCGACGTAAAGAGTTGGTTATCCGATCGCCGATGATGAAAGACTTAGGAGATGCAGCGTACATTCTTGGGATCAAGGTTTACCGAGATCGTAAGAGAAAATGTTGAGCTTATCTCGGGCGCCTTACATCGATACCGTGATTACTCGCTTTAGTATGCGACCGCCAAGAAAGGATTGCTACCTTCGACATGGTGTTCCTTTATCTAAGGAACAATCACCTATGATCGCAAAGGAGATAGAGGAAATGAGACAAGTTCCTTATGCTTCCGCCAGTAGGAAGTCTCATGTACGCAATGCTATGTACGAGGCCGATATCTCGCTATGCGGTAGGCATAGTAGCAAGATATCGCCTAACCTCGACAAGCTCATTGACCGCAGAAAGCATATACTCAAGCACCGAAAAGGACTCGAGATTATAGTCGGTTTACCATGCAGATAGTCTAATGCCTTTGGGTTACATGCACTGGATTTCCAAGCCGACCGTGATGAGAAAAAGTCACCTCGGCTATGTGTTTACCTTGGGAGGTGGAGCCGATCCTCAAGTGAGTGAAAAGCATGATGCATTGCGGACTCTACCATGGAAGCCGAATATGTAGCCACCTTGAGGTCGCTAAGAGGGTCAGATGGTTCAAGAACTACCTCATGGATCTAGGTGTGGTACCGGTTTGCCCAAGAGTATCATAGTTTCATCGTGATAACTCGTGCAATGGAAAACTCGAAGGAACCACGGACCCACAAGGCGACTAAACACATAGAGAGAAAGTACCATGTCATACGAGAAATCGTGAGACGAGGGACGGCCGATTGAAAAGATTGATACGACGGATAACCTAGCGGATCCATTCACAAAGAGTCTACCGTAAAAGTCTACGGCGCACGCTCGAGGACTCGATTATGCTGATGGCACCCACTTAGAAAGGAAACTTTGTATAAGTGGGAGAAGCAAAGTGATGGTTTTTATCTGTAATAGCTAGTAGAGACACATTGTATACTAAAAGTTTGCTTTAGTATAAGTGGGAGATTGTTGGATTGTATACCGAAAGCGCTTTGGTTGAGCTTGTATACAATGTTTCCTCGTTACCACTATTACAATCTTCTATCCGAATTGATTACTTGATTGCATATATCCGTGTCCCTTATCTCATATATAAGTTAGATCATACAAGGTGTAGAAGATCACGTAAGTCCGTATGATTGGTCAAGCTTAATGAGAAATAAAAGTTTCACAAACCGAGACAACTTGAGGACGAGTTGTCGGATAGTCAGGTATAGATAAGAAGTGACTTGACTTGGTTGTTTGTCTATGCCGGCACGCCTCGACGTATCAAGGATCACGTTGAAATGAGTTCTTCTATCTCGACCGTCGTGAAGAACCAAGATCTCGGTGACTTACGATGATCTAAACCTCGATAAGGTATTAGGTGAGTATGAGTTGTCGACCATCACTTTGACTTGTTATGGGTGAGGTTATATGTTCTAACTCAATATTCTCCGCATCTTGGGTGGTGGCGGTGCAGATGTCATGCTAGTTATCTCAGAAGGCGAGTCACCGTGATCCGTTAAGGATGATGACATCCCCTTAAGGAGCTCAAAAGGTTTATTGTACTAAACCCCGCAGTTGAGTTAGCTCAAGTACAATAATAAGGTTGAGTGGTACTACTTATGAATTAAAGATATTAATTATTTTAAGCAATGTAATGCTCTAAATAATTAATGGACGTCGATATCTTAAATACGGGATTCGAATGTCTAAGTGCAAGTCCGACTCACCTTCTAATAAAGGGTAAGTCAAGATTTATTCTCTAGTGGCATGAATGAATGTTTATAAATTAATTTATGTTCGGGTGAACATAAGATAATTAATTTATTTGAGGCCCATCTTTATTCCTCAGATTTGATCCTTGGGCCGGCCCATCCAGCCCGTAAGCTAGGTAAAATCGGCGCCCCATATGTCTCTATGGAAAGGATTTTATTCTCTTTATCCTATAAGGATATTATTATATTTATGGGATATGCATGGATCCTTTCCTAATGAGATTATGGTAATGCATTATAAATATAAGGTAAGAGATAAGATCAAGGTGAATCCTCAATTATCCTAACCTAATTTTTCGAGATTCCCATAGTTCTTGGGAAAGGAATTTTCGAAAATATCATAGAGAGATTGGGTGATTTTTCCGAAGCATTCTCCATAGATCGTCCTCGCTCGACGTTGGAGATTGGGCAACCGGGATACAGTCCAGAAGATCAAAGCATGAGTCTCGATCCGTTCATCCCGATCATCCCCGACAGATTCAAAGGTAAACACGAGAAAACCCCTACGTGTTGCAATTAATTATATAGGTGCATACTAGGAATATAATCAATGTATGGTGAATTAAACATCCAAGATAGATCCTCGGGAGAGGGTCAAAATCAGTTTTCCCTACACAAAGGTGATTGAGTAAGGCAGTAAATGGGTAACTCAGATGTCGTGAGTAGCCTTAAGGTGAATTAGGGGAAAGCAAAAGGGAGATGTCCTGACATGATAACCCAGGGACAGACGATCTCTAACACGTGGGATCTGAAGTCACTTCCATTGGAAGTAAAACAATGAATTCATAAGGTCAATTGGATTTCACATGCTCAACAGGTTCATGGATGTATAAGGGATTTCTCCAAACAACATTAAACCCTTAGGCCGTTTACCAATCTATTTTGTTGATGTTCTTTATTTTGCATATCTTAGACTCAACATATAATCGGTGAACTCAAACTTAATATAACGACCAACATCAATATGATGTCTGCATGCATCTAACTTATGTTCTACCTTGCTTTGATGTTTCTAAGTACATGAACGAAAATGTTTTTTTGTTCCACCACATGTCACACATACACCGAGTCTCAACTGCATCTCGTTGACTGGCGGTGTTTTTCATTAGAGAGTTCAATGACAAACATAATCATACTCTTATTAAGGCTGACGAAAACAGAAAAGTTTTCAATTAGATGTATTGTCCTCCCCATACGCCTGAAACCCTCGTTCAGGACACCTTTCAATGATTATGGGTCAAAGTCAAACTATAAAGTATAACTAACTCAAAATTTAATATAATCAAATAGGTTGAACTTAGTTTGGTTCGATGCCTCGACGGCCTGGGTAGAGCTAGGCTAGACTGGACTAGTTTTTATGCAAGCCAATGTACTTTCGACCCAATACGATTACAATATTTAGCCTGATAAGCTCGACTGGACCCTCTCAGCCCACTACTTTTTCCTATGATGATGATAAGGGCTATTGCATTTTGCTTCACAAGTATAGTTTTGGACCACCATAACAATTTCGTCATTGTCAATTTTATATTGTCAGAATTTTTAATTTGAAGAATGAAAGCAGATATTCAAACTCAAGTGATGCAAATGATAAATAGATAATAAAACCTTCGAAATAGTCATTCCTCCATCGTGATGAACGTTGACACTAGTTTAGAAGCCGTTTTATGGAACGATGTAGGTGAGGATGTCATAAAAGTAAAATTTTATTGTAAAAGCTTTATTGGATGTAATATATAGTGATGAGGGAATACTGCACTATTATAACTTCTCTAAAGTTATTATAAATTGATAGTATGAACTTTGATATACGTCGCAAGAAACATACTAATCTTAAAACATATGGAAAATAATTACGACCTTTCAACAGTATGAAAATTCTAGCATCGAATTTCTGACTTGGCACACTTGAATCATGCATGTAAATCCATTTTTGGAATTTGATATATATTTACATACATGCTGTATCGTGTCAAGTTAGAATTCGACATTGAAAATTTTATTCGGTAGCATTTTTGAAAAATATTAAAAGGTCAGAATTATTTTTGCACATTTCGATATTAGGATATTGTTTTAAATGCCAAAACAGTAGGCCATACGTAGATTGTAACTTATATATATAAATAATTACTCTTTTCGTCCCTCAAAAGTTTGTATATAATTCTTTTTCGAGCTCGTATTTTCTAATTTTGAAAATATCAATTATCCTTAATCTTTTCACTTATTTTCAAAAACCTACACATGACCCATCTTTTATTTTTGTTACCGAATAATATATTCATTTATTATCTCTACTCACTTTACATTCATTATAATTTATTAAAACAATTGTCACCAAAAGCAATACAAGCTTTTGGTGGATTGATGGAATATATTATTGAATTTTAATTTCGTTTGTTGTTTTAGTTGTTTTGATTTTGTTTGTTAAAATGTGACAAGTTTGTTGGTAGGAAAGCCCAATAGGCCCAACTGAAACTCTAAGTCGAAGCACGCTATGATCATTCACGTCGCCGATGACCAAATTCCCGGCGACTGGACGGGGACGCAAATGCAGCATCCAGTGTTCTCCGCCGCACAGAGGGCGTGAATGACTTATTTTCCAACCTGAATTTTATTCTTAGTTTCAGGTTACTGAATGTTTAGTATAATTATCCCGAATTGCATTTTTCATGTTGTTTCCCCAATTCCTCGATTCCTTGCTAAATAAGTGGCAAATTGAAGCTATCCTTCTAGGATGTGGCTCTAAAAATTCGAGAATTTTTTTATTTTGTTCAGCCATATGTCTCAAATGTTTCTTACTATATAAAGTTTGACAGGTCGACAGAAATGCTACATCAGCATTGTCATTTGAGGAGACAAGACAGGACGTCTAACCCTTGCGAGTGAAATTGTATATTGTCATCATCATCCTTGATTGAGATGTAGTTCATAAGACTACAACATCAAATGTACCTTTTATATAGCACCAAATACTTATCGTGTAGGAAACTTTTTTCTAGATGAAGAGTATTAGGATACAGTGATTCAGAAATAACTCAAGTTTTAAATATCTAAAGTTAAAGTTTTGTATCAATATTGTACACAGCTTTCTATTGCAGGAATTTGAAATAATATCATGAATGGAATTCACTGTCTGAAATGCAGGCACACCCTGTCTCATCCTGGTCCCCCCAAAAGACCGCAAAATTATGAAAAAGATTGGAAAGGAAATTGGTTGAGAATGAGTAGTCTGTTTTATCTAATACTAAAAGATTAAGGGACTGATTTGAATTGTTACTGATAGGTGACATTGACATACTTTCTGTATCTCAATCTGTCTTTCTTTTTCTCTTCTTTTGTAGCTTATTCAATTGGAAGTCTTAGTCTAATTCAAAAATTATGTTTCGCAATTTCATAATCCAACTTTTCAATTTATTAAGTGACTCATGGGTGTGTGTGTGAACTTGAGCAGATTCTTCCCTGTTCTATTTTCCCTCCATACTCCAAATTTCTGTTTCTAAAGTAGAACTCGAGGCCTCGAACATGTAGGTGTAGCTACTCGTACCTTGGCATATACATGAGTTTGTAGCAATTAGATCATAAATTTGTGGTTCACCAAGATTATTATAGAGGACAGAAATGCTTGTTATATTTACAAGAATTATGTTCCATTTTCGCCTTACATATTTGAATTGACAAACATTAATGTTGTTACAGAATTCGTATGTTTCTCTGATAATCATTTGGTCGACTTGTTTATCTCCCAACATTTAATCATTTGCAGATTCTTGCCTGTTCTTGATCAGAAACCTGACAAGAAATTACTTACTTTGGCAAAGCACTGCTCAAAGAAGAGGAAAAGAATGAGTCTGACTCGGAAAGTTGGGATGTATGAGATGGCAACCTTTTCCTTTTTCTTTCAAGTCTGCAACGGTAGAAAAGAATCCACAGGGGTAAAGCCATCCCAAATAATAAGCTGAAAAGCTTAACCCTGCTTTTCTTTTGATCCAAGATTCGATTTCTTGATTCCCACATTTGTATATGGATCCAAGCGATCAAACAATAAATAACGTTGCGCACCTCCTTTAATGTGTTGTGCTGATGGATTGATGATTGGCTTTGCTTGTGATTGTGGATTACGCAATAAAAATTTGGATCTTGGTAGGCATCCCATTACTTTGAGCATAAGGGTAAGGCCCAAGCATGATTTTCATTCTTCATTTTGAAAATGTGCACTTTTTTGGATGAATAGTAGGGCGGTTGCGTTGTTGTTGAGCTTTTGCGCATGAGAATCTGCTTTTTAGTGAATGGATACGCTACCTTATTCCACTTGCACTTAACTTTTCATGCCCTAACTTGTTCAGTTTTTTGGTTATTTTAATAGGTTGCAACTGATCAGTTTTGTCACTCTCCAAAACGAAAAGGAAAAAAGGTTATGTGGACGCTATTTTCCACTACCAATTTACAATTTTACATTTAAATAGTTTAAGGTAGTATGCGTGTAAGATAGTGGATCCTCTCTTTTATGTGTGTTTGTGGTTTTTGTAGTTGAATAATGGTTACAATATCGTGCAAAATTACAATGAAATGATTAATATTAACTATTACAAATGAGATGTCAAGATAACAAGAACTTATCAATAAGTCGCCTCAAGTTGAACTTCGCCGCAAGACGAGACGCCTACCGGTAGTGCTCACGATTGGCGGCTCGTCCCAAAGGTAACGACTTTCGTCTCGATCGTAGTAGCACCACAAACAAGTCGAGCCCGTGAACTCGGACGGAAACGAGAACGAACTCAAGACTAAGAACTATGAGCTAAGAATGCAAGTAGAATGCTTTGCTTTTGCTAGAGAGAATAGAATGTTTTTTTATGCTTCTAACTCTAGAATGATGCACTATATATAGCACTCCAAGAGGGATGTTCTAAGGTCACAATTGATGACAAACATCAATATTCCATTAACTCTTAACATCAAGAGTTGGAAATGAAAGCCAAAGGCCATGAACCTCATTACTAGCAATTCCCACTCACAACCCATTAACTTCCAACAATCCCCACATGAGTGGAAATGCCATATAAAAGCAAAACGCAAAGTTCACCTCAAGAGACGATATTGCATTTGGAAAGGTAGCTTGTGGCTCGAACCTTCCATAGTCGAAATTATCGAGCATACCGGTGGCATAGTGGTTATTTCACCTTGAACTAGTCTCCATGGTGTATATCGAGACAATAATATTGACACAATATCATCTCAATTTCCATCCGTTTTACGCTTGTGTCCATTATGGCCTTGGAACACCCTTTGGATTCACAAGTGTACCACTTGAAGCGCCCCACTTCACACTTGCATAGGTGATTATTACAACCAAGTATTCGCTATACTGACCTCCTCGAGGTATCCAAGAGTCATTAAAAGTTAAAACTTAACCTCACCACTTGCGGACTTACAAACACTCACCGCTCTCGTGAGAATAGGCATGTTTGAGTGTTTATCACACGGATTTTTATAACTTCGTTGTCCTTTTGAACCATGTTCTCGGACAATCCAATCATCATGGTTGGGTTTCCGCTATAATCATCCTTAAGATGTGGATTTAACACCCATTCCTCTAACGCTTTAAACATTTGATCTCGACACGCTTTTGTCACGGATCCGCTAGATTATCTATCGATTTTACATAATCAATAGTGATAACCCCACTGTGATCAAATGTCTCACGGTATTGTGTCGTCGACGAATATGTCGAGACTTACCGTTGTAATATATATTTTGTGCCCTTCCTATTGCAGATTGACTATCACGGTGAATCAACACGTAGGCACGGACTCGCCAACATGGAATATCCTCGAGGAAATTTCTAAGCCATTCGGCTTCTTCACCACCTTATCTAAAGCTATGAATTGATTCCATGGTAGACTCTTGCTATACAAGATCTTGACTTCAAATCTACTCCACCTCCAATAGTGAACACGTATCCACTTGTGGAAAACGAGTCGATTGAGGCAGATATCCAATTAGCATCACTATACCCTTCAAGTACAAATGGCTCACTAGAATAATGAATCGCATAATGCGGGTAAACTTTAAGTAACCCAATACGCTGCAAGTGCTTTCCAATGTTCTCTACTTGGATTAGCCGTGAAACTACTCAATTTGTTCACGAGCAAGCTAAATCAGGTCGGGTACAGCTTTGTGAGATACATCAAACTCCCAATAATCTTAGCATATTCATCTTGACTTATGTGTTCACCCCTATTTGGAGTCAAATGAACACTCGAGTCCCAAGGAGTCTTGAAATAGGCTTATCCATCGCATCAATCTCTTCAACACTTTCTCAAAGATAGTGGATTGTGTCAGCAATTCCATTTCATGCTCTAAGAATTTTAATTCCAAGAATTACATCCGCTAAACCCATATCTTTCATGTCAAGTTCTTACTTAGCATTCTTTTGTTTCTCCAATCACACGAGAGTTACTTCCCATTATCAACATGTCATCTACATAAAGACAAACAATAACAAAATCGTTATTCAATTCTTTACATAGACACACTTGTCACTCGTTGATTTTGAAACCATTTGACAACATAACTTTGTCAAATTTCATATGCCATTCTTGAAGGCGCTTGCTTAAGTCCATACAAAGACTTTTGAAGTTTGCATACCTTGTGCTCTCGCCTGTACTACAAAACCTTCCTATATTTCATATAGATCTCATCTTCTAACTCTCCATACAGAAACTGCTTTTACATCCATTTGATGAATCTCAAGATTTTGCAAAGCAAAGAATAGCGGCGGCGTTTAATAGAAGTATGTTTAGTCACGGGCGGTAGGTATCAAGAAGTCATACCCACCTTTTGTCTAAACTCTTGAACTACAAGTCGGCCTTATATTTATCAATAGTGCCATCGACTTGATTTCTTCTTTAGATCCACTTGCATCCTAAAGCTTTACAACCAGTGGAAGATCTACTAACACCCAAGTATGATTCAACATAATAGACTCTATCTCAATGTCTATTGCTTCTCCACAGATCCGCATCCGGCCCGATAAAGCTTCTTTTACGGTAATCGGTTCATCATTTAACAATAAAACGACATAATCCGTCCATAAATTTTAGCTTTTCTTACACGATTACCACGCCTAGGTTGCACATCTTCGTGTGTAGACCTAGGTCGCTTTCTATTAGCGTGGCTATAAAAACTTGCTTAGAACTTGAGGGTTCACTTTCAACAAGATGAGAATTGGTAGAATCTTCCTCAATTCTTTTACTTGAATCGTAACTATTCTTATCCTTATTAGGATAGATATTCTCAAAGAATATAGCTGCCTTTATTCAATCGTTGTTCCCACATGAACATCAGTATATCGATTTGTGCACAACAAATCTATAAGCACTACTATTAAGTGCATAACCAATAAAGATACAATCTACCGCTTTAGTCCAATTGTAACTTGTTTTGGCAACGTATTTCAACCTTAGCTAAACACCCCACACTTTGAAGTATTTATATGAAGGTTTCCTTCCTTTCCAAAGTTCATATGAGTTACATCCTTCCATTTGATAGGAATCTTGTTCAAGATATAGTCAGTAAGAACGCCTTCCCCCACATATTCGGGGTAATCCGAACTTATTAATAACGCATTCATCATCTCCTTAAGAGTTCGATTTTTATGCTCACCACACCATTTGATTGAGGCGAATAAGGAGCAGATCGTTTGA
This sequence comes from Salvia rosmarinus, assembly GCA_036937905.1. Lineage (NCBI taxonomy): Eukaryota > Viridiplantae > Streptophyta > Magnoliopsida > Lamiales > Lamiaceae > Salvia > Salvia rosmarinus. The sequence goes on from CM072819.1 coordinate 90,131,660, forward strand.
TGGATTATACCACTTTCGTTGATAATTCAAAGAACGGAGCAACATATTCTCCACCTCGATCACTTCTTACAACCTTAATTTTGCAATTAAGTTGATTTTCAGCTTCATTCTTGAAGTTTCAAATGCATCAATTGCTTCATCTTTACTTAATAAATAAAGATAACAATATCTTGTGCAATCGTCAATAAAAGTAATAAAATACTTTTACCACCTCTAGTTTGTACAAACTTTAAATCACAAACATCGCAGTGAATTAATTCTAGAGGTTTTGAGCTTCTTTCAACGGATTTGAAAGCAACTTGGTCATTTTGCTTCAACACGATTTCACATTTATCTTGTGTTTTAGATACTTCTATTTTAACAAGTTCATGTTAGCGAGTTTCTTTATAGCATTAACATTAACATGACCAAGTCTACAATGCCATAAATCGTAACACTCAAGCAAGTAAGTAGAAGCATTCTCATTAATTTTTGCAATCGCTTAGAAGGCTTACAAGTTTAACATCGAGTTTGAAAAGATCTTCTGAGACATAACCCTTGCCGAGAGTCTTTCCAAACTTTCTAACTATTACATATTCTCCACGAAAATCTATATCAAATTTGGCTCTAGTCAACTCGACGCCAGAGATGAGATTCTTATGGATCGAAGGAGCATGCGCAAGACATCCTTCGTAGTTATTTCCACACCGAGGTAAGTTGAAGTACAACGGTACCAACTCCAAGCACCTTGAAGTATGATCACTTGCCTCGGTCACACTGCCTTCAACCTCTTTGTAGGTGTAGAACAAGTCTCGATGGACACAAATGAACAAGAGCACCGTGTCAAGAAACCAAGAAGTAGGGTAGGATTTGTGACTTGGTTTACCTCGCTTATCATGGCAACAAAGTCATCTTTGTCCCAGTGTCAAGTCCTTCTCAACATTGTTGACGCTGCCTTGCCTTTGTCTTTTCTCTTCGCTTTCGGCCTTTAGCCATGTGCCCAGCTTATCACAGCTTGTAGCACGCTCCAAAACTGGTTTTGCGCCTACTTCTTTCCCTCGCTTTGTTCATCTGGACGAGGGCGCTCAAGGTCCTCCTCACCGATCAGTTGCTTTAGCCTCCATCGACTTTTAGCCTTCAACTCGCCTCCTTAACTCGAGCTTCAACTTGAGTCGAGCAACCATGCTTTCATGGTCATCTCCTTTCGCTTGTGCTTAAGGTAAGATCCGAACCCTTTCCATCCTTCTCGCAATTTATCAATTAAAATTGCAATGGAATATTGTTCGTGCAGAGGCATACCTTCGGGCGTGAACATCGTGCAACGAGCTTGAAACTCGTGTACTTGAGGCATGATCGGTTTTGAATCCACAATCTTGAACTCGGTGAGCTCGGTAACCACGAACTTCTTCGTATAGCCTCCTCAACCGAGATACTTTTGGTTAAGTGCCTCCCATAACTCTTTCGACATCCTTGATCCTCGATCGCAAATACATTAAATAGGCTATTATCAAGCCCATTTAACACCATATTCGGCCACGTATAGTCGAATGATACCAAGTGTCGATTTCATACGCACTTCTACGTCCGCTTCTTCCTGGAAGGAATAGCGGCCCGCCTTCACGCAGAAGCTAGCAAGCCCCATTGTGGTGATGTAAAACATCATCTTATGCGCCCGCTTTGAAGTCGACCGGTGAAAATTGGCGGTTGTTGAGCCACGGAATGCGGGTTCAAAGATCTGAGCCATGGTGGAACTACTACCGCTCCAACGGATTGAGTGGTGGCGAGGCGCCATCGATTGGTCGACATCTTCAATTTGCACGATCGGGTAACTCAACAGAGAGTTGGGCGTAATCTCGTCTTGCGATTGTAGTTGAATAATGGTTACAATATCGCAAAATTACAATGAAATGATTAATATTAACTATTACAAATGAGATGTCAAGATAACAAGAACTTATCAATAAGTCGCTCAAGTCAACTTCTCGCCGCAAGAGAGACGCCCGGTAGTGCTCACGATTGGCGGCTCGTCCCCAAAGGTAACGACTTTCGCCTCGACCGTAGTAGCACCACAAACAAGTCGAGCCCCGCGAATCGACGGAAACGAGAACCGAACTCAAGACTAAGAACTATGAGCTAAGAATGCAAGTAGAATGCTTTGCTTTTGCTAGAGAGAATAGAATGTTTTTTTTATGCTTCTAACTCTAGAATGATGCACTATATATAGACTCCAAGAGGGATGTTCTAAGGTCACAATTGATGACAAACATCAATATTCCATTAACTCTTAACATCAAGAGTTGGAAATGAAAGGCCAAAGGCCATGAACCTCATTACTAGCAATTCCCACTCACAACCCATTAACTTCCAATGCTTTTTTTTTGGGAGGAGGGCGTTACTTGAGGGTGTATTTTAGATAAACCATGCGCTTGTGTAACAAAGAGCAATTTGCGAGCTAATTTGTACTAATTTGATCTCGTATGACGGGTTCAACCTAAAGGTTGTTTGTGTGATTTGAACTCAAGACTCTTTTACAATTATATATATATATATATATAGGGTTGGTTATGGTGAAAAGCTCCTTAATGTACGAAAATAGGAATAGTAGCACATCTTTCATATTTGTGTAAGACAATCGTAATTACTATATCGCATATGTTAGTTTAGCACATATTTCATCCATTCGTAGCACATATGCTAAATATATTAGTTTAGCACGCCTTTCATTACAACAGAAGACAAGAAGAGTTCTAGTGTCGCACAATAATCCGTAGCACACAAAACACAAAGTCAGTAGTACATTCGAAAATTAAATCTCAACCATTAATATAGCAAATCAAAGGCTCAGATTCATTCATATTTCCTACCAATTTATCATTTCCTACCTGATCAATCTCCTATATATATATTTAGTTATTGTAAAAACTTTTGTTATCCTACAAATGTGAGAATAATGCATTTTCCATGAAAGTTACTGTACAAGAAACAAATTAAATTTTCACTCCTCATGGTATTCAAACTCAAGTATGCACAATGCACTCATCCAACAAAGTGATGCATCACTGTAGATTTTCGCGATCTAATGGATCTCACGTTCTCACTTTAAATAAGGTTTTTATTCGAACATATCCCTCTATATAGGAGTAGTTATCATGTGGACACTCCTTATACTGTAAACATGAGGACAAATATCAATTATTGATAAATCAATATGAACGTTTCAGATTCAATTCACAAATTATGACGCAAATACACAAATGCACAATTATATGCAGAAATGAGAACAAATCATGTCTATTAGATTTGGAAATCTAGTTGTTATTTTTAAGTTTGCACCTAATAGTAATATGTACATTTTTGCATATAATTGTGCATCTTTGTATTGAATCTGAAATGTCCATATTGATTTATCAAGGATTGATATTTGTGCTTATGTTTACACTATAAGGAGTGTCCATATAATAACCACTCCTTATGTATATATGCTACTAAGCGTGTCACATTGGATCTTTACATCATATTAGTTTGATGTATTTTATGGATTTTGACATTTATTTATGATAAAGATAACGATTAAAGTTTGGTATAAGTAATTAAAGTGGGTCGTTGAGTTTGAAACTTGACACATTTGGCGCCTTCTAACTGCCTTTAGAACTTTGCTTGAATACAAGGCCTTCCTGCGTCTACACTAATTAAGGTTTACTTTTAGTGTTTTTCTTAAACTAGTTTTACTTGTAGTATTAATTGGAGTCAAGTGGGTGTATTTTACGTTATGGTATAGCCTATCCTGAAGCAGGCCTCAAGGAGAAAACAGGGAAAATTAGGCGGCCTAGTCCTCGTCTATACATAGTTACAAGCGCGCGTGACAATTATATATGTTTCAAGTGGATATATGTTTAAATAAGTATCTTACATAGACTTAATTTGGTCAAGTTCTCAAAAAATATCTTAAAAGAACTAATTTCAGCTTTGCATGTTGACAAGTGATTAAATATTACTATTAGAGAGAGCAAATTTCATTGAGGACATTTTGGTAACCTACTATAGTGTGCACTGTGCATGTTTTTACTGAAGTTGATAGTTTTGCATGTTTGTTATGAGTTTACTTTTTCACCCTCTTTTCTTGAATTAGATTATAAATTCATAATACAAGTGATCGACTATAATATACAAATAAGATAATTGTACAATGAAATTGAACAAGTGTATTTGGTTTTGGCAGTTGGCAAATTCCAGCTAATTGGGCATTGTTTAATTGTGTTGGCGGCAGACAATGTTAGCACATTTGTCGTTTTCCTTCGCCAGCCTTGCGGAATTCAACAATATCGCAAAAATCAAAGCTTGTGATTTGTAGTTTCTTCACATTTATTTATGTGAAAAGCCCTAAAACCGTTGAACTGAAATCCAACAAAGTTTTTGTCCCAAACTCTTACTTTTCTCTTCTTTAGAATTAAGGTGTAGTTACATTACATGAAAAGCTTCTACCAATAACTACACGTTCACCGAATTTTAACTATAATACTATATTTGTATATACAGACATTTAATGCGACAATATTACAAAAGGATTATAGAACAAAAGGTAGACGGGAGCATAAGGGACGAAAATAGGAGGCTCCGTTGTATTAGTTTATTTACATTCTCTCACTTTTTCAAAATAATGAAGAAGGCCAAATATATTATTTAAAATTCACTCTTAGATAACGTTTTGGGCCATTGAAATTGAAAAAAAAAATGATTCCTTATTGAAAAAAAGAAGTCACCAAAGGAACATACTTTAACTGGTCTACTGAAAGTGTCACTTTAAGCACAATCTAGATCACCTGGTCTTGGAAGCAATTTGTCTCAAAACCATGGTAAAGAAGGGGTCCAAGAAGCGATTAAACACAGCCTTCTCCTCTTTTCTTTAAAGAAACTCAAATAAATAGAATATGAACAGCAGCCCAGAATGTATTCCTTTCGGAGAGACGGGTTCAAGTTTGTTGGTTGATTTCTCTACTTCTCTGATCGGGGATATAGCTGTATTCTTCTATTCTTTATCTCTCCCCCTCCTTTGTCCTTTGACTTTCTTTCGTATCTACAACCGGGCCATGTCTTTAAGCTTACCTTCGATTTTTTGAGGAAATTGTTGAACGACAAAGAGAATTAAAAACGGTCGAAGACGAATCAACAAACCTCTTTCGGTGTTAGTAATCGGAAAATCAACGCTTGCAAGCAAAGCTCCTTGCTCTTCACTACAGATTGAGGAAAGGTCAAGCTAGCAGCGTAGTCGCCGACTGTCTTTCTGTATAAATGTATTTGCCGATTGGCTGGTCAACGGTAAACGACGAGCAAACACTTGAAAGTGAGAGCAAGGGATCACCCAACGAATGGACGAGCTCAAATGGGGGAGTGAGGCAAGAACCATGCTTTCAGAGAAGTGGTGGTCTGAATCATCATTTATTTTGATGAAATTGAAACCTATGAATTTCGTGTGACCTTTGATAATTTCTATCATTTGAGCTAATCTAGTTTAATTCATATCCCATTGAAAAAATCATATTTGAAGAAATTTTAATAATGACGATAAAAATACAATCATATATCATATCAATAGTCTCATATAGTGTATGACTTTCTTTCTTTCAAGAAAATGATCATATCAATTTTTCACATGTCAAAGAATTTGGGTATTTTGTCAATAACATAAATTTTATTTAAATTTTCAACTTCACATCTCACTACGTGTCATATATACACCATAATCCAGTTATTGAATGGCAAATAATCATAATATATAATGCATATTAATAGTAATAACTATGAAAAGTAACACAAAAGAAAAAGTAAAAATCGAACTACAAATTAGATGATATAGAAGCCTTGAAGTCCCAAGTTTGTCCTAGTAAATCCACCTAAGCATCACTTTTTCAACCTTGTGTATGTCATTTTACCATAATTTAGAAGTGTTTGTTTTTCACAGTTGCAAATGTAGAGAGGCGCCGCAATGTATTAAAAGGGCATGCCGCAGCGCTATTAGTCGGTTAATTGGTTGGTTGATTGCGTAATCAGCGACGCCGATTAGAGCAGGCACGTGTTCACGTGTCCTCATCTCCACGGCTTTATTCGCCCCGCCGCCCACAGTCGGCTAACACCCTCTCTCCGCCCGCCGCGTGGCACATCCATACATGTAAATGCAAATACACAAATTTATAAATAGAAACTACGGCCGTCACCGTATATACACCCAAAAAAGATTCTCCCCAAAATTAATTTTATTCCCCCCTCTATAAATACGCCACAAACAAACCAAACTCTAGCTTCCAACTAAATTTGAAAACCATTTCGCTCTTTCCCGATATATATTCTCCTACAATTAATTCTTCAATGACGTGGACGAGGGGTCCCACCATCGGCCGGGGCTCCACGGCGACCGTTTCCATTGCCGCCACCCCCGCCGGCGACATCTTCGCCGTGAAGTCTACTGATCTCGCTTCCTCCGCTTTACTGAAAAAGGAAGAATCAATCATCTCTCAGCTCTCCTCTCCTTACATCATCCGCTGCTTAGGCTCCGACGACGATAATTCCGTCTTCAATCTGTTTCTAGAATATTCCGGTGGCGGCTCACTTGCCGATCTGATCGGAAAGCGGGGAGGTGCGCTGGATGAGAAAACGATTCGGTTTTATTCGAAGCAATTGCTCATGGGATTGGAGTATCTCCACCGCAGTGGATTGGTTCACTGCGACATCAAAGGGCAGAACATTCTCGTCGGCGGCGACGGGATGAAGATCGCCGATTTCGGGTGCGCGAAATGGGCGGAATCCGATTCCGGTGGGGCATTTGCCGGCACGCCGGCGTACATGGCGCCAGAGGTCTCTCGCGGCGAGGAGCAGAGCTTTCCGGCGGATGTGTGGTCCCTGGGATGCACGGTAATAGAAATGGCCACAGGCAGTCACCCGTGGCCGGAGATGAAGGATCCGGCGGCGGCGCTCTACCGGATCGCCTTCTCCAGCGATGTGCCGGAGCTGCCGGGCTGGTTTTCCGGCGAGGCGAGTGATTTCGTGAGTAAGTGTTTGGTGCGGGACCCGAGGAGGCGGTGGACGGCGGCGGAGCTGCTGCAGCATCCGTTTTTGGATGCAGCGGAGGAGTGCTGCGGCGGAGTTGGGGAAGCGACGAGGAGGTCTCCGACGAGTGTGACGGATCAAGGCTTTTGGGATGCCGTGGAGGTCTCGGAAAGTTTGGAGATTCCGATGGAGATGGCATCGTCGCCGTCGGATTCTTCGAATTCTCCGGCGGGGAGGATTGGAGCACTGGTCGGTGGTGGTGCTCGGAGGTGGTGGGATTTGGGCGAGGATGGAGAATGGGTGACGGTGAGGAATAATGAAGATGAAGAATGTGGAGATTTGGACCAAGATTTGATTATGGAAGAAGAAATTTCATATCATAATTTCATATTCGGAGTTGAAGATATTGATTTTCGCAATGGAGATTGCAATTGTATAGCATCTTCATTTGCACAAAAACAGTGTGTAAAATATTTTGTGTGTTCAGAATTGTTAGCTTTGGAGATTATGTTAAAGGACTTATTTCGTCATCAATATCAAGTTTTCTTGCTGCCTTTTCAACCTTTAGTTTTTTCTCATTGTATTTCCGATGATAATTTTTGCTCCTCTTTTCTTGCTTTTCTAAAAGGAAGCTACTTTACTAGCTCTGATACGATGACAATACGTAGCAGACGTAGAAATATAGTTAAATTGGAGAATTTTTTTTGAAAGAAATATAGCTACTAACTAGCTCTGATAAAGTCACAATAGTTAGTAGCAGTAAAAAAATAGCCATAAAAAAAAGTGCTAAAATTAAATATTTTTGGTGAAATTTAAAATTATATGATTTAAAAATATCGAAGAGGAGTGCATTTCTGCCTTTGCTAGTTCTTTTAAGTACTCCCTCCGTCCACCAAAACGCATCGCTTTTGGTGGCACGGGTTTTAAAACCAGAATGAGTGTAAAGAAATGCAGATAAAAAGTGTGTCGTCGGATAATAAATGAATATATTAATGAATCGTGAGTGTAAAAGGTTGGTCATGAGTGTTTTTGTAAATAAGTGGATAAGTTGAGGTAAAATGTAAAGTTGATGTTTAAAAAGGAAAGTGCACATTTTTGGTGACGGATCGAAAAGAAATTAAACGACGCTTTTAGCTGACGGAGGAGATTCATTATCGGTAGGACGCTAATGTATATTACAAGTGATTGACGCGTGTGGCGGGGGCGGCAAGGGATGAGGGCCGATTCAGGTTGACTTTTTTTATGAAAAGATCTACTATTTTTTTTTAAAATAAGTCAAATAAATAAAATAAAACTCGTATAAAGGGTACTCAACCCTTATAGAAAAACAACAAAATCCCCTAAACAATAACAAAATCTAAAGTCTATTAGGAATACAATTTAAGAGATGAGTATACCGATCGTTTAAAGAATAGTAAAAGGATCGGGTGAAGTGCCCTCGAATCCACTTTCAAGAGCTAGTTCTAACTCCATCAACCATTTCAATAAAACGGGATTAATACTCTTCAAGATCAAGTCATTCATCGTCTTCCAAAGCTTCCAACATACATATTACCAAATTAAATAAAAAAATTATTTGCATCCCTACCAAAATCTAAGTTAATGAAGTTGGATAGATGATCTAGACCACAAACTTATTGTGGTTGAAGACACTCTAACCACAAATAGATAGCTTCCCAAACTTGAGCAGCAAAAGAACACTCAAACATGAGATAGTTCGAAGATTCAATCTAAAACAAAAGACACAGTTGCTATAAAAATTAATAAAAGAGAAAACTCTTTTCACAAGATTTTATTTAGTAGCACTTTGTGACTTTGTATTTATAACAAGTATCACATAAAGTCAACTCTCCCTGTCCAGACAATTAGGTATTTTGGTGTGAACATGGAAGACTGGAAGCATCAGAAAGGCAAATTCGAAAAGTCACAAAATATCTAAGCTTTAATGAAGTCAACTATTATTTTAATAGAGAAAGTTGGGCCAATAATGCAATGCAACTTGAGGAGTAGAACTCAACTAACAATAAAGATGACCATATAAGCTCACGCTACTAGGGATGGCAATGGGTCGGATCCGACCGGATCCTGGCAGCCCGCATCCGCATCCGATTTTTTTTTTGGTTCGGATCCGGCCCGCATCCACGGCCCAAAAAATTAAATCCGCATCCGATCCATAAGATCCACAGGTCCGCGGTCTGACCCGATCCATATGTTTTCGCTTCTAAAATAAATTCTAATCAATTATAATTCACAGTAACATCATAATAATCTAAATGCATAATAATACTATAATAATTATTTAGAATTTCTACAATTATCATTATATTGGAAGACGTTAGTTACAGATTTACTATAAAGTAGGAAGTAACAAACAACTCGATCGTCGATGGTGTAAGTAACGCGATCCGTCGTGAATGCCGATAGATACATAATTGGGAGTATTTGAAATGAAATTTGGAACATATTTGTTTTGGAATAATTTGAAAAAGAAAATTGAAGAGTTTTAAGTTGGGGTTATGTATTTAATTATAATAAAATAATATATATAACTAAATGGATTTTGAATGGAAATTGAGAATGACGCGAGACGCACAAATAAAAATTATTTAGGTTAACTAATTTAATTATAATAAAATTATATATATATATATATATAATTGGCGGGTCCATCGGTGGATCCTGACCGGATCCCGGTCTTAAACCTGACTCTGATCCGCATCCGAAAATCGATATATGTTCCAGATCCCATCCAGGATCCGTTGATCCAGATTTTTGAGATCCGATCCTTAAAATGGATCTGATCCACGGATCCTGACCGGATCCCTGATCCGTTGCCATCCCTACACGCTACCCATCTTCGTTGATTGTTACGAGTGAGAATTTGGACTGTACCAAACCTTGTGTTAGCTAATACTTTATTTAATCAAGAAAAGCATGAGACGATACAAATGTAAAAGAATTCTTTTTTTGTTCGTATATCAAGATTAGGTATGAAGCCATCCTAATCCGAAAGGAAAATAAAATAAAATTAAAGGTAACTAAGGCGTTGGACAAGATATATACTTTCCAAAATGAGTCGGAATATGTCACCCGTTTCAAAATATGTTTAACTTTTTATTTTATTTTTTATCACGGAATTGTTGCTACATGCGCATTAGAATTTCTTAAAATTTTATTAATAAGCTTTAGTGGGAAATGATTAGTTTCTAACATAGGAACGTGACAGTTAAAATATGAGATGAATTCTATTTTATAATAAAGGATCACATTTTAAAGTAAGTCGAAATTTATGCGGAGATAATTAAAATTCAGGTATGACGACTGCCTTAGCATCTCGTGATGATACCTATAATTAATACTAAAGCTGTAGTGGAGGATGAATCTCAAGGCTCTAAATATGATAGGGAATATTATGTGTAACACAAAACATTCGGAATTCCACTTGCTCCATCTCAAAGACAACCACAATTGGTGCCCCCATTTTTCAATTTTGTTTTCTGTGTCATGTTTTTATATTGATTGGCCCACTTTGCATGGCACGCTTTGTCTCCATTTTTGTTTCCCTCTCAAACTTACATCTTAATTTCATCGCCTTAATTATTTAGGTCTAATTAGTTCTAACAACTTAAACCAAACTTAATCCTTTGTGTCCTATCTAATTTTTTTTTCGACAAAATATTTAAAAATTTGGGTCTTTCTAGTGAGTAACTGAAGTCTGCGTTGACATCTTCATGATTTTATCATGTCTCTAAAATTTCTATGAGACCTTAAAAATTTAAATCTGCATTTTATACAATAATGAATCTTTGAAAGTTCAAATTGGATGTGGTTTAGTGAGAATATCTATAAATATGAGAAATATATCACATCCACCCATTTAGCTCATATCAACGGTCCAGATTGAATGAAATTTAGTTAATTATTTTAGATTTTATTTTATTAAATAATTCGAATGAGGGTAAATTTGGTATTAAAAAATAATTTTCTCTGCCACTCTAGACTTAAATCTCGTCATTTCCTGATAATCTATCCACTTATCGAAAAGTTGAGATTTTATAATCTGCTCAATATAAAATTGCACAAACTAGTCGTTTTACAGCACATATTTGATAAATATATGACACATTACACATCACGCGACACACTTTATTGTTGCACTACCTACACTTTCTACAGCACATATATAATACAAACAATGCACATTTTTAATAAATATGTCACATACATTATACATTATACATTATACAACACAATTTATTGTTGTACGACAAATACTACGAATGTATCTATCCGTATAACAAAAAAATATAATATATTTAAAATAAGAAGTTACAAGATATATTACAATAAATCCCTAAAATCAAGGAAATGATCGTTTTTAACAATAAAACAAAAATACTATATAATATAACATTTAAATAAATCCTATGAAATTAAAGTATATCATATATAGTAATGTACTTTAGCACAACATAAATTAATATTATTAATTGATATACTAAAATCAATGGCTTAGATTTATTCTTATTTATTATAAATAATTTCATTCATCTCTGATCCATCATCTCTCTCTCTCTCTCTCTCTCTCTCTCTCTATATATATATATATATATATATATGTGTGTGTGTGTGTGTGTGTGTGTGTGTGTGTATGGAGGGGATCTACTAGAAACCATCGCTAGTAATTAAAAATCAATTTGGACTTGATTGATGAATGATCAAGATTGATTTTTCAAATGGGATGTGTCTTCTTAACTGAAGATAATGTTTTATTAGTATTATATTATTTTACATATAAAACTATACTTTCGTTGTTTTGTAAGCTTTTTATAAATAATATAATGCTTTTTATTCATTCCATTATATTGGTTTCTAGTTACTAGAATAAAGATAGTTACTAGAATAAAGATGGTTTCTCTTTATTCATCTTCATATATATATATATATATATATATATATATATATATATAGGATGGATCACGTAAGAATGCAAATATTTGTGAGAAATAAGAATCCAGCATTCAACGTATAAAGTTGTTGCACTAAATGTATAAATTTGTTGCATCAAATTTAACATATAAAGTGTAGCACTTAATATAAAGTTGTTATATATATATAGTGATCAATGAGCTCTTTTTTATTTAGAAGAGAATTTTATTAAATTGAATTGAACTCAAGGTACATATATACAAACTAACCTAGTCTGGCATGCATGTACAAATATATATAGATATATGGATTTTCATCGAATTTAAATAGTTCGCTTTATTATGTTTAATTATGATGGGGATTGGGAGGGAGTGTATTAAAATTGTTGGGGGTAAAGTAGGTCCTTTTAGGAACAATAATTAGTACCATTTGCAAAAGAGCAGCTGCCACTGCCTGTGATTATTAAGGCATACCTTTCACGCCTGTTCTACGTCTCACTGACAGCCACGACATAATTTGACTCTTTAAGATTTACTATATTCTTATTTAAAATTGTCGTAATATATAAAAAGATTATCCACTTCAAAAGCTATAAACAAAATAGCAACCTATACGCTCTTATGCGTGGATAAAACAAGTATCTAATTAATCTAGCAAACGGTTGGGAAAATTCCTAAATTATTATAAATTAATCTATCTTAATTATGTATTTTGATTAGATTCCAAAATCTCTGATGATTGTCTTGTTGATGTAACTAATGCTACTGACTTGTTCTAGAGTTATGCGTTTGTGTTACAGGTTTACAACAGTAGAACTACCAATTTGAACAGGTCCAAAACTGAAGGAGTTCAAGCTGTATTGAAGTTAACTATATTAATAGGAGTATCAGTATCAGCGCAAGTGATAAATGCTCAACTGAAGGATCATAGACTAAAGGACTGAAGACTGACGGAAGGCCAACTGATGTTTGAAGAACTGAAGTATATCGATGTTGATGAACATAGCTACTGGAGTAAAGTAGAAGACTGATGTCGGAAGATAGAAGGATGAAGATTGGAGACTGAGACTCAACACTGAAAGAGATGGAGGAGTAGGGATATGACTAAGTGCAATATCAGACAGTCGACTGTTCCCGCAGAAGTCAAAGTTGGCGTCCTAGAGTCAAAGTTGTCTATCGATACTCAAAGCTGGTGAAAAGTGGTCAATGTTGGCTATATCAAGTCAAAGTTGGCTGATGAAAAGTCAAAGCTAACTATTTATCTACGCTCGCTGAAAGCATCAAATCGACTCGTGTGTTCGTCGACAAAGATGGAGCGAGCCTCGATCGGTCGAACTCAAGTCAATACTGATAAAATACGGAGTCAACTCAACTGAGAAAACATGGAAGGAATTAAGCCTTAAGAGTTTGACTCGCCACGTGTAGTAGCGTATCTGCAGAAGATCTTGCATGTTAGAAGTCTTTTCAAAGTTGTAGAGCTATAGTGCATGATGGTGCAAACCTCTGATAGCGACGTATGAAGATTCTCAATGAGAAGAATTAAAACGATAGATAGAAGGATTTGATTGGTGCTCCATCTAACGATATTATTCACCATCATCTATATAAATACGTCCAGAATCCAACCTTTAAAGGTTATCGAAACGCTGCGTAATTGAAATCTCAAAGCATTTAAGCTCAAAGCTCAAGCCAATAAAACAGTGATTTCGAAGAAGGAAGTTAATAGTGTTATCAGTAAATCTTAAAAGCTCACATCCATAGTTGAAAACCCTTCTACAAAACCTCCAAAAGTTGTGTAGAAGTTTGTGGTAAGTAGGCAACGAAGTGTTAGTTGCTGAAAGCTTAGTCATCTAGCACATGTAAGCTAGAGGTTAAGACTGCATTCGAAAGCAGTTAGTGGTTTTCTAGCACCAGCAAACGTTTGAGGAACACCGAGTTAGACGAGATACTGTAAGGTGAACTCACTATCAAGGTTTACTCTTCTACCCATAAACAAGACTCAATCCAAAGTTAGTGGATTGACTGAGCAATCAATTTGTTGACGTATGAGTTGATCTTTCCAAACCACGTAAAAATCTACGTGTTATTTATTTTAAGTATTGCTTTCAATTTTACATATTATTGAACTGTCATCAACAGCACACAGCAGCACAACATTATTTTGAAACCCTCTATTAGTATCTTATTGATATTGAAGATATATAAACTGAAAACTGAATCATCAATATTTGACTAAGTGTTTCAAACTGGCTTTAAGTTTTCAGTAAGACAAATACAATAACCATCACATTCCATACCCACATCAGTTATTAGTCCAACTGACCAGTTGTCTCAACAGTCAGTAGATTTGCTAATTGATATAACTCAGTACAAGACATCCCTTATCCGAATCGACCAAGAAGATCATCATCAAGATTAGACTATCGCCATTACGACCAGCTACTACCTATAGCCAATCAGTCTTGTCAAAATAAAAAACTATAAAATTTCTCTAACTGATGTATTCCCCCATCCCCTTCCTCATACACTATTACGTACCCAGCATGATTCATCACAAACTTTCAGTGTTTGAAATATATTCTGTGTTGTTATCTACAAAAAAAAAATGAAATCGAGCTCGATGTATATCTTTCAAAGATATTTATTTACATATATATTTCTTATTGTTTCACACATCTTTCAATAATTTTTAATGATTTTTAGTTGTTCTTGACCTTCATGGCGGATGGGTCCGTAGCCTGTAGGAGGTTAATCGAATCAAGTAATGCATAGTTAATGGTTAACTATTTAATATCAAGTAAAACTTGAATTATATTTATAGAGCATTTTGTGGGCTTAATTATTTAATATCAAGTATAACTTGAATTATATTTATAGAGCATTTTGTGGTTCATGATCCTAATTGAATTTAAACGATCTTTCTATATGAGTTTGCTCACGAGTTAATCTTTTTTATAATATGTATGTTTCAAGTTCAAAGTATTAGAGTAGTATTCTACCAATTTGGCCACGAGCTTAAATATTAATTGTTCAACACACTATTGGCCCAATAAAGAGGCCGACGGGATTGGTCCGAAACCAATCAAGTTGGCTTTGTGAATGTCAATTCAATTTGAAACCAACAGATTATAGACTAAAAAAGAAAAAAGATCATGATCGTAATTTTCTAGTCTGAAAAAATCAACTCAATTGGCGTGAATTAAATAAATTTTCAATTCAATAAAACCGAGCTGTGATCGTAATTTTCTAGTCTGAAAAAATCAACTCAATTGGCGTGAATTAAATAAATTTTCAATTCAATAAAACCGAGCTGAAATCGAGTGGAGCAGTTTGATTGCCATCCCTGACTATTACCTAACTAGTTTTAATTGAACCAATCCAAGTATAGTGTATGTAAGGATAAACATAAAAAAAAAGGAGAAACAGTTGTAATGTGGAAAGATTTGAATTAATTTGAGATGTTGAATGAGCAGCCGACCACAAAGTTGCATTCCTGCGACTCTGTCACGTTACTTCTCTCTTTTTCCCCCCAAACAACCCAACATATATGTATGATGTCTTGTCACCCTTGTCTCTTACATATCACTTTCAAGTCAACAACTATTGGTTTCAGACTCATCAACCGAAAGTAACTTGTTACCGCTATATCCATCTATTTAATTTCTTATTATTCTCACAATAATTTAGTCAGAATCATGCTCAAATTTCTTTCTTCTTTTAGGGTTTTTAATGAAAAATCCACTCAATTGCGCAATATAAGGGTGATGATCATCCATCATGGTGCCACGATGTCAAATGGGATGGCCCCTATTTTTTTCACGTAATTACAATGTGATCGAAATCATCGTCGGCGAAGGAGGGTCCGAGGTTTTCTACCTAATTATAGTTTGATCGCAATCGAATAAAACATAACTCTAAATAAGTTGAGACGAAAAATCCACGCAAAAAGTAGGCGTCAAAGCTCACTACCTAAGAGTTAAAGAAACTGCAACTTTAAAATACAGAGAAAAAAATATTAAAATTAGTATAATTTTGAAAATATATATAGTTGGTCGTAAAAGAAACATATTTATTATTGATGATATCGAGTTGGATGATTTAAGAAGACAAGTGCAACAACTTGACTATCGGCATGCACATGGCAAACCTCTAAATTGTTCCGTTGAGGGGTGCGTCTATCAGTTTTACGCCCTATAAATCTACAAAGAATTGAAGTTAGGTCCCCTTAAGTAAATCAATGTCACTCAACAGTCTAATTAAAGATTTGTTGTTTAAAGTTTAACTAATTTTCGAACTACTTTCTAAGTTGTATATTCATGCTGCTTAGTGTAGACTTTTGGATCTTATTTCCGACTTCAAACATAAGTATATTGATTTATGATGTAACTAACAAATGTGAATGTATATTAACAAACACCATTTCTTTTTTTTTTTTTTTTTCGTGTTTACAATGACAAAATGAAAACTTCACTCAGTTTTTGGGTTTTAGTCACAATTGATTTCAACCATATGGTTGACAATTAAATGAAGGTATAACACTTACCTATTGGTGTTGATGGTTCCACAACAAAGCCCTAGGATATCAGTTGCTCTCTATTTATAGATGAAACAACTTCAGGTGGCTGAATACTGCACATTTCCTTGAGCTGCATTGTAGAGCAAAATACAACTGCATACTTACACAAGTGTTCATTCATTTTCAGCAACGGCTTCTCCGACGGAGTCGGAGACAAGATGGGTTTCGGAGGCTTCTTCGAGAATATCGAGAATGGTTGCCGATCAGGGGTCTCCTCAGTCGCCTTTGGCGAGTCCTTGGAGGCTCCCTTCGATTTCCCTCCGAAGATTAGGGAAAGTTTCTTGAAGCGGTTCTTCACTTCGCCTGTGGTTGTGGTTTCTTCTTGTTGAGGGGAAATGTTTATGGTTTCATCTTGATTGTGGACCATTGTCTCCACTGTTTCATATACCTGTTACATATATAAGCAGGAAATTATTGTAATTGAAGAATTTCAAGATAAAGGCGACAATATATCAAAGACATCGTTCTACTTTCACCACACAGCTCAGCATTTTGTTTCCAAAATGACACCAACACAAGCCTCAGCTGCATAAAACTCACCTGGCATATATCATCGAACTTCTCGACCCAGTTGCTGGTCTGACATGTGACAACGATGTAGTTCTTGCAGTTGTTGAAAATATTTGACAAATTTGGATTTGTTGAGAGCATGGCCTCAGCTATCATTAGCCCTGCACCCAACTGAAAATTCGGGAAATAAATTTGAGTGTTGGAAAGAACAAATTCAAAGCGCCCTAGACGAACAATTTGTATCTCTTGTAAGACATTTCATTTTATTCATTTCTAGTTGAACATGGAAATACTAATAACATATCAAGGACGATATATCTATCAAAGAGAACGCAAAGAAATCGAAGGAGTACTTACAACAACCATGAAGAGCTGCTTCAAAAGCTCGGAAGGTGAGATTACCTCCAGAAAGTCCAGAATACCTTCCCTACATTGGTGTTGCATTATTGCTTATTTCCAGCACCAGCAATGACAAGTTAAGATGACAATATCATTAGTTTTAGCTTGCTTACACAGCCAGGTCCTCATCATAAAGAGGAGCTTGTCTGACAGCTGGCACTGTCTTTGATGTTTCCCACAGTTCACGCCATAAGTTGCCTAGCAACCAGTTAGCAGATAACCTTTAGGTTGGAATAAAAGTAACAAACCCTCTTCATCGCCAATTGGGAAGATAAATAAGCTCATTGCTACATTTGTTGACATGAATAGGCTTTTCAACCATGGCAGTGAACTCAACAAAATTACATTATCTCTTGTCTAATCCTTCTAGGTTTAACACTTTCCCATCTTTTTCCATGTTTATAGAAAAATCAAATAATGGCATTAGTGATAGATGCCTCTGACATAATATATTCATATTCATACAGAAAATCCTACCACCCATAATAATAAAATAACTATATAGTGTCACCAGCCAAATGTCACTGGATAGCACAGGAACTATGTTTCCCATGCAAGAAAAACCTGACAGCTGAGCTTAGGATCTGACATAGATGTACTAAAAAAAAGAGGTGAACTATTTTTCATTTCAAATGGGTTGACATCAAGTAAAACAACGGAAGAAGCTTGACATCATTCAGTATGTATATACAAGTACGGGGAGCTGTTCTATCTGAAACTGCAAGATAAAGTCCTTCATTTGTTTATAGATTTAGATGGTGCGCGACTAAGCTTATGTTTTAGTGCTTATAAGAGTTCAATGGAAATGTTCGCAACCATACAAATAGTCATATTTCTACCAACATAATATGAGGAGCTTATGACCTTTTTTTTTATAAAAGTTGTAACCGCTTTATATTTTAGTAATTATAGTTACGATTTTACCATTACCAATATCTAACAAGATCAATTCTTCAAACACCCAAACAAATTTTAAAATAAGATATAGGATCTTATAAGTTATAGAAACATCTTACAGGACGTAGGAGCTTTAAGCTCCTCAAAATAAGCATATTGAACACCCTCTTGGCATTCCTTATTAGGCTTCTAACAGACTAGGCACTTTCATCCTTATCAGGAATAACCCAGTTTTCCAAATTTCATTGCCTTTCTATTTAAACATTTTTGTCTACCTGACCTATCTCATAGCAACCACTTTTGTCATTGCTAGTGCAACATAGACACGTTAGTTTTTCACATTCACATAATGCTGGAATTCAGTGTTGCATCTGATTCTAATCAAGTGTTATCTTTTCTGATATAATAAAGGAAAGATAAGTCCAAGCCCTTCTGACGCATAGAAAGTGGTCAAGTACTAGCTCTTCTAGGGGTCATTAGAAGAAAGGAGTTCAATTTCTTTTGGTTTAATATGGTAGCAATCCAACTAATATTTTGCCGGTTCTGGTTCAGGAAAGGGTCAACGCAAGAATCTTACTTCGAAGCAATCTCTGGAGTTTTCCCTTATCGGAAGGGGTCTTGCAAGAAAATAAAATTACATATTGAGAATGATATTGTGTTTTAACTTCACTTCAGCAAGCTCAAAATTAACCTTTTGTTTACAGCTGCATTCAGTATTGAGCATGCGTAGATAATTCTTAAGTAGGAAGAGGGAAACTCAAAGTACAACTGAATCCAATTTTTAGTTATGCCCATTTCCTAGCAAATAAAGTATTACCTTCTTTTTGCATTCGCCTACTAAGTTGACCTTTGACGGAATCACCACCCTCAGAGGTATCATCCAAATCACTGCTAGTTTCATCTTCCGTCCAATCAGGAGGAGAGTGCCACCTTACGAAATCTTCTAGTATGCAACCTGGATTTGCTGCCTGACAAAAATAGCATGGCAAACTAGATATCAATCAGTGTTCTCAAACATTTATCCTACCACAAACTAGAAAGCCTCCATGACACACAAACACAATAAACGAAGAAGAAGAAGTGAGGGGGCGGGACTACTGTGCATGCTAGTGTTGGAACTTCACCTTGAAGGCCTGCATGTCTGAAAGCAGTTGGGAGCATCCTGCACCAACACTGAGCAATAACAGGCAGTTTATGTCAGAATATTACTTTTTGTAGCACTTGGGCTCATGGGCAGAGCTCAGCAATAAATTGGCACAACGGGCTCCTCTGGCAACTAATTTGCATTAAACCAAATTAGTTAGCCCAAATTATACTAGAGTTTCCAACTCTTAAACTTGGATTTTTTAATTAGTCATAGAATAATCAACTGACAGCTTCAATATAGAGGAGTTTAAATGTTTAATGCAATGCCGAAATAACATCAACTGGAAATAAATTAAGGTCCTAATAATGCAATTAAAAGATTTTGAATACTATATAATTTCATGGGATTTGATTCGAGTCGGAGAGGATTATTGACTGCATATAATGTCACATACATGCACAAACAGTAGACTGGACAAAAGTAGGCTGCTGAAACAGGAAACATCCTAATAGGAGAGAGCATAATGAAGTGAAGCTAGAGTTAAAAGACAAAAGCAAAACCCAGATTATCATTAACTGCCACAGACTAAATTTTCTAAATATTCTATGTCAGACAATGGTAATGGTCGTTTGGTCACCATCAAGAATGAAGTCAGCATTCAATATCGTAAGCAAATGCTTGAGTAAGATTCTCGAAATAGGGAAGTATATTAATGCATATCAATCACGAGAAATATATAGTTGGTATGACGTTAAATTTTGATAATTGTGCTTGAGATCAAGAGATACGATAGGAAACACAACACAATAGTATCCGTACAAAAATTTAATGAAAAAGGTATATGCAACTTTACCAACCTTCCAGTCCTTAGCACAAACTCCTCTGTCTCCTTGATTAAGTCTTCGGTCAACAGAGGTGGTTCCTAGAAATATGGCCATAATCTAAGCTTTTATTGACATAATTTCCTATATTTAAGATAAACGTTTAACCAACCTGCATCACAGGTGAATAAATAGGTTCACCAGTTTCAAGCATTGTCAAGTTCTCATATCTTTTATCAGCTCCTAATCTAAGCACAAGTTCTCCAGACTTAGTTTTGGCATAAAAACAAGGATTGAGGGGAAGTCTTCTCTCAGAATCTGAAGAACCCATAGCATCTGCTTGAGCTGTAATAGACTCCAATGATTCAAGTGCGGCAGTATGCCGTCTTTTTCTGGAAATGCAACAGTTGATGACCTGTAACTGCTGATATAAGAGACATGAATTCAGGTCAGGCAAATCTCCTGGCGGAATCCCAGGGATATATTGCCCTTCATACCAAAGTCTTCTGATCTGCAAGGTGAAGGATTGAGTAAATAAATCATAAGCTGATACATTACAGATGCTAGAATCATATAAATCAAAAGATTTGACGACTGACAAAAATTTGGAGTCAAAGAAACAAGGGAGCAGTTAAATGCATTAGGCTCCAAGTGCAAGATGTTAATCATCTTGCAATGTTTTCCGTGATCTCATAGCTATCTGCCGGACATAAGTAGCCTTACGGGAATGAAGTCACTGACATTCAGTACTTTATATTGCACAGAAGCTTCAGAATATGTCCAGAACTTCTGTTGTAAGTTCTAGTTCAAAAGCTAGGTCATGCACAAGAACCATCTTGCAGTATGATCTGTTAAAAACTTTTCCAGAGATGTTGTATTCCGAACATGTTAGTTGGAGGTCAACCCCAAGACGTTCTCAAAGCTCTCCAGTAGTTACAAAATGAATTTCCTTTTCCTTATAGTCCATGCAATAAAGCCTAGTCAGAGAGCGATAATTCTCACATTTTATTTTGATCACATATTACGCATATTTATTTTTTTCACCTTGCCACTTGAAAGAACCATAGACTATGTATGTTTCAAATGGAAGACTTCACCAAGAGAGACATCATTTTCTCAAGGTTCCTCTAAACAAATTCAATTGAAATTATGAAGTGACTTATCAATACCATGAAATTGTTGATAGGGCCTAATAATCTATAACTTCAAATGATATATAAGCAAAGCAATAGAGACATCTTGCACATTTAGCTGCTGCAATTACCCATGGAAAAAAATTGACAAACAAGGGTAAGCAGTCATAAGTGAGCCTGAACCATGTGGATTCAGAAATAATTCCATATGTCTCCACTTACTTCAGAAACCACCCTTGACCAATATGATGCCATTTTCCGCAGGGTTTTTAAGCAACTGATTGCTTCAGAGAGCTTGACTACAAAACTTTCCAAAGGCGCACCATGGATATCCTTAACCAGAGAAGTGGAATTTATCTGTGTCTCCAGACCAGGGACAGTCCTACCTGTAAATTCTCCTTCTGCGAGTACCTTGCCAATATCACACCAGAAGTGAAAATCAACATAGAATAATGAAAACTTGAAAACTATCAATCTAACATTCACATGCACTGGGGGAGGGGGGTAGAGAGAGAGTACGATTTTGCAAGGCTACCAAATTATCTACCTGCATTTAACAATGCATTCATCAGTCCAAGAACCTTCTCATCAGAACCAAACTCTTGTATCATCTTATCGTCCTTTTCACGCATCACTAGTGACTTCATCACTGAAATGCTCATGCTAGCCTTCTCCCTGATGGGTGAAGAGTTTTTAGAAGAGTCTAGGAGATCCTTCATGGTGCTATATATGGATCCAGCCCTGAGAAGGTCAATAGTCAAAAGATCATAGCAATATCAGCAGTAGAGACTTGGACGTCAAAACAGATTAAAAGGCATCAACGCAAATACTCAAATTGGTGAAACTAGTAATAAACATATCGCTGGTCAATAATTGGAAGGACATGAGAAAACTAGTCATCTCAGTTTTTTTAGATAAATTGCAGAAATTACTAGACTGCCGAGCTGCCCAAATTTAGGAAAACATAAAAATTATAGCAAAAGAGAAGTTCCAATCGCTAATGTAAATGCTTACTCGACTGCTACAGCTAACTGTTTCAAGATAGCCGATGACGGAATGATATCTGCCTTTGCAGCCTTTGAACTTTCCAGCTCTTCTTCTAAATCCTGTAAATTACCAAGCACTTCCAGTAATTTGAAGAGCAGAAACTCAACATTTCAGTCAAAGCCTACAAGGCCTATAGCTTTTTGTGATTTTCAATTTACCCCAAAAAAGTATGATTAATATGCGAATACGAAAGGGTAAAAACTCCATTTTCTCAAACATGAATAATAGCAATTTTGCAATATTTTGTTACATTCTATAACCTTAAACTTCTGAGGCCAAGAAAAACCACATCAAGCATTTCAGTTACTAGGAGAATTCTATCATTAAAAGAATCAGAAACACTGAAACAGTATGAAGATATTGAGAACACAATTCTTTTACCATTATGTCCAATATATGAACATGGATAATAAACCACCGAAAGATATTATGAGCTTTGCAGTGGGTTCAGAACCTCAAAGACAAACAGATTAGATTTGAGTAGGTTGAAAAAGACACAAGTAGTTAGCTCATTCACAATAAGTACTACTAGTGTGAGTATTTCAATTCCAGGTTGCTCAAATATCATTTACATTTATGAACCAAATGAATAACAAGCACTCACTAGCATAATAGAGGAGAACAATCAATGAAATATTTGATAATTGACTTACATTTGGCGCTGAGAATCCTCTCTCATGCATCAGGTATAAATTATCATCAAAAATTGCGTATGCCATAGTTGAATTATCAGGCCTCCCGGAGTCCTCAGCCCCCTTTTTACCTAATCTTAAATTCCTCAATCGTTCATGCCAATCCTGCTTGGTTTTTATTGGCTGTGGCCGCACTCTCTTATTATTTGCTCCTTTGGAATCCTGCAAACATGAATGAATTCCATCCATATATCCACTAACTCAGCAAGTGATTGATGAAGCAACCATGGAACAAGGAAATCAAGTAATCCCATTCATAAATAATTACCATCTATTCCCAACAATATCACAAATACAAAGTCTTCATGAGAGAAACTCAAGCTTTTTCGAAAAAATGAACTGACTTACCTCCCCCACCCCCCAAAAAAAAAAAAAAAATGATATAAAAATATGAGTAACAAGCCAACCACAGTGAAATGTCAACAATGCATACAACTCAAACATCATCATACACATAAATCAACGGAATGGGCAAACAAGCTTGAACAAACATCAAACTCGTACAGTTTCATCACCTCGTTTCACCATTCATCCATAGCAACATTTAGTCACTATGAAAAGACTCTAACCTTTTTTTTAAATATCTCCAGACTCCACGGCGTGCTCAAACATTTTCCATGATCGAGATATCACATATTCGCATGCGAATCTAACATAGAAGTGTAGAAAACGAATACCTTTGGCTCATCCGCATCCCTCGGGCCCTCCGCCGTTGAAGCGACAGGCGATTGTTTATCCAAATCTTCAGATTTTGTACAGAATCCAAACAAAAACACAATAAACGGATAGTTTTAATGTATCCTAAAAATAGAAAACCAATCTATAGAACAAGATTTAATCAGAGGCAACGCATATAAACAGGAGAGGCTCCAAATAAAGAAAAAATATACATAAATTTAGCATATACCGCGATGCGCGTTGGAATCAGATTTTTTTATGTCCGTCAATACTTTCTCCGCTTTAGCTGTGGCGGAATTGATGGCTGTCCGAGCTCTGGATACGAAGGACGCCTCCATTTTCAGCGGTGGGGAAATGATACGGCGCCGTATCACGAAATCGACGCCATAGCCGCGGAGCACGGAATCGAAGACGAATTCGAAAAAAAAATGAAGCAAGAAATATGCTGACTGATAATGCAACTACGCCGCGGTTCCACAGTAAGATTAAATGAGGACTTTCTATTTTAATTTTTAATTTTTTAGAGTAGTGGATAAGGGTCACTATTTGAGTATAGGGTAGTCGGGTACCCGATACCCAACCTGAAATTTCTAGATTGGGCACCGACACCCAAAAATTGGGTGTCGGGATCGGGATCGGGTATGACTACTTAGGTGAGGTCGGGTATCGGGTATACCCGATGGGTAGTCGGATATTACCCGATATCCGATTTTTTAAAAATATTTATATTTTATATATAGATTTATATACAAATATAAAATAAAATAAATAAATACAAAATAACAAAAACAAAAACAAAAAGTGTATCTAGGAAGAATTTTTATTATTATTTAATATTATTAATTCTAATAAATTAATACTTACAATAAATATATGGATTTATATATAAAAAAATTAAAAAAAAAAAAAATAAGTCGGATATTAGATATCTGAATACCGATTCTGATCCGACTCAGATTCTGGACACCGATTTATAAAATCGGATCGAGTCAGAGAAGACATTTTATGATAATCGGGTCGCAGACCGATTTTTTCTGACAGGCATCTGACCTGTACCGAATAGACAGCCCTAGTAGTGGGCTATCAATATTCAAAAATAGGAGTAGTATTTGACTTGTGTGTTTGTCGCTTTGCTACCTTACAACCTACTCCAAACTAATGGATTTCTTGTAGAAATCAGTCCAATTTTGTATTTTATCCATGCATTATTATACTTTGTTAGAATTGATTCTTTACCTATTCTAATTGGTTGGTAAATCTATATGTTCATCTAAATGCATGTCATAGATTTTGCGAAATTGAGTATTATTTATCTAAAAGCATCAAATAAAATCCCTATTATTCGTTTAATTATAGGAGGAGACGCATGTTATATTCGATTTTGACAAGTCATTAATACACAAAGTAACGCTGTTGAGTTTTATGAAACTCGATCACATAGTATCTAAAACATTACTGTAGGAACCGAAATATTGAGGCCTCTTTTTATTAATTACAATATTTATTTGTTTTTGAAATCTCACAAAATCCAAAATTAGATGAAGTATTTAATTAATTAAGATATAGGATATGGATCAATTTCTTTGGCAACAAGTTAAATCTTGACATTGATAAATATTCAAGAGCCAATGAAATTATGTCATGTTAACCCATGGCCCAAGATCATGCTGGCTCAAGCCTACATCCAATCTCCCTACATCCAACTCTGCCGCAATTCAAAGATACACCAAATCATAATTAAAGAACTCAAGTATTGGAGTAGAATTTTTATACTACAAATTCTCTCCCATACTCAAGGTGTTCCAACGAGCTTCAAGGCGTTCTTCTTGGAAGCAGCTTGTTCTTCGTTGGAAGTATCTCTAAGTAGTGTTCCATCCGAAAACAAGGTGAAAACCTTATGCATTAACGTTATAAAGCTCAAGACAATTCCAAGGTATGATCCAAAAACAAGGCGAAAGTCCTCTGTATCGATGTTTTAAAACTCGAAGATCAAGTCCAAAACAAATCTCAAGGACTACTCAAAAATTATTCAAAGATCAAATTGAAGAGACAAATCTGAGGAGTAAATAGAGACTGAAAACCCACATTTACATTTTGTCGATAAATATTTAAATTGTATATATTTTGTGTTTATCGAGTTAAATATATGTATTTACAGTTACAATATATTTTTACAGCTTGAATCTGTTATCAGACGAATCTTGTTATGTCTAAATCAAATTCTAGAAACTATATGATTGTATATTGATAATATTATTTTCCGAGTCTTAGTTCATTTTTTTTAATTTAATAAAACAATGGTATGTGCTAAAATAACTAAATTACATAAATCGGTATATCTTATTATATGTGATTCATATCTGCGCAACTTTGAACATAATGACACATTCAATCATTTTCTACTTGAATCATATTTTCATGTATCATTATTTCCGTGCAATTACTACATTAAATATTATATTATTTGGAGTCTAATTTAGAGTACTCTTAAATAACTGATTTGCTCATTAAAAACTCTAGGGTCTAGCCAAGGCGGTTGCAAAAGATGAGATGATCTCCTATGCAGAGTCTTGTATATGTATATATTGATAATTTTTTAATATAAATAATATTTTTATTTGATATAAATGATATTTTTCAAATTACAAGACAATAAATAAATGGATTTTTTTAATATAATAACATTTTTCTTTAGAATAATTAATATTTTTTTCCATAGATTCGCATGGAAAGTTTTTGTGGCTAAAGACAACATAGAAATGCTTTTAAGTACATAATAAAATAACATATTCAATAACTTTACAGTATACTACATACATTTAATGAGTCATTTCTTCATATTTGAGTGTCTTCTTAAAATAGTTTCTACTGAAATCATATTTCCCGGTATCATTATTTCCGTGCAATTAATATTCTAATCTAGAGTACTCTCAAATAACCGATTTGTTCATTAAAAACTCTAGGATCTAGCTAATATGGTTGCAAAAGATGTGGTGGTCAATATACAGACGTTCGTATGTTTAAATATTGATATTTCTTTTAATATAAATAATATTTTTATTTGATATAAATGATGTTTTTCAAATTACAAGACAATAAATAAATGAATTTGCTTAAGGACATTCATACCAAATTTATCCCACTTCATAAAACACGACCAAATCTACCAATTTTCATCATTTTCAACAAATATGACCAATCTACCCTTCAATTCATCAAGTCTTCATATAAATTGATTATTTCATGATCTTAATACATGGGTTCGAAAGAATAGTGTAGTTTGATTATGTGCTTATGTTTGATTATGAATTAATGCGAAAGCAGATTTATGTTGAATATAAGTTTGATGACAAACGGGGTCGATAGACTAGTTTGTTGCTGAGTGATTAATATATGTTGATAGGTGTTTGCTATCGTGTGTATTTGTGTTGATTATCCTTCGTAGTTGATGACGGCGGGGTCGATAGATGATAAACGCGCATTTTACACGTTTATAGTTGATATTTGAAGATGAGTTTAGCTCGTTTAATGTGCGTTTATGTATCGATTCTTAATGTTTTATCTATTTCTAGAAGATACTGCTCTTGGGTGTTCCTTTGACGTTTTGTAGGTTTATATGTTGATAATCGAAGCAAGGAACGACGCACGAGAAAGTATAGCAATCTGTCAAGTTTCTAGCGACCAGCCTAGCGGTCGCTAGGCTGGTCGCGAGGCAAACCAGCGAGCGCCCAGAGGAGTAGCGACCGCGACCTCGTGCACGCGAGCAAGCCCTAGCGCCGAGAACTCACTGGACGATTTCTCGCGACCGGTGCGGAATTGCTAGCGACCGCTAGCCCGGTCGCGAGGTACCATGCGAGCGCAAGGAGGGACCGCGAGCGAAGAAGAGCGCGCACGGGAGATGGCTCGCGGTCGAGCTAGCGACCGCGAGCAGCGATCGCGAGGAGGCGCGGCAGAGGCGCAAATTAGGGTTTCCACCATTTTCTATAAATAGGGCAAGAGCCCTTGCGCCCATCGCACCCCATACGCCCAAAGCTCGCTTTCTTCGCTTTTTCCTCGCTTTTCCATTCTTTAGCTTTAGT
Source organism: Salvia rosmarinus (assembly GCA_036937905.1). Lineage (NCBI taxonomy): Eukaryota > Viridiplantae > Streptophyta > Magnoliopsida > Lamiales > Lamiaceae > Salvia > Salvia rosmarinus. The sequence continues at coordinate 90,159,527 of CM072819.1, forward strand.
CTTCATTTAGTTTAATTCTAGTATTGTTTTTCCGTTGTTCTAGTTTAGTTTATCGTTGCTATCGATCGGAACGCTTTTGTCCGATCGTTTTCCGTTGTTTTCCGTTCGCTCGCTTGGGATTGGATTCAAGACCAACCATTGTTCATCCAACGCTTCCCTACGGGTTTTATATATTTAATTTCCGTTTTTATGGTTAAATCGTATTTTATTCCGCTTATTATGTCTCGCTAGTTTTCTGCTCTAATCCTGTGGTTTGCATGATTCGATCCTATATGTTGTGATTTCGCTATTGTTATTTACCTTCCGTGCATTGATTCATGATTCATGGTGCTTATTTATATGTGTTGATTTCGATCAATCTTGATGCATATCTAGTTGCCGCTAACGACGTAATTGTATTAATTGTCAATCGATCTTGAATGCATGATACTAATAAGCCTCGAGTCGAATCGAGATAGGACATTCGTAGGAAGCATATTCTTAGTGATCCTTTTGAGTTGCTTATTTTCCTCTGAGACGAATCGTGATAGGGAAAATTAGTAATCAATCGCCGCAATTGTCGAATCAAGTTGTTGGTTATATATGTGATCTTTCGCCTTGTCCGGATTAAAACAGCTTAATAATAAGCGGATAAACATCGTTGTGGATAGGATTGGTGCATCCCTAGGGTTAGTCTTTCTCCATAGTTATCTTCCGTGAGTTTTATTGCTTTATTTATATTTCGCTGTTACCTTTGCTTTGGATTAAATTCAAGCCCCAAAACCTTTCACCCAAATTCGTGCGGATAATGATGAATTATCGTTAAGCTAGCTTCTATGTTTTCGTGATACAATCTCTCGTGGATACGATACTTAATTACATTCTATACTTACACCTTTCGTGTTAGAAAAGTGAGCGATCAAATTTTGGCGCCGCTGTCGGAATTGTTAAGATCACATAGGAATAATTTGACGATTTGGATTTATTAATTCAAGTTATATATATTATATTATTATTATTTATTTTTGTTAGTGCTAAATTCTCTTTTCTCGTGTGGTTTATGCGACAAGATCTCGGGGACCTCCAAGTATTATTAGATCCCGAGATCGAAAGCTCTCAAAGGAGAAGAGGACGAGAGAGAGACGGCTGCAATGGCGCCAATCCGTAATCAGGGCATTCCTCCCGAGCAAGTCAGACGATGCTAGCCGACTTTGCGAGATGCAAGGTCGATGGCGAATATGGAATCATTATCCTCGCCCCGGAGGAAGACCTCAATCACATGTACCGACATCCCACCGAACAGCTTCCAAGGAGGCGGTTGGGGCCCGCACGAGATGCAAACAATTTTGAGCTAAACCGCCCCGATCAAGATGGTCCAAGGAGAGCGCTTTGGGGAGGAGTCAAGAAAGACCAATGCGCATCTCGAGACTTTTTCGATATTTGTGACACCATCAAATGAATGGGGTGCCACAAGACACGATCCGGATGCGCATGTTCGGTTTCTCACAACCAAAGAAAGATTGGTTCAAGAGTTTGGACCGAATCGGCATCGACACTTGGGGGAAACTTTGTGAGAAGTTTCTTCCGAAATACTTTCCGCCGGCGAAAGCGCAGAAGATCATCGCCGAAATCTCTCATTTTTGCCAAAACCAAGACGAATCATTATTCGAGGCATGGGAGAGATTCAGAGGTCTATTGAGACGATGTCCACAACATGGGTTCTCCAAGGAGCAACAAATCACACAGTTCTACGGTGGACTGACATGGTAGACGAGGAGCATGGTAGATGCGTCGGCGGGGGGCTGTTTATTGAACCGACAAGTAGACGAGGCGAGCCGTATTTTAGAAGAGATGGTCGCCAACAGCTATCAATGGCCAACGAGAGAACGCCATCGCTCAAAGCACCGCTTGTTGAGAGTGATTCAAAATATGACGATCTCATGAAGAAGTTCACTATTTTGAAGAGTCGATTGAGACAGAGAACGCCGCCACATCAATCGAGGAATCATCCGATTTCCAACAACCTCCAAAGCAGTTTCAATGTTCGAATTGCTTCAAGAGTCAAGAAGCCAAGTCTCAAGACATGATGCGCAGCTTGGTTGTAAGCAACCAACAATTGGCGACGAATCGAATTCGCTCATAAGCAACACCGCGTAAGATAAATCATTTGGAGTCCACTGTGACGGCTATGGGGAAGCATATGAAGATGTTGGAAAATCAAATTGGTCAAATAGCCGTACAAGTGAATGCACTACAAAAGACGGGCCAATTTCCGAGTAATACGGAGGTGAACCCGAAGAGTCAATGCTTCGCCATCCAGACGAGGAGTGGACGAGCCTACCCGAGCCCTACCGAGGAAGAAGAGCAAGAAAGCATTCTGAAGCAGAAACTCGCGACCGAGCTCGCGATCGCGAGCCCGATCGCGAGCCATCCAGAAATTTTTCCACAGAAGCCCGCGACCGAGCACGCGTCCGCGCACCCGACCGTGAGCCATCAGAGTGTGCGCGCGCCAGATTTGTTCGCGAGCGACACAGGCCGCATAAGCCACCCGCGAGCAATCGTGCAAAGCAGTGCCGAGAAATCAGTACAGCTCGCTCGCGCAAGCTCAAGACGCGAGGAAGGAGTTCAGCAAATGATACCTCGCGACCTTCCCAATGATCGTGAGGTCGACCGCGAGGCAACCCTGTAAGCAAATCCGCACGCACACCTCCGGTCCCTGCTTTCCAGTCGACTTGTCAAGTCGAAATATGACGAGGAGTTTGCTCGTTTCAAAGAGGTTTTCAAAAGTTGAGATAAATGTGCCTCTCTTTGAAGCGCGCGAAACATGCCGGATACATGAAATTTTAAAGACGCGCTTGCAAGCAAGAAGAAACCGGGAAATTTGAGAAGATTACCCTATCCGAAGAATGCAAAGTGCCGCCTTGCAAAGGAAGCTCCTCTCGAAGCGAAGGATCCCGCGGTTTCACGTTAGAGTGCGAGATCGCCGAGCGCACTTTTCCAAATGTTTTGTGCGATTTGAAGCGAGCATCAACTGATGCCATTGAACGTTTTCAACCGCTCCACCTAGGAAAGATGAAGCCGATTTAAGATTTCATCGATGATGGTCGACCGGTCATCACATATCCAAAAGGTATCGTCGAAGACGTGTTGGTAAGAATTGTGATTTTGTTTTCCGCCGACTTTGTTATTTTAGATATTCCGAATTTAAACAACAACCGCTAATCCTAGGAAGATCTTTTCTAGCAACCGGTCGTGCGCTGATTGATGTGCGGAAGGCAATCTCACGCTTCGTGTTAACGATGAGGAGCTCAAGATTTCCATATACGACGCCATCAAGCAAAGACGACGTTGGAAAGCCGGAAGATTGTCGCTCAATCACGACCGTTTCTTTGCCGCACACGCCTCGCGTTTAGAGGGTACTCACCGATCGAGAAGCCGTGAGAAGGAAGAAGTGGACTCGCATGGAACTCCGAGTGTATCGCTCAAGTTTGGGGGCACTTCCATAGTCGATGGTGGAGATCCGTGAATGCTAAGTTTAGAAGGATCCACGAGTTGAGAAGGATTTCATTGCCACCAAAACGCCAGATTGAAAAGGTTAGTAATGGTCTAGCTAAAGACGTTAATTAGCACTTGTTGGGAGGTAACCCAACGCTTTCTTTTTTTGTTTTCGTGTTTTGTCGTGTCTTCGCTTTGCTTGCTTTTGTCGTGTTTCGCTTTTCTTTTCGTTGTTATGTCTGCCGATCAACGAGTTAAGTGAAGTGTGTTAATCCATGTGGCCAATGACGATAGAAATTTTTTGTGAAATTTAATGATAGTGCGCATGATATGTTAGAAAATGACGCATAAATGACGTGAGATGGCTTAAACTTGTTGTTTTTCACCATTTGCTTAACCCGTGAGACTTGAGCTTCACTGTATACATATCTTGATACAGTTTCTGTTAATTGTGTGATATCGTGCATGTGATTATCTTCTAGAACTTGCCGTGTTTCTGTGTCGAGACTGCAATATGTGTTTCGAATTTGGAAAGGATAAAAGGCCATCTTTGTTAACCACATATTCACCCAAACACTAACCCGATGTTATATACCATTTGTCACCTTCTTTGAGCCTTTATTAGACTTTTTCTTTCGATTAACCGGATGATAGGAGGTGAGGATGGATATGGGAATCAAAAGGGGTGAAATTTTGATGTAGTTATGATGAGAAAAGTTTCTTTTAGAAAAATACATCTGTGGTAAAGAATAGTACCTTTGTTGTGAAAGTTAAACCCTATAAGCTCTAGAAAAGAAAAGAAAAAGAAAAATGTTAAATTCACTATGAGCGTTGAGCATAAAGGGTCTTTAATCAAAGTATAGGTACCTTATGAGGCATAAAACGTCAATTTAACACGTTGGGAAAGAAGAGGAAAATGGACAAAGTCCATATGTGTCGAAATATATAAATGGTGGTGCTTAGAGTTTACTTGAGTCACTTAGCCATATTTTATCCTACCTTAATGTAATACCCACGTAATTAGATGCCCAATTACGGTTTTAAAACCCGTAAATTAGAAATTCACGAGATGATTCAATCCATAAGATATCGAATAATGATTTCGATTATTTACTGAAGGAATGAATTCTATTTTATATTCACGAGAATTGTGAATTAAGAAATAAAAGTATATAAGTATATCGACAAGATTATTTTAACGTCGATCACGTATCGATAGTTAAAATTATGATATTTTCTAAGCAATTAAGCTTAGAATTAAATTCCATTATTAATGGAATAATGTAATAAAGTGATGACGACCATTTCGAGATGAGTCGATAATGAACGTTTTGCAACGCTTTCAAACGTTAACGCTTTGAGATGAAACGAAAAGCGCTTTAATCGATCAAGAAATTATAGGAGTTAATTTCCTATGATTGGTATATGTAATTACAGTATGATTTAGCATTAAAATCAATGCTAGATCATCAAGATTCGATAGTTACCAATTTTTCAAACATTCGAAAACCCTAATTTTCGAACTCGATTTTGTCGCATAAAATGATGCCATTAATTTATCCTATGATATTATTTATCATCTAAACTATATGTCATAACATATATCAATGTTTGGCATGGAAAATAAAATTTGGACCTTTGGCATAGTGTAATAGCCGAGAGCTATATACACATATATACTAAGCACTTATTTGTTGATTTATCTATTACATGTATCTAAGTGACATTGGATTAATTATATCCTAACTACACTATTAAAATCTGATATATATATATATATATATATATATGTAATTTTCGTGCATGTGTGTGGTGTGTAGGTAGAAGTGTGTGTAGGTGTCAACTACATGTATTAAGGGTGACAATTGTCACCCATAAGCACCCCACACACATCCCATACCTCTCTCACCCCCCCAAAATCAGATTTCAGTCATCTTCTCCCCATTTTCGTCCATCCCCTCCAAGAACAGCTCCAAGATCAGCCCACTCCACCATTCAAAAAAAGTGGACATAAGCTCCTAGCTCAAGATGGACAGCAAGCCTTTCCAGGCTATGAGCCTCCTCAGCCAACCCTTCGATTCCCCACTGAATTTCACACCAAGGTGAAGAATCTAAACCTTGACTCAATAGTGTTGGAGCTACATACATGCATGTACACATATATGCTTGAATGTGCTAGATTTATAAGTATAGGTGATTGCATGTTGATTTACCTGGATGAACAGCAAATTCACGAAATTATTAGACTAAGTTACGGTGGTCCGATGATTGTGAATTTTGATATGTTGAAATTATATGTGTCTAGTATGCCTCTGTAAAATTTCAAGTCCATCCAACTTGATTTGATATTTTATTTGTATTTATCAAAAACACTGCACAAATCTGTGAAATCGCCGTGTTTATCACCCATAGTGCGTGGATTTCGTTTTAAGTTTGGCTAACGATAAAACTATAAAATTTGGCAGAAACATAATTCAGGATGTCTAGAAGATTCCTGTAAATTTTAAGAATTTTCTAAAAATATTTACTATTTATTCCAGATTTTACAAGCTAACTGCACAAAATTGTCACGGGAGTGATAGCTTGTGGTAAAATATTTTTATCTCCCAATCTATTGTGAATCATTGAGTGAGGCTTTTTCTGGATAAAACTAGACTTAAGTGGCTTTGCAATATGATTGGTTTCATTTCCAGATTCCTTATAATGAACTCATGGTGAATTTTTAAAGTTGATACATTACAGTAAGTTGTTTTGGACAAACTGCCTTAGTAAATTTTTCATATAATAGGCTGTTCGAGTATGACTTTTACGTGAGGTGTTCAAGCCATTTGTAGTACGATTTGGACTTGGGTTTCTTCATAAGAAATGTTCCTCACCATGTCTAGTTATGATCTGGAAAGTTTGATCCCAAACCAAGTTTTATAGGTATACCTTTCATCGACCCAAAGTCACCTACTGGAAACTGTCCATTTCCAACTAGTCAACTTTGGACTTATGTATTTCTCGATGAGTTAGATATTTTCCAGTATGGTCTTCATGACATATGTAGTACTTGTTACAAGGTTTCTAAATTGGTAGCCTGCAGCCATTTTGGCATTGCGAGTCAAAAGTTACGAGCCTCGCAAAACCCCTCGTCGTTAAGCTAAAACTGAAAATTCTGAAAAATTTTCTAAGTATAGAAGTCAGTTTGAGTTGCCCACTTTGAGACCCTATATCTTCAGAACCACGACTCTTTTGGATTTAATGCCTTCTTAGAACTTGTAGTACATGTTTAGAGGTTTCCAGAATGTATCTTTGTGCGACCATACGTATTCTGAATCGAGAGTTATGGGTCATCAAAGTACGTCACTTGGGTTGTTTCAAGCTGTTTTTGCTGAAATTAAAACACTTTAAATTTGACTAAGTGTTGGAAACCCCTATGTGAAGTATGCTTTATGTGACTAACATGCTATTAATCGATGCATTCATTATGTTATGTCGCAAGGTACGATAGAGCATTATAAGATGTACAATTATGATAAAACATCATGATACGATATTTTCACGAAGCATACCTTAACGTGAAATATTTGACTAGTGCTACCACACGGTTAATCGAGTGTATATCATACCATGATATACACTAAAATAGAAATATGGGTTCTAAGACCCAATGGATTTTCCAGCCCAAAACCTCAAGGCCAAGAATAGATAGGCTAAAGCTAGGACTTACACCCAAGAAATGGGATTAAGCAATCTACGCCTGTGGGCTTTACTCTACTCAAGAATAAAATGCTTCAAATATTTATTTACGATGCTTATTTCAATCTGTTGTTAAATGTTTACAAGATTACCCGCCAAAATGTTATGTTTTGTGTATGTATCCTATCCATGAGATTGATATGAATGACATGAATGATATGAATGTGTTGGGTCACCCCAACTTATGAATAAAATCGATATCGGATCCTATGCCGGAAGCGCTTATACCGCCAGATTAACGTGTACACCGATGGTGGTCACGGTCTTTGTAAGGACAATTCACGGCCGGTCACGGGTCGTAGAGGAGGCCTCCTCACGACTTTCGACTATGATGATATGATGAAATGATGATAAGGGATACGGATCATACACACGAAGAAAATGCCCGGCCAGCGATGATTTTGAGAAATGATGAAAATGTTTTAGTAAGCAAGGCATTTTCAACTAAAACCCTCAGTCTTACCATGATGTGGCGATGTAATCTACAAATGATAAAATGTTTTCGCATGAGTCCACCGAGTGTATTCTTGTACTCACCGCATGTTTGTTTTAAATGTGCGGGTTGAGCGGATGATGGATGGAGCGGTGTTGAGCAATAGGATTATTGTCATTGAAAAGTTTATACCTTGATAGTACATCGTCATATGTACTTATCACATGTCTTCCACGCAAGAACCTAAATTTATGTACTAAAGTCCAAGAATATACTTGTCTTATGTATTACGCTTTTATTAAAGAAAGTCTCCATGTTTGTTCATTCATGTTTATAGTTATAGTCCCTGCTAATCCGTACTTAGGATTGTGGGGCTGTGACACTTAACCAATGTGCCTACATTACAACCTATGAAAAGACCTCTTTGATCCTAATTTGAACACAATGACGCGGTGGAGATATTAGAAACGGCAAGCCTATGGTAAGATGTTGCATCGCATTGATCGCCGAGTGTATACACGCCCTACATTTCTTTATGAGTTGAGTGTATCCTACATTTTACGCACATGCCGTTGTGAGGTTGAATAAAATGAGTTTTGCCCTCGAAGGTTGTTTGTGTTGAGTTGTTTAACATCGCCATGCGCGCTAATATTTTGAGCGCTGATATGTTTCGAGGCTAGAATGGGTATCATCTTTGCTACGCCGTTGATCTTTTGTTGTGTCTTTCTGCTTTGGTTTTGTTTGAGGACAAACAATGCTTTAAGTTTGGGGTTTGATAAACGCGCATTTTACACGCTTATAGTTGATATTTGAAGATGAGTTTAGCTCGCTTAATGTGCGCTTATGTATCGATTCTTAATGTATTATCTATTTCTAGAAGATAACGCTCTTGGGTGTTCCTTCGACGCTTTGTAGGTTTATATGTTGAGAATCGAAGCGAGGACGACGCACGAGAAAGTAAAGCAATCTGTCGAGTTTCTAGCGACCACTGGCGGTCGCTAGTCGGTCGCGAGGTAAACCAATGAGCCCATAGGAGTAGTGACCACGACCTCGCACGCGAGCAAGCCCCAGCGCCGAGAACTCATCGACGATTTCGCGACCGGTGCGGAATTGCTAGCGATCGCTAGCCCGGTCGCGAGGTACCATGCGAGCGCAAGGAGGACCATGAGCGAAGAAGAGCGCTACATGAGATGGCTCATGGTCGAGCTAGCGATCATGAAAGGCCGATCGCGAGGAGGCGGCAGAGGCGCAAATTGTGGTTTCCACCTTTTCTATAAATAGGCAAGACCCTCGCCTCATCGCACCCCATCCCAAAGCTCGCTTTCTTGCTTTTCCTCGCTTTTCCATTCTTTAGCTTTAGTCTTCATTTAGTTTAATTCTAGTATTGTTTTCCGTTGTTCTAGTTTAGTTTATCGCTTCGTTATAGATCGAACGTTTTGTCCGATCGCTTTTCCGCTCGTTCGCTTGGGATCGATTCAAGACCAACCATTGTTCATCCAACGCTTCCTACGGGTTTTATATATTTAATTTCGCTTTTATGGTTAAATCGTATTTTATTCCGCTTATTATGTCTCGCTAGTTTTCGTTATAATCCTGGGTTTGCATGATTCGATCCTATATCACTACAAGAATTTTGGTTATAGATCACGGGAATCCCCATCGCTCATTACGAAAACCCCGTTGTCATCGCCGTATAGTCTATTAGGTAGGTTATGACACGGGGATTTCCGCGGTCATCACAACATGACAACGGAAATCCACGTGGTCTATCATGTTATAGACCACGGGGGCCTTGTAATTTACAATGGATATTCCCCGTTGTCTATAGCATCATAGACAACGTGGGTTTACCCGTTGTCTATGTTGTTATAGACAACGGTGTTCTAGCTTTATACAATGGTTAAACCCCGTTGTCTATTGTGTTTTAGACCACACGGACATCCCCATTGTCTATATATTAATAGACAACGGGGAGAAACCCGTTGTCTATTGATCAGTCAACGAAATAAATTTATTTATTTATTTATTTATTTATTATATAATTCAAAATACCTGTTTCTACCATTAAAAAACAATAATACAAAATAAATATAAAATATATATTGTCTCATAAATAGAGAAATCAAGATACAATACATAAACGTTATATACCGAAAAAATTCTCAATCAACAATTGTAGCACAACAAATATTGTCTACCTAACTAATTAAATTCGTCCACAAAACATCAATTTCACCATCTTCAACCTTTCATTTCACCATCTTTGCTCCAACACCAATCATCTAATTCGCCTCTCCATCTACATGATCAAAATAAGATGCAATATGTGAGATAAAATTTAATAACTATAAAAATATTCAATTCAATAAAGGTATGAAACTTACCATCATCAACAACCATAAAATCAGCGACTAACTCGACCCACTCTATACGGACTTCATCGATTTCTTTTTTCGAGTAAAAGCCTTCGGAAAATTAATGGCATGAACCAACTTTTCAAGCGAAAACTCATCAACGGGAATTGGTGGAGGCCCTACACCTCTGGCATGGACTCTTTCTCCCCAAAATGGTTGGTCACCAAAGAATGGAATAATGGTTTTGGAACACTGAATTATCAACAAATATTAAATTAAAGAGTCAACATAAAATGTCAAACTAACAAAAACTCCAAGCCATTACCGCTGCTTTAAGACCAGCAGCTGTTGTTCCTGCACCTCCATGGTGTACCTGCAAACAAATTGATACACAAAAGAGATTTTCTTATTGCTCAAAAGACAAGCAAAATACTTTATTCGATTTTACCACACTCAAAGAGACTCTTCTAATGCATTGGACATGAACGATTAGCACAAAACAAAACCTACCACCAAACAGAAACTTCACAGCCAAAACCACATTTAATCCCTCCAGAACACAGAAACATAAAATCAACGTGCACTCAATAAGATAAAGGACCACTATGCAAAAACTAATACAAATGACATACCACAGCAGCACACTGCAAGAACAGCCATTCGTGAGGACAATTATCCAGAAGATATGCGAAGTCTTTTTCTTCAGCCACTGAGAAGAAGTTAGCCAAATGATCCAATTTTCAAGATATATTAGATAGGAAAAGTCAGGAAAAGGGAACTTACAGTTGATAAAGCAGATCGCAAAGTTCATGATAAGAAAACTGATTGTTATCATGTTCAGATGATAAAGGTAGATGAGGGCTCCAGATATATCCATGTGGAATATTTGACTCAGACCCCTGTGAACCACTCAAATATGTGACTGGACGCAGCTTCAACTTCTTTTTCCTAACATCATTTATCATATCTCGAATTCCTAGCCAAATCAAGGAGTCTACAATCTGATATGATAACTGTAAGGTAATTCAAAGAAAGGATATCAGAGAGGCAGAAATAGAGTGATAATAAATTAATCACAAATCGCAAGATATACAAGTTATACAAACTCTTCAAACGCACTCTGTATCCAGCTGATTGCTTAACTCGAGACAATGGATGGGGGAATTCACTTGTGGGCCTGCAAAAAACCATTAATATGAGACTTAACCCAAGTATTAATCTCTCTTCTAATTCAATGATTTTAAAAAGAAAAACTAAAAAATGAGACCAATGGGGTTTAGTAATTATCTTTATTAGACCACACCATGTAACATTGTTTGCTAGGGAATAATAATGATTTCAAAGTGTTGAATGATTATGATTCCACTGCACCATTCTTTTTAAGACGTGCATATGATGATTGAACCTTAACTTTTCCTCTACAGCTTCATACAAACTTTTCCATTACAATACTGGTATCAAATTATTTCCTGGCATGGCAAAAACAGGAGCAAAAGCAGAAGGAAAAATCAATGGCATATGTAATTTGACATTCAGATGGCAATACTAACCTGATTAAGTTTCTGCAGTTCCCGTGCGTCCATCTCATGATGTCCTTCTACCAGGCGAGATAAACGTCAACCAGCAGCAAAAAAATAAAAATAAAAATTCGAAGCACATATAACGCCTTGCGAGTCAGCAGAAGTGCGTGCATTGGCAGAGAGTTTATGTAGGTAAAAATAGATAAATGTCTTGCAGGATAACATTATTATCCTAACTCCTAATCAGCTTATTATGTGCATTGATTTGTGGATACTTTCTTGTTGTATCATTTGCAGAGATATCATCCGTGGTAGTCCAGATGTTAAATGGGAAACAATAAAAGGATTAGAGAATGCCAAACAGCTTCTGAAAGAAGCTGTTCTTATGCCTATAACTTTTGCAACTTCTTTATGTGAAAATATAATGTTATTTGACTATATATGTTTAAGTGGCTGAGTGAAGAAGCCGCAAAATTTAGTGCAATAAGGGTGGGTGAACAAGTGAATCTTCTGGTATGTATTTTCCACAAGCATAACAATAAGGGCTTGAAGTTGTAATAACATTTTCTTCAATTTAAACACCAACTTACCTTGAACCGTGTAACTGTGTAAGGACTTGACTCTCAGATCCTTGGACTGCTCGCGTGTTGGTGTATGGTCTATTCTCAGATGCTGCATGAAACGAAGCTGCAAGATCACATAAAAAAGTCATAAAATATTGGAACAAAAACTGACATTTATCTAGAGTAATTAAAAAATTTACCTCAACCGGCCAACAAAATATATCAACTATAATTTATCATCTAAAAAACTGAATTAATTCGGAAACGCCGATATTAATCACACATCAGCCACCACGCTCAAACAAAATGACAATATCCTAAAATCAGAACCGACAAAAAATGAAAATGAAAAGCTACATTAAAATATATTTTCCAATTAACTAATTAAAGCATGTCCATAGATAACTATGGACATGCTTTAATTCTCATTCTCTTGTTGCAGCAGGGAGACATGGTGAATCTGCATTTCGAATGAAGTGAGCTAGCTAGGCTCAACTCTGTTGCTCCACACTTTTGAGTCCTCAAACAGATAATTAGTTTCTAATTATATGATAGAAGAAACCAATTTTCTTCATCCATTAACAAGGTTTGTACATCTTGGTGCAAAGGAGTTCAAGATATAATAATATATATGTTATATATAAACAAGCATTGATTAAAATACAGAAAATTTTCTTTCTTCAATTACGTGAGAATTCAAAGTTTGCTGTTAAATCGAAGAGAGAGATGCATGCATGAATGCTATACCACAGAACTTTTAACTTCGCTTTTGAATTTGGAGGAGTTGGATTCGAGCATCATCACACACTGGAAGACGAATTAATGGATGTTGATGAATTAATTGAGAAGAATAAAAAGCGAAAAAGAAGGTGAAAAGGGGCTGACTTTCTCCATATCAACTTTGGAGGCAAAGTTGTGAGAAACATTGTCGTAGCTATCGTTCTGAACTTCCTTGAACGCCTCCGTGATCACCTCCGCTTGATTCGTGGGCAGCCCATTCGCCTCCAATTTCCTCACCTAATTAATAACCGATAAATACAATCAAACCATAGAATAAGAAGATGATGATGATGATGATTGTGAAATGAGAGAAATAATTTACGAAAGCCAAAGTGTCGACGAGGATGAGGCGTCTGGAGTCAGATCTGAATCGAATTTGAACTAGGTGACGACGAATTGTAAAATTCCCTAAAAGAAACCCCAAAATGTAAAATAGGAAGTATGAGAAAATTTATCGGAGTTCTCAATTGAACTCGAATCAGAAGAAATTAAGTAATCAGATAATGGAGTTCGAGGAATGCACCTTCTTCATCGCGATCATCGTCTTTCTTCACGAGCCGTTGAGCCATTGTGCAGAGATCTGCGTGGGTTCAACTGGAAACAAACTAATAAGGTTAATTGTCTCTTGCGCCTGAATATAAGTGTAAAAGAGGAGAATTAGCGAATCTCAACGCAGTTTCTATTTATTTGTATAGAAGGGAGTGTAGATCTCTCTCTCTCTGGGTTCCCAGATGCAGCTTGAGGAACAATCGAAGATTTACTTAGAGTGATGTTAACAAGGTTAAGTGAGCGGCCTAAGATTAATGGTTCGAAACCTTCCTCTGTAAGATTAATTTTTTTTTATTTCATTATTTTTAAATTTATGCATATAGACCACATGGCTAAGTGGCGAAGACCACGCCCACGCCCGTCAGATTTAATGACGTGGATGTTGAGCGGCGGAAAAATCCGTGGTTAATAAAAGTTATGCGTTAATACGCCAGAAGCGCACCGTAGCTCATCATATGAAAAACGCTAATAGACCACGCGATTTCTCAGCCCGTGGTCTATAACCGCTTAAAATATGGTTATAGACCACGCGTTTCACCACCCACGTTGTTTATGTCATAATAGACCACTTTAAGACTAATGCGTGGTCTACGACGTGTTGTCTATGAGCAAAATTCTTGTAGTGTATGTTGTGATTTCTTTTATTGTTATTTACCTTCCGCATCGATTCATGATTCATGGTGCTTATTTATATGTGTTGATTTCGATCAATCTTGATGCATATCTAGTTGCCGATTAATGACGTAATTGTATTAATTATCAATCGATCTTGAATGCATGATACGAATAAGCCTCGAGTCGAATGGCGAGATAGGACATTCGTAGGAAGCATATTCTTAGTGATCCTTTTGAGTTGCTTATTTTCCTCTAGAGGCGAATCGTGATAGGAAAATTAGTAATCAATCGCCGCAATTGTCGAATCGAAGTTGTTGGTTATATATGTGATCTTCGCCTTATGCGGATTAAAACGGTTAATAATAAGCATGATAAACATCGTTGTGGATAGGATTGGTGCATCCCTGGGTTAGTCTTTCTCCATAGTTATCTTCCGTGAGTTTTATTGCTTTATTTATATTTCTGCTTGGTTACCTTTGCTTTGGATTAAATTCAAGCCCCAAAACCTTTCACCCAAATTCTGTGCTTGGATAATGATGAATTATCGTTAAGCTAGCTTCTATGTTTTCATGATACAATCTCTGTGGATACGATACTTCGCTTACCCTATACTTACACCTTTTCGTGTTAGAAAAGTGAGCGATCAATAGACTAGTTTGTCGCAGATTGTGGATCTAGCATAGACATGGTTGAGAGGCTAGTTTATGTTGAACACTAGGTGAGAGAGTGTGGGTAGTTACTGCATTGTGCGCCGATCATTGGCTCATTGAGAGCGAGGATAAAGTTTGAAAACTAGAACACCGTCTCCAATTCCGTGTATCTGTCAACTCCTCTTGTTGTCCAAGTTCACCATTTTCCTGCTTTCTTTTCTCTCATGCTTTCGTCCGTTCCGTGACATCCCCCTTTATGTTAGGACATTAGTTTTTATTTTCTGTTTTTGTGCGTGATATAGAACTATAGCCCTGTTAAGCCTTCTTTGAGAGTACGACTAGGTCGACCTTGCCGCTCTATAAGGACCTCGTATAATTGCGAGCGACTTAGAGAACAATTAAGTCGGAACAAAATTATTGTGTTGTGCACCAGTCATTGGCTCATTGAGAGCGATGATAGAGTTTGAACCCTAGAACATCGTCTCCATTTCCATGTATCTGCCAACTCCTCTTGTTGTCCAAGTTCACCATTTTCCTGCTTTCTTTTCTTTCTTGCTTTCATCCGTTCCGTGATAGATCCCTTTATGTTAGGACGTTAGTTTTTATTTTCTGTTTTTGTGCGTGACATAGAACTGTGTTAAGCCTTCCTTGATAGTATGACTGGGTCGACCTTACCATTCTATAAGGACCTCGTACAATTGTGAGCGACTTAGAGAACAACTAGGTCGGAAAAAAATTTGGCGCCGTTGCCGGGGAAGGTTTTAGGTTTGTGTTGCTTTGTTTTCTGTGTTTTCTTTTGTTTTTCTGTTTCTCCCTCCGTGCTTCTTTTTATTTCTTTCTTTTCCTTTTTCTTTTTTACTATTTTCTCTCACAGATGCGTATGATCTTGTTTTTGTAGTTAATGTCTATTAATGCAGGGTTACCGACGACATGAGTATGGTCAGACGGCCTGTAGGAGGATGCTTCTCGAATGGAAGCTCAAAAGCCATGAGTATGCAAAACCACATTAGGATACTCGGGTTTATAAGTCAAAGGTTTGACTTAATAGATATTTTCCTATAATCATCCTTAAGTCATCACATCTGGTATTTGTGGTTGTGTGTTATGTTGAAAATAAGATGTGTTATGCAAGGCATCTATATGGGTCGGCTATTCAATTGTTAATTGCATGTGGATCAGATTTGTGATTTGCTTGGATTAAGTCATATGCTCGATTAATTGTTTATTCATTACCATGTTGAGAAGTGTATTGATTTAGAAATTCTAGGAAGATGTGATGCCGTGGTATGATGCACTTGAATGAGTGTTTTCTCGATTTTTTTTCTCGTGTCGTGGTGATAATGTTTGCTTGAAGACAAGCAAATGTTTAAGTATGTAGGAGTTGTTTACTATGATTTTGTGTTTATTCTTGGTGTGTTTATGTGTGCCATTTTCCGTGGTTTGTTTTATTTTCACTGTTGTTTTGATTAGTATTTATTGATTCATACTCTTAGCGTTGCCTTACAGCCCAACGCTCGCTTCCTACGCGTCTGACACTGGGTAGCTCCTTCTGCCTGATTTCAATACGCCACCCAACGCCCACTTCGTCCCCTCCGGTACTGGGGTGCCCTTTCGGCTTGATTCTGGAGAGCGACACCCAGCACCGACTTTGTCTTATCCAACGTTAGGAGGGCCGCTTTGGATGCAATTTGACTTATTTCATGGGCTTTTCTATGGCTTTATAAAAATGGGAAGCAACCGCCTCTTGAAACAATTCTCACACATGATTTTTCTTCTGATTTTTCTCTTTTCTTTTCCTTTTCTTTGAGAATCTTATACTAGTATTAATATTTGGATTGTTGGATTTCGATTTTGGACGACTAATTCGTCAGTGATCGGTTTGTAAGTTTATCTCGTTTCATTATGTCTATGTAATTGCTATGAGATTAATTTCTACCGTGAGAATGAATTATTGATTCGTAATGAAATAATTATTGGATTGGTTCGTTGTCTCGAATCGTTATTATTGTGTTGATGATTTGCGATCATTTATCCGGATAAATTGATTATTTCATTATCTTAATACACGGGCTCGAAAGAATAGTGTATCTTGATTATGTGCTTTTGTTTTATTATGAATTAATGCGAGAGCATATTTATGTGGAATATAAGTTTGATGATGAGCAGGGTCGAGAGACTAGTCCGTCGTTGGGTGATTAATATATGTAGATAGATGTTGCTATCGATTGCATAGTGTTTGATTATCCTTCATAGTTGATGACGGGATTGAGAGGCTAGTTTGTCATTAATTTCAAGTCTAGCATAGCCGGGGTCGAGAGACTAGTTTATGTTGAACGTTAGATGAGAAGGCGTGGGTGGTTTTATGTACTGTGTATCGGTCGTTGGCTCATTGATAACAAGGATAGAATTTGAACCCTAGAACACCGTCTCCAATTCCGCGTATCTGCTAATTTCTCTTCTAGTTCTAGTACACCCATTTCCTGCTTTCTTTTCGTTCTTGTTTTTGTCCGTTTCGTGACAGCTCCCTTTATGTTAGGATGTTAGTTTATTTTCTTTTTAGTTTTTGTGCGTGACATAGAATATCGTAGTCCTGTTAAGCTTTCCTTGAGAGTACGACTGAGTCGATCTTACCGCTCTATAGGGATCTTGTACAATTGCGAGCGACGTAGAGAACAACTAGGTTGGAAAATCAGTAGTACTAGTTACATCAGCAAGGCAATCATTAGAGGTTTTATGATCTAATTAAAATACACAGTTAAGATAGATTAATTCCCAACAACTTATGAATTTTCCCAACAATACTCAAATATATTTATTGATTCCTTCAAATCCTAGGTTCAAAGAATGTAGTTTATTGACCCTCAAATTTGTATAGACCCTAAAATTAAAAACATCATCAGAAACCTTAAGTCGAGCCAATTATTTTGAGTGGGTGTGGCCTCCGATCCGTTGCCGGAGTTGGCCGAAATTGGCCTCCAAACTTCACCGCGCAAGTCGATCTATGTTCTTTGCCAACGCACCACAAAGCCTATACGTAACACGCTCTATAGTAGAAGGGCTTTCTTTTGGTACCCATTGCAATCGAACCTTTGTGCCGCTTGAAATTGGCTCTAGTGCGCAACTGCGCATGATACTAACAATAGCAAGTTATCTATTGTTTGGTGAAATTCTTTGCTGTCAGCTAGCATAAACTGAAGAACCATCCACCAAAATGCTTGTCTTTCAGTCTAAAAAATCCTAACATTAATCGTATAATTATGCTTTTGTACAACTAAAGTCTAGAAATATATAGAACTCCATTGCATGTCGAATATTATGATGAAATTGCAAAATGAAAAAAAAATTATGTAATTGGAGACAATATTTAAACATATGCAAAATCAAGTACCATAAAGTGTATTTTTTGAAGCAATCATCCCAAATAAGTAACATACTACGTTGTTTTTTTGAACAGGTGGTATGGTATACCCACATCGACAATACCGACTGTCACGGTGTCACCTGTTTTTTAGTAGGCAATTATCCCAATGATGTTATGGTATAAAATATTAGAGGGTATTTACTTTTTTAGTATGCAATTACCCATAAATAAACTGTAGGATAAAAAAAATCACACTTTCTTTAATTGGACTCATATCTTAGAAAATAATACGAAATTTATGAAATAAGATAGGGCCATGGGATATGATCCCGAATTGTTATCTATCTATTAATTAATTATATAATCCATTACACATTGGAGACATCATATTGATCATCAATCATATGTGGCATCTCCACAAAATTTTATTATTATTTTTCAAAATTCTCCATTATGTACTTTCTCAATCTATAAATGGATTGTAAAAAAGGTAGGTAATCAATATTAATGGGTATTAATTGCTCATAATATACATTACATGCAATAAGTAAAATTGAGATTAAAGAAATAATGGATTAACTAATATTGCATATAATACATTACAAATGCCAAAAAGAAATTATTCAAATTAAGTTGGGCCTAATTAACTTAATATCTATAATACAATAGTTTTCATATATTGGATTAATATACATATATCATTAACCTATATAGAAACACTACGATGGAAATGACCATATTTGTTTTGCTATGATTATTTTTATATTTGTCACCAAATAATTCATTTTATCTCAATTATTATGAGAAAGTCTGAAAATTATTAAATATTACATGAATTATTGTATTATTATGTACTTCATGAAATATGGTGAATGTATAATATTTGGTCTTCTTAAATATTTTCTACTTAGTAACAATCACTTATTTGTTTAATTATAAATTTGTTAGTTGCAATTATATATATTAGATCTTTTCTTGGATGCATATATTTTCTAATATGTTAATTCATTGATATCTCTCAATATTCATATTATATATCATAAATGTATATTGTCTAATTCTATACCATACATTTTATTAGTTTATATAGTGCAACATTTATGAAAATATGTGATTTATATTAAGTATGCATACATGCAGCATAAAATATATTTAATAGGTTGACCTAAAAAAATAAAGTGCATATAAGTAAATTAATATATTTCAATTTATCTTGCATATATCTGAAAGAATGAACAGTGTAGTATGTCGAATAGATTATGATTCATAGATTATATATGTGTTAGATCATATTAAACCCGAATATCCAAAACAACAAATTAGGCAAATAATTTTATTTCTATATTATATGTGTCGACAAGAAGCTGTGACAAACAATTGTATTTTGTTCATATCTATCAATTCTATATTTCATTACATATTGCAAGCACCATATTGATCATTGATCCTATGTGGAATTTTAAAGATTTTTATTCTTAATTTCTAAATTATTCATTTTATTCATTGGAGAAATATATGAAAGCATTTATATTAATTATATTGATATAAATGCATTTAATTATCCATAATCATATTGCGTTGATTATATCAACTAGATACGGTTACCTTAATTCATATAGAAAAGAATGAATTTGATCTGCATTTAAAACCAATTGATTATAGAAAACTTTGGGCTGAAATGAAGCATTTGATTATTTAAAAACCCGAATTAACAATATTTGCCACCACGTTATCAGTCGTCCCGTCCGTAGTCTCTCCATTGGATGAACAACCTTTATAATATCAAATAAATTGGTCTTTATACGTGTTTTGCATGTTTTTGTTCTGTTTTTCCTTGTTTGTTTTCGACGTCTTGATTCAATTGTTGGTTATATTTGAATATCTTTTAGTGGAATCATGTTCGTTTGTGTTTTGTGTAGGGTAGGATTGCGTTGAGCTTTTGTTGCCAAGAAGCAGCCCAAGCGCCGGACTCGGCGTAGCCGGCCGAGTGAGCAGCTGCTGCCCGCCCGCCGCTTGAAGGAAAGACGCGTCCGTGACTTCGTTCGTCCGTGGCCCGCCTCGAGGCACGCCGTAGCGCGGCCCGGCGACGACCGTCCGGCTACGGACGTCCTTCGCACGATCGTCCGAAAGTGCCGCGTCCGCCGCTTCGTTTGCGTCCGTGAGTGGTGGCAAGATCCCGAAGAACGGCGCCAAAATTTGTTTCAACTAAAAGTATACTCTTAATCGACTCACAATCGAATGAGGTGTCACTACTACAAAAACCACTTTTCTCTACACCTTATAGACTACGCTTTTTCGTGAAAAGCGTAGTCTATAGGTATAGACTACGCTTTTGTATCAAAAGTGTAGTCTATGTGCGAATTTTTTGAAGTATAGACTACGCTTAACAAAAGCGTAGTGTATGTGCGTAGTCTATAATGGGTATAGACTACGCTTAAAAAGCGTAGTGTATGTGCGTGTTTTTAATAAAAAAGCGTAGTCTATGTCATAAATTAAAAAAAAAAAAAAAAGGGTGTCCCTAGACTCACCTCCTTAAACCTCCACCTCCGCCCGTTATCCAACCCCTGTTCTCGCCCCCCCGCCTCCCCAAATCTCTTCGCGTAAACCCATGGCTTAGATCTCCCGTCAAAACCAGTAGTACCCACAATTCCAGCAATCTTGTTGGTCAGTTCTTGACAATTGTGGTTCGAAATTTTAATAATTAATATATGGCTACTCTTTGATGCAGGTCTTAGCTTCTGTTACGGAAGCATTGGTTTATGATAGTGCTGAAGTGCGTGCTGCAGCTTGCATTTTCTTGAAGAATGTTTCTCGTTCTGTCAAGGTTTGCCATGTGAAAAAGATTAATTGTTTTTCCTGAGTCTCCTTCGTGTTGGAATTTGCTAACAAATCACTATTCAGAGTTTGAGTGCAGGTGCCTTTATGAATGAAGGGATTGTGGTTCCTTTAGTTCAACTATTGGGTAGCTCCTTTACTTCTGAGCATGTATATTTTGTTCTTCTCTAAGTTCAGATTCCTTGTATGCATTGTAATTACATCCTTTAAGAAGATGGGATTTTTTTAGAGATCTACAATGTATTGGAATAAGTCATTGATTAAGCTCTGGTTGCGGCATAATTCCTAGGCGGGGTGTGCCACGTGGCTCCTTGATGAGCCTAAGCTCCTTAAGAGCTATCTTGAAAATCTCTTTCCTCATAAATGCCAACTTTAAAATCTAGAGAGAACTGATCTTATGAACATAGTTTGAATAAGTTGGTATGGGGGTTTCTCGTATGAAGATGTTTACGGCAAGTGTGCTCAGGTATCTTTATCATTGCAAGGTCTGACTTGTGTTGCAATAGAAATAATTATCTTCCCTAAACCCACTATAGGCTACTATGGTACTTAAAAGTACACTTGATTGCCTATATTCAGATTGTGGAAAAAACTGCAGTTTGTAGTTTTGTTCTGGTTCTTTATTGGTAAAATTAGATGGATGGCATGGTATATTTTTCATTTGGCCTGTTAAATTAACTAGTTTTGCATGAGTAACATTAAGTATTGTCTGGTTGTAAACTTATGGTGCATATGCAAGTTTTAATGAGGATGAGGAAGAAGAAGCACATAGCTAGTTTGCGAATAAGATTCAATTCCACATCACTTAATAAACAGAAAAGCATACGAAAATATTTTGCAAGATAAGTTGACTCACCTGATCAAAGCATACCAGACAGTGATAGATGTCCAGTATCTCCATGGAACTTCAATGATTATATTTTTATGTAATTGAGAATATTAAATATGGCTTGAAAGAGATGTCTAGATTCTATTCCAAAGTCAAAGGCAGATGGTTTTGTTCTTTCCTTCTTGTTGCTACAAATGATTTCTAGATAAGCTAGAAATGCTTTCTTTTTTATTTTTCTTTCATGTACCATTTATTAGATTATATTCTAGTATCAGTATATTTTTTCCCTGAGGTATATTATAGCGCTGGTTGGTCATAAATATGTTAATTAGATTTATTTTATTGATTATTGAGGGAAAGAAGTGAAGCAACAACACTAAAACATTATGCCACTTGTCAACCAACTTAAGGACAGGACATATTTTATGCCATATTTTCATATCTCACCTGATATCTTCAGGTCGAATATACAATCACTTTTCTGGAGAATGTACGTGTGATGAGATCAGTATTTCCGTTCTTACTAAATACCTGCTCTATTAGTATTAAAAATTTAAAAGTTCTTTTGATTTATGTGATGCACACAACTTGATTTATACAAACTCTTCATGTTTTTGCGTGTTCTTAAACCAATTTATAAACTGGAAGATATATATTCCTTGATTCTGAGTATTTTAAGGTTGCTTCCTAGGGGCTATAAGCAATGTGGTGGTTGATTTCAACGGAGATAAATTAGTGTTCGTGCAATGTGGAGGTGTGAGACAACTGGTTCTGCTTTCAAAGTCTGTTGAATCCACTATCAGAGTGAATGCTATATGGGCCTTAAAGAATCTCACGTTCCTTGGAAGCAACCAATATAAAGAAGAGATTTTGCTGGAACTATCAACATCCACATTAACAAGCCTCATTAGTGGTAAATTGTCACTCAAAATTACATAATATGAACCTATATTGTGTTTGATATGCTATTTGACGATCCATTATTTATTGCTAATTGAAGACCATGAGGCTTCTGTCCAAGAGCAAGTTTTGGCGCTTGTTTGCAATCTCGTAGATGGCACTGCGAACTCAATTGATTATGTGTTTGGGGAAGATGCTCTTCTCCTGCATTCTATAGGAAGGCAATTGCGGAACAACGTGAAAGCTGAAGTTCTGGTTCAAGTAAGGATGTCCTCCCCTTTTGACCTGAATTCCAGAACCTCATGAACCTTTTAGCTGCCTGGTTATAATTTATAAATTATATGGATAATGTAATCAAAGAGTAATGTAAGAGCATGTTCGATCATTTGGAACCAAAATGGCCTCTAATGGTTCGCGCCATGTTTTACACTAAAAGGTATCCTAGAGAATTACTTTATCAATTTATTTCTTCAAATATGTAGTTATAGTTTTTTTTAAATACATATTTACCGATATGTTAAGTTAATTAATATTGAAATACTAATAACATTAACGAGTAGAAATATAAATGTGGGACCGGGTTAGGTTTTAATATATATTTATGAATAAAAAATAAAAAGCTTCAAACTTGGTTAAGGTTAGGTTACTAATGAAAGTCATTTACATTAACTTTTGTAGTGGGTACTCTACCAGGAGGAACTGTTAAAGCAATCTGAAGAAATAATATTATTATAGTCAGTAGCCACCTTGTATTAGGAGTTAGAATACTTTTTACATGATCTTTGGCATCAAAAGTTCTCTATGGTATTACCAGGAAGGACAATGTACATATTCTGAATTCCTAGTATTTTATGAGATACTCATTATTATTTTACAACTTGTATTAAATTTTTTCATAATATATCTCTGTTAAGAATTATGTTACAGTATAATTTTTATTAAAGTTTAATAACGGGAAAATAGTTATTAGGTATTTGTTAACAAATACAAAACAAAAGTAAATAACTGCATGAAGTTTGTGCATGGTGGATGGTGAATCACTCGAAAAAACTAGTGCATTGTTGGAGATGCTCCGAACACATAAATCTGGTCTATATACTGGGAAAAATCCCTTAGAACTGTGCACGTGGTTGATGATTCGTCGTTTGTTCTGTGTCTATTGGATATGTGTACTTGTTTTGCTTCGGACATAAACCAACTTTAAGCAACTGTTCTTTTGTCATATGGTATATTGTACTTTTTATATCATCTTACCAGAATTTGATTATCCTCTTCACTAAGACAGGATAGACTCACATAATATTCCAGTTAGAGGGGATGACTGAGAAGTGAGAGTGCATGTGTACCATAAAGTTTAGAAATTATTTAGCATCCTAGAGACCACAATTTCAATATTAGTGTTGACATTCCTTTTAAGTTACAGAGTATCAAATCGCTGTACAAGCATGTTAGATATGGCCATAACCTCATAGTCACTCAACATATTTGTAAATGAATCAGTCAGTTGATCACTTGATATGTCTTGTGCAAAAAGTTTCTCCCAAGATCTTTTCCTCTATGTGAATGTCAAGATTCTTTATGCATCCATAAAAAGTAGGGTTGCGTCTGTGAATTACTGCTCTATTGAGTCTGCACTTGGAAACTCATTCTGCTGCCAAATGGCTGCATGTTTGATATTTCACTTGACTGAGTCATATGTTGATTTCTTTTCTTTTCGTGAATTGGAAATTATTTGTGAGTTTTTCTGCATGTATAAGTTGTGAGTTTTTCTGTGAAGGTTACTTTGTCGTATGTAGTAATAACAAGATTGTGTGGGTATTGAATGTTCTTTTTGAAATGATATTACACAACACATATGTGTGCTTTATCTTGTCGTCATGTAACTGAGGGATGCCTGCAAATGATCTATTGATGTGTCAAACACATATGTGGAACAATCATTTCCAAGTGTCTGGGTTAATGCTCTGCTTCCTGAAGATGAGTCTTCATTGCTAATAGTATGAGATTTCCTATAAAGAAAAAGGTGTGATATACTTCATTTGTAATATTTTGTTACTAAGATTCTGTCTCATGAAGAGGCAAGGCAACATTTTCAGGAAAATCTGGGAGAATCTTTGATTTCTTTGTTTGACCAATTTGAAAATATTGAACATTATCTTACTTTAGACATGCTATTAGTACTATTTTTCGGCATTAAATTTTGCAAATGCTCTTGCTTTTTCCTATTGGATCAACAACATTATATACATGATACATCTGTTACGTTTTGTGCTCTAACAATAATGTTATCATCAAGATTAAAAAAAAAAAAAAAGTGGATCTAGTGTGTATGTGTGTGTGCTGCTTCCTCAAGAAGATACAGTAGGTAATGAATAGTTTGTACATAGTTTTTTGTACTTGTCATTATCTCTACGATCAATTGAGTTGTGGTAATGTCACAACCATTATATTTTTAATATGATAGTTTGGTTTATAAGTACTGATTGGGTTAATTATATTATAATTTCTATGTTAAGTACATGTTGGGTAGAAAAATGTTCGACTCTTTAGCTTTATTTAGGGAAAGGACTTGTTATCAAACTAATAATTAATAGGAGTTGCATATGTGCATGCGCTCTTAAAGGAAAAAAAGTTGAACACTATTAATCTGTTGCTAGATCTTTACCCTCACAATTTGACTATTAAAAATGTTAATGATTTATTCCATCACTGCAGAAGTAAGTTGTGCATAGTATTAATGATTTATTCCATACATATGTACATAGGTTGTATGTGAATGAATTATAGATTCCATATATATGTACATAGTTTGAATACTAAATTCCAAAAAGATACAGTATGTTCTGTTGCAAATTCTATGTATAAACTATACTTGGAATTGTGAGGTTGTTACTGCATTGCCATGAACATAATGTTTGAGCATTTACTGATACTGTGTATTGTACTTTGAAATGTGTGTACTTGTGGTAGTATCTAATTACTATTAATTGCTTAAAGGACAATTTTTATGTTTAATGCAAAATTGGAGAAATGAGGGAAGAAGCAACCAACTTAGGAAATTGTAAAGGTATTTTCATTTATCAAATCACGTTTGTTTTATGTTGGATTTCATATACATCTACATGTTGCTAATATTTGATATTTTAAAAAGTGTCCAAGACAACCCGATTCCAAGCAATGCGGGTTCTTTGTACTACGCTTCATGAAAGATATAATTGAAGAAGTTATGAAGAGTGGTTCCATTTCTTTACGTTCACATGTAAGATAAACATTTCATTTCTTTAATATAATCATTTTTTTCATACAAGAGTGCTAATATTCTATTTTTGAATTGTTAATAGTTTCAAAATCGGTCTTACTCTCAAGAGGACATTGATGAAGTTCGCGTTGAATGGGCAAATTTCATGCTTCTTCACATATAGTCTTGTGATGTTTTAGTTGTAAGTTATTGATATTTTGAATTATTTTGTCTGTGATATGGGGGATACGGTCTTATTGTTTTGTTATGTGATGTGCATAGTATTTTTGTATAGTGATTTTGTAGTCAGAATGAAAATGTATTGTATATTTTGTATAGTGATTTTGTAGTCAGAATGAAAGCAGTTGTATATTTTTGAATAGTGATTTTGAGCGTAGTCGCAAGTATATTTTAATCTCATTTGCTTGTGCGTTATTAATTGTACGGTTTAAATAAAGAAATTAACTACGGTTGAAATTGAAAACCGTAGTTGTTATTAAATTGACTACGGGTTGTAATAGAAAAGCGTAGTAAATTTGGCATTAAAACCGTAGTAAATAAACTCAAAACCGTAGTTAATACATATAGACTACGGCGTAAAAAGCTGGTGTATGTGCGAAATTTTGTGTAGTATGTGGGTATAGACTACGGCGTAAAAGCGTAGTCTATGTGAGAAAAACGTAGTCTATGGTGGGTATAGACTACGCGTAAAAGCCTAGTGTGTGTGCGAAATTTTGTGTGAGTGCATGGGTATAGACTACGGCGTGGCGTAGTCTAGTGAGAAAAGTGTAGTCATGGTGGGTATAGACTACGATAAAAAGCGTGGTGTATGTGCGAAATTTTATGTAGTCTATCGGTATAGATTACGCGTGGCGTGGTCTATGTGCGGCGTGGTCTATGTGGGTATAGACTACGCAAAAAGCGTGGTGTATGTGCGAAATTTTGTGTGAGTGCAGCCGGTATAGACTACGCGTAAAAGCGTAGTCTGTGTGCGGCGTGGTCTATAGTGGGTATAGACTACGCGTAAAAAGCGTGGTGTGTGCGGCCGCCATTTTTCTCTACACCACTTTTCTCTACACCACGAGACGCACATACACTACACATAAAGCGCGTAGTCTATCTTGATTTTTGTAGTAGTGTGTTGTAATGGGAAAGCTAACCTAGTGGTCTCTCAATGAAAACTTAAGGCGTTACTAAGTTGCCACACAAAACAATTAAATTCCTAAACACTCTAATCTCAAAAGGGTTGATAGATTACCTAGGCAAGAAAATATTAAAGAATGAAAAGCGAATTAACTAGGCGAAAATCGACAAAGCGGATAAATTGACTAAGCGAAATTAAACCTAAATTGAAGAACATGTAATCGAAATTGTAAACCCTGACATGAATGGAAAAGATAAATCGGAAGATAAAATTACTTAGGCGAATATCAATACTAATCATAACCAACATAGGAATTAAAAACAATCAAATCCAGAAGATAGAGCAAAGCGATAGAAGAAACTTACGAACAAAGCGAGCGATGAAATTGATAAGCAAACTTAAGCACGAATCGATATCCGTACAATATTCTTGAATCGATCAAAAGAAAGGAGAAGGAAAAGCAATGGAAATAAAATAAGCGATGAAGATCTCTGCTCTCACCAAAACACAAAAGACGGAAAAAGAAATAATGAAAGGTAGGTTTCGTTAAAAAACGATATATATATCGGCCCAAAATAACGCGGCGCGGACGCGAGCCCGACTCGGGACGCGTGCGTTCTTAACAAAGGAACCCAGCGCGGACTCGGCGGCGGCGGACGCCGCGAAGCCTCGGATCAATCATTTGGGACCACTTGCAACCGATCCGGTAGCGAGAAATGTAAGCCAACCACGTGCCAAATCCCTACCGGTGCGGCGGTGAGCTTAAGGATCATAAATAACGATGGACGACCGTTCGGGCCAAGATCATATCGACCTAAGATGATTGATCTTAGTGAGTGCGGCGCCCTTCGCCTACAACGAGACTACTCGGTACCTCGGCATCGGAGGAATGCGTGAAAAGATATATCTTGGCGGAGTACAGCGCCCAAGAAGTGAGGCGGCCAAGCGGCGGTGCGGGACCATCACATGCACCTACGGGTGATATGATCATCTACGATACCACCGTACCATCGATGAAGACCGTGACCGGCAGCGATGCGGGAGGATCAGAGCCCGTGGCGACGCGATCTAATCGGCGCAGTTCCCTTCCCACAATACGCGTCGGGCGGTATAGTTCTTTCGTGAGGAGTTTGGCGGTTTAGGAGTGAATTAGGCGGCGATGGACGAGTTCCGTCAAGACATAACTTCTCGGTTTGATCAGCAAAATCAACGTCTTGACAGACAGAATCAACTGTGGCACGAGCAGAACCAGCGCTGGAACACGTATAACCAGCAGATGATTGAGCAGAATCAGCGCATGGCCGCCCTTGAAGCCCAGTGGAACGCATGGACTACCTTTCATGGCGCTCCTCCTCCACCACCGTCTTCTGACCAATAGTGATTCTTCACTATTGGAGCGTTTGTTTTTCCTTTTTGTTTGTGTTTCGTTCGTTTTCCTTGTTTCGTTGTTTTGCTTCTCTCTGTTTTCTGTTTTTGTAGGTCTTGTCTTTTGTTGCTTCCCCCGCCGTTCCGTTCGTCGCCTTCAGGGAAGTCTCCTCCGCCTTTCTCTATTATTTTATCTGCAATGAGGTCCTTGCCTGTTTTTAAGTGTGGGGGGGGGTTTCTGTCTGTTTGGTTTGTTTTGTTTGTTTTCTGCCGTTTCTGTCTTTGTTGTGTTTTGTCGTTTCTTAACTTTTTGTTTGGATTAGAGACGATTTTATCTTCTTGAAATCAATGGTGTATGAAGAATTATGCCTTAAGTTGAATTAATTGCGTTTTGATCTGAATTTCTTTGCATCTTGGTATATGGTTTTTAGTTTAATGAAACTTAGGTGTCAATTTGAACTGTGGGACATAATTAGAAAGTTGTGTTTAGACAAGGTGTGTGATCGGATGTCATATGCTTCAGTAAATGGAACCCGTCTCTTGTATGATCTTTCGAGAAAATGGACAATAAAAAAAAAAAAGGAAGAAGAAAAGAAAAGAAAATATGTCGTTATTGTGAAATAAGTGGGCTTAAAATTGAATAAGGGCTCTACCCTCTTGCTTTTGTTGTCTCTCAAATGGAGACTCTTTGCTATGGGTATAGATATCTACGTTAGGATACTCGAGTGTACAACTTGAAGGTTCCACCTAACGATTACTGTCCTATAATCGGTTTTAAGTTCCACAAGTTCTTATTTGTTGTTGTCATTTGAGATATCTTACATGAAAGGGAACCATATAAGTTGTATATTGATGTCTGAAATCATGTTGAGTCGAAGCACAACTATTCTATGATAAGTCACATGTTTGGATTGATAAATGAGGATCATTGTATTGAGAACTATATTATTGAGATGCATTGAAGGGATGTGAATATGTGATTGATTCTAGTTGAAGTATTGATTCTATGTGTACCATTCCTTTCAAGAAACTAAAATTTGCTCGAGGACAAGCAAAGAGTTAAGTGTGGGGGTGTTGTTTTGCATGTTTTTGTTCTGTTTTTCCTTGTTTGTTTTCGACGTCTTGATTCAATTGTTGGTTATATTTGAATATCTTTTAGTGGAATCATGTTCGTTTGTGTTTTGTGTAGGTAGGATTGCGTTGAGCTTTTGTTGCCGGCGCGCAGCCAAGCGCCGGACTCGGCGTGGCTGGCGGCCAGGTCTTGTGCGCGCCGCCCGCCGCGAAAGACGCGCGTCCGGTCTTTCGTTGCGTCCGGCCTGGCACGCCTCGAGCGCTCGCGTCCGGCGCCTCGACTCCGTCCGGCGCTGGACGTCCTTTGCACGTATCGTCCGGCGCCAGCGTCCGGCTTCGTTCGTCCGGCCGTGAGCTGGCGAAGACCCGCGTCCGTATTGGGTTGCATGCACAAGATTGATCCGAGGCTTCGCGCGTCCGGCGCTCGCCTGAGTCCGGCGCTGGGTTCCCTTTGTTAGCAAACGCACGCGTCCGGCGCTGGGCTCGCGTCTGGCGCTGCGCGTTATTTTGGGCCGATATATATACGTTTTTTTTAACGCTGAAAACCTACCTTTCATTATTTCTTTTTTCCGTCTTTTGTGTTTTTGGTGAGAGCAGAGAGATCTTCATCAGTTATTTTATTTCCATTGCTTTTCCTTCTCCTTTCTTTTGATCGATTCAAGAATATTGTACGGATATTGGATTCGTGCCAGAAGTTTGCTTATCAATTTCATCGTTCGTTTTGTTCGTAAGTTTCTTCTATCGCTTTGCTCTATCTTCTCGGATTTGATTGTTTTAATTCCTATGTTGGTCATGATTAGTATTGATATTCGTCTAAGTAATTTTGTCTTCCGATTTATCTTTTCCATTCATGTCTAGGGTTTACAATTTCGATTACATGTTCTTGATTTAGGGTTTAATTCTTGCTTAGTCAATTTATACGCTTTGTCGATTTCCGCCTAGTTAATTCGTTTTCATTCTTTAATATTTTCTTGCCTAGGTAATCTATCAACCCTTTTAAGATTAGAGTGTTTAGGAATTTAATTGTTTTGTGTGGCAACTTAGTAACGCATACATTAAGTTTTCCTTGAGAGACGACTGGGTTAGCTTTCCCTATTACAACACCTCATTCGATTGTGAGTCAATTAAGAGTATACTTTTAGTTGAAACAATACGTCTAAAGATTTACAAACTTTCTCACGAGTTAGATGAATTGCGGCGGCACAGTTGGCGAGGGCGTTTCTGTGAGTTGCGCCGCAGTGCATAGTGGCGATATAAATGAGGATCGAGGGAGAGGAGATTTCTTATGAGAGAGAAATGATGAAAGAGTAGGAAGAGAGTCATTGTGTGTGTTGGAAACTAAAAATTCCTAAATTCTTTCTTTCTTCTTAATTCAAATTTTATTTCCAAATTTTGTTTCAATTGATATCTATGATAAACGATAACAAAATTGGCTGATTCAATTTACACCATATTGAATTTGGCAATAGAGATGCAGTTTGCATCCGTATTAGCTAATTCTTTTATACCATAATGCAAATTTAGTTTGGCAATAATTAAGAGTTTCCATACGTGTTTAGAGTATAGGAGAGCGAGATTAGGGCACCTAATATAGTATCCAGTGGAAGTAAGATATCAAAATTCAATTCGGGTATAGTGTGCTTTTTTAAATAAATGTAAATTCTTTTGAAAATTACTTTTCGTGTAATGTGCTAACTTGTGAAATATTTGTGGAATTAATGTGCAATTTACATTTTGACCAAATTGTTTGTGGCGTCTCATTACATTTTTGTGATCAAGGTTCAAGGAAGTGTTTGGCTAAGTTTATATTAGATATCTTAAATGCATTAATATTTTATAAAATGGTTTAAGAGCTTATCAAATATAATTTCTTACGAGTTTATAAATTATCCAAGTATTTAGATAATCAAGCTTATATGTTTTTTAAAATCATCTACAATAATGAAATGTTTGACATTATAATCTCTTATTATTTTGTAACGACCAAAAAGAATATTATTCTTTTCACGAATTTCTTCAATTTATGTATGTACATTCTTTCATGCAATATGTATCTCTTTTTGAAAAAGTACAAATCGAATTTTACATGGAGAAACTATTCATACAAGTAAAACATGACAATTTATTACCTCCGCTGACTAATCAAGCATTATGTAATGACATGCATGGAATTCCAGCAAATCGGAGGATCTGAGGCACCATAATTCCGTCAACAGTATATGAGCGAGAGAGAGATAATTATGAATTGAAAATTAGAGATAATGGTAATAATTTATATTTGATTATTTAAATATCACAAAAACTCTTATACATTCATATGTACCGTATGAATGGACAAAAGTATCATTTGTTGTTAAGAAAAATATCATTTACGTTAAAGAAAAATATCATTTTTATCTTATAATTTAGAAAGTATCATTTATATTGAAGAAAAATATCATTTACATTGAAGAAAAGTATCAAAGTCCGCATGTGAAGACGGGACCACCTCTTTAAATATTTAAAAATCTAAGTGAGTGTGGATAATTAACGGGTATTATTATATGTAAATCACCTTTTGATCTGATTTGTGAAATGTACAAGATATAAATTTGAAAGGAGTCCGAATATTAATTGAAATGTCTACGTGGAATTTTCTCAATTTTTAATCTTCTGTTATTTGCAATATTTGTTATTAATTTTTACTTTGTAATGCTCGAAATTTATTCGGATTTGAGATTGGTACAAGTATATAATTATAGATAGGTCTGTACATTTATTGACATACCTAAGTGGAATCTTCTTTATTTCTTAATATTTTATTTATTTATTTTATTTATTTATTATTGGACGTTTATTCTACAATATTAGGGTCTTTATTGAGACGACTAACTAACTATTGTAACAATTTATATTTATAAATTTAACATGTTTGTGTAATTAGCGGTTATTATCATATAGATTTCGGACGAGAAAGTGTAGTAAAATTATTTTTAAATGGGTTATTGAAGTACAAATCCACGAACTTTGGGTCAGTTTTGGATTTTCCCATGAACTTTAAAAATTACATAAAATACACAAACTTAATGACTTTAGTGATTTTACCACGATTTTAAATTAAAGTCAAATTAAATCTGACTTGACATCTCAAAATTTACCATAGATAAAGCGGTCGATGATATAAACGACATCATAGAAAGAGGATATCAATTGTTTTAATCCAAACTAGAACCGGATGATAAAACAAATGAGATGACTTGATTTTGTAATGAGATTTGCGCCATTAATCCTAGAAATCCAAAAATCGATTTATTTTGATGGAGCAGCGATGTTTTATGTCCTTTCTCTCGATGTCGTTTATATCACTAACCGTTTAGCCTATAGTAAATTTTTAAGATATCAAGTTAGATCTAATTTGACCTGAATTTGAAATCATGGTAAAAACACTAAAGTCATTAAGTTTATATATTTTGTGATAATTTTTAAAGTTCGTACGAAAAACCAAAATTGGCTCAAAGTTGGTATATTTACTCATCAATAACCATTTTTAAATTGGGTTTGAGACAAGTAAGAGCATATAAATTCTAAACACGTATGACCATTGATCTACATTTCTACATGGTTTTTTCTTCTTCTATTTTTTAATCTTTTGTTATTCATATATGTTTTATTAATGTTTATTTTGTAATGCTCGATTCTTTTTTAGACAAATAAATTGTAATGATATATCTTTATAAATTTAAACAAGTTAGAGTAATTAATCGGGTTTAAAACGGGTAGGGATATATATATTCTAGACGTATCGGGGTGATTGAACCCTGACCATAAAATTTTAGTTTATCTTCGTATTCTGTCGTGATCGATGATTGTAGGTATTGAACTCTAGCCTCATCATTTCATTTCATCGTCATACTCTATCGCGATTAACAACTGAGAGATGAGTGAACTCTAGTAAAATATAAATATGTCCATCCAACCTAGAAGAATAAAAATCGTGTTGTTAGAAAAGAACATGACCACCTTGTTTAGAGCATAGGAAGGTAAAATACTAGTGTTACTTGTCAGAAATAAAACAATATATATTTAACCAATTTTGTAATTTTCACACAATGTTCAAGACACTGTAATTACAACATTCTTTTCTTTTCTTTTTGCAATTACATATTCAATATTTTTCAGCAAAATTATCTAATGTCTACCTTGATACGATGTCATTTGAGAGATGAAAGCGACGTAGTTTGTCATAAAAATGAAGATATTTTATAAAAGTAATAAACGATTGTGTTGCAAAGTCTTAAAATCGTGCAGAAATTACAAAAAATGGATAATATTGTGTTGTTGACAACAAGTCCACAAAACTATTAAAACATTAATGTAATAAAGGATTATAATATAAGTTGTAAACCATTCTGAATGTACATTGAATAGTAACAAATACTCCATAATATCATACAGTTCTAATATCAAAATTCCTTCAATTATCCTCCATATTGTATATCTTAATTTGATTTTATTTTACGGAAAATATTATATATATCGTCGGGAAACGGGTTCTTTTAGAAAACGTTATATATGTTTTGTTTCTTTAACCGAACGTATAAGCGGGGATAGCTCAGTTGGGAGAGCGTCAGACTGAAGATCTGAAGGTCACGTGTTCGATCCACGTTCACCGCATTTAATTTTTACTTTGGGTGGATTTTTTTTTTGAAAATGTTTAAGAATTTTGTGTTGTGACTTTTGGTTGTTAAAATCAAACGTTTAAGAATTTCTGTTGGTCAGTTTGTTCATTCTTTATTATTTTAGGTTTAAGAATTTCTGCAGTTCTTTGTTCTTTCTTTATTATTTTAGGTTAAGAGAATTTATGCAGTTCTCTCTTCATTTTTAAAGGTTCAGAGTTTCTGCATTTTCTTTATTTGTTTTTCTAATTTTCATTCTTGTTGCCAAAAAAAATTGAGTTGACGGAGATGTTGACTGTTAATTTTTTTCTAATCAGTATCACTTAGTACAAGCTTGGTTCGAAAAAAAAGAAAAACAATTTGTTAAAAGTTTAAACTTCCATCTATAATGATTCAGAATTTCAAAATCTAGGTGGACCGTGGAAGCATGTCCAAACTCTATGTTAACACCAACATTACAAACCAAAGATATTGCCGAGAACAAAGCCATTCCAGAGTACAAAAATGTGCATTTTCTTGTCATTTAAGCAGAAATTTGAAATATTATGACAGTGTAGACATGTTTTCACCCGATCTACGGCTCAAATACTCCCTCACAGTCTTTCTGAATCTATCTTCTGTGCTCCCCATGTAGTCCACAAATTGCAAGCGACTACATAGCACCAAAACCTCATATTGTTTCAAACATACAAGCACCTCCGGGGCTCTGTCATAATCCTGCACAGACAACCACCCAACACATTCAGCACAGACCTCAAGTTTCATACCTTTGAAGTTAATCTTGTGTCGTGTGATTTGTTCCGAGTCAAAATCAATCGCTAGCAGGTTGCAAGTAACATTACTCAAGAGCAAGTTTGCTTCACCTTTTCAGTCACAACAACAACTGGTTTAGCACCTAACTTGGATTCAAGCCCTTCAAGTTTTGTACGCACCATTTCAAGATCCTACAACTGTAGAAATTATCAAACCCAATAGACATAATCCATGACAGCATGTCCCAATGGGAACATTACAAAGTTTGAATATAAAGCAGTAAGAACATGAATGCTCCCTTGATGTGTCGATGCCATCTGATGTAAGAGAGGTACCGATCTTTCTTACATTCAATGCAACATATTAAGTTTTGAAAAACCGAGCGTTACATCATGTAAAGTATGGTGGATCTTAGGTGAGTCGTAGTCATAGAGGGCATGACAAATGTCTCGACCGTGGGCAATTAGAATAGTGACAGAGAGCATGGATTCTCGTACCTGCAACTCAAATAAATGATGGTCACCGAAGTCTAGGTGATCCACAAATGTTGGTCCCATCTGCAAATTGTTAGGACCTCATCAATTACATTAACAAATTTGAAGATAACATTAACATAAATGAGGTCAATTTTACAATAATGTCTGCAGTAAGACAATAAAACGGATTATCAAACCCTACAAACAAAAAAAGCGAGTACCCTTTTGATCCTCTGAATGAAGGAATCTGCATAACCAATGCCTGAAAGGCATAATACAGTCGCATTTTCAACAGCCATTATTGACAGTTTAGTAGATGAATCTCGACACGGGAAGAAGTAAATCGGAGTCATTTGAGTGAAGAAAATTGGAGCATATTTGTTGGCTTCTCGTATTGTGGATTTTAAGGCATCAATATCCTTTTCCTGTACCTGCAAGACATAGGTAACTTGAAATCTGTGACATTACGCCATTCATTTATCTGTGAAAGAATCATACAAAAGATATGAGTTCGAAAAGGAGTAAAGGTAGACATAATCTATGAATACCAAATCAGTATGATGGATGACTAGAATATCAGCTCGGCAGAGTGCAGTCAAAGGCTCCCTTAATGGCCCTAGAGGAAGTAGGTAATGATTCCCCCACGGCATCAATGCATTCACCATCACAATCTCCAGATCACGCCATACACTCAAATGCTGCCTTCCAAATGTTCCCAGATCAAAAAAACAAGCACAAATCCAACCATATTTTCATTACTTCCAAAATACGAAATCCCAATAAACAATCCCCTGATTACCTATACACATCTCGAGAAACAACATGAAGAAACATCTTTTTTTCCTAAGAAAGTTCTGATGACCAAAATAGTACAAAATCAGAAAGGCAAAAACTTGTGTACATCCCAATGCACGGTGCATCCACCTCAATTAGGATTCACCAATCCCCCAATTAGGGTTTCTTAATCACAATTAGGATTTTATTAGGGTGGGTGGATCGTGTATCCGGATGCACCTGAGTGGGCCTTTATGTTATGTGTGAGACGATACATTATTTCCGAAAAATACATTCATCATTAAAGAAGGTTCCAATGACTGATTTATAAGATATACATTACAGTTGAGCAACAAGCCCCAAAAAGAACTAAGTATTATTACCTGCATCCCATCATCTAGGATAGCAACCCCAATTTGATCATTTCTAGATTGAACTTCAGTCTCGTTTTCAGAAAAGACCTCCCCAAAACGACAAGATGTGAAACTATATTGATCTAGAAATCTAACAGCGGTGGCAACTCGATTTGCACCAACACCAATTTTGGCAGATGTCCCCTGCAGTTGTCTCTGAAGCATTTTAGCTTCATCTGCACCACCATAACCCTACCAAAAAATTATGCATTTTCAGTAACATTATAACTCTTTGACAGAATTAGGGCACAGGATGTAGGGAAACTCCTATTGAATAAATCAAAAGGTAAAACAAATTACCCTAGTGAGAATGAGGGGTGAAATTCCGGCTTCAGCAAATGAGCGAGCCAAGAGCTCCACCATCGGAGTTTTCCCGTTGCCGCCCCACGTCAAATTCCCAACACTGATCACCGGCACCGGCAACCTTAACCATCATTGCGACATAAAATCAAACACATGGTCGACGGAAACGAAAATCCCATTTGAGAGAGAGAATAAAGCAGCATTGAATGAGATAGTTAAAATCTTGCAAGAGTTTTTCAGCCTCTCCGAAATTCGGAAGAAGGAGAGGGTTTTGTTTATGTAATTCAGTGCATGAGGGGGAAAGAAGAAAGATGTGGCGGGTAGAAGAAAGCACCGGTGCGTGTGGAGAATGTTGAAGCGATAGAGGTGGCGGCGGAGGTGGACGACGACGGAGTAGAGGGAGGAAGCTAGGGAGAGAAGTGGGATTAGAGAGAGGTGGAAAGGTGAGAGATTGGAGAGGCATTGAGATTGTGGGGTGTAAGCTATTTCCTTCACAGCTCTTCTCAATTTCTCCATTGCAGTACACGAAATTTGCAACTACCTTCAAATTTTGAAAATTGACGAGTTAGCGTGGTATCCCCATTTTTCAGTTTCTTATTTGCTATCGAAGTAGTTACATTAGTTTTGGCCAATATTACATCCTTTCAAAACAACTATGTATAAGACTTTATTATTAAATCATTTTTTATTTATATATCTTATTATCTAAATACATTTATAATGTTAATTATATATTTTAATTAACAATATATTAGTTAATATATTTATTCTATAAAATTAATTATGTTGTAACTTAAAAAATATGAAATCAAAGAAGTTAGAAAAGGAAAGAAATAAAATACAAACAAAAAATCAAAATAAATCAAACGGAAAACACTGTGAAGAAATTTAAAAAAAATTTAACTAAAGACATAAAAAAAGAAATTAAAATAAAAAAGTGGACAAAAATCAAAAGAAATAAAAGGACTCGAAGTAAATCAAAAGAGCAAAAACAAAATAAATAAATAAATAAAAACCGAAAGTATAAACAATAAAATAAATTAATGTAAATAAAAATTTAAAAAGAAAATAAATCAAATGAAACAAATCAAAATAAACAAGGAAAATAAATAGTGATAAGAAAAACAACCTCTTTCATTCACAGGAGAAAACAACTAAATGGGGTACAACCGTACAATGGGTCTCGCCATTAAGAGAGTGTTTGGCTAAGCTTATTTAAAGAGACTATAAGCTTCAATAAGATGTTTCAAGATCTTATAAAACATAAGGTTTGAAAAGCTTATAAATTGTCAAAGTATTGGATAATTGAGCTTATAACTTAGAGAAAAAATCGTAAGTTAGAGAGATAAAATTATAGTTAGAGAAAAAAAATTGACGAGCTGTGAAGTCGATAGTGTATATGTAGAAAATAACGAGCTATAGTAAGATTATTTTAGTAAATTCATCATTACTTATAAAACTTAATAAAATAAATAAGCTTATGGGAGCTTATAAATTATCGAGCTTATTTTCACAAATTTTATAAACCTGCTTAGGAGCTGAAAAATAAATAAGTTGTAGTTGGGCTATTTATTTTTTGGGGAGCTTATAAATTATTGGAGCTTATTTTCACAGCTTATAAACTGTTTAGGAGCTTATTTTGTTAAACACTTTATATTGACTTATAAGCTAGTTTATAAGCTTCCAAACAACTTATAAATTGTTTTGAAAAGCTTATAAATTTAGCCAAACGCCTTCTAAGTAAGACTTGAATGAGCGACCGAAACCTGCAATTTGTTCTTGTCAATTAGGTCGACTTCATTTCATTTGGGTCGTCCGAAAATCCACATTTTTATTAAGAGATTGATGCTCAATCAATTAAAATCAACACATTATTTTCACTAATAAATAGGCTCAAATATATACCCCTACCTTAATAACGATAACGGTAGTTCAACATAAATGAAGTTTAATTAGTTCAAATCTCAATCGAATTCTTTGCTCTAAGATAATTTTATAAAAATAGAAAACGTCGTTAGGACATATTAGTATAACTCTAAAGATATAAATTTGTCATCATATACATACATATAACAAGGATTTAGTCGTAACGAGTATGATCTCAAATGTAGACATTACTGAACAAATGATATAGTTCTTCAAAATTAAATACATCTATACATCTTAATTACCTTATATCTAATTTTAAATTTGAAATCTTATTAGATCACTTCAAATCAATTGAACCTAAAACAGAACATATCACACCATTGTCATAAAACTTTAATAAAGAATAATAAAATTGTACCGCATTGGATCATAGGATTGTAACATGATGCAAAGGCCTAATCTACAAATATTGCCCATATAAAATGGTTCATTAATGCTCTCACTGACTTAGCTCAGTTGGTTAAGAACAGTAGATTTGAAATAAGGACCAATGATCGAATCCTAAAAGCCGCAGTGTGAGAGTTTCACCATCTTTAGGGCGAACACAATTTCTTAACCGAATTCGGCGATTTATCTCCTCACATTCTTATGGGACTGAGTCTGTGAGTTGGACTTGTCCACGTAAGCTCATCCCTACTAATTTTATTCCTCAACTAGCCTTTGCATATTCTTAGACTATTTTCATTTATTTACATCAAATTCACAATCATTTACTTATAGAAAATGAAGTATTACCTCAAAAAAAGAAAAGAAAATGAGGTATTAGTACTTGCACTGTCATTTAGCCTTGCAAAATAAAGAAATTACATAACATATATAAAATTCAATTGTCCATTTTGAGGTAATTTAGTGGTGGAGCAAGTGGGTGAACTTATGACAAGATGTTGATGTTTATTATTAGAATATTATCGACGCCATCTAAGTCATGTTCACTTCTTAGAATTTTCATAGAATTTGTGTAATACCTCCTCCGGACATATTTTCTTTTTTTTAGCCATCCCATTAAGTTGGTTCGTTTCAAAAATGAAAACACTTTTTACATTAAAAAGTGCCTCTAATTTTGCGTCATCCCCTACTTTACACACAAAATATAATTCTTCTTAATCTACGTATAAAAAAGAAACGTACCATGAATATTGAGACGAAGAGAGTATTACTTTGGTACATTTCATGGGAAGTACGTGTGCATTGCACACTCATTCTCCCCAAGCAATACATGTCAAGTAAATAAATTTTAATTTAGTTAAATGTAATAAATAATCTAACTCAATCAAAGTTAATTGACCGCCACTACCGAGGATGGCTTCCTAGAGAAGCTATCCCCTATGTGCCAACCCACACTTGAGATGTCAACCTCCCCAAAATCAACAGGAATTTATATTTTCAACTTTTATTTCAAATTTAATTTTTTTATGTACTTGAATCTTTCCATGAAAATTTGTTATATATATTATGCTGACTTAATTAAATAATTAAATATTCACAATTAGCCATATTAATATGTAAATATTAATAATGAATAATCCTAAAAAATTCTAAATAATCACCTAAAAAATGTAGGATTATGGGGATAATTTTTAATGAATAATTTCTCCTAAAAATATGAAAAAGTCATAAATATAAATAATGGTAAAGTGTTAATATATAATATATAAATATAAATAATTGTAAAGTGTTAATCTATTTATTTTAGTTTGTTATGATTTTGCTTTTTTAGATAGTGGTCAAGTTTTTAAATTTTGAAATTTATCATTGAGTCCTCATTATTTGTTGTTTTCAAAGGTGGAATAAGTAATCATGACAATTAAAATGAATTCACCATCTCTATTCAAATGAAACTTTTCTTTTTCGCGCCTTACACATAGAGGAGAGACGAGAGCAGAAGCAGAAAGAGATAATCAAGGTGTGGGTTTCTGAAATTGCGCCAAACCCTTAGAGAGAAATACTCATTCTTCTCTACACGCAAAACACAAGTACTATTTTGTTTTCTGAAATTTTTGGTTTGTTTTTGAACGAGCTCTGCAATTTTCACAAACTTATTTTTATTTGCAATGGAGCAGCATGAAGAACAGTTATTTGTGAACCCCATCTCCAGCAACGTGAAGTACCATTTCAGAAATTCTTGAAATGACCTTTGCGCCCTAAACGAACGAGATTTTTCGAAATTTGCTCCAAACCTGTAAGCCTGGAAAGAGAAATTCCTCTTCGTCTTCGCACCCTAAAAGCAAGTGATGTCTCGAAATACCTCTCTTCTTGGATTATTTTTCATTTTTGAGTGTTGGTCATGACTGCATTTTTTATGCTTGTGTGCTTAATGTCATTTTTTACTAATGGTAACTTGCATGTGATTACTGTAATCAGTCTTTTGATTTCTTAATTCCATGAATAATGACTGTATTCCTATTATTTGATCTGGGTGTGGATAGTTCTTTCTTGTTCATTATTATTAATGTATTTTATGGATGCCATTATAATTATACTTATAAATATTCGATGGATTTGATTTTGGTTCAGGTTCGAGGGTCGGAGTTTAGTTCTGTTTCTCCACGCCTTATTGCTTCTTGCGCTGATGAAGGCGATATAAACAAACTAGTAGAGCCAAGTCTTTTTCCACCAATGAAGGTTTGTTGTAACAGCAGTTCTCAAATCCAAAAGTGCGATTTAGCGGGATTATTACTCTAAACAGGGATGAATAAACAATGAGACCGTTTAACATTAAACCGTAATACATAAATCAAGTATGTTTTGGACTTTACTACATAACTTATGTTCTTTGCGTGGAAAACATGTGATATGTACGTATGACGATGTCTTATCAGTATAACTTTTCAAATGACAACTTTCCTATTGCTCAACACCGCTCCATCGCATCACCACTCAATATGCACATTTAAAACAAATATGCGGTGAGTACAAATAATGCACTCGGTGGACTTATGCCAAAACATTTTATCATCTTTTAATTACTCGCTTCATCATGGTAAGACCAGGGTTTTGATTAAAAAACCTTGAGCTTACTAAACTTTTCATCATTTTCATAAACGTTAAATCTGCAGACATTTTCCTTGTATGTATGATCCATATCCCTTCATTTCATCATAACATTAACATTTACGCCGTAGAAGGAGCCTCACTCTGCGTCGTCGCGACCGTGAGTGAATTGTCCTTACAAAGACACAATCACCATTAAGTGTACACGTTAATCCTAGCGGTATAAGCCTTCCCATAGGATCCGATATCGATTTCATTCATAAGTTGGGGCGACCCAACAACATTCATCATTCATTCATTCATGGATGGGATACATACATAAAACATAAACATTTTGGGCGTGTAATTTCATCATCATTTCATAATCATTTCTCAAAGAGAGCATCATAAATAATTATTTTTCATTTCAAGAAAGCATCGTAAATAGGCATTTTATCCTCGAGAATAAGAAAGAAGCCCACAGTGTACGTAAGCTTTCTTAATTCGTTTTCCTTCTACGCCAACGATCGCATCCGCGTCTCATCTTTACGTAAAAACGATTTCAGTATGTCTGACACGTTTTTCGAGATTTTCAGTTTAAAATAAACTTTGATAACTTATACTATAATAATTTGAATTCCTTAACGAATTGATACGCCGCTCAATCGCGTATCTTAAACTAAGCATTTCGTGCTTGATAGAAACGAGGTATGTTCAACTATTTCATTTTAACCCTTTAGGTTAAACGTTCAACGTATTCTAACGTTTTTTCGATATAAAGATTTCAATTATGAAATCTTTTCTCACCAATGAGATTTTCTTATAAACTTAATACGTTTTACACGTATTAGCGTATTTATCGAACGTATTTCATAAGTTGATTTCAAAAGTCAACAACTTTGACTTTTTTTTTTTATAAATTCATTAATAATTCATATTTTTAATATCTAATTTCCATAGAAATCGATTTTCAATCGATTTCTTTTCATAAAACCCTAATTCTCGATTTTTCACGCAAATCGATAAACTTTATTAATGTTTTTCTTAAATATTAATTAACTTATTCATTAAACATTGTTTTTCATTTCTAACGTTATTTAATATAACGTTTCATCGTAAACATAGGATACTATGTTTATAAAATTTCATAAATTCTTAATATGTCTAAAATAATTTCTAGACATATAATGTATTATTTTTCTTGATATTAAGGAATTAAAATCCTTAATATATTTATTCAAAGCTCACGGCTTCTTGACCTTAAAATTTTCAAACATCTTCCAAAATTCTTCTAAATTCATGTAGTGTACTATATTATCATAGTATCACTAATATGTATTAACATTAACTATAGAAAATTTGGACATCACCTATATTGCTTCTATAGGTCACGGCTCTTGCACTTAAATTGTCCAATAAATTTTCTAAAATTCTAATTAATTTATACAACCCTTAATTAAGGCCCTAAAACATTAAAATGCATTAATATCACTTAAACATAAATTGTACATCAACCTAAAATTCTCAAGAATTTTCGGTACATATGTATATATATACATAAGATTTCCAAAAATTTCCATTAAATCACC
Organism: Salvia rosmarinus; assembly: GCA_036937905.1. Taxonomy (NCBI): domain Eukaryota; kingdom Viridiplantae; phylum Streptophyta; class Magnoliopsida; order Lamiales; family Lamiaceae; genus Salvia; species Salvia rosmarinus. The sequence goes on from CM072819.1 coordinate 90,202,811, forward strand.
ATGAGTTCCATTATCAATATACATCATTAATCCATCAACAAATCATCTCTAGAAATTTTCGATCACTACCAATAAACTCATAGCATGCTTAACTTTTAATTAATTCATAACACATGATCATACTTATCAATATAAACATAATTAGTAAACAACTAATCATGATAATATAATTCCTCATTTTTGTAACATCAAGAACATAAACATATATATAAAATCTAACGGTTGGAAAATGAAAATTTTAATGTATAAATAAAGATCGTTCGATGTCTAACCTTTTAATCGGCTTGGATTATTTGTGCAAAGGATTTTATAACAATGGTTTGGGAAATAAAAATGAGGAACTCTCTTTCTTTTCCTTTCTATTTGCTCACGGTAATGAGGTAATAGGAAATGGGAGAAGTTTTATTTCTATTTTATCTATTACTTAAGTACTTAAAGTTAAAGGAAATAAAACAAGTGTTACACTAAATTCTCTACCTACATCTCACGGTAACACAACAATACAAATGCAAGCCTTTTAGATATTTTCTTTGTGACTCATCAATATGATACATCATCCTATGCTCTAGTATTACCATTCCCATCAACTATTGATTAAAGCAAATATCTCACACTTTTTTTCCTTCATTTCTACGGCGGTTTCAGATGGAGAAGAATTGATCTTTGTTTTATTTTATTTTGAATCATTACTCATATAAAATTATCTACACTTTAAATTCATGCAAGACATAATACTTGGTGACTCACACAAGTCATACATCATCACTTACATTAAGTAAATGCTTCTTACACAATTTTGAACAACTAAAAGAAATGATTTCAATGCTTTAGTGAAGAGAAGCCTTGACCATTACTCTTGATCAAGGGGGATCTCATTTTTTCTTTGCCTATGTCACATAAGTAAATGCTACACAAAGCGAATGCAAGAATACATCATCACAAAAGAGTAGTGTTGAAGCTTCTCACCCTAAATGGAAGCAAACACACGGCTCTTTCATGCTTCACACACACAACTTGATCATTCCATATTTTACTTGGTTAGAGTGTCATATATATCCCACTTGGTTCATTTAATCACATAACATAGCAATCCATACTCAAAATTGACGTAAACTACTTGTTGCACACAATAGCTCACATTATTTCAACTTACATTGACATATAATTAATTTTCATGCTAATTACATATATATATATATATATATCATAATATATGTTTTAGATGATAAATTATATCATAGGAAAAATTATTAGTATCATTTCTTGTGAGAAAACCCTAATTTTCGAATTAGGGTTTTCGAAAATTCTAAACTTGTCCAATAATTAATCCTTAATGTTCTAGCATTATCTTAATGCTAAATAATACTCTAATTACATATAATAATCATAGGAATTTAAATACTATAATTCCTTGATCATTAAACTCATTTTTCTATTCATCTCTAAACGTTAACGTTTGAGCGTCTCAAACGTTAATTATCGACCTATCTCAAAAAGGTCATAATAAAGTCATAATCACTTTATTAAATCATTCCATTAATAATAGTATTTAATTCTAAGCTTCGTCACTTAGAAAATTTTGCGAAATTCTAACTATCGATATTCAATCGACGTTAAAATATTACTGTCGAAACACTTTATATATTTATATTCCTTAATTCACAATACTTAGTGAATATAAAATAGGAATTCATTACTAATTCATTTATTTCGGCGAAATCCTAATTTACGAATTTTAAATATCGTAATTAGGCATTAAATTCTCCGGGATATTACATTCTACCCCCCTTAAAAGAAATTTCGTCCCGAAATTTGCATACCTCAAAAAGTATGGGGTATCTTTGCATCATAACACTCTCAAGCTTTCCACGTGGTTTTCTTTTTGTCCATGATTCCTTCATTGGACTTTCATTAAAGACCCAAACTTGATTCTTTAATCGTTGAATCATACGATCAAAATAGTCATAGATTTTTATCACAACTCATCATAATTAAAGATCACGTCATTATGGCGGATCACGTGTTTTGGGTCATATTCATATTTCCTTAACTGTGACACGTGGAAAACATAACGTACTTTCCCCAAATTTGGTGGAAGTACCAATCTATAGGCTACTGGGCCTATCATTACTAGGAGCTCGTAAGGTCCTACAAAACATGATCTCTACATTCTTGTATCTGAACTTTATAATTTTCCTCGATGGAGAAATCTTAAGAAACTTTAATTCCGCATTTAAAAATGCAGTTCAGATTTACGCGTATCGGTAAAGACTTTTATCATCACGAGCTTTTCTTATTCTTTGCCTCATTTGGCGATATCTTAATCATTTCATTCACATTGTCGGGACCTTATACTTTCTCTCACTTACTTTATCACAATAAAGTGGTGATCGATATTTCTTTCCGCATAATGCCTCATAAAATATATTGATCATTGCTTGACAACTATGGTCGTGCGTGAACTTAACAAGTGGTACAACACGCTCCCACTTGCACCTTGATTTAACATTAATGGTCTATCGTGTTCTTAAACATCCATATTGTCCTTTTAACCGTCCATCTATCGGTGAGTGGACATCTATGTTAAGGTTCAATCTCATGTCTAACTCCTTTTGTGAGTTAGTTCAAAATCTGGGGTAAACTTAGAGTCTCTATCGAAATGATAGCTTTGGTACCCCCGCAAAGATCGATTTCCTTTATGTACGACTGAGCTAACTTTTCAGATCTACGAGTCATCTGAATAGGCAGAGATGAACTTATTTGGTGAGTCAATCCACTGCTACCCATATAGCAGTGTTACCTCTTTATGACTTTGGCAAAACCCGTCATAAAATCCATTGCTATGTCATTTCATTTTTATCTGTATATCTTTAGAGATTATAACCTCTTATAAGGTCATTGATACAATGCCTTCACTTGTTGGTAACCGAGACACTGCTCGACAATATGGTTATATCTCAATTTATTCCTTATTATTTAACTTTTCTCGTAAATCATAATATATCTTAATGCTGCCTGGTTGGGCGGTATGAGAAGGATCATGAGTTTCACTCATGGTTTCTTTTCTAAGCTTATTATTGCTTGAAATATGTATATAATCCTTCCTTAGACAATATGATATTGTCCAACGCTTCTAAAATCCTTCACTCTTCATTCCTTATCTTAATTAGTATTCTATTCTTATTTTCATCCTTTCTTTTCGTTTATCATCCTTTTCGTTAGTCATATTTCACTTTGAGTGTGAGAATACAACTTACGCTCGTCCCTGATTGCCCAACTATTTCTGTTCTCATTTTCTTAAACTCTCCAATGAGTTTTCCTTTTTTATAAGGACATACCATAATTTAGACTGAATCTTTATAACTTAGGGCATTAGATTCTACCTTAACCTTCCTTGAGTGATCATTTATATCACAATTGTAATTTTTTTTCTGATTGGAGCCATCTTTTCTATCCCGTATTCAAGTCTCTTTGCTTGAAGAATTTATTCAATTTTTTGTTATCTGTGAAGAATTCTTAATTTATCGTCATAGGAGTGATGTCTCCAAAACTTTAATACTTATACCCTTGTTACTATATCAAGTCGTGAGTTGGGAATTTCTATTCGTGTGGCTTAAGTCATTGTGATGCGTAAGCTATTATCTTTCTCATATTAATACATAGCTTTTCTTTTATTAATCCATGTAAATTTGATTCCTTTTTGGGGTAGCTATGTTATTGGCCTTGCTACTTTTAGAGAGTTCTCAATGGATCTCTGCTAGTAGTCAATTAATCTATGAGATTTCTGATCTCATTTTAGGTCATTGACGACTTCCATTCTTCATTTCTTTATCCTTAGCCCGATCTACTTTGATCCTTTCTAAAGACACTATGTGCCTGAGGAATAATTCTCCTTTAAGCCGAAATTCACAATACTGTACTTGGCAAAATTTGCCCGGCTCTTAAAATTCGTAAGACAGTCCTTCGACGTTCTTTACGTTCTTTCTCATTCTTCGTATGGATAGGAATATTATTCATAAGGATTAAGACAAAGTTGTCTAACTATATATGGAACACTCGATTTTTGAGATTCATGATCATGGCTGGTGCATTTGTTAGTCCGAATGGCTTAACTATTATCTCATAGTAACCATATCTTATTCGGAACAATTCGTTGTCGTATGTCGGATACTGTTCTTCAAAAACCATATAATTTATTACATCAAAATGCATCAGCGAGGACTTTTCATACATTAATTACGGTTCGGTCTATCATGCCGACTAATTACATGGCATCTAGTTCTTTTTACATTCAAAATTTTGACACCATTTTAACATATTCACAAAATACCCCAAACTACGTTTATTTTACATATCCTAACCACACCATTTTCAACATAAACCATTATCTACATATAAGTCTCATATCATCATGAGATTCTACGTCTCGAGTGGCCTTCATCGAATCGTACTCTCGTTTGGAAACTTGCCTTTCTCCGTGCGTTTTGTTTCATACCTCGATGATCTATCTCCTTCGAGAGCCCGGGTCAAGCTACTCCATGTTTCTTCTTCAATACCAGAAGTTTGTGTTACTTTTATCAGAAAGTATGGTTGAGTTGGTAGTGGTAATTCTCCTAATCCGCGAGTGTAAGAGCCCTGTCCTTTGGCCATTCTCACCCCTTTCGGTATAATCGACGACACGGGGCGTGGGGCGGCGTTTGGAACGTCGGTACAACCATTCCTTTATACCATCTTGGGTAACTTGCGGGGACCGTGACAAGTGCTCGTGAGGTGCATCCCATACGCATAATATGTATGCTTGAGTCGGTTGACAAATCGGTAAGTCTCGCTTGAGTCTTGGAATTTTCTACATGCGAAGATATTCTCTTGATACTTCTTTTGCAAACTTCGCCACTGTTGGTAAGCGGCGAATAAGCCTTTGGATACCATCCTCATCCGTAACTCCATAGTTACGAGCATCCTTCCAAAGGTGCAGAAATTCTTCCAAAAACTTTCCTAAATCCTTGTCCAGTTTATAATAAAAGAGTCGATATGCCTGTGTGAGTTCTAAGCTTGTAGGCCTTGTGGTTATCTTCTTACTCGTATTACTCCATTTTCCTGCCATCTGTAAATAGATATTGCTAGATAAGCCAGACTTAAATCAAAGCAATAAAGGGAATTTTAAACAAGAAGGATCTCTTAAAGAATTAAACACTTTAAGACATCTATAACTTGTAAACAACTTACGACACGACTCACGACACTTATCTTATTACTCATTTTACGTTTTACACCTTCAGTCGTATATCGCTATAAAATTTATTCGCATAAGCAAATAGTGGGTACTAATTTCCTGTTGCGTAAAATTTCTAACGAAGAGACTAGGCCCAGGTCACTAATCACGTGAATGACAACCATCTCCGAAACTTCTTGTCTCTAGAATTATATCTACGTTCCACATAGATATAATGATTCAAATAATTGGATAGAACCTTAGGCGATCCTAGCTTCAATTCTAAGCTTGAGCAACACCTGCGACGGCCATATTTCTCAAATAGGTGAAGAGATCTTCATTTCTTGATTCGTTTATCCCGAATTGGGTTCTATCGTGTCTGCACATACTTGTGCGATGTTAGAACATGAAGCACCTATATCGAACAAACTGTTATAGGTAAAGAAAATATTATAGATATTCCGAGAAATCTTTCTCATACCTATCAGGCCTTCTTGGTTTTGTTCGATCAGTTTTCGGTGTGAAGTAAAGGCTTTGGTCTACGGTGTTCCCGTCTATTTAGGTAAAAATCTATTTCGGATATCATTGTCCTTTCCATTGGGACATTATGTTCTCTTTCTATAGTCTTCATTCACCTTGTTTACTGTACCATTTTTGGGTATCAGTACCGTTATGCATTTACCAATAGCATTTTGTGGTTAGGTCTATATCAACTTATCCTTTGATATTGATATTTCGATAATTAAATCTTATCGTAGAGATCGTCATGTCTCTATTACTATCATTCATTCCTAATCCAAGATGAATGATTTAATTCCCTTTCACTTTATCGATCTTAGGAATATATTTCATATATCCTTACTTTAACTCTTTTCAGGAAATCCTTATTTATCAGTCGTATGTCTCCGAAGCTTATATCATGTCGTGGGCTATCTTATAATTGTATAGCTCACAGTTTCTTCAGCTATTCCTGACTTTTATCCTTTTTCTTGAACATGGTCTCTGAAAGTAATATTACTTCGTTATACTTGATTCTCACATTCGTGATTAGAACCGTCATTATTGTCATATGGCTTGGTAAGGTAGTACATTCGTACACCATGACTTAAATTCCAAGCATCTTATTACAATGTCTTGGCTTTGGAGATATTTTCTCCATACTTGATTTACATAATAGGGCTATCCTAGTCTTTCACACAATCTCAAGGATTATGATTCCTCAATCCCATTATCGTTTGTTTAACCAAGTTTTAATTACTCGGAACCGATTATGCTCAAGCATAATCTCATTGATTGAGGTATAAAGCGAGAGATCTATTTTCTGAGATGCTATCATTTCTTTATATATATATATATTCTTTGAAAATAATATCTTGCATGCATCTTCATTCCTTTAAACATGTCCAACCTACTAACGAGGTTTTTGGGACAAACAACTATCTTAAAGATAAGTTGTAATCTCTCTCTCGTTATGACATGGTGAGGGGAAATTATATCCCACGGATATCATATACTTTTCTTTACTTTTACTCTTGCATTCAATGCTAAAGAGTATCTTATTCATAACTTTATTATCATAACAGTCATATGAAGGTATAACTTCACTGTTATCAATCTTTGTAAAGCCCATCAAGGGTCATCACATCCATGTGTATCATAGAGAAAATATCTCGTCTCATCGAGATTTTCTTTACATCATAATTTCTTGATGTCTATCACTTTACTGATCTGAAACTTTTAGGTGACGGAAATATGTCAACCTATATCATACCTGATGTTTATCGCTTTACTAATTCGTACTTAGGTGACAAGGTAAGTCAACATTCATCATACTTGATGGTTTCAAGAATCGAGGAGAATTTATCACGACTACTTACAAGAGGTACCGTCTCACGAATCAAAATAACATCTTTTTAATGATTGAATCTATATCCTCTTTGAACTGAATAATTGGGATCTAGGGTCCGAAGACCAGAATGACGACTACTGAGATTTCTTTGGTCATATGGGCTGGCGGACCCGTCACAATTATTTTCTCGATCACAAGGCTTGGTTTCAAAGGACACTTTATAAGGTTTCAGTTGTAAATTTACTTGAAAAAAGTGAGAAACTCAAATGATTTCTCAATTGGAACTAGTCATGGAGTTAAACTCAATGATGTAAATTGGGTGATGAATATAATTTGAAACCTTGTATACCGAAATAGGTCATCAACAAAGGTTCTTATGTAGGTCATGGCTCTACTTGCATTCATCGAAATCTTACTTTCTTAGTAACATTCTAAGATTCTTATCATACTATAACGTTCTTACTCTATAAAATCATAGAACCAAATTGAACTGTTTCTCGTAAATTCTGGAGTAGGAATCAGGGATTCGGTCCTTCATAACAAATAAAGTACAGGGTGTTAGGAGTACTTAGGCAAAAACCGTACGTAAATCGGAGTTCAAACGAAGGAGAACGGGTCAAGACAAAATCACTGCGCAGTGCAGGAAAAATTCGCACGCTCGCGCCGAGATCGTAGGCGATGCCGACACCGAGGTCGTGCATGCCGTTGCCGATGCCGATGCCGATGCCGATGTAGTATAGACTACCAAGGTTGACATGTCAAAGTTGATGTAAAAAAAAATAAAAAAAATTCCAAAGTCAAAGTCGACAGTCGCACATGCCGAAGTGGAAGTCGAGATCGCACATGCCGAGATTGAAGTCGAGGTCGCACATGCCGAGGTGGAAGTCGAAGTCACACATGCCGAGGTCGAAGTTGAGGTCGCACATGCCGAGGTCGAAGTCGCACATGCTGAGGTGGAAGTCGAATCGAGGTCGCATGCCGAGGTCAAGTCGCATGCCGGTGTGGAGTCAAAATCGAGGTCGCACATGCCGAGATTGAAGTCGAGTCGCACATGCCGAAGTCGAAGTCGAGTCGCACATGCCGAAGTCGTAATCGAGTCGCACATGCCGAAGTCGTAATCGAGTCGCACATGCCGAAGTCGTAATCGAGTCGCACATGCCGAAGTCGTAATCGAGTCGCACATGCCGAAGTCGTAATCGAGTCGCACATGCCGAAGTCGTATTCGAGTCGCACATGCCGATGTCTTATTCGAGTCGCACATGCCGAAGTCGTTCTTTTGTTCTTGTAAGGAAATGAAGTTCGTACTTCTATATTCTTTCGCAATACGTGATCATGCTTCTTATATCGTCTATGTTTTTCTTGAGATGACACATCATTTGTCATAATAAATCTTGAGATTTGAAACTAAAGATTCAAATAATAAAAACTTAGTTCATTCATACATGCACATTTCTTTGAATTTAAAAGAATTCATCATTCCAACTTTGGCCATTCACATTCATTTCAAGCATATTCATTCATTATACATAATCTTGAAATTTGAGCAATTTGGTTATGAACACTTTGAAAATTCCATTCAATTTCATAACATACTTATTGAATGCATGTATTACTTGAATTTTGCAAATTCAACATTTCATTCTTGGCACATTTTGCTCATTATCTATCATAAGCATTCATTTCTAACTTGATCACTTTGCATAACTTCCATCCTCAACATTATTCATAACTTTCATTTCATATCATTCATCTTTCACATCTTTCATTCCTTTTGACAAATCATCTCGATTCTTTTGCTCTTTCAACTTTTCATTTCAAAATTTTGAAAAGGAATCATTTACCTCATTTCGGTTGAGCTTGATGTGATGGAGTGTTGAGCATTGTCAGCTGATCTTTAGAAGTCTAGTGACTCAATCTAGACTTAACCTCAAAGGAGATTTTGGGTTCAAAGAGCGAACCGCCTGATACCACTCAGAATGTACCCCTAAACCTAAGTGCGATTTAGCGAGGATTATTACTCTAAACAGGATGAATAAACAATGAGACCGTTTAACATTAAACTGTAATACATAAATCAAGTATGTTTTGGACTTTACTACATAACTTATGTTCTTTGCAATGAAAACATGTGATATGTACATATGACGATGTACTATCAAGGTATAACTTTTCAACGACAACCTTCCTATTGCTCAACATCGCTCCATCGCATCACTTTTCTCAATCGCACATTTAAAACAAATATGCGGTGAGTACAAATAATGCACTCGGTGGACTTATGCCAAAACATTTTATCATCTTTTAATTACTCGCCCATCATGGTAAGACATAAGGGTTTTGATTAAAAACCTTGAGCTTACTAAACTTTTCATCATTTTCATAAACGTTAAATCTGCTGCAGACATTTTCCTTGTATGTATGATCCATATCCTTCATTTCATCATAACATTAACATTTACGCCGTAGAAGCGAGGCCTCTCTGCGTCATTGTGTGACCGCCGTGAATTGTCCTTCACAGACACAATCACCATTAAGTGTACACGTTAATCCTAGCAGTATAAGCCTTCCATAGGATCCGATATCGATTTCATTCATAAGTTGGGGCGACCCAACAACATTCATCATTCATTCATTCATGGATAGGATACATACATAAAACATAAACATTTTGGGCGTGTAATTTCATCATCATTTCATAATCATTTCTCAAAAGAGAGCATCATAAATAATTATTTTCATTTCAAGAAAGCATCATAAATAGAGCATTTTATCCTCGAGAATAAGAAAAGAAGCCCACCGGCACGTAAGCTTTCTTAATTCGTTTTCCTTCACGCCAACGATCGCATCCGCGTCACCTTTACGTAAAACGATTTCAAGATGTCGACACGTTTTTGAGATTTTCAAGTTTAAAATAAACTTTGATAACTTATACTATAATAATTTGAATTCCTTAACAATTCAATAATGCTCAATCGCGATCTTAAACTAAGCATTTCGTACTTGATAGAAACGAGGTATGTTCAACTATTTCATTTTAACCCTTTAGGTTAAACGCTCAACGTATTCTAACGTTTTTCGATATAAAGATTTCAATTATGAAATCTTTTCTCACCAATGAGATTTTCTTATAAACTTAATAATGCTTTTACGTATTAGCGTATTTATCGAACGTATTTCATAAGTTGATTTCAAAAGTCAACAACTTTGACTTTTTTTTATAAATTCATTAATAATTCATATTTTTAATATCTATTTCCATAGAAATCGATTTTCAATCGATTTCTTTTCATAAACCCTAATTTCGATTTTCACGCAAATCGATAAACTTTATTAATGTTTTCTTAAATATTAATTAACTTATTCATTAAACATTGTTTTCATTTCTAACGTTATTTAATATAACGTTTCATCGTAAACATAGGATACTATGTTTATAAAATTTCATAAATTCTTAATATGTCTAAAATAATTTCTAGACATATAATGTATTATTTTTCTTGATATTAAGGAATTAAAATCCTTAATATATTTATCCAAAGCTCACGGCTTCTTGACCTTAAAATTTTCAAACATCTTCCAAAAATTCTTCTAAATTCATGTAGTGTACTATATTATCATAGTATCACTAATATGTATTAACATTAACTATAGAAAATTTGGACATCACCTATATTGCTTCTATAGGTCACGGCTCTTGCACTTAAATTGTCCAATAAATTTTCTAAAATTCTAATTAATTTATACAACCCTTAATTAAGGCCCTAAAACATTAAAATGCATTAATATCACTTAAACATAAATTGTACATCAACCTAAAATTCTCAAGAATTTTCGGTACATATATATATATATACATAAGATTTCCAAAATTTCCATTAAATCACCATGAGTTCCATTATCAATATACATCATTAATCCATCAACAAATCATCTCTAGAAATTTTCGATCACTACCAATAAACTCATAGCATGCTTAACTTTTAATTAATTCATAACACATGATCATACTTATCAATATAAACATAATTAGTAAACAACTAATCATGATAATATAATTCCTCATTTTGTAACATCAAGAACATAAGCATATATATAAAATCTAACGGTTGGAAAATGAAAATTTTAATGTATAAATAAAGATCGCTCGATGTCTAACCTTTTAATCGGCTTGGATTATTTGTGCAAAGGATTTTATAACAATCGTTTGGGAAATAAAAATGAGAACTCTTTCTTTTCCTTTCTATTTGCTCACGGTAATGAGGTAATAGGAAATGGGAGAAGTTTTGTTTCTATTTTATCTATTACTTAAGTACTTAAAGTTAAAGGAAATAAAACAAGTGTTACACTAAATTCCTCTACCTACATCTCACGGTAACACACAACAATACAAATGCAAGCCTTTTAGATATTTTCTTTGTGACTCATCAATATGATACATCATCCTATGCTCTAGTATTACCATTCCCATCAACTATTGATTAAAGCAAATATCTCACACTTTTTTTTTCCCTTCATTTCTACGGCAGTTTCAAGATGGAGAAGAATTGATCTTTGTTTTATTTTATTTTTGAATCATTACTCATATAAAATTATCTACACTTTAAATTCATGCAAGACATAATACTTGGTGACTCACACAAGTCATACATCATCACTTACATTAAGTAAATGCTTCTTACACAATTTTGAACAACTAAAAGAAATGATTTCAATGCTTTAGTGAAGAGAAGCCTTCGGCCATTACTCTTGATCAAGGGGGGGGGGGATCTCATTTTTTTCTTTGCCTATGTCACATAAGTAAATGCTACACAAAGCCAAATGCAAGAATACATCATCACAAAGAGTAGTGTTCAAGCTTCTAACCCCTAAATGGAAGCAAACACACGGCTCTTTCATGCTTCACACACACAACTTGATCATTCCATATTTTACTTGGTTAGAGTGTCATATATATCCCACTTGGTTCATTTAATCACATAACATAGCAATCCATACTCAAAATTGACGTAAACTACTTGTTGCACACAATAGCTCACGACTATTTCACTTATGCATTGACATATAATTAATTTTCATGCTAATTACATATATATATATATATATATATATATATATATATATATCATAATATATGTTTTAGATGATAAATTATATCATAGAAAAATTATTAGTATCATTTCTTGTGAGAAAACCCTAATTTTCGAATTAGGGTTTTCGAAAATTCTAAACTTGTCCAATAATTAATCCTTAATGTTCTAGCATTATCTTAATGCTAAATAATACTCTAATTACATATAATAATCATAGGAATTTAAATACTATAATTCCTTGATCATTAAACTCATTTTTCTATTCATCTCTAAACGTTAACGTTTGAAACGTCTCAAAACGTTAATTATCGACCTATCTCAAAAAGGTCGTAATAAAGTCATAATCACTTTATTAAATCATTCCATTAATAATAGAATTTAATTCTAAGCTTCATCACTTAGAAAATTTTGCGAAATTCTAACTATCGATATTCAATCGACGTTAAAATATTACTGCCGAAACACTTTATATATTTATATTCCTTAATTCACAATCCTTAATGAATATAAAATAGGAATTCATTACCTCATAATTAATCGAAATCATTATTCGATAAATTACTAATTCATTTATTTCGGCGAAATCCTAATTTACGAATTTTAAATATCGTAATTAGGCATTAAATTCTCCGGGATATTACATTTGCAAAGCTTAACAGCTCTAGCACCATTCAAGGTGTTAAACTAATTATGTGAGAAATGAGAAACTGTGGCTCCTCCTCCTAGGGGTGAGCATTCGGGCGGTTCGGTTCAAAACCGAATCGAACCCAAAAAACCGATTTTTTTTTAAAACCCAAACCGAACCGAACCTTTTTCTATATCCAAACCGAACCTAAATATTCGGTTTGGTTCGGTTTTACCCGAATTTAAATTACATTTAATATAAATATTATAATATTTATAATATAATATATTATATATATATATATATAATTATATATATGTATATAATATTAACTAATTTAAGTATTAATAATATAAATAACACATATATATATATAATATATATAAAAAAATAAAAATAAAAATTCGGGCGGTTCGGTTTGAAAACCGAATTTTTCCCCAAACCGAAACCGAACCGATAATTTCGGTTTTAATATTTTCAAACCGAACCAAACCGAACCCGAATTACTGTGCAAACCGAACCAAACCACTAATTTCGGTTCGGTTCGGTTCGATTTTTGCTCACAAGTACAATATGTTAGGTTAAGATTTTAGATTTTAAAGCATTTGGCATTTATTGTGCCATTTGTAGCTTATATTATAATATAGCTGATGAAACTACTGAAAAAGTGAATTTTCAATTTCATAGAGACACTACTAGTTTAAATATAAACTGATAATTTCTATCATCATCTGTTTATTTTGAGCATGAACTTAGCTATCCTAATAACCTCTGCATAAATCATGTAGTGCAAATTCGATGGTTTTGTGTTTAAGCTGATTGACAAGTGACATGTAGTGAAATATGTCTTTTTTGGTGCCAAAGTAGTGGTAGGTTTCTATAGCTTTTGATTTGTTATGGTGTAGCATATGCATTCTTAATAAAATCTTATATCTTAATGTCACTTGTTATTGTTTCGAAGAAAATAAAATTAAAGTTTAATATTGTGCAAAAGTTTGAATAAGAATCATATCCAATTAGTGACCAGAAATTGAATTGTAACTTGGACTTGGATAGTTATAAACTCATATTTACTTTATAATTGATTTTTGAGTTCGTTCATGTTTGGACTTATGCCATTTTTATATTTTGTTGATAATAACATGCTAAAATGGTGAATGAGACATCCAACGGAATATTGGATCAACAAGTGGTTGGTTTATCGATAACAAAATTGTGCTGTTGTATTTTTTTTGCATCCCTTGACAACCGACGCAACAAAAGTGTTTTTGGAATAGCATAAATATTAAGATAGTAATAAATCCTGAAGATATGATGACACAAAATACCACTAGTTTTCCATAACCGACACATGCATGTAGCTACTTTGGAATGCTTATTAAATGTGACACATCTCCTATGTAAAGCTGAAGTCGTAGTTTTGATAATAAACTTCACCTTGTTAGCTAGATTGTATAAAGGATTCTGGATTATGCTCACATTTAATGAATGAGAGGCCTCGTACTTGTAAGACATGAAGACGTTGTGCGTAAAGAACTTTACAGCATGTATTAACAAAGGATTGTGTTGCACATACTGACCGGGCATTCCAATACATAAACTATCATGTGCACACTCTTTTACACACCAATCCATTTTTATTTGTTCATATTTAGAATAAAATTGTACACGGAACCACTAGCGATACATAAGTCCTTCAAGACCTTATTAGTGACTTCGCTGCGAAAAGTCACATGAAGTCCGACGCAAAATCTATCACTCGTGAAAACGGCAGACCATCTTTTATGTAATTTATACATGTTGTTAAACCATGTATGATCACTCAAATGATAGTCGTGAATCATGCTTCTCCAACTAGCATCAAACTCTTCTTCAATCTCACATCCATTCATGTAGTGATATAAAACCCTCTTGAACTCATTATTTACATTCAAATTACCAAAATGAGATGGTGCGTTCTGAATAATATGCCGCTGGCAAAGACGGTGACTTGCTCATTTGAATTGGGAATCGATAGCATTCATTTAATGCTTAGCATTTATCAGAGAATATGACTTTGTGTTCTTTTCCATTCATAGACTTTAAAATATTGAAAACAACCATTCAAAATTTGGCGTTGTCTCATCCGATATGAAGGCCAAACCAAACATATAGTTCTTCAAGTGGTGATTGATACCAACAAATGGAGCACATATCAAGTCATACTTCTTCGTCCTATATGTGACGTCTATAGAAAGAACGTCGCCAAAGTATTCATAATCAATTGCACTACGAGAATCTTGATAAAAGAAATTCATTAGCCGCCCTCCACAATCCTTTTGCATGTTCCAATAAAAAGATAGCTCTTTGTTCGATTTGATGATGAAATATTACATTAGAGCACTTTCCTGATTTACGTTATTCATGATGGCAATATGCATATTTCCTGATGAATCTGATATTTTTTGTTGGCCTTGAGATCATTCTCCATTTGGCATGCATGGCTTATTGGTATGCCAACTGAATTCAAAGCTTCCAAAAGGGATTTCTTAGCATGTGAAAGATTACGAGCTGACCGAAGCAAATAAGTTTGATCATTCGAAGCTAACTTGTGATTATGCTCTTTATAGAATTTGGAGACCTTCCAAGGGCCATCATTAGCACAAACAACCCAAAATTTTTCTTTACAATTGGTCATACTGTCTTGTTTCTTGTAAACAACCAATCTTCCTTGAATATGCCTGTCATCTCAGCCCATGATACGAGCATAGATATTCTTTCATTTCCAACACTTTAGATTTCAAGAAATAAGCTTGAGTCTCTTTCTTAACACTAAACCCATTGTGTCAGGCATACTCACAATATAAAATATGAGTGACAAGCCCAAGTTTTGTGCTTTTTTTGTTGTCTTTTTTTTAGATCTAGGTCGAGTCCTTTGTGCCATTTGTAGCTTATATTATAATATAGCTGATGAAACTACTGAAAAAGTGAATTTTCAATTTCATAGAGACACTACTAGTTTAAATATAAACTGATAATTTCTATCATCATACTGTTTATTTTGAGCATGAACTTAGCTATCCTAATAACCTCTGCATAAATCATGTAGTGCAAATTCGATGGTTTTGTGTTTGGCGATCGACAAGTGACATGTAGTGAAATATGTCTTTTGGTGCCAAAGTAGTGGTAGGTTTCTATAGCTTTTGATTTGTTATGGTGTAGCATATGCATTCTTAATAAAATCTTATATCTTAATGTCACTTGTTATTGTTTCAAGAAAATAAAATTAAAGTTTAATATTGTGCAAAAGTTTGAATAAGAATCATATCGAATTAGTGACCGAAATTGAATTGTAACTTGGACTTGGATAGTTATAAACTCATATTTACTTTATAATTGATTTTTGAGTTCGTTCATGTTTGGACTTATGCCATTTTATATTTTGTTGATAATAACATGCTAAAATGGTGAATGAGACATCCAACGAATATCGGATCAACAAGTGGTTGGTTTATCGATAACAAAATTGTGCTATTGTATTTTTTTTGCATCCCTTGACAACCGACGCAACAAAAGTGTTTTTGGAATAGCATAAATATTAAGATAGTAATAAATCCTGAAGATATGATGACACAAAATACCACTAGTTTTCCATAACCGACACATGCATGTAGCTACTTTGGAATGCTTATTAAATGTGACACATCTCCTATGTAAAGCTGAAGTCGTAGTTTTGATAATAAACTTCACCTTGTTAGCTAGATTGTATAAAGGATTCTGGATTATGCTCACATTTAATGAATGAGAGGCCTCGTGCTTGTAAGACATGAAGGCGTTGTGCGTAAAGAACTTTCAAAGATGTATTAACAAAGGATTGTGTTGCATCTTGACCGGGCATTCCAATACATAAACTATCATGTGCACACTCTTTACACACCAATCCATTTTTATTTGTTCATATTTAGAATAAAATTGTACACGAACCACTAGCGATACATAAGTCCTTCAAGACCTTATTAGTGACTTACGCGAAAAGTCACATGAAGTCCGACGCAAAATCTATCACTCGTGAAAACGCGCACCATCTTTTATGTAATTTATACATGTTGTTAAACCATGTATGATCACTCAAATGATAGTCGTGAATCATGCTTCTCCAACTAGCATCAAACTCTTCTTCAATCTCACATCCATTCATGTAGTGATATAAAACCCTCTTGAACTCATTATTTACATTCAAATTACCAAAATGAGATGGTGCGTTCTGAATAATATGCCAAAGACGGTGACTTGCTCATTTGAATTGGGAATCGATAGCATTCATTTAATGCTTAGCATTTATCAGAGAATATGACTTTGTGTTCTTTTCCATTCATAGACTTTAAAAATATTGAAAACAACCATTCAAAATTTGACGTTGTCTCATCTGATATGAAGGCCAAACCAAACATATAGTTCTTCAAGTGGTGATTGATACCAACAAATGGAGCACATATCAAGTCATACTTCTTCGTCCTATATGTGACGTCTATAGAAAGAACGTCGCCAAAGTATTCATAATCAATTGCACTACGAGAATCTTGATAAAAGAAATTCATTAGCCGCCCTCCACAATCCTTTTGCATGTTCCAATAAAAAGATAGCTCTTTGTTCGATTTGATGATGAAATATTACATTAGAGCACTTTCCTGATTTACGTTATTCATGATGGCAATATGCATATTTCCTGATGAATCTGATATTTTTTGTTGGCCTTCAGATCATTCTCCATTTGGCATGCATGGCTTATTGGTATGCCAACTGAATTCAAAGCTTCCAAAAGGGATTTCTTAGCATGTGAAAGATTACGAGCTGACCGAAGCAAATAAGTTTGATCATTCGAAGCTAACTTGTGATTATGCTCTTTATAGAATTTGGAGACCTTCCAAGGGCCATCATTAGCACAAACAACCCAAAATTTTTCTTTACAATTGGTCATACTGTCTTGTTTCTTGTAAACAACCAATCTTCCTTGAATATGCCTGTCATCTCAGCCCATGATACGAGCATAGATATTCTTTCATTTCCAACACTTTAGATTTCAAGAAATAAGCTTGAGTCTCTTTCTTAACACTAAACCCATTGTGTCAGGCATACTCACAATATAAAATATGAGTGACAAGCCCAAGTTTTGTGCTTTTTTTGTTGTCTTTTTTTTAGATCTAGGTCGAGTCCTTTGTGTCTTTTGTTTATGTTTTGTATCTGGATCGACGCAAGAAATTTAAGAGATTTAATTCCCAATCACGGAAATAAAAAAATACAAGGATAGACGTGTAATATCCTGAATTTCTGGGCTTAAAAATTTCAAAAATAAGAAGGAATATTACGATAGAAAAGAGAATAAAAATGAACGTCGGTAGACGTCGGTTTTGAGAAATCGAAAATTTATTAATCTTTTTTCACATGAAAATATTTTTAATAATAAATAAATATGTTTTAAGTATATTTGGGATATTATTTACACTAAGGAAGAAAAAGAAATATTTTTCCTTATTTTCTAGTGATTTTCGAAAAATATGGAATTAAGTGATTAATTTGTGATTTAATATATATGATTACTTGATTTATGTGATGAGTTGTCATGTTTATCTTATATTATATGATAAGATAATTATCTTTAACACTCAAGCATGAGGTGTAAGTGATAAGGTTGATAATGACATTAGAGATAAGATAAGCTTGTTAAGATATTTTATTAAAAGATAAGATAAGATCATGATGGACTAAGAGATAATGTTTATCTCTTAGAAATGTAAAATGTGATAAGTATCATAGGAAATAATATCTTGGTTCTAGAAGCATATAAATTTGAAATTATAGGTATGATTTTATGTGATTTTTCTAAAATCACAATATATGTGATAATTGTATTAAATAATTTATTTAATTATATATTGATAAATATCATGATTCTAGATCAATCTTATCTCATAGGAAATATAAAATTTCAAATTTATGAAATAAGGTAAGAATAGGATTTTATAAAATAAAATCCCAAAAAACCCTAATTTTCGAAAATTTGGGGAAATAGCTTAGAAAAATTCCAAAAATTTATTTTATGATATAATATCATTATATTGATATAATTACTCATAAAAATAACATTTTTATGAAAAGAATCATAGTTTGATAATTTATTCATAATTTCGAATTATTTGCCGATAACTTTACTAAAGTACATAGAGATGACCTTAATTAATTTTCCTATGATTTATTTTATCATCTAAGATTATTATTATGTCATATAATTATTAATTGGAGAAAAATAAAATATTTGGCATATTATTTTAATAAGTGCCGAAAACTATGAATATTAGGTGTGAAAATGATGAAAAATATCATGCTTTAATTAATGAGGGTCATAATTATAAAGATAAGGTATACTAGGTGTAAAGTAGAGATAGTTATCAAATTGAACAAGTAACCTAAGGTTGGACACTAGTGAGGGGCGACACACACACATGAAATAACTATGTGATAAACTTTATACTATGTGACACCTAAGATTCAATGCATTTAATTAAAAGATAAGATGATCTAAGGATGAGTTGTAAAGATAAGATAAGATAAGATATGATAAGATTTGATAAGATAAGATAAGATATGATAAGATTTGATAAGGTAAGATATTTTATGAAATAATGATTAAACCCACTTTATAAATCCTATAAATAGGAGGTTACCCCTCCCATAACCTCATAACCGAAAATAAGTGGGAAATAAGAGAGAAAAATCGAGAAATAGTGTTCTCCGAAGTACTCTTCGATCATAGAGAGAAATACGTCGCCAACGTCGATCGAATCCGATAAAATGTTAGAATTTATGTTATAAACTTATGTTGTTCATGTAATTTTCGAAAATTATGTGACTAAGGCTAATATGTTTAGATATTGTATTTATATGATGTTATTAAGCATGTAGTATAATAATATCACAAAATCAAGCATGATATCAAATTCTATATATGGACCAAAACTTGAAGGTATGATATGTTGATTATTATGATTTTTAATTGGTGATTTAAGCATGTAATCATGATCTAGGTATTAATTACGCTTTTATGATTTTATGTAGAATTTTGGAA
Source organism: Salvia rosmarinus (assembly GCA_036937905.1). Lineage (NCBI taxonomy): Eukaryota > Viridiplantae > Streptophyta > Magnoliopsida > Lamiales > Lamiaceae > Salvia > Salvia rosmarinus. Next base: position 90,222,689 of record CM072819.1, read on the forward strand.
AACTTTAGTACTAAGTCATGAATTTCGAAAATTATAGAACATGATATTATGATGAGATATAATCCATGTTCGAGTGTTATCATAACATATTGAAAGTGTAGAATCATAATATAGTGTTGTATGAATTTATTGGAATTGTTAAAAATTTATTGGAACTAAGTCCAAATTTTCAAAAGTGACTTAGGAAGATTAAATTCAATAGTTCACAATAAATAAAAATTATGTTATACTAAGGATGCTTATAGACGAGTATGTGTTATGTGATTTTATTGGAATTTTTGGAAATTGTTTGCTTAGTTTAATAAGGGTTTTCAAAAACTATAGGTTATAAGTATTAATGTTATAAATTTATTTTATGAGAGATAATTGCATAAAATGATTCAAAATGATGTTTTAGACATATTATGATTTTATGGGAATTTTTAGAACAAGAATTGCACATAAAATAATAGAATTACATAAAAGGAATTAAAAAGTCAAAATGTTGACTTTAGTCAAAATTGTTGACTAAATGTTGACCAAGTCAAAATTGTTGACCAAAACGTTGACCAAGGTCAAAGCGCATCAAATTCGATAATACGTGATCTATGTGACGTGAAGACGTTTGGTGACAATGTAACTTACGTTATGTAAGTACATTAAAACGTCATCATATACTAAAGAGATGGAATATCTCTTATATGATGAGCGATGTCATAATCGACATCATTTCGATTAGAAACGTCGATATAAGTCCGACGTTAGCCTTATTTGATGCATAGGGCGTTATAGACGATGTTCGTCTCATCGAAAAGTATAGCGATGTACTAAACCTCGTTTCTCACATTGAAAAAGGGTCCCGCTTTCGGAGGAGAAAGAAAGACGATAATTAAGTACTAGTGGCGTAAGAACTATAAGTTCTCGGTGGGCTTTCTTATCAAAACTTCTTATGAGCTTTTGGAAAATGTTCTTCGTTATTCTTGCTCGCTTTCTTGAAAATTTTTGAGATACGATATTATGCGCGAGAAAATGTTTTATGTTTTGTATATGTCCATTCGGGTTGCACAGGCAACAGGAAAAGTATTACAATTGGATCCTAAGTGGAGGTGAAGGGGAATCTAGCTAGGGTTGTGTACACTTGACACGAACCGAGTTACGGTCCGATGATTGACCTCTGAACCGTTCGCGGTCGATCGTGCGTCCGGGTGAAGGAGGCCTCCTCCTCCGCGTTAATCCATATGCCGACTTGGAATATACGTTGTGGTGATGTGAAAATGCTTGTGGCGATATTTTGTGAAAGTATGAAAATGTATTTTGTAAGCACAAGGCATTTTCAATAAAACCACTGTGTCTTCTTGTGGAGAAAGCGATAATATTTAGTAAAGTAAAAATGTTTTCGTGATGTGTCCACCGAGTGCAAATTCTTGTACTCGACCGCATGTTTGTTTTAAATGTGCGGGTTGAGCGGTGATGGAGCAGGCGGAGTTGAGCGGAGTTCTTTGTCAACTTGAGTATGGAATATCTTTTGGTTCGCCTTGAGAATGCATCTTCATATGCATGTCTCACACGTTTATTCCGCTGCCAAAACTCTTGAGATTCTGTTATATTCTGTTTCTGTGTTAAGCTTTGTAAAAGCTACTGTTTTGTTGAACCTTTGAAACCATCTTATATATATAAGCTATTTTGCTCCGTCATGATTTCCGTTTCTGTTGGAACATCTATATTCTCTTCGTAGGTAAAATGAGTTGAAACCCTCATTCTTTCATATTCACTTGAACCGAACCCCAAGTCACGGTCCGGTAAGGATAAGCCAAACCGGGCTGTGACAAGATGAGAGTTAGAGAATTATACGACAATTACTTTATGTTGTGTTAGCTTTATGTCGCATCATCACTTTTCCTTAAATCACTATACTTTTTCCTTAAATCACCCCTTTACTTTACTTTAACACTTGCCATCATCACCCTACCCTACAATCACCCACATATCACACTTCAATTTCTTCGAGACCCTCAACCTATCCAGAATACAACAAAGCAAAGTTTTTCACTAAGGTTTACTTTCGACTCTCTTAAGTATTTCATCCTTCTTTTGAAAACATAGAGAAACATACATACATCATAACTAGGATTCCTCCGCACAACAACATCCCAACTTCACATTAGTACGCATCAAACAAATGAAATATTAATTATAGAGTTGCGTACTGATTACCTCTTGAACTAGAAGCATAAATGAAATTAGAACATATACAACAAGTTCCACAATAAGCTAAACACATGTATACAAGGAAGAACCAAATTAAATTCTGATTTACAACTTGAATTGGAAATTGTGAACCATGAGCTTGGTGTTCTGCTGAACATGAGTTGAATGTTATCGGCGTGGAGGTTGTGGTGGCTGTTGCTACCGGCCGAAGGAGTTCAACGCGAAGGGGAGGTTGTTGGCAGCGGTGTTACGATGTTGTGACAGCGAGCCACGACGGTGGTCATCACCGACGACGCTACCGTCCGGATCCTGTGGTCGCCGACGTCGATCTGTAGGAATGGGAGACGTGTCCTCTGTGTGTAAAGAGATAACAGAGAGATAGATCGAGATAGGAGAGGCTGAGATGGGAAGTCACGATGTAGTTTGACGGCACGCCCATTCGTCGGATTTTGGAGGGGCAACGCCGGAGTAGCCGAGAGTGGGGGTGAGAAATTATGTTCTAATAGACGTGAGGGAGATTGAGGATAGATAACATCCGCCGACGATGGTAGTTGTTATAGGCGATGACGTACCACCTGAAGTGAGGCAACGGCGGCTGAATGGAGAAAGAAAGGAGAAGGTGTCGTTTGTTGCTATGTGAGTATGTGAGGAGAGATGACCGAGACGTCGAGAGAAGAAATACAGTTGTTCGTGTGTGTGAGGCGTGAAGATAGAAGAAGAAGGGGAAGAGCGAGGACTGTCACCGGAGACGGTGACCTCGACCGCGATGTCTCGTCGGAGACGAGGGAGCAGGCGGTAGCAGTCCAGAGAGAGAGAGTGAAAGGAAGCGAGAGAAAAGAGATGAGAGAGAAGACGAGGTGAAGGAGGAGGACAGCGGCGGACGGACCGGTCGAATCAAATTTTTATAAAAACCGAATCGAAAATATTTTATTGAACCGAATCAACCGATGATAGTTTTGACCGATGAAAATCGAACCGAAAACCGACGGCCGATAAAGAGGCATATAAGCGATGGCATATTTTAATCCTAATTATTTAATTAAAATATTAATTAATTATTATATAAAATATATAAATATATAAAAATAATATTTTCGCTACGTTGGGAAAATTTAACCACTGGGGGTCTTTTGGGCCCCCTGCGACGGCGATACCGGCGAGAAAGAGGGCATGAAGCGATTTTGAGTATTACTAGTATATAGTTAGTAACCAGACACAGACTTCTTTGTAGTGTAGTTGGTTTGTTTGATTTTCCCTTATATTGAAGACCCGGGATCGAACCTCAGCTTTGTTTTTCTTGTAATTTTGTTCCCTATTTCCTTGTCATCACCCCGCTTTCTTCTCTTATATTTTTCTTTTTTTGCTTTTCGTTTTTCCTCTTTTATTTTTCATTTTTGCTTTTCGTTTTTCTTCTTTTATTTTTCATTTTTCTTTTCTTGTAATTTAATTATATTCTTTTGTCTCTCTATTTTGTGCTCTTTCTTTTCTTTTGTTTTTTCTATTATTTGTATTATGTTGATAAAATAAAAAATGTATGAAAAAATATAACGGTTTATATGTGAACTAATATGATCAATCTAATTTCTAAAATTTTTATGATAAATTATTCTAACAACAACCAACTGAAGGCATCAAGTCATTTAAATTCTTATTTTAGGCATCTAAAAAATTTGTTGATGATAAAACAATAAAAATATAGATCAATTGAATATATCATGATTATTTTAGAAATATAAGTGTTGAACCAAACGGTACAAACTATTGAATGAACTTCATTTCGTACATTGAAAATGATGTGTTTGTTAATGCTACCAATAAAATTATTATGCAGATTTCAGAAAATGAAGAATATAAGATAAACTTATGATGGTGATTATGTTTAACTTTTATTTTTCTAACATTGTGATGTAATTTAAATAATATTATTTACTTTTATTTTTATTTTAAAAAAAATTGGGCCCCCCAGAGTAAAATCTCTGGCTCCGTCACTGGCATGAAGGTTGTCTGAGTATGTGCGTGAGATTTATGTGTGTGTATGTGTGGAGAAAAAAATGAACAGAAAGAGAGAGATAAAGGATGAGGATATGTTGGCGACGGCTCGTCGGGCTCCGAGCTCCGACGGAGTTGCCGATAAAGGGAGGGAGGCGGCGCCTCCTGTGAGAGGTGAGAGAGTGAGATGGGATGGTGCGGCTGTGGCGTATGGTGAGAAGAAGAGATGGATATGTGAGTGTAGGTTCAGAGAAAGAGGGTGAGACCATTGGGCTTAAATTTCATATTTTGATTCAATTGGGCTGATGGTAAATGGGCCGAATAAGGGTGATAAATGGGCATTGGGCTGAGAACTATTAATTAAACCATTATCCAATTATTTCCTTCCGAATTGGGCTCCTTCTTGTTTTGGTCCAGACTAGTTCTTTTTTTTTTACTTGTTAAATAAATTTAATTGGGCTTAAATTATTAAATTTAGTTTAGGTTATAATTTATTCTTTTGGGCTTAGCTAATTAATCCAGATAGCTTTAACGCCTTAGTTAACGGTGGACCTTTAATTAGATTATTAATTGGACTTAAATAGCTAAATCCAAGGTTATTAAGTTGAATTTTCAACTTCTGATAAATAAGATTAAGTTTGAGATGAGTTAATTTGACTCATAAATTAAGCTATTGAGTTAGCTTTTAATTATAGATTAATTACTTAAATTTCTTTCCAACATCCATAATTTCTTAATGATCGATTTAATCTTAATTGATCACCCATAGGAAGCGTTCTTAAATCTCTAAGTGATAAGGAACGAGCTAGAATTTCTAGCGATTAATTAATATAATTTTACCGCTAGTATTAGTAAAGAGTGTAAAATCTCTAATAAAATCGTATTGAATAAAGTTTAGAAATTCTTTCAATAAGAATGGTCATTCGCTTCGAAATTCTTATTTATAATTCTTGCGATAAAGGTTGGAAGACGAAGTGACAAAGAAGTAGCAAGAAAAGTCTATGGTCATGTGAGTAATAGTACTAACAGGTGGGTTTTCTTATATATAAACAAAATCAAATAATTCATTCAAGCAGTTATTCTTCTTTTCAAAATCTTTGAACTGAAAATTTCAAGTATATATTGTCTTGCCATAAATGTTTTGAGATTGTGTATGATACCTATCTGTGTTTGGTTATGCCAAAAATCCGAGAATCGAATTCGAGTCTTGTGCTAGGGACCCATAGGCAGGATTTGTGTACACAAGTGACCGAGAGTCATCCTAAAGGGTTGACCGGTCCGGTGACCGTGGAAGGAGGCCTCATTCCCAGGACACAACAATAGTTACAGATATGGTGATTACAAGAGAACTTAGTCTGATCAGACGAACTTTAGCTTCACAAAAGAATTTAGTAAGCTTGGACCTTTTAAGATAAAACCACTTGCATTATTGTTGTGATGACATGACAATTTACAGTTTATACAAGTATGTATGTATCTTTCGGCATGTGACTACTGAGTGCTTTTGTACTCAGCCCTGCATATATTTCTAAATGTGCAGGTTGAGCTGTGATGTGAATGGTGAAGTGCAGAGCCGAGCTTTTGTCGAGTTTAGTTAAAGAATGCCTCGAGATACATGTCTTCATACGTGTATCTCAGCTATGCTTTTCCGCTGCAAAATACTTGATTATATTTTAATTACGGTTATCAGTTCAGCTTTTAGTTAAGCAAGTTCGACCCCTTTCTATCCCATCTTCTAATTCCTCATCCCTGATCATGATTTCTCGGCTTAGCTATCCTTAGCAAAGTCCGGTCGTGACATGAAGACATTAAAGTGAAGGAAGACTTAAGATGTTCTGTCCACACGGCGTGACCTATCCAAGCACCACGCAAATTCAAACTCCATACTGGTGGCCAAGGGCAAGAGAAGAAGAAATGACCATGACGATACACATGAAGAAGATGAAAAAGACTAAAGGAAAGTCATGGGCAAGATGACACACAATTAGAGATAAGCCTTGATTGGTCCTTCGGGGTACGTACTGGAGTATGAGGGATGAGGAATACACCAGTTAGGCAAATTTAGAAACTTTTTCTTTTCAGAAGATTGATTGGATACCGTGGCAGTAGCTGGTCGAATAATTGGCAGTTAAGTACTAGTGTCAGTTCAGAAAAGCGGAGTCTTGTACCGAGTGATATCAGTTAACAAACCTATTTACTGCTGAGACATCTAGTCAGTTGGATTGATAACTGATGTGCATGCGAAATGTGATGGTTATTGTATTAGCCTTACTGAAAACATGATCTGGCTTAAAAATACTTAGTTGAATATGCTTAGTCAGTTTTCAGTTTTATCTCACCAGTATTAAACTAATATTGATAGAGTGTTCAAAATGATGATGTGTTGTTTGTGTGCTGGTGATAACAGTTCAATAATATGTAAGTAAATGTGATATTGAATGTAAAGAGCTGATATTAAATAACACTTGGTTTTTACGTGATTCGGAGAGATCAACTCATATGTCCACATATTGATTGCTTAATCAATCCACTAACTGAGATTTGGTTTTATTTACGGGTACAAGATATAAATATAGATACAGAGTTAATATTACTGTATCCTCCTAACTTGGCATTCTTCTTATGTTTGCTGGTGCTAGGAAACCTCTGACTACTTACAAGTGCAGTCGACCTAAACCTCTTGCTTACAGGTGCAAGAGTTCAGCAACTAACATTTCATTGATTACTCGCCCAAACTTCTATTTAAACTATGGGGTTTTGTGGAGGGTATTCCAGCTAGGATCTGAGTTATCACATGCGACAAACTCAGTTATATCTAGGTTTGAGAAGCCATCCTCGGTGGTGGGGCTCAATTACTAACTGTGGTTGAGTTAGATTATTTATTACAATTAACTAAATCAAAATATTTTTTCTTGACACATGTCGCTTGGGAAAAGTGAGTGTGCAGTGCACGCCCACTCCCCATAGAACTTATCCATTACTTTTAGTGGCATCAATTTTAATAAATTGTAACGAGTGAAAAATGATTGAATATAAAAGATGAATAGATTAATTATTGGTGAGATTAAAAGTGAGGCATGAAGATAATAAATAAATATATTAATAAGTATTGAGAGTAAAAATGTGAGTCATGTGTAGTTCTTTTGTAAATAAGAGAGAATATTGAGGGTAAAAATTATGGAAATGATATTTCTAAAATAGAAAATACAAGCTTTTACTGATGGACCAAAAATAAATTAAATGAAAGTTTTTGTTAACTAAGTAAGTATAATTTATTTTTCTATTTAGTTTACATTACATAAGTGCAAGGTTACTTTATAATGCATCCACGTAAAGATCGAAATGTTCATTCCCTATTACAACAAACAAAAATTCAATTCTTATGCAATAACATGAAATACTCCCTATATCCTCCAATTTTCTTCCTAATTTTCATTTTTGGGACGTTTCCCAATTTTCTTCCTATCTATTTATGATAATTATCTTTCCAACTTTATTCTCAATAATATTCTTTATTTACACCTTTTACCACTCATTGCCCACCACTATTTCTCTTTTTTACTCTCAACAACTTATTTATTTACACATTTTATCACATATGGCTCACCACTAATTTTAATACATTATTGTGGGACCCTTACTCCACTCATAATACATTCAACAACTTTTATTAAAACTCATACCGAAAATTCCTAAGACTATATTTGGGGGAACCGAGGGAGTATATATTTTGTGATAGAATTAATGCACAATATAGAACGTGTCAGAAGATATAATGAGGATTTAGGGTAATACATTTATATTACCGCTTCAAGCACCGTCTTTAAACTTTAAAACAATCTCATTGAGACACATATTTTACTAATGATAATAAAGAAAAACTTTCTTTTAAGATGTGGTGGTGTCATTTTATAAGAGCATTTACATCAAGATATATTAAAGGGTTAATGTTAGTTTGTGGCCTCAGAATCAACGACACTATTTCTTATAAAATGTTGACATCAGTATATATTAAATAAAAATTACTAAGAGATATTAAAGAAATACTATAAACCTAGGGCTGTATACAAACCAAATCGTTCGTGAGCTACTCGGAGCTCGGTTCGAAAAACTCATTTGAAATTCGATCATTTTGTAAACGAGTCGAACTTGAGCATCGAATCGAGCTCGATAAGTTTATCGAGCTGAACTCGAGCTTAGAGATGTTCAGCTCCCAGGCTCACGAACATGTTTGGCTCGAACTCAAACGAGCCAGTTCGCGAACCTTGATTGAACATGTTCCTCGAGCTCTGATTCGAACATATTCGTGAACCTTAATTCGAACATGTTCGTGAACGTATAAAATAATAAATTATTTATATAAATTTAAATAATTAAAACAAATTATAAATTATAAATATATATTAATTATAATTATTTAGCAACAAATAAACATATAAATTAAGTACTGATAATAAAATCATGATCATAATTATTTAGCAACAAATAAGCATGTGTATTATAAAATACAAATATTAAATGAACAATTAATTAATATAATGAGATATGATTTGGAAAACCAAAAAAATAATAACATGATTTATTAAGTTATCTTATGAACAAAAATATCAATTTAGATAATTATAATGTATAAGTATATAAGTATACATGAGTTACATAGTTATATTTATATCTCTATTTTATAATTCTAAAAATAAATTACAAATAACTTACATAACTAATTGACTATGAGATAAATATAATAATAATAATTCATAATACTAATATAAGTTCATCTACCTTATATAATTAACTATGAGATAAAAGAATTATAATTTATAACTCAAAGTAGATTTTGAAAAGTAAATATAATATAATGATATTGAATAGTATGTTTAATTTATATATTATATTAGTAGTTCATAATACCAAATACTTATGTTTCACATATACTTTAAACTTTTGACAACTATATATTTGTTTTATTTATTTTAATCATATCTTAATAAATATATTTTCATGTGTATTATAAAATAAAATCAATAAATTAATAATTAATTAATCAAATGAAATATTGAGTTGGAAAACTAAAAAAATTAACATGATGTACTAAGTTATCTTATGAACAAAAATATCAATATAGATCATTATAATATATAAATATACAAGTATGAGTTACATAGTTATATTTATATCTCTATAATTATAAATTCTAAAATAAATAACATCTAACTTACATAATTAATTTACCATGAGATAAATATAATAATAATTCGTAAGTAGATGAACGGGAGTAGATGTATTAGAATGATATTAAATAGTATATCAATGATATATATTTTATTGTCTATATTCAAAATTAGCTAGAATCAGTCATCTTTTCCTGATATGAATTTCATCCAAAACTAGCTAGAATCAGACATTTTTTTCTTGTGCTAGTTGTGAAAATTTCATTTGGTAGTAAATCTTGTTAAACATCTTATTGTAATTATTGTTTGATTGTGATTGATTAGTAGACTATGCATAATTTGAATTAATGTAATCATGGAGTGAATTATGCTAAAATAGTATTTTAAGCAGAGTCAAGCTCGAGCTCGAATAACACATTATCAAACCGAATTCGAGCTCGAAAACGAGCAAAGTTGAACACGAGCAGAGTTCGAGCTCGAGTTCGAATATGTCTCATAAACGAGTAGTTATCGAGCCGAATTCGAGCTGCTCGTGAGCTCAAAAATTTTATAACGAACCAAGCTCGAGCTCATTTAAAGCTCGAATTCGAACTCGAACCAAATAAAATTTAAACGAGCCGAACTTGAATTTGTAGTGTTTGGCTCAACTCGGTTCGTATACAATCCTATTCACAATAATAAACCCATATAATTATTGAGGGACTTTGATAGATCTTTAATATGAGGGTAAATAGCGTTTTATGTCCCATTGTTTGAGCGGTTTTTCAGAAATGTCCCACCGTAAAGGTATTTACAAAACAGTGCCCATCGTATTCGAAAAATAACACTATATAACCCCGAATTTTTTTCCGCCACCAGAAATTTGACGTGTACGTCGGAGCTGCTACGTTGGCATGCCGACATGGAAAAAAAATGAAAATAACACAAAACATGTTAAAACGACGTCGGAGGTTTCATAGTAAGGTTTCGTGGGTGAGGCCGAAGACGAAGAGGTTGCAGAGGGCGGCGCAGCAGCAGAGGACGGCGGCAATGGTGTTAAGCTCGTCGGCGGACATGTGGCCGACGGAGGAGGCGTTGAGGGCGGCGTAGTGGAGGAGCGCATCGAAGAAAAGCTAAAGAAAACGTTTGCAGTAGAACAAAAAATTGGAAACTTCTTTAATGTTTCTCCTTCTTCTTCCTCTATTATCCCCCAAATTATTACTCCATTTCTGCAATTTTATCGAACAGAATAGCACCCACCCTCTTTCTTTCCTTGCAGTTATATAATTTTATTCTTCTTCTCTTTCACTCTTGCAGTTATTTCTTCTTATTCCCCTCTTGACAGAGCTCGGAGCAGCATAGTCGGAATCGACAACGATGGGGGGCTATTGCGAGGAATATTCGGGCACCCCTGTTCTAAACTGAGGTAAATTTTCGGTTGCATTTTCATTCTTCTTTCTAGTCTTCACTTTATTGAGAACATAAAACATGTTATATTGGTTTTCCAAAGAGGAATACAGTAGTATGTGGGTAAAATATGTTGGGTTTTGGGGATTTTTGCTTGTGTCTGGTAACAATAATCGGCCGGCGGAGGAGGCGTTGAGGGCGGCGTAGTGGAGGAGCGCGTCGAAGAATGGCTTGGGGAGCTCGTACTTGGACTTCGCAACGGCGGTCCTGGAGGCGGAGGAGGAGACGTCTTTGTTGGTAAAGAGGGTGAAGGCAAGGTGAAGATGAAGAAGAAGACGAAGACCACGAGCCACGCGCGGTGGGAAGCGCCGACGTCCGCCCGCGCTTATGGTGGAGAACGATGAACTTGGCGTCTGTCTTCTTTTTTGTTTTTTTGTTTTTTGAATCTGAGATGTAAGAATTAAAAAGAGAATTCAGCTGATATGTATTTAACATCTGATATGCAAACTACATCGTTTTAACATGTTTTAGTGTTATTTTCGTGTTTTTTTTCCACGTCAGCATGCCAACCTAGCAGCTCCGACGTACACGTCAAATTTTTGGTGGCGGAAAAATTTTCGGGGTTATTTAGTGTTATTTTCGAATACGGTGGATACTGTTTTATAAATACCTTTATGATGGGAATTTCTGAAAAACCTTTCAAACGAATTCCCCTAATATGATCATCTAAACTGTAGCTGCCAAGAAACTGCACAATATTTTACGTCTTTTTCTATTTACATTTTTACTGTACAAACAAATTAAAAAAAAAAATTCAAATGTTAAACTCGCACCAATTTTAGTTTGAGAAATCAATGTTGTGGTCCCGAACCGAGAGGGACGGGACCAACGTGAGTAACCACGACGCGCGCGGGAGACGCAGTGACGGCACGCGCTGCGGCTAGTCGACAAAAGATCTGTGGGGACATAGTGCTGAGAAAAGTCAGAGACCATTAATTCAATCACGAGCAGCCCCTCACGCCGTCATTCTCAGCCACTCACGCCGTCTCATTTCTATTTATCGCCAGCCGCTCCGAGCCAGCTTGCTTCAGATCCAGGCCCGGAGTCCGGACCACCAAAGTTTTTGAAAGAGAAATAAAGCTGACGCCAAAGCAAAAGCCAAAACACCACACCTAAATAATAATGGAATAAAGGAGGAGAGAGAAAGACGGCAGGAAAAATAATTTTAGAAATAGAGAGTGTAATTGTCTTTTTCTCTAGAGAGAGAAACAGCTAGAGCTTGCAGGGAGGCCGGCGAAGATGGGGCAGATCGTGAAGAAGAAGAAAGGGAGGCCGGCGAAGGCAGATCCCGGCGCCGCCAGAGACCTGCCGCAGACGGAGGGCGACCTACGGCGGAGCCACCGCCGCCGGAGCGTGAAGTACGTCTTCGACCTCGACGACTACTTCGACGAGGACGAGGTGTTCGTGGACGACGAGGACCAGCAGCGGAGGGAGAAGAAGCTGAAGCTCCTGCTCAAGCTCCAGAGCGGCGGCGAGCCGGAGTCAACTTATCGGTGCGTGCAGCACGCGTCGTGCTCCTCCGACGAGGACGGCATGCCGTCGAAGAAGCGGAAAACTGACCAAAAAATGGACGAGTTTGTGGATGACGGAAATGATGATGCGAATGAGGAAGAAACTTATAATGATGAAGACGAAGAAGAGGTGATTAACTGATTATCACTTTATAATTGTTTCGATCTGGAAGTGGATAATTGGCGGAAAATAGAGTAAGCGAAATAATTGGGGATTCAAAAGAAGCGGAACTGGAGTGAAGTGGGTTCACTTATAGATGTATTTATTTTTTTATTAAATGCGGATATGTCCTGAGAGGGATTCCGAAAAGGTCCAGCTCAGCTGGACTTCAATCTCAGAATTTTCTAATTGGGCAGGGATTCCGTTATACAGGTTTTGTATGTATAGGCAAGGAATGTGTGCGTCTGTGTGTGGTTAGGGAATGTGGGGTGGGATGGTGTTGGTGTTGATGTATATGTATATGTGACGGTCGGGTCAACTGTCAAAAAACTAACCCCCCCCCCCCCAGAATCTGATCACGCTCTCTCTCTCTCTCTCTCTCTCTCTCTCTACATCACGCTACGCAAGAATGTTAGAGAGCATGTATTATGTTGTACGCACACTCACGTTCCCACTTACTCCCGCATGTTGTCTGCCTTCGTTTTCTGACTCTGTCTGTGATAGGCACGCCGACTTTTGCTCTCTATGCTGCGTGGGGATAGGAGTAGCGTAGCATTTATTAGTTTATGTTGTTTCACCTCTTTATTTATTGGTGGCTTTTCCTTCTTCACAGGTTAGAGAAACAAGGCGAGAACTCAAAGCAGAAGACTCGCCACCAGGTGTGCTTTTCTTTTATCATGGCTCAGGACTAAGCTTTAGTGCTTACTCTTTTCGAAATTGTAATGAATTTGTTGAATTGGTTTGGATTCGGATGGTGCAGGGACGCTTGCGGAGGCGCCGTGTGAGCTGCCGTTGCCTGATAAGAAGACTTTGGAGTTAATTCTGGACAAACTGCAGAGGTGTGCTGCTAGTTTCTTTATGAAATGTATGAGGAAAACGGATTGTACAGTTCAGTATCATTGTAATGTTTAATGCCTCTTCTTTTCCTGTTCTTGCGCAGGAAAGATATTTACGGTGTTTATGCAGAACCGGTTGATCCAGAAGAGGTAAACCCGGGGTTTTGTTGAGGGATGTTTTATGCAATGCAGTGTGTTTCGTTAAGTTTCTAAATCAGGTTGATTTGTTGTTGTAGCTTCCAGATTACTTTGATGTGATAGATCATCCAATGGATTTCGCTACAGTGAGGAACAATCTGCGAAATGGATTGTATGCAACTTTCAAGCAATTTGAGGTTAGATCCGTCCGCCCCTTTCTTTGTTGACTTTGTTTTGTTTATTTTTAATGTCCAGTTGTTTCAGAGACCATGTTAATTTTTGTCTTCTGCTTTTGTTTGTTTTTGAGCTGTATGGGTCAGGGTCGACATTTAATGATTACGGTGTATTCTGTTTTGTTGTATCAAACATACATTGTTTTGTCTTGGCTTCTTCAAATATGTGTCATTTTTTTGTCAATCTTTTGATCATCTGCTGTTTGATTCCTCTGGTTGCTTGTCTGATCTATGTTTGCATGAATTCTCATACTGTTTCTTATGTGTTCTGTGAGTTAAGCTGAAATTTATGTCCTGATTTTCACACGTAAGCCTTCTTAGTGAGAGAGTAATTATGGTGCTAGTGCACTTTTGACTTCTATATGTAGCAATTGTGATGTCTCAATGATATTTCTAGCCTTTCTGCATCTGTTTTAAAATGTGCTTTGCTTTGTGTTTGGTGGGAGGGCTCATTTCTGGAATCATTTTGTAATCTTTGGAGCATTTGCGAATTTTACTTTATTATTTCGGTGTTTACCATTTCAAATGCAATAGCGAGCTATTTGGTTTCTCAATTGTCATTTGAAGGTGAAAAGTTAGATAAGAGAGAGCTTGCTCGTTTCAAATTCCTTTGTTAATTTTATTTTCTTATTCTACATCTGCTAAAGCTTTTGAAATGCTGTGCTATTGTCTACTAGCTGAAATACAGAGATTTGGAAAAGAATTTTGAAACTTTAGATCTGTGATGATGGGCTACATGTATTCTGATAACTAGCTAGCTTTTGTAATATGATGCTTGTCTAGCTGAGATTTATAGAATGTTTATATTAGTTCTCTGTTATATGGGTATGCTTATGTGCTCTTTCCGAGTTTCTTTTCTAATTATCAACTTTTTGGTCTTTACTGTGATTTTGCTTGTTTTTGTTTAACCAGGAAAACTGTTTTATTTCTGCATTTTTTGGGGCACTTTTAAATGTGAATTTTAAAATATCAATTTGCAATGTCTTAATATGATCATGGCCTCTTTATTCCATGTGGGGTTTTTTTCTCTCTGCAAGTAAGTGTATCTGACCTTTACTGAATTTCTCGTCTTGCTGGATGCTTTAACTGTGTTTTCTTGAACGCTATATTATGAAGAGAGCCTTTTCATGTGCTAGAAGTTTCTTAACTGCATGCTTTTTTTTGCTTGTTCTATCATGTATTTTGACTTGTGGCGTGCCTTTGAGAAATCCTAATGAGTGTAAAACTCTCGGCGTGCCTTTGAGAAATCCTAAAAAGTATATTACATCTTCCTCGGTGTCTTTAGCTTGAAAGATATTTTATCCTTGCATTTTCTGTCACCTATCCCAATATTTACTAATTGCCAGAAGGTCATTCTTATTTTTCTGCGATAACTTTCTTTGTACAGGTTGTTTCCAAAACTACAACCTTTCTCGTGGCCCTTTTCTCAAAAATTCTAAAATCTTTTTTTGTTTTGTTATGCAGAGTGATGTTTTCCTCATTTGCTCAAACGCAATGCAATATAATGCACCGGATACCATATATCACAAACAGGTAAATGCTTGCACTCTGGCCTTTAGAAGATCATTTACTATACAATTTTGTAAAGTTAATGTTGAATAATATGTACTCATTAAAAAGGCACGCACCATCCAAGAGTTGGCAAAAAGGAAATTTCAAAAGATAAGGCTTAATTTTGAACGCAATGACAAAGAGAACAAACCCGAGCAGAAAACAAGATCTGGCTCTATTTCAAAAAAGCAAATCAAGAGGCCCCTGATCCGGGCAGGGCAAGAACCCATTGGCTCTGATTTTTCATCAGGAGCTACTCTTGCAACAACGGGAGATATTCAGAATGTTGCTAGTTCTTTCCTAGCTGTTGGGTACGAGAAAACTGGTGGTACGGATGGGCTTGTTGATCGAAGTTCTTTCTTGAATGACAACAATTTGGACAAAGCAGAAGACTCGATGCCAGGTACCTCCTGAACCTTCTGCTTAACTACCTCGTAATTGAAACCGCTTGCAGCATAACTAGTATATTGATTGATCCTCTTCATGTGCAACCTGTCTTGCTTTCATATTTTTCATGTCAGCTTTGTAATTTTAAGATCAGCCTGGGAAAGAGAACCAGTGACCTTGAGCATATGATTTCCATTTTCAGCACAAGTTTTCTGGTTTCATGCTGTATTTCCTGACTACCCCTTCTTCCTTCTCATAGGAAGGACCCTCCCATCTCGATTTGGTAGGAGATCATCATTTGTACAAGATGAGAATCGTCGTGAAACATACACCATATCATTGTCTCATCCTGTGGCCACCTCAGAATCTATATTTTCAACTTTTGATGGAGAAACCAAGCATCTGATGCCTGTATGAATCTCAGGGTTTTATATTTTTGTTATCAAGTACATATTTTTGTCCTCTTAGATTAACTGGTATTGTTATTGGTCATCCAGGTAGGTCTTTATTCTGATCATTCATATGCTAGGAGCCTGGCTCGATTTGCTGCAACTCTCGGATCTGTTGCCTGGAAAGTTGCTTCCAAAAGAATCGAACAAGCACTACCTCAGGGATTCAAATTTGGTCAGGGTTGGGTCGGGGAGTACGAGCCACTTCCAACTCCAGTATTGATGCTGGAAAATTGCAGTGTGAGGGAACCGCCATTTTTTACCGAAGTACAGCCTGCTGTCAAACCTAGCAACTTCGAGAAGGTACCTATGATCTCTAATGCTTCGAAGGAAATCCCAGGTAATTTACCTTTCTTCGAACAAAAGCTGCCATTTCTTGGTCCTGCTGGAATTAGATCACCTGCTCCTATCATTACGGCTCACCCAATCAGAGGGAGTATGCCGGAGACAAAGCCATCATTCTTTCTATCTCCTGGGACCAGACCTAGTGGTTCTCCTAATCTCAGCTACCTTAATCAGAATTTACAGTTCAGGGATTTGCTTGAGTATGACAAAAAGACTCAGAAGCAGGTCCAGTCAAACAGTCCACGCACATTAAACAAATCTGCGGCTGCTTCTGTTGGAAACAGGCAGTTTCCTAGGAGCTCGGAAGTGGAAGCTTCCCGGTCCATGGAGTTCTCTTCAAAGAACATGAACGTTTCGCCATCTGGATCTTTTAAACAGCTCGATCATAGTAACGGGGCTGCTTTTGGAGGATTGCCTAATGGAAGAGTCGTCGTTGATAAGGTGGATGGTCCTACAGTGATTAGTTCGTCTCCTGATTCAACAAAACCGGCTAGCTATGATCACCATGAACAGGGTCAGGGTCTCAGCGACCCGGTCCAGTTGATGAGAATGCTGGCAGATAACAATCAAGAAAAACCGTCTAATCAGTCACCAGCAAATGCTCCTCAAGTTCTTACATCTCAATCGTCCTTGGGCAGCAACGGGTGGAATTGCAAAGATCCAAAAAATGCAGCTATGGCTGCTGCACGTGCCTGGATGTCTGTAGGGGCAGGAGGGCTGAAGCCGGTTACTGAAAATGCTGATCCAAGCAAGAATTACATGTATAGCGATCCAATCTACAATCCATCTCCTAATATCCAGTCACAAGTGTCACAGATCCGTGGGGAATTTCCTTCTGGAATGCATGTTCGGCCTGACAAGAACAGTGCACCGATGCATGCATTCGTACCACAAGGGCCAATACCGATGCTAGTAGGGAACCAAATACAGTTTCAGAATCAGCGAATGGTGTTTCCGCAGCTGGCTCCTGCTGACTTATCTCGGTTCCAGCTGCAGTCATCCTGGCGCAATGTGACCCCACAGATGCATTCAAGACATAAGCAGGAATCCATTCCTCCCGATTTGAACATTGGTTTCCAGTCATCTGGGTCACCACGAAGGCCGTCTTCAGGTGTTCTGGTTGATTCTCAGCAGCCCGATTTGGCTCTGCAACTCTGAGAGCAACTGCATTTGTTACTCTTGGGGTGTTTTGGTTCGCGACTCAGCACGTGCCTTGGTAAATTGCGTTTGGGATCGTATAATGGAGGGCAGGTACGAGTCATCCAGTCATTTGATTTAGCCTTGTAGGGTAGATGAAAGAGAAAATGGTGGGAGCTGCAGAATGGTTTATATGTAAGCAGTGCTTCATTTTGTGTAAGAGATGTGTAGGAAGGTATTAGTTTCTATTGGAAAGCTGAAGGAAGCGGCATCTTAGCAGAGGTGATTTGATGAGAATAATTTAGTGTTTGCAGCTTCTGAGTTATGGTTGGTCAAAAGGATGAGGATTTTTTACCTTACTTCTTCATGGTATCTTCTGTTTACAGTTACAGGCTAATATTTTGCACTTTTCATGTTGCTAATTTCATTCCTTTCTCTTGGAGATGTAGTGTATAGCAGGATGTGGTTCATCATTTTGGAATGAAGCAAAAATGAGATTTTTACTTAGAAAAAAAGAAAATCTGTAATTAAAATTTTGCGATTTTTACGCCAATATATTTCTCACTAACATGTAGATAACAAAAATATTAAGATATAACCAAAAATGCCGTTGGAAAGCGGAGTAGCTGCGGGCTACCACCGCTCACCGCCGTGTCGTCTCCGCACTTATTAAGTTTTGATCATATATAAAACGTTGAAGGCCATATAAACATTGTTTGCGCCAAGAGTTTGTTGAGAACCCAATTAGAAAAAATTTCTATCTCTATTTTAGCTGATGTCTATGTGTCGACCTTATATTGTGTAACAATTACGTGGTCACCCATTAACTAAATCAAAATTCTTAACCCGTTATCCTACTATCCGATAATGGATGAATAATCATTGTATTTATGTTTATACAAAATTTCCTATACATTAGTCTGTATGAAACATATCATTTGCATTGAAGGATAATATCATTTATTTTTTTTCCTTGTAATTAGAAGGTATCATTTACATTGAAAAAACTATCATTTGTACTGAAAATGCTCAATGTAATTCGATAATGTATATTCCCTCTGTCCATTAAAAACATTTATTTAATTAAATTTTGATTCTTCCACAAAAAACGTCCACTTTTCTTTTTTGAAAACATTAACTCCATAGTTTTTACAATAAATCTACAATCACTTATGGTCCACCTTTTTACCCCTACTATCCATTAATATACTAATTTATTATCTCTATGATCCACCTTTTAATCTCACCATCCATTAATCTATTCATTTGTTATCTCCACTCACTTTACATTCTGTAATATCCCACCGATTAGTTAGGTCAAGACAAAGGGATATCATGAGTTAAAAGGAAATGAGAAAAGAAAAGAGAAAGGATTTGAGAACTATATATATATATATTATATATATATTTATATATATATATATAAATGAATACTGCGATTAATGAATAAAAAAATAGAATTTTCGCCTCTCATGGGATTCGAACCCGATGAAAATTCAATTTTGATTCATTAACTTTCATGAGATTCATTAACTTTCATAGATATTCATTTTGTTTTCGTAGTTCTTAGTTCTCACGTTAAAATTGGTTCTTATTTGAACCAAACTCTCTCTCTCTCTCTATATATATATATATATATATATATATATATATATATATATATATATATATATATATATATATATATAATATAAGACTAGATATAAGTATGTAGACCCAATCTAGACCACACATTTGAACACGTGGCCACACCACAAGTTGACACGTGAGAGCTCATTTTCTTTTCTTTTCTTTTTTAATTTTCGCAAGGGGTAAAATGGGAAGAAACAAATCAGCCTTCTTCTTCTCTCCTTGACGGCAGCAGACGGCGCCAGAGGCGACGACGGCGGCGTCGGAGACAGACGGTGCCGGCGGTGACACGGAAACACCGACGAACAACAGCAACAAGATACACAAACAACTACAAACAACGGATTTTGAAAGAAAGAAAAAGAAGAAAAAATTTGAGGAACAAAATTGATGGATTTTGAGAAAAAATAGAAGATGAATTTGATAGATGATTGAAGAATCGAGAAAGATGGTGGTTATGATGGTGGTTCACAGTGAATTCGTTGATAATCAGTGAAAGAGACGACGAAATTGTTAGAGAATGATGGATGAGAGATTTGATGTCGAAAACCATAAAAATGCATTGAACAAAATATGAAACTGCATTGAACAAAACATAAAAATGCATGTTCCCACGAAACAGAAACATGCATTTAACTTAGCACGTTCTTGCATTGATCAAAACATGTCCATGCATTTAACAAAACATGTTCATGCATTTAACAAAACGTAAAAATGCAGGCCAACGCGCACGCGAACGAGCACCAGAGCGATGCGCGAGCACGGGCGCGTCCGCGCGCTGGGCGTGAGCCCACGCTAGGCGCGAGCTTCCAATCACATGCATTATTCTCTTCAACTGCATGCATTTTTTGTTCATTTGAATGCATTATCCAGTTCAACTAAATGCATTGTTTGTTTTTCGCAATCACATAACAAATCAAATTACTAATCTACTCTTAATGTAGCGAAAATCAGCGAAATTAAGCTTAAAAAGTCCGAAAAATTTTGAACCATGGGTCTATGAGATACTACATAGATTGATCTACATACTATCTCGTACTATTATTTGATCCATCCTCTATATATATAAGTATTGTAACATAAGTTAGTTACAAACAACACTCCTAAGATGAGATCCTAGCAAGTAGACAGGTTAAAAAGGAAATTAATTCAAATGAAAAACAAAATATCCATGATAATATCAGGGGGATGCAAACGTTATCCTAGAGAAGGGGGACTATGTGTTTTTGGCTAAGCAGCTCTAAGGCAAAAAGTAGATACTTGACGCTAGAGGTGAGTATTCGGGTATTTGGTCGGGTATGGTCAAAAAAATATCCGAATTAAAATAACCAAAATTTTAGAAATGATATCCGAACCAAACCGATATTAATTTCGGTTACCAAACCAAAATAACCGAAAATTATTTCGGATATTTCGGATAATTCGGATAAAACCGAATTTTGCCTTAATTCGAATTTTAAACAAAACATACAAAAATATTCTAATACTCAACAAATAACTAATTTGCAATATTCATAAATAACATTGTCAAATACTAAACAACTCATTACCAACAATCTTCATAAGTTCAAAGTTCAAAAGACATTACCAAATACGAACAATTCATAAAAATGCTACAATCTTCTCAAAACACCAAATTTAAAGTTCAATTTAGGACAACTATTTATTTTAATTATAATATTACTATACTATATATAAATATAAATTTCGGGTATCGGATATTCGGGTAAAAAACTCATACCCGATCGAAACCATACTACCAAAATATATTTCGGTTATAACCAAATTATCCGAAATAACCGATTTACCCGAACCAAATTAGATATTTCGGTTCGGTTCGGTTCGGTTATTCGGTTATTGGACATTTTGCTCACCCCTACTTGACGCAGTCAGCGCCCGAGTCCATATATAATGGAGATTAGATTTTCCAAGAGCATAACACGCTTAGCGGTCAATGCCTCAGTACTGATGTCATCTCGCTCTGTAATGCCAGCTCCTCAACCTGAAAAACATTAAAAAGATTTTAGGATGAGAACTAGTGTACTCAGTGGGATCAAGTACCCGATTTTAAGAAATAACAGTTCATAAATAGTTGAGAAAAGTGCATGTTAAACCACATATCATAGGGAGGTTTTAAAAGTAAAATAAGTTATCCCTATATATGAGCAGAGCTCGTAGTGCACAAACAATCATCATAGCTTACCGCATCTGTACTACCTACTTGATCATAGGGGAAAACAACGTTCCATTAATGGTCAACGTCGCCTAAACTGGGGAACTTGACCGAATTCATCCAGCTTGGACTTCCGTGTATACTATCTCAGCTAGTACTTAGCTCGAGACACGATCGTTAACTAATTCTCGACCAAAGCCATAGCAGAAGAATCGTTCCAATGTCATCACTAAGCAATGAGCATAAAAACAACATGCAATTCTCAGATTTAAGTAAACAACTTGGTCTTAATAACCCGAAGTACATTGTAGAAAATAGATCCCATCTGTCACCGGTGTGATACCAACAACTTGTCTTACTCATACATCTCCACTGGTTGCTTTAGGTGAACTTTAACAAGTCCTACAAGACAAGTCTAATTCTTAAATACATTTACTAATAAGTGATTTCTTAGAATCCAAGTCCTAGGAAGCCTGTCTATTCCTGACCTTAAGATTTTGGAGTTGAAATATCCATCGGGTCTTAGAACCCATATTTCTACTTTAGTGCATTTCATGGTATGATATGCAATTAAGTGCTCATGTAATAGCACGTAGACAAATATTTTCCATTAAGACATGCTTCTGTAAAAATATCATATTGTGTTGTTTTATCATTTTTCGTATGTCTTATTAATGCTCTCACGTGTTTACGACATAACATGTATAAATGCATCAATTAATAGCATGTTAGTCACATAAAACGTATTTCACATAGGTGAGTTCCAATACTTTGCAAAATTTTTAAGTATTTAACTTTCAGCAAAAGCGCCAAGTGATATACTTTGAAGATTCATAACTCTCGACTCAAAATACGTATGGACATAAAAAGATACATTCTGAAAATCTTTAAATATGTACTACAAGTTATAAGAAGGGATCAGGTCCAAACTAGTTGTGGTTCTAGAGATCTAAGGTCTCATAGTAGGCAACTCGAATTTGATATTTATACTTGGAATAATTTTCAGGATTTTCAAATTTAGATTAACGACGAGGGATTTTACGAGGTTTGTAACTTTTGATGCAAAGTACCAAAATGGAAGAGAGACCCCATTCTGGAAACCTGGTAACAAGAACTACACGTTTCATGAAGAAAGAATTGGAAGATACTTGACTCATAAGGAAATACATGAGCTCAAAGTTAACTAGTTGAAAACAGACAGTTTTGGTAGGTGACTTTGGATGGACAAAGCATATTTAAAGGACTTGATTTGAGATCAAACTTTCCATATCACAACTAGGAATGGTAAGGAATATTTTTGATGAAGAAACAAAATCCAAATCGGACTACAAACGGCTCGAATATCTCTTGCAAAATTCAGACTTGAACAATTTATTAAAATAAAATTTGGACTAAGGCAGTTTGCCAAGAATATTCACTGGGATGCATTAACTTCAAAAATTCACTGAGGGCTTATTATTAAGAATCTACAAATGCGACCTATCAATTTAGAAATCCATTTGAGTCTAGTTTAATTAAAAAAACCTCACCCAAAGATTCGAATTAGATTAGAAGATAAAAATATTTTATTACAAGTTATTGTTAGTGACAGCTTCATGCTGTTCGTTTGGAAATTCCAGAATAAATAGTAAAACTTTTCAGAAAATTTTGAAACCTTACAGAGAGCTTGTAGATATCCTAAGTTATGTTTTTACCAAATTTTAGAGCTTTCCATTTAGCCAAACTCAAAACGAAGGTTTGTGGATGCTGAACAGGACAATTTGACAGTTTTATGCAGTGTGTTTACAAAATACAATTAAAATAGTAAAACAACTTGGATCGACTTTAAATTTTACAGAGACACATTAGACACGTTAAATTACACTATAGTAAAATTTTGTATCCATATGATGAGTAAAACCGAGTCAATTAATTTTTATAATGTCACTTTGTGTGCAGGAAACTCCCAGATTTATCCAAGTTCAAACTAAAGTTTCTTTCATGCATTTCATCAAGCGCCTTATGTGGTATGACACACGAAATGGTGAATTTATCACCCCAATCACAACCAAGCTTATCAATTTCTCACACTCACTTCACATGATCAACATGCAATGCATCAATTTCGCTAGTTCTACCCAAATCAACGACATGCAATCACATATAAACCCAACAACTTCAAGCATATATACATATGCTTGTATATAGTTCGAGCACTAAGAATCTAAGGGTCTAGATTCTTCACCTCGGGAAGGATATATCAAGAAAGTGGTGGAAAAGAAATTGAATCTTGTGGCTTGGATCGGTTGTTCATTTGTGAGTTGGGAGCTCAATTTCTTCACCATGGAGAGATGGTGTAGGGGCTGCCTTCAAAGGATATAAAAGGAATGAAGTTCTTAGATAGGGAAAGGGAAAAAGATGATATATAGACTCACCTTCAAACGGACTAAGCCGTCGTCTAGCCGAGAGAAATCGACTCCGAGGTAGAGCTTGAGTGAAGAGAGATATGTCAGGTATAAATAGAAATACAAGTTATAGATGTGTTGTTTGTAAAGCCACCTGGCAATTAGGAGGTTAGTTTGTTAGACGATTAGTTGTTAAATGGTTAGGAGATACTTAGGGGGATATAAAGTGA
This sequence comes from Salvia rosmarinus, assembly GCA_036937905.1. NCBI lineage: Eukaryota > Viridiplantae > Streptophyta > Magnoliopsida > Lamiales > Lamiaceae > Salvia > Salvia rosmarinus. Next base: position 90,246,642 of record CM072819.1, read on the forward strand.
AAATCCAATTGTATGGAGGGCATTCCAGATTGGATAATACACTAATCAGTTTAAGTTTTATTCTTCTTCTCTCTGCATTGCACACACTAGCACACACCACACAATATTCAGGTTTTCTTCTGTGAGATCTGTGCAGGTTTTATTAGCTTGAGGTACGAAGACTGCGAAAGTTATAGATATTCGGGTGATTCTATGACAATTTGGTATCAGAGCCACAGTCCACGTATGCCGAGAAATATAACGACTTCACAAAAATGGAAGGAAGAATGAAGAATTTGGAAAACCCGCTAAATCAGATTCATCAACAGCAAGCAAACCAGCTAAATCAGATTCAGTAACAAGCAAACCAACCGAATCAGATTCAACAACAACAGGCTGAGATGAATCAATATATGACGGCTGCCCTTCGCCAACAACTTGATGAGATAAGAAAGGAATTGAAAACAGATGGGAAACGATCGGATGAAGGCTCAACATCTTCACGTTCAAAAGGGAATAACAATCCTGGTAACAATTCACAACACTGCTCTAGAGTTCCTAAAATAGAATTTCCAAAATTTATGGGGAAGAATCCAAGGCAATGGATTAGAAAGTGCAATAAATATTTCTTGTTCAATTATATGTATGAGCATGATAAAATTCTGACTGCTGTGATGTATATGGATGGACAAGCTGATATGTGGTATCTTGAATATATTGAGGAAATGGTAAAGCTGAGTTGGGAAGAATTCGCGGGACTAGTGATGGATAGATTTTCCAATTTAGAAGGCAAGAACTTAGTTGCTCAATTCAATAAACTCAAACAAGAAACAGATGTGATGGGTTATACCTTGAAATTTGAGGAATTGAAGGCTTTTATGGTAAATAACAACATAAGTTTATCGGAGGATTATTTTGTGCAAAGCTATCTCAGTGGGCCGAAAGAGGAAATTTCTAGAATGGTGGAGATGTTTAATCCCAAGAAACTAAATATGGCTATCCAACTAGCTAAGAAACAGGAGCTATTGATAACATCATTAGGAAGGGGGCCAAAAACATTCAACAAAACTACAATGGCCAGCAGTGATAGTAACTGGAAGAAGTCTAATGAAACAACAGGAAGAGGAAATGTTAGCATGGGGAACAAGACAGCAGACTTCATTCAAGAAATTAACTCCAGATGAGATACAAACAAGGAGGAAGAAGAACTTGTGCTTTAACTGTGATGAACTCTACCATGTAGGACACAAATGCAAGAAACTATTTGTAATTGTGTGTGACATTGAACAATATGAAGAGAAAAAATTGGTATTGCAAGATGTAGAAGCTGAAGATTATGATTATAAGATCTCAGTGCATGCCTTAGTAGGTCAGACAGCTCCAGATACGATCAAGTTGAAAGGAAAAATAGGTAAACACCACATCACTGTATTGATCGATACAGGAAGCACCCACAATTTTTTAGATGATATGACGGCTAGAAAAGTGGGGTGTGAATTAGAATGCACCAATCAATTTTATGTTACTGTGGCAGATGGAGGGAAATTAGAGTGCAACACTAAGTGTCCCAAATTAGAATGAGAAATTGGGAACTGTCGGTTTAATGCTGTGGTGAGAATTTTGAAGTTAGGAGGTTGTGACATGGTGGTGGGAGTAGATTTATTAAGACAGTTGGGACCGATCACTTTTAACTTTTATGAGCAGAGTATTAAGTTCATGAAGAATGGCAATGAGGTTACTTTGCAAGGAACTGCACAAGAAATGTCATTGAAATTGATTAATGGCGAACAGTTCAAAATGCATATAAAAAGGGAAAACGAGTGTATTTGGTTGCATATGCATGATCATAGCAGAGAAGGTGATGGAAGACAGTAAACTAGTAGCATAAATCCAGCCATTGATATCTAAATACGTCCACATATTTGATACACCAACTGAACTACCCCTACCCAGATCACATGACCATAAAATTCCATTAAAACCAGACACTAAACCTTTCAAACAGACCCCTTACAGATATCCCTACTTACAAAGGTTAGAGATTGAGAAATTGGTACAAGAAATGCTTAAATCAGGTGTTATACAACCTAGCTCGAGCTCTTTCTCTTCACTAGTGTTGCTAGTAAAAAAAAATGGGACATGGCGGTTCTGTGTAGACTATAGAAAACTGAACTCCCTCACAATAAAAGATAACTCTCCTATACCCCTTACTGATTATTTGTTGGATGAGTTAGGCTTAGCTACTGTTTTTTCAAGATTGACTTAAGAGTAGGGTACCATCAGATTAGAATGGAACCTCAAGATATATACAAAATTGCATTTGTGACAACAAGTGGCCTCTATGAATTCAAGGTGATGCCATTTGGGCTCACAAATGCTCCAAAGAACATTTCGTGCTCGATGAATCCGTATTCAAACCGATGTTGGGGAAATTTGTGTTGGTCTTTTTTTATGACATCTTAATATACAGCGTTGGCATGACCACTCATCTTCAAAAATAAAAGAGGTATTTCAGACACTATCTCAGAACCAGCTATATGCCAAAGCTTCAAAGTGCCCTTTTGGACAAACTAGTGTGGAGTATTTGGGTCATGTGATAAGTGAAAATGGGGTAGTTGTAGATCCAAGCAAAATTACAGCTATGATCAATTGGCCAAAACCAAAAACATTGAAGGCTTTGAGAGGGTTCCTAGGTCTAACTAGGTATTATAGAAAGTTTGTAAGGCATTATGGAGTTATTGCCAAACCGCTGACAGAGATGACAAAGCATGGGCAGTTTATGTGGAGTGAAGATTCTGAAAATGCTTTTGAACAACTCAAATGAGCCATGACCACTACACTAGTTCTACAATTACCTAAATTTAACATTCCCTTTGTTTTAGAAACTGATGCTTGCTACGAGGGAATAGGTGTTGTACTAATGCAGGAATCTCATCCTATTGCTTTCATTAGCAAAGCACTGGCCAAGTAGAATTTGGGTCTTTCCATATATGAGAAGGAGTTCTTAGCTATAATTCATGCTACAGAAAAATGGAGAGCATATCTATTGCACAATCAGTTTATTATAAAAAATGATCATCAAAGTTTGAAATATCTTCTGGAACAGAAAATTTCAACACCGGTTCAACACAAGTATCTTATAAAGTTGTTGGGTTTTGATTACAAAATCGAGTATAAAAAAGGAGCTGAAAATCGAGCCGCTGATGCTCTTTCAAGAAACATTGCAGGTGAGGCCAATTGCAATGCTATTACACTGTGCAAACCAGCCTGGATCAGTGAAATTCAAGCAAAGCTATGAAAATGATCAGTTATCGCAGGAAAACATGACGGAATGCATCACTACTCCTTACAATATGTCATTCTTCTCATACTCGGATGGATTACTGAGGTATAAAGGGAAATTTGCTATTGGACAGACTGGAGTGCTACGAGAAAAGAATATACACTATATACATTCATCTAATTATGGTGATCATTCTGGGGTAAATGCTACTTATCAGCGGATCAAATCAATTTTTTGGTGGCCGGGGATGAGAGATGATATACAAAAGTGGATTATAGCTTGCCATCAATGTCAAACTAGCAAGCATGAGACTACAAGATCGCCTGAATATCTGCAACCTCTACCAATCCCATCTCAAGCATGGCAGCACATTACCATGGATTTCATAGAAGGACTGCCTATGTCAGTGGTAAGAACTCCATTTGGGTTAAAGTTGATAGGTATACCAAATATTCCCATTTTATTCCACTTCATCATCCCTACACTTCTTCACACATTGCACAGTCATTCATTGACATTATATATAAACTACATGGACTGCCTGAAAGTATCGTTTTCGACCAGGATAAACTCTTCACAAGTTTGTTTTGGAAATAATTATTTGTTTTGTTAGGTATCAAGCATCATCTCAGCACCGCCTATAACCCTCAAACAGACGGTCAAAGTGAACGCGTGAACCAATGTTTAGAGACATATCTGAGATGCATGTGCATCCACAACCCCAAGAAATGGCTACAATGGTTACCGTTAGCAGAATTCTGGTACAACACTTCTTTTCACTCAGCAATAGCCATAACTTCGTTTGAAGCTCTATATGGGTACAAACCCATTCCTTTAGCTCTATCAACATACATGAAACCACAAGTCATTGGCGTGGAGGCCTCCATCACTGAAATACAGGATATCCAATATCATCTCAAAAAATTCTTACAAAGTGCATAAAATCGAATGAAGACAGTAGCCGACAAGCAAATGTGTCAAGAGTTCCAGATAGGGGATTGGGTTTATCTTAAACTCAAATCCTATAGAAAAACATCACTCAGGTTACATAGAGTGTGGAAACTCAATCCGAGATGTGCAGGTCATTTCCAGATCGTTCAGCGAATTGGTCAAGTAGCTTACAAATTAATCCTTCCATCTGAAGCAAAGATCCACCCAGTATTCCATGTTAGTGAGCTCAAGCGCAGTGTCAAATCAGCAGATCAAGTTACTCCAATACTCCCAGAATTTGATGATGATGGCAAGACTTTACTTCAGCCAGTCAAGGTTCTAGCTAGAAGACTCACACAGAAGAATAATTGTCCATGCACCCAGCTACTTATTCAATGGGCTCATCTTCCAGAAGAAGATGCGACATGGGAGAATTTTCAAGATATCAATGCTCGTTTTCCTCAACTGTTGGCTTGAGGACAAGCTTAGTTTTAAGGAGGGGGTATTATCAGGTATAAATAGAAATACAAGTTATAGTTGTGCTGTTTGTAAAGCCACGTGGCAATTAGGAGGTTAGTTTGTTAGAACGGTTAGGAGATACTTAGGGGGATATAAAGTGAAAATCCAATTCTATGAAGGGCATTCCAGATTTGATAATACACTAATCGGTTTCAGTTTATTCTTCTTCTCTCGTTGCACACTAGCACACACCACATAAGATTCGAGTTTTCTTACGTGAGATCATGCGGGTTTTGTTAGCTTGAGGTACGAAGATTGCGAACGTTGCAGATATTCGGGTGATTATGTGACAAGAGAGTGGATCCTCATATGAGTTTGTGTTCTTCTTATGGCTTACAAACATGGAGACATAATCGGGAAGGGATAATAAGAGAATAGTATTTTTTCATTTCCTAAGTAGAATTGTGAGAGATGAAAGTTAGAGAGAGTTGGGGATGGACTGTCGTGTATGGTGTTAGGGAATGGGGATCAATTGAACACTTGTGAGTTGCTATGGTTGGTTAATCCGACCAGTTCATCGATGGTCAGCAAGTATGATGGTTCTAATGATAATTCTACATGTTTTTTGTGTGTATCTCATCGGTGGATTTTAAAACCCCATTTTTTGTTGATGAAATCGTAAAACTATATGATTCATCCCAAAAGGGCATGATAATGATCTTTTTGTGTATAATAGAATTATTAATTTCTCATTGATTTATTCAAAACATTTTCCACTAAGTGAGGTTTATTGGTTTATGAGTAAGTACGTAATTCAATAAGAAATTTCCTTACCTGTCCAATTTCTAATGAATCAAGATAACCGTTTGTTCCGGTGTAAGCAAGTGTTGATCCCTTGCCTTTTATGCACTTGCACATGACACCGGCCACACGCACAACACTCGCACAAACAACACCCATGGGCGGATCTACAGTGGGGCTGCACTGGGCTTCAGCCCAGTGAAAGCCCAAAATTTTTAGTTATATCTATATATATTTCTAAGGCCCAAATTATTATTAGCCCACCCCCCAAAAGCCAAAAGCCCATACGAAATTAACATAATTTTAAGGGAGCCCAAACATAATTAGCCAAAGACCATAAGAAATTAACACAATTTAAGGTTTTTTCTGCCCTAATTGAAGCTATAATTAAAAAAAAAACTTGTCATAGGATTACCTTTTCATAACGGAAATCTTGCTCTCGTTAGAAAATTACTGGTAATTAATATATTTTTATTTTCTTGGTGAAATTATGTGATTGTTTACGTTTTTCTGTATTTGATAGCCATAATCTGCTGAGTCAAAGTTTCTGGTTTTGTACTATTTTGCAGCATTAATTTTGGCGATCTGCGTTCATATGATTTAAATAAATATCATATTCGAGATATTATTGGACTTAAACGTGTAAACCGATTCACGCTTGCATCAAAATTCTTAAAATAAATGTAAGCTAAATTTTGAAAAAAAAGAAAGGAATTATATGTGCTAGCAAGTAATTTATCAGGATGCTTTTCTCTCCTTAATTATTATCATCAGTTGCAAATTGCTAATGTGTTTTGAATTCCTTAATAAAATTATTATGCTTGAATTATTAATCTGAAATGAATTATTGAGCGATATCCGAAGAAATGATTAATCTCAAATGAATTATTGAGCAATATCTTAAGAGTATATTTGTTCCTATTTGAGTCTATTTCAGGTTTGCATGTTTGAAATTTGGTATGAATTCATAGAGTTTAACTTACATTTTATTATAATAAATACCTACTATTTTACCAAGTCAATCAATACTATGATATGTCGTCTCCAAATTCCAAACTTCTTAAACCACTGTGTAGATAATTTTATAAATTAAATTTATTTATATTCTTTGTTTTGATGTTTTTAAGATTTAAAAATCTTTAATTTAATGTTGGATTTGTTATATATTATTTTATACTTTATTTATAATTTTTTGGATTTTAAGTTGGATTTGTTAATAGGATTTTTTTGTTCTTTATAAGTTGCTTGTCCCCATATTTGCGAATGATACTGCTGCTGCCCAACAAAGAATTTTACTACCAATATTTTGTAAGTTAGAGTCTTTGTGGAAAATTTTACAGAGTCTATAAAAAATGGAGAATTTATTGGGCTTTGGGCATAGTCTTTGTATTCTATGGAGAAGTTAGAGGAATTACTTTTCCACTTAACCAATGACAGTATTAAATGGATTTGAGTTTTTTTGTTTGTTTTATATGTTTATACTCTTATTCTTTAATGCCTTGCAGTATTTCGATTACTAAATGGAACATCAGCATTCTGCAAAAAAAGAAAATGACTTATCTTAGCCTTCTTCAAGAAACATGATCGTCAAGAGACTCAACACAATGAAAGTGAGTCAGAGCCTTTAATGACGACCACTCCAAGTCAAACTAATATGTCTCCTTCAACTCCTATAGAGCAATATCCCATTACATGTATTGAGCGTGATCCGGGAAAAAGGAAACCATTGTGGGAATATTCAGTTAATGCACGAGACGATATAAGGCATGCATATCTAAAAGTTGGGCCTTATCAACCGCAATTGGGAGCGTATCCTGTCACAAAGTTCGGCACTCAAAATCATAGTTTTCAGAAGAAATGGTTCGACAAGTTTCATTGGTTTTGGAGTATTCACTTTCCACAAATAAAGCATATTGTTTTTATTGCTTTCTTTTCATAAGTGAAGTTGATATACCTGGCTCTTCTGCATTGGTGAAGGAATGATTTGACAATTGGAAAAGGATAAATCAAGGAAATAAATGTGCATTTCTTACGCATGTTGGTTCTGCAGCTACATCACCACATACGATGTGCTTAAGGCATGCAGAAGATTTGATGAGACCAGTGGGACATGTAGACAAAGTTATGCATTCTCAAACAATTATTGAGAAGAAGAGAAATCGTCTACGCTTGAAGACCTCGATCATCAGTCTTCAATGGCTTGCACTTCAAGGTTGTGCTTTTAAAGGTCATGATGAGTCTTTATCTTCATCTAATCGTGGGAATTTTATTGAATTGGTGAAAGCTTTTGCAAATATGAACAAGGAAGTTAATAAAGTTGTTCTTGATAATGCTCCAAGAAATGCTCAATACATTGCTCTAGAAATTCAAAAGGGGATTTTGAATATTATGGCTAATAGAGTACGTCAAATGATTCGTGAAGAAGTTGGAGATAAATATTTTTGTATTCTTGTTGATGAAGCACAAGATGTCTCCAAGCAAGATCAAATGGCCATTATCTTGAGGTTTGTGAATGATCTTGGAATTTTGATTGAACGTTTTTTTGCAATTAAAAGCGTTAGTGACACCACTTCACTAACTTTGAAAGAAGAGATATGTCATGTTATTTCTCATCATGATCTTCAGGTTGAGAAAATGAGAGGTCGGGGGTATGACGGTGCAAGTAATATGCGTGGTTAATGGAATGGACTTCAGGTATTATTTCTTCGAGATTGTCCATATGCTTATTATATTCATTGCTTTGCACATCGTCTATAGTTGGCATTAGTTTCTGCAGCGAAGGATATCAGTGTTGTTTGGAAGTTCATTTCTCACTTGGATAATGTTGTTAATATTATAACTTCTTCACCAAAGCGTGTCTCGCAATTGCATGCTGCTCAAAGACATGAAATTCAAAATTTATTGGTTGTTGGGGAGATTGCAACTGGAAGTGGTGCCAATCAAATTGGTAATTTGTAGCGAGCTGGAGCTATACGTTGGAGTTCACACTATAACTCCGTGAGGAGTTTGATAGATATGCATGCATCAACTTGTAAAGTGTTCGAATCTCTCATTGAACATTCTCAAAATAGAAGATCTAAGGCCGAAGTTCAAGGGATTTACAAAAATATGGCAAGCTTTGAATTCGTATTCACTCTACACTTGATGCATAGGATCATGAGAATTACTGATTCTTTTTGTCAAATTCTTCAAAGAAAAGTTCAAGATATTTTGGCTGCTATTGCGTTTGTCTCTACTACTAAGACCATTCTTCAAGAATTGAGAGAAAATGGCTGGGAATAGTTTCTCAAATAAGTCAAGATTTTTGCTTGAAGAATGATATTGATGTCCCCAACTTGGATTCTCCATATAAGGTTGGTCGTTCTCGTAGGCAAACTACAATTGAACATCATTATCATTTTGATGTTTTTAATGGAGCAATAGATCATATCTTGATGGAGTTAAATACAAGATTTAATGATGTGTCTGTTGAATTGCTTTCTCTTAGTGTGGCCTTAGATCCTAAGGATTCTTTCAAATCATTCAACAGTGATGATATTTGCAAGCTTGCGAGGAAATTCTATCCAGGAGATTTCACTGACCAAGATATTGTTTCTTTGGAGTATGAGTTGAGACATTATAAGCATGATGTGACGGTGATGCAAGAATTTCAAGTTTCTACACTTGTGGGGTTGAGTCAAATACTTGGAAAGAGTGAAAGGTCAAAATTCTATGTTATGTTGACTAGACTTAATTATTCATCTAGTTTTGACGTTACCTGTTTCTACTGCTACAATTGAACGAGCATTTTCTGCAATGAAGCATGTGAAGACAGTACTTCGTAACAAGATGGGAGATGATTTACTTGAAGACTCGCTAATGCTCTATATTGAGAGAGATTTTGTTAATGATATAGATATAGATTCTGTTATTGATGAATTTTATGTATTAAGGTCTCGTAGGGCACAACTTATGTAAATACCGAAATTTTTTGGCATGGTATAAAATATAGTGCTTTGAAATTTTTATTTTTCAGCCCACCCCAATTACAAATCCTGGATCCGCCCCTTACAACACCTACACAAACCCATCACACACACATGACACCATGCACACACTTTCTACCATTAATCCCTATAGCCCACATCTCACGTATACACACATCAAATTACACATAATGTACGTAAACATAATATAATATAATAATTATGCATATATATATATATATATTTATGTCTAAGCTTAATTTTATACACATTTACACATATATCTTAGTATACATGTTTCTAATTATAATTACAAAGGTTATTACATAGGAGTATATACAATTACTAAATTAATTGAGACAATTACCTTAATAGAATCAATTTGACCCACTACTTATTAAAGCCTATTTAACAAATTGTGGCACGTAGGAATGCAACATATTGACAAACAAATAACAAGAACCTAAATAGCATAGGTGCTAAGTGTACAACTATTTTTTTCATTTTTTTTATTCAATTGATAATAGCTCCCTACAACTATAGATACTTTCATATATAATCAAGTAATAGCTTCCTGTAGCTATACATGCTTTATTATCATTATCGAATTACACAATTATGCTTAATTTAATTAATCAAGTAGCGAGGTTAATAATTCAAAATTCTTCACATATTATAACACTGCATGCCGATGAGAAAATGATTCGAGCTCTTACTTAATTTCAAAAAAAAAATTCCATTGAAAAAAAGAAAATTATTATTAACATATATTATCAAGGTTTATTACCAGACGACTCTCCAGGATATACACACTCATTACAATTTATTAAAGCTTGTACCACCAAAATCAGAGAACGTATTTAGTGGACGGAGTGAGTAACAGTTATATTGTAAACGAATTGTGGTTGATCTGAAAAGAGTTGTCAACTAGATTGATATTTTATTTTAGAACCAGTTCATACCAATGTTTCTATAAATCACTATATTCTCTCTATTTTTTATAAATTTCACAAGTCGTCAAATTACATATCAATGAAACAAAGAAATGCTTTCACAGACTTAACTCAGTTGGTTAAGAGCTAGCAGATTTGGAGTATGGAAATAAAGAAATTTATCTTTATAACATTTTCAATTGCCATGATTAATGTTGGCACACAACTAATTATTTTAGGTTATTAAAATAAATGTAAAATAGGAAGGATGTCATAATTCTGCTCTCAAATTTCAAACTGAGACACTTATTAAAAAATAAAAATAAAATATGAATAAAACACTTATAAAAAAATAAGGAAATATATGCATATTTATATGTCGATATCAAGGGTATTGGTGTCTTTTATAACAAGAGGAATTGAAAAAGCTTATTTATCATACTAACATAACGATATTTATGTTATCCAAATTGACCAGTTGTATGAATTTCCACTTAGTATGTTACTCCCCTACTATCAATATATTATAATATTACTCCAAATAGTATTAAATATTATCTCAATAGTTAATAATCTTTCGATTCTATATTCCGTTACTAATTCCTTAGCCTACAATCATTCTCTATCATATGTGGCATTTCCACATTTTTAATTCTTTTTATCTAAATTTTACATTTTATAACTCATATATCTTCTAATCCCTTTTAAAAAATTAATCTTTGCGTTGACTAGGTTTTAGAATCAACTGCATTAATTCAGTTAATTATCAGAATTTTGGACCAAAAATATGGAAATCTGTCAATGCATATATTACAAATTTGAGGAATTATCGGAATTGTTCCTTATTATTTGCAAACCCTAAGCTTAAAATCACTTCTACCAAAAAAATCCACAGAGCAGAAACACTTCTTGCGCGGATGTGTGAAGCACGGCCTGGATCTGCTCAAATACATCATAGTAGTCTTCAATTAGTCCATTGCTCTACCTCAATTTGCAGTCGTTTGTGAGATAGATTCATCGGAGAATTTTTCATTGTCTCTTGCTATAGAAAATTGCATGACAAATCCCACAACTACAGCGGAGGAAGAAATGGTGCGACCCTGAATTACAATCCAATGACTCAATAATAATGCATGCATCTTTTAGTTTTCCTTTAATTTTAGGGCTAGATAAAATTAGTTTGCTATTTGTAATTATGTTCAACACTTTTGTTTCTGCCATGTGCTTCTTGCAAAATAATTCTCTTAAGCATTCTTCAAATTGTTGTTGGATACTTCATAGATAAATAACGAATGCCATATTACTGTGAAAATATTTTCAGTCTAGACTTACTTCAAATTTTTTTCATCTTCAATTACACAATTCTGAAAATTTCTCCCACCAATAAATCCTCCGTTGTTGCCGATTATGTTTGTCGTTGTTTGCTCGCCTCGCACAATGTTCAGCTATTGTTAATATATATATATATATATATATATAATATTTCTTTATAATATATGATAGGATGTTATATAATGGACCATGTTTATACAATGCTAATAAATCTAGATTTGGTGGGTGATTACAATAGTTGTTATGGATCGAATCAGGAATGTTCATTTTTGTGCCCATTTGAATCTTTTTATTTCTTGAAATAATTTTTAAATAATTCATTTGACGTATATATTGTTAAACTATCAACGTCAATATATGTATAAATTATGTGACAGTATGCACTAATTAATTGATTGCTTAGTTGTAGCACTAAATTATTGAAAATTAATTTATAACATGTTAACCACATAACCAAGATGATAGCTAATTTGCAATGTATTCCATATGTAGTATATAACAGTTTAACCACATAACCAAGATGATAGCTAATTTGTAATGTATTCCATATATATTATATAACAGTTGTACTCAATCTACAGAATATATAATAGTCTAACTCAATCTATAGAATATATTAATGTATATAAAACAAAAATTTTGGAATGATATATAAATTTTTTATGATACTTCACCAATTGAAAATCTAAGTAAAAAAATATAATTTAGGCCGACGTTTATTTTTCATGAGACTTCACTGATTAAAAATCTAAATAAAGGATATTATTTGTAAAAAAAAATTAAACAACAGTGTTGAATTCAAGATTGTCCCAATTTTGACTAGAGGGGATTTTTTTTAAAATAAATTCTCATTGATTTGAAATAAATAATTTATTCTCAATATTAAGGTGGAAATAAACAATTTCTTCAATTTATTTGGCAATTAATAGTTTTATGTTCAAATTCCTATTTTTAGCTAGTTGTATAGTTCCAAGGATAGTCGGATTGAACATCTCAATCATCCTACCTATCTCTCCTTTCAACCCACCAAGATAACTCTACACAAAGTACTTCTATTAGTAATGATCATAGCTTTCAATTCTTCAAGTTGTATGTTAGCATGTTAGATTCTTGTTTGAGCTTATTAAAACTATGCAATTACATTCTTTTCCTCTATATTTGAAAATCTTTCCAATATCAACACACTAAATCATTCTCATGTTAATTTGTCTCTCCCTTCAATACTCTAATTACCATATATCAGCACGCCCTTTCATATACATCGTAAAATTTTATCATAATCATATATAGAGTTTAATAGAAAATATTTATTGCACTTTATGACCCATTGCCTAGGATTGTCACCTAACAATCTTTTGTACTCCAGCTGATCAGTGACTGATTCCAGCTAAGATAATTCTACAAAAAGTACTCTCATAGAGTTTTCTCGTGTTTACCTGTGAATTTTTGGTAAATCCGATCAATGACTGACTCCAGCTTTAATCTTTTATATCGTATCCCAGATGTCTGATCTCCAATGCTGAATGAAAGCAATCTATGGAGAACACCAAATTTTCACCTCCTACACTTTGATTTTTGAAAATCACAATGCTGCTTAGGTTACTACTAATTTTCTCATATCCTGTATTTATAGTGCTCTCCTTAGAATCATAATATGATAAGACTCTGGCACATCTAAAAAGTTGAAGTAATGATCAGTAACTCATACTCATCTGAAACTTTATCGAGGTTTAGATCAAGGTAAAAAGTCACTAAGATCTAGATTCTTCACGATAGTCAAATATAGGGGTGAGCATAACCGAACCGAAACCAAAAAACCGCACCGAACCGATTGATTTCGGTCGAATTCGGTTGGTCGAGCATGGAGTTCGGTTTCGGTTCGGTTAAAAAACATAAAACCGAAATATGTTTGGTCGATCATCGTTTTTCAGAGCATGGATATCGGTCTTGACCGAACCGAGCGATTAGGATTCAAGTTAATGATTTATTTTTTAATCCACTTAACTTTTGCTTCTTGTGCTGGCGGCTAGGGTTAGAAAATTTCATTCACCACACGACAATCACCACTCACGCAGGTGACGCAGCACGCATCGGCGCTGACCAACAACTTTCATCTCCTCTCATCTGGCTTTCTCCGGTGCTGGAGCCGGTGCTCGTAATTTTCTGCATCACTCCGACGCACGTCCACGGTGGTTCCCGCTGCAGTGCGCGCCTCTTTGCTCCTCTGTCGTAGCCAAATTCCCGTAGCCCATGGTTAGTACCTTGCCCTTTATCATTCTTCATCTTCGTTTCTCTCCCTCTGTCTTCTCTAAGTTTTTATTTTTATGTTCAATTTTATTTTGGTTTTTGCTTATGTCTTCTCTGCGTATGATGTCTTCTCTCAGCAATTTTATTTTGTTTTTGCTTCTATCTTGTATGCGCATATGATGTATTCGAGGACTCTTCTCATATGATGTATTACGAGGAATTTTAATTTTGAAATTTTAAGTACATATCAATGGAGTTAGCGTAAAATTTGTAAGTACATATCAATGTTTTATCACTTATCGGAAAATTTAAAATTGATGGTTGTTTGTGGAAGCTTCCTGCCTAAATCAAATATGTGTACACAAACATATAATAAATAGCAACACAGTCCAAATTGATTCTTAAATTATAGATAAAGTTGGATGGATTCGGTGGAACATAAAACTGATTCTTAAATTATAGATAAAGTTGATTCTCATGAATAGACATTTTATATTTGATTGTTATAAATTGATTTTTAGATAAAGTTGTATGGAGATAAAATGTGTAAATTGGTTCTTAAATTATGGATTACTGTTTTTTAAACTAATGATATCAGAATATATAATAATTTATATTTATGTGATAAGACTATCTATTAGCAGCCCCATTATGTGTTTTAATGTGATCTAACAATGTTTCTTACAAATTGTGTGCATATATCAACTAGTTTAACTTATTGTGTTATTTGGATTTTATGTTATGCTTAATTTGGGTTTAAATAATTGAGTATTCTTGACTAATTCATATTGTTGTTTTATGTTATTCTTCAGATGTCTGAAAGTCAAAATAAAACTCAAGGTGATAGTGTTCAACCTATCACAGGTGAGTCTCCCCATGAAGGTGGTTCTTCAACGGCAACCAATGCAAAGAAGAAAGGTGGAAGGCAACGTTCTGAAGTGTGGGATCACTTCACTAAGTTTTTTAATGAGGATGGAGCAAAAAAAGGTAAATGTAATTATTGTAGTGCCGAATACTTTGCCGATCCAAAGAAAAATGGGACTTCGTCACTTAGGGCTCATGGTAATAATTGCAAAAAGAATCCAGCTAGTATTGGTGTCAAACAAGCTCAATTGAGCTTGCAACCTATAGCTGAGGGGGGTGATGAGAATATAGGTAGTCTTACCTCTTGGAGATTTGATCAAGAATTATGCAGGAAAAAGTTGAATGAGATGATAATTAAGGATGAACTCCCTTTTAAAATTGTTGAGGGTGAGGGTTTTAGGGAGTTTATTAGCACATTGCAGCCTAAGTTTAAGATCCCTTCAAGGTGGACTATATATAGAGATTGCTATCAACTTTTCCAGACTGAAAAAGGAAGACTTCGTGATTGATCGATCTAGTTTTCGTAAGGTAATAAATGCAATAAAGAACACGAGGAGTTAACATGGTTCGATCTTTAAAATAGATCTACGTCCACGGAGCAAGAGAATATATGTGTATTGAGTGTGTAAGAAGTGATTACAAAGAGTGTAGATGATCCTCTTCCGTCTAATCTAGCCTCTATTTATACACCATAATATTGAGTTCGACTCTAATACAAAGTCTTCTCTATTGGATTTATATACTGAAAGCAGTTTTGGTTGAGCTTGTATACAATGTTTCCTGTTACCACTATTACAATCTCCGATCTGAATTGATTACTTGATTGCATATATCTCGTGTCCCTTATCTCATATATAAGTTAGATCATACGATGTGTGAAGATCACATAAGTCTGTATGATTGGTCAAGCTTAATGAGATGTAAAAAGAATCACAGCTGAGAAAATTTGAGGATGAGTTGTCGGTATAGTCATGCGGTATAGATAAGAAGTGACTTGACTTGGTTGCTTGTCTATGCCGGTACGCCTCTCGACGTATTGATGGATCACGATGAGATGAGTTCTTCTATCGACCGTCGTGAAGAACCTAGATCTCGGTGACTTACAATGATCTAAACCTCGATAAGGTATTAGGTGAGTATGAGTTCTTGACCATCACTTTGACTTGTTATGGGTGAGGGTTATATGTTCTAACCCAATATTCTCCGCGTCTTGGGTGGTGGCGGTGCTTGTATGTCATGCTAGTTATCTCAGACGAGTCACGTATCCGCTTAGGATGATGACGTCCCTTAAGGAGCTCGAAATATTTATTGTACTAAACCTGCAGTTGAGTTAGCTCAAGTACAATAATAAGGTTGAGTGGTACTACTTAAGGAATTAAAGATATTAATTATTTTAAGCAGTCAGAATGCTCTAAATAATTTATGGACGTGCGATATCTTAAATATGGGATTCCGTAATGTCTAAGTGCAAGCCCGACTCACCTTCGGTAATAAAGGGGTAAGTCAGCATTTATTCTCTAGTGGCATGAATGAATGTTTATAAATTAATTTATGTTCTGGGCTGAACATAAGATAATTAATTTATTTGAGGCCCATCTTTATTCCTTGCATTTGATCCTTGGGCTGGCCCATCCAGGCCCGTAGCTACATGGAAATCGGCGCCCCTACCCTCTAAGGCAAGGATTTGATTCTCTTTATCCTATAAGGATATTATTATATTTATGGGATATGCATGGATCCTTTCTTTATAGGATTATGGTAATGCATTATAAATATAAGGTAAGAGATAAGATCAAAGCTAATCCTCAATTATCCTATAGCATATTTTCGAGAATCACCATAGTTCCGTGGTGAGATTTTTCAAAATTGCCTGAGGTTAGGGTGATTTGTAGCATTCTCCATAGATCGCCCTCACTCGACGCGTTGGAGATTGGGCAACCGGGATACTGATCCGGAAGGTCAAAGCACGAGTCTCGATCCGCTCATCCCGATGCGATTCAAAGGTAAACACGAGAAAACCCCAACGTGTTGCAATTAATTATATAGGTGCATGCTAGGTATATAATCAATGTATGGTGAATTAAACATCAAGATAGATCCTCGGGAGAGGTCAAAATCGCTTTCCTACAATTGGTATCGTGGCACGATCGTATCTTGGCTCTGTTGGATTAATTCACGCTTGATTATTACGCATGCAATTAATTAATTGTGAATATGTCGTTCATCGTGGCTCGTTTTATTTTTGTCGGATTTTGTTTTTCACCACGAGAAAATCCGTGGTTAGATTAGATTTTCCCGTAAATCTTATCTGTAAAAGAAGAACGAAGATGAAAGCACGAAGAACGAGACGACGGGAAGACGCGTCGAGAACCTGACGACAACGCCGGCGACGCTGCGGCGACGGCACGCGAAGCATGCTCGGCGCTGGCGCCGCCCTCGGTTCTGTGGTGCGTTTCTCGTGAGGGCGACACGGGCGGCAGCGCCGGCGGCAGCCCGAGCGCGGGACGGCCTTTAGCAGACGCGCGCGCTTCGGTGGTGTTCGGCGGCGGCCGCGAGGCGGCGCAAGGCGATCGTGGCGCAGACGGGCGTGAGGTAGCTGCGGGCGTGCCTCGGCGGCAGCGCGCTTCGCCGCGCCTTGCGATCTTGATGCAGCCCGCGAGAAGCGCGGCGTGCACGGAAACCTCAACGTGTGCGAGATTGACGGCGGCGACAGGGCGTCTTTGAGTGCGTGATTTTCGTGCGGGCGCCCGGCGGCCGCGACGCGCAGCGCAAGATTCGCGCAGAAACCTCGGCTGCGCGATTTTCTCAGCGAGCGGCAAGCGAGAGGGGCGGCGGCAGTGTCTTTGGCGCACGCATGGGTCGTGCCACCGCATGCTGCCCACCCATTTTGGGCCAACCCGCCCAAACCCGACCTGCACCTGCTTTTCCAGCCTAACCCGATTTTCGCCCGAATCCGGTTTTGACGAATCCGGTCCGTGCCCGTGCACGCGAGGCCCGTTTTTCAAAGTTTATGAAGATCTGTACTCTTCAATTCTATGTAATAGATTAGGCAGGAAAGTGCAAGTTCCACGAGTGGGCCACGATGAACGTTTTATTATATTTTTAATCGTTCATTGCATGTCGTGGATGTTTAAATTATGCAGAAGCATGCTATGTATGTTTAAATTACATAGACAAACATATTATATGTTTTCGTGATTGGATGCGCATAGTAAGCATGCTAGGTTTATCGCGTTTTCAAGCATATTTTAGAATTCTGCGAGCATGTTTTACATGTTGAGTTCTATGGAAAATCATGCTAGATTACGTGATCTGCATGGACAAACCTTTTGAAACAAAAGACTAAGCAAGTAACCCGACATATTAATTTTCAAATTAAAATGTCAAGACCTCCACTTTTTGATCTCTAAACAAAGTGAGACGCACTGTGAGTAAACGTCCACACGCGTGGCTTGCTTGCACTGTTTATCATAAGTTTGTTAGATGAGATTTCTAAATAAAACATTTTAAATCAATTGAGAATTGGGAGTTTCATGTGTAAACGTCCACACGCGTGGCTTGCATGTGCGATTTTCATAAGTTCTCTAGAGATGGATTTAAATGAGATAACAAAGGAATTTGAATTGGAAGCGGTATGGTCCTGAGTGAGTATGCCAATTCTAAGAATTCATTTTCATTATTAAAATTGTGGTCATTGCTTAGACATCACCTCGAGTACAACTTCCCGAAGTCCTTCTTGCGATAGTGATGTGGTCTAGTAAGGTCCAATCATTAATTTCATTTGTCATAAGGATAAGTTGACATGGATTGAAATTAAACGACTAAAAGGTATATTTTAGTCCAGTCGGGGGTTCATGTAAACGCCCACACGCGTGGCTTGCATGTGGAATTCCTTGGGCGATTGGAGGTTTCAATTAATATTGTTTTATCAAAGGTTACAATATTATTGTTACGAATTATGTGCGATCGTATGCTTATGTGTTTACATTATCTTTTCAGATATGTCTCTTACACCGATTATCAATATGCTCGCACAAAATCCCTTATCCGGTCCGAATTTTATCGAGTGGAAACGAAACATTGAGAATGTTCTTCATCATGGAAGAAAATCTATTTGTACTCACTACACCCGTCCCCAAGCCTCTAGACGATTCATCTGCGATGAGGAGCCAGAGAGCACGAGAAATGGGACAAATCAAATAGAATGGCAAAGTGCCTTCTTTTGGTCACCATGTGCGAGTCCTTGCAACTCCAGCATCAAGAGATGGAAGATGCAGCCATGATATGGCTAAGTCTTATGAAATCGTATGAGGAGTCGGACAGAATCGCTTGTCATAATTTGACAAAATTGATAAACGCGCATTTTACACGTTTATAGTTGATATTTGAAGATGAGTTTAGCTCGTTTAATGTGCATTTATGTATCGATTCTTAATGTTTTATCTATTTTAGAAGATACTGCTCTTGGGTGTTATTTTGGTGTTTTGTAGGTTTATGTGTTGAAATCGAAGCAAGGAACGAAGCACGAACCAAGATAGCAATCTGCCCGCTTTCTAGCGACCAGACTAGCGGTCGCTAGGCTGGTCATGAGCAAACCAAATGACGCCCGAAGAACCGCGACCGCGACCACCACCCATGCTGAAAGCGAAGCCCAGCCCGAAAGCCAGCGGGCGATTTCTGCGACCGCTTTAATTGCTAGCGACCGCTAGCTCGGTCGCGAGGTACCATGCGAGCGCAGGAGAGACCGCGAAGAAGAGCGCGCGAGGAGATGGCTCGCTGTCGAGCTAGCGACCATGACAGCGATCATGAGAGAGGCGGCAGACACACAAATTAGGGTTTTCACCCTTATCTATAAATAGGGCAAGAGCCCTTGCGCCCCCATCAGACCCCATACGCCCCAGAGCTCAATTTCTTCAGTTTTTCCTCAGTTTTTCCATTCTTTAGCTTTAGTCTTCATTTAGTTTAATTCTAGTATTGATTTTCCGTTGTTCTAGTTTAGTTTATCATTTCGTTATCGATCGGAACGTTTTTGTCCGATCGTTTTCCGTTGTTTTCCGTTCGTTCGCTTGGGATTGGATTCAAGACCAACCATTGTTCATCCAACGCTTTCCTACGGGTTTTATATATTTAATTTCCATTTTTATGGTTAAATCGTATTTTATTCCGTTTGTTATGTCTGGCTAGTTTTCTGTTCTAATCCTAGGGTTTGCATGATTCGATCCTATATGTTGTGATTTCTGCTATTGTTATTTACCTTCCAGGCATTGATTCATGATTCATGGTGCTTATCTATATGTGTTGATTTCTGATCAATCTTGATGCATATCTAATTGCCAGTTAATGACGTAACTGTATTAATTGTCAATCGATCTTGAATGCATGATACGAATAAGCCTTGAGTCGTGGCGAGATAGGACATTCGTAGGAAGCATATTCTTAGTGATCCATTCGAGTTGCTTATTTTCCTCTAGAGGCGAATCGTGATAGGAGAATTAGTAATCTCATCGCCGCAATTGTCGAATCAAGTTGTTGGTTATCTATGTGATCTTCCATCTTGTGCGGATTAAAACGGTTAATAATAAGCAGGATAAACATCGTTGTGGATAGGATTGGTGCATCCCTAGGGTTAGTCTTTCTTCATAGTTATCTTCCGTGAGTTTATTGCTTTATTTTATATTTCTGTTTGGTTACCTTTGCTTTGGATTAATTTCCGAAGTCTTAAACCTTTCAACCCAAATTCTGTGCTTGGATAATGATGAATTATCGTTGAGCTAGCTTCTATGTTTTCGTGATACAATCTCTGTGGATACGATACTTCGCTTATCCTATACTTACACCTTTTCGTGTTAGAAAATTAAGCGATCAAAAATCAATAATGTCAAGTTCAATGAAGGAAAGCGATTCGGTGCATGACCATGTAGAGCAAATGATCAATCTCTTCGGAGATCTCGAGTTGGTTGGAGGATATATTGATGACGTGAGTCGTAATCAATATAATCCTCAACACTTTGTCCAAGTCTTTGATGACTTCCGTTATAAAGCGCCCTTTATGATAAGAGTTATACTCTAGATTCATTGCAAGAGGATCTAGTAACGGAAGAACGAAAATGGGCAAAGGTGCATC
The DNA here is from genome assembly GCA_036937905.1 of Salvia rosmarinus. Lineage (NCBI taxonomy): Eukaryota > Viridiplantae > Streptophyta > Magnoliopsida > Lamiales > Lamiaceae > Salvia > Salvia rosmarinus. The sequence continues at coordinate 90,267,558 of CM072819.1, forward strand.
TTTAGTATGCACCTCAAAGAAAACCACCGCTTATCGAAGATGAAAAGAAAAGTGGAATTCAAGAGATGCTAAGGCTAAAGAAAAGAGTGGGAGTAATCTGAGGGCTCTACCAACCGGTTTGAAAAAGCCAAAGGAGAAGGCAAGTGCTTCAGTGCGGTGAGGCCGGGCATTGGAAGGCTAAGTGCCCCAAGCTCAGGCTCAAGGTACGCCATTTGCTTTAGTAACGGAAACATGTTTAGCGACTTGTTCTACCCATTCTTGGGTAGTAGACACGAGAGAGACCGATCATGTTTGTTACACTGCGGGTTCCCGCGACAAGGGAGTGCATGATGGCGAGATAACGATCTCGTGGCAACGCGGTGAAAGTCGAGGCCGTTGCGGTGGAGATGTTACTTTATGTTTTTGATAGAACAGTTTTAGTATTGAAAGATGTTTTATATGTGTCGGATTTTCGGCGGAACCTTGTTTCTGTTTCGAAATTGTTTATTTATGGATATTCTGTTATTTTTGATAGTGGTGTTTCTATCATAAGAAATGACGAAGTTATCTGTGTTGGCGCATTATATAATTCGTTTTAAACTATTTCTGCTAAACATAATACCTATAACTATGTTGCATCATCTACAAACCCTAAAAAGAGAAAGTTTTCTTCAGAAAGACGACACCACATTTCTCGGCATCTTAGATTAGGTCACATCAATCTAAATAGGATCCAAAGACTAGCTAAGAATGGGCGTTGGGTAATCTAACAGCCATCTCGCTCCCACCGCGTAATCCTATATAGAAGGTAAGATGTCGACTAGACCCTTCAAAGCGAAGGTTATAGAGCCAAAGAAGTTGTTGAGCTAGTCCATTCTAACACAGTGAACCGATGTCCACACAAGCTCGTGGAGGTACAGTATTTTGTCACTTTCATCGACGATTACTCAAGGTACGGATATGTATACCGCTCACCGCAAGTCCGAATGCTTTGAGAAATTCAAAGAGTTTAAGGCGAAGTGGAGCGAAGCTTGGTGTATCAAGTCATCGCGGTCTCGATCACGGTGGCGAATACCTCGAACGAGTTTATGGACTATCTAGTGAAGTGTGGGATTACCTCCCAAACAAGATTACAACCGGGCACACCATAGCAAAATGGTGTGTCGGAGCGAAGAAATATGACTCTGTTGGAAATGGTTAGATCGATTTTGAGTTATGCAAAGATTGCTTATTTCGTTCGGGGTATGCCTTAGAAACGGCGGCATACTTGCTAAATCTAGTACCATCCAAGTCACCGAAAAGACCCTATCGAGTTGTGGTTTGGGCGCAAGCCTGGTTTAAGCCACATAAGGATATGGGCGACCAAAGACATGTGTTAAACAAGAAGGTCGACAAGTTGGAGGCTAGATCCGACGCAAGGTCGTTTATCGGCTATCCTAGAGGACGAAGGTGGTTTATTCTATAGTCCTAAGGATCGGAAGGTCATTATTATCTCTAATGCCCGATTCTTAGAAGAGGATTATATGACAAACCATAAATCCAAAGTTGAAATCATTCTTCGTGAATTAGAAGATGATCGATTCCACCACCGATTAAGCGAAAGTGCGAGATGTCGGTGTTCAGTGGGAGAGATCGACACCGATACTTCAAGAAATTGAAGTGGGTCGAGTTCCACCTGAGATACCGACCGCATAAGTGGCTCCTATCCAAAGAAGTTGTGCAAGATAGAGAACCACGTTATCGCACCCACCGCTGCAATTGTGCGGTGGCGCCTCGTCGTAGTGGGAGGGTTGTTCGTCAACCCAAGCGATTTATGTTCGTGGGTGAATCTTCCGTCCCGTGAAACGAGCGGCAATAATCGACCCATGGACATACAAATGAGGCGGTACAAGATATTGATGCAAGATCATGGCACACCGCTATGGACTTAGAAATTGAGTCCATAACACTATGGATGTATACGAAAGACACCTCTACCGGATGGCAAGGAAGCCATAGGTAGTAAGTGGGTATACAAGAGGAAGAGATTCAGATGGAGAGGTTTCGCTTTTAAAGCCGTGCTTGTGGCGAAAGGGTACACTCAGTTGAGGGCATCGATTTCGATGAGACCTTTTCACTTTGTAGCAATGCTCAAGTCCATCGTAATTCTTCCGACCATAGCAAGCCCACTCAACTTTGAGGTTTGGCAAATGGACGTGAAAACCGCTTTTCTAAACGGTTACCTTGAGGAAGGTAGAGACATCTATATGCAAGAACCCGAAGGTTAAGTGGTGAAGGTGAAGAGCATCTACTATGGAAGCTTAAGAAGTCCATTTATGGGCTTAAGCAATCCTCACGATCCCGGAACTTACGCTTTGACGAGGTGGTAAAGTCCTATGGATTTACCCAGCTGCCTAGCGAGAGTTGTGTGTATCGCTTAGATGTCAACGGTGATGTGGTATTTCTTGACTTTATGTAGATGACATTCTTCTAGTTGGCAACAATGTGAAGTTGTTATCGACGTAGAGATTTGGTTATCCGATCGCCAAATGAAAGATTTAGGAGATGCAACGACATTCTTGGGATCAAGGTTTACCGAGATCGCAAGAGGAAAATGTTGAGCTTATCTCAAAGCGTCTTACAATATCGATCGTGATTACACGTTTAGCATGCGACCGCCAAGAAAGGATTGCTACCTTTCGCATACATGGCGTTTTTATCTGAGGAGCGATCACCTATGACCGCAAATGAGATAGAGGAAATGAGACAAGTTCCTTACCTTCCGCCGTAGGAAGTCTCATGTACGCAATGCTATGTACGAGGTTCGATATCTCGCTATGCGGTAGGCATAGTAGCTAGATATCGCCTAACCTCGACAAGCTCATTGATCGCGAAAGCATATACTCAAGCACCGAAAAGGACTCGAGATTATAGTTTGGTTTACCATGCGAGATAGTCTAATGCCTTTGGGTTACATGCACTGGATTTCCAAGCCGACCGTGATGAGAAAAAGTCTACCTCGGTATGTGTTTACCTTGGGAGGTGGAGCCGTATCTGGCGGAGTGCAAAGCAATGATGCATTGCGGACTCTACCATGGAAACCGAATATGTAGCCGCTTGGAGGTCAAGCTAAGGAGGTCAGATGGTTCAAGAACTACCTCACGGATCTAGGTGTGGTACTGGTTTGCCCAAGAGTATCATAGTTTCTCGTGATAACTCAGCGTGCGAGTGGCAAACTCGAAGGAACCACGGACCCACAAGGCGACCAAACACATAGAGAGAAAGTACCATGTCATACGAGAAATCGTTAGACGAGGGGACGTGCTGATTGAAAAGATTGATACGACGAATAACCTAGCGGATGCATTCACAAAGAGCCTGCCGCAAAAAGTCTACGAAGTGCACGTTCGAGGACTTGGATTGCTGATGACACCCACTTAGAAAGGAAACTTTTGTATAAGTGGGAGAAGCAAAGTGATGGTTTTGTTTGTAATAGCTAGTAGAGAGACACATTGTATACTAAAAGTTTGCTTTAGTATAAGTGGGAGATTGTTGGATTTGTATACCAAAGCGCTTTTGGTTGAGCTTGTATACAATGTTTCGTTACCACTATTACAATCTCCTATCTGAATTGATTACTTGATTGCATATATCCGTGTCCTCTTATCTCATATATAAGTTAGATCACACGGTGTGTAGAAGATCACGTAAGTCTCGTATGATTGGTCAAGCTTAATGAGATATAAAAGAATCACAACCGAGACAATTTGAGGACGAGTTGTTGGTATAGTGCGGTATAGATAAGAAGTGACTTGACCAGGTTGCTTGTCTATGCCGGATGCGCCTCGACGTATCATGGATCACGATGAGACGAGTTCTTCTATCCGATCGTGAAGAACCTAGATCTCGGTGACTTACGATGATCTAAACCTCGATAAGGTATTAGGTGAGTATGAGTTCTCGACCATCACTTTGACTTGTTATGGGTGAGGTTTATATGTTCTAACCCAATATTCTCCGTGATCTTGGGTGGTGGCGGTGCTTGTATGTCATGCTAGTTATCTCGTATCTAGTCACCGTGTCCGTTTAGGATGATGACGCCCCTTAAGGAGCTCAAAGGTTTATTGTACTAAACCCCGCAGTTTGAGTTAGCTCAAGTACAATAATAAGGTTGAGTGGTACTACTTAAGGAATTAAAGATATTAATTATTTTAAGCAATCAGTAATGCTCTAAATAATTAATGGACGCGATATCTTAAATACGGGATTCGAATGTCTAAGTGCAAGCCCGACTCACCTTCGTAATAAAGGGTAAGTCAAGATTTATTCTCTAGTGGCATGAATGAATGTTTATAAATTAATTTATGTTCGGGCTGAACATAAGATAATTAATTTATTTGAGACCCATCTTTATTCCTTGCATTTGATCCCCTGGCGGGCCCATCCAGTCCGTAGCTACATGGAAATCGGCGCCCTACCCTCTAAGGTAAGGATTTGATTCTCTTTATCCTATAAGGATATTATTATATTTATGGATATGCATGGATCCTTTCCTTATGGGATTATAGTAATGCATTATAAATATAAGGTAAGAGATAAGATCAAAGCTAATCCTCAATTATCCTATAGCATATTTTCGAGAATCACCATAGTTCCTTGGTGAGAGATTTTCAAAATTGCCTGAGGGTTAGGGTGATTTTGTAGCATTCTCCATAGATCGCCCTCACTCGACGCTGGAGATTGGGCAACCGGATACACCCCGTAAGGTCAAAGCACGAGTCTCGATCCGCTCATCCCCGATGATTCAAAGGTAAACACGAGAAACCCCAACGTGTTGCAATTAATTATATAGGTGCATGCTAGGTATATAATCAATGTATGGTGAATTAAACATCCAAGATAGATCATCGGGAGATGGTCAAAATCAGTTTTCCCTACATTCTCTCATAAGGATTCTTTTAGATATGCATCCAATCTTCTACGCCCACTATGATATGAGTTGTAGTTGATTTAGAGTCTTCTTGGGCGAATTCACATAGGCCGAGCTTTATAGTCGTGGCCTATTTGTATTGGGCCTCTTCGGGCCGAACTTACATAGGCCGAGCTTAATGTTGAGCCCATTTATATTGGGCCCGATGCTTGGGCCTAGTAGTTGGGCAGATCCTATCAAATCCCCAAAAAAAAAATGTAGAAGTGAGGTCGTGATGGATGGGGATAGTGGTTCGACATTGCTTCACGAAACTCGTGATCCGCGGTAGAGTGCGTCTGATCTGTCGATTGTATGTCGCCCGTCCGTCGAAGTCGCGCTTGCTTCGCCGCCGAGGCGTTCGCCAAGTCGTTTGCCGCTTGAATCGCCCCGCCGAGGCATTCTCGCCAAGTCGTATGTCGCTTGGCTTCGCCCTGCCGAGGCGTTATGCCGAAGTCGTATGTCGCTTGGCTTCGCCCTGCCGAGGCCGGATATATGATGCCATGGTTGAATGTGTAACGTCGTGCCGTGATCAAACACGGGATGCTATGTCGATGTCGAACACTGAACACATCACATTCATTTAATGCATACGGCGGTTGGAGTCCCGATAAAGTGCACGTTGGGGGAATAACTTCCACAATACGCCTTTTCACATTTCACTTTCTCCGCACCAAACTTTCAAACTCCAAAAAGCTCTTTGTCTTTCTGAAAAAGTGCGAGTGTCAGTATCTTCACCATTGTCGTCTTCTCCAAGCTTCAGTGATATCTTCTTCGATTTCTTCATAAAATAAGTAAGTTTTTATGGCTTCTTCATCTTCTTCTTCTTCTGAGGATTCTCACGGCCATGAAGGCCGTATTGTGTCAGTGTCACCGCCGGACTCGCCGGCGGTTTTAGAAGTTTTCACTCTTGATTCCCCCTTTCCATTTGTGTGTAGAGTAGGTTTCCCTCCTTTGAGAGATTTTGGTAGGGTTTCATCTTTTCCTTCTTTATTAGAAGCCCCTGCAATAAGAGAACTTGCTTCTCGATTTTTGATTCCGAAATCTTTTGGGTTGGTCGCTCCCCGATCGGAGGATAGGGCAAGCGCTCCTCCGGAGGGTTTTGTTACCATTTACGAGGACAGCCTTAGGTGTGGTCTTCGTCTTCCTTTCCCTTCCGTGTATGTCGAACTTCAACAAATGTTCGGCATACCTCTTTCCCAACTAACGCCAAATTCTTTTCGGTATTTAACGGGCCTTGGTGTGTTTGCCTATCGCCACAATTTTCCTTTCACCCTAGGGCTTGTCCTTAGGTTATTTCAGCTTAAATATAGCGTGGGGTGGTATTATTTATCACCTCGCCGTCATTTTAAAATAAAAACGAAGTCGAAGATTTCGAACTGGCAAAAGAAGTTCTTCTTTTGCCGGTTTGAAGAGTCCCTCGAGTTTGCCTGGAACACGGAAAGCTTGCCGACGTAGCCACCGACGACAGCTTCGGTGGCATTGAGGAAATTTTGCAGAGGGCTGGCCAAGTCGATGAAGAATTTTTAGAGGCCGAGCTCGCTGCTGCGGGGCTAAGCCCTTATGATCCTGCTACCGCGGTGGATCTGGTGAAGGGTGAGCTCCCCCTCCCCATTTCACTTCAGCTCTGATTGATTTATTGTTATATGTTTTAACTCTGCATTTATTTCAACTCCGCAGTGGACTTCGTTCATTCGAAGAAGAGGAAGAGATCGAAGTCTGACTCTAAGCCCCCCGCCTTGGTACTGAAGGATGTGGCTGAGGCCTCTTCTGAGAGGGCCGAGGCCAAAATGAGGTCGCCTTTGTTGCCATCTAAGCCACGTCCCATCAAGGAAAGGCGCGTGGTTTCTTCTCCTGACGGCGATGATGATTGCGAAATCGTCGACACCCAGGTCGCACTTCGGTCCTTCCCCGAGGTAAAGCTTTGCTTGCACGCCATCGAGATATGTGTTTTATGTACTTGTTGAACGTTCTTGACCTCTGTATAGGGGACCGCGGACCTGAAGACCGAGCTCACCAAACATCTGGATGACGCCGTCGCCAAGTTCGACCAGGTGGCTCGCTATTCCAGGGAACTAGAGGAGGAGAAGACCCTCCTCGTCCTAGAGGTGTCCAAGAACGAGGCGAAGGCTCGGGATGCGGTCAAGAGGGAAGCTACGGCTTGGGCGGCGGTTGAGGCGGCGAAGGCGAAGGCGGCGGCCGAGGTCGCTCTGTTGAAGGCCGAGGTGGAGGCGGCCAAGTGTAGGGAGGCCGAGGTGGAGGCCTCGCAGGGAGAGCTCCTACGTGCCTTCGTCAAGAAGCTATTTTTATCTCGGAGGTTCTCCGGGTTAGCCAGCAAGATGGCCGAGGTGCTTAATAAGAGGGTGGTAGCGGATGCTCTCGATGAAGTCGCCGAGGATCACTCGGATTTGGATAAGTCCAAGTACGGGTACGAGGTGATGGAGGATGAGGCCCTGGTGCGGGCATATGCCGAGGTTCTTGCTGGCGGTCTGAAGAGCTTACCTGTGCTGGAGAGCTTGTCGTCCTCTTCGACCTTGCTGACTGCGGAGTCAGTTCGTGCGTGCTCGGTGGACCGGGACCCCCTGATTGAAGCTATAATGGTTGATCTGGCTAAGGAGCCGAGGGCGGCGGTGACTGCCGAGGCGGCGGGGGTTGGGGAGGAAGCGGAGGCGGCGCAGGCTGGAGCTGAAGATGCCGAGGCTACTGGAGCTCGTAAGGAGGCCGATGCTGTTGAGCCTGAGGGGGACGTTGCCAGAGGGGTCAGATGATCCTCTTTTCAATTTTTTTTTTTTGAATGTATATGTACTCCTGACAATCTCCTGCCTTAAAGGCTTTAATAAAATTCCCCAATTTTATGGAAAAATTATTGTCTGTTGTTTTGTCTCCATCGATCTCGAATTTGTCGATGTGTCTCCTTGGTTGGACCAAATCAAAATTTTGACTCGAGCTCTCGAAGCTAAAGAGGTCGAGGTCCTTCACTTGGAGGGTAAACTTGGCCATGTTCAGGAAGAGGCCGATGTCAAGTTCCGGGCTTCTCAAGAGAAGTTTGATGAGCTTCAAGCTCGGTTTTTAAGTTGGAGGAGAAGCTCGAGATCGCGGAGGATAAAGCCAATCGGTCGCCGAGGAGCATGCCAAATACGAGGCGGTTATTCACCGAGGTGGTGGAATGACGATCTCCGAGGTTGAAGCCAAAGTTTTCAAGATCGCAGCCCGTTGTTCGAGCTACAGGCATGAGTACGGTCGGGACTCTGGCAATTTCGTGAGCGATGCCGACCAAGAAAATAGGTGGCTGTCTGAAAGACCGTCAGTAGCACGTCATCCACAACTCGGCGGGTGCTTCGTCCGGAAGTCGAGGCTTCTTCTTCCTCCGGGCTTCTCCTCGATTACGTAGAGGTTTTCATCGGAGTTCTATGCCCAGAGAGCGTCGTCCATCGAGCAACCGGGTCGTGGATCATCGAACAGCCGAGGTCGTTTGGCGAGGCATAGAGGTCGAGCCGGCCGAACTCCTGGCGTCGATCGAGGACGAGGCAGTGGTAGGGGTAGGGGTAGGGTTAGCATAGATGAGCTACTGAACCCTGACTTTTCCAGGGATTGGCTTAGCTTTTCCCAGCCTCCTGGGCCTTCATCGTTCTCATAATGTATGCGTTGTATACTTCGGAAATAAGAACAAACTTTTCTTTGCCTTGTGTTGATTTTTCATTTTTAAGCAAACGCTGTATACATTTCATCCTCGTAATCAAACGAAGGTAGGTCGTCCTCGTAATCAAACGAAGGCAGTTCATCCTCGTATTGAACGAAGGTAATTCATCCTCGAAATAAACGAAGGTAGTTCGTTCTCGTATTAAACGAAGGTAATTCATCCTCGAAATAAACGAAGGTAATTCATCCTCGAAATAAACGAAGGTAGTTCTTCCTCGTATTAAATGAAGGTATAAGTTACTTATTTGTCGAGAAGTGTCGGATAGGGGTGGTCCCCTCACGCGCGTTTAGATTTCATCCTCTTAGAGGGTATTGTTAATCCTCCTTAGAGGGTATTATTCATCCTCCGTAGAGGGTATTGTCATCCTCCTTAGAGGGTATTGTTCATCCTCCATAGAGGGTATTGTATAACGGGAAGAGGTAGTATGCATAAGTGACAAATGAAATATGTAATAAAAAGATTTTATTAATAAAGTACGACGTAACAACAGAAAAAGACCTAAAGACATGACCGAACAGACTCAACTTTTGACACTTATGCAAAATATCTCTTCAGATGAATGATGTGCCACGTATGAGGTATTTGCTCACCGGAAAATGGGAGAGCTTGTATGACCCTTTTCCGAGGACTTCTTCAACTCGATATGGTCCTTCCCATGTGGCTTCTAGCTTGCCGAGCTTCGCAGCTTTACTGACTTCGTTATTTTGAAGTACGAGGTCACCTACTTGGAATTATCGGGATTTGACACGTTGGTTATAGTACCGAGCAACTTGTTGCTTGTACCGAGCTTCTCTAATGTAGGCGAGGTCCCTCTTTTCTTCTAGCAGATCCAAGTCAGTTCGCAAATTCTTCCCGTTTACTTCGGCTGAGAAATGGATGGTGCGGGGGCTCGACATACCGATCTCTGCTGGGATGACTGCCTCGGTTCCATACACCAAACTGTAGGGTGTTTCTCCGTTCGATGTCCGAGGTCTTGTTCGGTACGACCATAAGACTTGTGGCATATTTTCCACCCAGTTCCCTTGACTCGGTCGAGGCGAGTTTTGAGTCCCTTAACAATTGTCCTGTTGGTGACTTCGGTCTGACCATTTGCTTGAGGATGGGCCACCGAGGTGAATTTTTGTTGAACTTGAAGTTCTTGACACCACTCTTTGAAGACTTTATCTGTGAACTGTATCCCATTATCCGAAACAAGGATATGGGGGATGCCGAAGCCACACACAATGTTTTTCCAGACAAAGTTGAGAGCGTTTTTGCTTGTGATTCTCACCAAGGGTTCGGCTTCCACCCACTTCGTGAAATAGTCGATGGCAACAATCAGGAATTGAAACTGCCCTGGAGCTTTGCAAAAGGGGCCCACAATGTTAATCCCCATTGCATGAATGGCCAAGGGCTTTGCATGCTGACGAGGTCGGTTTGAGGTAGCCTTGGTACATTTCCATGAATCTGACACTTTGGGTACTTCTTTACGAGGTTAATTGAGTTTTGGAACATTGTTGGCCAATAGTATCCCCATCGCATGACCTTATTTGATAGCGCTCGGGGTCCGATATGGCTTCCACATGATCCCTCATGCACTTCTCGTAGTACATATTCAGCTCGGTTTGGACCCAAACACCTTAGGAGAGGTTGGAGATACGACTTTATGTAGAGAATTCCTTGTTCAAGTACGTATCGCAAAGATTTGCTCAAGATTTTTCTAGCCTCGAGCCTATCATGAGGTAATTCACCTTTCTCCAAATACGCTTGAATGGGTGTCATCCAGTTAGGTTCTTCGTTAGAGACTATGTTGACTTCGACCTCGGCATCGTCTATGCTTCTGTTCTGGACTTCCTCTACTGGCGGACTCGTTGATGAAGAAGCCAGTTTGCTTAAGGTGTCACCGGCTATTCTCGCTCCTCGATACGAACCAACTGGAAGTATAAGAAAGACTTTGTAGCTTTTGGTTTTTTCAAGGTATTTCTTCATCCTGTTGCCTTTTGCCTCGTCTTTCCCAACATGTGGCTTACTATGACCGAGAATCACTTGTGAACTTATACACTCAGTGTCCAAGACTTTGAGCTAGTGGAAGTCCCGCAATTAAGGCCTCGTATTCCACTTCGTTGTTCGTATTTTGAATGTAAACCGTGTGAGTATGTGATCTCGCCTTACGACCTGAGTAAGATGCTGCTCATACCCGCTTTTCCCAAACTCCATCCACATAGATTTGCCAGTAGTTCTCGGATGCTTCCTTGACGGGTTCGGCTGCGGCTTCGGCTTCGGCATTATCTGAGGTGGGCTCAGTGGGTTTTGGCTTCTCTGTGAAGTTAGCCTCTACAAGGAAGTCCGCTAAGACCTGACCCTTGATGGCTTGACGAGGGCAAAAAGATATAGCGTGTTCGCCCAACTCAATTGCCCACTTCGCAATTCTCCCCGAAGCTTTTGGCTTCGTCAACACTTGTCGAAGGGGATGATCGGTGAGAACTTGTATGGGATGTGCATGGAAGTAGGGACGTAATCTCCTTGCAGCATTTACTAATGCCAAGGCGAGTTTCTCCAAATGTTGATATCTCGTTTCTGGCCCTTTTAGTGCTCGGCTGATGAAATACACGGGGAGCTGACGTCCGTCCTCTCGTACCAAAACTGCACTTATGGTTTCGTCCGAAGTCGCGAGGTATAGGGAAAGGACCTCTCCTTCTTTTGGAACGGATAAAGTGGGAAGTTTGGCGAGGTAGTTTTTGAGATCTTCGAAAGCTGACTTGTGTTTATCATCCCAAAAGAACTCCGGAGCCTTTTTGATTATTTTGAAAAATGGGAGTTACTTCTCATGCTTTTGAAAGAAAGCTGCTCAAAGGCACTATGCAGCCCGTCAACTTATGCACGTCGTGGATTATCTTCGGCACCTTCATCTCCAAAACGGTTTGAACCTTGGACGGATTGGCTTTTAATCCTTCTTGTGAAACCCAAAGACCCGTAAATTTTCCTGACCGAACTGCGAATGTACACTTTTGGGGATTCAGCTTTAGGTTCACTTTACGAAGTAAGCCGAGGACGATCCGGAGGTCGGCAACACATGTGTCTTTCTCCTTGCTCTTGATGATGATGTCATCTACATAAACCTCCATATTTTGACCGATGTAGGGCTGAAATATCTTGTCCACCATTCTTTGATAGGTGGCCCCGATATTCTTGAGTCTGAAGGGCATCTTCTTATATGCAAAGACGCCGAAGTCCATGATGAAGGCTGTTTTGGATGCTTCCTCGTCACTCATCAAGACTTGATTATATCCCTTGTATAGATCCAAGAAGTTGAAGACTTCGTATCCAACCAAAGCGTCAACTTTTTTGTCAATATTGGGAAGGGGGTAGCAGTCCTTCGGGCAGTGTTTATTGAGATCGGTGTAGTCGATGCACATTCGCCATCCCCCTCCTCCTTTCTTGACCATCACCGGGTTGGCTATCCAGGTCGGATACTTGACTTCGAACAATATGTCTGCTTTCAAAAGTTGGTTCACCTCGTCATGTATGACCTGGTTTCGTTCTGATGCAAAGATCCGCTGCTTTTGCCGAACTGGTTTGATACTTGGATCAATGTTGAGTCGGTGAGTAATAATACTTGGTGAGACCCCGGTCATGTCGAGGGGTGACCAGGCAAAGACGTCTCTGAACTCCCTTAGGAGTTAGATGATCTGCTTTCTTAGTTGAGGTACTTCGGTAGAACCTAGTTTGACGACCTTGAGGGGATCATCCTCGTACAACGTGACCTCCTCTGCCGAGCTGTCGAGAGTGGACGAGGTCCTTCCCAGCTCCAACTCCTTGGGCTTCCTTAATTTCTATGCCTGCGGGTACTGGGCCGAGGTCCCAGCGCCTCTTAAGGCGACCTGCATGCATTCTTTAGCTTGCTTCTGATCTCCTCGGATCACAGCTATTCCTCCTCTCGTGGGGATCTTCATTGTTAGGTGGTACGTGGAGCATACCGCCCTCACTGCATTTAACCAGTCTCGTCCCAATATAATGTTATATGGTGAGTGGACATTTACCACGAAGAATTGCGTCACTTTGGTGGAGCTTGTCGGTGCTTTCCCCACCGTGACAGGTAGTTCAATGATCCCCTCCGGGCGCGTCTCTTCTTGTACAAAGCTCCGAAGTGGTAGTGGTGCTGGTTTAAGACGGGCCTCCTCAATCCCTAACTTGTCGAAGCATTCCTTAAAGATGATGCTCACCGACGCACCGCTATCGATGTACACGCGCCGGACTAACTTGTTGGCGACCACTGCTTGGATAATCAGTGCGTCCTGGTAAGGTACTACAGTTGGTATGGGATCGTCCTCAGAAAAGGTGATTGCCTCAACCCTTTTGAACCTCTTGTTTATAGGTTCGTTGGTTCGGGGACCTCGGGCCTCGGTTTTTAGGGAGGATCTTGTAGTGCCGCGAGGGAGGCCCGTGATGGTGGATATGATTCCATCGTATTGAGGCTCGTCGTCACCCTCTTCGTCGGTGTCGTGCCTGACTTTTTTGTGAGGGGCGCAGTTTCCTCTCTCCTTTACTTGCTTCCTCTTATTCTGACCTCTGTGGGGGGCCTCGTACTGACCAGCTCGTCGGTTATGACCTTGGTACTTTTTAAGAACCCCGTCACGCACCAACTTTTTAAGAACCCCGTCACGCACCAACTTTTCGATGTCCATAATCCTCATGGAAGGAGCAATACTTATCTTTGGATCAGCGTTTCGATCCTCCTGTCATGGGTTGAGGTTTCTCGAACATGTCCGTGTGGAGATCGTAAATCTCCGCGCATGTCTTCGTAAGGGGTGTATACTGAGGTCGTTCGGGGTTCTGACGTGGCCCGAGCCTGGACTCTATAGGGCCATGTTGTATCCTTTCCAAGGCACTTCGTCGACCTTGGCCTCGGTCCCCTCGACCATCCTCTTTCCTTTTCTTGTCAGAGAGCTCTGACTTGTCGGCTTCTCGTTTTCTCCTGTCCGCTTCGTCCGCTTTAGTGAACCGATCTGCTATGCGCCACAACTCGGTCGCAGTACGGGGTTCGTACTTGACGATCTCCTTGTATAGAGCCCTAGGCAAGATGCCGTTCTGGAAAGCCGAGATAATGAGGAGGTCGTTTACGTCCTCGACTTTTAGGCATTCCTTGTTGAACCTGGTCATGAAGTCGCTGATGGACTCACCTCGGCCTTGTCTCACAGTGAGGAGATGAGCTGATGTGGTCTTGGACTCAGCTTTTTGGAAGAACCTTCGATGAAAGGCTTCCATTAGATCTCGGTAAGATCTAATGTTGCCGGAAGGTAAACTATCGAACCACCGACGGGCGTTGTCAATCAGTAGCTCGGGAACAGCTTGCCCATGTGGATGGTGTTGAGACGTTGATTGATCATGTTGTACTGGAACTGAGAGAGAAAGTTTTGCGGATCCCTCAGTCCATCATAGGGGGCGATGCTCGGCATCCTATACTTGTCCGGGAGAGGAGTGTCGAGTATCTCGTCCGAGAAAGGGGTAATGATCTTCCCGTACCCATCGAACCCGCCTGTCGGGGAGCGATGCTGAGTTCATCGGCCGGACTCGTTATAGTAGTGGGGATCGACCTTGCGGTGATCTCGACGTCCTGCTACACGCTGCTCGTCCGCACGGTCGGTTTGGAACCCAACCCGCATAGAGGTATTATCCGCAGCGCGAGTGCCTATCATCCGGAGATTGGGGGAGCCACCTCGCTGTGTCGCCTCGTGCTTTGATGAGGCTTCGGCGTCCTTTTCTTCGTGACGATGCCGACCTTGTTCTCGACTGAGGTACTGGAGGAAGCTCTCCTTATTCTTTTCGAGGAACCCTTTAACCGCCTCGTCGAGGTTCAACTGCGGTGCTAGGGGTTCTTCTTGGTTGCTGTTGCGACCTCCTCCGCTATGGTATTCTTCTTCACGCAGGGTCGGATGGCCTCGCTCATCGAGACTTTGAACGTGCCCTTCGGGGGTCGTATGTCTTACCGGGCTTTTTCCCGATCGAGCTCGACACGTCCTGCCACCGTTATTGTTGCCGGTAGCAGCCCTGGATGTAATGCTTCTTGTATTCATCGTTGTTCGATTGTTACCCGAGAAAAAGATCGAAAACACAGAATTTTGTTTCCTCGACAGACGGCACCAGTGATCGATCTAGTTTTTGTAAGTTAATAAATGCAATAAAGAACATGAGGAGTTAACGTGGTTCGATCTTTAAAATAGATCTACGTCCACGGAGCAAGAGAATATATGTGTATTGAGTGTGTAAGAAGTGATTACAAAGAGTGTAGATAATCATCTTCTGTCTAATCTAGCCTCTATTTATACACCATAATATTGAGTTCGACTCTAATATAAAATCTTCTCTCATAAGGATTCTTTTAGATATGCATCCGAATCTTCTACGTCTCCACTTATGATATGAGTTGTAGTTGGTTTAGGAGTCTTCTTGTGCCGAATTCACATAGGCCGAGCTTTATAGTCGGGGCCTATTTGTATTGGGCCTCTTCTTGGGCCGAACTTACATAGGCCGAGCTTAATGTCGAGGCCCATTTATATTGGGCCCGATGCTTGGGCCTAGTAGTTGGGCCGTATCCTATCAGTGATCTTTTCATTGAAACTGGTCAAAGTGTATGTATTACAACAGACACTTGGACTTCGTTGCAAAAGTTGAATTACATATGTATTACTGCACATTTCATTGATAGATCTTGGAAGTTAAACAAAAGAATTAACAATTTTTGCACCATTGAAACACATAAGGGGGAGGAAATGGGTAGACTAATTGATAATTCCTTGCAAGAATGGGGTATTGCTAGGGTGTTTTCATGCACTATTGATAATGCTGCTTCTAATGATACTTGTCTCAACTATTTGAAAACACGATTGACTTCTCGGGGTTGTAGTAAGGTGAAAGCGAAATATCTTCATATGAGGTGCGTGGCTCATATTATTGCTTTAGTAGTTAATGATGACTTGAAAAAAGTAGGTTCATCAATTAAGAGAATACGAGATGCTGTGAGATATGTTAGGCGCCTCTCTGCGATTAGTAAAATTTAAGGAGTGTTGTAAAGAAGAAAACATTTCGTGCAAGAGTTTGTTATGTTTGGATGTGCCTACTAGATAGAATTCGACTTACCTAATGTTGAGTGTAGCTTGTAAGTTTGAAAAAGCATTTGAGCATTATGATGGCTAAGATCCTTATTTTAAGCTAGATCTTGATGATGGGGTTCCGATGGGTATGGATTGAGACAACGCAAGGATGATGAGAGACCTACTTGAGGCTTTTTATGAATTGACCATAAGAATTTCAGGCTCATTGTATGTCACCTGTAACGAATTCTTACATGAGATCACTACAGTTAGTGACCTGTTGAAGGAGTGGGTTGATAGTGACGATGAAAATGTCAAATTAATGAGAATAAAAATGAGGGCAAAGTTTCACAAATACTGGGGAGATCCAACTAAAATGAACAGTATCATTTTCTTGAGTGTGATTGTTGACCCTAGATATAAGTATAAATTTCTTGAGTTTGTACTTATTGAAGTATGGGGTGAAGAAATTGGAAAACAATTAGCTCAAAGTGTCCTTGATAGTTTGCATGAGTTGTACGAAGTTTACAAAGGATTGCATGATGTTCCAAATAGTAGTGCAACGAGCCAATCTTCACAACAAACAGAATCATCGTCAACAATGTTTGGGAAGAATCGTATTATGGTTAAGAAATACAAGAAACAAAAGGTCAATGAGGGAGCAATTTCTCCAATTGATGAATCGGATGTATATTGCAAAGAAGCCGTTGTAGGGGCGGAAGAAGACTTTGACATCTTGTATTGGTGGAAGCTAAACCAACACAGACTTCCCATTCTTTCCATCTTTGCTCGAGATATCTTGGCGGTGCCTATTTCTACAATTGCCTCTGAATCCGCTTTTAGTGCCGGATGAAGAGTTCTTGATCCTTTTAGGAGTTCTTTAACTCCTAAAATTGTCGAGTGTCTCATATGCACTCAAGATTGGTTGAGGAGGTCTAACGATCTAATATCAATTGAAGAAGATTTGGATGCTCTTTTGAAGCATGAAGAAGGTTATAGCCTCTATTAATATTCATAACATTTCATTTTTATGTATTAATTGTATTTCTTATTCTTTTGAATTACACTAATTGTTACTTTTATTTTTTGTTTCGTAGGTTTAAAAAATCTTACTTTAAATGAGGTTAGTGAAGTGGTTCAAACGAAGACCACCAATCCAACACCATCAACAACGGAGACTTGAACCATTATTATTTACGTGGTTGTTTGGAGTTTGAATTTGAACTTTGAAGTTTTATTTTGAATATTTGAACTTAATGTTTTGTGGATCATTGAAGTCTTTAACAATTATGGTTGTTTGGACTTTGGACTTCGAATATTTAAACCTGTTGTTTTTTTGTGGCTTTGATTTGAAGTTGGAATATGAACTTTATGGAATATTTTGTAGCTTTTTTGTTTTGTTTATATAATGTTAATTACTTATGAGTTGATATATAGGTATTATTTCTTACTGTTGATAGAGCAAAAATAGGGCAAAAATAGAATAAAATTATGGCAAATTTCAAAAGAAACAGTGTTGTCAGTTTGGACCGGAACCGACCGAACCGGTTTCGGTTCGGTTCAAAGATACATAGCTGTTCGATTCGATCGAGAATTTATTTTTATTCGGTTGATCGGTCGAATTGGTTCGGTTCGATTTTTGACCGAAACCAACCGTTGCTCACCCTTGACTCAGATAGAAGACTCGATCTAACTGTGATCCATCAATACGTCAAGACGTACCAGCATAGACAAGCAACAAAGTCATGTTACTTTTTTATCTATACTGTAACTTATACCAGCAACTCATACTTAAGTTATATCAACTGTGATCCTGTTTATATCTCAACTAACTTAACAAATCATATAGACTTCTGTGATCTTCTATACACTGTATGATCTAATATTTGTATGAAATAATGGAACAACATATGCAATTAAGTAAATAATTCAGATATGAGATTGTAATAACGGTAACAGGAAACATTGTATTCAATATCAACCAATCTGCTTTCAATATACAAATCATACACGATCTCCAACCCAAACCTAACACTACCAATTCTTCACTTACACAAATTGAAATTTCTGAATTTATCTAATTGAAACAAAAGCAATGACTGGATTTCTGGCAAGAAAAGGGTCGGCGAGGATGAGGTTTCAATATTCAATTTTCGCTTATTTAATTTTATGTATTTTTATTTAATTTGTTATTTTAGTGTCTTGCTGTTTTGATGATCTGTTTGATGTGGATCAGAGTGGCATTATGAGTTTGAGTCTGTATTCATGAACTTTATCATAGAATCTGAAATGGTGCTTTGGGTAATGCAGTATATTCTCACGACTTTTTTTTTTTGTGTGTGCGGTTGCTATATTCCAAAATCTTGATGGTGACTATATGTGAATCGGGTTAATAAAGTAGGGATAATTACCGTTTACGTCATAAATTTTGACGAGATTTTAAAAAATATTCCAAATTTTAGTTAATATATCAAAATGTCCTCAACTTTGGTAGAATTTTGAAAAATGTCTCAAAATTTAGCTAATACATTAAAATGTCTTCAACTTGACGATATTTTGAAAAATGTCTCAATTCTAAAGTTTCCGATGACAAAATGCTGAGTCAATTGAGCTATCATGGATACGAGACGGATGATGAGTCATTTGAGCTATAAACCATATGAGAATCCATTGAACTGACATAACATTCAGTAGTCGGAAACTCTGAATCGAGACAATTTTTCAAAATATCTTCAAAGTTGAAGACATTAATATATTAACTAAGTTGAGGATATTTTCTATGATCTCATCAAAGTTTGGGATATTTTAATATATTAATTAAAATTGAAAATATTTTTCAAAATCTCGTCAAAACTGGGGACACAAACTATAATTATCCCTAAAACTTATAGCACACTCTCTGTCTGACAACAAATTAATTTTGCTTTTGTTGTAGCCATTACAGAGACTGGTGTCTTCATCTCACTTCAACGTGAAAATAAGTTCGATTCTTTCTCCCGCTGTTAGATTTGAATGAAATTATTTGATTTTGTTCCTTACATTGGCTAATGATAGCAATATGTTGTCTAATTCCCTCGTGTTTTATTGGTGATGAAGGAAGCTTGCAGTTTTCTAATATTTTTTTTCCTTACTTTAGTTGTAAAATGTGAAGTAGACGGCCGTGGCCTTGAAGAAGGCGTGATGTTTGAAGAATATTTGGATGCTCGGTCCAAATATTCAACGTTACATTACTATATTATTGATTGTGAGGCATTTGATTCTAAATATTGCTTCTTCTTTTTCTGTTCATGCTTCTAGCTCATTATAAATATTTGTGTTATATTGTTTCTAAAGCTGATTTTTTTTTTCCAATATTCAGAATTCTCAATTTCTCACAAAATTTATGTTCCTGTGTTTTATACAATTGAAGTTGAGTAGAATCAGAATAAATTGCAGCTAAGGCCAATTTTAATCAGTGGTGTCTGGTAATATGGTATAAGGCTCTATCTTTTTCTATAAAATATTAAGAATCTAAAGATGATTTTGAGATTCCTAGAAAGTGTGAAAGATTAGAATTATTTTTATCTTCTTCAAAATATTGGAAAATTTCGTCTTCAGTATCTATGTTCTTTAATCAGCACCTTGTCGAGCACTTCCAAGGCCTTATTATCATTTATGGTAGGAATTTCTACCATTAACAAGTCCAAGTAGTTGTGTACATACCATTATCACAATTAAAATTGGCATTCTTCATTGACACTTGACAGTCAACAGATATGTTGAAGAATCGAATATTTTTCTTTCTAAGAGGGTGTTTGGCTGAGCTTATAAGCTCTTTAAAATAGCTTATAAACTGTTTACGAACTTATAAACTGTTGTAAATTGTTTGGCAAAATAAGCTAATAAACAGTTTAAAAATTGTGAAAATAAGCTCCAACAACTTATAAACTCCCCTAAAAATAAGTTGATTAATCCCAATTTATTTTTTCATAAGCTTAAAGCAATTATGATTTTACCAAAACAACCTTATTATAATTCGTTATTTCCTACATATACACTACCAAATTCACATCGTCAATTTTGTCTCTCTAACTCACGATTCTTTTTCTAGCTTATAAGATCAATTATCTAAACAATTTAACAATTTATAAGCTTTTGAGACATTACCTCTTATAAGCTATTGGAGTTTATAAGTTCTCTAAAATAAGTTTAGCCAAACACCCCCTAAATAGCAACTAAGCCGGTTGGAGATATAATATAGTTAAATATTTCGAAGAAAAAGTATAGCAAGTTCAGGAAGAAGGAGAAATAATTATTCCCCTGGGATCAAATACTTTCATGTCTAAAATTCATGTTTGAATGTTTGCTTTTTAGTTGTGTTTAAGATGTTGGATGTTTAACAATTTTATTCTAACCAGTAATGCCAATTAGCACTTTAAATTCTATAATTTGTTCTATCTACTTCCGAAATTTACTCAAAAAAATTATATAGATGTATGTGAATAATCAAACTACCTAGCACTTTGAAAAAGTAAAAAATTTATAGTACAATATAAATGAAATGCTTCCCGTGTATAGATTATTAATTATGAGATTTACTTAACATTGTATCTTTCTGCTCTATTTAGCCGATTCGAGTAGAGACCGCCAAATCAACTGGAAACTTTGATAAACAGGAAAGAAACTGGAAAATAAAATCACTCACCTTAAATGAAATATTTTTTTTCCTTCAACGGATTTGCTTCTAAGATAGTGAAAACAAAAATTTAGATGATCTTTTGTAAATTGTGGTGATATTGGCACTATGTTTTACTTACGAAAATTTGTGTGGAGTAAAGGCGTTGTTTTCGAAAAGAATTGATGTTGTTATTTTCAAAAAAATAATAATATATAAGATGGCTACTTAATTTATATAAAAATATTATTTTGTGCTAATTTTTTTTTTAATATATTTTCATATAAGATATTTATATTATAACAAACAATATTTTAAGGGAATTATCAACGGTGCATCGCACCAGAAAATGTTCTACTATATATTGATAATTGAACTTATATAAAATTACCGACTTTGGAATTTGAAGAGTATCTAATGACTTTATTACATATTCATAAAACTAAAATAAATGTGTCATCCATCCACCAAATACGCTCAATTTAATTCTATTTTGGTCTGTTCACAAAAAATGTTCACTTTCTTTTTTTGGAAACATCAACTTCATATTTTTACCTTAACCTATATACTTATTTACAAAAAAACTACTAATGGCCCTCCTTTTTCATCTATTATCCATTAATATATTCATTTATTATTTATATAGCTCACATTTTTACATCCACTTACTTTACACTCATTACAATTTATTAAAATCCGTATCACTAAAATCAATAAACGAATTTGATCGACGGATGGAGTATAATATTTCAACGTAAACCTCACGTCTTATTGTCTAAATACTTCTCTTCAACCCTTACTAGATATATGTATACATATATTATTTATTTATAATTCTATTTTTCTCTCCCCTCAACAATTATTTTCCCTTGAAATCTTCACAACCTGGTAAATTCTCAGGCTACGGTTTTTCACGCAGAAATAACATTTCCAAATAATATAATAAGCAAAAAGAAAAGTTAGAAATGTAGTTGATATCCCATCAAAACCCAGAAAACCTGAGGTTCATCGTCTTGTTTCTCCTTCCAATCATTGGATGTCGGAAGCGGAAACAAGACATGAAGGCGGCGACGCCGTGGCATACCGGAAAGGAGCATGGAGCAAGGAGGAGGACGAGAAGCTGAAGAGAGCGGTGGAGGAATTGGGCGATAAAAATTGGGTGAGGATCGAGAGATTCTCTGGTTTGGCGAGGCCGGCCAAAAATTGCAGGCTCAGATGGTTGAACTATTTGAGGCCCAATTTGAAGAAATATCCTTTTACAAGAGAGGAGGAAGATTTTATCTTTCTATTGCATGCACAATATGGCAACGCCTGGTCTCGCATTGCATCCAAGGTAAACTTACTTCTATCATCAACAATTTTGGAATAAGTTTTGGGGAAATAACTATGTATTCATCACCTAAAAAAAATTTAAAGATCACATCAGAGTAGATTCGAAGCTGAAATTTGTAGACTTATCTCTACCACTACGTACATAATTTTTTTCTATATTTGGTAAGGTAAAGTTGTAAGATACTAAGTTGGACGTTTATTTTAGAATCGTCAAGTATATATGCTATACACCAAAGATCAATGGACTCATAATATTGCTTTAAGTTTTCTGAAACTGTGAAACTTGATTTTTCTTGATTATTTATTTTGAAGTATTCGAGTGACTTTAGTATTCCAGTTATTAACATAATTATACCCTTGAATTAGTATCACAAATATACGTATAATTGTGGGTGCAGCTGCCAGGGAGATCAGACAACGAGATAAAGAATTTCTGGCACAAGAAAGCTAAGAAACGCCAGAGAGAGGAGCTCCTAATCTGTCCAACACCTAAACACAAGAAGCAAAACCATACACTCTCTCAACTAACACCACCACAATCCCAATCAACTCTGCTCCCCAACACTCCCAACTTGCTCTTCTCCGAAGCATCACCACAACCTCCGACTCATTCCTCCCTCGAGCCAACGAGCTCAGCCCATCAACCCTTTCTATCTCCTCACCAAATGCACTGCTCATCAGTACCCTTGCAACTCAAACTACCAGCCGGACTTGTAGCGCCACCTCCATTTTCTCCACTCAACTTGCGTCTCTCCATGCCTGCACCTTCAGAATCCTCTTTACCCATTCAACATCCAGCAAACTCATCTTCACTGACATTCCCATCCTGCATTGTGGACGAAAGCTTGCTTCCAACTCAACCAATCATCGCACTCCAAGAACAGCTCCCTTCAATCCAATTTAATCCACTACAAACGTTAGGTGTAAATAGCTACATGCATCAAGTAGAATCCAACAGCGATTTGGAGATGATTAATGAATTGAGAAAAGCTCAAGCGCAGGTGAGGTTCCTCAAGAAAAAGTTGAGGCAAAGAGGGATTTCAAATAAGAGAAATCTACTCAAGCAAAGTTCAAGAAACAAACATTTATTCATCACGAGTCCAGAAGAAGGTGAACTGTTGACAACACAAGTTCCATTGGATGAAAACTCAAGCAGAATGAAAGAGATAATAGAAAATAATTCAAGGAGAAAATCTATGGTGAGGAGAAAAAATGGCATCGAAGAGAAAGCAGAGAGTGGAGAATGTGTACAAGAGAGCATAGACTCAGAAATGCCAATACATGGTGAAAATTCATACTCGAAAGCTTCCGTGAAGAAAGGTTTTGAAAGAAAAGAAGAAGTTTCAGTTGACGAAATTTTCAAGATGAAATACTCAGAAACTTTTCCGGAGCAAAGGCACCACAATCATCAAGTTAACAGCCAATACAATGTGATTGCTCCAAATTGGAATTTGTGGGACGAGTGCTCTTCCACTCTTTTGCAGGAGTTGGAGGGAGATTTGTTAGGTGAAAGGTCTCAAATAGACGAACCCTTCTCTCCAAAGAGGGGCGGGGATGCATTAAGTGCAGTCTACAGCCAAAGTAGTGCAACGACTCTAGAAAGACCAGGAGATGAGAGCAGCCAAGTAAGCTATGGTGCCGAATACTTCAAATGTAGCTTGGGACAAGAATTTTCAGATGGGCTGCATATAAGTTATCCAGACAGTAATCTGGGTGCAGAATCATTACATGTGCACCAGAACACTGCAGTGGATCTGGTAGAATGTAGCAATCTGGTGAGTCAGCCAATGGCGGTACATGAGTCTCTGGGACCCCACGATTTCTCTCTCCTTGCCTTTGGTGAACGTTCAGCACCAACACAACTCTGTCAATCAAGCCTTATACAGCACCAATACCATGAAGCGCAGCAGTGCTCTCTCAATGAATTCTATGGAGGGATAACAGAACGCACATCGAGAGAAGAACCTTGGAAACAAGAGTCGATGGAGGGTTTAGTGGCAGATGACTTATGGGTGGAAGATGAAAAATTCTTCTTAGACAGCTATGAGTCATATGACTTCACTTGTTAACACCACTCAGACCAAAAATTTGGTTTTAGTTTTTCCAAATCACCATGCAGAGGCTATGACGTGCGACATTACCTATGAACGAAGCTTCTGATGAGCTCGAGTGTGAGTTTTGAGTTGGAGCTCCAGCTCCACATGCCAGTGTTTACCATTGCAGACTGCATCTGGAACTTCCATAGGAACTGGCATCAGAGTAGATGTTAGTGCCTGTAACTCAGCCTGGAGTTTCTTTACTAGGAACCTTTTGAGAACTATTTCTCAGGTGAAAAAGAAGATTCTAGAGTTTTATGGAAGGGGAATTAACTTTGGATGACAGATTGAAGTTACAATACATAATATTGAGTATTTGAGGATTACATGATCCAACAAGCAAAATTTGTTCAATCCAATCATCAAAGCATATGGTTGATTAAGATTAAGACTATATTATCTTACACTAGAATTTTTTATTTCCACACAAGGATATGATTCTGAACCCATGCAGTGTAGAGAGGTCAAGAATATAGCCAGTAGGAGAACTACACAAATGAGAGAGAAATTGGTAAGGAAACTGAACAATATATCATTATAAGTCACCAAATTATTGACATTTACCAATAAAGAAAAGTTAAAGACAATCTTTAGAGGAGGATAACACAAGATAGATAACTGAAAATATTTACAAAGCGTTATAGCTCCACTGAGCTTTGATCTCAGAGCAATCCAAAAGTATTCTCGCCACTGTAAGTCATGTATAGGAATCCATCCTCATCTTTGTTTTCCTCATAGATAGCCGACATCATTGCAGCTGTAAAAACAAGGGAGCATATTATAAAAAAATACAACAACAAAAAAAAAAACAAGCAGAAGAAATATCAGAAGAATACTGGATTAAGACATCTAAGTTTCTCCTTACCAGTAGGAGGGAGCACATTCTTCACAAAGATAAATATGGCTTTCTCAGCACTGAGCTTAATTCTTTTGCGAACAACATATACAAATTGCCCGACAGTAAGATCAGCAGGAACCAGATATCTGCAGTTTTTTAATTAAAACATAGCAAAAGATGACACTAATTAGGAATAAGACTTGGTCAATAGTTGCAGCTTCATTTCTCCCTTACGTGAACGTGGACAAAACAGGTGTTTGCATTTCTAGAATTATGGTTTCATTCCCTCAAGTTAAAAAATGTATTTTATTTTTACACTAAATTACCGATGCGATGCTGAAATTTTTAAACCAATAAAATAGAGTTATTCACAAGTAATCTACACACAGTAAGTATATAACTAACTTTTTCTTGTCAATATCAGGGATGTCACTTCTTTCAGCTTTCTCCACAATAACCTGCACAGCATGAGAAACAAAACTTACTATACAACTTTAAGAGGCATTTACAAATGAAAAAAAATCGACTCCTTAGTACCGGGATTCTGTCAGGGTACTTCTCCCTAATACGAGCAGCTTCAGCCTGTCGCCTCTCTGCACCATGTAAAACAGTAGTATAATGTCTAAGATCAAACCAAAAATCAACAGAAAGGAAAATAGAAGCGTAGTTCACACTAACACTAATTTTAAACCAGAACAAGAATAGAGATGAGACAATTTCAAGGCACATTGCATTAAAATTTGAGAGCAATATTAAAAAATAGAAAAAGAATATCAAACACAGAAATGCTGCTTAATGATATTCATTTGCTGTCGCCAACATTGGGAAAATAAAAGCCAAAACTGCTCTAGCAAATATTAGGTGCAAACTAACGCAATAATGACAACACAAATCAAGACCTCATTTTATTAAACAAAGATGTAGATTGAAGTTTTATCATTAAACAAAATAAAAATAAAAATACAACAAGCATTGTAAACACAACCCAACACCTCCCCAGCAGAGATGTAGATTGACGTTTAATCATTTAAAAAAAAGAATACAAAAAACATTGTAAGCACAAAAACAAGCACTTCACCGATAAAAATCTCTTCCATAAAATAGCAAATATGAAGACTCAATAAAAATGTAAAAAGGGGGACATGGGCACACCTCGTTCACTCACCTAACCTTTAGATGAAACTAATTCGAGCATCAAAACTTACCAACTACAAATCACATACAGATTAAACTCACCTATAAAGACTAATTTACTGTGAGGTAAATTTTCATAATTCACATCAAGCAAGTAAAGAAACAAAACAAGAAAGACTCGACTACCCTAAATCGCAAAGAAAATCTCAATTATTTGGTACAGATCATACCGATATAATTAATCAAAGTCCAATTAACACAAAAACCCGATCAAAGACCACGCAAGTCTGAAGCCAGTGAAGTTAGGCGCTTAAATTAAAAGCGAATTCAAGGGCATAAATAAAATCTACCCATCAAACAAACCGAATCAAGAACTAGAAGGGAATTAGGGTTAGTCAACCATCAGAAAATGGATTATACCGAGAGGGTGTTCCAACTTGAATGAGCTTTTAGCCATGGCGTCCGGCGACAGCAATCTGATTTGCCTGACAGCGAAAGGAAAAGAAGCAGCAAATTAGGATCGAGGTCTTGCCCTAAAATGAGAAGCAATGATGGTTGTGCAATTGAATGATAGAATCCTTATAGAATAATAAATGAGGGAAAAATAGATAAATAATAGAGACTTGAACCCTACGTATACGACAGAGGAAGAGACGAGGAAGAGTGTGGAGCAATACTTTCTGGCTCTGCTTCTCTATCATGCTTATTTATGCCAAAATCAGAGGGTGGAAGATTCGGATTTTGTTTGGATTTTCTGTCCGAATCGATCCGAAAATTCAAATTGAGAGGAAAATAATCCGATCTAAACCGAATATCCAAAATTAAATCGAAAATTTTATAAAAATATCCGAACCGAACCAGAAAAATTTAAAATCCAAAATTAAACCAATTTTATTAATTCTTATATATATTTATATTAGATTTTAAAATATTTAAATAAAATATTATTATTATATATAAATTATATCTAATTCGGATTTTCGGATTAAAAAAATTCAATCTGATCCGAAAATCCGAAATTTTAAAAAATATCAATCCGATCCGAATCGAAAATCTGAAAAATCCGAACCGAATTTTAAATTTCGGTTTGGATCGGATTGGATATTCGAATTTCGGGTATTTTGCTCACCCCTAGAAACTTGTGTTAAGATTTTTTTCAAAAAAAATAAAATATAATAATACTAGACTAGTTTAAAATTGGTTTTGGCATCCCAAATTCCCAATTGTCTTTATAATACAACAAATTTATCTCTATTTTATAGTAAAAATAGTTGTTCATTCTAAATTGTACTTCTAGGTTCTCGCAATAGTACGAAGCCTATATAGTGTGACAAGGACAACCCAAATCGTATCTCTTAAGGAAGACTTAACAAGGCTTATGATGCGTTACGATGAAAACAATAAATCTAAATCATAAACTTGGTTTGAAAGATCATACTGAAATTAAATTAAATGTAAATGAAAGCAATAGAAAGATTTCAAATTATAGAGCTTAGAAGTAATACCAGTTGCAAAAGATTAATTCAAGAATTTGAGGATAACTAAGGCATTAGATTCTTCGCATTGATTAATTAATTAATGTTTTGCTTAGAAAATTTACATACTCATGAAATCCTCTAACATTCAATTTAAACACTAGACTTTTGTCTCCGTAGATTAAATCTAAATTATAGAATTCCACAAACAAATAAACTATTAGATTACTCATTTTCGGTGAAGTTTAACCCAATTGATTTATACGGATGCAACGTGTTAATCTCTCGATCTCACCCGAAGCATAAACAATTAAATGATGGTCAATCACTCAAAATCAAACCATATAACTTGATTGGAATACTTAAACATTGCAAATAATTACTCAATCAATTTGAATCACCAAACCCTATATGAAGAATTTAGTTCATGTTTATCTCACCGATCAAACAAAGAAAATTCATAATATTCATCAACTAAAAAATCCAATGAAAAAGAGATAATAATTCTTACAATATCAATGTTGTTGTTGAATCTATTCAATCAAAGTGTTCTTGAATCTCCAAAATTGCAAAAGGAATAAGAAACTAACTTTTGGAAGAGAGAAATCGTGGAGGAGGAAAATAGAAAAAACAAAACTAGGGTTTCTTGCGTGTTTAAAACATACATAGTCTCTGGAAATTCTCATGCAGCGTCGAACTCGTGCCCAGCGCCAGACGGGCGCGCTTCAATCTCTCGTGAAATTTGGCACGCCCAGCGCCGATTTCGACCCATCCGGCGCTGAGGAGCTATCTCTGGACGCATGCACTACTCATGGCCCAGCGTCAGCCTTGGCGTGTTCGGCGCTGGGCTTATGCTTCTGTTCCAATCCGCGGGGTCCACCCAGCGCCGATTTCTCTTCGTCCGACGCCGAGGTGAGCTTCTTGTCTCTAGATTGAAGCATACCCAGCGCCGACTTCGACGAGTCCGGCGATGGGGTGTGGTCTCTATCTCCCACCAGCGCCGGCGTCGTCGAGTCCGGCGTTGGGGTGAAGTCTTTGTCTCCCCAACCGAGGTCGCGAAGACGCACCCAGCACCGGCTTCATCGAGTTCGACGCTGGGTTGCGCTTTTATCTTCAAACTCGCTCAAACCCTGCAAAAATCGAAACATAACTTGATTCCAACAAAATATATCCAAAAATCATGAAAATAGGAACCAATTTAACAAAAAAAAACATAACAAAACATGCAAAACAATAGTATTTTATTTACAACAATATACTCTATTTTACAGCAAAAATGAAATATTTTCAAATATTCTAGTTTAATTTTTTAATTTTAATAATATGTGAAACTTATTTTGTTCTTGTCTCACCTTTTCACTTTTGAAAATGATTATAATAGCAAATCCAAACCCGGTATCAAAAGTTACGTCTGCTTCAAACTCCGACGACGAATACTTTTCGCTCTTTAACTAAAATAAATATACATCAGTCTTTCATATCCATAAAATACTATAAAATAAATGACTAAATAACAAAAATCAATTAAATAAAAAAAAAAAAAACAACACAACTACAGTGTTACGCTATATATTGCGCAACATTGTAGCCATCTACATTTTACGGTTTGCATTTGACGCATGATTGAGAGAAAATTGACCGCATATTAGCGTTGAGTGCTACTTTGACCTCTCCGTTGGAGATGGTCTTAGACGGATCAAAGATTCATTAATACACGGAGTTCAGATCGAAAAATACAAGAGCGTGTCTTAGATTTTTGATGATGATTGCTCACGTTTTCACATTAATAATATATACAAGCTAGATATATATGTGGTAATTATTGGATTAAATCTTAAATTATTTGGTTTGTTCAAAAATATTAATAAAAGACCCAAACTATTAATATCGTATAAAAAATGTATGCACTAATGTTTTTGTTTGACGAAATATTGATTCATGTTACTATGTGGCAAAAACTAGGGGTGGTCGGTACGGTATATCAAAAAAAATTCGTCGTATCTTATACCGTACCGAAAATTACGGTATGCAAAATTTCATAACGAACCGTTCGGCATACCGAAAGTCGGTATACCGAAGATTACGGTATGATAAAATTTTATATCGTTAACGTACCGATTTTTACGATATACCGTACCGGACTTCAGTATACCGAAATTACCAAAAATTCTGAAAATTATTGAAATTACCAAAATTACCGAAATGATCGAAAATTACCGAAATTGTCAAAAATTACTTAATTATAATATAGATATATAAATATGAATATGTGACTCGTGTTGTATATTTATATATTTATATATACTTTATTATAATTAACTATATTGATATTCTAATTTAAAAAATAGTAAATCATGTAATTACTTTTCAAGTTCTATAATTTAATTATAATGATATTATATTATTATAATATAGTGTCATTAACTAACTATATTGATATTATAATATACATGAAAATATATACTATTAATGTTTGATTAAAATATAAAATACATATATAGTTATTGAAAGTTTAAGGTATATGTCTAATATAAGTATTTTTCATTACGTACTAATAATATCGACTATACAATGTATGAATTAAATATTATATTTAGTATCATTTGATTATATTTATCTCAATTTATCGATTATAATTATAGATATATAAATATAACTATATAACTCGTACTTATATATTTAATTTTATAATTATGTATATTGATATTATAGTTTCAAATAATTACTTAGTAGATAATGTAATTATTTTTTGAGTTTAACCAATCGGTATCCCATTGCATTAATTCTTATTTTTTATTTTACATCATAATATACATAAAAGTATATATTAAGATTTGATTAAAATAAAAAATCATATACCGTTATCAAAAGTTAAAAATGTGTGTAAAACATAAGTTATTTTCATTATGTAATAGTACGTAATATGGACTATACTATAAATTGAATATACTATTTAACATATTATATTATATAATTTATATTTATTCTATTTATTTACTTTCAAAGTTAATTTAAAAGTTATAATTATTTTAAACTCGTCGTAAATTAGTTATACAACATAGATGTGGCTTAGTTTATAATTATAATTTTATTGAGTATACACGTTCTTATTCATTTTAACTATCAATAATAACAAATTTTGTAATTTATCATTAATTATAAATAAATATATATTTTTAAATTTAATACTAATTATATATAATAAATAAGTATTATATTTCAGTATGGTATACCAGTATATCAAAAAATTAGGTATACCAAATTTTTCGGTATGTACCGCGGTACCGGTATATATCGTGGTACGGTATATATCGGTATACCATGGTATCTAAAAAATTGATACCATTACCATACCGAAAATTAACTGTACGGTATCATGCCGTACCGAAAATTATGGTATATCGAAAATTAGATATTTTTGGTATTTTTTCGACACGGTAAGTCTGATATACTGATTTTTCGATATTTTTTTCCACCCATAGCAAAAACAACGTCGTTTTCACCAGAATAATTTTAAAAAAATTATGATGGCTCTGTTTAATCATCCTTTTTTGTAAACATAAACATATTTGATGTTTTTTTATTGGTGAATATCCGATTGTATATGATATCTTTTATTTGTGTGGTTAAGGTTGATATGTGACTGAATATTATATTTATATTTTCTAAAGCATTCATTTTGTTAATGTAGAATTTGGATGATTTTAGCTTACTTATTCAAAGTTTTGCCAAAAGCCATAAAAGAGTCTTATAAGTCTATAATATAATGCCTCTTAAATATTTTGACTGAAGATGAGATCAATATTTTGGACTCGTGAGGTTATTCCATAGCATCATTTCTATTAATAACGAAGTACTTCATGACTCATTTTATCCGAGAAAATATTGACTTTAATGGAACTAGAATTAGAATCATAGTATTGTTTCTATAACAAAAAAATTCCAAATGAAGTATTGTACAATGTAAGTCCCATTAGATGTATTATATTGTGTTGTGCCTACAAATTTACTGTCACATTTCTTAAAAGTCTTTATGAAAATCATTACTTAGAAATTCTGCATCTTTTTTTTTGTCAATAGTCCTTTATTAATTATCATAAAACAATATTACAGCATGCTACACATAAAGCCTATTTTTAAAAATATTCATTAACCTACTGAAAGTATGAGCTCACTTTTACCATGTAGAAATTTTAGTCCGCTTTCCATTAATCATAAATATTAGTGAAGACATTTTTGATCCAATGTCAATGGTTTGGATCTTTTATTGATATTATTAAAAGTTCAAGATATTTTTGGGACTAGTTAAATAGTTTAGGATTTAATCCAATAATTATCCATATATATATATATATATATATATATATATATGTGTGTGTGTGTGTGTGTGTGTGTGTGATGGATTTGAATATTCACCTGTTTATTCAACAGAAAAATTTATTTCCAGCTCGAAATTTGTTAGATGGCCAAATTTCCAGCTCGACCTATGTATTGTTGAATTTGTATACTGATAGTATATTAGTTGAGCTTGTATACAATATTTTGTATTACTGTTATTTCGATCTCTTATCTGAATTATTTACTTGATTGCATATGTTATCCTATTATCTCATACAAAAGTTAGATCGTACAGTGTGTAGAAGATCATAGAAACCTGTATAATTGGTCAAACTAGTTGAGATATAAAAAGGATCACAGCTGAGACAACTTGATGACGTGTTGTTGGTATAAACTATAAGAAGTAACTTGACTTGATTAATTGTCTATGCTGGTACATCTTGACGTATTGAAGGATCACAGTGATACGAGTTTTTCTATCTGACCGTCGTGAAAAAACTAGATCTCGATGACTTAACGTTGATCTAAACCTAGATAAGGTTTCAGATGAGTATGAGTTACTGATCATCACTTTGACTTGTTATGAGTGGGGTTACATGGGATAACCAAATATCCTCCGCATCTTGGATGGTGATAGTGATTGTATGTCATAATGGTTATCTGTATCAAGTTATTATATCTGTTTAGGATGATAACGTCCCCTTAAGGAGTTCAAAAAAATTATCGTACTAAACCCTATAAGTTGAGTTAGCTCAAGTATAATAATTAGATTAAATGGTACTACTTAATAAATTATTAAAGAAATAATCATAATTTTGGATTATTGATTTATAGAAAAAATTATTGATAAGTTAAACAGAACAAAAGGGAATGACAAAATAATTCAGTAGGAAAAATCAAAATAATAATAAGTTAAAACCCATATTCTTTAATTTTAGTACACTTGCTTATATATTTTCGTTGACTTAAAATTGACACTTCCATATAACTCAACAACTATTCCAAATATAATAATAATAATAATAATAATAATAATAATAATAATAATAATAATAATAATAATAATAATAATAATAATTGTGCTTTTTCTAATTAGTTTTAAACTTAATAATAATAATAATAATAATAATAATAATTGTGCTTTTTCTAATTAGTTTTAAACTTACTAATCAGACTCATCATAACTCATGAGGGTATGGATTTAATCAAACTAATAAAAAAACAATTCTTGGAGCCCAAGCATAGGCGACGTCTTCAAATACACTTTTACCTTCCAAATTTCCTCAAACCGTAGTTGTTCTGTTTAAGTTAGCGGGTGTTTGGCTAAGTTTATTTTAGAAAGCTTATAAGCTTCAACAACTTATAAATTGTTTTAAGAATTTATAAGTTGTTTTAAGAACTTATAAGATAAGGTGTATTAAGAGCTTATAAGATGCTAACGTGTTTGGATAACAAGGGTAAACATGGAAATAAAAAAATATATGAGAGTTATTTTTGTAGTTTTATTGTAACTTATAAGATCATTAAAAAATAAGTTGTGTTTTGAACTTTTTTAATAGAGCTTATAAGCTCTTAGAGCTTATTTTGAAAACTTATAAGCTCTCTAATAATTTAATTTGTCAAACACATTGATTGAGCTTATAAGTTCTTAAACAGCTTATAAGTTGTTTTAAAGAGCTTATAAGCTCGACCAAACACCCCATTAGTCTCAATGGCAGCTGCCCACATGAACGATATCTTACTTTTGTAGAATATAACCTATCATCTTCCTGTTGGATTTGTATACTGGAAGCAGTTTTGGTTGAGCTTTGTATACAATGTTTCCTGTTACCACTATTACAATTTCCTATCTGAATTATTTTCTTGATTGCATATGTATGTCCATTTATCTCATATATAAGTTAGATCATACAGTGTGTTGTAGATCACAGAAGTCTATATGATTGGTTAAGCTTAATGTGATATAAAAAGTATCACAGCTGAGACAACTTGATGACGAGTTGTCGGTATAGGTGCGGTATAGATAAGAAGTGTAATAACCCGAAAAAATTTAAAACTTTTATTAGTGATGTTTAAATCAATTATTTGTGGTGTTTAGACCTTAATTATGTTTAAGGTAACCAACGAAACGAATTAGAATCGATTCGGAGATTGAAAACTAGAGAAAACAAAAACTAGTGACTAGTCCTACCGGATCAGGGTTTTCTGAATAGCCTGAACATAGAATGAAAGATCGAGAATGAATCTTAACAAAAGGATTTCATTTCTAGAATCCTCTTACGAAAATATGTGAGAAGCCAAAGAATGAGAATTTTCGGACATGCTTGCCCGGTCAGTCTTAAAAGTACTATTCACGAGCCGGAACAATTTTCAGTCCGTGTTAATCATGAAAATTAATGATAAAATCAAAATCATGAAGGAATATATTATTATGAATTTAGAAATTATTAGAATCAATTTCTGAAAGAAATTCCTAAATAACTTAATCGAACGCCGGGAAAATATACCGGAAAAATCCTAAATTTATCCGGATGACCCGAAAATCGAACCAAGGGTTTAAATCAATAAAATATTATTTATAAGACTCAAATTAATTATGAAAGCTCAAGAATTCAATAGAATTTCGAATGAGCATAATTTAATCGCTTAACGCTGTTTTTCCGCGATAACTCGGAATTGACTTATCGGATGCCATCCGAACTTCATGAAATTATTATGAATATTGAAATAAGTCTTTTTAAGGCTATTTAAGATAATAAAACCTTAAGCTTACGAGAAATCAATCGAAAGTGCGTTAAAACTTAAAGAGTCGGTATTAACATGCCAAATCGGATAATTTGACAATTCCTTCTCCCAACTACCACCAAGACCACCCCAAATGGGTTAATGACAGCCCTTTAGGCTTCCAAGACAGTAGACATTGGTCCATTACAGCCTTCACCTTTGTGAGCCATTTTTCTCTATCTTTTTCAAACTTTTCTCACTTGTTCTTCAAGCTTTTGAGCTTCAATCCTCATTCCAAACCATTCAAACTCTCAAATAATTATTATAAGACCATAGAAAGGTAGTATTCATCATCCTCTTTCATCCTAATGGAGTGAAATTTTTGTTTGAATTTTTTTTAGTTTGAAACCCTAGTTTTGCTCCTCATTTTTTTCGTGACTTTTTAGCCACCAAATTCTCTCAAGCCATGAATAAAAAATGCTTAGAATAATGTTCTAAGGCTGTATTTAAAGTTTGGTAATTTTTGGAGCATGTTTAATATTTTTTTATTTATGTTTTATTTCTTTTTATATGAGATAAAGCATGCTATTGTGAATATTATATTATATTGTTGCTTGTTGATGTATTAGGAGCATGTAGAATAAATATGGTAATTTTCAAAATATTTTTGAAATTTTCTTGCATTTGTTTGATTTTATTTGTTGAGAAATAGTTGAGGTATAGTGTTTAATATATGATATGAACATCATATATTAATCTTGAAATTTTTAAAATACTACTCCTATTTTTCAAAAATGGGAAGAATTTATTTAAGTAATTTTAAGCCATTGTTTGATTTTATTTGTTGAGAAATAGTTGAGATATAGTGTTTAATATATGATATGAACATCATATATTAATCTTGAAATTTTTGAGACACTACTCCTATTTTTATGAAAAGGCCGAAACTTTATATATATATTTTAGGATTTATTTGATTTTTAATTGTTGGGAATAAAATGATATGTGATATTATAAATATTGGTTGATGTTTAAAGTTAATATTACATGTTTATTGCATATTATAAACATATGGTGAAGTGAATGGAATTTATTGAATATATATGTATATATATTATAATTATCAAAAATATACATGTAGTAAAAAACATGTGTTTTAATTTTAATGTATGATATGAGATGATATTTCATGCTTAGTATATGATATAAGCATGATATAAATTTTGTGAAATTTATTGAATACCAATGCTCATTAAATCATGAATACCGAAAACTATATGCTAAATTAACCCATGATTTAAAATTTTATATGATGATATTGAATTGGAAATTAAATTCTATAGTATGATAGGAGTATATCATGATTTTATTGGAATTTATTGGATACATATGCTAATTATTGCTAATTATCGAAAACATAGCAAAATGGTTAAGTATGTGTTTAATTTTAGTGGTAATGATGCTATGATAGTTAATTTATAAGCTTGGTATAAATGGTTGTGATTGTGATGAATGAATGAAACACTTATGCACACATACACAATGATTGTGTAGTATGTTAGAAATTAGGGTTTCCTAACGTTTTCGTATAGTTTATGTTGTGTATGATATTGTATAGTGTTGAATGGTTATGTTTATATTGTACCGACAAACAAAACCCCACGTAAATAACATAATACTATATGTACGAGAATCCAAAAGAAATCGACAAATTTCGATAACTTAAGAAGGAGTTAACGAGAATCGAAGTTAGACATAAATTAGGGTTTGCTATTATTAAAAGGATACTCAAACGTGAGTTCCTAAGTTAGAAAAACCCAAAAGCCGAGCTACAACGTTGATACTCAATAACGACAACCCAATACGACGTTAGATTGAACGATTATAAAACTTATACAATTCCCGACAAGTTAAGATAAACAAACAACGTCGTAAAGTATAAACAAAGATTTGAACATAAAATGTCGATCCTTATGTCCCAAAGGTCGAGTTAATATCCCCGAAGAATTTCATCTATTCCTAAGTACTTACTTACATGATAGCATGTGCTCACTTGAATCATAAGTCAAGACTCCTCTTTTATTTGTCGTGCTAATATGACAAGTCGTCAATCATAACTTAATAGGACGTAACTACAATTGTTAAGTGTAGTTAGTGGCTAGAGAATATCCTAATTTACCAATCATAATTTGATTACCGACAATCTATAACGTAATAACGTTTAGAATAACATTAAGGTTATGAGTCGAGGATAGACTCGGAGTATGTGAATCATCAGTTGAAGTTCACCTATGAATAATGAAGTAATATGGTTTGGGAATTGGGAATGTAAGATAATAGAAATTATCTTAAAACAATCACATGAAATCATAAAGAAACCCTAACTGGGAACCTTAAGTCGTAATTTATAAATGACCTTCGATTGATAGAAAGAATCTAAGAACGGCTATTTTCTTATGAAGGGTTTGAGCGTACGTAGTCGGCAAGGAAGGACAATCACACCTGCTCGTTTAGAACCACTAGCTTTGGATTAGCAGGTGGGCTCTCTTGAAACAAAAATGATGTGTATATCTATCTCAAAGCATGATTTACAAAAGCTTTATGAAATATTATTACATAAACTGTTATTGACTGCCAAATATTTATGTATTGTTGTTATCCTATCTGAGATTGGTATATCCAATGTGGTATGTGAATGTGTTGGTCCACCAACGTTAAAAAATGGTAACGATCGGATCCGACTTAGTTAAGGACTAACTCGGATTGTGTACATGTGTGACTGTGTGTTAAGGTTAGCTATCTCGACCGGTCACGGCGACTATGTGTAGGTGACCACCTCCATAGTGCGCGAATGAATGAATGATTAGATATGGAAACAACGCGAATGAAATAGTCAGGCCTAACGCTTTTGAGAAATGATAAAATGTTTGATAGACATGAGTCTTTCAACTAAAATCCTCATGTGCTATTGTGGGCAGTTCAATAACTTTTGATAAAGAAAATATTTTCGGCAATGAGTCCACTGAGTACTTTTGTACTTAGCCATGCATCTCTTTTTTGATGTGCAGGTTGAGCAAGGATCGATGATGGGTGCGAGGTGGTGCAGAGTAGCAGTTATTTTGTTGCTTATTAGAAAGGATTTCTAGAACCTTTGGCATGCATCGT
The DNA here is from genome assembly GCA_036937905.1 of Salvia rosmarinus. Classification (NCBI taxonomy): domain Eukaryota; kingdom Viridiplantae; phylum Streptophyta; class Magnoliopsida; order Lamiales; family Lamiaceae; genus Salvia; species Salvia rosmarinus. The sequence goes on from CM072819.1 coordinate 90,305,008, forward strand.
CATATGCATGTCCACACGTTTATTGTCGCCAACTCGATATTATTTTGATGTTTTGATTATAACAACTTTCATACCGATTGAACTTGATGTCGCACTGCCTCGAATTGTGCCCCGATTGGGTTATATTTGAACCTCGAACCTTTTGACGAGTCCTACGTGACTCGAGTTGGTATGAATAGCTTATCCCTTTTAGTCTATGCGTTATCGAGTAGTTAAATGGTTAATTGCATCGATTAGTTATATTTATATCCATTGCTTTATCATACCGGTGGCGATCCATATGATCCGCATTCTTGGGGAAGTCGGGTCTTCACAAGTGACTTGACTTAGTTGTTTGTCTATCTTTGATGCGTCACTGACGTATTGATGGATCATAGTGAGATGAGTTCTTCTATCTGACCGTCGTGAAGAACCTAGATCTCGGTGACTTACGTTGATCTAAACCTCGATAAGGTATTAAGTGAGTATGAGTTGATGACCATCACTTTGACTTGTTATGGGTGATGGTTACATGAGTTAACCCAAGATTCTCTGCATCTTGGGTGGTGGCAGTGCTTGTATGTCATGCTAGTTACGTGTGTCAAGTTACCGTATCCGTTTAGGATGATGACATCCCCTTAATTGTAGGGATAACATATGTTAACCCTCGCCCCGAGGATCCATCTTGGGTGTTTAATTCACCATACATTGATTATAAACCTAGCATGCGTCTATATAATTAAATCGCAACACGTAGGGGTTTTCACGTGTTTACCTTTGGATCTGAAGAGGTCGATGGAACGAGATGAACGGATCGAACGGATCGGACTCGTGCTTTGACCTTCTGGACTGTATCCCGTTTGCCCAATCTCCAACGTCGAGTGAGGACGATCTATGGAGAATGCTTCGGAAAATCACCCAATGCACTCTCACCAAAACTCACGAAAATTCTCTCTCTCAAACACAATGAGATGACCGAAAATTGTGTGTTAGTTATGTGAGCATTAACCTAGACTTTATCTCATACCTTATATTTATAATGCACTACCTTAATCCCATATGGAAATTACCATAATCCTATATGGAATATTACCATAATCTTAGGATTGTTTCCATACTCGTGATTATTTCCATACTCGTGATTATTACCATAATCTTATATGGAAAGGATCTATGCATATACCATAAATATAATATTATCCTTGTGGGATAAAGAGAATAAAATCTTGCCATAGGAGCAATAGGGGCACCGATTTTCCTCTTGCTACGGGCTTTGGATGGGCCGACCAGGGATCAAATGCAAGGAATAAAGATGGGCCTCAAATAAATTAATTATCTTATATTCACCCGAACATAAATTAATTTATAAACATTTATTCATGCCACTAGAGAATAAATGCCGACTTACCCTTTATTACCGAAGTTGAGTCGGGCTTGCACTTAGACATTACGAATCCCGTATTTAAGATATCGAACGTCCATTAATTATTTATAGATTCGATCGCTTAAAATAATTAATAACTTCATATCCTTAAGTAGTACCACTCAACCTTATTATTGTACTTGAGCTAACTCAACCGCGGGGTTTAGTACAATAAACCTTTGAGCTCCTTAAGGGACGCCATCATCCTAAACGGATACGGTGACTGACATGATAACTAGCGTGACATACAAGCACCGCCACCACCCAAAATGCGAGAATCTTGGGTTAGAACATATAACCTCACCCATAACAAGTCAAAGTGATGGTCGAAACTCATACTCACCTAATACCTTATCGAGGTTTAGATCATCGTAAGTCACGAGATCTTGGTTCTTCACGACGGTCGATAGAAGAACACATCTCATCGTGATCCTTCAATACGCCGAGACGTATCAAAGATAGACAAGCAACTAAGTCAAGTCACTTCTCATCTATATGCAGCTTTAAACCGACAACTCGTCCTTAAGTTGTCTCACCGTGAAACTTTTATATCTCATTAAGCTCGACCAATCATACAAACTTCGTGATCTTCTACACCGTATGATCTAACTTATATATGAGATAAGGGACACGATATATGCAATCATGTATTCAAATCGATAGGAGATTGTAATAGTGGTAACAGAAACATTGTATACAAGCTCAACCAAACTGCTTTCAGTATACAAATCCAACATTAAGGAGCTCAAAAGGTTTATTGTACTAAACCCTGCAGGTTGAGTTAACTCAAGTACAATAATAAGGTTGAGTGGTACTACTTAAAGAATTAAAGATATTAATTATTTTAAGCAGTCAGACCGCTGTAAATAATTAATGGACTTACGATATCTTAAATACGGGGATTTGTAAAGTCTAAGTGCAAGCCCGACTCAACTTCAGAAATAAAGGGGTAAGTCAGCATTTATTCTCTAGTGGCATGAATAAATGTTTATGAATTAATTTATGTTCTGGGCTGAACATAAGATAATTAATTTATTTGAGACCCATCTTTATTCCTTGCATTTGATCACTGGGCTGGCCCATCCAGACCTGTTGCTTAGAGAAATTTCGTCCCCTCCTAATAGAGTCCCACTGGGACTCTGTTTTGATCATCTCTATCTTAAGTGATATTATTATATTTATTAGATATGCATAAATCCTATCATGATAGGATTTAGGGTTGCATTATAAATATAAGGTGAGAGAGAAAATCAATGGCTAATCCTCAAGTGAAATTTTCGAGAATCATACTTCTCTAAGTGGGGATTTTCGAAAACTTTGAAAGGAGGAAGGAAGACGGATTTCTATAGCACTCTCCATAGATTGTCCTCACTCGGCATTGGAGTTTAGGCAATCGGGATACAGTCCAGAAGATCAAAGCACGAGTCTTGATCCTTTCTTCCCCGACAGATTCGCAGGTAAACACGAGAAAACTCCTACGTGTTGCAATTAATTATATAGGTGCATGCTAGGCATATTATCAATGTATGGTGAATTAAACATCCAAGATAGATCCTCGGGAGAGGATTAAAATCAGATTTCCCTACAATTGGTATCGAGCCGTGTTCGAGATCTTGGCTCTGTTGGATTAATTCACGTTTGATTATAACGTGCACAATTAATTAATTGTGAATCTGTCGTTCATCATGGCTCGTTTTATTTTAGTCGGATTTTTATTTTTCACCACGAGAAAATCCGTGGTTAGATTATATTTTTTCTTATAATTCTTATCTGTAAAAGAAGAACGAAGACAAAAAGCACGAAGAACGAGACGATGGGAGGCACGCCGAAAAATCGGACGCACGGCCGAGAGTGAGCGGGCGACGGCACACGAATGTGCTCGGCACTCGCAGCACGTCTCGATAGTTGTGCATTTTTCCCGGCAGTTTCGACAGATCTGGGTGGACAGGGGCGAGGGTCGACGGCAAATCTCGACGGCTTCGGAAGGCACGTCGCGCAGCGTCTCTCGGTAGATGGGCTTGGCGGGGTCTTCGGCAACCTTCGGCAGAGCGCGCGAGTCGCGCGGGCAGAATGCGGACGAGGCGTTGCGGGGTGCGTGTTTATCCCGCGGAAACCTCAGCGCGCGGTTTACTCGGCAGTAGGGTTCGGGCGACAGCGCACGAGTGCCCGTCGCTCGAAGCTCGCGGGCAGGCCCTGCGCGCAAGTCGCACGCAAGATTCTCGGCATCCTCGGCAGCAACTCCTCGGCAGATGGGCGACGAGGAAATCTCGGTGCTCGCCGAGGTGGTCGACAGGGCCCAGGTGAACGTGCACGATGAGGCGATATCCAGCGTGCACACCCGCGCACGCACGCGGGCGACGTCGACATCTCCTGAGCGATTGCGGGCGAGACTCGGCAGACCCCTCGGAAACGTCGGCAGCTGCTCGAAGATCTCGGCCAGACTACTCGACGAATCTCGACCAGACGAGGGGTGACGAGGGGAGGCTGGGCAGCTGGGCGGCGGATGTGCGGGATCCTCGGTGAGCTCGGTGGCTATTCCTCGGCAGGGTTCGATAATGTGCGGCTGGGCGGCTGGGTGTGCGCATTGGCTGTGCCGTAGCGCACACGGCCCAATCCACATTGGGCCGACCCGGCCCGTTTCGACCCAAAACCCGTTTTCGGCCCAGACCTAAATTTTCGACCCTGTTCCAGATTTTTGGCCCGATCCGACCCGATCCACTGTTTCGGCCCGTTTTCAATTTTTCGGCTCATATCCAGTTTTGACGAATCCGGTCCGTGCCCGTGCACGCGAGGCCCGTTTTTGAGATTTTGAAGATCTGTAATTTGTAAATTTATGTAGTAAATTAGGCAGGGAAGTACAGGATCCACGAGTGGGCCGCGATGAACGAATTTATTTTATTTTTTATCGTTCAAAGCATGTCGTTGATGTTTAAATTATACAGAAGCATGCTATGTATGTTTAATTACGTAGATAAACATATTATATGTTTTCGTGATTGGATGCGCATAGTAAGCATGCTAGGTTTATCGCGTTTTCAAGCATATTTTAGAATTACGAGCATGTTTTACATGTTGAATTCTATAGAAAAGCATGCTAGGATTACGTGATCTGCATGGACAAACCTTTTGAAACAAAAGACTAAGCAAGTAACCCGACATATTAATTTTTTAAAAATTAAAATGTCAAGACCTCCACTTTTTGATCTCTAAACAAAGTGATACGCACTGTGAGTAAACGTCCACACGCGTGGCTTGCTTGCACGGTTTATCATAAGTTTGTTAGATGAGATTTCTAAATAAAACATTTTAATCTATTGAGAAGTGGGAGCTTCATGTGTAAACGTCCACACGCGTGGCTTGCATATGCGATTTTCATAAGTTCTCTAGAGATAGATTTAAAATGAGATAACAAAGGAATTTGGATTGGAAGTGGTATGATCCTAGTGAGTATGCCAATTCTAATAATTCATTTTCTGCTGTTAAAATTGTGGTCATTGCTTAGACATCACCTCAAGTACAACTTTCCGCGAAGTCCCTTCTTGTGATAGTGATGTGGTCTAGTAAGGTCCAATCATAAATTTCATTTATCATAAGGATAAGTTGACATGGATTGAAATTAAACGACTAAAAGGTATATTTTAGTCTGGTCGAGGGGTTCATGTGTAAACGTCCACACGCGTAGCTTGCATGTGGAATTCTTTGGGCGATTGGAGGTTTCAATTAATATTGTTTTATCAAAAGGTTACAATATTATTGTTATGAATTATGTGCGATCGTATGCTTATGTGTTTACATTAATTTTCAGATATTTCTCTTACAGATTATCAATATACTCGCACAAAATCCTCTATCCGGTCCAAATTTTATCGAGTGGAAGCGAAACATTGAGATTGTTCTTCGCCAAGAAAATTTATTTGTACTCACTACACCACGTCCCAAACCTCTAGAAGATTTATCTCATCACGAGGAGCGCAAGGAGCACGAGAAATGGGACAAATCAAATAGAATGGCAAAGTGCCTTCTTTTGGTCACCATGTGCGAGTCCTGCAACTCCGAGATCGAGAGATAGAAGATGCGACCACTATATGGCTAAATCTCATGAAATCGTATGAGAGTCGGACAGAATCGCTTGTCATAATTTGACAAAATCAATAATGTCAAGTTCAATGAAGGAAAGCGATTCAAAGGTGCGTGACCATGTAGAGCAAATGATCAATCTCTTGGAGAGCTCGAATTGGTTGGAGGATATATTGATGACGTAGTCGAATCGATATGAACCTCAACACTTTGCCCAAGTCTTTTGATGACTTCAGTTCGTTATGGAGTAGTACTTTATGATAATAGTTATACTCTAGATTCATTGCAAGAGGATCTAGTAACGGAAGAGCGCAAAATGGACAAAGATGCTTGTGATCTTTAGTACGCACCTCAAAGAAAACACTACTTTATCGAAGATGAAAAGGAAAGTGGAATTCAAGAGATGCTTGGGCTAAAGAAAGAGTGGGAGTGTCTGAGGGCTCTACCAATGGTTTGAAAAAGCGAAGGAGAAGGGCAAATGCTTGAGTGCGGTGAGACTGGGCATTGGAAGGCTAAGTGCCCCAAGCTCAAGGCTCAAGTACGTCATTTGCTTTAATAACGGAAACATGTTTAGCGACTTGTTCTACTCCTTCATGGGTAGTAGATACGGGTGCGACTGATCATGTTTGTTACACCTTGCAGGGGTTTCGCAGATAAGGGAGCTGCATGATGGCGAGATAACGATCTCCATGGGCAACGCGGCGAAAGTCGAGGCCGTTGCAGTCGGAGATGTTACTTTATGTTTTGATAGGACGCTTTAGTATTAAAAGCGTTTTATATGTGCGGAGTTTCGACAAAACCTTATTTCGCTTTGAAACTATTTATTCATGAATATTCAGTTGTTTTTTATAGTGGTGTTTCTATCATAAGAAATGACGAAGTTATCTTTGGTGGCACTATATATAATTCGCTTTATACTATTTCTGCCAAACATAATACCTTTAATTATGTTGCATCTATATCAAACCTTAATAAGAGAAAGTTTTCTTCGCAAGATGACGCCACATTTCTCTGGCATCTTAGATTAGGTCACATCAATCTAAATAGGATCCAAAGACTGGCTAAGAATGGATCGTTGGGTGATCTCATAGTTACTACGTTCCCGATCGTGAATCACGTATAGAAGGAAAGATGTCGACCGGACCGCTTCAAAGCGAAGGGTTATAGAGCGAAGAAGTGTTGGAGCTAGTCCATTCGACTGTGTGGACCTATGTCCACATAAGCTCGTGGAGGTGCAGTATTTTTCACTTTCATTGACGATTACTCAGGTGCGGATACATATACCGCTTCACCGCAAGTCTCGAATGTTTTGAGAAATTCAAAGAATTTAAGGCGGAAGTGGAGACGAAGCTTGGTAAAAGTATAAAGTCATCGCGGTTTGATCGCGGTGGCGAATACCTCGATGAACGAGTTTATGGACTATTTGGTGCGGTGTGAGATTACCTCCCACTCACTACACCGTGCACACCACAAAGAAAATGGTGTGTCGAGCAAAGAAATATGACTCTTTTAGAAATGGTTAGATCGATGATGAGTTATGCAACGTTGCTATTTCGATTACGGGGTATGCTTTAGAAGCAATGATATCTTGCTAAATCTAGTACCATCCAAGTCGAAAAGACCCATTTCGAGTTGTGGTTTGGTATGACTGGTTTAAACCACATAAGGATATGGGCGATCAAGACACGTGTCTTTGAACAAGAAGGCGATAAGTTGGAGGCTAGATCGATGCGAAGGTCGTTTATCGGCTATCCTAGAGGAATGAAAGGTGGTTATTTCTATAGTCTAAGGATCAAGGTCATTATTAGCACTAATGCCCGATTTTTAGAAGAGGATTATATGAAAACCATAAATCCAAAGTTGAAATCATTCTTGAAGAATTAGAAGATGATCGTATTCCGCCACCGATTAAGCCAAAGGTGCGAGATGTCGGTAATCAGTGGGAGGGATCGACACCGATACTTGAAGAAATTGAAGTGGGTCGAGTTCCACCGAGATATCGGCCGTATAAGTGGCTCCTATCCGAAGAAGTTGTGCAAAATAGAGAACCACAAGTTATCGCACCCATCGTTGCCATTGTGCGATGGCGCCTCGTCGTGTGGGAGGTTGTTCGTCAACCCGAGCGATTTATGTTCGTGGGTGAATCTTCGGTTTAGTCCCGTGAAGCGAGCGGCAATAATCGACCCATGGACATACGGTGAGGCGATCTGAAGACATTGATGCAAGATCATGGCACACCGCTATGGACTTAGAAATTGAGTCCATAACACTATGGATGTATACGAAAGACATCTCTACCGGATAATGAGGAAGCCGTAGGTAGTAAGTGGGTATCTGAGAAGAGAGATTCGGATGGAGAGGTTTCGACTTTTAAAGCTAGGCTTGTGGCGAAAGGGTACACTCAGATTGAGGGCATCGATTTCGATGAGACCTTTTCGCTGTAGCAATGCTCAAGTCCATCGAAATTCTTCCACCATAGCGACCACTTAAACCCCGAGGTTTGGTAAATGGATGTGAAAACCGCTTTTCTAACGGTTACCTTGAAGAAGGTAGAGACATCTATATGGAGCGAACCCAAGGTTATGTGGTGAAGGGTGAAGAGCATCTAGTATGGAAGCTTAAGAAGTCCATTTATGGACTTAAGCAAGCTTCACGATCCCGAACTTACGCCGACGAGGTGGTAAAGTCCTATGGATTTACCCAGTTGCCTAGAGAAAGTTGTGTGTATCGTTTAGATGTCAACGATGATGTGGTATTTCTTGCACTTTACGTAGATGACATCCTTCTACTTGGCAACAATGTGAAGTTGTTATCGACGTAAAGAGTTGGTTATCCGATCGCCAAATGAAAGACTTAGGAGATCGTACATTCTTGGGATCAAGGTTTACCGAGATCGCAAGAGAAAATGTTGAGCTTATCTCGGGCGTCTTACATTGATCTTGTGATTACTCGTTTTAGTATGCGCACCGCCAAGAAATGATTGGTACCTTTCAGGCATGGCGTTCCTTTATCTAAGGAGCGATCACCCATGATCGCAAAGGAGATAGAAGAAATGAGACAAGTTCCTTATGCTTCGCCGTGGGAAGTCTCATGAATGCAATGCTATGCACGAGGCCCGATATCTCGCTATGGTGTAGCATAGTAGCTAGATATCGATCTAACCTCGACAAGCTCATTGGATGCGGTAAAGCATATACTCAGTACCGAAAAGGACTCGAGATTATAGGCTAGTTTACCATGCGATAGTCTAATGCCTTTGGGTTACTCGGACTCGGATTTTCAAGCTGATCGTGATGAGAAAAACTCTACCTCAGTCTATGTGTTTACCTTGGGAGGAGGAGCCGTATCCTGGCGGAGTGCAAAGCAGAGATGCATTGCGGACTCTACCATGGAAGCCGAATATGTAGCCGCTTCGGAGGCTGCTAAAGAGGCAGTATGGTTTAAGAACTACATGGATCTAGATGTGGTACCTGGTTTGCCCAAGAGTATCATAGTTAGCTCGTGATAACTTTCGGTGCGATGCAAACTCGAAGGAACCACGGACCCACAAGGCAACAAAACACATAGAGAGAAAATACCATGTCATACGAGAAATCGTTAGACGAGAAGACATGCTGATTGAAAAGATTGGTACTGTGGATAACCTAGCTGATCCATTCACGAAGAGTGCGCAAAAAGTCTACGAAGAGCATATTCGAGGACTTGAATTGCGCAAGATGGCACCCACTTAGAAATGAAACTTTTGTATAAGTGGGAGAAGCAAAGTGATGGTGTTGTTTGTAATAGCTAGTAGAGACACATTGTTTACTAAAAGTTTGCTTTAGTAGAAGTGGGAGATTGTTGGATTTGTATCTTTGGAAGCGCTTTGGTTGAGCTTGATCTGATGTTTCGTTACCACTATTACAATCTCCTATCTGAATTGTTTTCTTGATTGCATATGTATGTCCTTTTATCTCATATATAAGGTAGATCATACAAGATGTTGTAGATCACGTAAATCAGTATGATTGGTTAAGCAATGAGATATAAAAGTACCACAACGAGACAACTTGAGGATGAGTTGTCGGTATAGAATTGCTTGTATAGATAAGAAGTGACTTGACTTAGTTGCTTGTCTATACCGATACGTCATTGACGTATTGATGGATCACAGTGAGATGAGTTCTTCTATCTGACCGTCGTGAAGAACCTAGATCTCGGTGACATACGTTGATCTAAACCTCGATAAGGTATTAGGTGAGTATGAGTTGCTGACCATCACTTTGACTTGTTATGGGTGAGGGTTACATGAGTTAACCCAATTCTCTGCATCTTGGGTGGTAGCGATCTTGTATGTCATGCTAGTTACACGTGTCGAGTCATTTGATCCGTTTAGGATGATGACATCCCTTAAGGAGCTCAAAGGTTTATTGTACTAAACCACTGCAAGTTGAGTTATCTCAAGTACAATAATAAGGTTGAATGGTACTACTTAAGGAATTAAAGATATTAATTATTTTAAGCGATGTAAGCGTTGTAAATAATTAATGGACGTACGATATCTTAAATACGGGGATTCGTAAAGTCTAAGTGCAAGCCCGACTCAACTTCAGAAATAAAGGGGTAAGTCAACATTTATTCTCTAGTGGAATGAATAAATATTTATGAATTAATTTATGTTTTGGGTTGAACATAAGATAATTAATTTATTTGAGGTCCATCTTTATTCCTTGCATTTGATCCCTAGGCTGACCCATCCAGGCCTGTTGCTTAGAGAAATTTCGTCTCCTCCTAATAAAGTCCCACTGGGACTCTGTTTTGATCCTCTCTATCTTAAGTGATATTATTATATTTATTAGATATGCATAAATCATATCATGATAGGATTTAGGGTTGCATTATAAATATAAGGTGAGAGAGAAAATCAATGGCTAATCCTCAAGTGAAATTTTTGAGAATCATACTTCTCTAAGTGTGGATTTTCGAAAACTTTGAAAGGAGGAAGGAAGGCGAATTTCTATAGCACTCTCCATAGATTATCTTCACTCGACATTGGAGTTTAGGCAATCGGATACAGTCCAGAAGATCAAAGCACGAGTCTTGATCCTTTCTTCCCCGACAGATTCACAGGTAAACACGAGAAAACTCCTACGTGTTGCAATTAATTATATAGGTGCATGCTAGGCATATTATCAATGTATGATGAATTAAACATCCAAGATAGATCCTCGGGAGAGGGTTAAAATCATATTTCCCTACACTTCCCCGCCCTCTGTTTCTTCTGGAGAGACATAAATGGGATCGTATTCACATATCCCTAATCCCATTAGTTGGGATGACTATTAGGGTGTCGGGTAGTCGGGTACCCGATACCCGACCCGAAAAATATCGGGTATAGGGTACCCGATTACCCGACAATCGGGTCTCGATATCGGGGTCGGTATTGTTCAGATTATATGTTCGGGTATCGGGTATACCCGTCGGGTAATCGGGTATACCCGATACCCGATTTAATCATAATTGAACCCTAATTAACACTACAGTGCCTACACACATACGGCTACACAAACACATCACATACACAATTCTGTCTTCTCTCTCTCTCGAGTCTCAACACAACACAGTCGCCATCTCTCTCTCGCCTCTGACGTCTATCCCTCTCGCCTCCTCGTAAGTGCGCGCCGCCTCGCCTAGCTCACTGTCGTGTCGTCTCGCCTTGATCCGTTGCGCCGCCTCATCTAGCTCCGTCGCGCCGTGCACGCCTGACAGTCCCCGCGAGTCGCAACGCTCAGCTAGATCGAGAGATTCAGGGGCAACTATATATTTGAGGTACGAAATTCACTGATTCAGGGGCAACTATATATTTTAGAATATATAGTTGATGTATGTAGTGGTTATCTCACATAGATTCAGTCATTATTGGATGAGAAATTGTGAGAAGAAATCGAGAGAGAGGAAGTCGAATAGAACAGCTAGATCTTGAGGATAAAGATAGCTTATTCTTGCCCAATCTTGTAATCTTTTTACTGCCATTGATTAGTGAAATTTCTCAGTCGTCTTCCCGTCCACGTAAATCCTCATCTCCTTTGAGTTTCTGCATTAGAGTTAATCTTGTGTTTTTGAGTATTCTTGATTTTGTTTGCGTTCGTCGTTCTTGATTTTGTTTGCTACTGTAAACAGCATAATACATATTACAGTTGCTAAATTATGAATGCAACTACTATACTTTCTCAATACATATTATAAATTTTGTTTGGGTAATTCGGGTACCCCTGACTAAAAAATTCGGGTCGGGTCGGGTCGGGTAAGTTATTCTCTCAAATTCGGGGTCGGGTACCCGATTTTTTTGGATAGGATACCCGACCCGTACCGAATAGTCACCCCTACCCATTAGTAGTGATTATAGTCGACAACTTACTCACCCAAAATTCCTGATTCATGAATTAAAAACCTATATTAATTGATAATTGACCGATTAACAACACAAGCAAAACTTCCCTTAAGCTTACCAATTTACAATTGATCGCTGATTTCAAAATAGATTGACTAATTTACGTTAATTGCACATATTACGATAATTGATAATATTAATAACATCATTAAAATATAATTAAACATGAACAAATCAATTCATAATATGATCAATAATTGAGTATTTTTCCAAGTGTGGTTTACATCGTCATGTGGTTTGCGGTATTCTTGGCAGACAGACCGGGTTTACCCAATACAAGCCCATGAGGTAGCGGTGCGGGTTCCCCATGATACCAAAAAAAATAAAATAATAATTGAGTATTTAATATGATATTTACTACTTAATTTCCAAAAACGAAAAGGTGAAAATGGAAAATTGAAGTTCCTTTTTTTTGGTAATCCATAATCATTACTATATATGCATTAAATTATTATAATCGCCAAAACTAATGTCCATAATTATTCATAATATATTAGTTATTGATAAACTAATCAATTCATATTATACAATTATGATAAAAAAAGAGAGAGGCATATTTATGCGACTTGCATAAACTATTCTATTTGAAAAAAATTAATGTATAACAATATTAATAATGGATATGTAAATAAATCTGAATTATAATCAGTAATGGAGAGCATAAATCTATAATAACATATTTACGCTAATTGCATAGATTACGTTAATTGAAAATTTTATGTCTAATAACATGAAGAATATATTAATTATTGATAAATAAATAATGGTCTGTTTCAATATATTTTTACTAAAATAAATTTCCAAGTATGGTTTAGCAATTAAGAATTATGATTTCTCAAAATTATAGTAGTACAAAAATAAATACTATAAGTGGAAAGAAAAATAATGCATTAAACAAATTAAACTTATTATATTCGGCAATCCATAATTACTTTTATATAGTATATAGATTATTGCACAAAACAATAAAATTATATAAAAATTTACTTATCTGAATAGAAAACTCATTCTTTAGAAAATCCAGCTCTTATCGATAAAATTTTCGCTCCTACATTTAGTACTAGGTGGAAGACGACACCACGTTACTCTTCATGTACCAAAACCTAAAAGAACAAAAAACATACACAAATTGAACGACATAAATAGAAATATATTTTATACATTGTCACGTATTTCGACTCTAATGTCTAATGAAACATTCAGATACAGACACGAAAGTCTCAAGCAAGTAGCAACAACATTAGTAGCTCATAAGTTAAAAGGGCTTCGAAAAGAATTTCAAGTCCTATCTTGTTGACCCTCTTTAGAAGGAACAAAAGGGGGATCAAATCGTCTAAACACCCTGTAGGCAGAAATCACAGCCAAAATCAGGAAACCACAAACAGCAATTACATGCAGAATCAATGCTATCTTCAATCTGCTGCAGAATTTCCCATAGGAAGCACAAGCTGAACTCCATGACACCACTTGATCACCATTGTAGGCCAAGTAGAGGAACTCAACCAACGCCGCCATCGAGGTCACCATTAAGTACGCTAGCACCTGCTCGTACGGGACCAATCAGTCATAAGATAATCCTACGAGACTGTCTATTTTATTTTCGGGGTAACTCATTTTTTGGTCAACGACGCGACTTTTACATCTTGGAACATAAAACATGACATTCACAATATGCGTGGCTTACAACATCTCACTGTTTCCGGCTAATTAAAGCTAACGCGGTGGTAAGGCTAGTACACTTGGACTAATTATGCATGTGGAAAAGTTGTGGATGTCATCGTTAAAGATGGCCTGCGTCCATATGTGCTTTTCGGTAGCCACATCAGCTTTAAATTTCTCTAATCTCGATCGGTGTTGTAAGCCACACTAATCGAATTTTTTATGCTAAATTTAAAAATTCAATTGTTATAAATGAAAAAATGAATAAAAATTAAGTCATTATATACAATTAAACTCAGATCAATGTACACATGGATGTGTGGCCGAGCAGGGAGGCATTAGAATACAGGACAAAAAGTTCAGTTTTTCCATTTCTACTAGAAAATAAGAGTTATAGGAAGAGTAATAGAAAAGAAAGGGTCAAAGCAACAGCAATTAATGCACTCCCATGAAATAGGACATGTTTTTGGAAGACATTAATGAATTGCCAACTATAAATTCAAGATTCCCCAATTTGGAAGATGAGAATTGAATTGGACTTGGTTGAGAAAATTTATTGCCTCAACTAATCAACACTTATAATGCACCGTGCACTTAAATAAGATTGACTATCAAACATATTTTCTCCTACTTCATCTACAATACTAACATAATTTGTTGTCAGTAGTACGTACAATATATGAAAATCACGAGCATTGTAGTTTCTATTTATAAAGGTGCAATTAAGGCATGGGCGGATCTATGAAGGAGCTACATAGGATTACAGTCCAGTGCAAGCTCCAAACTTTTTCTTTTATTCATGTACTATATTAAGCCCAATTCAGAATTAACTCAGTCGAAAATAATTAAAAACTAAAATAAAATTGTTATTTGTTGAATTGTTTTCTTTTACAATTGCCTTAGATACTATAAATTCTTTCAAATAATTCAATAGTAAGGATATTTGAAAGCTTGCGATAAATTACATCCTAAAGATTTCACTAGTGTTTTATATTGATGAATCATTAGTGTTTTATATTGAAAGAGATTTTATTAAATATATAGATATAAATATAATTATTGATGAATTTTATATATTGAAATATAACAAGATAGTACAATTTATGAAAACATAAAAATATTTTGGTACTTATGAAATTTAATGCGACGAATTACTTATTTTTCAGTTCATCCCATTATCCATTTCTAGAATTAAGGTACAAAATGTAATACATACTTAAAAAAATATACCTATACATGAAACAAACGTAAATATAATTTTTCATTAGTAAATATATATTGTTGAAAGACCTAGATAAAATTATTCGAAATCTTCTATGCGTCAGATTAAATATGATTAAAAGTTATTAATTCCAACAACACATATATCTATATGGTCAGCTAAGTTCAAACATGTGATATTTAGGAACCCAAAAAATCGAAATCAACTCGATTCAACTCATTTACATCCTAAAAATCCAACCAAATCATAATAGGGATTTAAAAATGAAGCCAAACCTGATCAGTAACGAAGAAAAGCCACGCTTTAGTGAGCAAGCATCTGAGGTATGAAGATACAGCAGCAAACAGAGCATACACAGCAGCAATGGCGCTCACGCAAACCATATACCTGCCCCCATCACAACACATTAACAACAATTAACTAGAGAGAGAGAGAGAGAGAGTTCTTACTTGAGCCCAACGAGGTCATGAAACTCCAATTTACCATAATCAGAGTTATCCTGGCGATTGTTGACGGCAATCCAAATCGAAGCAACGTTGAAAGGAATCACAAACAGTCTCAGCGAGAAATCCAACAGTTTGAGGTCGGATGCATCCATCTCCTAAAATATTACGCAACAGCAAAATTGAGCTCCCCAAATATATAGAAGAGAGAGAAGCAAAAAGTAGAGAGAGAAACTAGCGGAAAGAGGGAAAAATGGGATGTGATATGATGTTGATATTGGTGGTGGGGTGAGGATTGACAGAAGTGTCGCTGAAATATAATGGAGCATAGCTTTTATTATTACAGTGTTAATATGAAAAGATTTTATTACTCAAATATTTGCGAGATCCAACGGCTCTCCTCTTGCTTGGTAGGTGTGGACCACTTAGAGAGCGACACGTGTTCTCTTCCGAAAGAAAACATTGCACCACTATTTATTTCTTATTAGTTTTGTACCCGTGACATACACGTAAATATATTTATCAATATTATAACATTCATATATTATAATTAATCACCATATATTTTTATATTATAAATTTAGCCCGAAATTCTTGTATTGATTCGAATAAGTAAAAATAAATAAAAGCAATATTTGTAGCAGGCAGGCACCACACATGTTCCTTTGTTTTCTCCACTATTTCATACAATAACCACGGCCCTATCCTAATGACTAATATTAATATTTAATGGTGTTAATTTGAATAGAAGAATGCTAGTCAAATAAATTTTTGCTTCTTATATGTGTAAAACCAAATCAACTACTAAGTGAATTTCACACATCAACTGCACAAAGTCAATTCTTTGCTCTAGACTCAAAAATTTAATAATGATTGATTTCAACTTTATGATAATTTTCTCCATATCATATTCATTTGCTTAAGACATCCACGCCAATCTCATAAATCATCATGATAAATAAATATTGAATCAATAAATTAAAACACTATCATAGTATCCAAACAATTGAAAATTATAGAGAATAATTTTGTATTGTAAATTTTAAAATACTTCTTTGTATACAAAATACTAGAACTGTAGAAGCACAGTCCTCCAACGCGAGAGACATTACAAATCATTTTATTATACTTACTTATATAAGTGATTGTAATTTTATTGTGTTTTTCTTTCTTTTCTTCTGTTATTCTTGAACTTACTCATTTTTTCTATTTAATGAAATTTTTACTGATAGAAAAATGACATAAATAAACACATTGATGGGATATGACCCAACTGCTTCGGTCCACCCACAGTACTAAACGAACGCCGACCTAATGGACTGACACTACACTTAAGCGTTCAAAGCCCAAAGATCCAAACTCTATTCAAGACCAAGTCAAACCAGGCTAATTGGGGATCCGGTTATGGAAGGAGATCGTGATCGGTTATGGAAGGAGATCGTGATCCCACAAATCGAGGATCCAAGACATCTTTGAGATCCACAAACATGTATAAATAGAGGTTCGGTCGATGGTAGAAATGTTAGCAACTTATTGAATACTAGAGCTTTTAGATACACTCATTGTAATCCATTATAGTGAAAGTATTGAGGAACATCACCTCCGTGGACGTAGATCTCATTCCCGATCGAACCACGTAAAAACTCTTGTGTTCTTTATCGCTTTTCATAAATCTACACTAACACAAGATTTATCATTGGCGCTGCCTATGGAAACTTGAACAAAAAGCTTCGCTTTTCTACAACTCAATGGCAAGAACTCGTGCAACGCTTAGTACCGCCGTGGCCGGCAACAACCGCGTTGAGGATGATCAAGTAGTCACGCAGTCAGCGGAAGGGATTGCGACGCCACCAACACAACACACCGAGGGTTACATGGAGAACATTCCCATACACCGTGGATCGCCGACCTAACGAAGGAAGATGCCGACCTCAATCACCGGGTGAGCAGGCGGTTCCGATCTCATGAGGTCCTCGCCAAGCCGTATCCGAATTCCTCAACGCCAATCTCGCCCAATTCCGAGTTTCCTCAACCAGAGGACAACGGAGCGGCACCTCAAGAGCGCCCGGTTGGTGGTTACGGGGCGCCGGGTCGTTCGCCTCCGAAGTGATCAACGCCACCTCGACGTGATAGCCGAGAACGCGTAAATCGCCCCGTCGTCCGAAGTCAATCACCTCGGCGGGACGATCGCAACCATTCACCCCCACGCCGCCCTCGGAGCCGCGCCTCCACCTCGGCGCCGTCCTGTCAGAGCCGAGCGAGACAGAAGAGAGGAGAGGCGGAGTCGAACTCCCCCTCGAAGAGACGATAGACGCCGCTACCAATCTCCCACCCCTCCAGAGAGAGATGGCAACGAGCTTCCGGGGTTCGACCGATACGGGAGGATCATCTCTCCTCTCTCCAGAGAAATCTTAGACACGCCCTTGCCCCAACGATATAGGGCACCCAACATCGCTGCCTACGATGGTCTTGGGGACCCCTCCGACTTCCTTTTTGCCTACACCACCAACATGGCGAATCAAGGAATGGAAGATTTTCATATGTGCAAAATCTTCCCCGAGGTGCTGATCTCCAACGCCCAACGTTGGTTCACCTCGCTCCGTCAGAACAACATACACTACTTCAAGGATCTTATGGATCAGTTCAAATGGCGCTTCTACCAGAAGATGCCACATCAGCAACCGTCGTCCGACCTGCTCACTATCCGCCAAGGACGGGACGAGACGATGTCTAATTTCGTCTCGCGGTTTATCAAGGAGTCCCTCAAAATTGATGAAAGTAACGATCTTTACATCATCAATGCGTTCAAGAACGGGATTCGACACGTGCCACGAATAAAGAGATCACCAGGAGAAAAGCGAAGATGGCGAGTCGCCTCTGGACTCTGGTCGACAACTATGTCAAATGGGACGAGTCAGATCGCAAGAAGAGGGAGACCTGGGATGAGCAGAAGGTCGAAAGGAAGAGTCCAGACGACCGAGGAAGAGGCACTGATCGTCGAAGTGTCTTCGATAGGATCAAGAAAGGCCCGATGGAATCCAGGCTGGGACCTCGGCTAAACCCTGGTGGCAATGCGCCTCATCTGCTCAAATCAAGGGCGGAAATATTTGAGCTCCACGCTGAGCTCTTCCCGAAACCCCCTCCCATGAAAGGAGGATCCAAGAAGAGGTCGACGGAGAAGTATTGTGATTATCACCAAGGGTATGGTCACAATACCGAAGATTGCAGAAACTTGAGCTCGCAGATCGATGAGCTCGTCAAATGAGGAGCGCTTAAGAAGTACCTCGGCTGACCTGAGCCGGGGAATAAGAAGCGCAGAGGAAAGAATGGAGGTGGCAACTGCAGACCGACCTCAACGACGATCCAACCAGAAGATGACGAGGACGAAGGTCCCAATGCCATGAAGCAAGTCTACGCCATTACCGGACTACCCATAGGTACGACAAGGTCGTCGTTAAAAATGAAGCTCGAGGCGGTCCCCGAGAGCCAAAAATAAGCGACTCGGGATGGGGAGAACATCGTGTTCTCCAAAGACGACCCAAGATGCAAGATCATGCCCCACCAAGACGCTATCACAATACAAGCCGTGGTGGGCAACAAGAACGCCCACGGGGTCTACATCGACATCGGTGCCTCCGTCGCATCATCTTTCGTAGTCCGTCTCGATAAACTCGAGGTCGGAGGGATCAAATACATCCCGCACCGTCCCAGCCATGGAGCTTCACTCAGAGGCGGTCCAACCCGAAGGTGTCATTACCCTTCCGATTCTGTAGGACGTGCTCCCGGGTCGATCACTAAGGCTATTCAGTGTTGGATTTGTATACTTGAAAGCGGTTTGGTTGAGCTTGTATACAATGTTTCTGTTACCACTATTACAATCTCCTATCCGAATTGAATACTTGATTGCATATATCGTGTCCCCTTATCTCATATATAAGTTAGATCATACGATTGTAGAAGATCACGAAGTCATATGATTGGTCGAGCTTAATGAGATATAAAAGTTTCACACCGAGACAACTTGAGGACGAGTTGTCGGTATAGTGCGGTATAGATAAGAAGTGACTTGACTTGGTTACTTGTCTCATGCCGGCACGTCTTTGACGTATTGAAGGATCACGAGTGAGATGAGTTCTTCTATCGACCATAGTGAAGAACCTAGATCTCGGTGACTTATGATGATCTAAACCTCGATAAGGTATTAGGTGAGTATGAGTTGCGACCATCACTTTGACTTGTTATGGGTGAGGTTATATGTTCTAACCCAAGATTCTCCGCGTCTTGGGTGGTGGCGATCTTGTATGTCACGCTAGTTATCAGACGAGTCACCGTATCCGCTTAGGATGATGACGTCCCTTAAGGAGCTCAAAGGTTTATTGTACTAAACCCCGCAGTTGAGTTAGCTCAAGTACAATAATAAGGTTGAGTGGTACTACTTAAGAAATGAAGATATTAATTATTTTAAGCGATCGATTGCTATAACTAATTAATGGACGCTCGATATCTTAAATACGGGATTCGTAATGTCTAAGTGCAAGTCCGACTCAACTTCGGTAATAAAGGGTAAGTCAAGATTTATTCTCTAGTGGCATGAATAAATGTTTATAAATTAATTTATGTTCAGGTGAACATAAGATAATTAATTTATTTGAGGCCCATCTTTATTCCTCGCATTTGATCCTGGGTGGCCCATCCAGTTCGTAGCCTATGGAAAATCGGCGCCCAACAACACTCACTATGGCAAGATTTTATTCTCTTTATCCTACAAGGATATTATTATATTTATGGTATATGCATAGATCCTTTCCATATAAGATTATGGTAATAATCCTCGAAGTATGGTAATAATCACGAGTATGGTAATTTTCATAAAGTATTATGGTAATTTCCATATGGGATTATGGTAATTTCCATATGGGATTATGGTAATTTCCATATGGGATTAAGGTAGTGCATTATAAATATAAGGTATGAGATAAAGTCTGGTTAATGCTCATAATTGATCATCATATTTTCGAGAATCACAAGAATTCTTGTGAGGATTTTCGAGAGTTTAGTGAGTACATTGGGTGATTTTCCGGGGCATTCTCCATAGATCGTCCTCACTCGACGTTGGAGATTGGGCAACCGGATACAGTCAGGAAGGTCAAGCACGCAGTCTCGACCGTCTCGATCCGCTCGATTCGTTCATCCCGATCCACCTCGACGGATCCAAAGATAAACACGAGAAAACCCCTACGTGTTGTAATTAATTATATAGGCGCATGCTAGGAATATAATCAATGTATGGTGAATTAAATATCCAAGATAGATCCTCAAGCAGGGCTAAACCTAGTTTTCCTACATTGGTATCGAGCACGAGATCGATTCTTGGCTCTGTTGGATTAATTCACGTTTGATTATTACGCGCGCACACCAATTGTGGATCCGCCGTTCATCGTGGCTCGCTTTTGTTTTGTTGGGTTTTGTTTTTCACCACGAAAATCCGTGGTTAGATTAGATTTTTCCCGCAAATCTTATCCGTAAAGAAGAACGAAGACGAAAGCACGAAGAACGAGACGACGAAGAACATCGGAGAAACCGGACGCCAGCCGGAGAGGTGCGCGGGCGACGGCACGCGCGGCGTGCTCGGCGCTCGCAAAGCCCTCCGCTGCTGCCGCGTTTCGGCGGCGGTCGCGGCGTGCTGGCGTGCGCGTTCGGCGAGCGAGGCGGTGGTGGCGCGCACGGCTCGGCAGCCCGAGCGGTGCGGGCGCGCTGCGCCTGCGGACGCCTCGGCCCGCCGGCGGCGAGCGGTGCTCGGCGAGCAACGCCAGAAACCTCAATGAGGTCTCGGCAGTGCGGGCGACGCCACGCGCGCGCTGCGCGCGCTTCGGCGAGCGAGACGCTGCAGCAGCGCGCTCGCTGGCCGCGCGCACAAGGCGTTCTCGGCGCTCGGCCCGGAGCGCGTTTGCGCGAAACCTCGTGAGCAGTGCGGCGGGGACACGGGCGACACGGCGCGCAGATCGGCGGTCCTCGCGAAGCTCCACGCGATCGCGGTGGCGGCACGCGATAGGCGCGATGGCGCGGCGCCAGGCGGCAAAGATGCGCATAATGCGCGCGCTCGGCGGATCTCATGCGACGAGGTGCGAGTTTCACGCACGGAAACCTCAACGCCGGATTTCTCGGCACCTCGGTAGACGTTTCTCGGCGGATCGCTGGGCGACTATCGCACGAGTCGCGCGGCAGGTTTCTCGGCAGATGCCGACACCGCGCGCGATGACTCGTAGCCGCTCGACGAGGCGCGGCGTCGGCGCCTTCTCGGCGCCCGGCACCGACGAGGCGAAACCGAGGCGGCGCGCGCGAAAGGGCGGCGACATTGTCTTTGGGCGTGCGCGGGGCTTGCGCTTGCCTGCACGGCCCACCCCATCTTGGTCGACCCGCCCAAATCGCCCAAACCCGCTTTTCAGCCCGGATCCAATTTCCTACTGAATCCGCTTTTGACGAATCCGTCCGTGCCTGCACGCGAGGTCTGCTGAGATTTTATTCTCATGCTGCAATTCTATGTAATAGATTAGACTTGAAAGTGCACGGGTTTCACGAGTGGGCCACGATGAACGCTTTATTTTATTTTTATCGCTCATCGTATGTCGTGGATGTTTATATTATGCGATGTATGCTATGTATGTTTAAATTACGTTGACAAACCATTATGTGTTTTTCGTAATTGGATGCGCATAGTAAGCATGCTAGGTTTATCACGTTTATCGAGCATATTTTAGAATTACTGCGAGCATGTTTTACATGTTGAGTTCTATAGAAAAGCATGCTAGGATTACGTGATCTGCATGGACAAACCTTTTGAATAAAAGACTAAGCAAGTAACCCGACATATTAATTTTAATTAAAATGTCAAGACCTCCACTTTTGATCTCTAAACAAAGTGAGGCGACCGTGAGTAAACGCCCACACGCGTGGCTTGCTTGCATCGCTTATCATAAGTTTGTTAGATGAGATTTCTAAATAAATTTTTTAAATCTATTGAGAAGTGGGAGTTTCATATAAACGCCCACACGCGCGCTCAGCATGTGCGATTTTCATAAGTTCTCTAGAGATAGATATAAAATGAGATAACAAAAGAATTTGAATTGGGCGGTATGGTCTAGTGAGTATGCTAATTCTAAGAATTAGCTTTCATCTTGTTAAAAATGTGGTCATTGCTTAGACATCACCTCAGTACAACTTCCCGCCAAGTCCCTTCTTGCGATAGTGATGTGGTCTAGTAAGGTCCAATCGTTAAATTCATTTGTCATAAGGATAAGTTGACATGGATTGAAATTAAACGACTAAAAGGTATATTTTAGTCTGGTCGAGGGGTTCATGTGTAAACGTCCACACGCGTGGCTTGCATGTGGGATTCCTTGGGCGATTGGAGGTTTCAATTAATATTATTTTATCAAAAGGTTACAATATTGTTGTTACGAATTATGTGCGATTGTATGCTTATGTGTTTACAATAATCGTTTCAGATATGTCTCTTACACCGATTATCAATATGCTCGCACAAAATCCGTTATCCGGTCAAAATTTTATCGAGTGGAAACGAAACGTAGAGAATGTTCTCACCGCCAAGAAAATTTATATATACTCACCGCACTCGTCCCAAACCTCTGAGCGATTTATCTGCGATAAGGGCGCAAGGAGCACGAGAAATGGGACAAATCAAATAGAATGGCGAAGTGCCTTTCTTTCGGTCACCATGTGCGAGTCCTCGCAACTCCAAATCAAGAAATAGATGATGCAGCCACAATATGGTTAAATCTCGTGAAATCGTATGAGAGTCGGACGAGAATCGCTTGTCATAATTTGACAAAATTAAGTATGCCAAGCTCTATGAAGGAAAGCGATTCAGTGCATGACCATGTAGAGCAAATGATCAATCTCTTCGGGGAGCTCGAATTGGTTGGAGGATATATTGATGACGTTGTCAGAATCGATATGATCCTCAATACTTTGCCCGAGGCTTTTGATGAATTTCGTTATGGAGTAGTCCTTAATGATAAGAGTTATACTCTAGATTCATTGCAAGAGGACTTAGTAGCGGAAGAAAGCAAAATGGGTAAAGGTCTTGTCATCTTGACACATCTCGAGAAGACCAACGCTTTATCGAAGATGAAAAGGAAAAGTGGAATTCTAGAGATGCTAAGGCTAAAGAAAAGAGTGGGAGTAATGTAAAGGGCTCTGCCACGGTTTGAAAAAGCGAAGGAGAAGGGCAAGTGCTTGAGTGCGGTGAGGCCGGCATTGGAAGGCTAAGTGCCCCAAGCTCAAGCGTGAAGGTCGTCGTTTGCTTTAATGTGAAACATGTTTAGCGACTTGTTCTACCCAATCTTGGGTAGTAGACACGGTGCGATCGATCATGTTTGTTACACCTTGCGAGGTTCCCGCGACAAGGAGGCGAGTAATGGCGAGATAACGATCTCCATAGGCAACGCGAAAGTCGAGGCCGTTGCGCAATCGGAGATGTTACTTTATGTTTTGAGAGAACGTTTAGTTTTTAAAAGACGTTTTATATGTGTCGATTTTCGGTGGAACCTTGTTTCTGCTTTTCAAAATTATTGGATATTCTGTTATTTTTGATAGTGGTGTTTCTATCATAAGAAATGACGGTTATCCGTGTTGGCACTTTATATAATTAAGCTTTATACTATTTACGCAAAACATAATACCTATAACTATGTTGCATCTTCATCAAACCACAAAAGAGAAAGTTTTCTTGAAGATGACACCACATATCTCCGGCATCTTAGATTATGTCACATCAATCTAAATAGGATCCAAAGATCGCTAAGAATGGGCGTTGGGTAATCTCAGATTCTCCATTCCCAAATCTGCGAATCTCGTATAGAAGGTAAGATGTCGACCGGACCTTCAAAGCGAAGGGTTATAGAGCCAAAGAAATGTTGGAGCTAGTCCATTCGACTGTGTGGACCAATGTCCACACAAGCTCGTGGAGGTGCGAGTATTTTGTCACTTTCATCGACGACTCGAGGTGCGGATACGTATACCGCTTCACCGCAGTCCGAATGCTTGAGAAATTCAAAGGGTTTAAGGCGGAAGTGGAGACGAAGCTTGGTAAAAGTATCAAGTCATCGCGATCCGATCGCGGTGGCGAATACCTCGATAACGAATTTATGGACTATCTAGTGAGTATGGGATTACCTCGGTCAACAAGATTTCACCGCACACCACACAGAAATGGTGTGTCGGGCGAAGAAATATGACTCTTTTAGAAATGGTTAGATAAATGATGAGCTATGCGCAAGATTGCTTATTTCGCTTACGGGGTATGCCTTAGAAACAATGACACTTGCTAAATCTAGTACCTTCCAAGTCGATCGAAAAGACCCCTTCGAGTTGTGGTTTGGTATGAAGCCTGGTTTAAGCCACATAAGGATATGGGCGATCCGACACATGTCTTTGAACAAGAAGGCGACAAGTTGGAGGCTAGATCCGATCTGAGGCTATTTATTGGGTATCCTAGAGGAACGAAGGTGGTTTATTCTATAGTCCTAAGGATCGAGAAGGTCATTATTAGCACTAATGCCCGATTCTTAGAAGAGGACTACATGAAAAATCATAAATCCAAAGTTGAAATCATTCTTGAGAATTAGAAGATGATCGTATTCCACCACCGATTAGGCGAAGGTGCGAGATGTCGAGTCTAGTGGGAGGATCGACACGGATACTTCAAGAAATTGAAGTGGGTCGAGTTCCACTGAGATACCGATTGTCTGAGTTGTACCTACCCGAGAAGTTGTGCGAGATAGAGAACCACAAGTTTACACCCACCGTTGCCATTGTGCTGTGGCGCCTGTCAGTAGTGGGAGGTTATTCGTCGACCCGGCGATTTATGTTCGTGGGTGAATCTTGGTTTAGTCCCGTAAAGCGAGCGAGCAATAATCGACCCATGGACGTTCAAATGAGTGATCTGAGACAAAGATGTCAGCGGTATTGTGGTATTCTTGCACTTTACGTAGATGACATTCTTCTATTTAGCGACAATGTGAAGTTGTTATCGGATGTAAAGAGTTGGTAATCCGATCAGTTTTAAATGAAAGACTAAGGAGATGCAACAGACATTCTTGGGATCAAAGTTTACCGAGATCGCAAGAGGAAAATGTTGAGCTTATCTCGGGCGTCTTACATTGATCTTGTGATTACTAGTTTTAGTATGCGCACCGCCTAAAAGGATTGCTACCTTTCGGACATGGCGTTCGGCTTTCTAAAGGAGCGATCACTGCGATCGCAAAGAAGATAGAGGAAATGAGACAAGTTCCCTACGTTTCCGCCGTAGGAAGTCTCATGTATGCAATGCTATGCCATGCTCGATATCTGGCATGGCGATGAGCATAGTAGCTAGATATCGATCTAACCACAGACAAGCACATTGAATTGCGAAAGCGTATACTCAGTATCCGAAAAGGACTCGAGATTATAGGCTGTTTACCATGCGGATAGTCTAATGTCTTTGGGTTATTCGGACTTCGGATTTCAAAGTGACCGTGATAAGAATAAGTCTACCTCGGACTATGTGTTTACCTTGTGAGGTGGAGCCGTATCTGGCGGTGTGCAAGCGGCGATGCATTGCGGACTCTACCATGGAAGCCGAACATGTAGCCGCTTGAAGGCTACTAAGGAGGCGGTATGGTTCAAGAACTACCTCGAGGATCTAGATGTGGTACTGGTTTGCCCAAGAGTATCATAGTTTCTTGTGATAACTTTCGGTGCGATGTGAAACTCGAAGGAACCACGGACCCAAAGCGACCAAACACATAGAGAGAAAGTACCATGTCATACGAGAAATCGTTAGACGAGGGGCGTCTTGATTGCAAATATTGATACGACGGATAACCTAGCGGATCCATTCACTAAAACTGCATAATAAGTCTACGTCGGGAGCGTTAGAGGCTTGAATTAAGCTAGATGGCACCCACTTAGAAAGGAAACTTTTGTATAAGTGGGAGAAGCAAAGTGATGGTTGTGTGTAATAGCTAGTAGAGAGACATTGTATACTAAAGTTTGCTTTAGTATAAGTGGGAGATTGTTGGATTTGTATCTTGAAAGCGGTTTGGTTGAGCTTGTATACAATGTTTCACTGCTACCACTATTACAATCTCCTATCTGAATTGAATACTTGATTGCATATATCGTCCCCTTATCTCATATATAAGTTAGATCATACGGTGTGTAGAAGATCACGAAGTCCGTATGATTGGTCGAAACTTTAATGAGATATAAAAGTTTCACACCGAGACAACTTGAGGACGAGTTGTCGGTATAGGCTGCGGCATAGATAAAGTGACTTGACTTGGTTACTTGTCATCTTTGATGCGTCTTTGACGTATTGAAGGATCACGGATGAGATGAGTTCTTCTATCGGCCAGTAGTGAAGAACCCAGATCTCGGTGACTTACGATGATCTAAACCTCGATAAGGTATTAGGTGAGTATGAGTTCTTGACCATCACTTTGACTTGTTATGGGTGAGGTTATATGTTCTAACCCAAGATTCTCGCATCTTGGGTGGTGGCGGTCTTGTATGTCACGCTAGTTATCTTTATCGAGTCACCGTATCCGTTTAGGATGATGACGTCCCTTAAGGAGCTCAAAGGTTTATTGTACTAAACCCTGCGAGGTTGAGTTAGCTCAGTACAATAATAATGTTGAGTGGTACTACTTAAGAAATGAAGATATTAATTATTTTAAGCGATCGATTGCTATAAATAATTAATGGACGTTCGATATCTTAAATACGAGGATTCGTAATGTCTAAGTGCAAGCAGACTCAACTTGGTAATAAAGGGGTAAGTCGGCATTTATTCTCTAGTGGCATGAATAAATGTTTATAAATTAATTTATGTTACGGTGAACATAAGATAATTAATTTATTTGAGGCCCATCTTTATTCCTTGCATTTGATCCTGAAATTTGGCCCATCCAGGCCCGTAGCCCCATGGAAAATCGGCCCCCAACAACACTCACTATGGCAAGATTTTATTCTCTTTATCTACATAGGATAATAAGCGTGCATTTACGTTTATTATTGATATTTACGTTTATTATTGATATTTAAAGATGAGTTTAGATCGTTTAATGTGCGTTTATACATCGATTCTCAATGTTTCATCTATTTCTAGAAGATATTGCTCTTGGGTGTTCTTTTGGTGTTGTGTAGGTTTATATGTTGAAATTCGAAGCAAGGAGCGAAGCACGAGCCAAAGCGAGCAATCTGTCAGTTTCTA
The DNA here is from genome assembly GCA_036937905.1 of Salvia rosmarinus. Taxonomy (NCBI): domain Eukaryota; kingdom Viridiplantae; phylum Streptophyta; class Magnoliopsida; order Lamiales; family Lamiaceae; genus Salvia; species Salvia rosmarinus. The sequence continues at coordinate 90,332,518 of CM072819.1, forward strand.
GCGACCAGACTGGCGGTCGCCGGTCGCGACTCATGACAAACCAGTGGCGCCCGGAGGAGCGACCGCGACCTCGTGCGAAAGCAAGCCCTAGCGCCGAGAACTCAGCTGGGCGATTTCGCGACCGGTCGGAATTGCTAGCGACCGCTAGCCGGTCGCGGTACCATGCGACGCAAGAGAGGACCATGACGAAGAAGAGCGGGAGATGGCTCATGGTCGAGCTAGCGATCATGAAAGCGATCATCGAGGAGAGGCGGCGGGCGTAAATTAGGGTTTCCACCCTTTTCTATAAATAGGCGAGCCCTTGCGCCCGAAAGAGACCAATCGCCCCGGAGCTCGTTTTCCTCGGTTTTCCTCGGTTTTCCATTCTTTAGCTTTAGTCTTTATTTAGTTTAATTCTAGTATTGATTTTCCGTTGTTCTAGTTTAGTTTATCGTTTCGTTATCGATCGGAACGTTTTTGTCCGATCGTTTTCCGTTCGTTCGCTTGGGATTGGATTCAAGACCAACCATTGTTCATCCAACGCTTCCCTACGGGTTTTATATATTTAATTTCCGTTTTTATGGTTAAATCGTATTTTATTCCGTTTATTATGTGCGCTAGTTTTCCGTTCTAATCCTAGGGTTTGCATGATTCGATCCTATATGTTGTGAGTCCCGCTTTTGTTATTTACCTTCGAGGCATTGATTAAGTGATTCATGGTGCTTATTTATATGTGTTGATTTACGATCAATCTTGATGCATATCTAGTTGCCGATTAATAGCGTAAGCTGTATTAATTGTCGATCGATCTTGAATGCATGATACTGAATAAGCGCTTGAGTCGAATGGCGAGATAGGACATTCGTAGGAAGCATATTCTTAGTGATCCTTTTAGAGTTGCTTATTTTCCTCTAGAGGCGTAAGCGTGATAGGGAAAATTAGTAATCAACCGCCCATAATTATCGTGGCGAAGTTGTTGGTTATATATGTGATCTTCCGTCTTATGCGGATTAAAGCGGTTAATAATAAGCGGGATAAACATCGTTGTGGATAGGATTGGTGCATCCTAGGGTTAGTCTTTCTTCATAGTTATCTTCGTGATTTTATTGTTTTATTTTATATTTACGCTTGGTTACCTTTGCTTTGGATTAAATTTGAAGCCCCAAAACCTCTCGTCCTTTATACGTGCTTGAATAATGATGAATTGTCGTTGAGCTAGCTTCTATGTTTTCGTGATACAATCTCTGTGGATACGATGCTTAAACACCTATACTTACACCTTTTACGTGTGGAAAAGGGCGATCACTGAACATAAGATAATTAATTTATTTGAGGCCCATCTTTATTCCTTGCATTTGATCCCTGGGCTGGCCCATCCAGGCCCGTAGCCCTATGGAAAATCGGCGCCCCCAACAACACTCACTATGGCAAGATTTTATTCTCTTTATCCTACAAAGATATTATTATATTTATGGTATATGCATAGATCCTTTCCATATAAGATTATGGTAATAATCACGGGAGTATGGTAATAATCACAGGGAGTATGGTAATTTCCATAAAGTATTATGGTAATTTCCATATGGGATTATGGTAATTTCCATATAGGATTATGGTAATTTCCATATGGGATTAAGGTAGTGCATTATAAATATAAGGTATGAGATAAAGTCTAGTGCTCATAATTGATCATCATATTTTCGAGAATCACAAGAATTCTTGTGAGGATTTTCGAGAGTTTAGTGAGTACATTGGGTGATTTTCCCGGCATTCTCCATAGATCGTCCTCACTCGGCGTTGGAGATTGGGCAACAGGGATCAGATCAGGAAGGTCAAAGCACAGTCTCGACCCGTCGATCCGTTCGATTCGTTCGTCCCGATCCACCTCGGCGGATCCAAAGGTAAACAGAAAACCCCACGTGTTGCAATTAATTATATAGGCGCATGCTAGGAATATAATCAATGTATGGTGAATTAAATATCCAAGATAGATCACCAGGCGAGGCTAAACCTAGTTTTCCTACATTCGATTCTTCCGGTCCGAGCTCCCTCCGCATAACATCGTCACGGGAGAGGCGGCTCTTTGCCACCAAGGCCGTCTCGCTCGGTATACCACGTCATCAAGATACCCACCCCGGTGGGAGTGCTAAGCATCCAGGGGTGACCAAGCGGCTAAAGAATGCATACGAGTCTCGACCCAAGATGTGGCCTTATCTCGTGCTAGCAACTACTGAAACCTCGAAGCTGCCACCCCGGACGATCTAACCGACGACCTCCAATTATCGATGACGACCCTTCCAAGGTCGTCAGGTCGGCACCCGTGGTCCAATCGATATTCGACAAAGCCGCCGTGCGCCTTACGAGGAATACGGGGCGTGTTCGCATGGTCCCCACTCGACATGACCGAGTGTCACCCGAGCTCATCACTCACCGGCTCAACATCGACCCGCAACCAAACCAGTTCGGCGGAAGAAAGAGGGTTTGCGACGAGCGCGGCCAGTCATAGAGAGCGAGGTGACCTAACTCAAGAGGCGAAATCTGTTCGAGGTCAAGTACCCGACACGGATGGCTAATCGATCGTGGTCCGAAGGGAGGGATGGCGCGTGTGTGTCGACTATACCGACCTCAACAAACCTTGCCCAAAGGATTGTTACCCTCCCGATATTGACAAGAAAGTGGAGGCACCGGGGCCACGAAATCTTGAACCTGATCTGCATACAAGGGTATCACCAAGTCACGATGAGTAAGGATGATGCTCCAAAACGGCGTTCATCACCGACTTGGTGTCTTCGCGTGCGAAAAATGCCTACTGACTTTGAAAATGCCGAGCTACCTATCAACGGATGGTGGGCGCTTATATTCAAAGATCATATCGGGAAGATCGTCGAGGTCTACATCGGCGACATCGTGGTCAAGAGCGAAAAAGCAGAAAGTTCGCCGGCGACCTCAAGACTATCCTCCAACTCCTCGGGTCGGCCAACCTCAAGCTCAACCCTCAAAGTGCACATTCATGGTAAAGGCGGAAAATTCTTGGGATCTTTGGGTTTCCCAAGAGGCTTGAAGCTAATCCCACCAAGGTGAAGATGATACTTGACATGCAAGATCAAGACAATCCGTGAGATCCATAAACTCACCGGATGCTTGGCCGCCCTCAGCAGATTCCTATCCCGGGCTGCCGAGAAACAACTTTCCTTCTTCAAAATCTTGAGAAGAGCCCCAGACTTCGCTTGGAAGGAAGAACACCATGTCGCCTTCACCCAACTGAAAGAGTACCTCACCGACCTGCCCACACTGTCCACCCCGAAAGAAGGCGAGCTCCTCTCTTTATACCTGGCCGCTTCGGACGAGGCAATCAGTCTTGATCTTGGTGCGAGATGAGATCGGCCGACAGCTCCCTATCTATTTCATCAGTCGAGCTTTCAAAGGACCAGAGACTAGGTACACCAACTTTGAAAAATTAGCGTTGGCATGTGAACGCCACGGCGTCTCCGACCTTACTTCCAAGCCCATTCAATTCGTGTCTTGGTGACGTACCCTTGAGACAAGTCTTGTCAAAACCGAAATCATCGGGCGTATAACCAGTGAGCACTTTGGGCTCGGCCGAACATGACATCTTATACTTACCTGCACCGCCATAAAGGGGCAGCTCTGGTGATTTCTGATCGAGGTGAGGTTTACCGAGTCGACCCATGAAGAGATCCTCCGACCCCCAGCTCTCACAACGGAGGAACCTATCCTCGACCTACACGAGGCTGTTGGCGGATGTGCGTGGATGGAGCTTCGTGCAAAGCGGGTAGCGGGCGGGCATCTTGCTCCTCGACCCGAAAAATCGAAGGTAACCTATGCACTTGGTTTACCTTCCCACCACAAATATCGAGGTGGAATATGAAGCCCTTATCTCGGGACTCGTCTCGCAAAGGAATTGAAAGTGGAAGATCCAAATCTTTGGAGATTCTCGTGTCGTAAGTAAAAACGGTCTTAGGCAAATCTGAGGCCAAAGAGGATCGAATGAAGCAATACCTTGAGAAGGCTAAGGAGATCTTGACCTCATTCGGGCATTCCACTATTCACCGTATCCCACAGGGAAAAGCAGTAGGTGACATCCTTAGTAAATTGGCCGTCATCAACAAATTGTTGGATTGTATCTTTGAAAGCGAGTTTGGTTGAGCTTGTATACAATGTTTCCGGTTACCACTATTACAATCTCCTATCCGAATTGAATACTTGATTGCATATATACGTGTCCCTTATCTCATATATAAGTTAGATCATACGATTGTGTAGAAGATCACGAAGTTTGTATGATTGGTCGAAGCTTAATGAGATATAAAAGTTTCATAGCTATGACAACTTGAGGACGAGTTGTCGGTGTAGCTGCGGTATAGATAAGAAGTGACTTGACTTAGTTGCTTGTCTATCTTTGATGCGTCTTTGACGGATTGAAGGATTCTGATGAGATGAGTTCTTCTATCCGATAGTAGTGAAGAACCTAGATCTCGGTGACTTACGATGATCTAATCTCGATAAGGTATTAGATGAGTATGAGTTGTTGACCATCACTTTGACTTGTTATGGGTGAGGGTTATATGTTCTAACCCATATTCTCGCGATCTTGGGTGGTGGCGGTGCTTGTATGTCATGCTAGTTATCGTATCAGTCACCAGTGTCTGTTAAGGATGATGGCGTCCCCTTAAGGAGCTCAAAAGTTTATTGTACTAAACCTGCGGGTTGAGTTAGCTCAAGTACAATAATAAGGTTGAGTGGTACTACTTAAGGAATTAAAGATATTAATTATTTTAAGCGATCAGAATGCTCTAAATAATTAATGGACGTTCGATATCTTAAATATGGGGATTAAGAATGTCTAAGTGCAAGCCCGACTCAACTTGATAATAAAGGGGTAAGTCACATTTATTCTCTAGTGGCATGAATAAATGTTTATAAATTAATTTATGTTAAATTTGAACATAAGATAATTAATTTATTTGAGGCCCATCTTTATTCCTTGCATTTGATCCACAATTTTGGCCCGTCAGGGCCCGTAGCTTGGAAGGAAAAATCGTCCACTATTGCTCTCTATGGAAAGATTTGATTCTCTTTATCCTAAAAGGATATTATTATATTTATGGGATATGCATAGATCCTTTCCATATAGGATTATGGTAATAATCCTTTCCATATAGGATTATGGTAATTTCCATATGAGATTATGGTAATTTCCATAAAGGATTATGGTAATTTCCATATGGGATTATGGTAATTTCCATATGTGATTATGGTAATTTCCATTTAGGATTATGGTAATGCAATATAAATATGAGGTAAGAGATTAAATCTAGGTCAATGATTCATGATCATCATCAAATTTTAGTCCAACACATAGAAGTGTGTGAGAATTTCGAAAATATCATAGAGAGCAAAGGGTGATTTTCGAAGCATTCTCCATAGATCGTCCTCACTCGCGTTGGAGATTGGATAGCAGGGATCTGATCCGGATGGTCAAAGCACGAGTCTCGATCCATTCCGCCTCGGCAGTTCAAAGGTAAACACGAGAAAACTCCAGCGTGTTGCAATTAATTATATAGGTGCATGCTAGGTATATAATCAATGTATGGTGAATTAAACATCCAAGATAGATCCTCGGGGCGAGGCGAAACATAGTTTTCCTACACTTGGTATCGAGCACGGGATCGATTCTTGGCTCTGTTGGATTAATTCACGTTTGATTATAACGTGCGTAATATATTAATTGTTGAATCATGCTCATCGTGGCTCGTTTTTATTTTGTCGGATTTTGTTTTTCACGAGAAAATCTGTGGTTAGATTAGATTTATTTTTACGTAAATCTTATACGTAAAAGTAAAAGCGAAGACGAAGCGCCCGAGATCGAGGCAGCGGAAAAAGCGGGTGCGACGGTGTGCGGCGGCGGCACGCATGGCGTGCGGCTTCAGCGACGCCTTGCCGCGTGGCGACGGGCCGAGCCGGATCATTTTTCCCGAATCTGTTTGACGAGTCCGTGCGCGCTGCGTGCACGCGAGGCCCGTTTTGAATCCGGTCTGTGCCAGTGCACGCGAGGCCCGTTTTCGAAGATTATAAAGATCAGTACTTTGCAATTCTATGTAATAGATTAGGCGGGAAAGTGCAGATTCCACGAGTGAGCCACGATGAGCGTTTTATTTTATTTTATCGTTCATTGCATGTCGTGGATGTTTAAATAATCTGATAGCATGCTATGTATGTTTAAATTCGTTGACAAACCTTACGTGTTTTCGTAATTGGATGCGCATAGTAAGCATGCTAGGTTTATCGCGTTTTCAAGCATATTTTAGAATTACTGAGCATGTTTTACATGTTGAGTTCTATAGACAAGCATGCTAGGATTACGTGATCCGCATGGACAAACCTTTTGAAAAAAAAGACTAAGCAAGCAACCCGACAAATTAATTTTAAAATTAAAATATCAAGACCTCCACTTTTTGATCTCTAAACAAAGTGAGGCATGCTGTGAGTGGCGATCACACGCGTGGCTTGCTTGCCTTGTTTATCATAAGTTTGTTAGATGAGATTTCTAAATAAAACATTTTAAATCTATTGAGAAGTGGGAGTTTCATGTGTAACGTCCACACGCGTGGCTTGCATGTGCTATTTTCATAAGTTCTCTAGAGATAGATATAAAATGAGATAACAAAAGAATTTGAATTGGGCGGTATGGTCAGGTGGTATGCCAATTCTAAGAATTCTATTTGTTAAAATTGTGGTCATTGCTTAGACATCACCTCAGTACAACTTCCTCAAGTCCTTCTTGCGATAGTGATGTGGTGCAGAAAGGTCCAATCGTTAATTTCATTTGTCGTAAGGATAAGTTGACATGGATTGAAATTAAATGACTAAAAGGTATATTTTAGTGCAGTGGGGGGTTCATGTGTAAACGCCCACACGCGTGGCTTGCATGTGGGATTCCTTGGGCGATTGGAGGTTTCGATTAATATTGTTTTATCAAAAGGTTACAATATTATTGTTACGAATTATGTGCGATCGTATGCTTACACTACAAGAATTTTGCTCATAGACCACACGTCATGTAACCACGCACATTAGTACTAAAGTGGTCTATTATGACATAGACAACGTGGGTGGTGAAGCAGCGTGGTCTATAACAATATTTTAAGCGGTTATAGACCACGGGCTGAGAGAACCGCGTGGTCTATTAGCGTTTTTAATATGATAGACCACGGTGCCACTTATCGCGTGGTCTATTAGCGCATAACTTTCATTAACCACGGTTTTTCCGTCGTCTAACATCCACGTCGACTAAATACCATGGGCTTAGGACGCGTGGTCTTTCGCCACTTAGCCATGTGGTCTTTTAGCCCGTCTTCATGCCTTAACTAATTTTTTTAATCACACTTAATTAATTTGAGAATTTTGCCTAATTGGTTTGTTCACATTGTGCAGCCGAGGCAATACGAAGAAAGCGGAGTAGAGGCTGCAGCGCCATGGTGAAAGGCTCCAATCATTTGATGGTGCAATTGGATCAAGTGTAATATCCGTAGTTTTAGTCTTGGATTACGATAATAAATTCGTAATTAGCATTATTAATTCAATAATTAAAATCTTAATTAGTCGACTCTTGACTTTGACCAAGCATAATTGGATAATTTACGTAAGATTCATCGAGGCTTAGTGAATTAAGGAATATAATTTTCAATATTCCTTGAGCGTAATTTTCTAACGTCGAATAAATTCGACGATTCGTCTTCTGATATTATTAAGCGATTAAGCTTAATTTCGAAATTCCTATTACTATAGGAATAAATAAAGTTGTAACAAACTTTATTTTGAACATTTTAGAGATAATTAAACTATGAGAATTTAGAGACGTTTCAAACATCTACGTTTAGAAATAATGCGATAACTTTAGCAAATGACCTTGGAATTATAAAATTCAAATTTCTATGATTATTTTATTATATGAGGGCATTATTTATCATTAAATAATGCTAGAAACCTTAGGAATACAATGTACTATATTTTGTAATTTTCGAAACCCTAGAAATCGAAAATTAGGGTTTTTGAGATATAAATTATTTTTAATACTTTTCTATGATTAAATTTATTATCTAAGACATATAATATGTCACATAACAATGTAGTAGCTATTTTATACAAGAAAATAAAATATTTGGAATTACCTTAGTGATTTTCAAAATTAGGGTTTCACAAGCATAATTAAATTTTTATTCTTACTTAATTAATGATATATGATAATTATTATATCATTATGATGTCATTAAGGATAAAATGAGGTGTAATATAATTTGCACAAGTGTGGGATCACACTTGTGCATGTGTGAAAAATTATAGATTTTTAAGTATGATTATATGTACAATTATCATCCTATAATTAAGGATAACCTATGAGTTGGATCTTATCATATTATAGGTGTAAAGTAGTAGTAGTTAACAATTAAAACAAGTAATCCAAGGCTCATTAATTGAGAGGGCCGAAAATATGGAAAATAAGGTTGAAAATTTTTAATTTCATACTATATGATATGACCACTTGTATAGTTGAAATATTTGACTTTTCCAAAGTAAATTTATACTATAATAATAATATAGTATATAATATGAAAATAATAAAAATTCATTCTAATTAAATGGTGATGGCCGAAAATGCCATGTGTGAGACACAATGTGATAATTTCATTAATTCATAATAATTATGATACAAATTATTAATTAAATTATAATATAACATAATAAAGTATATAATATAAGAAATAAAAATAAAATCAATCCTAAGATCTATGGAAAGTGGGCGACACACACACAAATGTTTTAATATATGGATTTAATTATTTTATGCCAACTAAGATACAAGTTGTTAATTAAGGATAAAATAACATCATGAAGTGTATTAGATAAGGATCAAATTTTTGTCCCTAGCTTATGGAGGTGGCCGATTTTGTTGAAAAATAAAACAAGTGAATTAATTATTTTATCATGTAATTATTACACTACAAGTTGCTTAAGGCTATAAATATAAGATCAAGCCTTCACTCTCCCATTTTGGAAACCTTGAGACCAGAAAATAAGGAGAGAATTTGGAGAGTGTTCATCAAATTTTAAATCGAACTTAGATCAATTAAACCTTGCCGATCAAAATCCGTCTGATTAAAGGTTAGAAATCTTACGATCTTCGTATACATGCTTGAATTTTCGAATTTAAATCAGTTAAATTTTAAGTTATGATCTTAGTTTATATGTATTATTTTCGAAAATTTCATATGATATGCTAATATGTTTAGATATTATGTTTATATGATGTTATTAAGCATGTATTATGATTATATCACAAAATTAAGCATGGTATTACATTTAATGTTTGGACCGAAAACTTAGGGATACCATATGATGATGATTATGATTTTTAATTGTTGTTTTGAGCATGAAATCATGATCTAGGGTATTAATTATGCTTATATAAATTTATGTAGAATTTTTCGAAAACTATAGCTTATAATTTTATAAATACCGAAAATATATGTATATGATAAAATGTTGTGATATAATTCATAATTAAGTGATAAAATAGCATATTAAGTGTGTAGATTCATAATATATGGTTGTGAGAATTTATTGAAATTTATAAAAATTATTTGGACCTAAGTTGAAATTTTCGAACATGACTTAGGTAAATTAAATTCAATAGTTCATAATAAATAACAATTATGTTATAGTAAGCATAATTGAGGGTGATTAATTGTTATATGAATTTATTAGAATTTTTAAAAATCAATTACTTGGTTATTTATAAAAACCGAAAACCTTAGACTATAAGACCAAGGTGTATGATTTTATTTGACCTAAGTAATTACATATTATTAATCACATGATAAAATAGTGTGACATGTGAATTTATAGGAATTTTGCACAAGTCAAGCTAATTAAAGTATAATGACCGAAAATTACATATTATGTGTATTAATGTTATAAATTTATTTTATCAAGTATAATTACATAATATGATCTAAAATAATGTTTTAGACATAGTATGATTTTATAGGAATTTTGGAACAAAATTGCACATAAAATGATAAATTTCATAAATAATTGAAAAAGTCGAAATGTTGACTTTTGTTGACAAAAGTAAAAATGTTGACTTTTTTGACTTGGTCAAAATAGTTGACAAAATCGTTGACCAAGGTCAGCGGGCGCATAATCGATAAAGCGTGATCTATGTGGCGTGAATGCGTTTAGTAAGAATGTAACTTACGTTACGTAAGTACATTAAAGCGTCATTATATACTAAAAAAGGTAGAATATCCTTTATATGTTGAGAAATTTCATAATCGACATCGATTGATTAGGAAGCGTCGAAATAAGTCCGGCGTTAGCCTTATTTGATCGTGAACGTTATAGACTATGTTAGTCTCTGTCGAGCGGCGACCGCGTACTAAAATAATTCTTACGTTAAGGTGATACGTGGACGAGGCATTGGCGTGGAAAAGGAGACCGTAGTATAAAGACTACGTATCACGAGGTGGGCTTTACTCGAAAACCCTTTTATTTACGATGCTTTCTTCGAAAAGTATTTATTTACAAGCTTTCAGTTGAAAATGATTATGAGCTGTTATTCAATTACATGCCCAAAATATTTATGTTTTAACGTATGTATCCTATCATGTTGTTGGGCGAGCCAACTATGAATGTGAATCAGTTATTGGGTAGCTCCCAATTTTAAAATCGATATCGGATCTAGTCGGATCTGAAATTCACGGCTAGGTAAACGTGTACACCAGTGTGTGTTGTGAGGCGTTAGTAACATCATCGGCGGTCGTGGATCCTAGTCGGATCGAGAATCCCGACTATGTGATTGTGAGCCGTTAGCAACATCTTGGCCGATCACGGCGTCGGTAGAAGGAGGCTACTTCTACGGCGTGAGATCGATTATGAACGATTATGTGAATGATACGGATCATACGAATCGAGAAAATGCTGCAAGTGAATCTTTTGAGAAATGATAAAGTATTTTGGTATTCACGAGTTATTTCAACTAAAATCCTCGTGTTATACTAATGGGCGATGTAATTAAATGAAATTATTTTGGCATGAGTCCACTAAGTGCAATCTTGTACTTAGCCACATGTTGTTTTTAAATGTGCAGGTTGAGCTGTTGATGGATGGACAAGTGTTGAGCGATCGGAGTTTTTGTCGCTAATAGTTTACCTTGGATGTATATCGTCATATATGCATTCACATGCTTTCATTGTTCAAAACACTTTATTATATTTTGGATATTACTTATGTTACCTCGGATCAGTTGAATCCTTTTGTTGATGATCATTGGTCTAGTTTGTATGAAATCGTTGTGTGTTTATCTATAAAAGTTTGAAATCTTGAAAGGTTGTTGGTCATTATGTTCTTAATCCTTGTTTAATAATGTGATCCGTCTAATCCGTACTTTAGATTGGCGGTACATTACGATTAATATCGAGCGGGGTCGTCCTTTGACCCCTAAAACCTTCTTTCAAAAGTTAAGTCAGATTGAGTCACTAGACTTCTAGAGATCGGTATTGTGCTCAACACTCCATCACATCAAGCTCAACCGAGAGAGAGGTAAATTATTTTCTCAGTTTCGATATTGAAAGTTGAAAGTTGAAACAGTTGAACTTGAAGGTTTTGAAAATGAGATTGAATTCATATTTTGAAAACAGTGAAAGTCATGAAAGTTTTGGAATGTATTCCGAAAAGAATTTTTTAGTGTTATGAGAAAAATTGACAATTTTATGTCAAAAGTTATATGATAAATGAGTTATCAGCGAGATGAAACAGAGTTTACAAAGAATGAGAAACAGTTGACATGATAATGTCAAAAGTGATGTTTAAGTTACTGAAAGCATGAGTACAGAAGTTATGTTACGATTTTTGAAATGTTTATTCAAAGTTCTGATTTATTCTTAAAATGAGTATGTTATTCCCAAAAGAACATAGATGCTCTAAGAAGCATGCTCACCTCTTGAACATAGAAGTATGAGTTCTAGGAGCTTGATCCCTTTTGCGAGAACAATAGTGAGGAATTGATTTACGAACGAACGAAAAGTCAGTTGAAAACAAACTCGAGTTTTCAACAAATGGCTGACGAAAGCAAAAAGAAGGGATCAAAAGTGCAAGACGCATGGGTTCAATAAGGACCAAAGAAAGCTAAACAAATCTTGTAAGGAAACTTCGTGAAAGCGAGCATGAGCTCGCAATCGTCCGGAAGGAAGTAATTCCCGGCGCACGGGCGCGCAGCCAGAAAACTACACTGCGCAGTGTTTTTGTTTTGACTCGTTCTTATTCGTTTAAACTCCGTTTTGCAAACGGTTTTCACTCACGTACTCTTATCGCAACGAACTTCATTTCATATGAAGGAAAGAAATCCTGAATCTTTCTCCATAACTCGTTAGGAACAGTTGAAGTTAGACTGAAAATTTTGCTAAGAATTAAAGAACTTAGAAAGTTGAAAGTAGAGATCCCATAAGTAAAATTATGATGTAGGATGAACATAGGAACTTTGATGTAAACATTTATCGCTTATCGAGATGTGTTTGCTTTATCCATATGAGATATATTCTATTCTTTTATCTGCTTATCGATATAGATCGACTTACGCTAGTATTATCTGTGATAGATGGCCAGTCGTTACTACTCACCGAGGCGAAGGACGATGCCGAGGGTTACACCAGGAGAAATACTTGAAGCCTATCGCACTTACAGTATGAGTTGGGGCGACAGTTTAGGCGAATTTCTGATGAGTTATCTGCGATTATGGATGGACGCCCACGAATACGGTGTGACGGGATATGACGGCATCAAGCGGTTACTCACTCGATTGCCAGTTGATTGGGAAGACTATGCAAAAGAAATATCGGACGATTATATCTATCGTGCGGGCATTGACTATGACTTGATTGGAGATCTACCGAGGTTCGTCAGCCATCTTATCTATGTCTACAGTGTGTACAGGGCTGCACCAAGAGGGCCCTATCTGCCACCAAGGGAGTACACTTGGCAGGACGACACGCCGGAATGGTTATACACAGAGGTCCCTCGAGTGGTCAACCCCGCGGTACCAGATGAGATGGGAGCAGGACATCGACCGGCGCATGTGACGAGAGCATCGCGACCTAGGTCATTGGGAGTTCCAGTTCTTCCACCGATGACATTTGGACATCCGACGCGACCATCACCACCAGTTCCACCACCAATGACGGCACCTTATCACGAGGGGACATACATGGAAGCACATGATCATCAGGAAGGTTATGTTCCTATGCGTGATGTGTATGCCATAGGGATGAGAGGCGGACCATCTCGTAGGCGTGCTCGAGAGAAAGCTCGGAGGAGGAATCGAAGAGGACCGGGAAGAAGAAGAAGATCCCGAGGATGATCAGCGAGGCGAAGCTGCAAGGAAAACCATGGAGCGTGAATAGAAACATGGATGAAAACGGATATTAGTATACGAGTAGTATGTAGTATGTAGTAATGATGTTAACAAACAATATAGAAGCATAGTATTTTAAGACGCCTTATGACCAGTATGTAGTTAACAGTGGTATACATAGTACAGTGTGCACTTAGCTTCCTTTTACGCAATGACATGCAGAATAGTCATTTTGAGGCAAAGTTTTCCATATATATATGATGATGACCCAAGATGGGCTTTTATGAACATCAAGTTGTGCGAAAAGAATGATGGTTGTTTAAGTTGTTTTATGATACGATTTTATAAAGATGTTATGTATAATCAATTGCAATGAACATTACTCGAATACTAACTACGTTTATTAACGAGAATGCCGCCAGACGTGCACCTCGTGAGAAGTGAGGCGGGGGTAGAGGAAGAGGCGGGCGGGCGAATACCGGGCGAGAAAGTGAGGAGATCCGGTGCCACCCCACCTCCACTTTGACCGAAGAGTGGAAGAACTCTTTTGAGACAAAACCGCCTCCTTCAATGGTAAGGAAGCCACGAGGATGCCGAGCAGTGGGTTAGGGCTATCGAGCAATTTTCGACTTTCTTGGTTGTACTACGCAAGAAAGGTTATCTTCGTAACATTCAACTCACGGACCGGTGACTTACGGTGGGAGGCGAGAAGAAGACACTAACCGGAACAAATGGAATACTTTACAGGATGACTTCAAAATGGAAATGTATGATAAGTACATTCCCAAAAGCTATCGGAAGAAAAGGAAGTTGAATTTTTCACCTTGAGCGGGACAAGATGTCGGTCATTGAGTGCGACCGATCGTTACGATATGTCTAGATACGCCCGTAATTAGTGAGTCTTGACATGAAAATGTCGAGAAAAATTCAAGCGGGACTAAGACATGAGATAAGGATGTCATTTGGCGGTCATGGCGACTTAACTTATCTGGAGGCTCTTAGTCGAGCATTAGACATAGAGGCTGCGATGCCCGAGGAGAAATCGCACCGACCAGGTCCACGGAATGTCGGTGACAAAGGAAGCGTAAATGGGAAGGAAGTTCAAATAACAATAACTTCAACCGGGAGGTTTAACAACAACAACAAGAGGCCATGGCGAATAACATGGCTCATGAGGCGGTGGAGGAGACCCATATTTACTCCACCTACCCAAAAATAGTAAGGATTCCGCCATGCCCGAAATGCAACAAAAGGCACGGGGATGTGCATGGCTGGAAATCCCATTTGCTATAAGTGTGGCGTAAGGGCCTTCTACGCAAATGAATGCCACAGGATTCGCCAGGATAACTATGGGAGGCCAATCAAGCGGCCCCTTGCCCAACCGTTAAGGCGATTCGGTACCAACCCGGCAACAAGAAGCGGACGGCGGCGCGACAGAGAGCGGCGAACAGCGGCAACAAAGAAAATCAGCAGAGGCAGCACCTCGCCGGCGCGCGCCACTCGGGCGAGCCTATGCACTACATAGGCGTCGAGCGAAGCAGAACCAAGGTAACCTAGCGGGTATGGGATTACTTTGCAATATACTATTATACTTCTATTCGATCACGGGTGCTTGATTCTTTCATTTCAAAAGCATGCGTTGATATGTTAGAACTTAACCACGAGGAAACAAATCGGGAAATGAGGATCTCATCACCTATAGGAGGTATTATGACCGTTACTCATGCTTGCTCGAACTTAGAGTGAACTTAGGCTCAATTAAGGTTCTAGCAAATAACAGGCGTAATACCTATGGGGATGTAGATATAATCTAGGAATGGATTGGTTGGCGAAAACCATTCCACGATCTTATGCAAGGAGAGAAGAATTTCGATGCAACCACCGGGAAAAGAAGTTACGAACTTCTATAGGATTAGTATGGGAAAGAAAATCCCAATAATATCCGCGCTCCAAGCAAGGAGAATGATGAACAAGAAGGAATGTCAAGCATTCCTTGTTTATCTAAATGGGGAAGAAAAAGCAGAAACAAGGGTCGAAGACGTGGAAATTGTTCGGGAATTTCGGGCGTCTTTCACGATACATTACAGGACTACCCAGACGAGCAACTAGAGTTCACAATCGATCTGGAGCCGGGATCAGCCCCAGTATCAAAAGCGCCGTACAGAATGGCACCCAAGGAACTCGAAGAGTTGAAAATCCAAATTCAAGAGTTATTGGACTTGGGTTTTATTAGACCAAGTGTTTCACCATGGGGAGCGCCTGTTCTATTTGTCAAGAAAAAGGATGGTTCGTTAAGGATGTGCATCGATTATCGGGAATTAAATAAATTGACGCTCAAGAACAAATATCCGCTACCGAGAATAGACGATTTATTCGATCAGTTGAGAGGTGCAAGCGTATTCTCGAAAATCGATCTTAAGTCAGGCTACCATCAACTAAAGGTACGACCAGAAGATATATCTAAGACGGCATTCCGAACAAGGTATGGCCACTACGAGTTTGTAGTAGTGCCGTTCGGACTAACCAATGCACCTGCCGTGTTTATGGATCTTATGAACAGAGTGTTCCATCCATACTTGGATAAGTTTGTCTTAGTCTTCATAGATGATATTCTCATCTATTCAAAGAACGAAGAGGAACATAGGGAACACTTAAAACGATTATTCTGAGACCTACGAGCCGAACAACTTTATGCTAAATTCGGCAAGTGTGAATTTTGGCTTAAGGAAGTAATATTCCTTGGACACATTGTGTCGTGAGAAGAATCAAAGTTGATCCGGCAAAGGTCGAGGCTTGTACAAGGATGGAAAACACCGACCACTCAAAACGAAATTCGAAGTTTCCTAGGATTAGCTGGCTACTATAGGAGATTCATTGAAGGATTCTCCAAGATAGCAAGGCCAATGACACAGCTACTCCGAAAGGGGATTAAATTCACATGGACTAAGGAGTGTGAGACAAGTTTCCAAGCGTTAAAGGAGAAACTGACTAGTGCACCGGTATTAGCTGTTCAAGATTCAAACAAGGAATATGTTATCTATACTGATGCTTCCAAAAATTGACTTGGTTGTGTATTGATGCAAGAGGGGAAGGTAATAGCTTACGCATCGAGACAACTTAGGCCACATGAGTTAAATTATCCAACTCATGACCTGGAACTAGCAGCTGTGGTTCACGCCTTAAAAATTTGGAGACATCATCTCTACGGGGTGAGATGTGAAATCTTTACTGACCACAAAAGTTTAAAATACTTTTTTGAGTAAAAAGATTTGAACATGAGACAAAGGAGATGGTTCGAACTAGTAAAAGACTACGACTGTGGCATAAATTATCATCCAGGAAAAGCTAATGTAGTAGCCGATGCCTTGAGTCGTAAAGGTTAATCAAAGCTTGGATGTCTCTTGACAAAGGAAGGAAAACTCATTGAAGAGTTTGAGAAAATGTCAATAGAGATAGTCGAACCTCCAAAGACAATCATGGATAATGTTGCTACACTTACTATGATGTCCGATTTAAGGAATAAAATCATAGAAGAACAAAGAAAGGATGAGGAACTAGAAAAGATAAGAGTTAAAGTGAGAATGGGAGAACAAAAAGGTTTCAAAGAAGCATCTGATAACGTTATATTGTTTGAGGAAAGGCTATGCATTCCAAACAATGACGAGCTTAGAAATGAAATCATGAGTGAGGCTCATGATACTCCTTATACCGCCCATCCAGGCAGTACCAAAATGTACCAAGACCTACGAGGAAAGTTCTGGTGGGAAGGAATGAAGAGAGATATAGCCTCTTTCGTCGAACGTTGTCTTACTTGTCAACAAGTAAAGGCATTACATCAAAGGCCATATGGAAATCTGCAACCTTTGGAAATACCTGAATGGAAATGGGACGACATAGCTATGGATTTTGTAGCGGGTTTACCAAAGTCACAAAGGTAACACTTGCTATATGGGTAGTGGTGGATCGCCTACAAAATGTGCTCACTTCCTACCAATTCAATCACCTATGGATCCGACAAGTTAGCCCGACTATATGTGAAGGAAATTATGCGTGCATGGAATACGAAATCTATCACTTCGATTGGGTAAGCTTACAAAAGGAATTGGGAGCGAAGTGAATTTCAACGACTTTTCATCCATGGCCGATGGCCAATCGAGGCGAACAATCAAACACTAGAAGATATGTTGAGAACGGTAGTATTGGGTCAAGGCGCAACTTGGGAACAAGTTTTACCGCTTATTGAGTTCGCTACAATAATAGTTATCGGTGACAATCAACATGGCCCCATATGAAGCATTGTATGGAAGAAAATGTCGATCACCACTTTCTTGGGATGAAGTTGGTGAAAGGAAAATTTTAGGGCACGATACGATGGAAGAAATGATTGAAATTGTCGCGGATAAGACAAAGAATAAAGGAAGCTCGGGATGGCGAAATCATATGCCGATACCCGTAGATCCGAGCTAGAATTTGAGTGTGGAGACAAGGTTTTCCTTAAAGCCTCTCCGTCTAAAGGAATTGTAAGATTTGGGGTAAAGGAAAGTTAAAACCACGATTTATAGGACCTACGAGATCCTTGAGAAAATAGGCCCGATGGCTTATAGATTAGCGTTACCACCAAGTTTGGGTAATGTTCATAATGTGTTTCACGTGTCTCGATTGAGAAATCGTGTATGACCCGAAACACGTAATACATCATGATGGCGTGGTCTTAAATCGATATGAGCTACGAAGAGGAACACGTGGCTATTTTGGACCATAAGGTTCAACAATTGAGAAATAATCAATCCGTTAGTGAAAGTCCCATGGAGCACCACGGACGGGGAAGAAGCTACGTGGGAACTCGGGGCGCGATGAAAGTGCGATACCCAACTCTTTTGAGGTATGCAAATTTCGAGGATGAATTTTTTTAGGGGTAGAATGTAATATCCGTAGTTTAATCTTGGATTACGATAATAAATTCCGTAATTAGCATTATTAATTGATAATTAAAATCTTAATTAGTCGACTCTTGACTTTGACCAAGCATAATTGGATAATTTACGTGTAAGATTCATTTGAGGCTTAGTGAATTAAGGAATATAATTTCAATATTCCTTGACGTAATTTTCTAACGTCGAATAAATTCGACATTCGTCTTCTGATATTATTAGCGGTTAAGCTTAATTTGAAATTCTATTACTATAGGAATAAATAAAGTTGTAACAAACTTTATTTTGAACATTTTAGAGATAATTAAACTATGAGAATTTAGAGGCGTTTCAAACATCTACGTTTAGAGATAATCGATAACTTTAGCAAATGACCTTGGAATTATAAAATTCAAATTTCTATGATTATTTTATTATATGAGGGCATTATTTATCATTAAATAATGCTAGAAAACTTAGAATACAATGTACTATATTTTGTAATTTTGAAACCCTAGAAATCGAAAATTAGGGTTTTTGAGATATAAATTATTTTTAATACTTTTATATGATTAAATTTATTATCTAAGACATATAATATGTCACATAATAATGTAGTAGCTATTTTATACAAGAAAATAAAATATTTGGAATTACCTTAGTGATTTTCGAAAATTAGGGTTTCCTAAGCATAATTAAATTTTTATTCTTACTTAATTAATGATATATGATAATTATTATATCATTATGATGTCATTAAGGATAAAATGAGGTGTAATACAATTTGCACAAGTGTGGGATCACACTTGTGCATGTGGGGCGAAAATTATAGATTTTTAAGTATGATTATATGTACAATTATCATCCTATAATTAAGGATAATATATGAGTTGGATCTTATCATATTATAGGTGTAAAGTAGTAGTAGTTAACAATTAAAACAAGTAATCGAGGCTCGTTAATTGAGAGGGCGAAAATGTGGAAAATAAGGTTGAAAATTTTAATTTCATACTATATGATATGACCACTTGTATAGTTGAAATATTTGACTTTTCAAAGTAACTTTATACTATAATAATAATATAGTATATAATATGAAAATAATAAAATTCATTCTAATTAAATGGTGATGGCGAAAATGCCGTGTGTGAGACCTGATGTGATAATTTCTTTAATTCATAATAATTATGATACAAATTATTAATTAAATTATAATATAACATAATAAAGTATATAATATAAGAAATAAAAATAAAATCAATCCTAAGATCTATGGAAAGTGGGCGACACACACAAATGTTTTAATATATGGATTTAATTATTTTATGCCAACTAAGATACAAGTTGTTAATTAAGGATAAAATAACATCATGAAGTGTATTAGATAAGGATCAATTTTTTGTCCACAGCTTATGGAGGTGGCGATTTTGTTGAAAAATAAAACAAGTGAATTAATTATTTTATCATGTAATTATTACACTACAAGTTGCTTAAGGCTATAAATATAAGATCAAGCCTTCACTCTCCCATTTTGGAAACCTTGAGACCGAAAATAAGGAGAGAAATTTGGAAGTGTTCATCAAATTTTAAATCCAAACTTAGATCAATTAAACGCTGAGATCAAAATCCGTACCGATTAAAGGTTAGAAATCTTCGATCTTCATTATACATGCTTGAATTTTCGAATTTCATCCGTTAAATTTTAAGTTATGATCTTAGTTTATATGTATTATTTTCGAAAATTTCATATGATATGCTAATATGTTAGATATTATGTTTATATGATGTTATTAAGCATGTATTATGATTATATCACAAAATTAAGCATGGTATTACATTTAATGTTTGGATCGAAAACTTAGGGATACCATATGATGATGATTATGATTTTTAATTGTTGTTTTGAGCATGAAATCATGATCTAGGGTATTAATTATGCTTATATAAATTTATGTAGAATTTTTGGAAAACTATAGCTTATAATTTTATAAATACCGAAAATATATGTATATGATAAAATGTTGTGATATAATTCATAATTAAGTGATATAATAGCATATTAAGTGTGTAGATTCATAATATATGGTTGTGAGAATTTATTGAAATTTATAAAAATTATTTGGACCAAAGTTGAAATTTTCGAACATGACTTAGGTAAATTAAATTCAATAGTTCATAATAAATAACAATTATGTTATAGTAAGCATAATTGAGGGTGATTAATTGTTATATGAATTTATTAGAATTTTTAAAAATCAATTACTTGGTTATTTATAAAAATCGAAAACCTTAGACTATAAGACCAAGGTGTATGATTTTTATTTGACCTAAATAATTACATATTATTAATCACATGATAAAATAGTGTGACATGTGAATTTATAGGAATTTTTGCACAAGTCTAAGCTAATTAAAGTATAATGATAAAAATTACATATTATGTGTATTAATGTTATAAATTTATTTTATCAAGTATAATTACATAATATGATCTAAAATAATGTTTTAGACATAGTATGATTTTATAGGAATTTTTAGAACAAGAATTGCACATAAAATGATAGAATTTCATAAATAATTGAAAAAGTCAAAATGTTGACTTTTGTTGACCAAAGTCAAAATTGTTGACTTTTTGTTGACTTGGTCAAAATAGTTGACCAAAATCGTTGACCAAGGTCAGCGGACGCATGGTCGATAAAGCGTGATCTATGTGACGTGACGCGTTTAGTAAGAATGTAACTTACGTTACGTAAGTACATTAAAGCGTCGTTATATACTAAAATGGTAGAATATCCTTTATATGTTGAGAAATTTCATAATCGACATCGATTGATTAGGAAGCGTCGAAATAAGTCCGACGTTAGCACTTATTTGATCGTAGACGTTATAGACTATGTTCGTCTCTATCGAGCGTGACCGACGTACTAAAATAATTCTTACGTTAAGGTGATACGTGGACGAGGCATTGGCGTGGGAAAGGAGACCGTAGTATAAAGACTACGTATACGAGGTGGGCTTTACTCGAAAACCCTTTTATTTACGATGCTTTCTTGAAAAGTATTTATTTACAAGCTTTCGGTTGAAAATGATTATGAATTATTGATTACATGCCCAAAATATTTATGTTTTAACGTATGTATCCTATCATGTTGTTGGGCGAGCCACTATGAATGTGAATCGGTTATTGGGTAGCTCCCAATTTTAAAATCGATATCGGATTCTAGTCGGATCACGAATTCACGGCTAGGGTTAACGTGTACACCAGTGTGTGTTGTGGCCGTTAGTAACATCATCGGCGGTCGTGGATCTAGTCGGATCTGAGAATCACGACTATTTGATTGTGAGCCGTTAGCAACATCTTGACCGATCACCGCGTCGGTAGAAGGAGCTACTTCTACGGCGTGAGATCGATTATGAGCGATTATGTGAATGATACGGATCATATGAATCGAAAATGCTGCACAGCGATCTTTTGAGAAATGATAAAGTATTTTGGTATTCACGAGTTATTTCAACTAAAATCCTCGTGTTATACTAATAGGCGATGTAATTAAATGAAATTATTTTGCATGAGTCCACTAAGTGCAATCTTGTACTTAGCCCTGCATGTTTGTTTTTAAATGTGCAGGTTGAGCTGCTGATGGATGGACAAGTGTTGAGCAGTCGGAGTTTTTGTCGCTAATAGTTTACCTTGGATGTATATCGTCATATATGCATTCACATGCTTTCCGCTGTTCAAAACACTTTATTATATTTTGGATATTACTTATGTTACCTCCAGATCAGTTGAATCCTTTTGTTGATGATCTGTTGGTCTAGTTTGTATGAAATCGTTGTGTGTTTATCTATAAAAGTTTGAAGTCTTGAAAGGTTGTTGGTCATTATGTTCTTAATCCCTGTTTAATAATAATGATCCGTCTAATCCGTACTTTAGATTGGCGGTACATTACATCAAGTCTCGCTTAAGCCTCCCGATTCGAAGCTTCTCGATTCGAGGCTCATTCCGACTCCATGCCCTCGATTTGATGCCGATGCCGCGAAGACAAAGATTTCATCCTCGGTCGAGTTTCTTACGGTAAAATCGTTTATTTGGATTCGAATACTATGTTGGAGTTGTGTGTGGGTTTTCTTAGGATTGACCTTTTTTCTTTTTTTTCTTGGTGCGTATTGTAGTACCCTGATTATATTACTCGGAGATGCCAGCAATTGCAAGCAATGTCGATTGGAGCAAGGTATGCTTTTGTGATTTTGCTGTGAAATGTGGTTTGATGTTTTAGGGTGCTGATATCGTAGTGTGAAATGCGCTGAAGGAAAATATCCAATGCCCCAAATCGCGGAGAAGGTTAAGAGCGTTAGGAGAAAGCGGCAAAAACTTCGGTGAGTGTTCATATGATGTTTTCTTTTTGGATGTATTTATCACATAGTTGAGTTTCGTGAATCTGTTCAGCAGAAATATAATGTTTGCAATGAAGAAATGTTGCATCTTTTATTATGTCTTAAGATTTATTTAAAGGCAAATGAAAGAGGGCTGTATAATTCTATCTCAAATTTCTACACTTGGGTGATTTAAGGAGTTGTGTGTTCATGTTATGGTGATTCATCGCAGTAAGTGTGATTCTACATAAAACTTATATGTTGCGAACTGTATCAATCCCTTAAGTTCCTATGCTTTTATTGGAAAAGGGATGTGGGCATTAATCTATGAATGGAAAAGGGATTTTGCGAGTGAAAAAAGCTAGCTACTGGGGGCGCTGATCAAGACAGGGCAACATCATTTTAATCAATCATTAGCTTTTGTTCTTTATATTCGTTACCATAGTGGAAGATTAATACAAACTTTGCAATAATTATTAATTGACATTTATCTGAAACTCCTTTTTTTGGTGTTGGTTGCAGGGGACAGAGGCTGCAGAGCACTAGGGATTGAGCCCTCTCTCTCTCTCATAAAGAAAAGGAAAGTAGAAACAAATACATATATGAATAAGTGATGACTAAAAGAAACTCATTTTAAAGTCGTGTGCAGCAGCCTCGTGTTCTTGTTGTTCCGGATTTTCTTCTGGCTGTTTGTGAGTTTTTTTGTGCCAGCATTGGGCACCATTACCTGCAGGGATGAAATGATGGATCCCAAGAATGACCCAATTTCTAAGAAGAACAACATAGTGCTTTCTGCTCCTTTATATAAACAATTTGAAGATGTAGTGCAGGTATCTCCAAGTCGACAACTTGTAGCAGACGCCTTTGGGATTGAGTCCATTATGGCTAGAACATTTGTCTTTGCCTATTGGTCACTGCATTTTTTATTCCTCTTTCTTGCTATAATAAAATAATATTTCTTGTTTTAATTATTGGCAGGTTCGCATCAAAAGAAGATGATAAATGGATAAGAGGCCTAGTGAAGGATTTAACTGTGGAGGCTGGTTCTGGACTTGTTGTACTTGATCCCATGGATATGTCTGGGGGATATACTTCAGTGAAAGACAAAATGAGCATATCAATAGTGTCCACCGACATATATGCCCATCTCTCTTTGGGTGTTATATCCCTTTTACTTAATCTTCAAAGTCAAGCATCTGCAGCACTGCAATTTGGGAACACCGATCCCTTCGCCCCTTGTACAAATTTTGACCGAATATGGGTGTCTCCAAAAGGTTTTTGTTGTCTTATGATATTATCTGTAGGATTTAATTTTTATTATTCTTTTTGTTGTTATGACTTATGATTTTATTTGGGTTTTCTCTCTCTGTAATTTCTTCCTCCAGTGCCATGGAAGAAATAAATATAAGGAAGAAACCCACCCCTCTGTTATGAAGTCTTCTTAAACATAAGATATTCTATTTATGTGTTCACAGAGAATGGGCGTCTCTCCAACCCAGACATTTTGGAGACCTCGAGCTCCATCAAACTATGCTGTTTTGGGCGATTGTTTGACGTCACGGTATTTCTGAAATACATATTATGTGTTCACATAGTTCATACCTTCTGCATCTCTGCCACAGAGTTTATTCACTCGAAGTATTTCTCGTTCACCTTAATATACTTATTTGTTTCGCAGCTGCACATTTCTTGCTGTTCGACCTTAAAAACCATCGGGCGATTAGGATTTGCTATTGGTGATTCGGTGAAGCCAAAGACAAGGGATAATGTGATTGCGACATGAAAATAAGATGTATTTCCTTGATTATTTTGGACAACTTCGTGGAATGGTCTAACCACAAAATTAATTCCTTTGCCATGCTCACTATTGCTTAACCTTGTTTTCCAATTTGATCTTGTGTTTATATTTTTTCGGATGGCTCTCTATTTGATCTTATTTTGATCATGTAGATGGATATCACGAATTAGATGATTGATGTTGGAGCGAGAGATGGTGAAATGAAAGGTTCAAGATGGTGAAATTGATGTTTTGTGGGCCGAATTTAATTAGCTAGGTAGACAATATTTCTTGTGCTACAATTGTTGATTGAGAATTTTCCAGATATAACGTTTATGTATTGTACATTGATTTCTCTATTTATGAGACAATATATATTTTATATCTATTTTGTATTATTGTTTTTAATGACAGAAACATGTCTTTTGAATTATATAATAAATAGATAAATAAATAAATTTATTTCGTTGACTGATCAATAGACAACGAGCTTCTCCCCGTTGTCTATTAATATATAGACAGCGGGGATGTCGCGTGGTCTAAAATACAATAGACAACGGGGTTTAACCATTGTATAAAACAAGAACACTGTTGTCTATCACAACATAGACAACGGGTAAACCCATGTTGTCTATGATGCTATAGACAACGGGGAATATCCATTGTATATTACAAGGCCCCGTGGTCTATAACATGATAGACCACGAGGATTTCCGTTGTCTATGTTGTGATGAACCACGGGATTTCCGTGGTCATAAATACAATAGACTATACCTTGATAGACCACGGGGTTTTACGTAATAGGCAATGGGATTCCCCGTGGTCTATTATCGAAATTCTTATAGTGTTATGTGTTTACTTTATCGATTTGATTTGTCTCTTACACCGATTATCAATATGCTCGCATAAAATCCATTATCGGTCCAAATTTTATCGGTGGAAGCGAAACATTGAGAATGTTCTTCTGCGGAAGAAAATCTATTTGTACTCACTCCACCCCGTCCCAAGCCTCTAGACAATTCATCTGCGATGAGGGCGCAAGGAGCACGAGAATGGGACAAATCAAATAGAATGGCAAAGTGCCTTCTTTTGGTCACCATGTGCGAGTCCTGCAACTCCGGCATCAAGAGATGGAAGATGCGACCACGATATGGCTAAGTCTTATGAAATTGTATGAGGAGTCGGACGAGATCGCTCATAATTTGACAAAATCAATAATGTCAAGTTCATGAAGGAAAGCGATTCGGTGCATAACCATGTAAAGCAAATGATTAATCTCTTGGAGAGCTCGAATTGGTTGGAGGATATATTGATGGCGTGGTCGAATCGATATGATCCTCAACACTTTGCCCAAGTCTTTTGATGACTTCGTTATAAAACAGTCCTTTATGATAAGAGTTATACTCTAGATTCATTGCAAGAGGATCTAGTAACGGAAGAGCATAAAATGGGCAAAGGTGCACTGATCTTTAATACGCACCTCAAAGAAAACCACCGCTTTATCGAAAGATGAAAAGGAAAAGTGGAATTCGAGATGCTAAGGCTAAAGAAAAGAGGGAGAATCTGAGGGCTCTACCAATGGTTTGAAAAAGCGAAGGAGAAGGGCAAATGCTTGAGTGCGGTGAGGCCCAGGCATTGGAAGGCAGTGCCACAATCTCGAGGCTCTAGGTACGCCGTTTGCTTTAATGTGAAACATGTTTAGCGACTTGTTCTACCCGTTCTTGGGTAGTAGACACAGTCTGTTGATCATGTTTGTTACACCTTGCGGGTTCCTGCGGACAAGGAGGTGAATGATGGCGAGATAACGATCTCCATGGGCAGCGGCGAAAGTCGAGGCCGTTGCGGTCGGAGATGTTACTTTATGTTTGAGAAAACAGTTTTAGTTTTAAAGGCGTTTTATATGTGCGGTTTTCGGTGAACCTTGTTCTGTTTGAAATTGTTTATTCATGGATATTCGGTTGTTTTGATAGTGGTGTTTCTATCATAAGAAATGACGAAGTTATCTGTGTAGGCACATTATATAAATCGCTTTATCTATTTACGCAATACATAATACCTATAACTATGTTGCATCTACATCAAACCTTAAAAAGAAAGTTTTCTTATGAGAGACACCTATTTTCTCCGGCGTCTTAGATTAGGTCACATCAATCTAAATAGGATCCAAAGACGGCTAAGAATGGGCGTTGGGTAATCTCACGATTACTCGGTTCCCGGTCTGCGAATCTGTATAGAAGGTAAGATGTTGACCGGACCTTCGAAGGGTCGGTAGAGCCAAAGAAATGTTAGAGCTAGTCCATTCGACTGTGTGGACCGATGTCCACAAGCTCGTGGAGAATGCAGTATTTTGTCACTTTCATTGATGATTACTCAAGAATGCGGATCGTATACCGCTTCATGCAAGTCAGAATGCTTTGAGAAATTGAAAGAATTTTAGGCGGAAGTGGAGGCGAAGCTAGGTAAAAGTATCAAGTCATCTGCGATTCGATCGCGGTGGCGAATACCTCAACAACGAGTTCATGGACTATCTAGTGAAGTGTGGGATTACCTCCCAACAAGACTTCACCGGCACACCTGACAAAATGGTGTGTCGGGCGAAGAAATAGGACTCTTTTGGAAATGGTTAGATCAATGATGAGTTATGCAACTTTGCTATTTCGTTACGGGGTATGCCTTGAAAGCATGACATACTTGCTAAATCTAGTACCTTCAAGTCGATCGAAAAGACCCTTCGAGTTGTGGTGCAGGCGCAAGCTGGTTTGAGCCACATAAGGATATGGGCGATCCGGCACGTGTCTTTGAACAAGAAGGCGACAAGTTGGAGGCTAGATCGATGCAAGGTTGTTTATTGGCGATCCTAGAGGAGCGAAGGTTGTTTATTCTATAGTCATAAGGATCGGAAGGTCATTATTAGCACTAATACCGATTCTTAGAAGAGGATTATATGAAGAATCATAAATCAAAGTTGAAATCATTCTTGAGAATTAGAAGATGATCGTATTCCACCACCGATTAGACCAAAGGTGCGAGATGTTGAGTCTAGTGGGAGGATCGACACGAGATACTTCAAGAAATTGAAGTGGGTCGAGTTCCTTGGAGATACCGACCGTCTGAGTGGTACCTACCCGACAAGTTGTGCAAGATGAGACCCACAAGTTCTGCACCCACCGTTGCCATTGTGCTGTAGAACCTCGTAGTAGTGGGAGGGTTGTTCGTCGACCCGAGCGATTTATGTTCGTGGGAGAATCTTGGTTTAGTCGAGAAGCGAGCAGGCAATAATCGACCCATGGACATCTGAGGAGGCGATCTGAGACATTGATGCAAGATCATGGCACACCATTATGGACTTAGAAATGGAGTCCATAACGGCTATGGATGTATATGAAAAGACATCTCTATCGGATGACAAGGAAGCCATAGGTAGTAAGTGGATATAAAGAGGAAGAGATTCGATGGAGAGGTTTGACTTTTAAAGCCGAACTTGTGGCGAAAGGGTACACTCAGTTGAGGCATCGATTTCGATGAGACCTTTTACCTGTAGCAATGCTCAAGTCCATCGAATTCTTACGCCATAGCAGCCCACTTGAACCTAGAGGTTTGGCAAATGGATGTGAAAACCGCTTTTTAAGCGGTTACCTTGAGAAAGGTAGAGACATCTATGTCAAAGAACCCGAAGGTTATGTGGTGAAGGGTGAAGAGCATCTAGTGTGGAAGCTTAAGAGTCCATTTATGGACTCAAGCAAGCTTCGATCATGGAACTTACGCTTTGGCGGTGGTAAAGTCTATGGATTTACCCGGTTGCCTAGCAAAGTTGTGTGTATCGTTTAGATGTCAGCGGTGATGTGGTTTTCTTACACTTTATGTAGATGACATTCTTCTATTTGGCAACAATGTGAAGTTGTTATCGGGCGTAAAGAGTTGGTTATCGATCGGTTTCAAATGAAAGACTTAGGAGATCGCGTACACTCTTGGGATCAAGGTTTACGAGATCGCAAGAAGAAAATGTTGAGCTTATCTCGGGCGTCTTACATTGATCTTGTGATTACTCGTTTTAGTATCGAGACCGCCAAGAAAGGATTGCTACCTTTCGGACATGGCGTTCCTTTATCTAAGGAAGCGATCACCTATGTTGCAAAGGAGATAGAGAAATGAGACAAGTTCGCTACGTTTCCGCCGTAGGAAGTCTCATGTACGCAATCTTATGCACGAGGCCCGATATCTTCTATCACGGTGGCATAGTAGCTGAATATCGATCTAACCTGGACAAGCTCATTGAATTGCGATAAAGCATATACTCAAGTACACGAAAAGACTTGAGATTATAGGCTAATTTATTATCGAGATAGTCTAATGCCTTTGGGTTATTCGGACTCGGTTTCCATCTTGACCGTGATAAGAATAAGTCTACCTCGGACTATGTGTTTATCTTGGGAGGTGGAGCCGTATCTGGCGGAGTGCAAAGCGCGATGCATTGCGGACTCTAGTGGAATCTAATATGTAGCCGCGGAGGCGCTAAGGAGGCTGTATGGTTCATGAAATACCTCATGGATCTAGGTGTGGTACTGGTTTGCCCAAGAGTATCATAGTTTCTTGTGATAACTTTCGGTGCGATGGCAAACTCGAAGGAACCACGGATCCACAAGCAACCAAACACATAGAGAAAGTACCATGTCATACGAAAAATCGTTAGGCGAGGGGCGTCTGAATCAAAGATTGATCTGACGGATAACCTAGCGGATCCATTCACTAAAGCTCGCCGCAAAAGTCTACGTTGAGCACGTTAGAGGACTTGAATTGCGCTTGATGGAACCCACTTAGAAAGGAAACTTTGTATAAGTGGGAGAAGCAAAGTGATGGTTTTGTTTGTAATAGCTAGTAGAGACACATTGTATACTAAAGTTTGCTTTAGTATAAGTGGGAGATTGTTGGTTTGTATCTTGGCGGTTTTGGTTGAGCTTGTATACAATGTTTCTGTTACCACTATTACAATCTCTATCCAATTGAATACTTGATTGCATATATCATGTCCCTTATCTCATATATAAGTTAGATCATACGATTGTGTGAAGATCACGAAGTGCGTATGATTGGTCGAAGCTTAATGAGATATAAAAGTTTCATAGTGAGACAACTTGAGTGCGAGTTGTCGGTGTGAGCTGATATAGATAAGAAGTGACTTGACTTGGTTGCTTGTCTATCTTTGATGCGTCTTTGGCGTATTGAAGGATCACCGTGAGATGAGTTCTTCTATCGACCGTAGTGAAGAACCTAGATCTCGGTGACTTACGATGATCTAAATCTCGATAAGGTATTAGATGAGTATGAGTTCTGACCATCACTTTGACTTGTTATGGGTGAGGTTATATGTTCTAACCCATATTCTCCGCGTCTTGGGTGGTGGAAGTGCTTGTATGTCATGCTAGTTATACGTGTCAGTCACCGTATCCGTTAAGGATGATGATGTCCCATAAGGAGTAGCTCGAAAGGTTTATTGTATTAAACCCTGCAGGTTGAGTTAGCTCAAGTACAATAATAAGGTTGAGTGGTACTACTTATGAATTAAAGATATTAATTATTTTAAGCGATCGAGAATGCTCTAAATAATTAATGGACGTTCGATATCTTAAATACGGGATTCGTAATGTCTAAGTGCAAGCCCGACTCAACTTCTAATAAAGGGTAAGTCGGCATTTATTCTCTAGTGGCGTGAATAAATGTTTATAAATTAATTTATGTTACGGATGAACATAAGATAATTAATTTATTTGAGGCCCATCTTTATTCCTTGCATTTGATCCACAGGTTTGGCCCGTCGGGCCGTAACTTGGAAGGAAAAATCGTCACTATTGCTCTCTATGGAAAGATTTGATTCTCTTTATCCTAAAAGGATATTATTATATTTATGGGATATACATAGATCCTTTCCATATAGGATTATGGTAATAATCCTTTCCATATAGGATTATGGTAATTTCCATATGGGATTATGGTAATTTCCATAAAGGATTATGGTAATTTCCATATGGGATTATGGTAATTTCCATATAGGATTATGGTAATTTCTATATGGGATTATGGTAATGCATTATAAATATGAGGTAAGAGATTAAATCTGGGTCGATGATTCATGATCATCGTCAAATTTTAGTCGACACATAGAAGTGTGTGAGAATTTGAAAATATCATAGAGAGCAAAGGGTGATTTTCGAAGCATTCTCCATAGATCGTCCTCACTCGGCGTTGGAGATTGGGTAGCAGGGATACAATCCGGAAGGTCAAAGCACGAGTCTCGATCCGTTCGCCTCGATAGATTCAAAGGTAAACACGAGAAAACCCCAACGTGTTGCAATTAATTATATAGGTGCATGCTAGGTATATAATCAATGTATGGTGAATTAAACATCGAAGATAGATCCTCTAGGCGGTGAAACATAGTTTTCCTACACAAATCCACGGTGGAGGAGGTTCGTTCGGGAAGCATTACGGGCCCCACATCGGCATCATCGAGATTGAGCCGAACGGATGTCTCCCATAAAGGCATATCCGGAAGAAGGTGTACTACCCCAAGATCGGCTCGAAGCCAAAAGATGATGGTCGAGTCCCAAAGTACCTCGTGCGTGAAGGCACTCTCTGAAATCATACCTTGACCACTCACGAGATGCCTTGGGCGGAAGAGGCGGACTACGTACTAAGCGAGATTCACATGGGATCTTGTGGAAGCCACATCGGATCACGAGCTCTCTCAAAGAAGGCCGAGGTCGGGGTATTCTTGGCCCACCTCGTCAAGATTCGGCCGAGCTCGTCAAAAAGTGCCGAGTGTCGACTTCACGCCACGGTCAGCTAGCTATGAGACCGACCTCGGTAGCCTTGAGTCCTTGGCCTTTCATGCAATGGGAATCGACATCGTTGGCCCTTCGACCGAGCACCGGTCGGCTCCGATGCTTGGTCGTAGCCATAGACTACTTCACAAAATGGGTGAGCGGGCCTCTTTCAAACCTCACGGCGTAAGGATTCGAGACATTCGTGTGGAAAAACATAGTTTGCCGCTTGACAAACCACATGTTTGATCTCGGACAACGGCACCCGGTTCGTCGGCGAAACTTCAAGGAATGGTGTGAAGAGCTCCAGATCAAACAACAGTTCACCTCGGTTGCACACCCACAGGCGAATGGTCAGACCGAAGTGACAAACCGCACGATCGTCCAAGGATTGAAAAAGAGGTTAGACCGAGCTAAAGGTGATTGGGTTGAGAATCTCCCTCAAGTCCTCGGTCCTATAGAGCGACACCTCGGACTTCGCAGCAGAAACACCCTTGACATAGTCTACGGTACCGAGGCTGTCATACCAGCTGAGATCGGCGCACCGAGCCCACGTACTCTTCACTTCGACCAGCACGATAACGAGGAGAACCTACGGGTCAACCTTGATGCTCTAGAGGAAAAACGTGAGCTCGCCTTCATCAATGAAGCCAAGTACAAGTGCCAGGTCGCAAGGTACTATAACAAGAGGGTAAAGGCCTCTACACTCCAAGTAGGCGACCTCGTCCTGCGAAACAATGAAGCCAGTAAAGCCGAGCGTCTTAACAAGTTAGATCCGACATGGGAAGGCCCATACCGCGTTCACGAGGACCTCGGCAAAGGGGCCTATAAGCTTGCTCACCTATCCGGTGCACTTATTCCCCGAACCTGGCATATCACTCATTTGAAGAGGTACTTTACATAGCTTTGATTGCATATCGGCATCATGCTTAGCCTCTTTTAAGCTTTTCAAAGTGCGATGTCATTTACTTATCAATAAAACATTTGTTTTCTAATGAGTATTTCACTTACGTCTCGTCTTATATTTATGTGAACATCCATTCGGATAAAACACAATTAACCTTCAAAGGGGCGCCTTGCGAAGATGGCACATCTGATAACTCATTAACTTGAGCGTCTACGTGCAAAGCATCTGATTACTCATTAATTTGAACATGTACATGCGAGGCATACAGATAACTCATTAAATTGAACATTTACATGCAAGCGGCGTCGGATCGGATCTCGTCAATTTATACCCCTTTATTTGGGAAGATATACACTTGATGCAGCATGCGAATACATTTACGGCTAAAACCAGTTCTAAGCTATATTTGTACCTCTCAGGAAATATACACTTTGGTACAAAGCTTCAAATACATTCATGACTATACACCAAGTCTAAGCTATATCTGATCACTCGGGCTTAGAGCTCCACCTCGCCAAGTCTCACTGAAGCTACACGAGTTCGAGATAAAATCCCGGTCGGCGATGAACACCGGGATGAACTCGTGCCTTCCACCCGATCGATGAGTCGGAACCACCACGGCCTACTCGGCCGCACTTTGAGCGGTAGCGCAGAGCCCCGACTGAAGGGTACTCCCGAACCGAGGTCGAACAACGCCCCTCGATCTAGCCGCTGGCGAG
Organism: Salvia rosmarinus; assembly: GCA_036937905.1. Lineage (NCBI taxonomy): Eukaryota > Viridiplantae > Streptophyta > Magnoliopsida > Lamiales > Lamiaceae > Salvia > Salvia rosmarinus. The sequence continues at coordinate 90,365,431 of CM072819.1, forward strand.
GTTCTGATCGATAAGCGCATTTTAAAGGTTTATTGTTGATATTTAAAGATGAATTTAGATCATTTAATGTGCGTTTATGTATCGGATCTTAATATTTTATCTATTTCTAGAAGATCTGCTCTTGGGTGTTCTTTTGGTGTTGTGTAGGTCTATATGTTGAAAATCGAAGCAAGGAGCGAAGCACGAGCCAAAATGCTGCGCCCGGTTTCTAGCGACCGACTGGCGGTCGCTATGTAACCCGCCAACCTAAGTACGGATTAGCGAGGGTTATTACTAATGACGAGGATTAACAAACAAAACTAATTACGGGCTGTGAAGTATATGATAGACAAATTCCCAAAACTTTATACCATTTAATGTGACACATATATCGTACATCTGGCTGGATCATTTAGACTCTTAACAAAGGTTTCAACTCGAACATAGCTTATATAACTGCGCAATGAAAGACATGTGATTTACACATATGACGATGTGTAATCAGTATACTTATCGTGACAAAAGACTCATTGCTCAACACACCTCCATCCCGTCTTGACTCAACTGCACGTTTAAAAACAAACATGCGGTGAGTACAAATAATGCACTCGGTGGGCTCGTTGCGAAATATTTTACGAAATTACATCGCTTTAGTAAAACACGAGGTTTTAGTTGAAATAACTCGTGATTACCAAAACATTTTCTTTCATTTTCAAAAGTCGTGCGGCGGACATATTTTACGTATGTATGATCCATATCGGTTCTCATATATAATATCATCACATGTTGGTAGCGAAACAACAACTATAATCTCTTTATAACATCATCATACGTTGGTAGCGAACCAACAATTTTCACTATCATCATACCACCATCTCCACACATAACATGATCGTAATACGTTGGTAGCGAACCAACAACTTTCAATATCAACATACCGACCATCTCCACACACATCAATATCATTATCGTTGGTAGCGAACCAACAACTTTTAATATCATCATACCGGCCATCTCCACATATGATATCATTATCGTTGGTGGCGAACCAACAATCGTATTTACTTTCATAGTTGGCTTGCCCAACAACATGATAGGATCATACATAAAATCATAAACACTTTGGGCGGTAATCATATTATTTCTCAACGGTAGTCGTAAATAAATACTTTTCCTTGCGAAAAATAAGTAAATAAAGGGTTTTCGAATAAAGCCCACAGTGCGTAGCTTTTGATAAAGTTCCTTTCTAAGTCGAGAGCTCGAGTCCACGTCCCACCTTAACGTAAGAACTATTTTAGTACATTGGTCATGTTTCGATGAGGCGAATATCGTCTAACGTCCTATGAATCGAAATAAAATTAACGTCGGACTTATTTTGGCGTTTCCTAATCAAATGGCGTCGATTATGAAATCGCTCATCTTATAAGAGATATTCCGTCTCTTTAGCACATAATGTACTTTTAATGTACTTACGTAGCGTAAGTTACATTGTTACTACGTCTTCGTCACATAGATCACGTGTTATCGAATTACGTGCGATTTGACCTTGGTCAACATCTTTGGTCAACGATTTTGACTTGGTCAACATTTAGTCAACAATTTTGACTAAAGTCAACAATTTTGACCAAAGTCAACATTTTGACTTTTTAATACTTTATATGAAATTCTATTATTTTATGTGCAATTCTTGTTCTGAAAATTCTCATAAAATCATACTATGTTTAAAACATTATTTTGGAACATATTATGCAATTATATCTTATAAAATAAATTTATAACATTAATACATATAATATATAGTTTTCGGTTATTATAATTAAATAACCTAGACTTGTGCAAAAATTATAATAATTTCACATAACACATAATCATCTATGAGCATCCTTACTATAACATAATTTTTATTTATTGTGAACTATTTAATTAAATCTTCCTAAGTCATATTCGAAAATTTGGACTTAGGTCCAAATAATTTTTAATAAATCCAATAAATTCATACAACACTATATTATGAATCTATAATATCAATATGCTATGATAACACTTAAACATGGATTATATCACAACATAATATCATGTGTTATAATTTTCGAAAATTATAAACTTAGGTACTAAAGTTTTCCAAAAATTCTACATAAATTCATATAAGCATAATTAATACTCTAGATCATGATTCCATGCTCAAATCAACAATTAAAATTCATAATCATCAACATCTCATGGTTACATATTTTCGGTCCTTTTCCAAAATTTAATACCATGCTTAATTTTTTGATATAATTATAGTACATACTCAATATCATCATATAAACATGATTTCTACACACTTTAGCATATGAGCATGATTTTCGAAAATCATCATAAACAAACTAAGCTTATATCATGAATTCTATCGGATGAAAATCGAAAATTCTAGCATGTATACGAGGCTCGTAAGAAATCTAACCTTTTAATCGGTGTCGATTTTAATCGTGAAGGTTTATTGAACAATGGTTTGGATTGAAATTGAAGAACTCTCCTCTATTTTTCTCACTAATTTTCGGTAGTTTAGGGTTCGAATGGGAGGGTGTTTGATCCCTTCCCTGTTATAGAATTAATCAAGTTGTAGGCATTAATTGCATGAAATGATAAACATACCACTTGGGCACCCACTTGCACAAATAGACAAAATTTTATCCTTATCATATCTTACCTTAATGATATCATATCTTATCCCATAATTAATATCCATATACATCACTTTCCACAATTTGTAAAATTTTGCTTTATTAAGCAAAGTTCTCGGCCAACTCCATAATATATACTTCCACTTGTTTTATTTACTAATTCAATCCATTATGAAACATGTTTTATCATATAGGAATTTTGTATATATTATTCTAATCATCTAACGTTACTATCATCATTATAGTAAATCATTCTAATTAATTATATTTATTATTTTTATTTTTTTCTTTTCCCATGGTTGTCGGCAATGTTTAATAGTATAGGAATGATTTTTATTTTTTTTATACAACTATATACTATATTAATATTATAAGATAAGATTATGTTTGAAAAGTCAACAATTTCAACTATGACTTTTAATAAGTTTTCACACTTGTTCACATTAAAATTTTCAACAATTTTGGCTATGTGTAGACAAAATCATAGATTACTTGTTTGAATTGCTAACTACTACCACTTTACACCTCATAATATGATAAGGTTCTAATCATAACATCCCATTAATTATAGGATGATAATATCACATAAAATCACACACTTTGTCACACAAAATACAAATTTTCGGCACTCTCAAAACAAAACTCACAATCCACTTGTTAAATTCATGATAAATCCTATCTTATATATTAAATATGTCTCATTATCATAATTAATGCATATCATCATCAAAAGATAAGAATTAAAATCCATTTCACACTATATACACTAATTTTCGAGAATTGTAGGTATATAGTACTAGACATTTTATTTTCTTGTAACATATATCCAACACATAGCTATGTGACATATATAAGTCCTAGTTGATGAATTAAATCATAGGAAAAATATTTAGAATAATTATATGTCACATTTATAATTTTCGAAACCCTAATTTCGAAAATAGCTCACTTTGTTCAATAATTGATCCTTTATTCTCTAGCATTATTTTAAATGATAAATAATGCTATTATATCATAAAATAATCATAGAATTTGAATTTTATAATTCCATGATCTTTTGGCCAAGTTATCGAATTATCACAAAACGTAGACGTTTGAAACGTCTCTAAATTCACATAATTAAATCATCTCTAAAATGTCCAAAATAAAGTTGTAACAACTTTATTTATTCCAATAATAATAAGAAATTTCGAATTCTAAGCTTAAATGCTTAAAAATACTGTAAGACTTAACTGTCGAATTTAACCGACGTTAGAACAATATGTTCGAAAGAATATCAGAAACTATATTCCTTAATTCACTAAGCGTCAGTGAATGTCACACAGAAATTATCAAATTATGCTTAGTCAAAATCGAGCCTTGACTAATTAAGATTTTAATTATCGAGGCTAAAACCTGATACGATTTATATTATCGTAATTAAGCGTTTAAAAGCTGCGGGATATTACACGCTAGGCTGACCGCGAAGATCATTCGAGGAGCGCCCGAGATCGAGGCAGCGTCCATGAGCCCATGCTCGTGAGCAAGCCCGGCAGCGAGAAAGCTCTTGTGTTATTTCTCGCGGCCACGGCTAGCGACCTGCTGAGTGCATGAGAAAACCTCATGAAGCGAAGCGACGCGCGAAGAGAGCGCGACACATGCCTCATGGTCGATCTAGCGACCGCGAGGAGTGGTCGCGAGCACGCACGGAGAGGATAAAATTAGGGTTTTGGGGTGTGCTATATATATGGCAACATCCTCGCGCCTGAACTTAGTACACACGATTCCATACCTCTTTCTTGAGTTTTCATCGCTTTTACGCTTTTAGCATTGGGTTTCCATTTAATTTCATTCTAGAGTTTAGTTGAGCATTGTTCTTCGTTAGTTTTACGTATTGTCTCGATCCTAACGTTTTCGTCCGGACAATTTTCTGAAATTTCCGTTTTATTTGAGGTTGGGATTCAAGCCCAACGATTGTTCATCGACGCCTTCAATCGGGTTTCATTTATATAATTTCTATTTTATGGTTAAATCGTATTTTATTAGTTTATTATGTCCGCAAGATTTCGCTCTAATCTAGGGTTTGCATGATCCGATCCTATATGTTGTGATTCTGTTATCGCTATTTACCTTCGAGCATTGATTCATGATTCTTGGTGCTTATTTATATGTGTTAATTTCGATCAATCTTGATGCATATCTAGTTGCGATTAATTACGTAATCGTATTAATTGTCGATCGATCTTGAATGCATGATACGGATAAACCTTGAGTCGTGGTGAGATAGGAACATCCGTAGGAAGCTTATTCTTTGTGATCTGTTTGGGTTGCTTGTTTTCACCTAGAGACGTATGATAATAGGGAAAACTAGTAATCTCTGACCGCAATTGTCGAATCGAAGTTGTTGGTTATATATGTGATCTTCCATCTTGTTTGGATTAAAATTGGCTAATAGGAAGCAGGATGAATATACATTGTGGGTAGGATTAATGCATCCCGAGGTTAGTCTTTCTTATCTGCTTTTATCATCCGTGTGTTTTATTGCTTTATTTTATTTTTCCGCATGGTTACATTTGCTTTGGATTAAATTCAAGCCCTTAAACCTCTCACCCAATTTACGTGGCGAATAATGATGAATTATCGTTGAGCTAGCTTCTATGTTTTGTGATACAATCCATGTGGATCGATACTCGACTTACCTATATACTTACACTTTTAGTGTTATAAAGTGAGCGATCAACGTCCTCGCCCCGACCATGATCCTTCTTTGCCGACACAGGGCCCTCGCCGTCCGACTCTGACGGGGGTCCGATCGAGCGATGTCCCATCATAGCCCATCAGCCGAAGCACCTCGGCGTGGTCCTTATAACCGCCGCCCGCCCCGACTTCTTCAACTCTCACGTCGGCAGGGTCGACTGGAGTCTCGCTGCAGGGCTGGGGCATACGTCGCTTGAGGACGAGCTCGTAGATCTGGAGGTACTTGACAAGGGAGTCGAGGTAATCTTTGAATTTTTTGCTGTCAGGCCCCTCCTCGTCCCTTAGCACCATGCCCTCGGCAAGCAAACTCTGAACTCGATCATCGGCCTCGGATATGGTGACGCCACCAGCCTGGTGGATCACCTCTTCGTATTCCGCATGCTCCTCCGAGATCCGAGCCAGCTTCTCTTGCGCCAACTCGAGCTGTTCTTCACACTGCATCAAGCGTCCCTGAATGACGTCGGCAGAAACATCCGCCCCCTGGACTTCGAGATGTATGATTCTTAGCTTTAAGGTCTCGTTCTCACCAAAAGCGGGCCACCTCACATTCGACCTCTTGCGGTTGCTTCTTGACCCGGAGGAGGGCCTTGCTGCCGACCCAGCGACTTGAAATCCATCTTGACCAAAATCGTGTCGATTCGTGACCGCCCTCCAAACAACACCTCCTCGTCTTCTCGGCCAAGCACCTCGGACCTCCTTTAGCTTGGTCATCAGATCATGATCGAGCCCGATATATTGAGAAGAAGAGTACTAAAACAAAGGGACAACACACATTTCAAAAAGTTGTATTTATTATTCACAAATAGGGAAATTTACAAAGCTCGGGATCCTAATGACCCCGGCAAAATTCAGCCTATTACAACAGGGCCTCTGACCTCAGCCTCCTTGCCGGACTCGCCGGACTCTTGCTGTTGCTCCTGCTGCGGCTCCTCTTATTGCTGCTCCTCCTGCTGCTGCCGGCCTCCGTCGGAGGGAAAACTTGAGCTCGGCCCCGTCACCCCGACTTCGGCTCGTACCTCGACGAGGAGTTCCTGAAGCTCTGCGTCTTCGTCCTCCTTGCACTGAGCCACGACTTTAGCCGTCAGAAGAGAGGCAGAGGAAGCCAAAGTCTCCACCACGGGGAAGGAGGCCGCTTCGGCAATTACTCGAGCATAATCCTTCTGCACCTCCCGAGGAGCGACCTCGACCCAACCATGCTTGACCTTATCAAAGTCAGGCATCGCGGCCGCCAACTCCTCCAGGTGGCCGGATATCACGTGCGGCCTGAGCACAACGGCCAGGTCGGAGATGAAGGCGGAGAAGGTCTTTGACTCAACGAGCTTGCTGGCAAAGGCCCTCAACATCGGTCCTTGCCCCACCAGCAAGGCACTCGTCTGATCGGCGAGCTTCATTGGATTTGTATCTTGGCGCTTTGGTTGAGCTTGTATACAATGTTTCCTATTACCACTATTACAATCTCCTATCTCGATTGATTACTTGATTGCATATATCGTGTCCCTTATCTCATATATAAGTTAGATCATACGATGTGTGAAGATCACGAAGTCTGTATGATTGGTCAAGCTTAATGAGATATAAAAGAATCACAACCGAGACAACTTGAGGACGAGTTGTCGGTATAAGTCATGTATAGATAAGAAGTGACTTGACTTGGTTGCTTGTCTATCTTTGTGCGTCTCGACGTATTGATGGATCACGATGAGATGAGTTCTTCTATCGACCGTCGTGAAGAACCTGATCTCGGTGACTTACGATGATCTAAACCTCGATAAGGTATTAGGTGAGTATGAGTTCTTGACCATCACTTTGACTTGTTATGGGTGAGGGTTATATGTTCTAACCCAATATTCTCCGCATCTTGGGTGGTGGCGGTGCTTGTATGTCATGCTAGTTATACGTACGAGTCACCGTGTCTGCTTAGGATGATGGCGTCCCTTAAGGAGCTCAAAGGTTTATTGTACTAAACCCCGCAGGTTAAGTTAGCTCAAGTACAATAATAAGGTTGAGTGGTACTACTTAAGGAATTAAAGATATTAATTATTTTAGCGATCGTAATGTTCTAAATAATTAATGGACGTGCGATATCTTAAATACGGGGATTCGTAATGTCTAAGTGCAAGCCCGACTCACCTTTGGTAATAAATGGCTAAGTCAGCATTTATTCTCTAGTGGCATGAATGAATGTTTATAAATTAATTTATGTTCTGGGCTGAACATAAGATAATTAATTTATTTGAGGCCCATCTTTATTCCTTGCATTTGATCCCTGGGCTGGCCCATCCAGGCCCGAAGCTTAGTGGAAATCGGCGCCCATCTCCTCTCTATGGTAATGATTTTATTCTCTTTATCCTAAAAGGATATTATTATATTTATGGGATATGCATGGATCCTTTCCTTGTGGGATTATGGTAGTGCATTATAAATATAAGGTAAGAGATAAAATCTAAGTTAATGCTAAATTACCTATCACAATTTTCGAGAATCCCATAGAGCTTGGGAGAGATATTTTTGAGAATTATAGAGAGTTTGAGGGTGATTTTCTGTAGCATTCTCCATAGATTATCCTCACTCGATATTGGAGTTTGGGCAACAGGGATACAGTCCAGAAGATCAAAGCACGAGTCTTGATCCGTTCATCCCAAGCAGTTCGCGGTAAACACGAGAAAACCCTACGTGTTGCAATTAATTATATAGGTGCATGCTAGGAATATAATCAATGTATGATGAATTAAACATCCAAGATAGATCCTCGGGAGAGGGCTAAACCTAGTTTTCCCTACAACTTCTTCTCCGCCTCGGCCACCTCCTCCCGAGCACTCTCCACTTCGACACGGGCCACCTGCAGGGCCCGGTTCTTCTTCTTCGTGGCGGCCTCAGCAGCGGCCCTTACAGCCTCGGCATCCGCCCTCGCAGAGGCTAGCGCAGCCTCGGCGGATCCTCATAGCCTCGGCGGCCCGCCCTCTCCATCGCCTCGCATCGGGGCGGCGCTCGACAACGAACCCGGCCATGCGGTGCAGCTCCCCCGCAACCGAAGTCGCATCCTGAAAATCAAACACTCGAGATCGCATCACGGAGAAGATACAAATGAATAAGGTAAGGACTTATACCTTAGGCGAGGATATGGGGAGGGGAGGTCGGCCCTCATACGTGATGCGGTGCAGTCTCGAGGTCGGACTCGAGATCGGCCGATCTTGCGTCACCAACAAGCTCAGTCGTCCACCACCACGGGCGGCTGGTTGGGCTCGGTCCGCCTCGCCTTCTTTTAGGTGGCGCTGGCTTGGAGAGGGTGTGGGGAGTGAAGAGACCGCGCCTTAGTCTTCTTACTATAATCAAGCTTCACCGCAAAACAAAACAATTTTGTTAACACAACGACATCGGTATAAGCAATAAGGAGTAAGACGGTGCCCTCACCCAGGTCCAACCTCGATCCCGAAGGCTTCGACCTATATATGCTCAGTCCGGCACGATTTAGATCGTCCTCGGTGAAATTGACGGAAATTTCACCAAGTATGTTGAGCTGATCCTCTACGTAACCTGGGGGATGTGAAGGGCTTCACCTTCACATCCTTCATTCTACCCCGCCCGTAGTTCGGATGCCCTTCCGCCCTCAAAAGAAGAATTTATTTTGCCATTGCGACACCTTCGAGGAGGCGGTCACCCGAACGATCGCCGAGGTGAAAATAGTATACACCTCCTGTGCCATTGACGCTAAAAAAATGCATCAAGACTTCGAAGGAGAACTCCTCAACAATGCCATAACAGACGAGTCCCATCCCAACCACCGACCTAATGGAATTCGGGGTAAACTGATAGATAAGAATTTGAAAATATTCCTGAATGTTCAAAAATGGGGCTAACGGAAACCTAAGACCGGCCTTCATGGCGTCACGTACCGTTACAAACCCCTCGAGGGCCAAAGCTCTGTCACCGGGTTGCGGAATACACCACGGGCATCCGCGAATGTGGCATTCCCCTATCCTAAGCACATCGTCGACGGTCGAGACGATTTAACGTCCCGACCTTATACTCATCCCAAATGAAGAAATCGACGGAACCTAGCGCTAATGCTCAAGGATCTACCCGCGAGGTTATGACACATGTAATCCCTAATCTCTACCTCGCTATCGGGGAAGAAGAAGAGCAGGTAACCGCACATAAATGAAGAAGTCAAGTCATACTTACTTTTTAGTAGCAGTTTTTGCTTCTTGATGAAGTTGGAAAGAAAATTAAAGCTCGAATATGTTCTCTCCGAAGCGAAGGAGGGAGAAGAAAGTGAACAGTTTCCTCATTCGGGATTATTTATAGCACAAAGAGGTGCCCAAACTTGCCGTTTCAACTTCTCACGTGGCTAATCGCGATTTGATGTGAAGTAGACGTGCGCACGTGTTTCGAGCGCCCACCAACCGTCTGGCGCGTATGACGTGTCCTAAGACGACCTGGCACGCTGGTCTAATCGCGCAATCATTACTCTGACTCCGGACCTCGGCATCGTCCTTCCAAAGACATCGCCATCCAACGTCAGACGACTCAGTTTGGACCTCGGCATCCTCCTGATATATACGCCGTCCAGGTCGGACGTCGGCATCGTCTGACGAGATGTCGTCGTCGATCGACCTCGGCACCTCCGACGTACATCTACATCCAACGCCAGCGACTCGATCCGGTCCTCGACAAACTATCACAGCCAGGAAGGGCAGATCGCCTAACTCAGCTCGGACCCAGGCGAACCAATCAAACCACGACATCATAAAGATTGAAAACCTTCGACAACAACCTCGGTGAGCAACAACCAGCCTCGTCAAAACGCTCTTCACCCCACCGGCATAGTTGTTACTCGACTATTTTGGGGGCTATGATGGGATATGACCCAACCGCTCAGCCCACTGGCGAGCCCAAACGAGTGGGCGACCTAATGGACGGCCCTACACGGTTAAGCCTAAAGCCCAAAGATCCAAATCCTATTCAAGACAAAGTCAAAGGCGAATTGTGGATCCAAGTTATGGAAGGAGATCGTGATCGCTTATGGAAGGAGATCGTGATCCCACAAATCGAGGATCGATACATCTTTAGAGATCCACAAACATGTATAAATAGAGGTTAAGTCGACGGTAGAAAAGTTAGCAACTTATTGAATACTAGAGCTTTTAGATACACTCATTGTAATCCATTATAGTGAAAGTATTGAGGACCATCACCTCCGTGGACGTAGATCTCATTCCTGATCGAACCACGTAAAAACTCTTGTGTTCTTTACTGCTTTTCATAAATCTCGCACACACAAGATTTATCACACATTATACCCATAAAACTTATCTTGGTTACTTAAAGTAATGTACCTTCAATTTTGAATTATAAATCGTGGAATGAATTAAAAAATTGTTCATTGGTATACAATAATTAGATAAGCATAACATAAAGCTCAAAAAGTTTGACTTATTAATTACATATATATTTGGATCCATGTATTTTCTTTTTCATTAAGTTATTTACTTTACTCGTGAATTGCTTATTTCTTTTTCAAATTGAAACCACGTCACTTTCCCAAACAAAAAATAAAGTCTTATGAAGAACATTTTAAAAATCCTATAATACTATTCATGCATCCTCCCTATTTAATTCTGAAAACTAATATATACATATATATATATATATATATATATATATACATATTAATTTTTAATTGATTTTTTGATTCATATCATTTTATTTTTTCTTTGTACGAACAAATTCATGTAACTTTTTATTTATTTATTATTTTAAGTAATGAAAGATGGATCATTGGATAATGAATTTCAAAATTCTTCGATTTATACGATATAAGATCATTGATTGGATAACTAAATGAATTTTGATTTACATCAAAAATTACTTTCCCAAATTTTCATTAAATTTAGCTGCTGAACTTACGTTGATAAAATTCGATTTATATATATATATATATATATATATATATATATATATATATAGGGGTTGGATCGGTGAGAACTTATCTTTTTGAGAACTTGAGAACCGTGCATGTCTGGTGAAGATGATGCACAAAAGCAAGTATAAAGTTGTGATAACAAAACTTTCTAAAATTGTTGCACAACAAAATAATTTTAGAAAGTTTTAGTTATGCACAACTTTATACTTGTTTTGTGCATCATCTTCAACGCCTTATGCATGGTTCGCAGAGTTCGCAAAAAGATGTGGTTCTCATTTGATCCACTTCCTATATATATATATATAGGGAAGAATCAAATAAAACTTAAAAATTAATACACTTTACATATATACAAAGTTAATGCATTTTATTTATAAAATTATTACACTACGAAAGATTGATAAATAGTTTTGTCTTTTATCAGAACTCAAGAGTACATTAGCTTTACACGAAGTGCATTAATTTTATAGGTAAAGTACATTTGTTTTTAGGTTCTTACAAAAAAAGTTTTTATTATAACCCAATCCTATATATATATATATATATATATGATTCATTATTCTCTATGAATAATAATTTAGCATACTTTCGTTTGCTTAAAAATAAGTCGCACGTTATTAAAGTAAATGAAAGGATATAGAATTGATATATAATGAACAAATATACACAATTCTATTCGAAAAAAAAATAAAACATTAGTTAGGAATAAAGTTTAAGCCTCAGGAACCAAATATTTAATTTATATATTAAAGTGGCCACCAACAACTCAAAAAAAAAGTGCCACCAACTAAATTTAGATGGAACAACTTAAAACACCAAAAGGTAATTTAATCTTTTTCACATGCCTTAAAAATTATTTTATTTTCGCAAAAAAATCATGAATCTATGAGCATACCCCCAAAAAAAAAAAAAAAAGCTAGACTTGCAAAATAGGTTTAGATATTGGAAATTTGAAAAAGTCGGGGCATATACATAAATATATATGATGCTTTTCCAGCTTTAACCGTTGCCCTACACATTCAATCAAAGTAGTGCTTCTCTTCAATTTTGTTTGTCCTTTGAAACTCAAAATAAAATTAAATAATATATTCCTTCCATATCTCTTTTTATACTTTTGCAATAATATACATATATTTTTTTAATATTGAAAATTACGTCCACTATAGTTAAATTTTAAATTCATCTTGTTCTTTAATTTTAACTACTTACGTCATTTTTATTTGTAATAAAAATTTTATTCAAAAAATTAAATGAAATTGACATTAATTTAGACCTAATATAAACAAAGTAAATACAATTACTATTTGGCCCAAAAAATTTGAGCTCATTTAAGCAATTTCTTGAAATGATAGCTTTTATGATTTGAGGATAATTAAGTTCCAATCATAATTCTCGACGACAAAAAATTACAACAGCAATTGTGATTTGGGAAGAAAACAATTATAACCCACATAATAATACCTGCAAAGAAAAAAAAGAATTTAAAAATTGTAAAACTATTCCAACATAAATACACGTAAAGTTGGTGTTTAATATTAAAATATAATATGCTCATAGAATCCCTAAAATCCACCACCGCTTGCTTCATCTGCTTCGCTTATCTTTTCACCGCCTTGATTTATCTTCTTCACTTGTGTTCTTCTGTTCCAATCACTTCAATTATCGTCCCAAAACAAAATAACACAAAATATAAGAGCCTAATCTCCAATTTTTGAGAAGTTCCAAAAGCGGTTTTGCATAGTGTAAACCACTCCCACACTCATCTCTCAACCATATGCAGATTAAATCATTCATTTTTCTAACCCCAGACACCCATCCCTCCTACAGTCCATCGATGTAATTTTCATATGTTACTGGCTTTGATCTGAATCGCTTTAGATCGACCATCAAAAAGGGGAATCATGCTCAGGTAAAAAAACTAAACGTACATCTCAATGCCTTATTCAACTCAAACTATAATTCTTTTTCTACTGGTGCAGTGGATATGACAGGAATTTGGGCTATTTTTTTTTTTTTTGAAGTGGATATGAATGAAGAACATAGAGAAATTTACTTCTTAGTAAGAGAGGTTAGTAGAAATGAGTTCGAAAAATATGGATTATACATATATTTATAGGATTAAATGGTTTCTTGGAACCCAAATCTTTAGCTCCAATGCTTTATCTTATATGCATTAACCGTTGCTAATGTTTTCCACCAAATTTATGGTTTTTATAAATAAAAAATTTATTATTTAGTGATCAAGTCTTTTGTAAAAAATGCTGTGCGTTTGACGCAATTGGCGCCAGCTGCCAACACGTTACTTTGTGGCTTCTTTGTAGTATAGATATATGCAGATTTAATAAAAAATTGAATAAAATTACATGGATTATATAGCAAGCCAAAGACAGTCGGCTTTTATAGCTCAGATTTTGAGTGCCAAAATGCCACTCTTTAGCTTTTATATTTATATAGATTTTGTAGAATGAGTGTCCGAGCTAATTATTAGGGTGAAATTTTGGATATTCAAAAATTTCCTTCATGATTAAAATACGAAGAGTCCACGAAGCGAAGCTAATATATAGTGTGCTACCTACAATGTGTGAATTCATAGATTAAAAGTTTATTGAGGTGTACCTAAATTATAATTTCGTCCTCATGCACAGTGGCAGACCTAGAGTACTTTTTGTCTACTGGATCCAAGAGAGGTTGGACCAACCTTTTTATTTTTTTCTCACTTACTCATAAACTATAACTCAAAATCATTGTTTCCGCCTCCTCTAATTTCTAATGCCATGATTAAAATCGTTGCTTCCGCCCCCTCTAATTCATGATGTCAGGACCAGATTAAAAAATCGGAGATTACTAACATCAAGACCGAATTAAGAAAATTGGGGGCCTTAGGATATATTTAAAAAAACTATATAAAATAAATATTCCAAAAATCAATTTCAATTTTCGTGTTTTTTTAACCATAATTATTTATTAATTTTTGACAATATGTTTAATCTATCTTGCTATATAGTTGATATTTTGATGAATTTATTTAACAATTTTTTTATTATATGTATTGAAACCAATTGCTCTATTTCACAATTATTTTATTTTTTCTATTATACATATTTAGTAAAATAATTCAAAAAAATCTTCTAGACAAGAATCACAATCACAGTAAATCATTATATAAAAATTAAAGAGAAGACTTTTGTTTTGAAAAGCTGATGCTTCAACTTAATTTATAAACTAATTTTTGAATTTATTTTGTATGAATAAATATAGAGATATGGAAGACAAATTTGATAATATAATCTCGGTTAAAAAATTCTAAAAAAATAAAATAAATCTATACAAGAAAAGGTAGATATATAAACATTCTACTACTTAACCAATTATAATAAAAATTTAAATTAAAAAAATGACCGGTCTCAATTTCGGAAAAACTAGTTAAGAAAAAAAACACAAAAGACAAAAAAACTTATACAAGATTACAATATAACTAATAATATAAAAAGTTAAAATCATAACAAAAAAACCCTCAACAGGGAATCGAACCAAAGGCCCTTGATATATGCTAAGAGTGTTTTTACTACTGTACAACATATTCTTTTGTAGAATAAATAATATATATATATATATATATATATATATATATATATAAATTACTAATATGCCTCTAATATTTTCTAAAATTTAGAAGGGCCAGTGCCCCTGGGTCCGTCCCTGCTCATGCTTAGGTCATTAAAAGTTCAATATTATTTCTCCCATTATCTTTTCCTACGCCAGAAGCGTGAGCAAGAACAATGTTTTTTTTTATTATTATTATTTAAATCAAACGAACCTTTTATTAAAATGAAAAATACGAACAAGGAAAATTAGGAATGCCAAACACATAAGGAGGCAGCTCAACCCACACACGAGCAAGTAAAATTGTTTCTTTTAAAATGTGACTAGACTCAATTAGCCTTTTAACAATGTTCATATAATGATAAACTTGTACCCCTGCACTTTGCA
Organism: Salvia rosmarinus; assembly: GCA_036937905.1. Classification (NCBI taxonomy): domain Eukaryota; kingdom Viridiplantae; phylum Streptophyta; class Magnoliopsida; order Lamiales; family Lamiaceae; genus Salvia; species Salvia rosmarinus. The sequence continues at coordinate 90,380,725 of CM072819.1, forward strand.
CGAGCCATTTATCTTGCAGTATTCTTTTTCTAATGTAAAATTAAAAATAATCAAATGTTTATATCATTTGTTGCATACAAAAATGTATTGATTTAGTTTACAATTTCTACTTTTTTATAATTAATTTTTTATAATTGAAATATAGTTAGTTTTGATGATATGTTTTGTATTAAAAATTATTATTCCATATATTGTAGTCATTGAAATTGTATGTTGTTTAGGACTTTGTACTAAATCTTAAATGCATGCGAATGTATATTTTTCTTCTTTACCTTTCAATGTTCTTGTTTTGGTTGTTGCTTTGCCACCAATTTACTATAACTTGATGTCTAAATTTGAGATCGAAAGAAATAAATAAATCTTTATCTGAAACATAGGACACTCCTCAATAAAATTGATTTGACTCGAGATTAGTGTGAAGATATTAAACCTAATCTTTTTTAGGAATTGCATATAAGTAATTAGTTGGATACCATAATTCTTGTTTGTCATTAATGCTTTTAAACATTATGATAGTAACTTTAAATTATTTGTGATTGTTTTAGAAAAATTGGAGTTTCTTAAATAACTAATCAATTGAAGTAGTTTTGAATCTGATTATCCATTCAATTCGAATCCCTATATAAGCTTTCTCTTATTGGTTATTATTATTTTGTTTGAATTAATTCACCCCTTGATTTCATGAGTCTAGATAGAGGATAATAATTTAATAGCATAATCACTTATTTAATTTTTAAAATATTTATGGAATATGACATTGCTCATGCCTATACACAACTACATCCTAACACTACAAAAGGATACATTTTCAACTTTTGGATCTTGTTACAAATTAGATCATGTTTTTAAAATGTTTCAATAATGTCCTAATATTTTGATATGTAAATTTTACGAGTTTTGAGCTGAGAGTTAGACATTCATCAAATATCAAAACTTAAAATTGATTGAGTGCTTTTGAAGTCTATTGTCTGTGTTATTCTCCCATGTTGTCAATTCCATAATCAGGTGTCCGATAATGAGTTGGGAATTAGCACTGTAGAATAAGAGATTCCCAATGATTCGAATTGTAATTATTTATATGAAGTAAAAATTAACAACATGAGAGGCAAACTCAGAATGAGTTATTACAACTCTCAATCAATTTTGAGTTTCAATTTTAGATATATATCTAAATCTCAGCTCTAAACTTTTGAAAAAGTTAGAATGGATATATTTACTGATGGGAAAACTTAATTTTCCATGCTCCCAATGATCTATCTTGGATGTTTAATTCACCATACATTGATTATATTTCTAGCATGCTCATATATAATTAATTACAACACACAGGGGTTTTCTCGTGTTTACCTGTGAATTTCTGGGACGGTATATCAATGGAAAACTCCAGCTTTGATCTTCTGGACTATTTATTGGATGCTTATTCTCCAATACTGAGTCAGAGTAATCTATGGAAAGCACTGCAAAATTTCGCCCGATCCCTATGCTTCCTTAGTGATTTTCAAAAATCACTATTATGATTAGGATTAATTTGATTTTCCCATACCTTGTATTTATAGTGTTCTCTCTAGAATCCTAAAGAGATAGGATTATGGCACATCTAATAAATACTCCATCCGTGTAATACCCCGATTATTTAAACGCCTAATTACGATATTAATTTCGTAAATTAGAATATTATTATAATAATTTGATTAATAAATTATCGAATAACGATTTCGAACATTTTGGAATAATAAAATTCCTAAGTACAATTCACAAATGAATGTGAATTGAGAAATACGAAGGTGTAACGTATTTCAACAGTATATTTCAACGTCGATTACGTATCGATAATAAAATGCTCGAGATGATTTTCTAAGTTTTAAGCTTAGAATTTGATTCCATTATTATTGGAATAATTTAATAAAGTGATTATAGCTTTATTTCACCATTTTGAGATGAGTCGATATTTAACGTTTTGAGGCGTTTCAAGCGTTAACGTTTAGAGATGACTTGAGAATCAAGTCTAACGATCAAGGAATTATGATATTTAAATTCCTATAATTATTTTATATAATTAGAATATTATTTAGCATTAAAATAATGCTAGAACATTAAGGATTAATTATTGGACAATACACTAATTTTCGAAAACCCTAATTCAAAAATTAGGGTTTCTTACTGAAATGATACCAATAATTTTCCTATGATATAATTTATCATCTAAAACATATATTATGGTATATATGTATAATTAACATGGAAAAGCAAATATTAGCACTTAAGGAAATGAAAGTGCCGTGAACTTTGGTGCACATAGGAGGTTCACGTTTTTGCTACTCCATGCTATGTTATGAATTAATTTATACAAGTGTGATCTAATTGCACTCTAACCAAGTAATTAACCAAGTGGATGCATGTGTGAGGTATAGTAGCCGATTATGTTGACTAAATGTTGTACAAAAGCTTGATTTTCTTTGTGCATGATTTCATATATTTGGGATAGAGTGTAATAACTTTTATACATGCAAAGGTAATGAAAATCTGAAATTCTTCTCCCCTCTACGATGGGCGGCAACTTGATTCATGAGACAAAATAATTTTTGTTTCTCCCAAAGCTTTAATAAAGCTTAGCAAAGAGTAAATCGTGTGTAAGGGATATTTTATTGTATGACATATGCACTTTGACTTCCAAAATTTTATTTGTGTCTTGCTTTTTAATTGTGAGTGACCGGAGAGAGAGAATGAGAGAGTGAGGTATATGACTTCATTACTTAAGTGATATACTTCATTTAACACAAACACATTTTCCTCTCCAAAAACAAGAAAAACCGTGAGCTACACCATTGAAAAAGCATTGAGTGTTCTTGAGTTTAATTCACCAAAAGCTTGATCTAAAGCTTGTTCACGTTAGATCGATACCGTTAAAGGTTAGGAATCGAGCGAGCTTGATTATACCCTAAGTTTTAATTTTCTAATGGTTAGATTTAATTTTCAAGCATGTGTTCTTAAGCATGAATTATGCTAAGCATGATACTTGTTCATTAATAAGTACATTAGAATGATTTTATAAGCATGTAGCATGTTTATTGTGATGATTAAAATGCTATTAAATTATTTCATATGTGTCGAAAATTTTCATGGAGGAATTAGGGTTGGATTAATGATATATGTTATTGTAGAAGCCTTTTTGTGATTATTGTGAAATTTATAAAAAAATCCTATGCTAATTTTCATTATGACCGAAAATCATGATACACGCTAGGTTGTTGTATAATTTTAATTTAAGAAATCTAATTGCATATTGTTGATCTAGAGTATGGTTTATGTGAGTTGTGAATTTACTAGAATTTTTGAAGGACTTATACTCAAAATTTTGAAATGGCCGAGAGCTATAAGCTTGTGATTAAGGCATGATTTAGTTGTTTTTAGTTGATGTTATGATGTATTAGTGCTATACTATAGTATATAAGTATAGTGTAAATTAATTAAATTTAATAAAAATGTTTGGTTTGAGTTGGGATGAAACCGTGACCTTGAACAATATAATTATTAATGAAGAAATTTATTATGATGGACTTTAGGTTATAGTTATGTTATAAATTAAGGTTAGAGCCTTCTATAATTTAATTATAATTTTAGGAAGTTATTTGATAATTTTGGGAATTTTGAGACCTATATAGTGATATAGGTGAATTCAAATTTTCTATAGTAACATTAATACATATTAATGATCATAGTGTAAAATAATACACTATATGAATTTAGAGAAATTTTATAACAAGCTTGGAAATTATAGCTCATAACCGTGAGCTATATTGATTTTATTAAGGATTTTAAATCCTTTTAATCGAAAATAATATATTATATGTCTAGAAATTAATTTAGACATATTAAAATTTTCGAGAATTATTAAACATAGAATATTATGTTTACTGACGAAACGTTATATTAAATAACGTTAAAGCATAAATAATGCTTAATGCATTAAAGATTAATATTGAAAGAAAATATTAATCAAAATTATCGATTTGCGTGAAAAATCGAAGATTAAAGCTTTTTGAAAAGAAATCGATTTATATTGATTAAAATATGAGTTATTGAAAATTTAATAAGAAAAGTCAAAATGGTTGACTTTCGAAATTAACGTCTGAAATCGTTAGTTAAATACATTAATCGTGGAAAGCGTATTACTTTTATAAGAATATCTCGATTGTGAGAAAAGATTTCATTATTGAAATCACTTTATTGAATAACGTTATTATCGTTAATTGTTTAACCTAAAAGGTTAAAATGAGATCGTAGATCATATTACGTCTCTCGATATACGAAATTATTTTATTGATATACGCCGTTTCAACGTATTAAGGCGTATAAAGAATCATCCAAACTTGAATTATTAATTTAATTATCAAAGTTGAATGAACTTTGAAAATCTCGAAAAGCGTGCAACGCACTAAGCGTACATTTTGCGTAAAGGTGGGACGTGAAGTTCACTCGCAACGCGAGGAGAAGAGCACACATTGAAATTCAAGTTCCAAAGTAAAGGTGGGCTTTACTATACTCAAACGGTAGAGTTTTACCAAATAATTTATTTATGATGCTTTATTGCAAGCAAATAATTATGAACCGATTTATTTAATTACACGCCCAAAATGTTTATGTTTTATGTATGTATCGATCCATGATTGTTGATGCATAATGTTGGGTAACCCACTTTATGACATGCTTGAATTCGTATTCTTGGAAGTACCCCAAGAATGATGGAGAATTAGTATCCCGTCTTGAGATGGCACGGATTTTGTGCACCGATTATTTTGTGACCGTGTCTTTGAAAGGGTGCTCGGCGATCACGGCGTCTGTGAGAGGAGGCCTCCTCTCCAGTATGAGGAATGTTGTGAATGATTGATTGTGGTGGATGTGGACCATACATACGTGGAAAATGCTTGGTCAAGCAATATTTATTGAAAATGACGTAAAATATTTAGTAAGCACGAGTATTTCAAATCAAAACCTCGTGTATTCTTGTGATGGGCGAGTAATTCAAGCGTGATAAATTATTTTGGCATGAGCCATCGAGTGCATTATTTGTACTCGACCGCATATTGTTTTAAATGTGCGATTGAGTGGCGATGGTGATGGAGCGGAGATGTTGAGTAGTCGGGGGCCTTTTGTATTTATTATGTTTGAAAGAAAGAACCTTGGGTGCATATCGTCATATATGCATTCACATGCTTTCACGCATATTACGAATATTTTGTATGTTATTGTGACAATTGTATCCGTCTCGAATTATCGAACCTCTTCATAAAGGAACTCGTAGCCTTTATATTTGTATATGACTTTTGCCTTATGAATAAGGGTGAATTGCTTTGCCTTGTAAATAAGGTTTGACCATTAAAGTTCGATAAATATCTTTACAAATCTTTTGATTATTTTTATCAATTGTTTTGCATTCATCGCTCCAAGCTCGATTCTCTCTAATCATCATTTGGATTAGGCGGTGTACAGAGTGGTATCGAGGCGGTTGCTCTCTGAACCCTAAAACTTTCTTTCAAAAGTTAAGTCTAGATTGAGTCACTAGACTTCTAGAAATCATCTGACTATGCTCAACACTCCATCACATCCAGCTCAACCGGGAAAAAGGTAAATTATTTTCTCATCTTTGAAAACGAAAAGTTTGAGATTTATGAAAATGATTTGTGTCGATAGAACATTATCGACAAATGAATTATGAATTTGATTTGTTGTCGATAGAACATTATCGACAAATGAAATGAGAAAGGTTGTAAATAACCATGATTATTTATTGATTATTGATTGAAAATTTTTAAGTAAGAAATGCGTATGTTTAAAGCGAACTATGTTCGCTATATTCAATATTTATTCATCTTTTCTCAATATTGATTTTGATTAATGCCTATGTCATCCCGAATGGAACATAGGCGTAATAAGATGCATGATCCTCTTTGAAAGGAACATGAGCGGACAAATGCACGAACTCTTCTCATCTTCTTTCGAGAACAAAAGAATCGAGTTCAAATTGAAAAGCTAAGGCTTTCCACCTCGTTTGAAGTCAACCCGAGTTTACCTCGACTCGGTGACCAATGCGCCTCGGCATTCTTGCGACTTCAATTGATTCACCCCGCATCGACACGGGAGTTTATTTGGTGTCAACCTCGACATCCACTTCGAGTTTGAAGATTGCATCTCGACAATTCATGGCGCCGTATTTTCGCGCCGGCAAATCCACTTGAGTCGACCTCGATTACGCCGAGCCCGTCTTTGTCGTAATCGACCATCATTTCAAGATTTGGCGATTCTTTTCGACAGACCAGCTGACCTCAGTCACCTCGTCACCTCGGCCTCGGCAACGGCATGCACGACCTCGATATCGGCATTGCCTACGATCTCTGTGAACAGCGCAGAAAAATTTTCTGCTGCGCGGTGTTTTGTTTGGATCCGTTCTTTTTCGTTCGGACTCCGATTTGCGAACGGTTTTTGCCTACGTACTCTTAACGCAATTTAATCTATTTGTTATGATGGATAGAACCCCTGATTCCTTCTCCAAAATTCACGAGAATCAGTACAGTCCACCCCGGACAGTTCACCTCGGCAAAGGCGAACTGCTTCGTGCAGTGATTTTATTTTGGTCCGTTTTCCTTCGTTTGGACTCCGATTTGTGCATGGTTTTCTCCTACGTACTCCTAACGGACTGTACTATATTTCTTATGAAGGAAAGATCCCCTGTTTCAGTCTCCAGAAATCACGAGAGCCAGTAAAAGCTAGCTCATAATTTTTATAGAACTAGAATTTAGTAATATGATAAGATTTTGTTTATGCTGCTAGGCAGTATGTTCTTAGTATGGTAGGAAAGCTACAACGTGTGTTGTATATGAGAACAATTTCCGTATAACATTTATCTGTTTATCAGAGGTGTTGGATTGTTTATCTGCTTTATAGACATGTCCAGTTTATTCTTTTGCTTAGCAGACGCGTTAAGTTTATTTTTATCTATGTATCGATTATCCTTATTTAGTTGTCTTATGCTCGTTTGTCTGTGACAGATGGCCAGGACTCGACACACTACTAGACGCAGACTTGGACCGAGTGCCACCCCTGCAGAGATCATTCATAGGTACCGCGAGTATCAGATGTGCTGGGGAGATGATCTTGGAGAGTTCCTCATGCACTACCTTCGTCATTGGAGGGAGGCGCACGAGCATGGAGTGACAGACTTCGATGGCGTGAAGCGTCTTCTGATGCGGCTACCGATTGACTGGGAAGACTATGCACGGGAAATATCGGGAGATTACATCTACCGATATGGTGGTGACTACGACCTGATAGCAGATCTACCGAGATTTGTGAGCCATTTGACCTACGTCTTCAGTATCTACGGGGTAGCCCCGAGAGGACCGTACCTCCCTCCGAGGGAGTATACGTGGCGTGACGAGTCACCCGAATGGCTTTACTTGGAGGTACCTCGTCGAGTGGACCCGGTAGTGCCCAGATTCCCGGAGGGCGGGGCGGGCTTGCAGAGAGAGGCGTCTCGGCCGCAGCATTGGGGATGCCGTGTTTCCCGTCGATTGGACACCCCATACACCCACCGCTTCCTATCTTGCCGCCTATGACAAAGACCGCACCCGGTGGCCGAGCTGCACGGCTGCACGGCCGGGATGAGGTCTCGATGATCGCGATGACTTGATCCGATCCGTGACATTCCTATGGTTGGGGATGACGGGCGGACCGTCAGTACGCCGCCGTGAGGACGACTCGGACGATGATTCGGATGACGACTCCGATGACGATTCAGACGACGAGGAGGATCCTGAGGAGGATCAGTATGATGATGAGTGATACACCTGTTGATCTGTTTAGCTAGGTTTTAGTCCGTATGTATATAGTCCAGTATGTGTGTAGGTTGCTTTTGTGTTTTGAAAAGGGAAGTGAACTTTGTATTTTGTATTATCTTGTAATCCCGTATGTTGTTCTATGCGGGTTAAGCTTTTGAGATGCCATCTATTGTACATTATCTCTTTTGTATCAACTGTTGTACAAAATAGTCCTCTTTGAGGCACAAATTTTCTGATGTATATAAGATAACCCCGAAGCGGGCTTTTGCGGCAGAAATGATATTGTGATGAATAGCTTAGTTTAAAGCTGCTTTACAAAATAATTGAATGATGATATTATATATGTTAATTGTGAAAATGATTTTCAATATTTATTGTATGTTTAAACAACAGAATGTCGCCAAGGCGGGATCCCGCACAAAGAGGTAGGGAAGGGAAGAGGTAGAGGTAGGCGGAGGAATAATTCTGTGCAGAACTGCGAATATACCCCAACCACTACCACCTCCACCCGATCGTGGGATCGAGGAATTATTCTTAAGCGTAACCCACCATCCTTTGATGGAAAAGGAAGCCGGATGATGCCGAGCAATGGATCGGGGCTATGGAAAGGATATTTGATTTTCTTGTTGCAGTAGCGAACGGCAACTATCTGTAGACACCTTTCAACCGACGGGACACGCCGACTTTTGGTGGGAAGCCCGACGAAAGATTTTACAACGGGATCACATGAATGAATTCACACGGGAAGAGTTTAAAGGGCTCAGATGAGAAGTATGTTCGAAGAGTTATCGGAAGAAAAGGAACATGAGTTTTATAATCAAAGCAGGAGAAAATGTCCGTGATGATTATGATCGCATCTTTGCGATATGTCGGATATGCCCCGATCGGTGAATACGGATATGAAGATGGCGAGAAAAATTCAAGTCGGATTGAGATCGAGATAAGAATGTCTCTAGCCACCATGGAGATCGACTTACACAAGCTCTTGGGCGAGCTTTGGACATAGAGGCGACTATGCGGAAGAAAAGTCGATCCGCATACGTACATCGAACACGAGGACAAAGGAAAAGAAAATGGGAAGGAAATTATGGAATAACAACCGAGGAAGTTTTGAGAATACTAATAACAAGCGGCCGTGGCAAGGAACACTGATCCAAGGATGGGGATGGAAGAAACCGCTCTTTAACCCTCCGGCGGAGGACCACGAGATCGAGCAAGAACAACTCCTTGCCCAAAATGCCGAATTTCACAAAGGAGTTTGTCATTTGGTAAATTGTTTCAAGTGTGGCATGAAGGGCCATTACGCAACAGTTGCCGAGGGTGCGACGGGGCGATGGGAAGGCGAATCAGCCCAGAACGCCCAACCCCTAAGAGCGATTGGTTTATTTAACAAGACAACAACGACAACCACCACAACGGCGTAATCGGCAACAACTCCAACAGCGGCAGACCACAAGAATCAACAAAGACAAGAGCCCGTCGACCTCGGCCGGCTCGAGCGAGCATTTGCTCGCACCGAGGCAGAATGAACAAAACCGGGAAACACGGGGTATGGAACACTTCTCAACGTACCTGTTATACTTTTGTTCGATACGGGAGCATCACATTCTTTTGTAGCAAGAACATGTGTAGATCTATTGGAACTTAGATCTGAGAAAGCAAACCAGGATATGAACATCTCTTCACCCATAGGAGGGATTATGACTGTTACTCACGTTTGCTCAAACTTAGAGTTGAACATAGGATCACTTAAGGTTCTGACGAATAACTTAAACATAATACCCATGGGTGATGTAGATATAATTTTGGGAATGGATTGGTTAGCTGAAAATCATGCTACAATCCTGTATAAAGAAAGGAAAATTTCATTCCATTTTCCTGGAAAAGAAGCTACAAGCTTTTACGGAATCAGTATGGGAAAGAAAATTCCGATTATATCCGCGCTGAAGGCCAGGAGTATGATAAACAAGAAGGGATGCCATGCATTTCTTGTTTATTTGAACGGAGAAGATCGAACAACGATAAAAGTTGAAGATGTAGAGATTGTACAAGAATTTTCGAGATGTTTTTCACGAAAATCTACCAGATTACCTCACGATGACAATGAGTTTACCATTGACTTGGAACCGGATCGGCTCCGGTGTCAAAAGCACCGCATGTAATGGCTCCAAAAGAACTGGAAGAGTTGAAAATTCAAATCAAGAGCATTGACCTAGGTTTTATCGGACCTAGTGTTTAGCCTTGGGAGCACCGTGTTATTTGTAAAGAAAAGGATGGTTCCTTGAGGAGTTGTATAGATTACGAGAACCGAACAAAATGGCGCTCAAAAACAAGTATCCACTTCCAGGATAGATGACTTGTTTGATCAGCTAAGAGGAGCTAGCGTGTTCTCGAAAATCGACCTCAAGTCAGCTATCACCAACTTAAAGTGCGGCTCAAGATGTATCAAAGCGCCTTCCGAGCGAGATCGGCCACTATGAATTTATAGTTGTGCCATTCGGATTGACCAATCTTGGCGGTATTCATGGATCTCATGAATAGGGTGTTCCACCCATTTTTAGACAAATTTGTCTTAGTCTTCATAGATGACATCCTCATCTATTCAAAGGATAAAGACGAACACAAGGAACACCTCCGGACAGTACTGCAAACTTTGAGAAATGAACAACTTTTTGCTAAATTTAGCAAATGTGAATTTTGGCTAAAGGAAGTAATGTTCCTTGGACACATTGTGTCAGCCGAAGGGATTAAAGTTGATCCGGCCAAAGTAGAAGCAGTCCAAGAATGGAAATCGCCGAGGACACAAAATGAAATTAGAAGTTTCTTGGGATTGGCAGGTTACTATCGGAGATTCATAGAAGGATTCTCGAAGATAGCAAGACCAATAACCCAACTACTCAGAAAAGGAATTAAATTCACATGGACTGATGAGTGTGAGGCAAATTTCCGGGCGCTCGAGGAAAAGTTAACTCGCCCTGTTTTAGCGGTTCGAGCGAGATAAAGAATCGTGGTCTATCTGAGATGCTTCCAAAATGGATTAGGTCGTGTGTTAATGCAAAGTGGAAAAGTCCGATCATAAAAGTTTAAAATACTTTTCGAGCGAGAGATCTAAACATGAGACAAAGAAGATGGCTCGAATTGGTAAAAGACTACGATCGTGGTATAAACTATCACCCGCAAAGCGAACGTGAGAGTCGATGCCTCGAGTCGTAAGAGTCAAAACCAATTGGGATGTCTCCTCACAAATGAAGAAAAACTCATTGAAGAGTTTGAAAGGATGAAGATTGAATTGGTTGAACAACCAGAGACGATCACGAGTTGTATTGCTACACTCACATTGACGTCTGACTTGAGGAAAAGAATCATTGAAGGGCAAAGGATGGAGGAAAAGTTAGAAAAGCAAGAGCGAGTAAGGGCGGAAGGATGAAAAATTTTCAAGAAGCACCAGACAATGCTTTATTATTTGAAGGAAGATTGTGTATCCCAGACAACAACGATCTTCGGAATGAAATCATGAGTGAAGCTCATGACACACCTTATACAGCCCATCCAGGCAGTACAAAAATGTACCAAGATTTGAAGAAAAAGTTCTGGTGGGAAGGTATGAAAAGAGACATAGCCTCTTTTGTAAGCTACTGTCTTGTTTGTCGACAAGTAAAAGCATTACACCAACGTCCTTACGGAAAGCTACAGCCTTTGGCAATACCCGAGTGGAAATGGGAAGATATAGCTATGGACTTTGTTACGGGTTTACCAAAGTCTAAAAGAGGGAACACTGCTATATGGGTAGTAGTGGACAGACTCACCAAATGTGCACATTTTCTGCCAATTCAGATTACCCGGGTGCGATAAGCTAGCCGGTATGCGTAAAGGAAATTGTACCGCATGGAGTACCAAAACTATCACATCGATAGAGATTCAAAATTTACTTCAAGATTACGGACTAGCTTGCAAAAAGAATTGGGCACGAAATTAAATTTCAACACAGCTTTTCACCCTCAAACCGATGGGCAATCGGAAAGGACGATTCAAACACTCGAAGATATGTTGAGAACTGTAGTTTTGGATCGAGGTGCAAAATGGGAAGAGGTTTTACCTCTCATCTAATTTGCTTACAACAATAGCTATCAGCGACGATCGATATGGCCCCGTATGAAGCCTTATATGGAAGAAAATGCGATCACCGCTTTCTTGGGATGAAGTGGGTGAAAGAAGAATCCTAGGGCTGACGCTATAAGCAAAATGATTGAGATCAGACGCCAAATTAGGCAAAGAATAAAGGAAGCTCAAGATAGATGAAGTCTTCTGTTGATACGCCAAGATCCGAGTGCATTTCGAGGATGGAGACAAAGTCTTTTAAAGGTCTCTCCATCCAAAGGGATAATAAGATTTGGAGTAAGGGAAAGTTAAGACCCGATTTATTGGACCTTATGAAATCCTTGAAAGAATAGGCCCGATCGCCTATAGGTTGGCTCTTCCGCCAAGTCCGGGAAGCGTACAATGTTTTCACCTATTATAACTCGTAGCATGCGTACGATCCAAGCATGTGATCCATCAAGACGGCGTGATCCTCAATCGGATATGAGCTATAATGAAGAACCTATGGCTATTCTAGACCACAAGGTTCAAGAATTGCGAAATAAATCGATTCCACTAGTCAGTCTTTGTGGAAACATCATGGACAAGATGAAGCCACGTGGGAGCTTGAGGGCGCAATGAAAGAAAAATACCCGATCTCTTACGAGGTATGTAAATTTGGGACGAAATTTCTTTAAGGGGTGGAATGTAATACCCGATTATTTAAACGCCTAATTACGATATTAATTTCAGTAAATTAGAATATTATTATAATAATTTGATTAATAAATTATCGAATAATGATTTCGAACATTTTGGAATAATAAAATTCCTAAGTACAATTCAAAAATGAATGTGAATTGAGAAATACGAAGGTGTAACGCATTTCAACAGTATATTTCAACGTCGATTACATATCGATAATAAAATGCTCGAGATGATTTTCTAAGTTTTAAGCTTAGAATTTGATTCCATTATTATTGGAATAATTTAATAAAGTGATTATTAGCTTTATTTCGACCATTTTGAGATGAGTCGATATTTAACGTTTTGAGACGTTTCAAACGTTAACGTTTAGAGATGACTTGAGAATCAAGTCTAACGATCAAGGAATTATGATATTTAAATTCCTATGATTATTTTATATAATTAGAATATTATTTAGCATTAAAATAATGCTAGAACATTAAGGATTAATTATTGGACAATGCCTTAATTTTGAAAACCCTAATTGAAAATTAGGGTTTCTTACTGAAATGATACCAATAATTTTTCCTATGATATAATTTATCATCTAAAACATATATTATGGTATATATGTATAATTAACATGGAAAAGCAATATTAGCACTTAAGAAATGAAAGTACCGTGAACTTTGGTGCACAATAGGAGGTTCACGTTTTTTTTGCTACTCCATGCTATGTTATGAATTAATTGATACAAGTGTGATCTAATTGCACTCTAACCAAGTAATTAACCAAGTGGATGCATGTGTGAGGTATAGTAGCCGATTATGTTGACTAAATGTTGTACAAAAGCTTGATTTTCTTTGTGCATGATTTCATATATTTGGGATAGAGTGTAATAACTTTTATACATGCAAAGGTAATGAAAATCTGAAATTCTTCTCCCCTCTACAGGGGCGGCGGCAACTTGATTCATGAGACAAAAATAATTTTGTTTCTCCCAAAAGCTTTAATAAAGCTTAGCAAAGAGTAAATGCATGTGTAAGGGATATTTTATTGTATGACATATGCACTTTGACTTCCAAAATTTTATTTGTGTCTTGCTTTTTAATTGTGAGTGACAGAGAGAGAGAATGAGAGAGTGAGGTATATGACTTCATTACTTAAGTGATATACTTCATTTAACACAAACACATTTTCCTCTCTCCAAAAACAAGAAAAACCGTGAGCTACACCATTGAAAAAGCATTGAGTGTTCTTGAGTTTAATTCACCAAAAGCTTGATCTAAAGCTTGTTCACGTTAGATCGATACCGTTAAAAAGGTTAGGAATCGAACGAGCTTCGATTATACCCTAAGTTTTTAATTTTCTAATGGTTAGATTTAATTTTCAAGCATGTGTTCTTAAGCATGAATTATGCTAAGCATGATACTTGTTCATTAATAAGTACATTAGAATGATTTTATAAGCATGTAGCATGTTTATTGTGATGATTAAAATGCTATTAAATTATTTCATATGTGTCGAAAATTTTCATGGAGGAATTAGGGTTGGATTAATGATATATGTTATTGTAGAAGCCTTTTTGTGATTATTGTGAAATTTATAAAAAAATCCTATGCTAATTTTCATTATGACCGAAAATCATGATACACGCTAGGTTGTTGTATAATTTTAATTTAAGAAATCTAATTGCATATTGTTGATCTAGAGTATGGTTTATGTGAGTTGTGAATTTACTAGAATTTTTGAAGGACTTATACTCAAAATTTTGAAATGGCCGAGAGCTATAAGCTTGTGATTAAGGCATGATTTAGTTGTTTTTAGTTGATGTTATGATGTATTAGTGCTATACTATAGTATATAAGTATAGTGTAAATTAATTAGAATTTAATAAAAATGTTTGGTTTGAGTTGGGATGAAACCGTGACCTTGAACAATATAATTATTAATGAAGAAATTTAATATGATGGACTTTAGGTTATAGTTATGTTATAAATTAAGGTTAGAGCCTTCTATAATTTAATTATAATTTTAGGAAGTTATTTGATAATTTTGGGAATTTTCGAGACCTATATAGTGATATAGGTGAATTCCAAATTTTTCTATAGTAACATTAATACATATTAATGATCATAGTGTAAAATAATACACTATATGAATTTAGAGAAATTTTTATAACAAGCTTGGAAATTATAGCTCATAACCGTGAGCTATATTGATTTTTATTAAGGATTTTAAATCCTTTTTAATCAAGAAAATAATATATTATATGTCTAGAAATTAATTTAGACATATTAAAAATTTTCGAGAATTATTAAACATAGAATATTATGTTTACGACGAAACGTTATATTAAATAACGTTAAAAGCATAAATAATGCTTAATGCATTAAAAGATTAATATTGAAAGAAAATATTAATCAAAATTATCGATTTGCGTGAAAAATCGAAGATTAAAGCTTTTTGAAAAGAAATCGATTTATATTGATTAAAATATGAGTTATTGAAAATTTAATAAGAAAAGTCAAAATGGTTGACTTTCGAAATTAACGTACGAAATACGTTCGTTAAATACATTAATACGTGGAAAACGTATTACTTTTATAAGAATATCTCAATTGTGAGAAAAGATTTCATTATTGAAATCACTTTATTGAATAACGTTATTATCGTTAATTGTTTAACCTAAAAGGTTAAAATGAGATCGTAGATCATATTACGCCTCTCTCGATATACAAGAATTATTTTATTGATATACGCGTCATTTCAACGATTAAGGCGTATAAAGAATCATCGAAACTTGAATTATTAATTTAATTATCAAAGTTGAATGAACTTTGAAAATCTCGGCGTGCAACGTACTAAACGTACATTTTGCGTAAGGTGGGACGTGAAGTTCACTCGCAACGGGAGGAAAGAGCACACATTGAAATTCGAAGTTTAGTAAAGGTGGGCTTTACTATACTCAAACCGGTAGAATTTTACCAAATAATTTATTTATGATGCTTTATTGCAAGCAAATAATTATGAACCGATTTATTTAATTACCCGCCCAAAATGTTTATGTTTTATAAATGTATCCAATCCATGATTGTTGATGCATAATGTTGGGTAGCCCCACTTTACACACGCTTGAATTCGTATTCTTGGAAGACCCCCAAGAATGATGGAGAATTCAGATCCCATCTTCGAGATGGCCCGGATTTTGTGCATCGATTATTTTGTGATCAGTCTTTGAAAGAGTGCTCGGCGGTCACGGCGTCGTGAGAGGAGGCCTCTCTCAAAATATGAGGAATTGTTGTGAATGATTGATTGTGGTGGATGTGGATCATACATACGTGGAAAATGCTTGTGAAGCAATATTTATTGAAAATGATGAAAATATTTAGTAAGCACAGTATTTCAAATCAAAACCTCGTGTATTCTTGTGATGGGCGAGTAATTCAAACCGTGATAAATTATTTTGGCATGAGCCCTCGAGTGCATTATTTGTACTCACCGCATATTGTTTTAAATGTGCGATTGAGTAGCGATGGTGATGGGCGGAGATGTTGAGTAGTCGGGGCCTTTTGTATTTATTATGTTTGAAAGAAAGAACCCTTGGGTGCATATCGTCATATATGCATTCACATGCTTTCCGCTGCATATTCTGAATATTTTGTATGTTATTGTGACAGTTGTATCTGTCTGAATTATCGAACCTACTGTTAAAGGAACTCGTAGCCTTTATATTTGTATATGACTTTTGCCTTATGAATAAGGGTGAATTGCTTTTGCCTTGTAAATAAGGTTTGACCATTAAAGTTCGATAAATATCTTTCTGAAATCTTTTGATTATTTTTATCAATTGTTTTGCATTCACTGTTCCAAGCTCCAGTTCTCTCTAATCTGTCCTTTGGATTAGAGCGGCTGTGACAATCCGTCCCACCCAAGAAGATCTATTTTTTTGGCATGGTTATTTAGAATAAGGGTATAAAGTTATTAAAGTGATTAAAAAAAAGGTAGGTCCCACAACTTTTGAAGAGATAATTATTTCCTAAAAATGAAACAAGTTATCTTGAATAGGACAACCCAAAAAGGAATACAAGACATCTTGGGTGAGACGGAGGGAGTACAATAATTATCTTATTCCCTGAAGATAATTCTTATCTAGAGTAATTATCTCTTGATATATAATAATATAAGATAATATATATCTAGATATAAGAGATGTATTAAATAAATAATACATTAATCAGAACATAATTTCAGTGAGATTCTATAGGGGGAACGAAAATTCAAGCAGCAAAAGGCCTTGATGGGCCAGCCCATGGATCAAATATAAGGAATAAAGATGTGCCCAAAATGAATTAATTATCTTATGTTCAACCCCACATATAAATTAATTCATAAACATTTATTCTTTTCATTAGAAAATAAATTCCAACTTATCCCTTCATTACTAAAGTTGAGTCGGACATGTACTTAGACTTACGAATCCTCTGTATTTAAGACATCGCCGTCCATTAATTATTTATAGCACTCTGATTGCTTAAAATAATTAATTTCTTTAATTCTTAAGTAGTATCACTCAACCTTATTATTATACTTGAGTACTCAACCTGTAGGGTTTGGTATAATAAACATTTTGAGCTCCTTAAGGGGACGTCATCATCCTAAACGGATACGGTAACTCGATACATGTAATTAGCATGACATACAAAGTACTGCCACCACCCAAGGTACAAAGAATCTTGGGTTATCTCATGTAACCATCACCCATAACAAATCAAAGTGATGGCCAGTAACTCATACTCATCTAAAATCTTATCGAGATTTAGATCAACGTTAAGTCACCGAGATCTAGGTTCTTCACGACGGTCAGATAGAAGAACTCATCTCACTGTGATCCATCAACACACTAATACCTACTAGCATAGACAAGCAACCAAGTCAAGTTACTTAATATCTATACTGCAGTCTATACCGAAAACTTGTCCTCAAGTTGTCTCAGTTGTGATCATTTTTATATCTCAACTAGTTTAACCAATCATACAGACTTCTGTAATCTTCTACACACTGTATAATCTAACTTTTGTATGGGATAATAGGATAACATATGTAATCAAGTAATCAAAATATTAGGACATTATTAAAACACTTTAAATATTGAATCTAATTTATAACAAATTAAAAGATTAGCTATAAACAAAAATATATACCAAAACATTATTTTGAAATGCACACTCCTTAAAGGGCAACCTCCATAAATACATAAATCATCATACCTAGTTCTTTGAACCACATTAGAGAAGGAATTTGCACATACGGGTGGAAAAATACCGAAAAATCGGTATACCGTCTTACCATATCGAAAAAATATAAAAAAATATTGAATTTCTGGGCATGGCCCAAAGATAGTAGCCGATAGTCCTTTCTCGGCAGCTGTCCAGACATACCCTCTGCCCAAAAAAACTTCAGGCACATCAATCATGAATATCACGGGGTCACAGATCCTCAGGAGCACTTGATGAGATTCGAAAATATCGTCAACTAAATCAATACACTGATGGAGTGAAATGTAGGAATTTTCTGACCACATTGGCGGGTCCAGCACAATAGTGGTCCAGGCAGTTATCACTAGAGCTGGCAAAGTAGCGGGCGAGCCTACCCGCCCCGCACCGTCGAACTTTACATTTTTTCGCGAGCCGAGCTACTTTGAAATTTTTCGGGACTAAAAATATGAAGCTCAAACAAACCCAGGATAGTCGATATTGCGTTTTGAGACGTTTCAAGCGTTAACGTTTAGAGATGACTTGAGAATCAAGTCTAACGATCAAGGAATTATGATATTTAAATTCCTATAATTATTTTATATAATTAGAATATTATTTAGCATTAAAATAATGCTAGAACATTAAGATTAATTATTGGACAATACACTAATTTTGAAAACCCTAATTCGAAATTAGGGTTTCTTACTGAAATGATACCAATAATTTTCCTATGATATAATTTATCATCTAAAACATATATTATGGTATATATGTATAATTAACATGGAAAAGCAAATATTAGCATTAAGGAAATGAAAGTCCGTGAACTTTGGTGCACAATAGGAGGTTCACGTTTTTGCTACTCCATGCTATGTTATGAATTAATTTATACAAGTGTGATCTAATTGCACTCTAACCAAGTAATTAACCAAGTGGATGCATGTGTGAGGTATAGTAGCGATTATGTTGACTAAATGTTGTACAAAAGCTTGATTTTCTTTGTGCATGATTTCATATATTTGGGATAAGTGTAATAACTTATACATGCAAAGGTAATGAAAATCTGAAATTCTTCTCCCCTCACGATTGGTGCGGCAACTTGATTCATGAGACAAAAATAATTTTGTTTCTCCCAAAGCTTTAATAAAGCAGCAAAAGTAAATCGTATGTAAGGGATATTTTATTGTATGACATATGCACTTTGACTTCCAAATTTTATTTGTGTCTTGCTTTTTAATTGTGAGTGACCGGGAGAGAGAGAATGAGAGAGTGAGGTATATGACTTCATTACTTAAGTGATATACTTCATTTAACACAAACACATTTCCTCTAAAAACAAGAAAAACATGAGCTACACCATTGAAAAAGCATTGAGTGTTCTTGAGTTTAATTCACAAAAGCTTGATCTAAAGCTTGTTCACGTTAGATCGATCCGTTAAAGGTTAGGAATCGAGCGAGCTTGATTATACCCTAAGTTTTAATTTTCTAATGGTTAGATTTAATTTTCAAGCATGTGTTCTTAAGCATGAATTATGCTAAGCATGATACTTGTTCATTAATAAGTACATTAGAATGATTTTATAAGCATGTAGCATGTTTATTGTGATGATTAAAATGCTATTAAATTATTTCATATGTGTGAAAATTTTCATGGAGAATTAGGGTTGGATTAATGATATATATTGTAAAGCCTTTTTGTGATTATTGTGAAATTTAAAAAATCTATGCTAATTTTCATTATGACCGAAAATCATGATACGCTAGGTTGTTGTATAATTTTAATTTAAGAAATCTAATTGCATATTGTTGATCTAGAGTATGGTTTATGTGAGTTGTGAATTTACTAGAATTTTGAAGGACTTATACTCAAAATTTTGAAATGGCGAGAGCTATAAGCTTGTGATTAAGGCATGATTTAGTTGTTTTAGTTGATGTTATGATGTATTAGTGCTATACTATAGTATATAAGTATAGTGTAAATTAATTAAATTTAATAAAAATGTTTGGTTTGAGTTGGGATGAAACCGTGACCTTGAACAATATAATTATTAATGAAGAAATTTATTATGATGGACTTTAGGTTATAGTTATGTTATAAATTAAGGTTAGAGCCTTCTATAATTTAATTATAATTTTAGGAAGTTATTTGATAATTTTGGAATTTTGAGACCTATATAGTGATATAGGTGAATTCAAATTTTCTATAGTAACATTAATACATATTAATGATCATAGTGTAAAATAATACACTATATGAATTTAGAAATTTTTATAACAAGTTATAGCTCATAACCGTGAGCTATATTGATTTTATTAAGGATTTTAAATCCTTTTTATCGAAAATAATATATTATATGTCAGAAATTAATTTAGACATATTAAAATTTTCAAGAATTATTAAACATAGAATATTATGTTTACTGAAAGCGTTATATTAAATAACGTTAAAGCATAAATAATGCTTAATGCATTAAAGATTAATATTGAAGAAAATATTAATCAAAATTATCGATTTGCGTGAAAAATTAAAAACTTTTGAAAAGAAATGATTTATATTGATTAAAATATGAGTTATTGAAAATTTAATAAGAAAAGTCAAAATGGTTGACTTTCGAAATTAACGTCTGAATCGTTAGTTAAATACATTAATCGTGGAAAGCGTATTACTTTTATAAGAATATCTCGATTGTGAGAAAGATTTCATTATTGAAATCACTTTATTGAATAACGTTATTATCGTTAATTGTTTAACCTAAAGGTTAAAATGAGGCTAGAATCATATTACGTCTCTCTCGATATCACGAGAATTATTTTATTGATATATGATGCGTTTCAACGATTAAGGCGTATAAAGAATCATCAAACTTGAATTATTAATTTAATTATCAAAGTTGAATGAACTTTGAAAATCGGCGATGTACTAAGCGTACATTTTGCGTAAAGGTGGGGCGTGAAGTTCACTACATACGAGGAGAAGAGCACATTGAAATTGAGTTCCAGTAAAGGTGGGCTTTTATACTCAATGGTAGAGTTTTACCAAATAATTTATTTATGATGCTTTATTGCAAGCAAATAATTATGGCGGTTATTTAATTACCTGCCCAAAATGTTTATGTTTTATGTATGTATCGATCCATGATTGTTGATGCATGTTGGTATTACTTTTATGACATGCTTGAATTCGTATTCTTGGAAATACCCAAGAATGATGGAGAATCGTATCATCTTGAGATGGCACGGATTTTGTGCATTGATTATTTTGTGTTGTGTCTTTGAAAGGGTGCTCGGCGATCACGGCGTCTGTGAGAGGAGGCCTCACTCTCATGCGAAGGGTGTTGAATGATTGATTGTGGTGGATGTGGACCATACATACGTGGAAAATGCTTGGTCAAGCAATATTTATTGAAAATGACGAAAATATTTAGTAAGCCGGTATTTCAAATCAAAACCTCGTGTATTCTTGATGGGCGAGTAATTCAAGCGTGATAAATTATTTTGGCATGAGCCAGAGTGCATTATTTGTACTCACCGCATATTGTTTTAAATGTGCGAGATTGAGTGGCGATGGTGATGGGCGGAGATGTTGAGTAGTCGAGGGGCTTTTTATTTATTATGTTTGAAAGAAAGAACCGCGGGTGCGTATCGTCATATATGCATTCACATGCTCAGCGCATATTACGAATATTTTGTATGTTATTGTGACGGTTGTATCGTAGATTGAACCTCTTTAAAGGAACTCGTAGCCTTTATATTTGTATATGACTTGCGCTTATGAATAAGGGTGAATTGCTTTGCCTTGTAAATAAGGTTTGACCATTAAAGTTCGATAAATATCTTTAAAATCTTTTGATTATTTTTTATCAATTGTTTTGCATTCATTTGTTCGAGCTCGATTCTCTCTAATCATCATTTGGATTAGGCGGTGGCAGAGTGGTATCGGGCGATTGCTCTCGAACCCTAAAACTTTCTTTCAAAGTTAAGTCTAGATTGAGTCACTAGACTTCTAGAAATCATCGACTATGCTCAACACTCCATCACATCCACTCAATAGGGAAAAGGTAAATTATTTTCGTCTTTGAAAGCGAAAAGTTTGAGATTTATGAAAATGATTTGTGTAGATAGAACATTATCGACAAATGAATTATGAATTTGATTTGTTGTCGATAGAACATTATCGACAAATGAAATGAGAAAGGTTGTAAATAACCATGATTATTTATTGATTATTGATTGAAAATTTTTAAGTAAAATGCGTATGTTTAAAGCGAACTATGTTAGTCGTATTCGAATATTTATTCATCTTTTCTCAATATTGATTTTGATTAATGCCTATGTCATCCCGATGGAACATAGGCGTAATAAGATGCATGATCCCTCTTTGAAAGGAACATGAGCGGACAAATGCACGAACTCTTCTATCTTCCGAGAACAAAAGAATCGAGTTCAAATTGAAAAGCTAAGGCTTTCCACCTCGTTTGAAGTCAACCGAGTTTACCTCGACTCGGTGACCAATGCGCCGGCATTCTTGGCGACAATTGATTCACCACAGCATCGACACTGGAGTTTATTTGGTGTCAACCTCGACATCCACCGAGTTTGAAGATTGCATCTCGACAATTCATGGCGCCGTATTTTACGCCGGCAAATCCACTTGATCGACCTCGATTACGCCGAGCCGTCTTTGTGTCGACCATCATTTCAAGATTTGGCGATTCTTTCGACAGACCAGCTGACCTCGTCACCTCGTCACCTCGGCCTCGGCAGCGGCACCCGCGACCTCGATATCGGCATCTAAACGGAAAAATTTTCTGCTGCGTGTTTTGTTTGGATCCGTTCTTTTTCGTTCGGACTCCGATTTGCGACGGTTTTGCCTACGTACTCTTAGCGCAATTTAATCTATTTGTTATGATGGATAGAACCCTGATTCCTTCTCCAAAATTCACGAGAATCAGTACAGTCCACCCGGACAGTTCACCTCGGCAAAAGGAACTGCTTCGTCGAGTGATTTTATTTTGGTCCGTTTTCCTTCGTTTGGACTCCGATTTGTGCATGGTTTTCTCTACGTACTCTAACGGACTGTACTATATTTCTTATGAAGGAAAGATCCCTGTTTCAGTCTCCAGAAATCACGAGCCAGTAAAAGCTAGCTCATAATTTTTATAGAACTAGAATTTAGTAATATGATAAGATTTTGTTTATCTTTGCTAGGTATGTTCTTAGTATGGTAGGAAAGCTACAACGTGTGTTGTATGAGAACAATTTCCGTATAACATTTATCTGTTTATCGAGAGGTGTTGGATTGTTTATACGCTTTATAGACATGTCCAGTTTATTCTTTGCTTAGCGAACGCGTTAAGTTTATTTTTATCTATGTATCGATTATCCTTATTTAGTTGTCTTATGCTCGTTTATGCATGACGGATGGCGGGACTCGACACACTACTAGCCTTGACTTGGACGAGAGTGCCACCCTGAGAGATCATTCATAGGTACTGCAGTATCGGATGTCTTTGGGGAGATGATCTTGGAGAGTTCCTCATGCACTACCTTCGTCATTGGAGGGGCGCAGAGGCGTGGGTGACAGACTTGATGGCGTGGCGTCTTGATGCGGCTACCGATTGTTGGGGAAGACTATGCGGGAAATATCGGGAGATTACATACCGATATGGTGGTATTCTGACACGATAGCGAGATCTACCGGTTGTGAGCCATTTGACCTCGTCTTGATATCTCGGGTAGCCCGAGGACCGTACCCCTCAGGGGTATCGTGGCGTGACGAGTCACGAATGGCTTTACTTGGAGGTACGTCAGTGGACGGTGGTGCCCATATTCTGGAGGGCAGGCGAGGCTTGCAGTGAGAGGGCATCTCGGCCCGAGCATTGGGGATGCAGTGTTTGTTGTCGATTGGACACATGCTATCTTGCCGCCTATAGCGGCCGGCATGGCCAGGCCGTCAAACAGAGCGGCCGGGATGAGGTCTCGATGATCGCGATGACTTGGTCCGATCCGTGACATTCCTATGGTTGGGGATGACGAGGCGGGACCGTCCAGTGCCGCGTGAGGGCGACTCGGACGATGATTCGGATAACGACTCGATGTGATTGAGACGGCGAGGAGGATCCGGAGGATCGGTATGATGGTGATACTGTTGATCTGTTGCTAGGTTTTAGTCCGTATGTATATAGTCCGGTGTGTGTGTAGGTTGCTTTTGTGTTTGAAAGGAAGTGAACTTTGTATTTTGTATTATCTTGTAATCCGTATGTTGTTCTATGCGGGTTAAGCTTTGAGATGCCATCTATTGTATCTCTTTTGTATCATGTTGTACAAAATAGTCCTCTTTGAACAAATTTTCGATGTATATAAGATAACCCAGGCGGGCTTTTAGCGAAATGATATTGTGATGAATAGCTTAGTTTAAAATGCGCTACAAAATAATTGAATGATGATATTATATATGTTAATTGTGAAAATGATTTTCAATATTTATTGTATGTTTAAACAACGAATGTCGCCAAGGCGGGATCCGCACAAAGAGGGGAAGGGAAGAGGTAGAGGTAGGCGGAGGAATAATTCTGTGCGAACTGCGAATATACCCCTACCACTTCCACCCGATCGTGGGATCGGGAATTTCTTAAGCGAAACCCACCATCCTTTGATGGAAAAGGAAGCCGGATGATGCCGAGCAATGGATCGGGGCTATGGAAAGGATATTTGATTTTCTTGTTTGCCCAGTGAGGGCAACTATCTGTATTCCTTTGTGGGACACCACTTTTGGTGGGAAGCCCGCGAAAGATTTTCTGGCGGGATCACAGAATAATTCACAGGAAGAGTTTAAAGGGCTGTATGAGAAGTATGTTCGAAGAGTTATCGGAAGAGAAAGGAACATGAGTTTTATAATCGAAGCAGGAGAAAATGTCGTGATGATTATGATCGCATCTTTGCGATATGTCGAATATGCCTGATCGGTGAATACGGATATGAAGATGGCAGAAAAATTCATGGATTGAGATCGGAGATAAGAATGTCTCTAGCCGCCATGGAGATCGACTTACGAAGCTCTTGGGCGAGCTTTGGACATAAGCGACTATGCGGAAGAAAATCGGTCGAACACGGACATCGAACACGAGGGACAAAGGGAAAAGAAAATGGGAAGGAAATTATAGAATAACAACCGAGGAAGTTTGAGAATACTAATAACAAGCGGCGTGGAAGACACAATACCGCAAGGGCGAGGGATGGAAGAAACGGTCTTTAACCTACGGCGGAGGACCACGGGATCGAACAAGAACAACTCCTTGCCCAAAATGCGAAATTTACAAAGGTTTGTCATTTGGTAAATTGTTTCAAGTGTGGCATGAAGGGCCATTACGCAACAGTTGCTTGCAGGGGCGATGGGAAGGCGAATCAGCCACCCAGCGCCCAACTAAGAGCGATTGGTTTCATTAACAGCAACAACAACGACAACCACCACAGCGGCGTAATCGGCAACAACTCCATGACGGCAACCTATGAAATCAACAGGCAGCATTGTCGGCCTCGGCCGGCTCGAGCGAGCATTTGCTGCGCAGGAGGCAGAATGAACAAAACCAGGGAAACAGGCGGTATGGAACACTTCTCAGCGTACTGTTATACTTTTGTTCGATCAGGGGCATCACATTCTTTAGCAGAACATGTGTAGATCTATTGGAACTTAGATCGAGAAAGCAAACGGGATATGAACATCTCTTACCCATAGGAGGGATTATATTTACTCGTTTGCTCAAACTTAGAGTTGAACATAGGATCACAAGGTTCGACGAATAACAAACATAATACCCATGGGTGATGTAGATATAATTTTGGGAATGGATTGGTTGGTGAAAATCATGCTACAATCTGTATAAAGAAAGGAAAATTTCATTCCATTTTCACGGAAAAGAAGCTATTTACGGAATCGGTATGGGAAGAAAATTCGATTATATCCGTATTGAAGCCGGGAGTATGATAAACAAGAAGGGATGCCATGTTTTCTTTTTATTTGAGCAGAAGATCGAACAGATAAAGTTGAAGATGTAGAGATTGTACAAGAATTTTCGAGATGTTTTCACGAAAATCTACGAGGATTACCTCACGATGAACAATGAGGTTACCATTGACTTGGAACCGGATCGGCTCCGGTGTCAAAGCACCCGTGAATGGCTCCAAAAATGGAAGAGTTGAAAATTCAAATCCAGACGTGAACCTAGGTTTTATCGGACCTAGTGTTTAGCAGAAGCACCGTGTTATTGTAAAGAAAAGGATGGTTCCTTGAGGAGTTATAGATTACGAGGCCGAACAAAATGGCGCTCAAAACAAGTATCCACTTCAGGATAGATGACTTGTTTGATCATTAGAGGAGCTAGCGTGTTCTAAATCGACCTCAAGTCGTTGCTCGCCCAACAAAGTGCGACTGAAGATGTATCAAGGCTGCTTCCGAGGATCTGCCACTATGAATTTATAGTTGTGCCATTCGGATTGACCAATCATGCGGCGATTCATGGATCTCATGAATAGGGTGTTCACCCATTTTAGACAAATTTGTCTTAGTCTTCATAGATGACATCCTCATCTATTCAAAGGATAAAGGCGAACACAAGGAACACCTCCGGACGATCGCAAACTTTGAGAATGAACAACTTTTGCTAAATTTAGCAAATGTGAATTTTGGCTAAAGGAAGTAATGTTCCTTGGACACATTGTGTCGACGAAGGGATTAAAGTTGATCGGCCAAAGTAGAAGCGGTCAGAATGGAAATCGCGGGGACCAAAATGAAATTAGAAGTTTCTTGGGATTGGCGAGTTCTTATCGGAGATTCATAGAAGGATTCGAAGATAGCAAGACCAATAACACTACTCGAAGGAATTAAATTCACATGGGTGATGAGTGAGGCAAATTTCGGGCGCTCAGGAAAAGTTAACTCGCCCTGTTTTAGCGGTTCGAGCGAGATAAAGAATCGTGGTCTATCGGATGCTTCCAAAATGGATTAGGTGTGTTAATGCAAAGTGGAAAAGTCCGATCATAAAAGTTTAAAATACTTTTGAGCAGAGATCTAAACATGAGACAAAGAAGATGGCTCGAATTGGTAAAGACTACGACTGTGGTATAAACTATCACCGGCAAAGCGAAGCAGCTATGGCGATGCAGTCGTGAGTCGAAACCAATTGGGATGTCTCCTCAAATGAAGAAAAACTCATTGAAGAGTTTGAAAGGATGAAGATTGAATTGGTTGAACAACCAGAGGCGATCACGAGTTGTATTGCTACACTCGCATTGTCGACTTGAGGAAAAAAATCATTGAAGGGCGAAGGATGGAGGAAAAGTTAGAAAAGCGAGCGAGTAGACGGAAGGATGAAAAATTTTAAAGCACCGGACAATGATTTATTATTTGAAGGAAGATTGTATCCCGAACAACAACGATCTTGGAATGAAATCATGAGTGAAGCTCATGACACACCTATCTGACCATCCAGCGATGCAAAATGTACCAATTTGAAGAAAAAGTTACGGTGGGAAGGTATGAAAAGAGACATAGCCTCTTTTTGGCGTATCTTGTTTGTCGACAAGTAAGCATTACACCAACGTCCTTACGGAAGCTACAGCCTTTGGCAATACCGAGTGGAAATGGGAAGATATAGCTGGACTTTGTTGGGTTTACCAAAGTAAAGAGAACAACTTCTATATGGGTAGTAGTGGGCGGACTACCAAATGTGCACATTTTACGCGATTGATTACCGGGAATGCGATAAGCTAGCGTTGTCACGTAAAGAAATTATGCCTTTGATCACAAAAACTATCACATCGATGAGATTCAAAATTTACTTCAGATTACGGACTAGCTTGAAAAGAATTGGGCACAAATAAATTCGGCCTGACTTCTCAAACCGATGGGCAATCGGAAAGGCGATTCAAACACTCGAAGATATGTTGAGAACTGTAGTTTTGGATCGGGTGCAAAATGGGAAGAGGTTTACCTCTCATCGAATTGCCTACAACAATAGCTATCAGCGACGATCGATATGGCCCGTATGAAGCCTTATATGGAAGAAAATGCGATCACCGCTTTCTTGGGATGAAGTGGTGAAAGAAGAAGAATCCTGAGCTCGACGCTATAAGCAAAATGATTGAGATCAAATCGCCAATTAGGCAAGAATAAAGGAAGCTCAAGATAGACGAAGTCTTACCGTCTGTGAAGATCGAAATGCATTTAGAGGATGGAGACAAAGTCTTTTAAAGGTCTCTCCATCGAAGGGATAATAAGATTTGGAGTAAGGGAAAGTTAAGACCCGATTTATTGGACCTTATGAAATCCTTGAAAGAATAGGCCCGATCGCTATAGGTTGGCTCTTCATGATGCGGGAAGCGTGCAATGTTTTCACCTATTATAACTCGAAAATGCGTTATGATCCGAGCATGTGATCCATCAAGCGGCGTGATCCTCAATCGGATATGAGCTATAATGAAGAACCTGGCTATTCTAGACCACAAGGTTCGAGAATTGCGAAATAAATCGATTCCACTAGTCAGTGTGGAAACATCATGGACAAGATGAAGCCACGTGGGAGCTTGAGGGCGCATGAAAGAAAAATACGATCTCTTACGAGGTATGTAAATTTCGGACGAAATTTCTTTAAGTGGAATGTAATACCGATTATTTAAACGCCTAATTACGATATTAATTTAGTAAATTAGAATATTATTATAATAATTTGATTAATAAATTATCGAATAATGATTTGAACATTTTGGAATAATAAAATTCCTAAGTGAATTCAAAAATGAATGTGAATTGAAATCTGAAGGTGTAACGCATTCAGGTATATTTCAACGTCGATTACATATCGATAATAAAATGCTCGAGATGATTTTCTAAGTTTTAAGCTTAGAATTTGATTCCATTATTATTGGAATAATTTAATAAAGTGATTATTAGCTTTATTTGACCATTTTGAGATGAGTCGATATTTAACGTTTGAGGCGTTTCAAACGTTAACGTTTAGAGATGACTTGAGAATCGAGTCTAACGATCAAGGAATTATGATATTTAAATTCCTATGATTATTTTATATAATTAGAATATTATTTAGCATTAAAATAATGCTAGAACATTAAGGATTAATTATTGGACAATGCCTTAATTTTGAAAACCCAATTGAAAATTAGGGTTTTCTACTGAAATGATACCAATAATTTTCCTATGATATAATTTATCATCTAAAACATATATTATGGTATATATATATAATTAACATGGAAAAGCAATATTAGCACTGAAATGAAAGTACCGTGAACTTTGGTGCACAATAGGAGGTTCGTTTTTGCTACTCCATATGTTATGAATTAATTGATACAAGTGTGATCTAATTGCACTCTAACCAAGTAATTAACCAAGTGGATGCATGTGTAGGTATAGTAGCCATTATGTTGACTAAATGTTGTACAAAAGCTTGATTTTTCTTTGTGCATGATTTCATATATTTGGGATAGAGTGTAATAACTTTTATACATGCAAAGGTAATGAAAATCTGAAATTCTTCTCCCTACGGTGGGGCGGCAACTTGATTCATGAGACAAAAATAATTTTGTTTCTCCCAAAAGCTTTAATAAAGCTTGCAAAGAGTAAATGCATGTGGGATATTTTGTATGACATATGCACTTTGACTTCAAAATTTTATTTGTGTCTTGCTTTTTAATTGTGAGTGTAGAGAGAATGAGAGTGAGGTATATGACTTCATTACTTAAGTGATATACTTCATTTAACACAACACATTTTCCTCTCTCCAAAACAAGAAAAACCGTGAGCTACACCATTGAAAAAGCATTGAGTGTTCTTGAGTTTAATTCACCAAAAGCTTGATCTAAAGCTTGTTCACGTTAGATCGATACCGTTAAAGGTTAGGAATCGAGCGAGCTTCGATTATACCCTAAGTTTTAATTTTCTAATGGTTAGATTTAATTTTCAAGCATGTGTTCTTTAATTAAGGTTTTGATTAGGGTTCAGGAGGTTTGATTTCGCGTAGTAGAGTAGGGTAACATTAGGTCGAGCCCGACTCGTTTGGGCTCGCTAGTGAGCCCGAGAGGTTGGGCCATATCCTATCACATACCTTCCTTATTTGGCTGTCTGACCCGACCATTCTTCTTGTTACTACATGTTCGTTTATCTGCTTAGAAATAAAATGTCTCTGTAATTAATTCTCCTTCATTTCAGACTAGGGTGTTTGGCTAAGCTTATAAGCTCTTCAAAACAGCTTATAAGCTCATGCAAAGTTTTTGAAAAAATAAACTCCTAAATAGCTTATAAGCAATTAAAATAAGCTCCAACAGCAAGCTCCCATAAAAATAAGTAGTACAACCCCAATTTATTTTTTTCATAAACTTATAAATAACAATGAATTTACCAAAATAACCTTACCATGATTTGTTATTTTCTACATACAAATTATCGGTTTCATCTCTTGTCAATTTTCTCTCTCCAATTCACGATTTTTTCTCTAGTTTATAAGCTAAATTATCCAAACACTTTGACAACTTATAAGTTTTTCAAACATTCGTCTTATAAGCTCTTGACACATCTTATAAACTCTTGGAACTTATAAACTTTTTAAAATAAGCTTAGCCAAACACTTTCTAAATGGAAAGGGGTTCTTATCTTTCTAATGATTCATCATAGGATCTTGGTTTACCGAATTTTCAGAATCACAACGATATGGTGCGAGACGTTAAGGAACTTGGGAGTTCATCTCGTTATAAGTTGTTTTTCATTCTTGTATACACTCACATGATATGCAAATGAAATATGTGAATTTGATAGACATTTCCTTTATTAAATAATAAGAGACGGCAAAACATATATATATATAGACATATGTTCGAAAAGGTACAATATAGTCACGTAACTTCAAGGCGTATTCAACGTGAAGCGAAAGGTAGGAGATCAAAACTAACAATAAACTTAAGCGAGAATCGAAACTAAAATGAAACAAACCGTAAGCTAAATGCCGAGTCGAGGAGGCCTCTTTCAGAAGACGAGATACGCCCAGTAGTGCTCTCGGTTCAGCGTATCGTCCCAAAGATGAAGCAGCAGCTGTCTTCGTAGGTGGCACCCAGAACCAACGAGCCCCGCGGGACGGAGGTGAGGGCAGAGCTTGGACCAAAGTATGTATGCGAGGTTGCTCTAAAGTATCTTTGGAATGCTTTTGCGATGGGTGGCTTATCTTTGGAGACATGTCCTATTTATAGGCGTCGTCCTCGTGGGAAAGATCTTTGAGTCAACACCGTTGATGTCGGGTGTTCTGAGTTATGTCCCCTATCGAGTGCACGACGGTTTACGGAGACAACGTGGGCACGTTTCGCAGAGCCATCATGTCGGAACGTTATCGGCGATTCGGCGAATCGGACAACGCGTCGTCGGGTTCGTTGGGCGTATCCGGGCGTCTCTTGAAGTCACAGCGAGCCCAGCGGATTGGGCCACACGAGTCGGGCCTCGGACCAACTCCATCGCACAACAGCCCAACGGATCGGGCTACACGATTGGGCACCGGACCAACTCCATCTTTGGGCTCGATCAGCGTTGATCCAAAATATAAGACGATGGGCCACTTAACCAGCCCACGAAGCAAGCCCACGAACAGCCCAAAGAACGGCCCAGACCACCCAGACCAATTGCGAAGATCCAAGATCCAAGATCCACGATCCACGGAATCGAACGAGCCGAGCTGAGCCGGGCCGGGCGAACACGGAGGCTGGCGCGGCACGCACGAACGCGGCGCGCGGGCGGCGGCGCCGGCGGCACGAACGCAGGCGGGCGGCGTGACGCGCGTGTCTTGCGCGTGGGCTTTCGACCCGTCACTTGCACATAATTATACTAAGTGTTCAATGAACCACTTATATAGACAATTAATTAAGGTACATTAATCAATGTGGGATAAGGATTAATTAATCCATGCTTATCCCCTTAATCACATAACTCCATGTTTAAGTGACAAACTTTGATCCATTATTTCTCACTCACCGAAATCGGTTTGAGAATGTGAATACACCACGATCATCTACTCGAACGTAGATCGATCCTATGCCGCTTAATTTCACAAAATTAAGCGTTACGTCACTCAAAATCTTGGTCAAAGTAGCTTCGCGAAAACTTGACCACATATATAATAAACATATATATATATATATATATGCGTGATTTCCAACAATCCCCATGAGTGGAAATAGCCATATGCATGTATGCGAGACACAGCTCGATCTCAAGAGTTGTTAAAATATTTGGACGGTGGTTTATGGCCTTGAACCTTCCATAGTTAGTACCATCGAGTACAGGCGATTAGTGGACACGATGCCTGAACTATTCCCCACAGCGTGCACGAAACAATGGTATTAACACTTTAACACCTCAACCTCATCCGTTTTACGTTTGATTCCATTTGGCCATGGACATCCACTTTGGATTCATAAGTGTTTTGTTTGAGCCGCCCCACTGCACTTACATAGGTGATTCTTTACCGAGTATCTTGTCATACTCGACCTACTCGAGGTATCTTAGGAATCATTAAGAGTCAACGACTCAACCTCACAACTAAGCGAAGTTTTTCAACACTCGTTTGCTTTATAGGAGCAGACTAACTCGAGTGTTTATACACGAACTCTATAACTTAGTTCTCCCATTGAACCAAGTTCTTGGGATCTCCAATAATCATGGTTGGGTTACCACTATGATTGTTCTTAAGATGTGATTTTAATCTCATTCCTCTAGTAACTTGATCATTTGATCCGGTTCAACCCTTTGGTTAATCGGATGCGCGGATTATCTATTGACTTGACATAGTCGATTGATATAACCCCACGAGATCAAATGCCTCACGGTATTATGTCGCCGGCGTATATGTCGAGACTTACCATTATCTGAAACCACTTTTCGCTTCTTCCAATAGCTGCTTGGCTATCACGGTGAATCATCACCGGTGGCACGGGTTTGACCAACATGGAATATCTTCCAAAATTACGAGCCACTTGGCTTCCTCACCGCCTTTATCCAAAGCTATGAATTACGATTCCATGGTGGATTGGGCTATACACGCCTGCTTCGTGGATCTCCAAGAAACAACACCTCACGTCGTGAACACGTACCCACTTGAGAAAGTGAATCTTCGTGTCGATATCGATTGGCATCACAAGCCTTCAAGCACTTGGGGATATCTCGTGAATGCAGCCCATGATTTTGAGTATACTTGAAGTACCTCAAAACTCTCACTAGAGCCTTCCAATGCTCCTTGCTTGGATTGCTCGTGTAACGACTCAATTTTTTCACGGTATGAGCTATGTCGGGTCGGGTGCAATTTGTAAGATACATCAAACACACGATGACCTTAGCATAGTCTTCTTGTCCAGCAGGTTCACCCTGTTCTTACTCAAGTGAACATTGAGCTCGATGGGGTCTTAGCGGTAAATCGTCAAACGCGTTGAATTTCTTAAGCACTTTCTCGACGTGGTGAGATTGTGTCAAGATAATTCCGTCGATCTTCTTAGAATCTTGATTCCAAGAATCACATCGCCTAATCCCATATCTTTCATGTCAAAATTTCTTTTTAACATGCGCTTTGTGTCATTAATGACTTGAGTATTGCTACCCATGATCAACATGTCATCTACATACGGACACACTATAACATAACCATTATCGGTGTTCTTAACGTAGACACATTTGTCACACTCGTTGATCTTGAAACCATTTGCCAACATTATATTGTCAAATTTCAAGTGCCATTGCTGTGGCTTGTTTGAAACCATATAGACTTCACGAGTTTGCATACCTTGCCTCTTGACCGGTACTACAAACCCTTCGGGTTGCTCTATATATACCTCGTCCTCGAGGTCACTGCTCAAAACGCAGGTCTTAACGTCCATTTGATGAATCTCGAGATTGCACAAAGCGGCAATTGCGAAGCACCGAATAGGCGTAATCCTCGTCACGGTGAATAGGTATCGAAGAAATCGTACCCTCTCTTTGTTTAAACCCTTTGACAACCAAGCGGGCCTTATACTTTTCAATTGATCCATCGCGCTTGTACTTTCTTTTAAGGATCCATTTGCATCCTAAGGGCTTACAACCTTCGCAAATCAACCAAAGACCCAAGTGTGGTTTTGCGAATAGAATCAATCTCACTTTGAGCGACCTCTCGCGGGCATCCCGTCTGGCCGAGCATAGGCTACTTTGATCGACGTTGGTTCTTGCGTCCAACATGAGCGCAATATAGTCGGGACCAAAATCCTTTGGCGTTACGACTCTCTTGCCTCATCTCGGTTCGACCCTGCGGATCGCACCTCGATCGCTTATGCGATATCGGTTCTTCCTCCAAAGGTTTAGAACTCGAAGCTTCACCATCGACTCTATTGCTAGAGGTGGCTTCACTTTTATCATTTTCTTTACTGAGGATAAACACTTTCAAAGAATATAGCATTCCTTGATTCATCGTCGTCCCACAAATATATCCGGTACCTCGATCGTGGATCGAAAAGCGATAAGCGGCTTTGTTCGATGCATACCCAATAAAGATACAATCGATCGCTTTAGGTCCAATTGTAACTTGTTTAGGAAGAGCACCTCGACCTTAAAACACCCCACACTTTGAGATATTTGTCGATGGCTTTCTTCCTTTCCACAACTCGTGAGGTGACATCCTTACTCTTGATGAAATTTTGTTCGAGATGTAGTTGGTGTCAAAACGAATTCCCACAAGTTAAGGGCAACCACGAACTAATCAACAAAGCATTCATCATCTCCTAAGTGTTCGATTTTCGTTCGTAGCGCCATTAGACCGAGGTGAATAAGGGCGTCGTTTGATGTATTATACCACTTTCATTGCATAATGCCTCAAGCGGAGCTACATATTCTCCCCCTATCACTCGAGCAGTCTTAATTCGACAACTTAGTTGATTCTCGGCTTCGTTCTTGAAGTTTTAAAAGCTTCAATAGCACAAATCTTTACTTCTTAGAAGGTAAAGTAACAATATCTTGTACGACCATCAATAAGCGTGATGAAGTACTTTTACCACCTCTAGTTTGTACAAACTTTAAATCACACACATCGGTGTGAATAAGTTCTAGAGGCTTAGTGCTCTGTTCTACCGAATGAAGCGGTAACTTAGCCATTTGGCTTCCACACAAACCTCACATTTCGTTTGTGTATTAACTTCATTTAACTTTAGTAAATCTAAATTTACTAATCTTTTATTGCATTTAGATTAACATGTCCTAATCTACAATGCCATAAATCGAAACACTCGATCGAGGAAGAGGAAGTAGATGCATTCTCATTTATAGCAATCTTGGGTACACGGTGACCATTATTACATTCAATTTGAAAAGACCCCAAGAAGATAACCCCTACCAAGGAACTTCCCAAACTTAGTCAAGACAAACTTGTCCGACTCAAAACTAGTCTAAACCCTTGTTAACTAGAATAGAGCCCGACACAAAATTCTTGCGGATGTCCGGGACATCGACACATCCTTCAACGTGATCTCAATGTCGGACGACATCTTGAGCACCACATCACCAACTCCGGCAACCTCGGACGAAGCTTGGTTCCCCATGTTGAGCTTCTTCCCTCAACAGCTTGTAGGTGGAGAAAAGCATCTTTTACGGCGCAGACGCAAGTGATTCTTGCCATGTCGATGAACCATCCACCTTGATTCTCGGCGTGGTTGACTTCTTCTGGTCACCACAGCAGCCAAGTCATCCTTGTCCCATTTGTGAAGTCCTTCTCGACAACATTGGTAACTTGTTTAACCTTCTTCTTCTTCTTACGACGGTCCTTACTAGTGTGGCCATGCTTGCCACAATTATATGATCCTCGTTAAATTCTGAGCAACCACCTTCCCTTTGCCTTTGTCTTTGACATTGGGACGAACACGTTTGTTGGAGGGATGCCTCTCTCCAACAGTTGGCTTTAGCATCGATCAAACCTTTGCTTTTAAATCTTGTTTCTTCACGTCGGACTCGATGCGCGGTTTGACGATCAAATCTTCAAGTGTCATATCCTTTCGCTTGTGCTTAAGGTAGACCTTGAAGTCTCTCCACCTGGGGTAGCTTCCAATCATCATGGCGACGACAAAGTCGTCCGAAATAGTGTGCCCTTCTATTGAACCTCGTGTACAATGAGTTGAAACTCTTGCACTTGGTCCATGATCGGTCGAGAATCGACCATCTTGTAGTCGAAATATTCGCTACAATGAACTTCTTAGTACCGCATCATCACTACGATACTTCTTTTCTAGCGCGTCCCACATACATTTGGATGTCGTTACAGCGACATATACACTATACAAACTATCTTCTAAACTACCAAGTATAAAGTTTTTACAAAGATAGTCGCCAGGTCGCCGATTATCATATCTTTCCGGACGTGAAAGTCCATCACTTGACCCGATGACGGCGGGCTCATCTTCCACCAAGAAGTTGGCGAAGCCCAACGTCGTGGTAAACGACATCTTTGCTGCCATCTCTTGAAGTCGGATCCTCCAAACTTTGGCGGCTTCTCGTGGCGGCATCATCCTCGCGGTATCAGCAGTAGCGAGATCGATCCCAAACGGATCCACCAACACCACTTGAAGTGTCTTTGGAACATGGAACTCGAATGAGAACCACCGTGTTAGATCCCATGGATCCAGCGATCGACCCACTTGAAAAGTGCGATCGTCGAACCAAAGGAACCACTAAAAGTGGAACCAAGCGTTGAACCACTAAGAGTGGAACCAGCAATCGACCAATGGGTCCAATGGTTGACCAAGGCATCAAACCAAACATGGCGTAGCCATAGTGCCGAATTGGCGATGCTTGACAGCGGCAAGGCGGGCGGCAAGCAATGGCGGCCAAGCGAGTCGGTGGGCTGGAGCGATCGACATCTCCAAGCAAAGGTTTTAATTTCGAAAGTTTTAAGTCGATTTGAAGTCCGAACTCCTTGTGGCAAGTCTTATCTCGTCTTGCGATTGTTCGAAAAGATTTGGTTGAGCTTGTATACAATGTTTCCATTACCACTATTACAATCTCCTATCTGAATTGAATACTTGATTGCATATATCGTGTCCCTTATCTCATATATAAGTTAGATCATACGGTGTGTAGAAGATCACGAAGTGCGTATGATTGGTCGAAGCTTAATGAGATATAAAAGTTTCACGGTGAGACAACTTAAGGACGAGTTGTCGGTTTAGGCAGATATAGATAAGAAGTGACTTGACTTGGTTGCTTGTCTATCTTTGGTGCGTCTCTCGACGTATTGAAGGATCACGGTGAGATGTGTTCTTCTTTCGACCGTCGTGAAGAACCAAGATCTCGGTGACTTACGATGATCTAAACCTCGATAAGGTATTAGGTGAATATGAGTTCTTTGTCCATCACTTTGACTTGTTATGGGTGAGGGTTATATGTTCTAACCCAAGATTCTCGCATCTTGGGTGATGGCGATCTTGTATGTCACGCTAGTTATCATGACGAGTCACCGTATCCGTTTAGGATGATGGCGTCCCTTAAGGAGCTCAAAAGGTTTATTGTACTAAACCCCGCAGTTGAGTTAGCTCAAGTACAATAATAAGGTTGAGTGGTACTACTTAAGGAAATGAAGTTATTAATCGTTTTAAGCGATCAGTTGCTATAAATGATTAATGGACGTTCGATATCTTAAATACGGGATTCGTAATGTCTAAGTGCAAGCCCGACTCAACTTCGTAATAAAAGGGTAAGTCGACATTCTTTCTCTAGTGGCATGATCGAATGTTTATAAATTAATTTATGTTCGGGTGAACATAAGATAATTAATTTATTTGAGGCCCATCTTTATTCCTTGCATTTGATCCCTGGGCTGGCCCATCCAGGCCCTTTAGCTTGTATGAAAATCGGCGCCCCATCTATGCTCTCTAAGGCAAGATTTTATTCTCTTTATCCCACAAGGATATATTTATATTTATGGTATATGCATAGATCCTTTCCATATAAGATTATGGTAATAATCCTGAGAGTATGGTAATAATCCTAGGAGTATGGTAATTTTCCATATAGGATTATAGTAATTTCCATATAGGATTATGGTAATTTCCATATGGGATTAAGGTAGTGCATTATAAATATAAGGTATGAGATAAAGTCTAGGTTAATGCTCACATAATTAACATAGAATTTTCGGCCCCCTCATAGTCCAATTGAGAGAGTTTCGAAAATTGTGCAAAGAGAGCAAAGGGTGATTTTCCGAAGCATTCTCCATAGATCGTCCTCACTCGACGTTGGAGATTGGGCAATCGGGATACAGTCCAGAAGGTCAAAGCACGAGTCCGATCCGTTTGATCCATTCATCTCGTTCCATCGACCTCTTCAGATCCAAAGGTAAACACGAGAAAACCCCTACGTGTTGCAATTAATTATATAGACGCATGCTAGGAATATAATCAATGTATGGTGAATTAAATATCCAAGATAGATCCTCGGGGCGAGGGCTAAACATATGTTTTCCTACAATTGGTATCGAGCCGTGTTCGTAATCTTGGCTCTGCTGGATTAATTCACGTTTGATTAT
Organism: Salvia rosmarinus; assembly: GCA_036937905.1. NCBI lineage: Eukaryota > Viridiplantae > Streptophyta > Magnoliopsida > Lamiales > Lamiaceae > Salvia > Salvia rosmarinus. Next base: position 90,419,167 of record CM072819.1, read on the forward strand.
TACGTGCGTTTATTAATTGTGGATCCGCTGTTCATCGTGGCTCGTTTTTGTTTTATTGGGTTTTGTTTTACACCACGAGAAAATCCGTGGTTAGATTAGATTTTATTCTCGTAAATCTTATCCGTAAAGAAGAACGAAGACGAAAAACGAAGAACGAAACGACGGAAAAAACAGTCTCGGCGGTCCTCGACGGTTTCATGGCGAGCCTCGCGATCGCGAGGGCGATCGCGAGGCGCGGGCGACGAAGTGCGTTCACGACGAGATCCTGGCGCCACGCGAGCGAGCGAGTGGTCGCGAGATTCGTCGCGCAACGCGGGCGAGCGAGCTAGCGGGCGACGGATCGCGGCGTTGCCGCGCGAAACCCGTGCTTCTCGGCGGACTCACGGTCGCGAAGCTCGACCACCGGGCGACGACATCTCTCGGCGGATGTTCGGCGCCGGGCGTGGCAGCAGCGTGTTCGGACGGTCGCGATCGCATTAGCGACAGCGGGTAGCCCGCGAGGACACGCGGGCGGGGGCGCAGATGGGGTCGGGCGCTGGTGGGCTTTGCCCCAGCGCCCACCCATGAGCAGGCCGACCCGCCCGCACCGCTTTTCCACCCAACCCAGATTTTTCGGTCCGTGCCCGTGCACGCGAGGCCCGTTTTGAAGTTTAATTTATACTTTGTAAATCTATGTAATAGATTAGACATAAATGTGCGAGGTTTCACGATTGGGCGCGATGAGCGTTTTATTTTATTTTATCGTTCATATGCATGTCGTAGATGTTTAAATAATGCGGTAGCATGTTATGTATGTTTATATTACGTTGACAAACCTTTAAGTGTTTTACGTAATTGAATGCGCATAGTAAGCATGCTAGGTTTATCGCGTTTATCAAGCATATTTTAGAATTACTGAGCATGTTTTACATGTCGAGTTCTATAGAAAAGCATGCTAGGATTACGTGATGCATGGACAAACCTTTTGAATAAAAAGACTACAAGCAACCCGACAAATTAATTTTCAAATTAAAATGTCAAGACCTCCACTTTTGATCTCTAAACAAAGTGAGGCGACCGTGAGTGGCGTCCACCCGCTGGCTTGCTTGCACTGCTTATCACAAGTTTGTTAGATGAGATTTCTAAATAAAACTTTTAAATCTATTGAGAGTGGGAGTTTCATGTGTAAACGATCCACACGCGTGGCTTGCGTGTGCGATTTTCATAAGTTCTCTAGAGATAGATATAAAAGAGATAACAAAAGAATTTGAATTGGGCGGTATGGTCCGGAGCGGTATGCCAATTCTAAGAATTCATTTTCATTATTAAAATTGTGGTCGATGCTTAGACATCACCTCAAGTACAACTTCCCACAAGTCCCTTCTTGCGATAGTGATGTGGTCTAGTAAGGTCCAATCGTTAATTTCATTTGTCGTAAGGATAAGTTGACATGGATTGAAATTAAGCGACTAAAAGGTATATTTTAGTGCAGTGGGGGTTCATGCTTGCATGTGGGATTCCTTAGGCGATTGGAGGTTTCAATTAATATTGTTTTATCAAAAGGTTACAATATTATTATTACGAATTATATGCGATCGTATGCTTATGTGTTTACATTATCGTTTCGAGATATGTCTCTTACGCCGATTATCAATATGCTCGCACAAAATCCGTTATCCGTCCAAATTTTATCGAGTGGAAGCGAAACATGGAATATGTTCTTATCATTTGAAGAACACATGTTTGTTCTCACTACTCCTAAACCCGATGCCCTTCATCGACGATCGACTAATGAGCGCCGAGTCGGCGAGACTTTGGAATAAGTCGAAACAATATGGCTAAATGCTATATGATGACTACGATGTCCAAAGGCTTGCAGCCGCAACATCGATCGATGGTGAGCGACCGATATTTGGTCAAGTCTCGAGGTAAGTTTGGGCGGTCGGATCGGACGATCGCTTCCACACAATGAGTTGGCGTGTAAGATGGAAGAAGGAAGTTCGGTCCATGAACATGTCTCCCACACGACTCATCTCATGGATAGTCTTGATCGGTTGGGAGGAGGTATTGACGGTGCCAAGGTCGATATCATCCTCAATACACCGCCTAAGTCTTTTGAGAACTTTCGAAATGCGATCATGAGCAAGACCGAGTTTACACTTAGTCGCTTGCTTAATGATCTCGTGGCTGCGGAAGGAGTTATGGGAAAAGGAGCACATGCTCTTGCTAGCACATCTAAGGGCCCAAAATTTTCGTTGCAAAATGGAAATAGAAAAGGGTACCAAAGGTGGAAGAGGCAAGGCAAATAGTGGGAGTAATGGGAACAAGAACATGGTTGCCACGGAGGCTTGAAGAAGCCAAAGGAGAAGCGGCAAGTGCTAAGTGCGGTAAGACTGGCATTGGAAGGCCAAGTGCCCTATGCTCGAGGCTCAAGTGCGCCGCTTGCTTTAATGTAACGGAAACATGTTTAGCGACTTGTTCTACCCATTCTTGGGTAGTAGATACTGGTAATCGATCATGTTTGTTACACCTGCGGGTTCCCGCGGACAAGGAGCTGTTTGATGGCGAGATAACGATCTCCATGGGCAACGCGCGAAAGTCGAGGCCGTTGCAGTTGGAGATGTTACTTTATGTTTTGAGAAAATGTTTTAGTTTTGAAAGACGTTTTATATGTGCCGGATTTTCGTGGAACCTTGTTTCGCTTTGAAATTATTTACTCATGGATATTCTCGTTATTTTTGATAGTGGTGTTTCTATCATAAGAAATGACGGTTATCGTGTTGTACGTTATATAATTAAGCTTTATACTATTTACGCCAAACATAATACCTATAACTATGTTGCATCTTCATCAAACCCTAAAAGAGAAAGTTTTCTTAGAAGATGACTCTACTTTTCTCTCGGCATCTTAGATTAGGTCACATCAATCTAAATAGGATCCAAAGACGGCTAAGAATGGGCGTTGGGTAATCTCACGGTTACTCGTTCCCGTCTGCGAATCTCGTATAGAAGGTAAGATGTCGACCGCACCCTTCAAAGCGAAGGGTTATAGAGCCAAAGAAATGTTGGAGTTAGTCCATTTCGACTGTGTGGACCGATGTCCACACAAGCTCGTGGAGAATGCAGTATTTTGTCACTTTCATTGACGATTACTCAGAGTACGGATACATATACCGCTTCACCGCAAGTCTCGAATGCTTTGAGAAATTCAAAGAGTTTAAGGCGGAAGTGGAGACGGTTAGGTAAGAGTATCAAGTCATCAGCGGTCTGATCGCGGTGGCGAATACCTCGATAACGAGTTTATGGACTATCTAGTGAAGTGTGGGATTACATCCCAACAAGATTTCACCGGGCACACCACAACAAAATGGTGTGTCGAGCGAAGAAATAGGACTCTTTTGGAAATGGTTAGATCTATGATGAGTTATGCTACATTGCCTATTTCGTTACGGGGTATGCCTTAGAGACGACGGCATACTTGCTAAATCTAGTACCGTCAAGTCGGTGAAAAGACCCCTTCGAGTTGTGGTTTGGGCGCATGCCTAGTTTAAACCACATAAGGATATGGGGCCAAAGGCACGTCTTTGAACAAGAAGGCGACAAGTTGGAGGCTAGATCCGACGCAAGGTCGTTTATTGGCTATCCTAGAGGAACGAAGGTGGTTTATTCTATAGTCCCAAGGATCGGAAGGTCATTATTAGCACTAATGCTCGATTCTTAGAAGAGGACTACATGAAAATCATAAATCAAAGTTGAAATCATTCTTCAAGAATTAGAAGATGATCGTATTCCACCACCGAATAGGCCAAAGGTGCGAGATGTCGAGTCTAGTGGGAGGATCGACACCGATACTTCAAGAAATTGAAGTGGGTCGAGTTCCACCGGAGATACTGACCGTCTGAGTGGTACCTACACAGCAAGTTGTGCAAGTTAGAGAACCACAAGTATCTGCACCCACCGTTGCCATTGTGCCTGTAGAACCTCGTCGTAGTGGGAGGGTTGTTCGTCAACCCGAGCGATTTATGTTCGTGGGTGAATCTTCGGATTTAGTCCCAGCAGACGAACAAGCAATAATCGACCCATGGACATACAAAGAGGCGATACAAGATATTGATGCAAGATCATGGCACACCGCTATGAACTTAGAAATGGAGTCCATAACGGCTATGGATGTATATGAAAAGACACCTCTACCAGATGGCAAGGAAGCCATAGGTAGTAAGTGGATATACAAGAGGAAGAGAGATTCCGATGGAGAGGTTTCGGCTTTCAAAGCCAGGCTTGTGGCGAAAGGGTACACTCAGATTGAGGGCATCGATTTCGATGAGACCTTTCACTGTAGCAATGCTCAAGTCCATCGTAATTCTTCTAGCCATAGCGACCCACTTGAACCTAGATGTAACACCCTAAATTCATAATTTAAAATGCTATATTTTCTTAAATAAAATAGCTATAAGCGGAAGCATGTCATTTTTTTTTAATATATAAAATCTCTTGAATAAAATTATCAAATAATGAATCCAACAAACTCAAGTCTAAACTTTGCAAAAGAACCGACGCCAACCAACGACCCAAAGCAAACTACGCAAGACTTAGCGAAGACGAGATAAGTTGAAGTTCTAATAATTCAAATTCAACAACGATAATAAAGGAAAAGAATTTAAACAAAAATAACACAAGTCTTGGAAGGAATTAAAAGCGACAAGACACCACTAGGCACACCCACACCGTCACGCCGCTCCATGATCAGCGACCGAAAATATTTTAGATAAAAGGGGTGAGCACAAAACGCACTCGGTGGTGGGGAACAAGGAATATCATTATTTTATTTGTCAAAACGTGTATATATCGCAAAGAAAGTAATAGTCAATCATATTCAACCTCACCAACTTAAAATTCTTGCCACACAAGCAATGATACGCCACACAGGCTATGATTAGCCACACAAAGTTATGCCACACGCTGCGCCACACGTGCAACGATACGCCACACGTGCTATGCCACACTGTGCAATGATACGCCACACGGCTATGATTCGCCACACGTGCTATGCCACACAGCAATGATACGCCACACGGTGCTATGATTCGCCACACAAAGCTACGCCATTACGTGCTATGCCACACAGCAATAATCGCCACACGGGCTTTCACCATGGATGTAACAAAACACGACAATGATTATCATCATAAACTTACAGATAAAGTAAATTCTACAATAAATATGTTTATTCCAAATAACATATTTGCAAGTTAAAGATGATTTCACCCACCTTGTTTTTGTCGAGCACCACAAAACAAAATCTATCAATTCTGGGACGAGGATCCTAGTTGCGCCAAGACCGCCAAATAAATATATTAATTTGTATAAGGGCCTATTAAGAAATCTTAAATGTATTTTCTTAAGCGGACTAAATATTATTACAATAGGTTTGAATTGTTTAAAAGGCATACTATCTTAACATATCGGTATTATATATATATATATATATGTAGTATCATCAATTAAATAAAGGATTGTAGCATCGATAAAAAAATGCAACTCCAATCTAAGATAACGTAAGCATTGTCCATTTTCAAATCCCACACTACCATGGAACTATGCATGAAGAGAAAACAGGGAAGGCGTCTATATAGTTCGAGATCATTAGCTCCTCTGTTTTCATTATTCAAATAAATTTTCTGTATATCACCTAAACCTCAGATCCTCAAAACTCCAGAATATAAAAACATGATGTTATTTCTACATATCGTGTTTGGGGCTGCATATATATAGTAAATGACAAAGCATAAACTATACTAAAGAGCATATGTTATGACCCTATCTCTCTACCATTAGTATTTAGCAAACAATCTGGCGTTCAAGATTTCTATCTAAGCCAATATGATAATTCTTGTCATATTACTTTAACAAACGTGTCTGTGTTTAAATATTGAAATCAATCCGAAATTAAATAACATGCTATGAAAATAAGTTGGTAGCTTACCAAAAGAAAATACTGATAGACTTTCCAAGAGATTAACGCAGACTTAGGGTAGCTTGTCAACAAATTAATTTATTCTTTTGAATGTATTGCATCGAGGAACAAAACGAAAGAATAAAAAAAGCGTGAAGGTTATGTGTATATATATATATATATATGCTGGGATGGGTTATTATAACCCTAAAGATATCCTAATCCCAATAGAACTCTTGTTAAATAAAACTTAATTATACATTGGGCTCAAAAAATAATATTATACAAAGCCCAATTTGAGAATAAATAATATAATCGACAATTTTATAAGCCCAACACTTAATAATAAAATTTGATAATTTCATAAGCCCAAAATTTATTTTATTACTTAGCCCATATCTGTAAAGAAATATTTGAAGGCCCTAAAATAAATTATGTAGTTCGCTTTCTAGTTATAGTGCAACTACGACTCCTCAAGTCCAACGAAAAAATCGAGCATATCAAATATCCACAAATCCAAGACAAAAGATTCAAATTTAAAGCAAATTAATGCAAGCAAAAAGTGGGCGTACACTAGAGGTTTGGCAATGGATGTTAAAACCGCTTTTCTAAACGGTTACCTTGAGGAAGGTAGAGACATCTATATGCAAACACGAAGGTTATGTGTAAAGGGTGAAGAGCATCTAGTATGGAAGCTTAAGTCCATTTATGGACTTAGCGAACCTCCCGATCATGGAACTTACGCTTTGACGAGGTAGTAAAGTCCCATGGATTTACCCAGTTGCTAGCGAGAGTTGTGTGTATCGGTTAGATGTCAACGTGATGTGGTATTTCTTGCACTTTAGATGACATCCTTCTAGTTGGCAACAACGTGAAGTCAGTATCGACGTAAAGAGTTGGCTATCCAATCGGTTTCAAATGAAAGACTTAGGAGATGCAGTACATTCTTGGGATCAAGGTTTACCGAGATCGCAAGAAGAAAATGTTGAGCTTATCTCGGGCGTCTTACATTGATCTTGTGATTACTCGTTTTAGTATGCAGACCGCCAAGAAAGGATTGCTACCTTCGACATGGCGTTCCTTTATCTAAGACGCATCACCCATGATTACGCAGGAGATAGAGGAAATGAGACAAGTTCACTGCGCTTGCCGTAGGAAGTCTCATGTACGCAATCTATGCACGAGGCCCGATATCGCTGTCACGGTAGGCATAGTAGCTGATATCGATCTAACCACGGACAAGCTCATTGGACTGCGATAAGCATATACTCAGTACCGAAAAGGACTCGAGATTATAGGCTAGTTTACCATGCGAGATAGTCTAATGCCTTTGGGTTATCTGACTCGGATTTCAAGTCGACCGTGATGAGAAAAAGTCAACCTCGGGCTATGTGTTTACCTTGGGAGGTGGAGCCGTATCTGGCGGAGTGCAAAGGCGATGCGTGCGGACTCCACCATGGAAGACTTAATATGTAGCCGCCGGAGGCTTCTAAGGAGGTCAGATGGTTCAAGAACCACCTCATGGATCTAGGTGTGGTACTGGTTTGCCCAAGAGTATCATAGTTTATCGTGATAACTCGGTGCGATGGCAAACTCGAAGGAACCACGGACCCACGGCGACTCAAACACATAGAGAGAAAGTACCATGTCATACGAGAAATCGTTACGAGGTGGCGTGGTGATTGAAAAGATTGATACGACGGAAAATCTAGCGGATCCATTCACGAAGAGCTCGCCAAAAAGTCTACGATGGACACGTTAGAGGACTTGGATTGCGCTTGATGGCACCCACTTAGAAAGGAAATTTTGTATAAGTGGGAGAAGCAAAGTGATGGTTGTTTGTAATAGCTAGTAGAGACACATTGTATACTAAAAGTTTGCTTTAGTATAAGTGGGAGATTGTTGATTTGTATACCGAAAGCGGTTTGGTTGAGCTTGTATACAATGTTTCACGCTACCACTATTACAATCTTCTATCCGAATTGAATACTTGATTGCATATATCTGTGTCCCTTATCTCATATATAAGTTAGATCATACGATGTGTAGAAGATCACGAAAGTCCGTATGATTGGTCAAGCTTAATGAGATATAAAAGTTTCACAAATGAGACAACTTAAGGACGAGTTGTCGGTTTAGGTGCAGATATAGATAAGAAGTGACTTGACTTAGTTGCTTGTCTGCCTTTATGCGTCTCGACGTATTAAAGGATCACAATGAGATGTGTTCTTCTTCCGACCGTCGTGAAGAACCAAGATCTCGTGACTTCGATGATCTTAATCTCGATAAGGTATTATGTGAATATGAGTTGATGTCCATCACTTTGACTTGTTATGGGTGAGGTTATATGTTCTAACCCAAGATTCTCCGCATCTTGGGTGATGGCGGGTCTTGTATGTCACGCTAGTTATCTCAGTCGAGTCACCGTATCCGTTTAGGATGATGACGTCCCATAAGGAGCTCAAAGGTTTATTGTACTAAACCACGCAGTTGAGTTAGCTCAAGTACAATAATAAGGTTGAGTGGTACTACTTAAGGAAATGAAGTTATTAACCGTTTTAAGCGGTCAGTTGCTATAAATGATTAATGGACGTTCGATATCTTAAATACGAGGATTCGTAATGTCTAAGTGCAAGCCGACTCAACTTCGTAATAAAAGGGTAAGTCAACATTCTTTCTCTAGTGGCATGATCGAATGTTTATAAATTAATTTATGTTCTGGGCTGAACATAAGATAATTAATTTATTTGAGGCCCATCTTTATTCCTTGCATTTGATCCACGGCCGGCCATCCGTGCCCTTTAGCTTGTATGAAAATCGGCGCCCCATCTATGCTCTCTAAGGCAAGATTTTATTCTCTTTATCCCACAAGGATATATTTATATTTATGGTATATGCATAGATCCTTTCCATATAAGATTATGGTAATAATCCTGAGAGTATGGTAATAATCCTAGGAGTATGGTAATTTTCCATATAGGATTATAGTAATTTCCATATAGGATTATGGTAATTTCCATATGGGATTAAGGTAGTGCATTATAAATATAAGGTATGAGATAAAGTCTAGGTTAATGCTCACATAATTAACATAGAATTTTCGGCCCCCTCATAGTCGATTGAGAGAGTTTGAAAATTGTGCAAAGAGAGCAAAGGTGATTTTCGAAGCATTCTCCATAGATCGTCCTCACCGGCGTTGGAGATTGGGCAATCGGGATACAGATCCGAAGGTCAAAGCACGAGTCCGATCCGTTTGATCCATTCATCTCGTTCCATCGACCTCTTCGATCCAAAGGTAAACACGAGAAAACCGCTACGTGTTGCGATTAATTATATAGACGCATGCTAGAATATAATCAATGTATGGTGAATTAAATATCGAAGATAGATCCTCGGGCGTCGTCCCGTGTTCATTGGGCGTGTCCGGACGTCTCTTCAAGTGCAGCAGCCCAGCGGTTGGGCCACACGAGTTGGGCCTCGGACCAACTCCATCGCACAACAGCCCAACGGTTGGGCTACACGAGTTGGGCCTCGGACCAACTCCATCTTTGGGCTCGATCAAACGTTGATCCAAAATATAAGGACAATGGGCCACGGAACCGTGCCCACGAGCAGCCCAAAGAACAACCCAAAGACCACCCAAAGACCAATTGCCAAGATCCACGATCCACGATCCACGATCCACTTAATCGAACCGGGGCGAGCCGGGCTGGGCGCGGCGCAAGCGCTGGCACGGGCGTGGGCGACGGGCACGGGCGCCGGGCACCGCCCGAGCACGGGCGGGCGGCGGCGGCGTGTCTTGGCGGCGTGGGCTTCCAGCCCATCACTTGTGCACATAATTATACTAAGTGTTCAATGAACCACTTATATAGACAATTAATGAAGGTACATTAATCAATGTGGGATAAGGATTAATTAATCCATGCTTATCCCCTTAATCACATAACTCCATGTTTAAGTGACAAACTTTGATCCATTATTTCTCACTCACCGGAAATCGGTTTGAGAATGTGAATACACCACGATCATCTACTCGGAACGTAGATCGATCCTATGCCGTTTAATTTCACAAAATTAAACTTTACGTTACTCAAAATCTTGGTCAAAGTAGCTTCCTGATAACTTGACCACATATATAATAAACATATATATATATATATGCGTGATTTCCAACAACATATACATAGGGATATGTTTACATAAAATCTTGTTGTCGTGAGAACTATGAGAACATAACATTGAATGTATAAAGTTAATGTTGTTATGTAGTGCAATAACTTTATGTGTTCGGTATAATGCTTTATATGTTCAGTACAATGTTCTCATAGTAAAAATATTTTTATTTGAATCATTCCTGTATATATGTATTTTTATAGGTTCATTTGCTGTCACAGTCCGACTACTTAATCAAGTAATTAGGCCGTGACGTGGGTTAAGAAAGAACTTCTGATAATCAATAGCAACAAATGTAACCAATAATTCATATCAATAGCAATGTGTGACCTTAACTTTCATCATGAAACAATCAAAGCTTTATGTTTCAAAGAAGTGAAATAGAGTTTGACAAAGGTTGATTCTAGGTCCTCAAACCATAGTAAAGGATCGAATGAAGAAGAACAACGGTTGAGGACAAATAATCACAACGGAATAATCAATATCAAGAATGTATATTTTCAAGAATGGTTTGACAACATTGAGAATTTATCGACGTTTCAAAGAATGGTTCAACAATGTTTCCAATACATTATATATCATATTGGATTCAACGAAAACAATTCTGAACTTTCGAGTAAATCCTTGTTCACAGAGGCATTTCAATGAATCCATGTTCTCAGAATCAAGTCGACATTATAACAATAATGCCGAAACCATAACAACAAAACAATGACCGTCATCAAGATTAGGTCAGTCGATTCGGCATAACAAAACATATCAGCAGGTGAAGGCCAAAGTTCGGCAACGAGAAGTGTGGTTGAGAATTATGTCATCAGACATAACTCTCTAGGCAACGAAACATGTTAACATCAAATGAACAACATCAACAATTGAATATTATCATCAACATTTAGAGAAGGTCCTTTACACAACGTTCGATTCAAAGATCCTCTCGAGCTCAACCTCGCACGTTTAGAAATACATGCGGTGAGTACAAAAATGCACTCAGTGGGTATACGCCAAAAACATAAAACATTGTCCTTAGGGCTATATGATTGACTTGCCATAACATTGCAATACATAGGGTTTTCATTTCATAGCATTATAAAAATATGCATATGCATGTTCTATGTCGGCCGACAACTTTCTCTTCCCATATCCACGGATTCTTTCTATGTGTTGAGAAGTAGGCCTCCTTCTCAAACACGCCTTGACCCGAAGGTCCATATCATACCCGACGTCGGTACATTCTTTCATTCATTCTTTCTTTCTTTTCTTTTTCTTTCTTTCTCTTTCTTTCTTTTCCGTGGATAGGTAAATGCATCGTGCTCATGCTCATGCTCAAAAACAGAAAGTCAGTCAACTTTACAACTTTGCACATAAATGCATTTCATATCATTTTGAAAATATATAAAAGCACATCATATCATTTATAGAAAATATTTATATACCCATCTGGTGACAGTCACTCGAGGACTGTATTTTCCGTCTTTCATTTCTTTCTTCTTCTTCTTCTTGGTCCTTCAATCCACATAAAACGGCATATAAGCCTAGCAAGAACCAAACAAGAACATAACTTTTACCTTAGTCGTCGATACGACTATATCTTCTCGATATCAAGACACTATGGTCTATAAACACTTGGGTCATTGCATCCTCTAACATCTTACATATAACAAGACATCACGAAGCCTCATATGTCTACACGAGAATAGAAAACTCAGCAACAAGCTTAAACTATCTAATCTTAGCCAAAAACCTAACAACCCCTTAAGACATAACTTATGCCCGACACCAAAAATTGTGCAAGACGTCATCTAACACCATCGAACCTCTATACATGCTCAACTATCATCAAAGATCATAAATCAACCATTAAAATCCAAAGATCAAAGCCTTAGCATTGAAAACCAATTTTTGACGTAAAACTAAAATTTTCAAATTTTCGAATACGTCGGCCGAAAAATCCGAATAAATCATTTTAAGCTTTATTCATATCACAGAATCCAAATATGAAGTCAAAATGATCAAATAAAATCAAAAATCCAACATAATATGAGCTAGGGTTTTCGGCCAACATAGGAGTTTTTGCATAAGTTCGATTTTAAACGTTTTTCTTGCTCAAAACATGTTTATATCAACTCATCAACACATTTATGAAAGAATATCAAGCATATCAACATCATATATTCAAGATCATAGCCCTCTAATTTTCGAAAATTATGCAACATCCCAAAGAATTAACATATGCTCCACAAATTCAACATTAAACAATACGTAGACGACAAATCCATCATAATACCAAGAAATAATGAATCTAAACATAACCCCTTCACAAATTCCTCAAAATGTAAATTATACATAGGTTCATATTTTTAAAATTTTCAAATCGTAGATGTGTTCTAGAGATAGAATTATACTTCGATTTGAAGACGGATCGAAAATTCAATGGTTGGATCTTCAAAAATTGAAGCATGAAATTTGAAAAATTTTAGTGTGTGTAGTGTGTGTAAGGCACGAAAATTTGGAGAAAATAAAGAAGAAAATGAATAAGAATGTGTACATATATAAACCAAAATTTTATTTCATTTTTCATTTCTTTAATATGGTGGAAAATTCACCATATTTCTAGAGAATTCTATAATTCTCAAGAATTCTTTTTCTTTCTCCATTTTTTTATTTTCTTTAATAAGGATGAATAATCCAATTTCTAGAAAATTCTCATTTTTTCTAGAAATTAAACACTACTATTATTAATAAATGCTATTACTCCATACCATTCGGATTTCAAAACTCAATTTCTGATAAAACATTCTTTGCTTGAAATTCTCTTTAAAACTCAAATAACATATTATAAACATCAAAACTTTGATTATAAACATTTTTTACTTCAAAAACCATTTGAGGTATTCTGCCGACAATTAGAGTTTATACGACAAACATATGTAACAAAGAGCAAAAACTTTGAAATTCTAAAACTCTGAGATCAAGACTTCTATGAACACATATTTATCATTTCAAAACTCTTGAAATCTAAGTCTTCTTATTCTTAACAAGACCTAAGAATCTTATCTCAGGCTCTATCTCAAATTCTATCGCGAATCTATCGCAAAATTCTATCTTCTCGACTCGAAGCTTAATTTAAAAGCTTCTAGTTTAAACAACTCTTTCCTAAGGATGCAATGCCCTTCTCATAAGCTCTTAATTTGGAGCTAATATCTGTTACAGGACTGCTATAGGAAATGCGGGGTATTACATTTGCTTACTACTCTTAAGGTGCTCATGATTTTTTCTTCTATTATAATATTCCTATGGGTGATGATGATTCCATTCACTACTAGAAAAAACAGTATAGACTACACATAATATGTGTAGTCTATGTAATGTGTTGGAGTGTAGACAAAAGTGGTGTAGAGAAAACTAACTACGCTTTTCTATTACAACCCGTAGTCGATTTAATAACAACTACGGTTTTTCAATTTCAACCGTAGTTAATTTCTTTATTTAAACCTGCACAATTAATAACGCACAAGCAAATGAGATTAAAATATACTTGCATCACGTTCAAAATCACTATTCAAAAATATACAACTGCTTTCATTACATTCTGTAATCACTATACAAAAATATACAACTGCTTTCATTACACTACAAAATCACTATACAAAATACTATACAAAAATACTATGCACATCACATAACAAAACAATAAGATCAGATCCCCATATCACGGTGACAAAATAATTCAAAAGATCAATAACTTACAACTAAAACATCACAAGACTATATGTGAAGAAGCATGAAATTTGCCCGTTCAATGCGAACTTCATCAACATCCACTGAGAGTAAGACCGATTTGAAACTATTAACAATTCAAAATAGAATATTAGCACTCTTGTAACAAAAAATGATTATATTAAAGAAATGAAATGTTTATCTTACATGTGAGCGTAAAGAAATGGAACCACTCTTCATAACTTCTTCAATTATATCTTTCATGAAGCGTAGTACAAAGAACCCGCATTGCTTGGAATCGGGTTGTCTTGACACTTTTTAAAATATCAAATATTAGCAAGATGTAGATATATGAAATCCAACATAAAAAATGTGATTTGATAAATGAAAATACCTTTACAATTTCCCAAGTAGGTTGCTTCTTCCTTTTCTCCAATTTTGCATTAAACATAAAATTGCCCTTCAAGCAATTAATAGTAATTAGATACTACCACAAATACACACATTTCAAAGCAATCACGGTAGGCGTAGTTCATCCAATGGCGTCCAACCTCTCTTAAGGAAACACCATTGATCCATGGTGATGGGTTATTCTCAAAATTGAGAATCTGGAAACCACATGTAATGCACATACAAGGTTTTACATGCACATACATGTAAAATAAGTAGTCACAATTCTTAAAGTTGTAACTAGCTTACCAAAGAAAGAATAGAAATAGTGGGATGTATGAACTACAATAAGAACTTATTTAAAGTAACACACAAGCACAGAGATTATTGTTGGGATCTTGACGACCGCCTTTGTATTCTACATTCAAAATTATTGAAACCCATTCCTTCCCCCTGTCTTTGCTCACCAAGCTTCATGACAAAGGAATCATCTCCCATGCAAAACAAGAATTGAGTGTGAGGCTAGACCTAAGAAGCTTATATGTTATTTTGCATTTTAAGAACCAAAGCATACTTCATCTATGACCAAGCTTAACTAGTGGAAAAGTCGTTTTTATGATAGTAACCTTCCCTTTATAAACCGACCGAGAGCTAGCTAGCTTTTCAAGAAATAGAAAATGCTAAATTCTCAAAGTAGAATAGATATATCGTCACAAGTACACTCGGATCTCGAAATTACCTTATTCCTAAACATAATACAAGATCGGCCATTTTGCGGTGCTTTTCAGGATCCATCTCCTTAGGCGGCAAAGCATCCTTTAAGATAAAATGAAAATCACCTAAGACCGTGTATATTTTGAGTTAGAATAGTCAACCGCCCATCGTTGTCCAATTTTCCGCATTCTTTTGCAACTAAAAGTCGACATGAGCTACACCATGTTAAGAACCGTAAGTTCTATAATCTCAATAAGCAAACTTGAAGCATCAATTTTATCCCACATAATAAAGCTTCCTATGAGTAGAGTATCTCATATTTAGAGTTTCTTCATGCGCTTAAGTAGGAAAGCAATTTCTAGAATGATTCACTAGAAATATTGTCTATCCATTTAATTTATATCAGAATTTAAGTTCCTAAGAGAAAAATCACAAAACAAAACAAAAATGCAATGCAGGATATATTCTCCATAGCATTTCGTGATCTTTTTCATTCTATACCATCCAGTTCAAATAGAAGCTCACATACCGGATATCATGTTTCCATAATAGCGTGTTATTTACGACAGAATTAAAAAATTCACACAACAAAAAGGATATATGACAAAACAAAGTTGAGGGCTTATTCAATTAAAGAAATTGCAAACCCATAATCGTTAGTACATTTGTTGTGGCAATTATGCAAAGTCAGAAAAGTAACACTAATGATAATATGTAAACTAAGAAAATAACAATGGCTTGTGATACAATCCTTAATGGTGAATTCGCCTAAAAAATTACGTGTATGTTTAAGTCATCAGATAAACCAGATATGTGAATTTACTATCATTCATAAGGTATGGGTCTTCCCGTTCCCGGTGAGAATCTAAACAAAAAAAGAGTAAAAAGAACCCAGTAATCTTCAGGTAAGGGGCGGCCAAACTAGCTCTGTAAGCTTCTTTTAGACATCTGAGGCTGCTTTGACACTTAGGTTTTAAGGTCTATTCATTGAATAAAATGAAATCCATGATTTGCGCTAGTATCTAAGATAAACACGTTTCACGAATATACATTGGCAATTGGAAAACAATTGTATAAGCAATCCAAAAATGAAGAATAAAGAGTTGCGTCTCTAACCATCGTAAAGTCGCTGCTGCCGATGTTCACCCGAGCGCCACGGATCTGAAAGCCCAACCGCCCTGGGTGAAGGTCGGTGTTAGAGAGCCGTCGTCTGGTGGATCGTCAGTTCCGCCGGTCGCTCACGGAACAACGGATCGGTAGCCTGTGGAACCCGCACTAAGAGAACAAGATCAGCCATCAATCGTAAAATAATCCATCCAGAACCCGAATAGCCCGGATATTTAATGTACATTGGGATAAAGGATGTTACAAATGGTTGTATAAACCAGCACACTTAGTGATAGATACATCATTTCGTGAAGAACCTTGAGATGTGCCGGGCCTAGCTTGTGATGTTCGCCCGGTCAATCTCTTGAATCACTTCCGGGTGATCAAACATTTGATCGATAAAGTCGCCAAAATGAAGGCCTCGAAGGAACTGGCGGTCTTATGGTGGAGCTACTAAGCATAAGAACTAGAGATGCCATTGTTGGCCTCATAGCAGATCTTCCCGAACGCACAACAAACCAATGTGAATGCATCTCAACATGGCTCAGAATGAAGCCGAGCTGCCTCAAAGATAGGATCTATGTTATTTGCAGTGTCCTTGTCGCCGCTTTTCCGTATACGAGCGAAATCAACATTTCGATTACATCTATTTAAACATAGAGGCACACTCGTTTATTAGTCCTAATTGAATATTAATAAACCCGGATTGGGGATTAGTAAATTCTAAGGGAGGTGGATGTATCGTACATCCGGATGCACACAAGTTTTGCCTTAAATATATTAGCAAATGATGCATCTATATAATTTTCCATATCCATATACTTACAAAAGTCAAGAGGTCCTCAGTTTCCCCATTTTGAGTAGTACTTTTTCTGCCGCTCATGATTTCCAAAACTAACACTCCAAAGCTAAAGATGTCGGTCTTGACAGATATCTGCCCGTGCATTATGTATTCAGGCGACATATATCCACTGCAACATACAAATTATCATTAATCTAACCAACTGAGAACACTCAGTTGATTTGTTTGTAATGAATAATGATATGTACTACTCACTCAGTTGATATATTTTATATATATATATATATATATATATATATATATATATATATCTTATATCTGTTTTTCATCAACACTTCATGTAATGCGAATGGTACTTTGAACATGAAGAAATCAACATCCAATGTAGGTGTCAGTCTCCTTTTAACAAATTAGGTGTATGTTCAAAGGCTTGAGATGATAAATGGTTTTACATTTCTTAACCCAATTGTTAAACCAAAAATAGTGATCTGCAGCCTCAGAAAACAAATTGTATATCTTACATCGAGAAAAATAATGCAACAAGCATATGCACTACAAATCAAATCAGTCAAATACAAAGCACCAAGAGAAACAAGAGAGATCTTTATTATCAAAAGCCAGATGCTCAGACTATATTCTGAAACAAGTGAAGAATAGTCTACATTCAAGCAAAGTACAATATTCATAACCCAATATCAATATGGACTAGAAATTGAGTGAGTTTCTTTTTCCTCTTATTCAAACACATCTAATCCCTACAACCAATTTACTCTGAAAAACCATAAAACAAATCCCACAGAAAACCAAAGCACAAACCTTGCAAAGGTTTGCTTTCTATTCAACGTTTTGAAATCAATATGCTTATGCCATGTTACAACTAAAGTAGAAAACAAGAAACATGCTCACTCTATATATATCTCATGAATGCAATAGTTAATCTTCTTCACAAAGAATCCAAGATAGAAACCCAAATATAGCATTATACACTTATAATCAAGTCTTTTGCTATATATACCGAGGTGTCTGTAAAATAAGCAATCAAGATGAAAAATAGGAAATAGATAAGATAAATTACCAGCTTTAAACTTTGAACTTGAACCGGTTGTCTTTGGAGCTTCGATATGAGTGAGGTCGTTTTGGTGTCTTGTTGCTTTTGTTGTTGTGTTGTAAATCGAAGAGGGTATGGGAAAAGGATGTTCAGTTGTGCTTGAGTGAGGTGGGTTTGTGTCGTTGGGTTGCGTCGACACCGGGGGAAGACCAAGGACGGGAGGTAGGACGGCGCGGCGAGGCAGAGCAGCGACAGCGCACGACGGAGCAGGCGATGTCTGGAGACGCGACCATGGGCTAACAGCAGCTGCTGTTCGAACGATCCTACTAGAAGCGGTGGTGACTCTAAGTCCTTTCCGGAGGACTATCCGGCAGAGTGAGAGAAACCGAGTTTTGAGGGAGGAAATTTCAGAAATTTGGGGATTTTGAGGATTGGTCCTCTAATTTAGATTCAGCACCACCCCATTATCACTACTACTATTGCAACAATTGTTGCTGCTATTTGCGCTCTGCACGACGCTCGAAGCTCCGAGAATCACGCAACTATCAAGAGTTGAGCCAAATTCAGCCTTCCATTTAAGCAAAACGCCCTCATCAATCCCTAATTCCCCGGTGGGAAGCTCTATCCTGAGCAGCTTGATTTCGTTGAAATTATTCAACACCTGCGTCGGTGAATGGTGAGTGACGGTGCTCTGCCCCGCTTCGCAATCGAAATCCACCGAAAGCTTAAGGGGTTACTATCCTCTTAACTGGAGAGATCAAATACAAAAAGTAGTAATTCAAGGAGGACTAAAATCTAAAGCTACAGAGGCATGGAACATACTTGAAATGCCAATAATCTTCGTGACCCCTTTCCTGATGAATTGCTGCACGTATGCCATTAAAATACAATTTTCCCCTAAAAAATTCAAATGGACCACCTAATTCCAACTGGAAGTACTCTTGAGCAAATTTGCAGAACCCTTGAGCTTCACCTCGATTCTATAACCAACTCAGCTAGTTCTTCAACTAATCGAAGAGAAATGGCGGGGAAGGTCAGAACGGACGGCAAGGCGGGTGGCGTGGCCGTTGCCCGTTCACTGGAGAGAGAAAAAATTTGGGGAAGGGGAGGTTTTGTTTTGGATCTTATGGGAGTTCGATTTGGTGGAGGGTGAAGAAGAAAATGGAAAAGGGGATTGAGAGGACAAAACGAAGAGGAAGAGAGATTGTTTTGTTTTGTTTTTATTATTTTCCTTTTTTTAATTTATGACATAGACTACGCTTTTTATTAAAAACACGCACATACACTCTGCTTTCTAGCGTAGTCTATACCCACTATAGACTACGCATATACTACGCTTTTGTTAGCGTGGTCTATACTCAAAAATTAGCACATAGACTACGGTTTTGATAAAAGCGTAGTCTATACCTATAGACTCGCTTTTAAGAAAAGCGTAGTCTATGAGGTGTAGAGAAAGGTATATTTGTAGTAGTGATTACAATTTTCTACTCCCTTGCGAGCTCCCTGTCTTGAGCCAAAGATATGTGATTGAGATGAGGAAATGTGATTATGCCGAGCTTTAGTAAGGATCTATTTATGAGCTCGTGAGTCAGATATCAATCTTTGTAAGCTTAGGATTCGTTTGGTATACATGTTTAGATATGTCAAGATAGATAAGAATAAGATGTGTATCATAGATAAGTGAGATTTGTATTGTATTTTGTTGTTTGGTAGATTTGTTTAGATAATATAGATAGCAATCATATTTGTTTGGTACATTAGTTAAAAATCTAGATTAAGTAACAAAATTACAATAGTAACCTTATGAGAATTTCAAAATTACAATTGGATCTTGCACTATATCTTCGAAAACAAATCAACTATTCATCCCACCAACGGTGAAGCATTTTTCGCCTATATTTTTTCTTGACATGTTGAGATAACCCAACGTAGGATAAGCGTAACTGCCTCTAAACAACTTTGCAACGGTATAACCCAACGTAAGGAAACTGTGTAACTTGCATGCCTTCAACTCCAGTATAGTAACTTTGCAGTCTCTCATGCCTTAAACTCCAGTATAGTAACCCTGCTGCCTCAGCATTCTTTACACAACTACCGAGCTCTTTCTATACAACAGAGGCCAAATTCATAAATTGCTTGAATTAATATGCAAAAAATAAGTGAAACAATCAAAGAAGATTCGAAGTTCAATGGTTCCCGTCGACACAACTTCAAAGTTTGACAATGGTGCGCCTTCAATCGACACGATGCGTCGACTCAGAGTTGTTCAATGGTCTTCAGTACTCAACCAGGTTTTGGGGAAGTTTGAGAAGGAGTTTGTGCACCAAAGGGTAGATTTGTCTGAAAAGGTTAACTGTTGAGAAAATGATACCTAATCAGAGGTATGAGTTATGTTATGTTTACCAGACAGACTGAGATTAAAAACGGGCCTGGGAGTATAGTAATATAGGATACCAAACACCTAATTTAAACAAGATATGTTTGCTATCTAGGTCTTATAAGGGCTACCAAACATGCTCTTAGGAGTCAGTTTGTTAAGTTGATTTGTAGTATTTTACTAATTAAAATAAGATGTTTATGTGATATATGGTACATGAAGATCTCATTTTCAACAAATTAAAATTTCCATTAGCTATTTTGTAAATTGTTATTAAAAATTTCCACATAAGTAATTTTAAATAATTTAATTTGCCATTACTATGCTAGTAAGTATTATCTTTTTAAACTTGATTAAGCTCATTTAAATTTGCACATTAGGTTTGGGATTTTTATATATTCGATCCAAACTCAACTCATGAGTCAATTTTCAATTTTATGATAATTCGAGTAATTCACATCCCAAGCAGTCATGTTTGCAAGCGGCTGTTACGCTTTGTCTTTCGTGGGGAATCATGGAAGAGTATCTAATCTGTCAATCATACCAACAAAACTCCAATAAAAATTGAACTAGTTTCCGTGTCTTCTCTATTTGAAGCCAAGTGTGCGGTTGGAATAACAAGCACATTATCCTTTCATATTCTCATGTCGATTCCATTACATCCTCTTTTTCTTTTCGTTTTTTTAGTCTTTTAACTTTTGAAAAATTTACTATTTTAATAGTCTTTCCATTCACTACAAGTGTACAATTAATTTTGATGGTATAAATGTAATAAATTATAATAAATATAAAATGAGTAGAGATATAAATAAATAGATAAGTACCAGATGATACTTTTTACATCTGTATCACAACATAAGCATAATAACAAATTAGACCATAATCTTTAAATAAATTCATAATAATGTCTAGGGGTGAGATTCATTAAGTTCGGTTAATCGGTTATACCCGATAATCAAAATTCACTTGAAGGGGATAACTGATACCAGAATCGAAACTGATAAAGTCGGTTATCGGTTAACCAATAACCAACTTTTTCAGTTTTGATTCTCAATTAACCGAAAATCGACACCAGAATAAGCACTCCTAATAATGTCCTAACCGTCGGAATCGAGCTCGTTGTGCCTATGTGGTACGCCAAAAATCCACATAGGCCTCCAACCCAACATATGTGGCAGCAACCCAGCCCCACCTTAGAAAAAAAGAAAAAAAAAGATTTATTAATCATACAAAAAAATACTCCACGCTCATCATCTTCTTCCATGCCCATCCCTCCCATTCACAACACGTCCAATTTTCTCCCTCTCTCCTCTAACTATTCTTCCAATCCCTAATTCGTCTATCTTATTTGGTTCTCATTTCCTCATAGCCACAGAAACTAAATCCCAAATCAAGCTATAAAACTAATTAAATCAAGCGATAATTCATCTCTTTGGCACGCTTGGCGTGACGACGGAGGGAGCAGAAGAGAAAAACGGTAATGGCACCAGTGATGAGAAGGTTGGTGGCAGTTTGGAGAGGTATGGGGTCATTGTCAGTAGCGAATAGTGGGGAAGTAGACAGTGGGAGCTCGATGGGGCCCTCCTCCGCAGGGGCGGTGGCGATGGCGATGGTGGGTTCTTAAGATAACTGGGCCATCTATATTTTGAGGGGGAAGTTTGTAGGCCCCAAGGAAAAATTGAGGGAATGCGAGAGTGTAAAGGGATAAAGTGGTGGGAGGAGATGGTTTGGGGAGGAGAAGCGGCGGGAGCTGCTGCTGAGTCATCAACATCAGGGTTTACCGGACGGTGGCCATCCCAAAACCTTTTGCCAAGAAAGTTGCAATTTAAAGGAGATAGAGAGAGAGAGATGAGAGATAGAGAGAGGAGATCGAAAGATAGAAGCAGTTAGAGAGAGAAAGCGGTGGATTTGTGTGTGGGGAAGAAGGGGTGGGGGCATGGATGATTTTGTTGGATTTGTATACTGAAAGCAGTTTTGGTTGAGCTTGTATACAATGTTTCCTGTTACCACTATTACAATCTCCTATCTGAACTGAATACTTGATTGCATATATCTATGTCCCATTATCTCATATATAAGTTAGATCATACAGTGTGTAGAAGATCACAGAAGTCTGTATGATTGGTCAAGCTTAATGAGATATAAAAAGAATCACAACCGAGACAACTTGAGGGCGAGTTGTCGGTATAGAGCTCGGTATAGATAAGAAGTGACTTGACTTGGTTGCTTGTCTATCTTTGACGCGTCTACGACGTATTGATGGATCACGGTGAGATGAGTTCTTCTATCGATCGTCGTGAAGAACCAAGATCTCGGTGACTTACGATGATCTAAACCTCGATAAGGTATTTGGTGAGTATGAGTTCTTGACCATCACTTTGACTTGTTATGGGTGAGGTTATATGTTCTAACCCATATTCTCCACATCTTGGGTGGTGGCGGTGCTTGTATGTCATGCTAGTTATCTCAGATCGAGTCACCGTATCCGTTTAGGATGATGGCGTCCCTTAAGGAGCTCAAAGGTTTATTGTACTAAACCTGCAGTTGAGTTAGCTCAAGTACAATAATAAGGTTGAGTGGTACTACTTAAGGAATTAAAGATATTAATTATTTTAAGCGATCGAATGCTCTAAACAATTAATGGACGTGCGATATCTTAAATACGGGATTCGTAATGTCTAATTGCAAGCTGACTCACCTTCTGTAATAAAGGGTAAGTCAAGCATTTATTCTCTAGTGGCATGAATAAATGTTTATAAATTAATTTATGTTACAAATTTGAACATAAGATAATTAATTTATTTGAGGTCCATCTTTATTCCTTGCATTTGATCCTCGGTCGGCCCATCCAGCTGTAGTACATGGAAATCGGCGCCTCATCCTCTAAGGCAAGGATTTGATCTTCTTTATCCATAAGGATATTATTATATTTATGGGACATGCATGGATCCTTTCCTAATGAGATTATGGTAATGCATTATAAATATAAGGTAAGAGATAAGATCAAGTCTAATCCTTAATTATCCATCTACCATATTTTCGAGAATTCCAAGAGA
Source organism: Salvia rosmarinus (assembly GCA_036937905.1). Taxonomy (NCBI): domain Eukaryota; kingdom Viridiplantae; phylum Streptophyta; class Magnoliopsida; order Lamiales; family Lamiaceae; genus Salvia; species Salvia rosmarinus. The sequence goes on from CM072819.1 coordinate 90,442,486, forward strand.
ACCTTGGGAGATATTTTCAAAAATTCCTAGAGGGATTAGGGTGATTTTCTGTAGCATTCTCCATAGATCGTCCTCACTCGACGTTGGAGATTGGGCAACCGGGATACAGTCCAGAAGATCAAAGCACGAGTCTCGATCCGTTCATCCCTTCATCCCCGACAGATTGAAAGGTAAACACGAAAACCCCTACGTGTTGCAATTAATTATATAGACGCATGCTAGGAATATAATCAATGTATGGTGAATTAAACATCCAAGATAGATCCTCGGGAGAGGGTTAAAATCAGATTTCCCTACAGATTTCTTATCATTTTTATGTATTGTGCGTGTGTTTTTGTGTGTGTGTATATATATATATATATATATATATATATATATATATATATATATGGAGTGGATCAAATGAGAACTTCAACTTTTTTGAGAACTAAAAACTAATATGGTCAATTCATTTGTTATAATCTAACGATCAAGATTAATTATAAATCATTTATTATCATCAAATTTTAATGGTAACCGTTTAACCTATAATTAAGGGATTTTATGTATTCATTTACGTAACTGTTTTCATATGCACAAGAACTACGATTACATACACAACAACGTGAACTTCATGAACATAACAATTAATTAGAAGTGGAAATTCATATATATAGCCATCCAAGTTAAGGAATGTCAAATTAAAGCCACCAACATAAAAATGTCAAATTATAGCCAACTTTTACATTTTCAGTCCAAAATGTCCTTGCCCTTGAATTTGAAAAATCGCAGGTTATCAAAAATAGCGGGGTTACATGTGCATTTCAGTTTCCTCACCAACTCTCCATCCTCTTCCAATTCCTCTCCCCCAACCCTCACCAACGCCGATTCCTCTTCCAACGCGAACGCCGTCGCAGCCTCTCACGAACGCTGTTGCCACCTCCGTCATTACTTACCCAAATGTCCGATTCGGACAATGAGTACATCCCGAAGCCGGTGAAGAGTAGATCTTTGGTGAAGAAGAGAAGTAGAAGCCGTGAAGAAGTGAAGCCGTGAAGAAGAGAAGAAGGGCGAAGAAGAAGAAGAAGCCGATGCCGGCGAAGAAGAAGAAGAAGAGCGAGGAGGACGCCGAAGAAGAAGCAAGCGAAGAAGAAGAAGAAGGACGCTGAGGAAGGAAGAAGAAGACGAGGAGGACGTGAGAAGAGAAGAAGAAGAAGAAGAAGAGAGAAGAAGAAGAAGAAGAAGAAGAAGAAGAGAGAGAGAAGAAGAAGAAGAAGAAGAAGAAGAAGAAGAAGAGAGAAGAAGAAGAAGAAGAAGAGAAGAAGAAGAAGAAAGAAAGAAGAAGAAGAAGAAGAAGAAGAAGAAGAAGAAGAAGAAGAAGAAGAAGAAGAAGAAGAAGAAGAAGAAGAAGAAGAAGAAGAAGAAGAAGAAGAAGAAGAAGAAGAAGTAGAAGAAGAAGGTTAGAGGGAGGCGGGAGGCAGAAGAAGAAGAAGAAGAAGAAGAAGAAGAAGAAGAAGAAGAAGAAGAAGAAGAAGAAGAAGAAGAAGAAGAAGAAGAAGAAGAAGAAGAAGAAGAAGAAGAAGAAGAAGAAGAAGAAGAAGAAGAAGAAGAAGAAGAAGAAGAAGAAGAAGAAGAAGGAGAGAACTCGAACATGCAGCTTCAGGTAATCACATAATTTAGGGATTTATTGTTTGAAATGGAATTTATTGTTTGAAATCTTTGCATAGAATGTGATTATGAACTCGAATTAGCTTGGGTGATCACAATTGCATCATTTAATTCAAAATTATGGGCAGTGATTTAGGTGTCATTGATTATGAACCGGATTGAGTGATGACAGTTCAATTGCTCGAGTTGGGGATATTGGGACTATTTGGTGCCGATAGTCCCAATAGTCCCAGTCGATTAGTCTTTCTTGCTCGATGTTGGGATCATGAATTTTGTTAGTTTGAAATCATGCTTATATTCTGCTTGTGTTGAATTGCTCGAATTGGGTCTATTATGACTATTTGGGATTGATGGGTCCAATAGTCCTAATTTTGATTTATGATTTCTTGCTCTGATGTTGGGATCATGAAGTTTGTTTGTTTGAAATCATGCTTATGTTCTGCTTCTGTTGAATTGCTGGAGTTGGGACTATTGGGTGCTGATAGACCCAATAGTCCCTTTTTGAATTAGGCTTTCTTGCTCTGATGTTATTTTATGTTTTATTAGGTCGATTGGGAATTTTTAAGAGACCTTTACAACGGAAGAATCATAAGATACAAACTACGATGAAGGAGAATACGCTATGGTTGTTCAAATAATTCGCAATCATGTGGGCAAGAAGCGGTGATTGCGTTTGAAGCCTCCGTGTTTGGTAGTTACCTCGGGTACTACAACCATGCAGCTTGATCACAAAGATGCATGCACTACCTACTCTCGAGGTAAGTCATCGGTGTCCCGACCACGATCCAAATTCTATTTGGTTCAAGGTGCACGACCAAATTGCAAGATTCTCGAGGTTGAGTTAGCCTCGTTTACGGTTTAAGGTTTGGAGCAAGTGGGTTCGATCCCTACATCGAACATGAAATACCGAGACTTCCTCTACACCAAGATTTAAGAACAAGAAGATGAAACCGAAAGAGTTATGGGACCTGTTCACCAATGTAAATTGGGACATTGGAACTCCCGAGGACTATGTGAAGTCGTCGAGGTCCTAGTAGTCGCTATTGTTGTCTTTGGGTATAATCCCAACCAATGGAAGATCCCAGCATCAACTGGCATTGGTTGAGAATGCACAACAATGGGATCAATTCCCGTAGGGATCCTCTCTTACCAAATCCTCGCGGGCGGTGGCGAATGTCAAGAATGAGCTAACAACAAACACGATACCATTTTCATGCCAATACTTTGGCTTTTCCGTACATATTCATTTCAAATATTTCATAAGACTACTGTTTGCATTGTGCATCTTCATTTTTTCTGGTACATATTCATTTATGGTACGTATTCATTTCTGCATACCTTTGTACATCTTCATTTTTAATTTTTTTTTTGCATTGTACTAAGGGATGGATCTTCAATGCATTTCCCGAGTTGGGAAGAAATATCGGAAGTTTGAGGCAAGATTTTGAGGCTGGGAAGCCACGGGGTTTGATGTATATCTACCACATATCATACCACCCAATTGATATCAATGAGGTACTATCTTCTTTTTTTGGATAACAACATGAATGCTTATTGTTGGCTGTTTAGAGTTGGGACTATTGTGACTATTTGGTGTTGATAGTACTAGTAGCCCCAACTGATTTTGATTTCAACATTTTTTGATCACATAACTGACATATTGATGTTGCATCATTATTATTTCGCAGTTGCATGGTGTGTTAGAAGCTACGGATGAGGAGGCAAATACCGACTACTATCAATCGTTGGAGCCGGTTGGTAGCTTTTTCCAATTCTTGTACGATTCTGATTACGAGAAAAACAGAGCAAGAAGATTAGCAGAAAGACAAGAGTCTCAAGAAGCAGAAGCAGAACAATCACACGGATATGCCGGTGATGAGGGAAATGATGAAGTTCGCGAGGCTGCTGCTATGTTAGCTGCTACCAGAGAAGCTGTAGCCAGGGAGAATGCTAAAACAACGGCCAGTGAGAGAGGAAGATGGTCCTCGATGAAATAAGTGAATCTGTTGTGAAGAGGTTGAAGGCTGAGTTGATGAATGAGTGGAAGGCTTTATTTCAGAGTGATGAATTTATGGACCCGCTAGCAGAAAGAATCGCGGCCAAGATGCAGGGGACTGCTTCGAGGGCTGCCGGAGAAGCCCAACTGAATAGGGAAGCCAGAGAGAGAAAGGAATACGGAGAAGCTAGAAAGAGCAAGGAACAGGAGAGGAGCAACAATCGGTGAGTACATACAAACTGCTTTATTTGTGTATTTTGTAGTTGGGACTATCGGTACTATTTTGTCAAAATAGTACCAATAGTCCCAACTATAAATTATCATTTTTTTCTAATCTACCCTTTATAATAACAGAGATGAGCATGAGGCCAACTTCCTCCCTTCACCCAACTCCCCATTACCCAAGAGATTGAAGAAGCCTCGAATTTAGAAATACACGAAGGGTGTTCGAGGAGACGACTCGAACACGGGGATCACAACTCAACACCAACTCGCACTCCAACAAAGCGTTTCCATGACAGAGCCTCCAATTGGTGAAACCTCGAAATACCCATCGCACCAATCCGCCGTAAATTCATGCCGGTGGTACTCGTAAGTCCATTTAGGACTATAGAAACTCGAGGTCAGACTTCGTAAATTCATGCAGAAGAAGAGGAGGAGATGTAATAAGATTTTATAGTTAATTATCTTTGCAATTATTATGGATTATTAATCGGTTTTAAACCGATTTGCGGGAGGAATGTCGGCTTGCCATATGTCGTTAGCCAAATGTTCTTTGCTCTTATCAAAATCCCGCAGAAATATTGAGAATGTGCACATTGACGCATATGTAGCCATTCTAGGCAAGGCTCCAGTTATGGCAAGGTCGCAACGGGTTAATCCGAGGACTGTTGTTGTGGGGAGTTTATTCATGGTAAAATTATTTCAATTCTCAATATTACAAGTTAAAAATGCAGCAAAGTTTCCCAACAATCTAACACTCCCACCTAATATAATTATAGAGAGAGTGGAAGTCATCGGAGAAAATGCATATCAACGAAGCACGTGAATGGAAGCCCCGATGTAAAGACCGGAGGTGGTGCCTAAGTCGATCTCAACATCTAACACAGCAGCAAAGGGCTTATGACTGAATCAGGGGTCAAGAATTGGAATGAAGGCGACAAGGTATGAATTCTAGTTACGAAATCATGTTGCCTATTGGGACTATTTGGTTCTAATAGTCCCAATAGGTCCAGCCTCAAGTCATGTATCCATGGAATCATGCTCGATTCTTTACGAATACGAACCCGATTGAAATGCACATGTTGGATTCTTTACGAATATGAACTTGATTGAAATGCAAATGTTGGACCTATTGGGACTATTTGGTTCTAATAGTCCCAATAGGTCCAGTTCTGAAGTCATGTACGCATGAAATCATGCTTGGATTCTTTCTGAATATGAACCTGATTGAAATGCACATGTTGGGCCTATTAATAGTCCCAATAGACTCAGTTCTGAATTCATGCATCCATGGAATCATGCTTAGATTCTTTCTGAATATGAACTTGATTGAAATGCACATGTTGGATTCTTTCTGAATATGAACTTGTTATAAACTGCGTTAGTAATTATTTTCAAGTTCTCATGCAGTTGGTCCTTATGTGCCATTTGCCGGGGGAACATTGGGTTGTTTGTGAAGTACAAATGAGAAGATTCAAAATGATTCTGTGGGACTCAAACGAGCACCGTATGAGACTCATCTCGAAACATAGAAAAAACGTTCGCACCACTCGGTCGAATACTACCCCAATTGTCAAGCACATCCAAGACTACAACGACAGGGGACTCCCAAATTCACGTATCGGGCTCTTTCCTTTCCTCGTAAAGGGCCAACAAACCGCAATGAAGGACAAAGTGAGTCAGGCCACTTGCTCTAAAAAGCATGGAGAATCGACTAACCGATTTGGCGGATAAGGCCATGACCTCGATGCCAACGAGCACCGACGGCCTACATAGCAGAGACGATTTATAATTGTAGCACGGACGGAAACACGATTTCAATGTGATGCAAACAATTAAACGAGGAGGAAGGATGAAAACAACAATATTTAGTATTTAAATCTTTTAATATTTTGATGAATGGGTATGGAGGCAGGAAAACACTCTTAAGTAGTAAATATTCCATATTATTTAGTATAATAGGTAGTCGTACATGCTAAATGTATGTACCTATTTTTTGTAGGATATATAATATAAATCATTATTTTGCATATTATATTGCTTTATGGTAATTTTTTTGCCTAATTGGCATGGACTATAGGTTTCGTATTATAGAAATAGTCCCAACTGATAGGGACTATAGGTACTATTTTCCCAACCTTCACGGACCAAGATAACATTGGCTTTTTAGTGTACAAGTAAAGACAAGATAACGTTGGCTTTATTTGTTTGTTTGGACTTAGTAATACTATTATGCTTGTGATTTCTGACTAGTTGTCACGGGCCAAATTATCCAAGTGCAAATTATTGTAGTAGTTTCGTTTACTTTCGTATATATAGCTATGCATTACAATCAAAATTTTATAATCATACTCACTTTCTCTTGCCTGAAAATGCCACCATTGATAAGAAAATCACAAGAGAAATTTTTTTACGACTCTCTCTGGACAAAACGTGTTGAAGGGAGTTTTGTTCAACAAATAAAGTGTTTTTTGTTATCTCGCAACGAAACGCTAATTTGAGTTACGGACGATAATCTGGAAGCACTTATTGTAGGGAAAGCATATCTTAATCCCTCGCCCCGAGGATCTATCTTGGATATTTAATTCATCATACATTGATTATAAACCCAGCATGCGCCTATATAATTAATCGCAAAGACGTAGGGGTTTTCACGTGTTTACCTTTGATCCGCTGTGGTCGATGGAACGAGATGAATGGATCGAATGGATCGGACTCGTGCTTTGACCTTCTGGACTGTATCCCGGTTGCCCAATCTCCAACGTCGAGTGAGGACGATCTATGGAGAATGCTTCGGAAAAATCACCCTTTGCTCTCACTTCACAATTTTTGAAACTCTCTCAACAATGCTATGAGGGGGCCGAAAATTCTAGGTTAAAATGTGTGCATTAACCTTGATTCTATCTCTTACCTCATATTTATAATGCACTACCTTAATCCCATAAGGAAAGGATCTATGCATATACCATAAATATAATTATATCCTTGTAGGATAAAGAGAATAAAATCTTTCCTTTGAGAGCAGTAGGGGCCGATTTCTTCCAAGAGTAACGGGCCCGGACGGGCCAACCAGGATCAAATGCAAGGAATAAAGATGGGCCTCAAATAAATTAATTATCTTATGTTCAGCCTGAACATAAATTAATTTATAAACATTTATTCATGACACTAGAGAATAAATGCTTGACTTACCCTTTATTATCAAGATGAATCGGGCTTGCACTTAGACATTACGAATCCTCAGATTTAAGATATCGAACATCCATTAATCATTTATAGCAATCATCGCTTAAAACAATTAATAACTTCATTTCCTTAAGTAGTACCACTCAACCTTATTATTGTACTTGAGCTAACTCAACTGCAGGTTTAGTACAATAAACCTTTGAGCTCCTTAAGAGGACGCCATCATCCTAAACGGATACGGTGACTGACATGAGATAACTAGCGTGACATACAAGACCGCCACCACCCAAGACGCGAGAATCTTGGTTAGAACATATAACCTCACCCATAACAAGTCAAAGTGATGGACAAAGAACTCATACTCACCTAATACCTTATCGAGGTTTAGATCATCGTAAGTCACCGAGATCTTGGTTCTTCACGACGGTCGATAGAAAACACATCTCACTGTGATCCTCCAATACGTAGACGCATCAAAGATAGACAGCAACTAAGTCAAGTCACTTCTTATCTATACCGCAGCTCAAACCGACAACTCGTCCTTAAGTTGTCTCACCGTGAAACTTTTATATCTCATTAAGCTTGACCAATCATACGGACTTACGTGATCTTCTACACAATCGTATGATCTAACTTATATATGAGATAAGGGGACACGATATATGCAATCAAGTATTCAAATCGGATAGAGATTGTAATAGTGGTAACAGAAACATTGTATACAAGCTCAACCAAACTTCTTTCAAAGATACAAATCCAACAATCTCCCACTTATACTAAAGCAAACTTTAGTATACAATGTGTCTCTACTAGCTATTACAAACAACCATCACTTTGCTTCTCCCACTTATACAAAAGTTTCCTTTCTAAGTGGGTGCCATCAAGCGCAATCCAAGTCCTCTAACGTGTCCATCGTAGACTTTTTGCGGCAGCTCTTCGTGAATGGATCCGCTAGATTTTCCGTCAGATCAATCTTTTCAATCAGCACGCCACCGCGTCTAACGATTTCTCGTATGACATGGTACTTTCTCTCTATGTGTTTGGTCGCCTTGTGGGTCCGTGGTTCCTTCGAGTTTGCACATCGCACCGAGTTATCACAAGAAACTATGATACTCTTGGGCAAACCAGTACCACACCCAGATCCACGAGGTAGTTCTTGAACCATACAGCCTCCTTAGAAGCCTCCGGCGGCTACATATTCGCTTCCATGGTGGAGTCCGCAATGCATCGCCGCTTGCACTCCGCCAGATACGGCTCCACCTCCCAAGGTAAACACATAGCCCGAGGTCGACTTTTTCTCATCACGGTCGACTTGAAATCGAGTCCAGATAACCCAAAGGCATTAGACTATCTCGCATGGTAAACTAGCCTATAATCTCGAGTCCTTTTCGTGTACTTGAGTATATGCTTTATCGCAGTCCAATGAGCTTGTCCAGGTTAGATCGATATCAGCTACTATGCCTACCGCACAGCGTATATCGGCCTCGTGCATAGATTGCGTACATGAGACTTCCTACGGCGAAGCGTATGAACTTGTCTCATTTCCTCTATCTCCTTTGCGTCATAGGTGATCATGTTTTAGATAAAGGAACGCCATGTCCGAAGGTAGCAATCCTTTTCTTGCGGTCTACATACTAAAACGAGTAATCACAGATCAATGTAAGATGCCCGATATAAGCTCAATATTTTCTTCTTGCGATCTCGGTAAACCTCGATCCCAAGAATGTACGCGATCTCCTAAGTCTTTCATTTGAAATGGATCGGATAGCCAACTCTTTACGCCCGATAATGACTTCACGTTGTTGCCAACTAGAAGGATGTCATCTACGTAAAGCAAGAAATACCACATCACTGCTGACATCTAACCGATACACACAACTCTCGCTAGGCAACCGGGTAAATCCATAGACTTTACTACCTCGTCAAAGCGTAAGTTCCATGATCGGAGGTTCGCTAAGTCCATAAATGGACTTCTTAAGCTTCCATACTAGATGCTCTTCACCCTTTACCACATAACCTTCGTGTTTCGCACATAGATGTCTCTACCTTCCTCAAGGTAACCGCTTAGAAAAGCGGTTTAACATCCATTTGCCAAACCTCTAGTTCAAGTGGGCTGCTATGGCTAGAAGAAATCGATGGACTCGAGCATTGCTACGGTGAAAGGTCTCATCGAAATCGATGCCCTCAATCTGAGTGTACCCTTTCGCCACAAGCCCGGCTTTGAAAGTCAAACCTCTCCATCTAATCTCTCTTCCTCAGATATCCACTTACTACCTATAGCTTCCTGCCATCCGGTAGAGGTGTCTTTTCATATACATCCATAGCCGTTATGGACTCCATTTCTAAGTCCATAGCGGTGTGACATGATCTTGCATCAATATCTCAGACGCCTCCTCAGATGTCCATGGGTCGATTATTGCTTGTTCGTCTGCCGGGACTAAATTCAAGATTCACCCACGAACATAAATCGCTCAGTCGACGAACAACCTCCCACTCACGACGAGGTTCTACAGCACAATGGTAACGGTGGGTGCGAGATACTTGTGGTTCTCTAACTTGCACAACTTGTCGTGTAGGTACCACTTATGCGGTCGGTATCTCCAAAGGAACTCGACCCACTTCAATTTCTTGAAGTATCGGTGTCGATCCTCCCACTAGACTCGACATCTCGCACTTTCGCCTATTCGGTGGTGGAATACGATCATCTTCTAATTCTTGAAGAATGATTTCAACTTTGGATTTATGATTTTCATGTAGTCCTCTTCTAAGAATCGAGCATTAGTGCTAATAATGACCTTCCGATCCTTAGACTATAGAATAAACCACCTTCGCCCTCTAGGATAGCCAATAAACAACGCTTGCGTCGGATCTAGCCTCCAACTTGTCGCCCTTCTGTTCGACAAGTGTGCCGGATCGCCCCATATCCTTATGTGGCTTAAACCAGCTTCGCCCAAACCACAACTCAAAGCGGTCTTCTCGACCGACTTGACGGTACTAGATTTAGCAAGTATGCCGTCGTCTACGAGGTATACCCCGAACGAAATAGGCAATGTAGCATAACTCATCATAGATCTAACCATTTCCAAAAGAGTCCTATTTCTTCGCCTCGACACACCATTTTGTCAGTGGTGCTCAAAGGAAGGCTTACCGGATGTAATCCCACACTTCACTAGATAGTCCATAAACTCGTTATCGAGGTATTCGCCACCGCGATCGATCAGCAGATGACTTGATACTCTTACTAGCTTCGCTCCACTTCCGCCTTAAACTCTTTGAATTTCTCAAAGCATTCGGACTTCGCGAAGCGGTATATGTATCCGCACCTTGAGTAATCGCCAATGAAAGTGACAAAATACTGCATTCTCCACGAGCTTGTGTGGACATCGGTCCACAGTCGAAATGGACTAACTCCAACATTTCTTTGGCTCTATAACCCTTCGCTTTGAAGGGTCCGGTCGACATCTTACCTTCTATACAGATTCGCAGATCGAACCAGAGAACCGTGAGATTACCCAACGCCCATTCTTAGCCAATCTTTGGATCCTATTTAGATTGATGTAACCTAATCTAAGATGCCGAGAAAAGTAGAGTCATCTTCTTGAAAACTTTCTCTTTTAGGGTTTGATGAAGATGCAACATAGTTATAGGTATTATGTTTGGCGTAAATAGTATAAAGCGAATTATATAACGTGCAACACGATAACTTCGTCATTTCTTATGATAGAAACACCACTATCAAAAATAATGAATATCCATGAGTAAATAATTTCAAACAGAACAAGGTTCCACCGAAAATCCGCACATATAAAACGCCTTTCAAAACTAAAACTGCTTTCAAACATAAAGTAACATCTCCAACCGCAACGGCCTCGACTTTCGCCGCGTTGCCCATGGAGATCGTTATCTCGCCATCAAACACTCCACTTGTCCGTAGGAACCCCGCAAGTGTAACAAACATGATCGATTCATGTCCAGTATCTATTACCCAAGAATGGTAGAACAAGTCGCTAAACATGTTTCGTTATTAAAGCAAACGGCGACCTTGAGCCTTGAGCATAGGGCACTTGGCCTTCCATGCCCGGTCTTACAGACTTGAAGCACTTGCCATTCTCCTTCGCTTCTTCAAGCCTCCGTGGCAACCATGTTCTTGCTCCCATTACTCCCACTATTTGCCTTGCCTCTTCCACCTTGGTACCCGCTTTTCTATTTCCATTTTGCAACGAAAATTTTGGGCCCTTAGATGTGCTAGCAAGAGCATGTGCTCCTTTTCCCATAACTCCTTCCGCAGCCACGAGATCATTAAGAACCGACTAAGTGTAAACTCGGTCTTGCTCATGATCGCATTCGCGAAAGTTCTCAAAGACTTGGGCAGTGTATTGAGGATGATATCGACCTTGGCCACTGGTCAATACCTCCTCCCAACCGATCAAGACTATCCATGAGATGAGTCATGTGGAGACATGTTCATGGACCGAACTTCCTTCTTCCATCTTACACGCCAAGATTTCTCTCATTGTGTGGAAGTCGATCGTCCGATCCGATCGCCCAAACTTACCTCGAGACTTGACCAAATATAAGTCGCGTCTACCATCGATCGATGTCTGCTGTACCAAGCCTTTGGATATAGTAGTCATCATATATCATTTAGCCATATTGTTTGACTTATTCCAAAGTCCGCTGACTCTCGCTACTCATTAGTCGATCGTCGATAAGGCATCGGTTTAGGAGTAGTGAGAACAAACATGTGTTCTTCAAATGATAAGAACATATTCCATGTTTCGCTTCCACTCGATAAAATTTGGACCAGATAACTGGATTTTGTGCGAGCATATTGATAATCGGCGTGAAGAGACATATCTCAAACGATAATGTAAACACATAAGCATACGATCGCATATAATTTGTAAAATAATATTGTAACCTTTGATAAAACAATATTAATTGAAACCTCCAATCGCCCAAGGAATCCCACATGCAAGCCACGCGTGTGGACGCTACACATGAACCCCTCGACTGCACTAAAATATACCTTTTAGTCATTTAATTTCAATCCATGTCAACTTATCCTTATGACAAATGAAATTAACGATTGACCTTACTAGACCACATCACTATCGCAAGAAGGACTTCATGGAAGTTGTACTCGAGGTGATGTCTAAGCAATGACCACATTTTAATAAAGAAAATGAATTTTAGAATCATACTCACTAGACCATACCGCCCAATTCAAATTCTTTTGTTATCTTATTTTATATCTATCTCTAGAGAACTTATGAAAATCGCACATGCAAGCCACGCGTGTGATCGCTTACACATGAAACTCCCACTTCTCAATAGATTTAAAATATTTTATTTAGAAATCTCATCTAACAAACTTATGATAAACAAGGCAAGCAAGCCACGCGGGTGATCGCCACTCACAGCAAGGCCTCACTTTGTTTAGAGATCAAAAGGTGGAGGTCTTGACATTTTAATTTGAAAAATTAATTTGTCGGGTTGCTTGCTTAGTCTTTTTATTCAAAAGGTTTGTCCATGCAGATCACGTAATCCTAGCATGCTTGTCTATAGAACTCAACATGTAAAACATGCTCGCAGTAATTCTAAAATATGCTTGATAAACGCGATAAACCTAGCATGCTTACTATGCGCATCCAATTACGTAAAACACTTAAAGGTTTGTCAACGTAATTTAAACATACATAGCATGCTACTGCATAATTTAAACATCCACGACATGCATATGAACGATAAAAATAAAATAAAACGCTCATCGCGTCTCAATCGTGAAACCCGCACTTTCAGCCTAATCTATTACATAGATTTGCAAAGCATGCAATTAAACTTCAAAATGGGCCTCGCGTGCACCCGCACGGACCGATTCAACAAACGGCCTCGCTTGCATGGGCACGGACCGAAAACTGGGTTGGCTGGAAAACGGGTCCGGGTCGGTCGGCCTAACTTGGCCGGGTCACGCTAGGGCAAAGCCCACCGCCCAGCCTTCATACCGCCGCCTTGCTGTCCTCGCGGGCTACCTCGTCGCTAACGCGACCGCGACCGCCGAAAGCACGCGTGCGAGGCCACGCCCGAGCGCGAACATCCGCCGAGATGTCATCGCCCGCCGGCGAAACTCACGACCGCGAGTCCGCTCGCAAGCGCCAGGTTTCGTCGCGAACGCGCACGCGCCTGCCGCCCGCTAGCTCGCACGGCCGCGTTGCCTCGCGGCGAATCTCGCGACCATTCGCTCGTTCGCGTGGCGCCAGGGATCTCGTGCGCGAATGCACGCCCGCCGCCGCGCCTTCGCGATCGCCTCGCGACCGCGAGGCTTGCTTTCACGAAACCGCCCGTGGACCGCCGAGACCTGTTTTCCGTCGCTTCGTTCTTCGTTCTTTTGTCTTCGTTCTTCTTTACGTATAAGATTTACGTAATAAAATGTAATCTAACCACGGATTTTCTCATGGTGTAAAACAAAACCCAACAAAACAAAAAACGAGCCACGATGAACCATGTATCCACAATTAATAAAACGCACGTAATAATCAAACGAATTAATCCAACAGAGCCAAGATTCGATCCTGTGCTCGATACCAATGTAGGAAAGCATATCTTAATCCTCGCCCGAGGATCTATCTTGGATATTTAATTCACCATACATTGATTATAAACCTAGCATGCGCTATATAATTAATCGCAAAGACGTAGGGTTTTCACGTGTTTACCTTTGGATCCGCTGTGGTCGATGGAACGAGATGAATGGATCGAATGGATCGGACTCGTGCTTTGACCTTCGGGGATCGTATCCCGGTTGCCCAATCTCCAACGCCGAGTGAGGACGATCTATGGAGAATGCTTGGAAAAATCACCCTTGCTCTCACTTCACAATTTTCAAACTCTCAACAATGCTATGAGGGGCCGAAAATTCTAGGTTAAAATGTGCATTAACCTTGATTCTATCTCTTACCTTATATTTATAATGCACTACCTTAATCCCATAAGGAAAGGATCATGCATATACCATAAATATAATTATATCCTTATAGGATAAAGAGAATAAAATCTTTCCTTTGAGAGCGAGGGGCGCCGATTTCTTCCAAGAGTAACGGGCCTGGATGGCCAGCCCAGGATCAAATGCAAGGAATAAAGATGGGCCTCAAATAAATTAATTATCTTATGTTCATTTGAACATAAATTAATTTATAAACATTTATTCATGCCACTAGAGAATAAATGCCGACTTACCCTTTATTACCAAGATGAGTCGGGCTTGCACTTAGACATTACGAATCCCGTATTTAAGATATCGAACGTCCATTAATCATTTATAGCAATCTGACTGCTTAAAACAATTAATAACTTCATTTCCTTAAGTAGTACCACTCAACCTTATTATTGTACTTGAGCTAACTCAACCTGCAGGGTTTAGTACAATAAAGCTCCTTAAGGGGACGTCATCATCCTAAACGGATACGGTGACTCGACATGAGATAACTAGCGTGACATACAAGATTGCCACCACCCAAGATGCGGAGAATTGGTTAGAACATATAACCCTCACCCATAACAAGTCAAAGTGACGGACAAAGAACTCATACTCACCTAATACCTTATCGAGGTTTAGATCATCGTAAGTCACCGAGATCTTGGTTCTTCACGACGGTCGATAGAAGAACACATCTCACCGTGATCCTCCAATACGCCGTAGACGCATCAAGATAGACAAGCAACTAAGTCAAGTCACTTCTTATCTATATCGCAGCCTCAAACCGACAACTCGTCCTTAAGTTGTCTCACCAGAAACTTTTATATCTCATTGCTCGACCAATCATACGCACTTCGTGATCTTCACACATCGTATGATCTAACTTATATATGAGATAAGGGACACGATATATGCAATCAAGTATTCAAATCGATAGGAGATTGTAATAGTGGTAACAGAAACATTGTATACAAGCTCAACCAAACCGCTTTCAAGATACAAATCCAACACTTATAAGTCATGCTAAAGGTTCAGCTTTGTTGTCCCTGCTCGACTTTTTACCAAGGTGAACTCTATCTTGAAAAACTAGAGTTCATGAAAGAGCGTTACAATACATACAAATGGTTACTGGCTTGGGAAATTTAAACCTCAAGACGGACAAGGAGTTGGAGTTTACCACGACTCAAGCAAACTGGGAGCATCTCATAGCAAGACATTTGTTTTTCCAACATCGCACTCAACTTTAATACATTATTCAATTGTTTTTCCGATTTTTATGGGTTTTAAAATTTTATCAATCAGATAACTACGTATTAAACCGCTGGTGAGGCATATATATTCAAGCATGAGCCATATTACGGGAATTCACTGGTTTTTCGATGTCTACAATCGTAATGAAGAATATGATTGTTATGATCATGAAGATTTACTCGTTATTCAGGCTCAAAAAAGCGATGACGATGATGAGTATCCCGACACTGACTGAATTTGTATGTTTGTCAATGCTTTTTGTTATCTCCCTATGTGACGACCCGACTTTCCAAGGTAGTATGGATCTTATGGATCGTTACTGGTATGATAAAGCAAATGGATATAAACACAACTAATCAATGCAATTAACCATTTAACTACTCAACGACGATAGACTAAAAAGGGATAGACTATTCATCACCAACTCGAGTCACGTATGACTCGTTAAAAGGTTCGAGGTTCAAATATAACCTAATCGTGGCACAATTCAGGAACGAGGTACGACCTCAAGTTCAATACTAGATGAAAGCGCTTATAATCAAAACATCAAAATAATATCGAGTTAGGTAGCAATAAACGTGTGGACATGCATATGACGATGCATGCCCAAGGTTCTAGAAACCTTTCTAATAAAGCATCAAACAATCGCTACTCGCACCACCGCACCCATCATCGATCTCGCTCAACCCGCACATCAAAACGAGATGCAGGATAAGTACAAAAGTACTCGGTGGACTCATCACGAAAATATTTTCTTTATCAAAAGTTATCGAATCGCCCACAATAGCACATGAGGATTTTAATTGAAAGACTCATGCCTAACAAACATTTTATCATTTCTCAAAAGCGTAAGGCCTGACTATTTCATTCACGTTGTTTCCATATCCCACCATTCATTCATTCATTCATTCACAAGACTATGGAGTGGCCACCTACACATAGTCGCCGTGATCGGTCGAGGTAGCTAACCTTAACACACAACACACGTACACAATCCGAAAGTTAGTCCTTAACTAAGTCGGATCCGATCACTCTTTTTAACGCTATGGACCAACACTTTCACATACCACATCGATATACCAATCTCGATAGATCACAACAAAACATAAACATTTGGCACCAATAACATTTCATGTGATAATATTTCATAAAGCTTTGTAAATCATGCTTTGAGATATGCATAACATTTTTGTTTCAAGAAAGCCCACCGCTAATCCAAAGCTAGTAAGTCTAAGTGAAAGAGGTGTGGTTGTTCTTCCTCACGACTCACGCACGATCAAACCTTTCATAAGAAAATAACATTTCTTAGATTCTTTCTATCGATCAAGGTCGCTTATAGATTACTTACTTAAAGTTCCCAATTAGCGTTTCTTTATGATTTCATGTGATTGTTTTAAGATAATTTCTATTATCTTGCATTCCCAATTCCCAAGCTATATTACTTCATCGCTCATAGGTGAACTTCAATTATGAATCACATATTTCGAGTCTATCCTCACTCTTAACCTTAGTTTTATTCTAAACGTTATTACGTTATAGATTGTCGGTAATCAAATTGTGATTGGTATATTAGATATTCTCAAGCCACCAACTAGACTTAACAATTATAGTTACGCCCTAGTAGGTTATGCTCGACGACTTGTCGATTTTGCACGACAAATAAAATAGAAGTATTGACTTATGATTCAAGTGAGCACATGCTATCATGTAAGTAAGTACTTAAGAATAAACGAAGTGCTTTGGGAATATTAACTCGACTTTTGGGACATAAGGATCGACATCTTATGTTCTAATCTTTGCTTACACATTACGACATTGTTTGTTTCTCTTAACTCGCTTGGAGATTATATAAGTCGATAATCGTTATTCGTTATCGAGTTGTTTTAACGCTCAATCTAATATCGTATCGGGTTGTCGTTATCGAGTATTAACGTTGTAGCTCGGCTTTTGGTTTTTCTAACTTAGGAACTCACGCTTGAGTATCTTTTAATAGTTGCAAACCCTAATTTATGTCTAACTTCGATTCTCGCTGATTCATTCTTAAGTTATCGAAATTAGTCGATTTCTTTCGATTCTCGTACATATAGTATTATGTTGTGTATGTTTGGGGTTTTGGTTTGTCGGTACAACATAAACATAAACATTCAACACCCAACAATACCATACACAACATAAACTATACTAAAGCATTAGAAAACTCTAATTTCTAACATAATATACAATCATTGTGTATGTGTGCATAAATGTTCCATTCATTCACCATAATCACAACCATTTATTCTAAGCTTATAATTTCACTATCATACCATTATTTAACATTAGAAGTAAACCCATACTTAGCCATTTTGTTACGTTTTCGATAATTAGCAACAATTAGCATATGTATCCAATAAATTCCAATAAAATCATGTTATACTCATATCATACTATAGAGTTTAATTACCAAATCAATATCATCATATAAAATTTCAAATCATATGTTAAAACATATAGTTTTCGGCAATCACCATTTAACGAGCTTTGGTGTTCAATAAATTCCACAAAATTATATCCCGCTTATACCATATACTAAACATGAAATATCATTTCGATCATGCATTAAAATTTAAACCCATGCTTTTCCCCTTATATATTTTCGATAATAATATATATATATACATACTCAATAAATTTCATTCCTTCACAACATGTTTATATTATGCGACAACATGTAATATTAACATTAAACATCAATTATTATTTATAATATGAACCAAATGCTTGAATTCTTTTTGTCCTCACACATATTTTACATATGTGTTCAATAATTCCCAACAATGCATATTAGGTTCATATTATTTCTACATAACATATCCTATCATTTTCAACAAATGAAATCAAATAAACCTTAGATATATACATATAGTTTTCGGTATTCAAAGGGAAAATAGGGTAGTGTCTCAAAATTTCAAGATTAATATATGATGTTCATATCATATATTAAACACTATATCTCAACTATTTCTCAACAAATAAAATCAAAAATGGCTTAAAATACTTAAATATATTTTGCCCATTTTGAAAAAATAGGAGTAGTGTTTCAAAATTTCAAGATTAATATATGATGTTCATATCATATATTAAACACTACCTCAACTATTTTCCAACAAATAAAATACAAATACAAGAGAATTCCAAAATATTCTAAAAATTACCATATTTATTCTACATGCTCCTAATACATCAACAAGCAACAATATAACATAATATTCACAAAATCATGCTTTATCACATATAAAAAGAAATAAAGCATAAATAGAAAAATATCAAACATGCTCCAAAAATTCTGAAATTTTAACTACAACCTTAGAACATCATTCTAAGAATTTTTTATTCACGTCTTGAGAGCATTTGGTAGCTCAAAAGTCACGAAACAAAATGAGGAGCAAAACTAGGGTTTTTCATGAAATAATTCAAAAAAAATCTAAAAATATTCTACTCCATTAAAAATGGATAGAATGATGAGTACTACCTTTTTATGGTCTTATAATAATTATTGAGGGTTGGAAAGGTTTGAAATGGAGGATTAAAGACTCAAAAGTGTGAAGAACAAAGAGAGAATTTTGAAACAGAGAGAGAAAATGTGTTCCAAAAGTGAGAGGCTGTAATGGACGAGTTGCTCACTGTATTGGCAGCCTAAAGGGCTGTCATTACCCATTTGGGGTGGTCTTGGTGGTAGTTGGGAGAAGGATTGGTCAAATTACCCGTTTTGGCATGTTAATACCGACTCTTTAAGTTTTAACGCGCTTTCGATTGATTTCTCGGAATCTTAAGGTTTTATTTTATTAAATAGCCTTTAAATGACTTATTTCAATGTTTATAATAATTTCATGAAGTTCGGACGACGTCCGATAAGTCAATCCCGAGTTATCGCGGAAAAACAGCATTTGGCGATTAAATTATGCAAATTCGAAATTCTATTGAATTCTTGAGCTTTCATAATTTATTTGAGTATTATAAATCATATTCTATTGATTTAGACCCTTGGTTCTAGTTTTGGGTCGTTCGGATCAATTTAGGGTTTTTCCGGTATATTTTTTCCGGCGTTCGGTTAAGTTCTTCAAGAATTTCTTTCAGAAATTGATTCTTATAATTTCTAAATTCATAATAAGATGTTCCTTCATGATTTTGATTTTTATAACAAATTATCATGATTAGCATGGACTGGAAATTATTCCGGCTCATGAATAGTGCTTTTAAGACTGACCGGGCAAGTATGCCCGAAATTCTCATTCTTTGGCTTCTCACATGTTTTCGTGAGAGGATTCTAGAAATGAAATCCTTTTGTTAAGATTCATTATCGATCTTTCATTCTATGTTCAGGCTATGCAGAAAACCCTAATCTGGTATGACTAGTCACTAGTTTTTGATTTCTCTAGTTTTCGATATCCGAATCGATTCTAATTCGTTTCATTGGTTACCTTAAACATAATTAAGGTCTAAGCACCACAAATAATTGGTCTAAGTATCACTAATAAAATTTTTAAATTTTTTGGGTTATTACACCCTATGTGTAAGGACTCGAAAAGACTTTGGTTTGTGATAAAAAAAATTGTGATTTTATATTTCATTTTCATTATCCCATAATTTGAGATGCATAAGTTGTGCCTACTGGTGTGATTGATACTAAGATGTTGGGCCATTTAGGACTATTGGGTTCTAATAGTCCCAATAGGTCCTGCTCTGAAATCATGTATGCATGGATTCATGGTTGAAATGCATATGTTGAGCCTATTGGGACTATTTGGTTATAATAGTCCCAATAGGCCCTGTTCTGATTTAGGGTTTAAATTCTGATTTAACATTTAATTTGTGCCATTTGCCCACAATTTGAGATTCCTTCTGACTGAGGTCGTATCACTGATGCTACAACAGGACAGTTACTCAAATTTGAATTCTCAATTCCCAATACATGATGGAACAAAACACAGGAAATAACACAAAGTTTAATGTATAAATGACAAGAAATCCTCAATTCTGAATTCATAAAGGAATAAATAGATAAAATTGTCAAATCCTCAATCCTCAATTGATCCTCTGGCTACATGTCTGACGAGTATGCCCACCAATACCACAGATACCGCATTGCTTCTGTCGTCGACGTTTACTAGTATTTACTGCCTGGCTACTAGAAACTTCTTCAAGCGACAAATTTATATGGGCATTGCAAGTGTTCTAGTAATGCCCTCTCTGAAAACATCGACCACAAAATTTGTTGCGTGATGATCGAGATCCAGAACCACCAGAACTCATCCGATTCCCACGGGGACGACCAGCTTGTCTAGTATTGGTCGGCGTTCCAACAATCCTCGAATAAACATCTGGAGGAATTTCCCTGTCTTCTGGAAAAGGAATCGGCATCACCTCTCCGGCATATATTTCACGCAAAGACTGAGTGGTATAATAATCACCACATATGCAACCGCAGATCGCTTCGCTTGATCGCAACCAAAAATAAAGATAAAAATCAAATCAAAGCAACAACTGCTGGGACTATTGGGACTATTTATGCGATTATAGTTCCAATAGTCCCAACATAACTGAAAATCAAACGTAAATAAGTTGGGACTAATGGAAATAATACCGTATGGCACCGTCGACGAGAACATGGAACAAGATCGAGATTGTATATCGTGCAAGTGCACGCCCTACTCTCAATGTCCACTACATGATGCTTTGCACCAAGATACCTTGTACTTGGTGGGCGAAATTGCTTCAATGCTCATGGTATGGGCGAACTCAGCAGCCTCTAGCCAATCTAGACTCTCCATACGCAGCTAACTCTTCGCCTATTTGTGGCCTCTGCACGCGCCAACAAACCACTATCCAATCATAGTACGAACACACTCTAAGAGAGTACACACGGCAACTTTCGCCCAACGGCCGACCACTCGTGCACTCGGCACAATTGGATGTTAAAACCAATACCGACGCACGGACACTTTGATCGAGCCCATCTAATAGGATCAATTGCCATCAACTTAGCATATGTGCCCGTGAAAATGCCTCCAGTTCTTCATGCGCCTCAAAGTCATGACATCTATACGCACTTTCAAAGATGTTGGAACAATGCAATCGCCTTGTCTCCCACCTCTCGATGTTGCCTTGTAAATGGTAAACACAAAGTCCATGAGGTGTACTGGGTAGACAAGATCCAAAGCGTTCTTGACATCGAGATGTTGGTCGACACCATCGATAAGTTATCGTGGCATCCAAAAGTACGGCGGCATTGTCTTAAAACCAAGTCCATGAAGCATCACATTCCTTGTCACCAAACCCAAATGCTAAAGGAAAAATCTGTTCATTTATGCCCTTCAGTAGCAGCCACGAACATAATACCGTTGTATTTCTCCTCGAGATGTGTGCCGTCAACCACAATAACTGGACGACATGCCTTGAAACCTCTTATACGTGCCGTAAGAGCCATAAAGCAGTACTTAAACGTACCATCTTCATCAATCTTCAAATCAACTACAGAGCCCGGGTTTGATTGCTCTAACATATAAAGATACCTTGGGAGCATCTGGAATGACTTGCTTGAATCACCATATGTGAGTGTGAGGGCTTGGTTCCTTGCAGCCAAAGCAGTTCGGTATTTTATTTTTGCACCAAATAACCTATGTACCTGTGCAATCAGGTCCCCATATTCCAAGCATTTTCAAAAAACATTATTGAATAAGTTGGGACTATAGGTACTAGTTTGAAGAATAGTTCCAATAGTCCCAACCGCAACTCCCAAAATAATCGATAATTGAGGACTAAGGGTACTATTTTGCAAAATACCACCAATAGTCCTCATATTCAAAGCATTTTCAAGAATAAGTAACCTCTCGACTGTGCCATCATATCCTTCTACTAAGCACAACACCTTCAATCATCAAATTAGGGACAAAGTATGCACTAAAACTTTAGAGAACACTTTGGATCCGCATGATATCTCAAATCTTTCTCGCATGTGTGAGTGACCCATTCATCAACTATCCAAGCAAAGGCCCATCGCAATGCACGTAGTCGAAAGGACAGTATCCCTATTGTGTTTACAAACCGATGATATCTTTTCTTACTAGATCTTTGCGTATAAAACTCAAGGTGGTTAACAAGACGATACATACCAATGATGCTATCATCTTCGACTTATTGGAAAAAATAGCACCATTTGCAAGTGTGTCAACAATTGTGCAATCATCAACACCAAGTCTTGCACCCTTAAATCTTCCATAGAATTGAGCTATGGAACGATGCGCCGAATAATCCATCGTCGACAATCACGGTTTACCTCATGACTACTCTCTAAAGGTGAAACATTGTGTCGAATGCTCCATGACCTTCATCACCAACATCTTCGTCACCCCATCTTCTTCATCAACATCTTCTTCAGATACATCTTCACCATTAACATCAAGATTCTCAACATCAAAGTTCGATCATCGTCATCGTTGAAATGATAATTATCCGTTAGAATCCTCGAATCGTCGCCGTAGCTATTGGTGTTTGAGGCGAAGATTCGATGTAATAGTAAACTCGACAATTCGCATTTATTCAAGTTATAGTGATGTATAACACGGTCTTTCAACTAATCCCATAACATAAGCCAACTCAAAATCATCGCAATCTTTATTCTCATGCTTTCATCTGTTTCTGAATTATCCAATGCATCTATTTCATACATGTATCCACTCATCGGCTTCAACAAACGCAGTTCAATCTTACTTAATAATTTTCTGAAGTCTATACCATCTGCTGGTATAGGAATAATCTCTTCTTCCACCCTTATAGGAGTTATCTTGCACCATTCCTCCATGTGCGAGAATGATTGAAGTTGGTGCCATCCGAACAAAGAAATTAGATATATTACTGCTTTTTATCGCCCTATTGGGACTATTGTCACCAAATAGTACCAATAGGTCCAACTAAAGCCACCCAATTCAGCTTCATATAATCGAATAAGAGCATGATTTCAAACCATAACCGCATGATTACAAAAAGAGATAACTCTCCACGAAATCACAATAAACACTAAATAAGAATCGACCTATTGGGACTATTAACACCAAATGGTTCCAATAGGACCATTATCCGAAACCAAACATCCGCTGTCTATTACTCAGACATCGTTGGGATTACTCAGACATTACTTTCATCAAATAATACGATTTTGACACCTCTCTCTCTCTTCCAATATCATCAAAATTAACACAAATAATACGCATTCTTCTATCTAATTCATCAAAATCAATAGCAATAGTGATAACCCATAATATAATGACTAACAAATTCATCAATCATTCGTTATTGTAATTAAAGCACAAACCTTTCAACTAGATCCGACAAGTTTCAACGCTTATGCGAGAGCGAATGTCGGACGAGAGCGGTCCCACCTGGAGAGAGACAAAGAGAGTCTGAGCGACAGAGAGAATGATGGGCACGATAAACTTAATTCAAGAGAGGAAAGAGGTGTGACACCACGAGAGAGAGAGAGAGAGAGAGAGAGAGAGAGAGAGAGAGTAAAGAGAGAGAGAGAGAGAACACCACCACGTATTGATCGAGGAGAAAACACGCTCCAACTCAATTTCATTAAGGGCAAATGGGTCCAAAAATATAAAAGTTGGCTATAATTTGACATTTTTATGTTGGTGGCTATAATTTGACATTCCTTAACTTGGATGACTATATAAATTTTTTTTCTAATTAGAATGTAATTGTATGCACAAGAACTATGATTACATACATAACAACATGAATTATATGAATAACGAAGAATTGAATATGAAATATTCAAATAGCGAAAATTTAGGGATTTAACTATTTTTTTATTAAATAATCATAAGTCGTTCGATATTATTCAATCTAACGGTGGTTATTGGTTCTTAGTTCTTATTTGAGATGTAATTCCCTCTATAACCAACCCTCATATATATATATATGAGTGAATTATGGTGAGAAAACTCTTTAGTGTAGAAAATAGGAATAGTAGCACATCTTTCATATTTATGTAGCACAATCAAAATTACTATGTTGCACATGTTAGTTTAGCACATATTTCATCCCTTCGTAGCACATATGCTAAATATATTAGTTTAGTACATCTTTCATTACAGAGTAGTACAG
Organism: Salvia rosmarinus; assembly: GCA_036937905.1. Lineage (NCBI taxonomy): Eukaryota > Viridiplantae > Streptophyta > Magnoliopsida > Lamiales > Lamiaceae > Salvia > Salvia rosmarinus. The sequence continues at coordinate 90,466,911 of CM072819.1, forward strand.
AAGGGTTCTAGTGCTACATAGTAATCCACGTAGAACACAAAACTGTAGCACAACCAAAATTAAATCTCAACTATTGATACAACAAATCAAAGGTCCAAATTCATTCTCATTTCTTACCAAATAATCATTTCCTACCTGAACTATCTCTTATATATATATATATATATATATATATATATATATATATATATATATATGTTAATGTTGTTCATGCCAAATAATCAAATTAAGTCCGAATTAATATACCACATAGGCACATTAGGCTTGATTCTAGTCATCGTGACACGATATTAAAAAGATAAAAAATTTATATAGCCATCCAAGTTAAGGAATGTCAAATTATAGCCACCAACATAAAAATATCAAATTATAGTCAACTTTTATATTTTTGGACCCATTTGCCCTTAATCAAATTGAGTTGGAGCGTGTTTTCCCCCTCAATCAAAACAAACAATCAATTATTTGGAACGTGTTTTCCCGCCTCTCTCTACTCTCTCTCTCTCTCTCTCTCTCTTTCTCTGTGGTGTCGCACCTCTTTCATCTCGCCGAATTAAGTTTATCGGCGTCCGTCATTCTCTCGTCGTGCTCCGACTCTTTGTCTCTCTCTCTCATGGGACCGCTCTCGCCTTGCATTCCGCTCTCGCAAAACGCTGAAACTTGTCGATTTAGTTGAAAGGTTTGTGCTTTAATTTACAATAACAAATGATTGATGAATTTGTTAGTCATTATATGATGGGTTATCACTATTGCTATTGATTTTGATGAATTGGATAGAAGAATGCGATTATTTGTGTTAATTTTGATGATATTGGAAGAGAGAGAGAGGTGTCAAATGTGTATTATTTGTTAGAAGAGTAATACAAGTTATCCCAAAAGAATACGTAGTAATAGACAATGAGGTTTGGTCGATAATGGTCCTATTGGTACCATTTGGTGTTAATAGTCCCAATAGGTCCAATTTTATTTAGTGTTTATTGTGATTTCGGTGAGAGTTCTCTTTTTGTAATCATGCGCTTATGCTTTGAAATCATGCTCTTATTCCGATTATATGAACCGAATTGGGTGGTTTTAGTTGGACCTATTGGTACTATTTGGTGATAATAGTCCCAATAGGCCAAGAAAAATGTAGTAATATATCTAATTTCTTTGTTCGGATGGCACCAACTTCAATCATTCTCGCACACGGAGTGGAATGGTCTCAAGATAACTCCTATAAGGGTGGAAGAAGAGATTATTCCTATACCAAACAGATGGTATAGACTTTAAAATTATTAAGTAGACTTCGTAAAATTATTAAGTAAGATTGAATCGCGCTTGTTGAAGCCGATGAGTGGATACATGTATGAAATAGATGCATCGATAATTCGTAAATGTATGAAAGCATGAGAATAAAGATTATCGATGATTTTGAGTTGGCTTATGTTATGGGATTAGTTGAAAGACCCGTGTTATACATCACTATAACCCAATAAATGCGTAATTGTCAAGTTTACTATTACATCGTAATATTCTCGCCAAACACCAATAGCTACGACGACGATTCCAAGGGATTCTAACTTGGATAATTATCATTTCAACGATGACGATGATCCAAACTTTGATGTTGAGAATCTTGATGTTGATGGTGAAGATGTATCTGAAGAAGATGTTGGTGAAGAAGATGGGGGTGACGAAGATGTTGGTGATGAAGGTCATGGGAGCATTCGACACAATGTTTCACCTTTAGAGAGTAGTCATGAGGTAAACCGTGATTGTCGATGATGGATAATTCCCACGATCATTCCATAGCTCAATTCCTATGGAAGATTTAAGGAGTGCAAGACTTGGTGTCGATGATTGCACAATTGTCGACACACTTGCAAAGGGTGCTATTTTTTCCAATAAGTCCAAGATGATAGCATCCGCTGGTATGTATCATCTTGTTAACCACCTCGAGTTTTATACGCAAAGATCTACTAAGAAAAATATCATCCGGTTTGCAAACACAACAGGATACCGTCCTTTCAACTTACGTGCAATCGCGATGGGCACCGCTGATAGTTGATGAACGGGTCACCACACATGCGAGAAAGATTTGAGATATCATGCGATCCGAAAGTGTTCTCTAAAGTTTTAGCTGCATACTTTGTCCCTAATTTGATGATTGAAGGTGTTGTGCTTAGCCAAGGATATGATGGCACAGTACAGAGGTTACTTATTACATGAAAATGCTTTGAATATGGGGACTATTGGTATATTTACCAAAATAGTACCCTTAGTCCTCAATTATCCGATTATTTTGAGTTGCGCTGGGACTATTGGTACTATTCTTCAAACTAGTACCTATAGTCCCAACTTATTCAATAATGTTTTCTCAAAATGCTTGGAATATGGGGACTATTGTGTTATTCACCAAAATAGTACCCTTAGTCCTCAATTACCCGATTATTTTTGAGTTGCGCTGGGACTATTGGTACTATTCTTCAAACTAGTACCTATAGTCCCAACTTATTCAATAATGTTTTCTGAAAATGCTTGGAATATGGGGACTATTGTGTTATTCGACCAAAATAGTACCCTTAGTCCTCAATTACCGATTATTTTGAGTTGCGGTTGGGACTATTGGTACTATTCTTCTAACTAGTACCTATAGTCCCAACTTATTCAATAATATTTTCTAAAATGCTTGGAATATGGGGACTATTGTTGTTATTCGACCAAAATAGTACCCTTAGTCCTCAATTACCGATTATTTTTGAGTTGCGCTGGGACTATCGGTACTATTCTTCAAACTAGTACCTATAGTCCCAACTTATTCAATAATGTTTTCTCAAAATGCTTGGAATATGGGGACTATTGGTGTTATTTGACCAAAATAGTACCCTTAGTCCTCAATTACCGATTATTTTGGGAGTTGCGCTAGGACTATTGGTACTATTCTTCAAACTAGTACCTATAGTCCCAACTTATTCAATAATGTTTTCAAAATGCTTTGAATATGGGGACCCGATTGCACAGTACATAGGTTATTTGGTGCAAAATAAAATACCGAACCGCTTTGGTCAGAAGGAACCAAGCCCTCACACTCACATATGGTGATTCAAGCTAGTCATTCCAGATGCTCCCAAGGTATCTTTATATGTTAGAGCAATCAAACCCGGCTCAGAGTTGATTTGAAGATCGATGAAGATGGTACGCTTAAATCATCGCTTATGGCTCTCATGGGCATGTATAAGAGGTTTCAAGGCATGTCGTCCAGCTTATTGTGGTTGACGGCACACATCTCAAGGGAAATACAACGGTATTATGTTCGTGGTCTGCTACAAAGGATGCAAATGAACAGATTTTGCCTTTAGCATTTGGGTTTGGTGACAAGGAATGCGATGCTTCATGGACTTGGTTTTAAGACAATGCCACTGCACTTTTGGATGCCCCGATAACTTCATCGCTCGTGTCCGACCAACATCTCAAGATCAAGAACTTTGATGCTGTCACCCCGTACACCTCATGGACTTTGTGTTTACCATTTACAAGGCAACATCAAGAGTGGGGAGACAAGGCGATCAGATTGTTCCAAAGATGTGCAAGTGCATATAGATGTCGTGACTTTGAGGAGCGATGAAGAACTGAGGCATTTTCACCGGGCGATATGCTAAGTTGATGGCAATTGATCCTATTAGACGGGCTCGATCAAAGTGTCCCGCGTCGGTATCGGTTTTAACATCCAATTGTGCCGAGTGCTTGAATGGTCGGCTCATTGGCGAGAAAGTTGCCGCTTGTACTCTCTTAGAGTGTGTTCATTTATGATTGGACAAAGGTTTGTTGAGCGCCGTGCGAGGCCACAAATAGAATCAAGAGTTAATCACAGATGGAGAGTCTAGATTGGCTAGAGCAAATGAGTTGGCCCATACCATGAGCATTGAAGCAATTTCGCCACCAAGTACAAGGTATCTTCAAAGCAAAGCATCATGTAGTGGACATTGAGAGTAGGACGCACTTGCTCGATATACAATATGGATCGTGTTCCATGTTCTCATGCGACACCGCCATACCAGATTATTTCCATTAGTCAACTTATTTATGTTTGATTTTTTTATCTTTATTTTGGTTGCGATCAAAACGAAATATGCAGGTTGCATATGTGAGTGATTATTATACCACTCGATCTTGGCGTGAAATATATGCCTGGAGAGGTGATGCCGATTCCTTTTCCGTAAGATCGAAATTCTCCGATGTTTCTTCGAGGATTGTTGGAACGCCGCCAATACTAGACAAGTGGTCGTCCTCGTGAGAACCGGATGAGTTCCGTGGTTCTAGATCTCGATCATCATGCAACAAATTTTGTGGTCGATGTTTTCGGAGAGGCATTACCGTAACACTTGCAATGCCCATATAAATTTGTCGCTCAAGAAGTTTCTAGTAGCCGCTAGTAAATACTAGTAAACGCCGACCTACGTAAGCAATGCGGTATCTCGTGGTATTGGTGGGCATACTCGCGACATGTAGCCGAGGATCAATTGAGGATTGAGGATTTGACAATTTTATCTATTTATTCCTTTATGAATTGTAATTGAGGATTTCTTCATTTATACATTAAACTTTGTGTTATTTCTCGTGTTTTGTTCCGTCATGAATTGGGAATTAAGAATTGATTTGAGTAATCATCTCCGTTGTTGCATCGCGATACGACTCACCGAAGGAATCTCAAATTGTGGGCAAAGGGCACAACTTATGCATCTCAAATTGTGGGATAATGACAATGAAATATAAAATCACACAATTTTTTTCCACAAAACCAAAGTCTTTTTGAGTCCTTACACATAGGGAGATAACAAAAGCATCGACAAACATACAAATTCATCGTTGTCGGATACTCATCATCGCCATCGCTTTTTGAGCCCGAATAACGAGTAAATCTTCATGATCATAACAATCATATTCTTCATTACGATTGTCGACGCCGAAAACCAAGTGAATTCCCGTAATATGGCTCCTTCTTGAATATATATGCCTCCACCAACGGTTTAATCGTGGTTATACATTGATAAAAATTTAAAACCCAAAAAATCGAAAAACAAATGAATAATGTATTAAACTTGAGTGCGATGTTGGAAAACAAATGTATCGCTATGAGATGCTCCTCAGCTTGCTTGATCGTAGTAAACTCCAACCTCGTCCGTCCGAGGTTTAAATTTCCCAAGCCAAGTAACCATTTGTATGTATTGTAACACTCTTTCATGAACTCTAGTTTTTCAAGATAGAGTTCACCTTGGTAAAAAGTCGAACCGGACAACAAATCAACCTTTAGCTTGACTTATAAGTGCTTCCAGATTATCGTCTCAGAACTCCAATTAGCGTTTCGTTGCGTAGATAACAAAAATACTTTATTTGTTGAACAAAACCCATTCAACACGCTTTGTCCGTAGAGAGTCGTAAAAATTTCCTCTGTGATTTTCTTATCAATGGTGGCATTTTCAAAAGAGAAAGTGAGTATGATTATAAAACTTTGATTGTAATGCATAGCTATATATACGAAAGTAAACGAAACTACTACAATAATTTGCACTGATAATTTGGCCCGTGACAACTAGTCGAAATCACAAGCATAATAGTATTACTAAGTCCAAACAAAATAAAGCCAACGTTATCTTGTCTTTACTTGTACACTAACAAGCCAACGTTATCTCGGTCCGTGAAGGTTGGGAAAATAGTGCCTATAGTCCATATCGCTTGGTACTATTTCATGAATACGAACCTATAGTCCATGCCAATTAGGTAAAACTTCCATAAAGCAATATAATATGCAAAATAATGATTTATATTATATATCCTACAAAAATAGGTACATACATTTAGTACTAACAGATTTAATTGTATTAAATGTATTAATGATTTAAATACTAAATATTAATCGCCTCCATACCCATTCATCAAAATATTAATGATTTAAATACTAAATACTAAATATTGTTGTTTTCATCCTTCACCTCCTCATTTAATTGTTTGCATCACATTGAAATCGTCTTCCGCTTGTGCTATAATTATAAATCGCCTCTGATGTGCGTCCGTACTGCTCGATGCATCGAGGTCACGGCCTTATCCGCCAAATCGCTTAGCCGATTCTCCATGCTTTTTAGAGCAAGTGGCCCGCAACTCACACCGTCCTTCTCATGTAGTTTGTCGGCCCTTTACGAGGAAAGGAAAGAGCCCATTCGTGAATTTGGGAGTCCCCCGTCATTGTAGATCTTGGACGTGTTTCAACAATTGGGGTAGTATTCAACCGAGTGGTGCTAATGTTTCTTTCTATGTTTCGAGACGAGTCTCATACGGGTGCTCGCTTGAGTCCCACGTAATCATTTTGAATCTTCTCATTTGATTACAAACAACCCAATGTTCCCCGTGAATGGCACATAAGGACCAACCGCATGAGAACTTGAAAATAATTACTAATGCGGTTTATAACAATGTAATACCCCGAATTTCGGGCTTAAAATTTCAAAATTTAAGAAGGAACGGTACGATAGAAACGATTATGAAAGTGAACGTTGGGAATCGCCGATTTCGATTAAATCGAAATTTCCTTTAGAAATTCAAATGAAATAATTTTTAAATATAAATAGATATGATTTTAAGTATATTTGGGATATTATTTACACTAAGAAAGAGAAAGAAATATTTTTTCTTATTATTTGATTATTTTCAAAATCATGATTTATAAAGATTAATTTATGATTTATTTTATGATCACTTGATTTTATGTGATGAATTGTCATGATTACCTTATAAAATAAGATAATATAATTATCTTGGAATACCCTAGCATTTTCGAAAATGACTAGGATATGATAAGGTTTGATTAAGATATTTTGTGATAAGATATGCTATGATATTTTATTATATGATAAGATAAGGATATGATTAGATTATGACTAAGCTTAGGATAATGTTTATCTAATTAAAATGTGTAGCAAAGTGATAAGCATCATGAAGGATAAGATTTGTTTCTAGAAATTATATAGTTTTCTAAAATTGTGATTTTATGTAATAAATTTAGCAAATAATTTAATTAATTATTTAAGCATTAGTATTGGATAAATATCATGAAATCTAGATCAATCTTATCATCTAGAATCTATATAAATTTCGAAATTTATGATTATAGGGCAAGATAGGAATTTTGGAAAATTAATTCCAAGAAACCCTAATTTTCAAAAATTAGGAAATAGCTTGGAAATATTCCAAAAATTTATTTTATGACATAATATCATTATATTTATGTAATTCATCATTAAAATAATATTAGTTATGAAAAGAATGAAAGTTTAATAATTTATCCTTAAATTTGAATTGTTTGCCGATAACTTTACTAAAGTATATGAAATTGATCTTAATTAATTTTCTTATGATATAATTTATTATCTAAGATCAATATTATGTCACATAGCTATTAATTGAAGAAAAATAAAATATTTGGCATATAATATATATAGTGACCGAAAATATGAATAAATTGGTATATTATGAGATAAATATCATGCTATAATTAATGTAAGGATAATATTATGATCTTATCACATTATGAGGTGTAAAGTAGAGTTAGAATCCAATTTGATCAAGTAACCTAAGTCTTGTCTCCTAAATGGCGAAAATTTGCTAAACATATATTATAAAATTGTAATTTAATTATCTTAGACAAGTGTGATGCAAGTTGTATGAATGATTCAATGAACCTATTAAAAGATAAGATATGATAAGGATTATGATAAGATTTGATAAAGATAAGGATAAGATTTTCAACAAGTGGACATTAGATATTTTTACATAAATAATAAAAAAAAATAGTAACCTAAGTCTATAAATAGCTCATGAATGCCTTCATTTCCTTCATCCCACACCAAGTTTCGAAAATTATAAGAGAAAAAGAGAGTGTTCTCCAATCCTTTCAAACCCGAGCAAAGAACAAATAAACGTTCGCCGATCGATTCTAATCCGACTAAGAGGTTAGATTTCTTACAAGCTTTGTATATACGTTAGAATTTATGTTATAAGCTTAGTGTGTTCATATGATTTTCGAAAATTACATAACTAATGCTAATATGTTTAGATATTATGTTTATATGATGTTATTAAGCATATAGTATAATTATATCATAAAATTAAGCATGCTATTAAATTTAAAATTGGACCGAAAATATAGGAAGGACATATGTTGATGATTTTGATTTTTAATTGTTAAATTAAGCATGAAATAATAATCTAGGTATTAAATATGCTTATATTAATTTATGTAGAATTTTGGAGAACTTTAGTACCTAAGTTCAAGACTTTCAAAAATTATAATATAAGATATGATATTGAGATATGATCCATATTTAAGTGTTATCATATCATATTGATGATGTAGATTCATAATATATAGTTGTGTGAATTTATCGAAATTTATAAATATTTATCGACCTAAGTCAAAGTTTCAAATATGACTTAGGTAAATAAAATTCAATAGTTCATAATAAATAACAATTATGTTATAGTAAGCATAGTTAAGGATGATTAAGTGTTATGTGAATTTATTAGAATTTTTAAAATTGTTTACTTGGTGAAATAAGAAAACCGAAACCATATAGTATAATTCTAAGGTGTATGATTTTATTCGACTAAAGTAATTACATAATATGATCTAAAATGATGTTTTAGACATAGTATGATTTTATGGGAATTTTAGATCAAGAATTACACATGAAATGATAAGAATTTCATAAATAATTAAAAAAGTCAAATGTCGACCAAAGTCAAAATTGTTGACTTTTCGTCGACTTGGTCAAAATTGTTGATTAAAAACGTCGACCAAGGTCAACGGGCACACAATTCAATAATACGTGATCTATGTGACGAATACAATGCTACTTACGCTACGTAAGTACATTAAAACGAACATTATATACTAAAAGGTAGAATATCTCTTATAAATTAAGAAAATTCATAATCGACATTAATCGATTAGAAAGTCAAAATAAGTCCCAAGCAATTAATTCGACGCCAGAGAACGTTATAGACTATGTTCGCCTCTATCGAACGATTCAACAAAGGAATGAATGGAAGGATAGACGACGCTGGTTCGGATCAAGAATCTTACGCAGCATGATGATATGCTAAAATTTCGCTTCTTACATTGATAAGGTTTGACTTTATGAAAGGAGAAAACTCAAGTAAAACCCTAAGTGACCTAAGAACTTTAAGTTCTCGAGGTGGGCTTTCTTACTAAAACCTTTATGAGCTTTTTGAAAAATGTTTATCATTATTATTGTCTCGCTTTAATCGAAAACTTTTGAGATACGATATTGTCTGCCGAAAATGTTTTATGTTTCAGATATGTCCATTCGGGTTGCACAGGGCAACAGGAAAAGTATTACGAATTCGGATCCTAAGTCGGAGGTGAAGGGAATCTCGCTTAGGGTTGTGTACACTTCACAACCGAAAGTTACGGTCATTGTGTTTGACCTCCGAACTGCTCATGGTCGGTCGTATCGTGCGTCCGGGTGAAGGGAGGCCTCCCTCCCGGCGCGTTAATCCATATGCCGACTTAGAATATACGTTGAAAGAAAATGTCTGCGCAGACGACTTTGAGAAAGTAATGAAAATGTATTTAGTAAGCACAAGGCCTTTTTCAAACAAAACCCTTGTGTCTTACCGTGAAGTAGAAGACAATATTTCGTAAAGTAAAATGTTTTCGCAATGTGTCCACCGAGTGTAACTTTTGTACTCACCGCATGTTTGTTTTAAACGCAGTTGAAATGATGACGGAACAGAGCGGAGTTGAGCGGAAACTTTTGTCAAGACGTATAAGTATTTTTGTTCACCTGAGAATGCATCTTCACACGCATGTCTCACACGTATTTCACCGTCAAACTCTCGAGACTCATATCTTTTATTCTTGTGTTAAGCTTTGTAAAAGTCGTTGTTTGTTGAAACTATGAAACCATCTTATATATATATATATATATAGCTATTTTGATTCATCGTGATTCTCGCTTCGCTTGGAACATCTATATTTATTCGTAGATGAAATGAGTTGAAAACCTTATTCTTGTCATATCCACTTAACCCGAACCCGAGTCGCGGTCCGTAAGGTTGAGCCGAACCGGCCGTGACAAACAAGTTCATAATCAGAAAGAATCTAACATGTGCATTTCAATCAAGTTTATATTCAGAAAGAATCCAAGCATGATTCCATCCATGGATGCATTTCAGAACTGGACCTATTGGGACTATTAGAACCAAATAGTCCCAATAGGCCCAACATTTGCATTCCAATCAAGTTCATATTCGTAAAGAATCTAACATGCATTTCAATCGTGTTCATATTCGTAAAAATCCAAGCATGATTCCATGGATGCATTTCGAACTAGACCTATTGGGACTATTAGAACCAAATAGTCCCAATAGCCCAACATTTGCATTTCAATCGTGTTCATATTCGTAAAGAATCTAAGCATGATTCCATGGATGATTTAGATGTCATGCCTCAACTACCTAATCGTGTAATTAGCCGTGACTCGGGTTTAAGATGAAAATTTAATGACAACAAACTCAAACATATGTCAAGAGAAAAGATGACAACAACTTTCTTCATGAATAAATCTAATATTTACTGCTCAAGAAGGTAAAATATAAAGTAGGTTTCAAGAATGTTTTGTCAACAAGAAAGGTTTATCAACAATTTAAACATGGAAGAGCAACGATTCAACCGAATAATATTGCATCCAACGAAACCATTCGAGCATTCGAGAAACTTGTTCACCGAACATCGACATGATCATTTTATCTTATCGTAACACATAAGCAAGTAAGGTCAAAGCTCGGCAACGAAAACATGGTTGAGAATTATGTGTGAAGACATAACTCTCAGGCAATAAAACATGTCAATAACAATAGAACAACCTTAACATGAATCAATATTTGGAGAAGCTCCTTCACAAAGATTCGATTCCAAAGATTCTCTCAAATCAACCTCGCATATTTAGAAATATATCCGTATGTGAGTACAAAATGCACTCAGTGGGTATACGCCAAAAATATTAACATTTAAAACATCGCCTAACGGCTATAAACTCGACTTGCCATAACATGTACATTCATAAATAAATACTTACTTGCTTTCATATCATCATAATATCATATGCATATGCATGTATCATGTTTGCATGCACCTTTCATCTCCTTCCCATATCCACAGATTCTTTCTCGTGTTGAGAAGAGGCCTCATTCTCAAACACCTTAATATCACATACCCGAGTCGACCCGGTTCTCAACTACGGTCATACCCGACGCCGGTAAATTCTTTCTTTTTTTCTTTCCGTGGATAGTAGTGCATTATGCTTATGCTCATGCTCAAAACATCGCAAGTCAATCAACTTTTCAAATCAATGCATATCATAATCTCATGTCATCTTTACGATAATCATATCATATCTTTGAAAACATTTAAAAGCATAAGCATACTTTATATAAAATACTTATACCCACCGGATGTTCCTTAGAGCTAAGAAACTAATTCCCAATTCCATTTCTTTCTTTATCCATATCTTATCCTCATAGAACTGTAAAAGTCTATCAAGAGCCAAACAAGAACATTACTCATCTTTGTCGTCAACACGACCATATCTTCTCGATATCAAATCTAAGACACTATAGTCTATCAAAACTAGGGCATTGCATCCACTAACATCTTATTAACAAACCAATTCTATCGAATTTCGGTAACAGAACGCTTATAAAACGATCGCCAAATCAACACCGATCAACCAAACATAGCCCAAACTCCATCAATTCATCACCATATGTCTCAATATGTATAGGAAACTCAACAACAATCTTCAATCATCTCATTTTAGCCAATAACCGAAAATCCCTTAAGACGTCACTTAGGGTCTAACGTCGAAAATTCACGTGAGACATCATCTAACACCAACGAACCTATATACATGCTCAACTATCATTAAATATCATAATTTTATCAATAAAACATAAAGATCAAAGCTTTGGTTTTGAAAACTAATTTTCGCGACAAACTAAAATTTTACCGTTAATACGTCATGAAAAATCCGAATAAATCATTTTAGGCTTTATTCATATCATAGAATCCAAATATGAAGTCAAAATGATCAAATAAAATCAAAATCCAACAATATATGCCTTAGGTTTTTCGCCATTTGGGAGTTTTAATATAGTTTCGATTTCAAACGCTTTTCTTGTTCCAATCATGTTTATATCAATCCAATAACACATATATGAAGTAAATTTAATCATAACAACATCATAAATTTAAAATCAAGAGCTGCCCTTTTCGAAAATTTCATGAAACTTCAATTAAATAATATATGCCTTACAATTTCAACGTTAAACAATACGTAGACGTCGAATCTATCATAATATCCATAAATAATCAAACAAACATAATCTTTCATAATTTTCAGCATATGATCAAAAATATGAAATAACATATGCTCATGAATTTTAAAATTTTCAATCCAGATGTGTTCTAGAGACTAGATTATACCTCGCTTCAAGACGGATCGAAAATTCAACGGCGGATCTTCCTATTTTCTCTTGAAAATTTCAAATTTAGTGTGTGTTTAAGTGTGTGTTATGTGAGTTTGGGGCTGAATTTTGGAGAAGAAAATGGTTCCAAAAGTATACTTATATAATTAATAAGGGCAAAATAGTAATTTCACATTATAAATTAAATTTTCTTTTATTTTCTCAAACAAAATGGTGCCAACACACCATAATCTAGAGAATTCCATAAAATAATTCCCATATTTTATTCTTGATTTTCGTAATTAATAAAAATAATAATAATAATAATAATAATAATAATGTATTTTCATGTAATTTTCCAAAATATTATAGAAAATTCCATAATTAATTCCCAAAAATTCCAAAATTGAATCTTATTTTCTTAACACTTTAAACTCATTATTTTCATCAATATAAAGTTCCAAAATTATAAAATATATAATAGGAACTCACTTTATAAAAATAGAGATTTAATTCCATTTTATACAAATAATGGAATTAAATATTCCATTTATTCTTAAATCCTTCAAAATCACTTTCTAAATTTTTCCATAATCAAATATCATTAAAATATTATAATTAAAAATATTTTTGACCTTAAAAACCCTTTTAAATATTTTGCTCTTCATCCGAGCTTGATCGGCAAACACCGACGTCACAAAAACATAGATTTTGAAATTCTCAATTTCCTGAAATCAAAACTTTATTGAGCATGTATATATCATCTTAATACCCTTGGAATTTAGGTCTTCTTATCCTAAATAAGATCTGAGAATCTTATCTCAGATTCTTCCTCGATTCTATCGTCTCAACTCAAGCTTAGCGCAAAAGCTTCTAACTTAACCAACTCTTTCTTAAGGACGCAATGCCCTTCTTAATAAGCTCTTAATCATGAGCTAATCTCGCTATGTAAATACGGGTATTACATCGAATCGACCTATTGGGACTATTAGAACCAAATAGTCCCAATAGCCCAACATTTGCATTTCAATCAAGTTCATATTCGTAAAGAATCCAACATGTGCATTTCAATCGTGTTCATATTCGTAAAGAATCCAAGCATGATTCCATGGATGCATTTCGAATCCGACCTATTGGGACTATTAGAACCAAATAGTCCCAATAGGCCCAACATTCAGATTTCAATCGTGTTCATATTCGTAGTTAATCCAAGCATGATTCCATGGATGCATTTGAGATCGACCTATTGGGACTATTAGAACCAAATAGTCCCAATAGGCCCAACATTCGCATTTCAATCGTGTTCATATTCGTAAAGAATCTAAGCATGATTCCATGGATGCATTTCAATCGGACCTATTGGGACTATTAGAACCAAATAGTCCCAATAGCCCAACATTTGCATTTCAATCAAGTTCATATTCGTAAAGAATCCAACATGTGCATTTCAATCAGGTTCATATTCAGAAAGAATCCAAGCATGATTCCATGGATGCATTTCAGAACTGGACCTATTGGGACTATTAGAACCAAATAGTCCCAATAGGCCCAACATGATTTCAGAACTAGAATTCATACCTTGTCAGCTTCATTCCAATTCTTCAGCCCACCCCATTCAGGCTGCAAGCCCTTTGCAAACTGTGCTAGATGTTCAAGATCAGCTTCCGGCACCACCTCCTCGGTCTTTACATCAGGCTTCCATTCCTGTGCTTCGTTGCTATGCATTTTTCTCCAGACAGCTTCCACCTCCATCTATAATTATATTAGATGGGAGTGTTAGATTGTTGGCAAACTTTGCTGCATTTTTAACTTATAATATTGAGAATTGAAATAATTTTACCATGAATGAACTTGGAACAACAACAGTCCTCAGATTAACCCGTTGTACCGCCATATCTCGAGCCTTGCTAGAATGGCTACATATCGCCAATGTGCACATTCTCCAACATTTCGTAGGATTTTGATAACAAAGAAAGAACATTTGGCTAACAGCATATGGCAAGCCGACATTCCTCCTGCAAATCAGTTTAAAAACCGATCAATAATCCATAATAATTGCAAAGATAATTAACTATAATAAGATTTATTACATCTCCTCCTCTTCTTTCTGCATGAATTTCTGGAAGTCGGAGCCTCGAGTTTCTATAGTCCTAAATGGACTTCTGAGTACTGCCGACAGGAATTTCTGGCGGACTGGTCTGATGGGTATTTCTGAGGTTTCACCAATTGGAGGCTCTGTCTGTGGAACGCCTGTTGGAGTGCCAAGTTGGTGTTGGAGCTGTGATCCCTGTGTTTCTAATCGCCTCCTCCGAACACTCTTCGTATTTCCAAATTAAAAGCTTGCTCTTCTTCAATCTCTTGGGTAGTGGGGAGTTGGTGAAGGGAGTAAGTTGGCCTCATGCTCATCTCTCTCGTTATTATAAAGGGTAGATTAGAAAAATGATATTTAGTAGTTGGGACTATTGGTACTATTATGACAAAATAGTACCAATAGTCCCAACTACAAAATACACAAAGAAAACAGTTTGTATGTACTCACTGATTGTTGCTCCTCTCCGGTGTTCCCTTGCTCTTGTCTGGCTTCTCCGGCATTCCCTTGCTCCTCTCTGGCTTCCCTATTCAGTTGGGCTTCTCCGGCAGCCCTCGAAGCAGTCCCCTGCATCTTGGCCGCGATTCTTTCTGCTAGCGGGTCCATAAATTCATCACTCTGAAATAAAGCCTTCCACTCATCCGTCAACTCACCTTCAACCTCTTCACAATGAATCACTTATTTCATCGAGGACTCTCCTCCTCTCACCGACCACTGCTTTTAGCATTCTCCTCGTTAGCGACTTCTCCGGCAAAGAATAACACAGCAGCAGCCTCACGAACTTCATCATCTCCCTCATCACCGGCATCTCCTTCATCATCTGCTTCTGCATCTTGAGACTCTTGTCTTTCTGCTAATCTTTTTGCTCTGCTTATCTCGTGAACGGATCGTATAAGAATTGGAAAAAGCTACCAACCGCTCCAACGATCGATAGTAGTCGGTATTTTCCTCCTCATCCGTAGCTTCTAACACACCATGCAATCATGAAATAATAATGATGCAACATCAATATGTCGCTTATGTGATCAAAAATGTTGAAATCAAAATCGGTTGGGGCTACTAGTACTATCACACCAAATAGTCACAATAGTCCCAACTCTGATATACCAACAATAAGCATTCATGTCATATCCAAAAAGAAGATAGTACCTCATTGATATCAATTGGGTGGTATGATCCGTGGTAGATATACATCAAACCCCGTGGCTTCCCAAATTTCAAAATCTTGCCTCAAACCTCCGATATTTCTTCCCAACTCGAAATGCATCAAGATCCATCCCTTAGTACAATGCAAAAATAAATAAAATGAAGATGTACAATGGTATGCGTAAATGAATATGTACGTAAAAGCCAAAGTATTGGCATGAAAATGGTATGCGTGTTTGTTGTTAGCCCTTCGACATTCGCCACCGCCCGCGAGGATTTGGTAAGAGAGGATCCCCACGGAATTGATCCCATTGTCACATCCTCAACCAATGCCCGATCCATCGATCTTCCATTGGTTGGGATTATACCCCAAAGACAACAATAGCGCCTACTAGGACCTCGATAGCTTCACACGCCTCGGGAGTTCCAATGTCCCAATTTCTGTTGGTGAACAGGTCCCATAACTCTTTCGGTTTCATCCTCTTGTTCTTGAATCTTCGGGTGTAGAGGGAAGTCTCTGGTATTTCATGTTCGATGTAGGGATCGAACTCACTTGCTCCAAACCTTAAACCGTAAACGAGGCTAACTCAACCTCGAGAATCTTGCAATTTGGTCACGCACCTCAACCAAATAGAATTGGATCGTGGTCCGGGACACCAATGACTTGCCTCGAGAGTAGGTAGTGCATGCATCTTTGTGATTGAATCTGTAGAGTTGTAGTACCGAGGTAACTACCAAATGCGGAGGCTTCAAACGCAGCCACGCTTCTTGCCCACATGATTGCGACTATTTCAACAACCGCAAACGATTCTCCTTCATCGTAGTTTGTATCTTATGATTCTTACATTGTAAAGGTTCTCTTAAAAATTCCCAATCGACCTAATAAAACACAAAATAATATCGAGCAAGAAAACCTAATTCAAAAGGGACTATTGGGCCTATCAAGACCTAATAGTCCCAACTACGACAATTCAATGAGCGGAACATAAGCATGATTTCAAACAAACAAACTTCATGATCCCAACATCGAGCAAGAAATCCTAAATCAAAATTGGATCATTGGGCCCATCATCCCAAATAGTCCTAATAGACCCAATTCGAGCAATTCAACACAAGCGAGCATAATATAAGCATGATTTCAAACTAACAAACTTCATGATCCCAACATCAGAGCAAGAAATCCTAAATCAAAATTGGGACTATTGGGCCCATCAGTCCCAAATAGTCATAATAGACCCAATTCGAGCAATTCAACATAAGCAGAGCAGAATATAAGCATGATTTCAAACTAACAAACTTCATGATCCCAACATCAGAGCAAGAAATCCTAAATCAAAATTGGGACTATTGGGCCCATCAATCCCAAATAGTCCTAATAGACCCAATTCGAGCAATTCAACACAAGCAGAATATAAGCATGATTTCAAACTAACAAAATTCATGATCCCAACATCAGAGCAAGAAAGACTAAATCAGAATTGGGACTATTAGGACTATCAGCACCAAATAGTCACAATATCCCCAACTCGAGCAATTCAATCTGTCATCACCCAATCCAGTTCATAATCAACAGTCCATACCTAAATCACGGCCATAATTTTGAATTAAATGATGCAATTGTGATCACCCAAGCTAATTCGAGTTCATAATCACATTCTATGCAGCATTTCAAACAATAAATTTCATTTCAAACAATAAATCCCTAAATTATGTGATTACCGAAGTCGCATGTTCGGTTCTCTCCTTCTTCTTCTTCCTCCTCCTTCTTCTTCTTCTTCTTCGCATCCTCGCCTTCTTCCTCGCTTTCTTCTTCTTCTCCTTCGGCATCCTCGCCTTTCTTCGCTTTGTTCTTCTTCTTCTTCTTCTTCTTCTTCTTCTTCTTCTTCTTCTGTCTTCCTTCTTCTACTTCTTCTTCGCCGCTTCTACTTCTTCGCGGCTTCGGATGTACTCGTTCTCGAATCGACATTTGGGTAAGTAATGACGGAGGTGGCAACAAAGGTCGTGAGGGCTCGACGGCGTTCGCGTTGGAAGAGGAATCGGCGTTGGTGAGGTTGGGGAGAGGAATCGGAAGAGGATGGGCGTTGGTGAGAAACTGAAATGCACATGTAACCGGCTATTTTTATAAACCCGCGATTTTTCAAATTCAAGGCAAGGCAAATGGGTCCAAAATACAAAAGTTGACTATAATTTGATATTTTTATGTTGGTGGCTATAATTTGACATTCATTAACTTGGATAGCTATAAATGTGTATTTCCACTATTAAAAATTTACAACGATTATGGTCCAATTTGTTATTATACTTACGTTAGCAAATGAATGTAAAAAGTCGAAAATGTTGGAGTGGTATATATTATTTACCCTAAATAGATTAATGAGTAGTGAGTTACAAAAGTAGATCATGAACATAATAAATGAATATATTAATAAATAATGGATATAAAAAGATGGATCATGTGTAGTTTTCATATGTATTTTTTTTTAAAATAGGATGAATGGTCTCAATTGATTGTTGGCCTCTTGCTTCACGACCAAATCTCACAAAATCAACCTATTTATTTGAATTGTTCAGTCTTAGATTGAATGTTTGCTACCGTTGCTTTGTGAATTTTAAAAAAGTGGAAATTCATATATATAGCCATCCAAGTTAAAGAATATCAAATTATAGCCATCAACATAAAAATGTTAAATTATAGCCAACTTATTGACCCTATTGGTACTATTATCACCAAATAGTACCAATAGGTCCAACTATTTGGTTGGACCTATTGATACTATTTGGTAATAATAGTCCCAATAGACCGCAGTAAGTTACTATAATTGATATTTTATATATTGCTATATAATTGATATTCCTTAACTGGATACTATATAAAAACTTTTCTCCTTTAAAAATATAAAGTAAGAAATCAATCATAGAAAGATGAGGCTAAGAGACTTTTAGTTCACTGATGCTGAAGACGAATCGCAAACGTGTCCAAAAAATTTAGGATTAATATACTTTTTATTTTCAGAATTTGTAAATTTTTCAAAATATTTCATGCGTTTTTATATTTATTCATTTAATTTCATTTCATTACATTCATAAAATTCATTTATTTTCCTTTATATACATAAATCCACTCAAAAGTTAATATTTTTTACTCACATTCAATCCATTTATTTAAAAAAAACGGATAACCCAATTTTTCACTTATATAATATATTTTATTGTGTAGATTTCATTCTCCACTCATTGCATTTATTAAAATTTATGAATGTAAAAACTAAGATTATGTATGATAGACGAATAGTATAATATCTTTGAAATTATATGATCGAAACAAGTCTCTAACATCAGAAACGTGACATCGCACGGCGGCGCCTGCAGCTATTGCTCCCCAAAATTATAAAGGTGGAATTATATTTATTCAACACAAATTTTATAATTTTGGGGTGAAATAACCAGCAAAATTGAATTCAAACAAAGCTAAGAATATCAAGGGACGGTTCACCGACAAATCAACTAACTATAAGTTGGAAGTTGGTTATGGATGTTAATTTATAATCCATTTTCTCATAAATAGTTAGATTTTAGGAGTTGAGACTTCCAAATCCAAGCTGTTACTAAAATTAAATTGAGACAAAAAGAAAAAAAGAAAAGAAAAAACAAAGCCACACAAAATAAACAGAGAGAAAGAAAAGGAAAAGAGAAACAAGAAACAGAGGGCAGTTGAAGACTTACAGCGCTCCCCTAAAATTCAACGCCTCTTTGAACTCCAACATTTCCTTTTCATCTTCTTCTTCCATTTCAATTCCCACTCTCATAGAAACTCACCACTAAAACTCAACAACCCTTTTCTTTATATGTATAATCACTACATTTCTTGGATATCATTGACTTCAAAAAGCTTATGGTTCAGAGTCGCCGGGTGGAAAAAGAGAGTGTTGAAGTTGCTGAATTCTTTCTAATAATCTTTATTTATTTGGAATTCTGGGTCATTTTGGAGGTGAAGCGGTTGGCTGCCAGTTGAAAGACGGAGCTTTTTACAACTGCTTCTCGGTTTCGGAAGCTGGGTTCTTGCGATTGGAGATGAATTTGTGATTTGTTTAAATAATTAAGGAATAAATTGAAAAATAAGCAAAATGTATTTGAAGAGCAGAGGGGGTGAGTCATCTTCGAAGAATGCTGTTTCAAAAAAACTCACTCTTTTCCTCTGCATTGGATGCTTTTGTGCTGGGATGCTCTTCACGGACAGGTTGGCTCTTCCCATTTTTGATTCAGTTTGGTTCTAATATGTGTAAATTGATCAAATATTATTTTCATTGTTCAACAATAAAATGCGATCACTGTCATTGCGTGTAGTGCTAGTTGCTATGGATACAGATTTAGCTGATAGTTGTGTTTGGGGTCATTGTTGATTTCTGGATTAATTGCTATAACATTCACGAACTTCGATTTTATTTTGGTTTTTGACATGTTTTATAAATTGTTGCAATAATAACATGACTTTCTGTTTGTAGAAAAATAGACATCTTTAGTTAATTGGGATTCAAGGCTAAGTACAATGGATACCTACCTATATTGACGAAGTAGATTCATAAATATTGCAAAAGAAGGCACCTCAAATTAAATTCATATTGTGATCTTATTATATGAAAGAATAGTTCTCGAGATGCTGCATGAATGGGAATGGATCCTAGATTATTTAATTATCACAAACTTAGGAATAAATATAATTATAGTCCAATATAATTCAACATGTTGAATCATTCAGAGATCCAGGAGCAGGAAATCCAAGCCAATTGTGGTGTAAATGACTTAATAATCTGGTACTTCCCTTTTGTTTTTGTATTCTCCGGAGTCTGAGGAAATCAAATTGCTGCATTTTAGTGACTTGATGGCAGAGCAACACACCTCACTTTGGATCACATGCCTCACGTTTAAAAGATCGAGCAATTAACTTAGTATGTCTTGACCATACATGTAAATAACATTTGCCCAACATTCAACAGCCAGAAGTTTCTCCCATAAAGCTCTTCTTCTTTCTCTATTTTCTTCATTTTTGTTTTGAGTTTTTTTTTTTAAAACAGAATGTGGGCTGTGCCAGAAGCTACAGACTTATCCCATTCTACCGGGGTTCCAGATGAAAAGCCTAACTTATTTTCAGACGGTTGTGCTCCAAAAGTTGTGAGTACTTGCTTAGCCATTCTGACCATTCAGTCGAAGGGAAAAAATAGACCAAGTATTAATGCTTCAAGCACGATACATGTGTCTTTCCCTTAATGTGCAAAGAATACTTGTTTATTGTTAAAGAAACTATCTTCATTTTGTCAGAAGGATAGAAAAGGCGAGTCCGGGGATTTTTTGGGGAAAGTTTTAAAGACACCTCATGCTACAAAGTAAGTTCTTCGAGTCCTATGACGCAGTTTTATATTGTAAGTGACATATATTGCATCGCTCATGGCCATATACAAAGTGCAGGTATCTGGATAGAACAATTTCGGATTTGGAGATGGAATTGGCTGCCACAAGGAACCTCCAGGATTCGTTACTTGGGAGTTCTCCCATATCTCAAGAGCTGAAGCTTCAAAAAAGAAAATACTTGATGGTGGTAGGCATTAACACTGCTTTTAGCAGTCGAAGGAGAAGAGATTCACTGCGCGCTACATGGATGCTACAAGGTTTTTTATAATTCAATTTCTTCCATTACATAATTCCCTCCCAAACTTCTCTTAATTGTGTTGGCTCTGTGAAGTTATTCCTATTTGTTGTGCAATTCAGGTGATAAACAGAGAAAGCTTGAGGAAGAAAAGGGCATTATCATCCGATTTGTGATTGGTCACAGGTTGAACACGTGTCTCAATACTCTATCATTGCAGTGTTCGTGTCATAATGAGTAGCTTTTTGGTTGTCGATAAAATGTTTATACTTCTACATTCTCTTCTTCATTTGTTGTTATTTAGCCTTTGTCCTTCTCTTCTCTTCTAATGTCTATATGTGTTTGTTTTCATTTGAACCTTTGGTGATCAGTGCAACATCGGGTGGTATCCTTGATAGAGCCATTGAAGCTGAAGATAAGAAACATGGAGATTTTCTGAGACTGGTATTTGCCTTTTTCTTCAATTCATACTTAATGTCTTCAAGTACCATAGACACATCAGCTCATTTTGGACTTGTCATAGATACTGCTTCAAATACTCGGCACCAAAATGCTGGTTCTAATTGCTAGCTTACTTGCTAGAACAATGCATGCAGGAACATGTTGAGGGCTACCTTGAACTATCAGCCAAGACAAAGACCTATTTTATCACTGCTCTCACACTTTGGGATGCTGACTTTTATGTGAAAGTTGATGATGATGTACATGTAAACATAGGTAAGCTGCAATTTTCATTCCCTTTTCAGTTTTTACTTCGCACTTTCGGATGCTGAACTTTTTATGTGAAAGTTGATGTATATGTAAACATAGGTAAGCTGCAAGTATAATTCCTCATTTAGTTTCTACTAAAAATAGATATCTTCATTTTTGCTGGAACTGATGGACACGCACTAACTTGATATTGGTATGATGTTGTTCATGTTGGCCAGCCTGCGTGGTCTTGCTTTAGGATTTCTCGAAAATGACTCATTATAATGAATATGTAAATTCTTTCTTATAAACCAATGATTTGTTCCCTGTTTAACTATTAAGGAATTGATATTCCTAACTATTTATCTTGGCATCATTGCCCTCATCTTATGTAATACAGTATTTTCCCTACGTGAATCACCACTCACTGTGTTGGCCCTGTCTTATGAGCTTCATTTGCTCCAATGTCTTATTTGAAGCACATGATATACATGTTGCCACCATTTTAATGTTTCTCCCATCTTTCATGGAGTTCACCTATGTCGTTGTTCATCTTTCTTGCGATTGCTAAAATCCATTTTAGGCCTGAACCCCTTGGGTTTTTCTTCTGAATTTCCTAAAAGGCCTTATACCCGTTCATATATTCCAATGTTTACGAACACTCTTGTGTTTCCTATTTCTGCAAAAGGTCACATGGTTGGGGTGGAGACTTGAGGCTACAAAAGCCTTGTTAAAGTTACATTGGACACATTTCAATGTTTATCATTTTATTTACCACAATAAAGGAAAGGATGGGAATGGCTAGGGGATTTTATGCACTATAACATGCTTGTAAAAAAAGTATACAGTGAGACATTCTTCACAATGTTTATGTGTTTACGGAATGAATCTTCAGCAACACTTGGAGCAACTCTCGTCAGGCATCGTTTGAAACCAAGGGTTTACATTGGATGCATGAAATCTGGACCTGTCCTTGCTCACAAGTAAGTAAGCATCTGGGACTCGGAGTGATTGGCTCATAACAGTGTGCGTACATATATTACATATTTAGTTAAGAGTTGGTTACTTGCATTATATTTGGCATTTTTGTTGACAGGGGAGCGAGATATTACGAACCCGAATATTGGAAATTTGGTGAGCAAGGAAACAAGTATTTCCGTCATGCAACAGGGCAAATATATGCTATTTCAAGGGATTTGGCAACTTATATATCAACAAACAGGTAAGTTAACTTTTCTTGTTCTCTTTACCCCTCTCAATATGAATATTCATAACATAATGTCATTTTGGTAGGCATGTATTGCACAAGTACACAAACGAAGATGTCTCGTTAGGATCTTGGTTCATTGGATTGGATGTCGAGCACATTGATGACCGAAGATTATGTTGTGGAACACCACCTGGTATGTGTATTTTAATTTGATTCTATCAGATATGGGGATCAAAATATGATTTAGTTATAACGATATTCAAAGATTTAAATGTGATGGTATGTCTTATGATTATCACAATGTTTATGTTGTTTTTTAATCTTAAAAGGGTTATTGACTTGTAAATACACCAACTATGGGCCATTTATTGCACATGACTTGCAAAAGTTGTTACAAAATACATGACCTTTAAATTTGTTTGGATTTTATCATGGGAGAAATTCCCCAAATTTCGCCTATGGACTTGATATGTGAAATGTTGATGCATTGTTAAATTATATTGGTGTTTTGATTTAATTTGACGAAAATTGTCATCTTTAATTTGGGGAATTTCAATCCCGTGATAAAATCCAAACAAATTGAAAAATCTTGTATTATGTGACAACTTTTAAAAGTCATGTGCAATTCCAGATATTGTCTATAATTGGTGTATTTACAGGCTGATAATCTATCTTAAAAACATATTTAGTTCCAAATAAGAAACTGACACTAGAAAGGAGTACAAAAGCAGCCCTTATCTACTATCGCAATATGTGAATTAGCTAAAATCTGTGGCTGAACTACATAAGAAGTGATGCATTCTTGATTATATTGAAACTATTGCAGATTGCGAGTGGAAGGCCCAGGCAGGCAACATCTGTGTTGCTTCATTTGACTGGAGCTGCAGTGGAATTTGCAATTCTGCTGATAGGATTAAGGAGGTGCACCGAAGATGTGGAGAAGGAGAGACTGCTCTGTGGGATGCCGTTTTCTGATGTATGTCGTCATCTGAAATCACTAAGTTGCACGTGACAGAGAATTCAATGCACCTCTGCAATCTTAGATGCTTCGTGTTTATCATATCTCAGGACAACGGGCCGAGGTACTAGAAAGTCTGATCTGCGTCAATACTGCAAGTTTGATCTTACCCTCTTATTATGTACATGCAATACATATATATATACATATACATAAGAGAGAGAGAGAGAGAGAGAGATGCTGCAATAGTCGACGTCATACCCGTTTTAGGCAAGGAGATGGATCACTGTAGCAACTTATAGAAGCAAAGCTTTCGGCAAGGAGATGGATCACTGCAACTCATAACAAGTGTTTATTTCTTCAGAAGGCGTTGTTGCCTTCTCTTTTAGTAGTCCGACTATTTTGCATACCGACACTTCCATCTGCGTTTCTTCTTCGTCATTACAGTTGAGCCTCAGTTCTTCTCTATCTATTATCTTTTTATAGTTTTGTGAAATTTGATAATGGTGACAGCCTATTGTGCACTTCTCTAATGTGGGTCATGGAACTATGTCTGATGGTTTGTGTATTTATGAAGGTCAAATTTTGAACAGTTAGACTTTTATAAATAGATTTCATTTACAGAAAATATCTTATCTTATTTTATTTTGTCTCAATCTTATAAAGAGTTTTGGGATCATCTACCATAAGTAATGTGTAATCCACCAAGTCTCGATGGAGATTTACTATACGTCGTGATTTATTATCATTTTATATACCTATACCGGTTCCGAATTTGATTAAAAGTGATTTTATAACTCGTTTTCGTTTCAAAATTGTACAATAATACTCGCTAATTATACGAACCTGTTTGAATTACAAAATATAAGTTGTGAAAATAAATTGTTATCAATTGCAATAACAATCCGAATATTACGAAGTAAACATTAATAATAAATAGAACAAATAACTGAAAAATAGAGAAAATTCCACATAGGCATGTCAATTAGTGTTTGATCTCATCTAGAATTTATATACTCGTACATGTCCCAAATTTGATTTAAGTAATAATTTTACTATCAGTTTTCGTCTTAAATCCGTATAGTAATACCTGCTAATTATTGAAACATATAATTTTAGGATCCATTTGAATCTATAAAAATAAATTTGTTAAAATAAATGATTATATCTCTCAAGAAAATTCGAACATTATAGAGTAAACATTAATAATAAATAACTTAAACACCAGCTAATTATATATTTTCATCTCAAATCCGTATAATAATACTCACAAAATTAACTCTCATATAGTAATACCTGCTAACTTAAATCCCATTAATAATACTCGCCAACTTAGATCCAAGACTAATGTTTAAAAAATAAATTGTACTCAATTCGTCCCATTTGAAATGTCTTACTTTCCTTTTAAAGTTATCTCATTATAAGTGTCGCTTTCAATTTAAGAAATAATTATCTCTTCAAAAGTTGTGGGTCATGCCTACTTTTTTTATCTCTTTAATTACTTTATACCATTATCATAAATACTCTTAACCAAAAAGAAATGAAACACTTTAAATAAGACGGAGTGAATACAAATTATATCTTTTTACTTAGATTTTGAATTGGCAAAATCTCCTGAAAAATCATTGTGTGATTGAAAATAAAGTTATTGGTGCATTAAATATATGAATTTGAGCTCATTTTAATTTCGCAAATGAACTTTAAAATTATCAAGAAATACACAAACACAATTTAAATTTTCCCTCAAATTGAAACTAGTGTGACTTTGACGTGGCACCACTCCAATTTTTACATCCACATCACCTTCTTTCTTAGAGCAACTTCAATGGTAACTCTATTGTGAGTAAAATATCGAGTCAATCTTATATTCATCTCCAACAGTTAACTCCACATTTAACTCTACAATTGAATATTCTATTTTTATTCCTTTTATTATTTAATTAATTTTTTGATAAAATTATTATATACCATATATAGTTATAATATAATTTAAATTAAATATTTTTTAAATAATTGTTTAATAAAGTGATATATTGTCACGACCCGACTAATTAATTATATGATTAACTAACTAATCAGGCCGTGACGGTTTAAGACAATAACATTTTGGACAAATGAACAGGTTTAAGTGAAATAATTTTTTTTTAACAAACGGGCTATATAACCCTTAGAATATGATTAAACCAACCTGCATTCAGAAAAATAACCAACAACAACAATAACCAAAAGTAAGGACACAACCTCCACAATACATATATATATGATTTCAACATTTACAAGGTTTCTCAAAAGTATGATTTAAAGTTTTCAAAAGTTGGCAGCGGAAGAGTAGCGAATGTCGTGTATAAAGACACAACATTCAGGCTCAACTATTTACAACAAAAGAAGTCAATTAAGTTCAGCTAAGCTTAGTTCCAAGCCCATAACTCTTCCACGCTCAACCTGCAACAAACAGAAAACACTTTGCGGGTATGAGTACCAAAAAGTACTCAGTGGGTAATAGCCAACATAACTTTCAAAACATAAAAATTTCCTTTCAAATAAGACTTTAGAAAACAATTTGAATAATTGTATCATAAAAATCTTTCATTAACATATCACCACAATTTTATTTCGAACATACCGGCATCACATACCCGAGTTGGTCCCAAAGGATCTCAACTACGGTCATACCCTATCTACGTCATCCGGTAATGGGAAGTAGGCCTCCTCCCCAATACCACGGCCGGCCTACATTTGCAAGCTCACGGCCATAACTTGTGCACAGTACATAATATTTTCCTACCGTGGACAAGTAAAACGCCATCATACCCATAATGTGGTAAAACATTCATTTTCAAAGTATCATTAATGTGGTGATTGAAAATACTTTCATAATTTCAATAATTTCAAAGCATAACATCACTTCATTCAAAATAATTTTGCATAATATTACCCACCTCAAACGTTTACTCCAAGATGTCAGGTTCTTCGTTCTTCACGTCTCGACTGCCTTTACTTGTTCCTTGTAAAAAAAGATTAATATTGAATTTAGTAACTTTAAGAAATCATATCTCACTTATTTATCATAAGCCTATTGCTTAATTTCTCATGAAATCTTATTAATGAACAATTTCTACCGAAATTTCGACAGAGTAACGTTTATAATATGAATAGCCCAATAAATCCAAATTCATTCAATTGCATCCCAAACTCCCCAATATCATCACTATATACTTAAATATACATGTAAGAACTTAAAACAAACTTAAACTTATGCGTTTACAACTTAATCGTCTATTGCTCTTCAACTACATATATAGAAAATTTCAAGAGTTTTACACTCTATTTTCCATTTAGCATAAAATTTCTCATAATTATACTCATTTAGTATCAACGAGCCTTAATCCATAATCCAATCAAATCTTAACCTATTTTCATCACATAAAATCATAACTTATACTAAACTTTAATTTTGTAACTTTTACATTTCATGTCTATAAATTCCTATAAATTCAACTTAAGCATTATTTTTATTATAGATCTCAAATATCATATCAAATATATCAAATAAAATCAAGAAATCAAAGTTCAAACATTCCCCTTCATTTTCGAAAATTAGGGTTTTATTCATACACATGAATTAAATTTCCATAAATTCATTCTATGCATTATTTATATCCTAAAGTTTAAATATCATGTCAATTTGATCAAATAAAATTAAAATCCTCAAGTTCTATACACCCTTCATTTTCGAAATTTTTAGGGTTTTTATTATGTATGCTTTAATTTCTTTTTCTTTGGTTATATGTTGTTTATTATCATTTATAAACATATATCTAAGTTTAATTCAACTTAATTACATCATATACTTCATATAAAAAAATTAGGGTTCTTATTCCAAACTTTAATCCATCAACTTTGTGAAATAAAAGAATTAAAACTATAGAACATGTTAATTATACTTCATAATCACCATAGAATCAATAAACATAATAAAAATTAAACAAATCAACCATAATCCACATTTCAATATTTTCAAAAATTATAGGATTATAGAACATCATATATATCAATTTAAATCATAAAAACTTAGGTTAAATCAAGTAATTACCTTGCTTGGAGTGAAAATCCACTAATTTCCCACTTAGTTATGGATTAAAAGGTGAAAATAAAATTTGTGTGTGTGATCATGTGTGTGTGCCGAAAACTAGGAGGGAAATGAGGTTGAAGGTGATATATTTCATGTATTATAGTTCTAGATGTTACATTTAAATTTAATGTACATTTATTCAAAATTTCAAGATAATTAAACACTAATTTCAAAAATATTATAATTACACCTCTAATTTTGCTAATTCCATTCTTTAGTATAATTTAATTAATAGGATTATATCTCTAATAAATTATAAAATCTAATACAACTTATATTCATAATTTAATTTAGATTCATATAGCATAATTTAAATCCTTTCATATGTAAAAATTCAACTAATTATTTTAATGCTTCTTTATTTTCGAAACTTACTCAAATAATTCTTTTATCACTAAATATTAATTAAATAAATTTATTCAAGTAAATTAATAGCTTAAACAATAATTCATTTTATTTTATAAAAGAATTTCCACATAAAAATAATTAATATATTCTATAACAAAATTTCCATTTAATAACATCTTCATGCAAACACACATAAATAACACATAATTCACATTTTATCATAATAAAATTCATTTCTAATTAATCTCTACATTTTCTAATCTCATATTCTTCCATTGAGAAATAGTCGAATTTCTATCGATTAATAACCCATTTTTATACCTCTTTATTTCTTCTTATGAAATTAATAGCTTTTAGGCCCCTAATTATACTTAATTAACCTCTAATTAGTACTAAAGATTTTTCGGGTCACTACATATATTTAAATATTACAGTGAAATTAAGCACTTTCCAACTATATAATTTTTATACCACAAAATATTTAGAAATATACTACAAAATAATTTTTACAAATTTAACAAGACAAATAAATGTATATACTTGCAAAAAGAAAGAAAGAAAACAAGAAAAAAACAAAAAGAAAAAAACTTGCCGTGATGCGCTTCAGCAAGCGGGTTACTGTTCACTAACTGGAAACAAGAGGGACAATAGCGTGACCAGGAGAGCTGCATCACGCTAAAGAAGCGGATACCGCTTAAATACTGTGATGATTGGAGTTGCTCTTAAACATGCACACACACACAGCCAGAAATTTGAGAGAACTTCTTTACCCTTTCGGTTTATTCTCCGACGAAAACCCGTTGCCATTGTCATTGCTTCTTTCGCATGACGCCATCGCACTTTAGACACAGCTTCGTCCCTACTTCTTCTTGCAACCGATGTCTTTGTTGCTCCCCATTTCTCTATCTAGTAATAGTATTAAGTATAAAAGAGAGAATGAATTTAAGAAGCGTCCGACAATGAACTTTATTAAATCAGCATCATTCGGCTTGTATTTTGTCTCTAACCACAATTACTTTGACGTTTTGGCACTAGAGTTAGAGAGTGCCGTCTAGCCCATTGAGGATGTAGTTGTGACACAGAAAGTCGCTATGATGCCAAACATCTAACGTATTGTGTTTTTATTCGTTGGTTTCATCTTCTCTCATAGTAGGAGATGAATCATTCAAAAAATGAGCCAAATTGAGAGTAGTAAGGTAGAAAAGCATTTTAGATTGCCAATGTTAAAATTCAGAACCTAAGAATTTTCTACAACTCTCCTCCACCACCACCATACCAGTACAAATCACCTCCTCCTCCTCCTAAGCACGTAGAACATCTTGAGTACTCCTACAAATCACCACCTCCACCACCAAAGAAGTACTCATACAGTTCCCCTCCACTACCATCACATCAGTACATATCACCTACTCCTCCTAAGCACGTAGAGCATCCCTAGTACACCTACAAATTTTCACATCCACCACCAAAGAAGTATTCCTACAACTCCCGTCCACCACCACCATACCAGTATAAATCACCACCTCCTCCTCAACACGTGGAGCATCGCGAGTACAGTTATAAATCCCCACCTAGCTCCACCAAAAAAAATACTCCTATAATTCACCCCAACCACCACTTTACCAGTATAAATCACCTCCTCCTCCTAAGCATCTAGAGCATTCTAATTATATCTACAAATCACCACATCCACCACCAAAAAAGTACTCATATAACTCTCCCCCACCACCACGATACTAGTGTAAATAACCACCTCCCCAAAACACATTAAACATCTGAAATACACCTGCAAATCTCCACCTCCACCACCAAAGTACCCTTACATCTATTCTCCACCACCAACATATAAATATAAATCACATGCTCCTCCTCAGCACATAGAACATGTTGAATATACCTATAAATCCACATCTCCACCATCAAAGAAGTACTCCTATAACTCACCACCATCTCCAAAGCATGTAGAGCAGCCCAAATACACCTATAAATCTCCACCTCCACCATCAAAGTACACTTACAGCTCACCTCCACCTCCAACATATCAATATAAATCACCACCACCTCCAAAGCATGTAGAGAATCTCGGGTACACCTTCAAATCTCCACCTCGACCACCAAAAAAGTATACCTACAACTCACTCCATCGCCATCATACCACTATAAATCACCATCTCCTCCCCATCATGTAGAGCATCCATAATACACATACAAATCCCCACCTCCACCTTCTTCCTCTCATCCACCACCATGTTTCTATACATCTCCTCTATTTCCATCACCATCTCCATCTCCATCTCCACCTCCACTTTACAACTACAATTCACCACCTCTTCCTAAGGAATACTAAAGGAGTTTGAATGCTATTATATATTTGTGGGCCACGAGAGCTTAGTTCATGCAGAATTGTTGGTCTTCAAGATTTCCTAGTTGTTTGTCTATACATTGGATTTATTCGATGCATTCGTCAACAATGAAGTGATTCACTGAGATTGTTGATCTATCACGTTGTATCATTGTCTCTTATATTAGTTACCAATGAAAATTCAATTTGTGATTTTGAATTTAAAATGATTATAAGATTTCTCGTTTCTATTTAACCAGTTATCTTTCTTTTTCATATGCAATATATGGTACATTCATCTAATTAGATTTTAACAATCCTCAATTAGAAGTATTAATATCTAATTATAATCTATTAACATTTAATTGAAATTTGTAAATTATAATTAAATTGATACGAGGTATATTCATATGTACCGGAGTGTGCCACTTTCTAATACTTTTTTTTTGTCAATTTAATACATAAATTTTAAAGGCTGCGTCACGGTGGACTCGAACCCGTACTTTCTAATACTTTGTAATCTTTAATGTGATAAGGCTTTTAATTTGATGAAAATTTGGACCTTTGTTTTACTTAGTTACAAATTTTATGAGGATGGTGGATATTCCCTTTTAGTAGGGAAAAATAATGAGTTTCAATAGAAGATAGGGGAATGGAGATCGGAAATTGAAGACGGATTGTTGTAACCTTGACCTAAACATGGTAATACTGTTTAATCACTTTTAATTTAATTAGATTTTCCCTCCGTCCGATGCAAGGATATCATATTTTTGAATTTTTAGTATTAAGTAATCTAGCGTACAAAAATAGTATCTGTAATGAGACAAATAAATGTAAAAATCAATTTATCGTAGAACGTGAATTATTTGTATTGTCAATTAAAAAATATAAGTTGAAATAATAATAATAATAATAATAATAATAATAATAATAATAATAATAATAAATATTTTTATATAAAATTAAACTATGTGAAAGTAGATAAGTATGAATTAACTCATGTGTGACACTAGATGCAACATTTGCAAATGAAATGAACTTCCATTTATAAATTGAACTTGTATGTTATATCATTTATTTCTATATAAATATTTTAAAATTTAAATTATACAAAAAAATTCATAATTTAGAGCTATATGATTATATATATTTTTATTGATTTTATCATAGATCGAATTACATATGTTTTATAGGTATTGCACATGAATGTGAGTTTACCCATGGTATACCAAAGGTAGTAGTTATGGGTCACTTAAAAAAATATATATCTGTAACTTTTGGATAAAATGCGTACTTATTTTCATAAATGATAATTAGCGATGTTAATTTGTTATTTAAAAAAATTTGACTATTCAACAACTATCCTCGAATTTCAATTAGAAAGTATGTACTAACATATTTTAGTTACTTTTTTCCATGTTACCATATGTCACCCTAAACCTTATATGTCACCTCATATGACTCATTGTTTTATATTTGAACATAAGATTAATTTTTTCCAAGTTTTTCTTCCCATAAATATAAATGAAATAGTTACACGACTATGATTTATATGATTATTATCGACATACTTTGTTTATATTGATAATATTATAATAAATATAAATAAATCTAATTATAGATATATCACATGATTCTTGCAATAATTATAGTATATCTTTTATAATTTAAATTGATTGACATATTTATTTTAATTTGATATTTTTATTTAATAAATTAAAATTAATTTTGTAATTAAAATAAATTATTAGCATTGGTAATTAAAAATCAAAAGGAAGGATTAAATTAGTCCTTTGACATATATATATATATATATATATATATATATATATATATATATAAGAGATCAAATAGCACGAGGATCAGAGATAGTATGTAGTACTCAATCTCATCCATTCATCTCATAGATCCTATGGTTGAGATTTTTTCGGACTTTTTAAGATTAATTTCGTTGATTTTCGCTATAGTAAGGGTAGATTAGTAATTTGATTTGTTATGTGATTACGAAAAAAACTATGCATTTTGTTGAACTGAATAAAGTCTTCAAATGAACAAAAAATGCATGTAGTTGAACACAATAATGCATGCGGTTGGAAGCTCGCGCCCAGCGTGCGCTCGTGCTCGCGCGTCGCTCCGGCGCCCGCTCGCTCGTTGGCCAACAATGCATTTTTACGGTTTGTTAAATGCATTGATATATTTTGATCAATGCATGGACGTGTTTTGTTCAATGCATGAACGTGCTTTGTTAAATGCATGTTTGTGTTTCGTGACAACATTCTGTTTTATGTTTTGTTCAATACATTGACATGTTTTGATCAATGCACGGACGTGCTTTGTTCAATGCATGTTTGTGTTTTGTGGCAACATGCAGTTTTATGTTTTGTTCAATGCATTGTTATGTTTTGTTCAATGCAGTTTCATGTTTTGTTCAATGCATTTTTATGGTTTTCGATAGCAAATCTCTCATCCATCCTTCTCTGTCAATTTCGTCGTCTCTTTCCCTGATTACCGGCGAATTCGTCGTGAACCACCGCCATAACCATCATATTTCTCGATTCTTCAATCATTTATCAAGTTTATCTTCTATTTTTTCTCAAAATCCATCAATTTTGTTCTCAAATTGTTTTCTTCTTTTTCTTTCTTTCAAAATCCGTTATTTGTTGTTGTTTGTTTATATTGCTCTCATTACGCGATCTTTGTCGTGCGTCGCCATCTCTAATAACCCTAAATTCATAATTTACAAATGCTATATTTTCTTAAATAAAATAGCTAAAGCGGAAGCATATCATTTTTTTTAAAATAATAAAATATATAAAAATCTCTTGAATAAAATTATCAAATAATGAATCCAACAAACTCAAGTCTAAACTTTGCAAAAGAACTAACGCCAACCAACGACCCAAAGCAAACTACGCAAGACTTAGTAGAATGAGATAAGTTAGAGTTCTAGTAACTCAAATCCAACAAATATAATAAAGGAAAAGAATTTAAACAAAAATAACACAAGTCTTGGAAGGAATTAAAAGCGACATAACACCACTAGGCACACCCACACCGTCACGTCGCTCCATGATAACTGACCTGAAAACATTTTAGATAAAAAATGGGTGAGCACAAAAACGTACTCAGTGGTAGAGAACAATGAATATCATTATTTTTGTCCAAACGTGTATACATCGTAAGAAAGTAATAGTCAATCATTTTCAACCTCACCGGCTTAAAAATTCTGCCACACAGGCATAGGATATATACGTAGTCAATGACTCACCGTCAAGACTCAGTCTCACCAGCTTAAAATCCTGCCACACAGGCTACGCCACACAAGTAATGATACGCCACACAGACTATGATTCGCCACACAAGCAATGATACGCCACACAGGCTATGATTCACCACACAGGCAATGATTCGCCACACAGGCTATGATTCACCACACAGGCTACGCCACACAGGCAATGATACGCCACACAGGCTATGATTCGCCACACAAGCAATGATACGCCACACAGGCTATGATTCGCCACACATACAATGATACGCCACACATGCTATGATTCGCCACACAGGCTATGATTCGCCACACAGGTTACGCCACACGGACAATGATACACCACATAGGCTATGATTCGCCACACAGGTAATAATATACCACACAAGCCATGCCACAGAAGCAATAATACGCCATACATGCTTTCACCAAGGATGTAACAAAACACAACAATGATTATCACCATAAACTTACAGATAGAGTAAATCCCACAATAAATATGTTTATTCCAAATCACATGTTTGCAATTTAAAGAGAAATTTTATCCACAATAAATATATTTATTCCAAATCACATATTTGCAAGTTAAAGAAGATTTCACCCATCTTATTTTGTCGAGCACAACAAATCAAAATCAACTCAATTCGATGATGAGGGTCCTAGTTGCGCCGCACCTAATCCAATCAAATACCATAAATTTAGCCTACACAAATACTTATCATAAGCTCTTTAAACAAAACTAATTATTTTTCCTAATGAAATTGAAACATTTAGTATAGATCGACTCAAATCAATTAGCTAATAATTTATTGACTAGAACCAATGGTCATTCTTTTGTAGATTAAAGAAAACGCACTACTAATTAAATTCAAGATAATGAGTTACATCAAAATTTAATATTTAATCACATAATTAAACATAACTAAATTCTTTTTATAGGCATTTTGTAGGACCATTATTACACTTCAATTTTTAAAGATACGATTCCTTAAAAAAATGAGACTTATTAAACTTTTCGTAAACCAAATAAGCTACTTAGTACAGTAGCTAAAATCATTCTTAAATAAGGAATAAAATCTCAAATCATTGGTGTCAACAAACTAAAATATGATATCCTAGATTGAAATGTTTAATTTGAAACAATCCAAATAAATAGAAATTTACTTCATAAACTCATTAGCCGAAATAAATAAATTTAAATCCAACCTTTAGCACAAAAGAAATAAACAACAACCCAGTACCTAAACCTTTAATTCCTATAAGCCACAACCAAATAAAACATTTTAATTCCAACTCTACACTTAAGTAATCTACATAAACCATGTCGATTATAATAGT
Source organism: Salvia rosmarinus (assembly GCA_036937905.1). NCBI lineage: Eukaryota > Viridiplantae > Streptophyta > Magnoliopsida > Lamiales > Lamiaceae > Salvia > Salvia rosmarinus. Next base: position 90,502,588 of record CM072819.1, read on the forward strand.
TTGTGATTAACTACAACAACCCATTAAAGAAACTTAAACCAAAACTCAAACAGTTGCTGCCCAATCATCTTAAACAACTCGAAGCAATCAAATTTAATTCAAGAGAATAACCTAATGCATAATGCAAATATATTATATAAATAAATACAAGATTCCAGATTGACTTTGAGAAACAAAAAAAAAATTACCTTTTCTCTTCTAAATCGACGAGAAGGAAAAAAAAGAAATGGAGGCCGAAAGGTAGAGAGGATAAGAATTTTTTTGTTTGAAATGTTTTGGATGCGGTTAACAAAAAAATTTCGCTCATAGGACGTGATCACAATTTATATATCGAAAAAAAAAATGAAACAAGTTTAACCCTAATAAGATTCCTAATCCTATTAGGACTCTTGTTAATTAAATCTTAATTCTACATAAATATAAAATAAAACTTGGACTCAACAAAATAATTTTCTACAAAGCCCAATTTAAGCATAAATAATACAATTTGACAATTACATAAGCCCAAAACTTATTTTATTACTTAGCCCATATTATTATTATTTTATCTTTGTAAAGTAATATTTGAAGGCCCTAAAATAAATTATGAAGTTCGTTTTCTAGCTAGGGGCACAACTACGAACTCCCTCAAGTCCAACACAAAATCGAGCGTGACAACAAATCCAACGTAAATGATTTAAAATTTAAAAGAATTTAACACAAGCAAAAAGTGGGGCGTTACACCGTCCGCTGCCATTGCCGCCGTCATCGTCTCTGGCGCATTCCACTACCACCAAGGAGGAGAAGAAGAAGGCTGATTTGATTTCTTTTGATTTTGCCCTTTGCGAAAATAAAATAAAAAAGAAAAGAAAAGGAGCTACCACGTGTCAGCTTGTGGTGCGGTCACGTGTTAAAAATATGTGGTCTAGATTGGGTACTACATACTATCTCTGGGATCGATACGGAATCCAACCATATATATATATATATATATATATATATATATATATATATATATATATATATATATATATATAGGGGATGGATCAAATGAGAACCACATATATTTTAAGAACTAAGAACTCATCCGGTGTATTTATTTGGATGATCCTACGGTCTAGATTCTAGAGTTAATATAGATATTTTATTTTCAGATTTTATTATTAAGGCTGTTACTGTAATTTTCTAATCTTTTGTAACCGAAATTAGGAGTGTTTTAAGGGATTCATTTTTTTATTTTGGAAATTTGTTATTTGCACATCTATTTTGTATCTTATTTTTCGTTCATTAAATCCACAAGTTTTTTTTTTGCTTCCATTATCATTATGCATTATTATCATTTTCTAGTATGATTTTTTGTTGAAAAATACTTATGGCATCATTAGTAGGTTTGCTATTTTTTTGTTGAAAAATACTTATAACATCATTAAATTATATTGTAGTGTTGATTATATTTGTTCTGCTAATCTTATATTTATTTCGTATTTATTTGTGTCTTATTTATTATTAATATGTTACATTGTTGTTTTTGTTAGCTTCAATTCATATCCTTTATTTTGTTAATGTACCAAATTTATTTTTTCATGTGATCTGCAAAAGTAATCAAAATATTATAAGTCGTATTCATATGTTTGTGCATTTAAACATTTCGACTGTGCACACAATACATACTGATATGCGAATTAATAAATATAGTTGTAGATACTGACTATGCTGTGATCGTGAATTGAGTTTACCCCTATTACGACGATGTACTTAAACCCAAATTAATAAAATTCATGCATAACTACTGATTTTGAATGCATAATGACCAAACTTTTGTGCCTGATAAAAATCCAAGCATAACTATTGGTTTTGAACACAAATACATGTTAACGTAAAATAGTCTTTTATGCACACGCGCATATTCTAAATGTTATTATGCATATGGTATAGTCTTTTATGCATTTAAAGGTAAGTTGAAGTCCGATATGCATATGTTAATCTTACATATTGCATTAATAGATTTTATTTTTGATATATACTAAATATTGTTATGCACATGTTGAAGTATGTTGTGCACATGTAAATCTAGTATATTCAAATAACATCGCAATTAAAAAGCAAATCGGACGAAAAATGCAACTCCATATATCAATGAGATTATCCCAATTAACGTTTTATTCTATATTATTCGCATAAATATAGTGGTATTACAGAAAGAAGAAGAGTTGGAAAGAGAGAGGATTTGAAACAATTTATCAGCTATAATTAAGGATGGTGGGTGGTTTTTGATAGGGTGGGTAAAGTGTTGTAATTACAAAATTACCCTTAATGTATTAATAAGTGGTAAACGTGTCAAATCTATTCCATGTTGTATTTATGCACATGATTATTTTAGATCATTAGATTAAGCATAATCAACGGTGTATATAAGTTCTTATTTATAGGGGTTGGATCTCTTTTTGAGAACTTAGGGATGATGGTTCCTTCTATAACAACAAAATAATTTTAAAGTTTTCAACCCCTATATATATATATATATATATATATATATAGAGAGAGAGAGAGAGAGAGATGGTTAATCTAAAAGTCATTTCTACGGTATGAACTAAAAAATGATGAATTCACTGCAAAAGTTTATGAATCCATGGAGAAAGTTACTGAATTCAAAAAGATCCAAAAAATAGAATTTTCACCCCTCATGGGATTCGAACCCCGATGAAAAATATCGAATTTTTGGATTCGATAACTTTCTCAGCAGATGCATCAACTTTCATAACGAATTTATTTTATTCATAGCGAAAGTTTGTGATTCTTAATTTTCACGTTAAAAATAGTTCTTATTCGAACCTACCTCTATGTATAGAGAGATATAACGCATAATATATGATATGCTATACATTCATTATATATATATATATATTGTAATGTATAATACATAATATATTTAATAGAATAACAATCAATTATATTTATTTCATCAATAGATATATTGGTTATATATAGATATATAGATTAGAAGTATAAATTGGTGTCATGCATGACACGGGAGAATTACTACTAACTAATTAAACACACAACTCTTGTACATTTGGCCGCACCGTGAACTAGGGGTGAGCATTCGGTCGGTTCAGTTGAAAACCGAATCGAAAGTCCAAAATCGAACTAACCGAACCGTTCAAAAATTTCAATCGAACCGACCAAACTTTTTTTCCGAACCGAACCAAATTTTAAACTTCGATTTCGGTTCGATTTTTGGTTAACCGAAATTCTAATTACTACTTCAGTAAACTGACTGCCAAAATTAATCCGGAAAATGATAAAACCATAAATTTAACAATTGAACAGTCTAACCTTAAATTCAACAACATTCATACCATAAATCCAATTATCAAACACTAACGACAATAAATTGATATTGAGATAAATTAATCATTATGTAACATTTAGATATAACACTTTATAAAATAATATATTTTAGAGATATTTAAATTATATCATATCTTCGTCCACCAAAACGTGCATCGTTTTTGGTGGCACGAAGTTTTAAGTAAACAGAATGAGTGTAAAGTAAAGTGTATAAAAAGTGTGTCATTGGGATAATAAATGAATATATTAATGGAATGTGAGTGTAAAAAGGTGGCCATGAGTGTTTTTGTAAATAAGTGGATAAGTTGAGGTAAAATGTAAGTTGGTGTTTCCAAAAAGAAAGTGCACATTTTGGTGGACGAGATAAAAAATTAAATGCGACGCGTTTTGGATTTTATGAGTATTTATTATAATTAAATATAATTAAACCCACTAACTTTTAAATTTAATATTGTTACCGTTTAGTTTAATCCATATGTGCCTATAATTTTAATAATTTAATTTAATATAGTTTATATATATATATATATATATATATATATATATATATATAAAAATATTAAAAACTTATGTTTGGTTCGGTTTAAACCGAAATTTCAGAATGCTAAACCGAACTGATCCGAAAAAATTCTGGTTTTCAATATTTGCATCTACACCGAGACCGAAGCCGTTAAAAATCGATCAAAACTGACCAAATTATCACGGTTCGGTTCGATTATTCTATTTGGATTCGGTTTTGCTCACACCTACCATGCGGACAGACAAAAATATCATATATTCTTAACAATTATATCATTTTTTTTTTACACTGTAATTTGAAAGTATATTTTTTATTGAATAAAAGTATCATTTATACCGAATAAAAGTATGGTTATCCACACATACGGACGTCCGCACATGAGATCACCTAATAATTAAAAACAAAAGAGAGATTCTACGGGTGTGCATCGATTGATCGGTTTAACCGACCAATCGAAAATTTTCAAATCCAAAACCAAACAGAACGTATTTTTTTGAATCGAATCGAACCAATTTATAATTTTGGACCGATCGAAAATCGAACCGAAAAACCGATCGATTTCGATCGGACCGAAAAACTTAAACATATTTTTATTTTAATTATTTAATTATTATATAAAATATATAAATATATAAAAATAATAATTTCGATTGGATTGACACCTGAGAGATTCAACTTACAATATTCGGAGTCGGGTTCGGATATAGACACGCAAACAGTAAAATTGGTGGAAATATCAAATTTTAGCTCTCAGAGTTCTTTCTATGTTCTTGCCCTAGTACCCAAATCGAAATAAGATAGATTCGCATTTTGTGTGGTTAATTATCCGCTGTTGCTAGCCGATCGATTAACACGAGTCCCGCTGTTTTTTTTTTTGGCTTGAATTCTTTACCACTTTACGATATCATCCTTTTCGTTCGATTTCTAATTGATCAATCAACCGTGGAAGAATTCTGAAGTGAAATAGAAGGGGCGCAATATGTCGCGGCTGTGGACGAGAGTTGTAGGGATATTCAGCAATCGAGCATTTGTCGGAATGGACAAAACCGGAAATCGATACTTCACCAGGACTGAGGAAATCGACGGTATAAGTGAGTGCCTCCATCTTCTTCACTCTTTTAATTCTGCCTCAGTGTGTAAACACATGTATGTAGAATGTGTGAATTCTCTTAAGCTGATGATGCTGTTAAGTATGCGTTTGCAACCACGTTGTTATTTTTTATTTGTATTTTATAATTACGGAGGTAGGGGTGAGTTCGTTTTTGCCTATATATTAGCTTATTGAGCGTGTCAGATATTTTTTCTGGATTCTGCCTACATCATTTACCTTCTTTAGATTTCTGGTCTTTCCATGCTTTTTTTGTTGAGTGTGATTTCTTTGTCATGTGATAGTTTTTTGTTTAGCCGTTTTGGGTTAGATGTTGTGCAGCTCGTAGTTGTTCTTTCATGTTACTTGGTCGAGTTGTTGGTGGTTATTAATTGAGGTTTCTAGGGTATCTGCTAATATGTCATGGTTTTTCTTCTTCAGTTATTCGGACAATGACTTGACTTGCATTTAGATTCCTTGTATATTTATTTCTGCGTTTACCCAGATAAATGCGTAGTAGCAATTGGTTCACTTTACTTGTTCCAAGCCATACGGTCAAGTAAACAATATTTTCCTAAGCATTCTAGATTTCTGCTCGTTGTATTATCTTGTCAGCTTGGAAAGTTTTGGTGCATAAGCAATAAATTTTGAGTTATTCGTGTTACTGAGTATTTGCTTGAACACAACTTTTTGCTTGTTTTTATTCATCAGTGAAGGAAAAAAGGTGGGTAATATTTAAAGGAGACCAGGATCCCACGTCCATTCCGGGTATGTTTTATATACCCACATTTGACCCATTTGAGTTATTGTACTGCTCACTGGTCCCTGATTATGGTTATTTTAAAATCATTGGTGAAGTTTAAGGCACTTGTTTTTTCTCCAGATCATTATGTTTCAAATTACAGAACCATTTGTTTTGGCGCTTCACTGGTTTAGGATTCTAATTTTTTTCATTTTTTTAATACCAGAGTTATTTCTATCATTTGTTTGTACTTTGAACCCTATGGAAAATGAGGAATTTGGGGTGGCACAGGTGTCAAACCTTGAACCCTTCATATGCGGTGAAAGTTAGATACTAAGAGTTGATTTCAATGCCCAAAACAGGACTCTGTTCAGCTTATTTCATTTATCGCTATCTTTGTTTCTCATTCACTTTAGATCTTTCTCTGTAATTAGAAATTATTTATGTTTCAGTAGTTTTGCTGTAGTTGAATGGATCTGTTGGCTGAATGGGCAGCGTAAAATAGCTCCAACACCAGAGGTACGACAGACATTCATTATTTCTTTATAGAGGATGTGGTCTCTCCTATGCAATAATATTTAGTGTTAAACTGTTAATTGAATTCCTAAATTCTGGAAAAGGCTGGTTGAGAATACTTTCTTTTATATATATACACTTAATTCAAGCCCTTCAAAACTTTATCCGGGTAGTGTATTCTACTTCGTTCATGTAGCATCTGATAGATTCTTGATTTGTGGAGTAAAATCTCAACTTTGTTGTATTCTTCTAATTACTTTCTTCCAAAATATCCTATCCTGCATGGGTATTTACGTAGTCAACTTTTTATTATTCGTGATGGGTAGGCATTTATTCTAGCTGAAAATACATTTCCATGATATCTGAATCAATGATCAATTACTTGATTGTCCTTTTTAGCGCCTTGTTTCCTTTGTCTGAGTTGTGATTTAAACATCAAGAAATCATGTCATTTGGGTTTAAAGATATGAAATTAGTGACACTTACGAGCCACTCAAGCTGTCAAGCATAGGTAGAAGCAGAGTTCAAGCTTGTTAATCTTGTGACTAACAACGTTTGTAGCATTTTTATGCACATTAAACATCAGTGAACTCAAACAAAATTACTTTTGTTTCTTACGTTTTGCAACAATCTCTGTCAGCAGCTGAATTTTGATTGAGAAATGATAATTTTTTGGCTTGCTTTACAGGAAATGGCTCAGCTGGAGGCAAGGAGGGAACGTGTCAAAATGAATGTTGCTTGTGAGTTACTAGTATTCATATTTGACATTAGTCTTTACTTTTCGATAAGATTCCTCCTACTTGAATGCTTGATAATTACTGAGGCCTCTCAAGTATGTATCAATGAGAACTTCTCCAACTGATCATCAAACCATTAAAAAAGCTAAAAAGAATTGTAGCTGACGACCCCTTCTTACTCACAGCACTTGTGATTCCTTAAAAACTGATTTGGCCTTGGTACACTTTGATTTCTTTTTCGTTTGTCCTTACTCCTTATCTTCATTATGGAGTCATGGCATCACGAGCGATCAGCATGCTACAATGTTTACTGTGATTGTCTTGTACTATTTCTTCCTCTCACCAGAATTTTGACACATATATATGGTAGTTTCTCTGTCCAAATATTACTGTTAAGGATTCAAGTGAGAGAGTAGTTACTGTTGTTTCGTTCTATTGATGTTGTCAAATTCTACTCGTTAGAAGAAGCCCTTACTTGTTTTGATTGTGTTTGGTACCAGTTCTCAGAAAAGAAGAAGAAGAAAGGAAAGCTATGAAAGGCAAGCCCTCGAAAATTGGTGAGTTGCCCCCTACTTTTACTTCATCATGAATGAAAAAAGGCTTCTTCTAGTTATACGATTTATGTGCTTACTAATTTCAATGTATGTTAACAGGGAAAGATGCTGGCCCTGACTTGGAAAGTTTTATTCAACAGTTACCTACTGATTCAGATGGTATGGAACGCTTCCTACTTTTGATTGGTTTGTCTTTCCTAGTTACGAACTACATCGTCATGGCAGCAAATTAGATTCTTCTTCTTGCCTACTGGGACATTAAGTTCAAACAATCAGATGGCATGCTTGCACATGTTATACACCTAATTTTTGTAGTTCTTATTTCTTACTGTTATTCTCTTTTGCAAGTATTCTTCTGAATGCTTTTCTTTTGTACCGAGTACATTGGTGTTAAACTATTGTTGATTTGATGCCACTGCGTAGGGAAGAATATTAAGATTCATTAAATAGGAGATATGTTTGCTAAAAGGAAAGAAGTTCTAGTTTGTTGTCTTCAATGGATTCATATCACTTCACGTGTTTTTCTTTTCTTTTCTTTTTTTTTTCCATTTTTTTTGGAGCAAAATATCAGCTCACATGTTATTATAGCAGCAACAAACACCTTTAATGTGCATGCTTTAAGTTCAATACTAAAATCTGAGCTTAAGGTGCAGAATTTGCTCATTACTTAAATGTAATGAGCATGAGTTTTCTCAGAGTTCCCTTTATATCATTGCACAATGATAGTTGAGAAGGAACATTCTAATCGTACCTAGGTTTACTATTTCTTGTTGATGGGGTCTATTTCCTGCTGCATCTATAGTATGCTTTTGTGCTCAATTGTTATTTATTTCCTTGATAGGTAACAAAATTGAAGAAGCGTCAGACTCCAAGGATGTGAGGAGGTTAGTATTCTACCTCATAGCATGACCTAAGTTGATTAAAACCTTCAACATCCATCAATGTTGCTATGCAAAGTCTTATCACCATACTCTGATACAATAACATCAATTCTTCATTGTAATTACAGTGATAAGGGCTTTGAAGAATCTCGTGAAAAGAAAGAAGAGCCGGAGTAAGTTGCTACAATAGTCCATATAGATAGTCTTGAGACATGATCACATGTTCCAGTATCATATTATGCGAAAAAAGATAGGAAGGTAGTTTCTTGAAGTTAATTTTTTGGAGTTGGGTTTCAGATCGTCGGAGCCTACGGGATCTGGTGAATCGTTCCGACCGGGGACATGGCAGCCACCAATGTGAGTCACAATTTCACACCTAAACTCAACTACAACTGTGGGAGAATACTTCAATACTGTATCGGATACTTTTCGAGTGCCATTAGATCCATCATAGAATTTTGATTGAGTTTCTTGCTTGAGGATTCAGCTACTTTTGTTGCCGGAGATAAGGCTATTGCATTACGCCTCTTTTATTTAATCTTAGTAATAATTCAAAATTTATTGCTTCCAATACTTCGTAATTGAAATTATTGAATTATTACTTGGAATTTTTCCTTCTGAAGTAGTAATTCTGTTTTAGCTTTCTGACGCGGGACCTGTTGAATTGGATACAAATTATCATCAAAAACAAAGATTTGGTTGCAAAATTTCCTGCTTTTTGTTTTATTTTCTTTACGTTTATGTGCATGTCCGCGAGCGTGTGTTTTGGATGAAGCCCTGTTGGTTATCCCTTTCAATGTATAATTGTTGATAAATATTCAAAGCACAACGTTTTCTTATTGAAATCTTATTCGAACCAATTAGTCAATTACCATGCATACATCTTTAGAGACTTGGTTTAGGCATCTCCAACCCTCTGCTTTTTTTTACGATTAAATAAGAATTTTAAATTAATAATTTTTAATCTTATTAAGAAGTAAATTTTATTTAAATTAATGCAAAATAAATTTGGGCCCAATCCATTTAACTAAAATTTATTTGTTTAAGCATAGTAATATGGAAACTTTAAAAAAAAGTTGTTTAATCTAAGTAACATGTAAAATTCAAAATCAATAATCCAAAAAAAATGAAAAAAAAAATCTTTAAACCAGTTTATTAAAGCCTTAAAATTAATTAAATAAAGAAAATGGGAAAGAGTAGCATGCTTGCTTGAAAAGTTGGGCTCAAAAAAATATAGGCCTAATGAAGTTTCGGACCCCGTCGGGTCTGTCCATAACTATCAAAAGCCCGTCTGGCTTGGGCGGACCCAATTTTTTTTAAAGTGGTGTTTCGGGTTTGATTGGATTACAATTTTTTCAGCCTAATGAATTTTAGGCCTAGCTCAACCCAACACGATTTTTTGGGAAAACCTGATGGGCTCTAATCGGACCGGTCCAGCTCGTCCATTTTCCATCTCTACTCCACTAAAGTCTCTATAAGTCTGTCTGTCACACCCAATGCACAATCAAAGGTAGCGACTATGAGTAACCATAAGTTTAATATATATATATATATATATATATATATATATAATTGAGTTCCGGTAGTATTCGGTCATTAGGTAGTATGTATTACTCAATGTAGAGCACACATCACACGTTTTGAACATTTGGACGCACCATGATTTGACACGTGATAGTCATTTTTTCATTTTTTAAAAAATTTTCGCAAGGGAAAAATAGGGACACAATTCAACCTCCTCATCTTCCTTCTTCTTCTTCAATTTTTTTAACGACGACGACGGTGGATAGTGACGGCGACGGATGGACTACAGCGACACGAACAACAAGTAAAATAAATAATTATTGCCAAAACAAGTTCATGCATATAACAAAACATAAATATGCATGTGTGGCCAACGAACGTTGTGGGTGCGAGAGCGCGAGTTAGGGGTATGCTAGCGCGCACTGGAAGCGCGAGGATGCATTGTGCGCCAGCGTTATCACGAAACATACTCATGCATATAACAAAATAATTTCATACATATAACAAATATAAACATGCATGATGGTCAATGGGTGCTGGGAGTGCACGAGCGTACGCTAGGCATACGTTTTCAACATACATTAAAATCGAAAACTCACATGCATGATTGTGTTCAACTATATGCATGATTTATTTTCTGTATCAAATAACAAATCAAATTACTAATCTACCTTTACTGTAGCGAAATCAGTGAAAAAAGTTTACAAAATCCGAAAAATCTCCACTATAAAATTTATGAGATGAGTAGATGAGATTGAGTACTGCATACTATCTAAAACTTAGATACTATATGATCCCAATTCTATATATATAAGGGATGGTTCACGTGAGAATGAAATATTGGTGAGAATGAGAATGCAACATTTAACGATAAAGTTGTTGCCCTAAATGTATAAATTTGTGCACCAAATTCGTGCAACAATTTTATATTATCACTTTATATGTTAAATTTGATAACAAATTTATACATTTAGTGCAACAACTTTATACGTTAAATTCTTCTCATTTCTCATATTTGCGTTCTCATGATCCATCCCATATATATATATATATATATATATATATGTGCAAACTCGTGTCACATTACATATCTAATAATTATAGACTTGTTTCACCAAAATATCCTTAATTATGACTGATTGCAAATTGATACTAAAACTTTTTAACAGACTAACACTTCTGTCTTGAAGTAAATTCAATCATCTTTTTTCTTTCTATCCCAAAAAAATTAAAATGACATGAAAACAAATATTTGAAGAAAATTAATTACGATATGAATACATGTATCTTATTTTCTTGACGAATACACATTCTATCTTCAGTTAAAACATAGAAGAACATGCAAGAAACAATGAACATGACGCAAATTAATAAAATTCAAACAAGTTAAACATACCGGCTCTCAGAAAAAAAATAGTTAATATACCAAAAAAACATCTATTAGAAGCTGATCCTATATACATATATAGATGATAGCATTTCACCAATTTATGAATTATTGTCATTATTTGTAATCGTAATTTATATCATGCTTTTTAAAATAATATATATGAAATGTAGCTTCTAGGCTTATACACTCAACATAAGCTAGAAGACGAGTTGTGAAAACAAAGTTAGTCATACTCAGCTCAGTTCCATTCCATGCACATCTCTTCATCCCAATTAATGAGAATGACGAGGGTTTTTCGTGGGTTTTTGTTTCTTATTCAGATATAGACATTCAAACTCTCCATTTGCTATATATAGATTGTCGTCATGTACTGTTCTTAGTCATCCTCTTCCATGTTCAGAGCTTGCAGGCGCCGCTTCGCTTCAACGCTCTCTTCTTCACTCAACCGTCCTTCTCCAACCTTCCTCAGTAATTCGACGCCTTCAGCTGCCAGCTGCCGATCGATACCTTCTTCTGCTCCGCAGTGGAGCCACAGAGTTGACTGGCGGTCACCGGTCAGTCTAAGAGCTCAGATAATTAGGACTGCTTCCCTCGAGCGAAACATCGCTACAATGGGTAGGATTGAGTTCTTATTTTTCTTTTTCATTCACTGCGTGATGTCGAATTCGTACCGTCATTTTGATTTTGATGTAATTTTGTTTGGAACAACAAACAACTGATGATCAACTTTCAGTGACTTGCAGGACACTCTAGGTTCGTATCTTTTTTTTCTAGACTGCATTGATACATGTAGTCACACTTCCGTTTCCTTTTATGTAGTGACTAGTGAGGAGTTTGACCAAATGAGTGATGAATATATGTATGAATATTGAATAGTTAAGTTTTTCTTCAACTGGTTCTCATCATGATGCTTTTACATTGTTTTAAGGTTGACTTCGATAAAACTATTAGAATATGATTTTCATGGATATAAACCGCTATATATTAATTATTGACCAAAAGATTGGCATATTTTTTCTATGTTATTCCTTTTACTAATCATTCTTAAAGAATTTTGTTAGGGTTTCGTGTTGAGTATATTAACCCTGCAAAAATATGCCAATCTATATATAACCTTTGCATGCTAGGTCTCTTTGGTATTGGATGAAGGTGTCCTGTTCTTTTTCATATTGGTATCTGTTTAAGATGCAAGCTGTGACTATTTGATTCATTTTTCTTGTTTGCAGTTGGTATGTTATATTTAGAAATAATATAGCCTCATATATTATTGCTGTAATGGGTGTTCATAAGGTTCATCAATTCTTGCAGCTTCTGAACATCCTTTCAAAGGAATTTTATCTGGTCTTCCCAAGCCTGGTGGAGGTGAATTTGGAAAATTTTATAGCCTTCCTGCCCTGGATGATCCTAGAATTGGTATGGACTCGTTTACAAACCATTTGATCTCCAGTCTTTTCTTTCAGCTTTTGATGCACCGTGCGTATATAAGAAATTACTACAATCTACTTCTTGTTCTGACCTTTTAATATCCCGAGCATTTTTCTACTTTCTAAATATCATGAATTAAACCATACCATTGATTTCATCATGTTCGACACATATGCCCACATTCGTCGGGTTCATGCTTGATGTTTTCTATGATCTCCCACTGTATGTTTCCTCAATTTAAACTTCCATTGCTGCAGACAAACTTCCATACTCAATCAGGATACTTCTAGAATCCGCTATAAGAAATTGTGACAACTTCCAAGTCAATAAGGAGGATGTCGAAAAGATCATTGATTGGGAAAATTCTGCGCCTAGACAAGTTGAGATTCCCTTTAAGCCAGCTCGGGTTCTTTTGCAGGTAAGGGGCACACAGGCTTGGTTCTGTATATACTGGAAATTCTTACATCAGTCTCCTGGACGTTTGAATTTTTCTTTAACTTGACTTAATTTTGTTTTGTAGGACTTTACTGGGGTTCCTGCTATGGTCGACCTTGCTTCTATGAGAGAGGCAATAAAGGACCTTGGTAATGACGCAGACAAGATTAATCCTCTGGTATATGGATTTCTGCTGTTCAATTATCACCTTGTAACATATTGGAGGTAGCAACGATTTAGCTTATGATGCCTAAACACATAGTACCATGATATTCTTGGTTCTATTAAATTGAAGAATCTAGTTTATGCATGGATAAGAGGATAAGAAAATTGCATTGCTTGCATGTCTAACTGACATTTTACTGACAAAAACAATATGATTTGCCTTGATCTATGCTGTAATATGTAACAATTATGTTCTGCCCAGGTTTCTGTCGACCTTGTAATTGACCACTCAGTTCAAGTTGATGTGGCAAGATCAGAAAATGCTGTGCAGGCCAACATGGATCTTGAATTCAAGAGAAACAAGGAGCGGTTTGCTTTTCTTAAATGGGGATCCACAGCCTTCCGCAACATGCTAGTTGTTCCGCCTGGTTCTGGTATTGTCCATCAGGTATAATTTTCTGTTTCTTTGTAATGGTCTACTCTAAAACTTGGACAAGGTGTATATAACTCAACTGGTCCTGAATATCTGCATGATCTCAGGATGTATAGATCGTTAGTACATTATGCAATTCCTTAACTGCTACAAAATTTTCCAGGTTAATCTAGAATATCTTGGGCGGGTTGTTTTCAACACCGAAGGTCTTTTATACCCTGATAGTGTTGTCGGGACAGACTCTCATACAACTATGATTGATGGTTTGGGTGTGGCTGGATGGGGAGTTGGAGGAATTGAAGCCGAGGCAGCGATGCTTGGCCAGGTGCCAATTTTATCTTGCTTGAGATATTTATATTTTCTAGATGGCCTATGGCATAGACAAGATCACTATAGGCAGTCTCAGCCTCTACCCCCAGTTTAATGTCACTTGAGACTGGAGTCTTGTATATCCCTTTTTATTTCTCTTTAAAAATCTTCTTAAATCCTAGCTATCTTATACAGTTTGGCATTTATTGAAATTTAAACATTTCTAGTTATTTAGGATTGTTTTTCACTCTTTCAGAATTTTGGTTGTAAGATATAAATTATATTTAATATTATCTTTGTTGGGTTGCTAATCCTGGAAATTTGGTAGCCGATGAGCATGGTTCTGCCTGGTGTTGTTGGTTTTAAGTTGTCCGGAAAATTATGCGATGGAGTAACTGCAACTGATTTGGTGTTAACTGTGACCCAAATTTTGAGAAAGCACAGTGTGGTTGGAAAGTTTGTTGAGTTTTATGGTAAATCTCTTCTCCGTAATGCTTTAGGAGTTCCTTTTGCTTCTCTTCACATTAATATATCCTTTTTCATCATATATAGGTCAAGGCATGAGCCAGCTATCCTTAGCTGATAGAGCAACTATTGCAAATATGTCCCCCGAGTACGGAGCAACAATGGGATTCTTCCCTGTGGATCATGTAACTCTACAGTACCTAAAATTGACTGGAAGAAGTGATGAAATGGTTAGCTGGAGATTCTTTTTGTATCATATTCTGTGTTAAGAATGTATCCATGGTTCTGATTCTAGTTGCGACATATTCACGTCACTTTGATAGGTGGCAATGATTGAGGCCTATTTACGTGCAAACAATATGTTTGTGGACTACAATGAGGTAAGTCCTTTCAACTTATCCTGTCTTGCTCTCAGTTGATGAAGTTATATGGTATAAAAATGAGCTCACTGGAATGATACTCGTGGTACAGCCTCAACAAGAGAGAGTATACTCATCTTATTTGGAGTTAGATCTTGCTGATGTTGAACCCTGTATTTCAGGACCCAAAAGGTGTTCTTGTTAGAAAGTCTAAATGCCCCTACTTTGCACATAAAAAGTTATGTTGCTTGGCTCATGTATTCTTGCTCTGTGACATTAGGCCTCATGATCGGGTTCCTCTAAAAGATATGAAGGCGGATTGGAATTCTTGTCTGGACAATAAAATTGGGTTCAAGGTAGCATTTAGACTTTGACAGTTTCTTCATCCATATGTGATGAATATTTTGTACATCAAGTAAATTGAACCACTCTGGCACTCGTTTCAAACAATTGAATTTCAATTCATACTTTATTTTTCCAGGGGTTTGCTGTGCCAAAGGAAGAGCAGGAGAAAGTTGTAAAGTTTTCATTTCATGGACAGCCTGCAGAACTTAAGCACGGAAGTGTTGTTATAGCAGCTATCACAAGTTGCACAAACACGTCGAACCCAAGTGTGATGCTTGGAGCCGGTCTTGTTGCAAAAAAGGCCAGTGAACTTGGATTAGAGGTTGGTATTGTGATCATGATATCCATGTTTAGTGATTAGCTTTTCCTGAGGGGTATGATGATTATTGAACAGGTGAAACCATGGGTAAAGACGAGTCTCGCCCCAGGTTCTGGAGTTGTAACAAAATATTTACTACAGAGGTATAAACTTGAGCCTTTGAATCGTGGCATACACCATCCTTTCTCCTCCTCTGTGGTACTACCTGGTGTTAGGCACTGAATTTTGTTTATGACCTCTTGTAGTGGCCTTCAAAAGTACTTGAACCAGCAGGGGTTTCATATTGTTGGCTATGGTTGCACAACTTGCATTGGTAACTCTGGAGATCTTGATGAATCAGTTGCCTCTGCTATAGCTGAAAATGGTATGTCATTTCTCTCTTTTTGTTTGTTCATTTCTTGGCTCTACTTTCATTTGGGTTTGTTGCTTCGTATCTATGAACTTCTTGATAATTATTTCCAGACCTTGTCGCTGCTGCTGTACTTTCTGGAAATCGGAACTTTGAAGGCCGTGTTCATCCTCTGACTAGAGCAAACTATCTTGCCTCACCTCCACTGGTTGTGGCCTATGCACTTGCTGGCACGGTATGGTTCGGATCTATGTTATGCTCTTATTTTTATCTTGGTATTGACAATCTTCAACTGGAAAGAAAATTTTGACCGACTTTCTAGCTGTTGCAACTAAAACTATAATGGAAGAGAGTTATAAGGTTTTCATTGTTAAATCGTTTAATTAGTGTAAGACTAAAGAGCGTGTCGGTATACATTCTATAAACCAAAATATAAAAGGCACCTATCTCCCTACTGTATACATTCTTTCCTGACCCAGTCTTTAAAAAAAATTCAAATTACCAAGTAACAAAAGTATGTTGTACCTACTTAGTACTACTTAGTTAGAGGAGGTGATGTGGAGAGTGTTGAGTTTACTTTTGTTATTTTCTGAACTTTTTTAGTTGTGATGAAGTTTGAAGCCCTTGTTTAGCTATCACACACCCTGTTCACTTTTCCAGGTTGACATTGACTTTGAGAATGAACCAATTGGAACTGGAAGAGATGGAAAAAGTGTTTATTTCAAGGATATTTGGCCTACTAGCGAAGAAATAGCTGAGGTAATATGATTTACTTGACTCATACAATATCAAATCATGGCTTCCTCTTCTCATTGTATACATCATTAAAAAGAAATACTTGTGTACGTTGTTCAGTCTAGTGTACTTCCTGAAATGTTTAAGAGCACATATGAAGCCATCACAAAGGGCAACCAGTTCTGGAATCAATTATCAGTTCCTTCATCGAGTCTTTATGCATGGGACGACGAGTCGACATACATCCACAAGCCACCGTACTTCAACGGCATGAGCATGGACCCACCTGGCCCCCGTCAAGTAAAAGATGCTTACTGCTTACTGTTATTCGGAGATAGTATCACCACAGATCATATCTCTCCAGCTGGGAGTATCCACAAGGATAGTCCAGCTGCAAAATACTTGATGGAGCGGGGAGTTGATCGGAAGGATTTCAATTCTTATGGCAGCCGCCGTGGCAATGACGAAGTGATGGCTAGGGGAACCTTTGCCAACATTCGGATCGTAAACAAATTGTTAAATGGAGAAGTTGGCCCTAAGACCGTCCACATTCCCACAGGGGAGAAACTCTATGTTTATGATGCTGCAATGGTACGTATGCCTTGATTTTAAGAAGACAATGCTTTTAATTTCTTGCATGTGTAGCGATTTCGTAGATACAACATGACAAAATTTGCTCAATTCTACCAAAAAAGGAAAAAGCATGTAAAAATATGAGTTTCTGAAGCCACCATGTCTATCCCACATCGGCTTGGTAAATGATCCTACTTACTAAACTTATATAGCCCCCTGTGTATTGCCCCGACTCTCTATTAACTGGTGTACATGTTTTCAGAGATACAAGTCCGCTGGGGAGGATACCATTGTGCTGGCTGGAGCAGAATATGGAAGTGGTAGCTCTCGCGATTGGGCGGCCAAGGGGCCGATGCTCCAGGTCAGTGTTACTTGAATTTGCGTTGGTTTATTCAGTTGGCAGTAACCTTTTACTGGTAAATTAGGGTGTAAAAGCTGTGATTGCGAAAAGTTTTGAGAGGATTCACCGCAGTAACTTGGTGGGGATGGGCATCATTCCACTTTGCTTCAAGACCGGTGAGGATGTAGAAACTCTTGGTTTGACGGGCAATGAGCGCTACACGATAGAGCTTCCATCGAAAGTAAGCGAGATAAGGCCGGGACAAGACGTTACTGTGACGACTGATGATGGAAAGTCTTTTACATGTAAATTGCGGTTTGACACAGAGGTACGTACACATACATTCTCTGTTTATCTGATTTCTCATGTATAAGTAGAATGCAGAAAGCAGAACGGTTGATGATTTCTGGGCCAATTCTTAATTAAACTTGAGTTGAATGAAGAATCCAAGTGTTGATGGGTTGAATTGGTTGCGCAGGTTGAGCTGGCATACTATGATCATGGAGGCATTTTGCAATATGTCATTAGGAATCTAGCCAACTAGGCATGTGGTTCCTTGAGATTTTCTCGTCTTGCAGAATATCAAAATCTCGTGCTGTCTGTGTTTTATGTTTTTTGAAGCAAGTGAATTATATACAGTTGTTAATTAGGGTGGTCTTGACATTATCGACTTGAATGTGGCCGAGAGGTCACAGGTTCGAACCCCACCAAACGCCTCTATGGGTTTGAGCTTGTCACACCTGATTTTCCAAGTGTAGTTTACCTGTCCTGTGTTGTTTGCGTCTATGCACGCGTATGACTCGTGCTACTGAGTTTACCCGTCGTGAGTTTACCCTAAGGTAGCGGCTGCGGGTTCCCCATGATACCAAAATAAAATAAAATAATAATAATAATTGTGCCTTAACATTATGAAAGATTATGGACTAAATTAGGATATATTAGATATATAGGGGTTTTAGTTAATTAATTGTTGGACTATTAATTAATTAAAGCAAACTAAAGAATAAAAGCCCATATAAGTTAGGGCTTTAATGTGCTGCTCTATTTAATATAAATAGAGATAATTATTCTTTAGATTATACACAGAAAATCATTCTTAGAGAAATACCGTTAAATTCATTCAGAGATTTCTTGGCTTTCTCTGGTTGAACTTTGTACTGAGGGATTGTTCCTGCATCGGATTTGTATACACGTGGATACCATAGTTGTGGATACAACCTTACAGGATTGATAGGAAGCATTGCATGTAATATCCCGTTTTTTCTACAAATTGATTTTTAGAAGAATTCTTGAATTTATAATTTAAGTTGATTCGCTCCCGGTAAGAAAAAAAAATTATAGATTTTAAATTCCAACAACAAATTTATGAAAGTTTTAAATCAAAGTCGGATTTACAATGATCTATCTGCAATTATATGACTACGTGGATTTATTTAAATTCGCATTAATGTTTTAAAGAAAGACGATGTTGATTTAATGATCTTGAAATTCTAAAGTGAAACTGGATGACATTTGAGTTGTAGTCATTTATAAAAATGAGTTGAATTAATGATTCAACTGGGCCTTAATTTTTTTTTAAATTTAAGTGTTGGGCCAAAATTCTAAGTTTGTTAATTACAGAAGCCCAACAATTTCAAGAAGTAAGATATTTTTCTTTGATCAAGATTAATTAGCTTAACAAAGATTAAGAGTACACGGTTCTTCCCTTCTCCATGTCGCCTGATTTCATCTTTAAATTCCAGCACCATATCTGTTGCCCAAACAAGAGATTTCATACCAATTAATTCTTTATATTCCCCCACCATTTCTTCCACCCAACCCCAAAAGCTTGGAGTCCCTACAGACGGTATTTCTCCTCATAAGAAAATTTGGGATCATTCTTTTTCTTAAACACAACAAGTTCCTAATCGAAATTATTTCTTGTGCAGAACAGTAAGACAGCAAAATCCACACCCAAAGATTTTAATATTCCACATGTGCTTATTTTCGACAGACAACAATCACAACAAAGTTCATTTCTTCAGGTTCCATCTTTAACTCAAATCCTATCTCCCATATCCAGTTGTACACATATAACTTTGTTGATGAACAATTTCCCCAAGAACCAAACTAATTACAGCAGAGAACCATCGTACATAAATTATTTTCCACAGCAATCCAGCACAAATTCAACACACACAGATACATTGACTTACATATTATGTGTTCTACAATAGAAATCAATATAAGATATGAACAAGGGCTTAGTAATCTTGCAGATATGAACTTACAAATTTCATCTAATAAGAACATAATTATGAAATTATGTTTTGCTCTTTCCTACTATGTAAATTTTGGTTGTGTGCGTAGCTGCTGTTGTTGTTTGAGTGAGACGAGCGAGGGAGATCGGCGGCGGGATGGTGACAGCGGCGAGGTTGCTGTCGGCCGTTCAGCCAAGAAGAGAGGAGTGAGAGAGCAAGGATGGATGGCGATGCTGGGGGCAGGGCAGCGATGCTGCTGCCGTGATGGTGGTGGCTCGCGGCGGCCTTGTTGCCGAAAATAGGAGAGGTGCAAGAGATGGGTAGAGCAAGATGGGGGGAAGAGTTAGGAGAGAGAGACGAAGGTGGGGCAGCAACATCGGGGGGATGTTCGGTAGACAGAGAGGGAGGATGGGGCAGAGAGAGGATCGACGACGGCGATGGAAGGCAGGAAGGAGAGGGAGTCGGCGGTGGCGTGAAAATCGAGAGGGGGTCGGTGGCAGCGTGAAAAACCGAGAGGAGAGGGGTGGTTCGATTTCGAAGATAAAGAGACGGGGTGAGTGAGAGGAGATGCGAGAGAGAGATGATGGCTGCCGAGGTTGCCGGATTCCGGCACTGAGGCGACGGTGATCGCGAGGAAGAAGAAATGGGGGAGTTCTATTTGGGTCTATTTAAGAGAGTGACGGGTTTGAGTGAGAGGAGGGTGGGGTGGACGAGAGAGGAGATACGTGAAGGAGGAGTTGGATGGCGGCGCAACGTCGCCGGATTCCTCCGGCGGCGGCGGCGACGTGAAGAAGAGGAATAGGGGTGGGAGGATTTCTGGAGAAAGGGGGGGAGGGACCGAAGAGAGAGAGATAGTGAGTTTATGATTGAGAGAGTGTGTGTGTGTTGTGGTGTTTGTTTTTATTTTATTTGTTTTTGATGGGCTCTTTTAATTTTAGTTTTTGGGCTCAAAATTTTGTGGGCTTATCACCCTAATGGTGTTATGTTTTAAATTTTAGGCCCTCTTACATAAAAGAATTTTTGATTATGAGTTAAAATTATTTCGAATCTTAATTTAAGTTTTGACTATTTAAATGTTGAGAATAGCATAATTAATTTAGTTATGCAAGTAAATATTTAAGAGAATTATCATGTGATTATTTGATTTATGCAGTACATAAGTGATTTTAGACTTGATTGAGTTTATTGTTCAAAATAATAAAATTGCTTGATTATATGTGCATCATGAAATAGTTTACTTGAAATAAACTAAAGTTTTGTATACTTTCGTAATAAAAAGTATTTTGATAATTTGATTTTTCAAAATCAAATTAAGCTTTCAAAGTCAAAGTCGAGTAAGGGTATTGTTGGTGCCCTTAGCCGAGAGATTAAATTTCAAGATTTAATTTGAAATTCTGAAAACCCGGGTGTAGCGAATCTAGTTAGGAACGTGATGACAATTATGATAGATGTTAAGGATGGTTTTTAGGACTATGATTTAAGTTAAGGACTTATCTTGTAGGCCCTACAGAAGAGGATACTTAGGATTCGACCAACCCTTTTCAGATTGCTTGGATTTTGCTACAATAAAGGTGGGTTTTTATTTTCCAAAGTATGTTATGAGTTATTGAACTCTAAATGTTTATGCAAAATGCAAATGAATATCCATGTTATAAATGTTTTAACTCTTTATTGTATAAAGTGCTCCTATTGTTTAACGATCGGATCTTAATCAGCGTAGCGATTGGATCGCCCTGGTCAGGGTTAGTGTACACACAAGGGGGTATTGTGGGCTGCTCCCACTTATCTCAGACTGTCAGACTTGGGCTGCTCCCATTTCTGAAACATGCATGGTAGTGGATCTCTGTGGGCTGCTCCCACATCTTCACATTGACAGGCGAAGCACCAATAGATGAGAGACTGAAAATGGATCCATAACTGTTTTTACGTATGCATAAAATGCTTTTAAATATTTCTATGTTATACTGTTCAAAGCATGGATTATTCTTCTAACAAATGGTTTCTGCAAATGTTTTCAAATGGCTAAACCCACTGAGTATATTAGTACTCAGCCCTGCAATTGCTTTTCAAAACCCTTTGCAGATTGAGCGGCTGGTGGAGACGTGCGAGGCTGAGGAAGGGTTGTTGATGTTTCTCCAAAGAATATGTTGATTTACTTTCGCTGTCTTATCTTCACACGGTGAAGACTGTTTTTTGACCATATTAATATTCCTAAGCTGTTTAATCACGAATCTCTTTTGTCATCGCTATTATAGCGATTTTTATTTACATATAATATATGCTTAGTATGAAATGTCATTTTGCATCTCAGACCTTCGAACTTGATCCTGTCAGGGAGATAGTATAAATATTATTTTGGTCATATTTGTTATGTACAATTATGACGTATCTTTTTGCCAAGAATGTGTTGTCCAACTCTAAGGGCACATTATCCATTTATTAAAGAAAGGCTAGTAGTATCGTCACGTAGCTCATTTCTTTATCTCCCGAAAACTGGGGTGTGACATTGCAACCTGTAAGTTTTCTATCTAACGTGTTCATAGGGCTCTTCGCATGCTTAATTATAGATCTAGATTTGTTTATTCCGCTGCGTATCATTAGATGATGTCAAAAATTACCAACAGTGGTATCAGAGCCCGGGGCTCGATTTATAATTAATTCGTGTTCTAATTAATTGTGGATTTCTCAAAATTTTGAATTTCGATTTCTTTTTCGTTTGATTTTTGAAATCAGATTTGAAATTTTGTATGAATTTTGTGTAATTATTTTTTTTAGGACTCGTTCTTCACAGCAACGGCCGCTCGTCTCGAACGGAGCACCACCGAGCAGCCGCTTGTGCGCGTGTCAGGCAAACGACGGCGCGTCGACAGCATCACGACGTTCCTCCTCGTCCTTTTGTGCCTCCCGTCGTAGTTCATTGGGGGCACAAGGTCGACGCGACGCGATGCACTCGCGCTCATCGCCGCCGCGATGTGGCTGTTGCAGAGGGCGACGCGTTCGAGCAGACAGCGGTCGATGACGTGGCACGAGGCGCTCACGCTCGTCGCCGCCGCTTCCCCCTTTTGTGCCTCCCGTCGAGATGCGTGGGAGCATCGGAACGAGAGCGTGGGGAACGAGGTATCACCGAGTGGCGCTTGGTGCGCGTCTGGAATCATCGCCGGGAATCGCGGCGTTGGTGGAACGCGGCGGCGGCGGAAAAGGGCGGCGGCACGACTGTCGCGTGCCCAAAAACCCTAACGAGTTGGGCCGATCCGGGTGTGGGCGGCTGGTTCGTGATCGTCGGGCTTTTGGGCCGTATGCGGCTGGGTCGCGGGCGTCGGGCCTCTGGACCGTCTGCTGCTGGGCCGCGGCTTCTAGGCTGTTTTGGGCCCTCCTTTTAATGTGGCAGCCCACATGGGCTGTTACAGTTTTATAAAAAATGTTTTATTAATTTTGAATTAATAAAATTGAATTTTCAATTACACAAATTATTTTATTAATTAGATTAATAATTTTTAACTTTATTACTATTATTTTTTGAAATAATAGTATTGTTATAAGTGTGTATAGCATATGAGATGGGGAATGAAAGTTCATTTTATTCAAAGAAAAGAGCCCCTATATATACATATGAATAACCCTAATCCTAATAGGATTCTAACCCTAATCCTAATAGGATTCTAATATGCATCTACCATATATAATATATTTACATATATAACACTCCCATCAAGCTGGAGCATAGATGTTAATCATGCCCAGCTTGTTACAATGATAATCAATCCTAACCCAAAATAAATCGAATCGAAAACCTTAAATTTCAACAAATCTCAAACATAATTCAAATCGATCCAAACCGAATCCAACACCAATTAGATGTTGACCCAAACAGTATCCGACAACTCACAAATGTCGACCCAAACCGAATCACACACCAATAAGATGTTGACCCAAAGAGGTATCCAGACAACTCACAAATGTCTCGATCCAAACCGAATCCCACACCAATCGGATGTTGACCCAAACAGTATCCGACAACTCAAAACGTTGAGATGAGCAAACCATAACAAACCAAATTGAATTCCATTAACAAACGTGCTCACGAGCACCAAACATCAAATCTAACAACGGACATATCTCGCATCGCACCGTAGCGACCCAAACAAGTACTCAAACGGACACACGACGTCGGGCGAGTCGAGCAGATTAGCCGGAGCTAATTCGACCACGGACGCGACCATGCGTGCGAAAATCTGCACCGCACGAAACACTCGTTCACACGCGCATCGCTCACCGAACACTGCTCACGCGTGGGCCCCACACGCATCGGCTCGACGACGGACTTCCGACGAAGGTTCGCTTGACGATGGCGCACCTCCTGCGTGCGGAGGTGTCAACCGTGAAGCTCCGAACTCAAATGGGTGGCTTTTCCTTTTTCACCCAAACCCTAATTTCAAAAATTCAAATTCCAAACCCTAGATCCGGGCGTAGCTTTGATACCATGTTATAAGTGTGTATAGCATATGAGATGGGGAATGAAAGTCCATTTTATTCAAAGAAAAGAGCCCCAATATATACATGTGAATAACCCTAATCCTAATAGGATTCTAACCCTAATCCTAATAGGATTCTAATATGCATCTACCATATATAATATATTTACATATATAACAAGTATATAGTTTGATTTTATATTAATTTAGAATTAATATAATCTACTAATGTACATGAATTGATTTTATTAATTTAGAATTAATAAATTTAATCATAATTTTGGACAATAATTTATTAATTAGATTAATAAATTTTAACTTTATTATTATTTTGAAATAATAGTATAAAGTCTGATTTTATATTAATTTAGAATTAATATAATTTACTAATGTACATAAATTAAAGAATTGATATATTAATTAGATTAATAAATCTTATTTGATTATTATTTTAGAAATAATAATACTAAATGAATATTTATATTAATTTGGAATTAATATAAATGCTTACATCCACTTTTAACTAGAGAATTAAATTATTAATTAGATTAATGAATTTATTCGTTGAGCCCTATTTGCTGTTTTTCTGTGATAAGCATGCTATTTTATTTTATGCTTATTTTAACTATAGTAGTAAGAGACCGTTTTTATATTTTGGGTCGGCGGCGCCCAATACTTGTAGTCCATGTCACTATATTTGGGTAGGCGGCGCCCAATATGTGTGGTCCGTATTTTATGCCTGGGTAGGCGGCACCCAGTAATTGTTTTGGATTTAATATTGTATATTAAAATAAACAATTAGTATCACATGTTCTATCCCCACTAAATACAAGTCTTATTTTTGAAACAAAACGTATCGTCCATCATAATTGTTTGAGGCCACTAACCTTTTCGTCCAAGAGTTTTACACCCTCGTGTTTACTCCAAAATCGACAAGGCCATGGCTCACTCATAGATATATGGTTGGCATCGTGTGATGGGGTTGACTTGCTTAATTATTTTGTATCACCCTCGTGATCAAGATAATTAGTGGACACATATTAATTGGATTAATAAACCAAGAATTGAGGACCGTTGTTGCATTCGATTCAAAACCGACTAAGTCACTTCCCTCAAGTTGGAGCATAGATGTTAATCATGCCCGACTTGTTACAATGATAATCAATCCTAACCCAAAATAAATCGTACATACGAAAACCTTAAATTTCAGAAATCTCAAACATAATTCAAATCGATCAACTGAATCCAACACCAATTAGATGTTGACCCAAACAGTATCCGACAACTCACAAATGTCGACCCAAATCGAATCACACACCAATAAGATGTTGACCCAAAGAGGTATCCAGACAACTCACAAATGTCCGATCCAAACCGAATCCCACACCAATCGGATGTTGACCCAAACAGTATCCGACAACTCAAAACGTTGAGATGAGCAAACCATAACAAACCAAATTGAATTCCATTAACAAGCGTGCTCACGAGCACCAAACATCAAATCTAACAACGGACATATCTCGATCGCACCGTGGCTGACCCAAACAAGTACTCAAAGCGGACACATGGCGTCGGCGAGTCGACAGATTGCCGGAGCTAATTCGACCACGGACGCGACCGTCGTGCGAAAATCTGACCGCTCGAAACACTTTGTTCACACGCGCATCGTCACCGAACACTGCTTCACGCGTGGGCCCCACATGCATCGGCCGACGACGGACTTCGAGCGAAGGTTCGTCGGACGATGGCGCACCTCCGTGCGGAGGTGTCAACCGTGAAGCTCCGAACTCAAATGGGTGGCTTTTCCTTTTTCACCCAAAACCCAATTTCAAAAATTCAAATTCCAAACCCTAGATCCGAGCGTAGCTTTGATACCATGTTATAAGTGTGTATAGCATATGAGATGGGAATGAAAGTCCATTTTATTCAAAGAAAAGAGCCCCATATATACAGTGAATAACCCTAATCCTAATAGATTCTAACCCTAATCCTAATAGGATTCTAATATGCATCTACCATATATAATATATTTACATATATAACAAGTATATAGTTTGATTTTATATTAATTTAGAATTAATATAATCTACTAATGTACATGAATTGATTTTATTAATTTAGAATTAATAAATTTAATCATAATTTTGGACAATAATTTATTAATTAGATTAATAAATTTTAACTTTATTATTATTTTGAAATAATAGTATAAAGTCTGATTTTATATTAATTTAGAATTAATATAATTTACTAATGTACATAAATTAAAGAATTGATATATTAATTAGATTAATAAATCTTATTTGATTATTATTTTAGAAATAATAATACTAAATGAATATTTATATTAATTTGGAATTAATATAAATGCTTACATCCACTTTTAACTAGAGAATTAAATTATTAATTAGATTAATGAATTTATTCGTTGAGCCCTATTTTGTTTTTCGTGATAAGCATGCTATTTTATTTTATGCTTATTTTAACTATAGTAGTAAGAGACCGTTTTATATTTTGGGTGGTGGCCCAATACTTGTAGTCCATGTCACTATATTTGGGTAGGCGCCCAATATGTGTGGTCCGTATTTTATGCCTGGTAGGCGGCACCCATAGAATTGTTTTGGATTTAATATTGTATATTAAAATAAACAATTAGTATCACATGTTCTATCCCCACTAAATACAAGTCTTATTTTTGAAACAAACGTATCGTCCATCATAATTGTTTGAGGCCACTAACCTTTTCGTCCAAGAGTTTTACACCTCGTGTTTACTCCAAAATCGACAAGGCCATGGCTCACTCATAGATATATGGTTGGCATCGTGTGATGGGGTTGACTTGCTTAATTATTTTGATCACCTCGTGATCAAGATAATTAGTGGACACATATTAATTGGATTAATAAACCAAGAATTGAGGACTGTTGTTGCATTCAGATTCAAAACCGACTAAGTGACATTATTGTGGTCATCAGCGCAGACTGCAATAATGCAGACTTAAATCGATGCAAACGTCCACGCAATGCTTGGAGGCCTCTTGAGTGATATTATTGTAGTCATCACCGCGAGGCTGCAATAATATTGACTTGGATCTTGGACCACTAAGATTTATATTTATTATAAATCCGTATTTTGCATTTGGGGGTGCAATATATGATAAAATTAGTGGGAGCAAATCAATACAATAAACTCTTGTTTGATTAGTGATACGATTGTGATCTGTGTTTACTTTGTTCTAGTTTGCTATTTCTTTATTTTTCGTTCAGTTACGATGTCGGCTATGTTGTATAAGTGTTTGGTGGAAAAATATTTGTTGATTGGGTCAAACTATCCGGATTGGCTACGTTGCTTGCGCTTGATGCTAAGGACGGATAAGATTGAGTATGTCTTGGACAAACCAATCAGTATCATCCCCGATGAGTGTTCTCCTAAGTATGTCTCGTTTGAAGGTTGCTCATAAGAAGCACATTGATGATTCTATGTCGGCTCAGGGCATCATGTTGACCTCTATGAGTTTGGAACTACAGAGGCAACATGAATGCATGCTACCCTATAAGATGATTCAGCACTTGAAGAGTTTGTTTGCCTCACAGGCATAAACATTAGAGTATGAGATACTCCGGGATCTCTTCAAGTGCACGCTTCATGATAGGAGCAAGGTCTCTGAACATGTTCTGAAGATGATTGGATTGGTTGAGAGGCTGGCGTCGATTGGAACGATTCTGCCAGCCAATGTCTCAACCAATCTGGTTTTACAATCTCTACCTAGTTCATTTGCGAATTTCATTGTAAATTTCAGTATGAACAACACAAAGGTGGGACTGATTGATCTTCATAACATGTTAAAGACTTATGAGTCCTCTACTTCAAATGGCAAGTCTGTACTCATGATGAGTTCTTCTGCTCAATCTTCCAAAGGGAAGAAAAAGCAAAAGAAAAACAAGAAGAAGGCATCAGATGCCTTGAAGCCTAAGAAGAGTGGAGGGGCTCAAAAGAAGAAGCCGACATTAGCAAAGGATGAGTGCCTGTTCTGTCATGAGAAGGGGCACTGGAAGAGAGACGGCCCAAAATTCAAAGCACAAGGTGCAATGGGTAGTAGCTCAGGTATGTTTGTCATTGAGATAAATATGTCTATAAATAATTCACATTCTTGGGTATTAGATACGGTTGTGGCTCACATATTTGTAATAATATGCAGGGCTAAGTGAGCAGGAAAGTGAATCATGGAGAGGTCGATCTACGCTGGGAAATGGAGCAAGAGTTGCTCTGAGCACCGAGGACTTATAGATTAGATCTTCCTCGGATACAAACTAGATTTACATGATCGTTATTTTATTCATGCTATTTCAAAGAATATTATTTCCATTCCTATGTTAAACATTGAAGGGTTTTCCTTCATTTTGGAAACGAATGTTGCTCGTTTTCTCTTAATGGAATGTTTTATGGAAATGTCTTTCTTTCGAATGGTTTATATATGCTTGAATGTGAACGAGATATTCTCAATATACAAAACAAACGACCTAAGCTAAGTATCGAATAATACTACTTATCTTTGGCATTGTAGACTTGGTCATATCAATGAGAAAATGATAGCAAGATTGAGAAAATTAGATTATCTCACACCATTTGATTTTGAATCATATGGTGCTTGTGAATCATGTCTCAAAGGGAAAATGACTAAGAAACCATTTTCTGGGAAATGGTTACGTGCCAAAGAATTGCTAGAGTTAATCCACTCAGATGTGTGTGGACCGTTTCCAACTCAAGCTAAAGGTGGATATTCGTACTTCATAACTTTTACTGATGATTTTTCAAGGTTTAGGTATGTGTATTTGATGAAACACAATTATGAGGCTCTTGATAAATTTAAGGAGTTTAAGTAAGAAGTCAGAAATAACTTGGTAAAGTATCAAGAATCTTCGATCGATCGAGGAGGATTACTTAAGTCGAGAATTTTTGATTACTTGAAATCACATAGTATCCGATCGATCGGACACCATCGGGAACACCACAACTGAATGGTGTATCCGAGAGAAGAAATCGAACATTATTAGACATGGTTCGATCCATGATGAGTTTCACTAGTTCTCTTTATTCCTTTGGGGCCATGCCTTACTTCACGCTCATATTTTGAATAGGGGATGATTCTATGTCGGCTCGTGGCATCATGTCGACCTCATGAGTTTGGAACTACAGGCAACATGAATGCATGCTACCCTATAAGATGATTCAAGACTGAAGAGTTTGTTCGCCTCACGCATAAACATTAGAGTATGAGATACTAGGGATCTCTTCAAGTGCACGCTTCATGATAGGAGCAAGGTCTCTGAACATGTTCTGAAGATGATTGGATTGGTTGAGAGGCTGGCGTCGATTGGAACGATTCTGCCAGCCAATGTCTCAACCAATCTGGTTTTACAATCTCTACCTGGTTCATTTGCGAATTTCATTGTGAATTTCAAGATGAACAACACAAAGGTGGACCGATGATCTTCATAACATGTTAAAGAATTATGAGTCCTCTACTTCAAATGGCAAGTCTCAGATTATGATGAGTTCTTCTGCTCAATCTTCCAAAGGGAAGAAAAAGCAAAAGAAAAACAAGAAGAAGGCATCAGATGCCTTGAAGCCTAAGAAGAGTGGAGGGGCTCAGAAGAAGAAGCCGACATTAGCAAAGGATGAGTGCATGTTCTGTCATGAGAAGGGGCACTGGAAGAGAGACGGCCCAAAATTCAAAGCACAAGGTGCAATGGGTAGTAGCTCAGGTATGTTTGTCATTGAGATAAATATGTCTATAAATAATTCACATTCTTGGGTATTAGATACCGGTCGTGGCTCACATATTTGTAATAATATGCAGGGGCTAAGTGACAGCAGGAAAGTGAATCATGGAGAGGTCGATCTACGCGTGGGAAATGGAGCAAGAGTTGCTGCTGAACGCCTGAGGACTTATAGATTAGATCTTCCTTCGGGATACAAACTAGATTTACATGACTGTTATTTTATTCATGCTATTTCAAAGAATATTATTTCCATTCCTATGTTAAACATTGAAGGGTTTTCCTTCCATTTTGGAAACAGTCGTTGCTCGTTTTCTCTTAATGGAATGTTTTATGGAAATGTCTTTCTTTCGAATGGTTTATATATGCTTGAATGTGAACGAGATATTCTCAATGTACAAAACAAACGACCTAAGCTAAGTAATACGAATAATACTACTTATCTTTGGCATTGTAGACTTGGTCATATCAATGAGAAAATGATAGCAAGATTGAGAAAATTAGATTATCTCACACCATTTGATTTTGAATCATATGGTGCTTGTGAATCATGTCTCAAAGGGAAAATGACTAAGAAACCATTTTCTGGGAAATGGTTACGTGCCAAAGAATTGCTAGAGTTAATCCACTCAGATGTGTGTGGACCGTTTCCAACTCAAGCTAAAGGTGGATATTCGTACTTCATAACTTTTACTGATGATTTTTCAAGGTTTAGGTATGTGTATTTGATGAAACACAATTATGAGGCTCTTGATAAATTTAAGGAGTTTAAGTAAGAAGTCGAGAAACAACTTGGTAAAAGTATCAAGAATCTTCGATCAGATCGAGGAGGGGAATACTTAAGCTGGGAATTTCTTGATTACTTGAAATCACATAGTATCCGATCAGACTGGACACCATCGGGAACACCACAACTGAATGGTGTATCCGAGAGAAGAAATCGAACATTATTAGACATGGTTCGATCCATGATGAGTTTCACTAGTCTCCCTTTATTCCTTTGGGGCCATGCCTTACTTACCGCTGCTCATATTTTGAATAGGGTTCCTTCTAAATCAGTCGAGAAACCACCATATGAGATATGGTATGGGAAAAGAGCAAATCTTAACTATTTATGGATCCGGGTTGTCTGCTTTTGTTAAGAAAATGCTGATTGATAAGTTGGAATCGAAAAGTGAGAAATGTTATCTTGTGGGATATCCTAAGAAAACTAGAGGATATGAATTCTACTCACCTGGAGATCACAAGGTGATCATTTCTAGGAATGTGACGTTTCTTGAAGACTTCTATGTTTCCAAGGAACAAGGTCACAACGATGTAGATCTTGAAGAAATTCAAAAACCACAAAACAACACAGAGGACTAAAGATTGTTCAATGGTGTGAACAAGAATTCAGTGAGAGTATTTGACGATCTATTGGGAGGGAAAATGACTCTTAGAGGGCCACCTCAAGACAATGAGACTCATCAAATACAAGATGACACAACATAATCATGATGAAATTCTTGAGAATCTCTAAAATGTTGAGGAAATCAACACGGAGGAACCTACTCACGTTCAAAATGAACAACATGAACTTGCTCAAATAACCCGACTCAATAGGTCACAGAGGACTCGTCGTGCACCCGAAAGACTGAATCTGATGGTTGAGAACCAAGATGATGAAGTCGAGTTGGATGATGATGAACCTAAGACCTATACTGAAGCGGTGTCTGGCACCGATTCAAAGATGTGGCTCGAAGCCTTAATATCTGAAATGGACTCGATGTATTTCAATCTAGTCTGGGAACTAATTGACTTACCAGATGGGGTTTACCCCATAGGCTGCAAATGGATCTTCAAAAGGAAGAGAGATGCAGATGGTAAGATACAAACCTACAAGGCTAGGTTGGTGGCAAGGGTTATAGTCAACGTGAAGGCATTGACTATGATGAGACCTTTCACCGCTTGCAAAATCAAGTCCATTAGGATCTTACTTGCCATAGTACGCATACTACAATTTTGATATTTGGCAAATGGATGTCAAACCGTGTTTCTCAATGGAGAACTAGGGTTGACTCCTAATCGAACGAGGTGTTATAGTAGGAAAGTTAACCCTAGTCGCCTCAAGGAAAACTTAACAGGGCTATTGTTCGTGTCAAACACAGAAAGCGATTAAATCCTAAATACTCTAATACCAACATGGGTTTGAACATGCAAGAACTGAAATACGAGAAATAAATAGCGATCCTAAGCCAGGGGTTGTCAATCCCGAGCTAAACTACGAAAGCGTTAAAACTAAACCAGGGGTTGTCAATCCCTAGTTGAACTACGAAAGCGATAAATCAAAGCGATAAATAAAAGCAAAGCAAACCTATACTAGGTTCGCAAGCCCTAATCTAAATCTACTTGTAAATGAACAATAAACATTAATCATCCAACAAGAACATGAATTAAACGAAAGCAGGAAATCATTACGCAATATAAATCAACGGAACATGAAAATCCAATCCACTGTCACTATGAATTGAATCCCACAAAAACCATCAAATAATAAACTTTGAAATTGATTCCGATAAAACAGATTAATCCAAAGCATGAACTGATAAACTAAAATATTCAATCTAAGAATTAAAAGACATAAATTAAAACTAAGATTGTATCTGTATTTTGCCTGAAGAAATCCCTGAAGAAAGCTTCCAAGAGCGCCGCGGCTGAAAAAGAAAAATGAACTGAGAACAACGCGGACAGCGAGACTGATGACCTAACGCGCATATATATATTAAATGAAAGCCAGCGCCGGACGGACCCAAACGCCGGACGCGGCTAGTCTCTGGACGACGTCACAGCGTCGGACGGACCCAAACGCCGGATGCGAGGAGTTGCTGGAATGGGCAGAAATGGACACCCAGCGCCGGATGGAGCCAAACGCCGGACGCACGGTGGAAAGAATGAGCGCAGCGCCGGACGGGAATTGCACGCGCGCTGGAAGGAAATGCATCGCGCGACGGGGTGGAGCGCTGGGAGTGCAGCGACGCTGGGGAGGCGCTGGATGGCTTGAGGAGGGCGCTTGAGTTGCCCAGCCGGTGGAGCGCCGGACGACGCGAACGCGCTACCGGGCGAGCCCAGCGCCGGACGTGTGTGCGTGACTGTTTTGTTTCACTCTGCTCTCTCTCTCCGAACTCCGAATTGCGATCCGCTTGCCCCTCCCGACTCCTATCACAATGTACTTTACTTATGAAGGACAAAACCTTGATTCCTACTCCATTATTCATGAGAATCATTGGAAGTGTTCAGCGCCGGCGCGCGAGCGGGCGCGTGGAGTGCACGTGCGCGACTTTGAAGAAATGATCCGTTCTCTCTCGTCCGAACTCCGAATTGCGATCCGTTTGCGCCTACGAATTCCTATCGAGATGCTCTTCAAAATAGGAAAGATCTTGAAAGCTCCATTTCATCCTATTTAATGTCGTTTTTCTACAAAATATCGAAACAAACCAAATAAGTCCAAATCGATAAATACTAATCAAACCAACGACATAAATAGGACAAACGACGGGAAACGGCATGCATAAACATATGAAAAATAAGCATAACATCGTACCAAACAAATCGCCCATACTTATTCATTTGCTTGTCCTCAAGCAAAGTCTATACTAATAAGAATATGGAAGATAATTCATGAAACTTCACTCTTATTCTAATCAATCAAATCTCTTTTGCAAATCCCCAAACATGATGAATACATAATCAAAGACTACGTGAAACAAATCTAAGATTGTGAAAATATCAAATAAACAAGTAACTTATTTGTGCTCAGACCCAACTCTCCGCTAGAGGTGAATTAACTAAAATGGTTACCTTTAGCAACAAGTTTCCTTTGATAACATAGAAGGTATTAACAGATTTTGAAACAATGTTCGAAAGGTGAACTCTCGATGAACTCGAGTCTCCTAATGTGGTTTCCCATGTCCATTTCTCAATTTACGAGAAAGAGGGACAAAATCTCATCCTCCATTTATACAATCTCAACAACATTGGAGTTTAAATTCTCCTTATTTTCTTTTTCACATATATTTTTCTTTTTTTTTCTCTTTTTTAAAAAAAAATAAAAAATGAAACTAGTATATAGGTAACCAAACTGTTAACACTACCCATAGCATTAGCCGGACAAATCACGTCAATAACCCCCGATTTAAAATCAATCCACACAATCTCGTCAATTAACATTGCACTTTAATCACATGACATCAAGATAAACGAGAAATACATCAAGGTCCGATCAATACCACGTAGTTCAACAGACAAATCAAAATCCTAACTTATTCGTGATAGACACAAACTTAAGTCCAAACAATCAAAATAAGCACAAGGGCACATCATTAAGCATACAAAATATATGTGAACGACACAAAACCGAGTAAACATCCCCATTATTTAAATCGAGCACTGTCCCCAGTGCTCAAAACATTAAAAGCTCAAAATGACCATAGAGGATGATACTTCCCTGATAATCGACGAATGTGCGTTGTAGAGTTGGAGCATCACGGCTTCATCTCACTGTTGACAACTTTCCAAATCTGAGCAAAACAAACTCAACGACAACAGATAGATCAAAGAACAACGAAACAAGACAAAAAAGAAAGAAAGAAAAAGCAAATAAAAATCCGTGGGTAAACTCCCACGTAGTACTCCGTTTAACGTCGTGAGCCCGACGTATTCCGGTCAACAACGGACTATCCATAGTCCTTTACCTGCAGGAATACCATCTCAGCCAGAGCATCAGTAGCAACCATATAAGAACAGAGGATAGTAAAGAAAGCAGGTAATACATCAATTAAGCTCAAATCAAACATCCTATTTTCCAAAGTAAAATAGATAACTTCAACTCCTACAGCACAATACTTTGGTAAATTAGGATGTTGACAAATTATAGAAACTACCTCAACCTTTGTCCTTTCTTCATCCCCCTCCAAGTGTTTGGGTAGCTCTTTCACCTCCAGAGTGGTTTTTGGCATGTCATCAACTTCGAGTGCCCACTCTTCCTCGTCAGGTGTCCTTGTATCAACTTCCTCGTGGCTCTGATTTTGCTCCTCATCCTCACGTGCCCATTCTTCCACCATTTCCACCTCCTCTGGCTGCAGCGGCTCGTCAGGTGTCTCTCCCACCCAATTCTCAATAATTGGGTCACTTTCTAGAATAGTGACCGCTTGGACTTGATCGGATTGGGTTGGAAGTTCCCTTGCTTTAAGTTGATGTTGATACACAACCAACTTTTCAGCCATCAGTCTCGCACGTGCCTCTAAACGCTCAAGAGTAGCATCCAATCCTTGACTGGTAATCTGAATAAACGTTGCACCCATATCCTCCAATGGCGAACTCTGATGGTCAGTGGTCGCTTGAGCCTTATAGGGTGAGTTTGGAAGCTCCCCTATTGCATCTTGTTGCAACAACTCATCCAGCTTCTCAGTTATCATTTCCAATTTTGCCTCTAAGCGTCTGATTTGGTGTCGTCAGCATCCGACCGTTGTTGGCGAGTCTGAATCAATTCTGCTTCCATATCATCTAACGGATACCTATGAGGTGGTGGTGGGTGTGGTGGTGAATAATACTCCTGCTGCGGGTTATACCACTGTTGTAGTGGAGGTTGTGGCTGCTGTGGATCACACCATTCATAATCAGGTTGTGGGTTCCAATATACCGGATCGGCCTGAGGAGGCTGCTGTTGCTGCTGTGGATCCCAAAAATCCTGGTTGGGTTGAATCCACAACTCTGAGTTGGGTTGGTTATTCGACCCCGAATCATATTCTTGCTCATAAACAGGCGGATACTGCGGCTGAGGTGATTGCTCCCAATAGGGATTGTAGGCTTGATCTTCATACAACGGAGGAGGTGGTCGGTCCCAGTAGGGATCATAGGTTTGCTGCTCATGGCCTAACGGACATCCCTCAGAAAAATCGAATTGGGCTCCTTCTTCGAAAGAAGAATTTGCCCAATACGACGAACTTTCCTCCCCCCAGCCTGCTTGACCACATTCGTACTGCTGGTAACCCTGCATTAACAGACACCAACAACAAAAACAAGATCACACGCACCGGGGGGAGAAAATAACCAAACAGAACGGAAAGAAATACAGAAAACAAACAACACAAACAATACGCCTAAAGTTTTCCTCGAAAGCGACGCCAAAATTGATCGAGCTAAAACACACTCAAATTCACTGCAAAATGCACGAGGTAATTGAAGCATGCTCGGCGCTCCACCCGTGCCGGGCAACCCAAGCGCCTCCCTCAAGCCATCCGCGCCCCCAACGCCACCGCACTCCCGCGCCCACCCCGTCACGCGATGCATTTCCTTCCAGCCAGCGTGCAATTCCGTCCGTCAAGCGCTCATTCTTTCCACCGTGCATCCGGCGTTTGGCTCGTCCGTACCGGTGTCCATTTCGCCCATTCCAAAGAACTCCTCGCATCCGACGTTTGGGTCCGTCCGGCCGTGACGCATCATCAGAGACTAGCCGCGTCCGCGTTTGGGTCCGTCCGCTACCGGCTTTCATTTAATATATATATACGTTAGGTCATCGCCTCATCTCGCGTTGTTCTCGCTTCATTTTTCTTTTTCACATGCGCTTTGGAAGCTTTCTTCGAGGATTTCTTCAGCAAAATATGATACAATCTTAGTTTTAATTTATGTCTTTTAATTTTAGATTGAATATTTTAGTTTATCGCTTCATGCTTTGGATTAACTGCTTTATCTAATCAATTTCGTAGTTTATTATTTGATGGTTTTGTGGGATTCAATTCATAGTGACAGTGGATTGATTTTCATGTTCCGTTGATTTATATTGCGTAATGATTTCCTGCTTTCGTTTAATTCATGTTCTTGTTGGATGATTAATGTTTATTGTTCATTTACAAGTAGATTTAGATTAGGGCTTGACGAACCCTAGTATAGGTTTGCTTTTGCTTTTATTTATCGCTTTCGTAGTTCAACTAGGGATTGACAACCCCTGGTTTAGTTTTAACGCTTTCATAGTTTAGCTCGGGATTGACAACCCCTGGCTTAGGATTGCTATTTATTTCTCGTATTTCAGTTCTTGCATGTTCAAACCCATGTTGGTATTAGAGTGTTTAGGATTTAATCGCTTTCTGTGTTTGACACGAACAATAGCCCTGTTAAGTTTTCCTTGAGAGACGACTAGGGTTAACTTTCCCTACTATAACACCTCATTCGATTAGGAGTCAATTAAGAGTATACTTTTGATTGAAACAGAAATGTTGTCTACCTGGTCATATATGTCGATGACACTCTGATTATGGGGAGCGACCGATCCATGATGCAATCCGTGAAAGATTGACTGTCTAAATCTTTTATGATGAAGGATCTCGGTAAGGCCTCCTACATCCTTGGGATCAAGATCTATCGGGATATACCAAATAGATTGTTGGGGCTATCACAGTCCACTTACATCGACAAATTGCTACGGCGTTTCTC
Organism: Salvia rosmarinus; assembly: GCA_036937905.1. Taxonomy (NCBI): domain Eukaryota; kingdom Viridiplantae; phylum Streptophyta; class Magnoliopsida; order Lamiales; family Lamiaceae; genus Salvia; species Salvia rosmarinus. The sequence continues at coordinate 90,540,080 of CM072819.1, forward strand.
AATGAAAAATTCTATGAAATGATTTCTTCCTATGGGACATGACATCAAGTTGTCTAAGAAGGATTGTGCTTCTAATGATAAGGAAATTGCTTGCATGAAAAGGATTCCATATGCTTCAGCTATAGGATCGATCATGTATGTCATGATATGCACTAGGCCAGATGTGGCCTATGCGCTTAGCATGACGGGCAGATTTCAGCAAAATCCCGATGATGAGCATTGCAAAATTGTTAAGACTATTCTTAAGTACCTTAGAAGGACTAAAAAATACTTCTTAGTCTATGGTGGACGATCGAGCTATCGCGATCGGGTACACCGATGTTAGCTTCCAAATGCACCATGACGACTATATGTCTCGACCGATATGTTTTCATCCTCAATGGTGGAGCAAAGAGTTGGAGCAGCATAAACAACTACAACTATCGACTCCACCACCGGAGCCGAGTACATTGCTGCATCTGAAGCTTCTAAAGAGGTGGTTGCCCTGTTGGAGTTTGTGAAAGAATTAGATGTTGTCCCAAGTGCGAGCTGTCCGATACCATTGTTCTGTGATAATACTGGTGCGATCGCACAAGCAAATGAACCAAGAGCCACAAACAGGAACAAGCATGTTCCAAGACGATATCATCTTATTTGAGAAATAATAGAAGTGGGCAATGTAAAATTAGAAAGAGTACCCACTGACGATAACTTAGTTGATCCTTTTACCAAGCCATTGTGTATAGAAAAACACAACAAACACTTTGAGAGCTTGTGTGTTAGACATGTGGGAAGTTGGCTTTGATTTAGTGGGAGTTTACAGTTTGTATGTTTTAGAAACTCCTTTGTTGAGACATACTTACTTTGATCACAATCAAAGATAATGTTTTATCTATGGGTTTTGTGCATTTAATGGAATAATTATTTTGATGTTTGTCGTTATTCTCTTATATGTTCCCTTGAATTATCACTGTCATTTCTGCTGTGAGACATCAATGATATAGTATAATTCTAAAATAACACTAACCAATGATCATCAAGAATGGGATATTGATGATATGTCACATGTTAGCATGTGGTCTGCATCACATTCTTAGAGAATATAGTGGTTCTCACAACTACGAGATATTTGATATCCGTGATGGACACATGAATACTTTGGAGAGTATTGGTATACCCTACTATTAAATCGTTTTTTTAATGTCTACGATTTCTTAGTATGTGAAGTATGTAATAGTCCTTAGACTTGAGGTCATTACACATTTTGTTTTGTTGAGTGCTGTACTTTGACCAAGGCAACACTTGCAAGTGGCAAGACACGACTTGGATTGGGTGCATCATGAGACAAATGAAAATGGTAGTTGAGCCAAGAATGAGATTCATTCCTCGATTGGAATTTCGAGTGAGCACTTACTTTCTCTATATTATTCGACCATAAAGTCATTGGCCAATTCAAGAGATATATTCAATTAAAGTAATTGAACATGATCATATGAGTCTTATAATAAAGATGAGAAAAATGATTGAGCTATTGGGATAGACACATAGCAAAATCCTAGGCTTAATCGAGTGTGTCATGAATGAAATGATATTACATAAACTCCATATAAAGGTTTGTTTTCTGTTTTCCACGTAAACGTCCGTCACATATTGAGTTCACTGCACAACGCAGTCCAGGAGTTTTGTGCAGACTTTGATTAGAACATCGTCGGTAATGGGGGCCTATTGGGTCACACTATCAAGTGTATTGTTAATCCACTCAAGGGTATAAGCATAGTGCACGGTAAGTTATCTAATATTAGTCCAAGTGGGAGATTGAAAGATTATGGACTAAATTAGGATATATTAGATATATGGGCTTTAGTTAATTAATTATTTGACTATTAATTAATTAAAGCAAACTAAAGAATAAAAGCCCATATAAACTAGGGCTTTAATGTGCTGCTCTATTTAATATAAATAGAGATAATTATTCTTTAGGTTATACACAGAAAATCATTCTTAGAGAAATACCGTTAAATTCATTCAGAGATTTCTTGGCTTTCTCTGGTTGAACTTTGTACTGAGAAATTGTTCCTGTATCAGATTTGCATACACATGGATACCATAGTTGTGGATACAACCTTGCAGGATAGATTGGAAGCATTGAACCTGTAAGTTCTCTATCTAACGTGTTCATAGGGCTCTTCGCATGCTTAATTATAGATGTAGATCTGTTTTTGATTGTTTATTCCGCTGCGTATCATTAGATGATGTCAAGAATTGCCAACACATTATCCGTCCCATCTCAAGCCTATATCACGGAGATTTGTGTTGATAAATACATCTTGAAAATTATTTGTGAAGGTAGAGAATTCTACAAGCATCACGTGTTTGACAACATAATCTAGTTGGGATAAAGCTCCCTTATTGCTTCTTCTTTTGGTACCCATTCTATTAGCAACTGTCGAAGGAAAATATTTTAATGAATGGAGTGGATAGATGTAAGTAATATTCTCCAATACTAGTTATTACTAGGGGTGAGTATTCGGGTATGGTTAAAAAAATATCCGAATTAAATAACCAAAATTTTAAAAATAATATCCGAACCAAACCGAAATAATTTCGGTTACCAAACTAAAATAACCGAAAATTATTTCGGATATTTCGGATAAAACCAAATTTTTGCCATGATTCTGAATTCTAAACAAAAACATACAAAAAAAAAACATTCTAATACTCAACAAATAACTAGTTTGCAATATTCATAAATAACATTACCAAATACTAAACAACTTATTACCAATAATCTTCATAAGTTCAAAGTTAAAAAAACATTATCAATTACGAACAATTCATAAAAATGCTACAATCTTCTCAAAACATCAAATTTAAAGTTCAAAGTTCATAAATTCCAAGTTCATATTCTCCAAATACAAAACTTCTTTAATTCATCGAACCTTCTAATGCCACACCGTATGGTGTTGTGTAACTTAGTTTTTCGTTGTAATTGCAATCTGATGTTGATTACTCACTGTTTGACGATTTAAGCTTCTTTATTTTGAAATGATCTAATACGGATGCTATGTTTGCCTGTACGATTCGTTATGGCTTCCTTATCGGCTCTGTTAATTATCTCTCTTGTATTGATGTTTAGTGTTTGAAGTTACTGGGTTTGTTTCCCGAGATATCTTTTGATTATGTATGCGTCATGTGTATTGTAATTGTAATTGTAATTGGTATTTAGTATTTATATTAAAAAACTAATATAAATATAAATTTTGGGTATCGGATATTCGGGTAAAAAAACTCATACCCGACCAAAAACCATACTACCGAAATATATTTCGGTTATAACGAATTGTCCGATATAGCCGATTTACCCGAACCAAATTAGATATTTCGGTTCGGTTCGGTTATTCGGTTATTGGATATTTTGCTCACCCCTAGTTATTACTTGTACGATGTATAGAGGTAAGTTGTATTTATCATTTAATTTTTTAATATACATTATAAACAAAATATGAAAATTTATTTGGAAATCATTTAGATGTATGATGATATTTTTGCTTAAGAATTGGAATTCAAAATTTGTTCCGACCAAATTGTTCTACTAAGTCGCTCGCAATAGTACGAGGTCCCTATAGGGTGGTAAGGTCGACCCAAGTCGAATCTCTCGTGGAAGACTTAACAGGGCTTATGATGTGTTACGATAAAAACGGTAAATCTAAATCCTAAACTTGATTGGGGGATACTTAACTAAAATTGACGGAAATTAAATCACGCAAACGATTCAAACAAATGTGCAGGGAAAACTGATTTTAACCCTCTCCCGAGGATCTATCTTGGATGTTTAATTCACCATACATTGATTATATGCATAACATGCACCTATATATTAATTGCAACACGTAGGGGTTTTCTCGTGTTTACCTGCGAATCTGTCAGGGATGAATGGATCAAGACTCGTGCTTTGATCTTCTGGCCTGTATCCCGTTTGCCTAAACTCCAATGTCGAGTGAGGACAATCTATGGAGAGTGCTTTGGAAATTCGCCTTCTTCCTCCTTACTTGATTTTCGAAAATTCTCACTATATCAAGATAGTAATTCTCGAAAATATGGTTAAGCATTAACCTTGATTTTCTCTCTCACCTTATATTTATAATGCAACCCTAAACCCTATCAGGATAGGATTTATGCATATCTAATAAATATAATCTTATCACTTAAGATAGAGAGGATCAAGCTGAGTCCCAGTGGGACTCTATAAGAAGGTGGCTTAAAATCACTAAGCTCCAGGCCTGGATGGGCAAGCCCAGGGATCAAATGCAAGGAATAAAGATGGACCTCAAATAAATTAATTATCTTACGCTCACCCGAACATAAATTAATTCATAAACATTTATTCATGCCACTAGAGAATAAATGCCGACTTACCCTTTATTACCGGGTTGAGTCGGCTTGCACTTAGACTTTACTTAATCCTCGTATTTAAGATATCAGACGTCCATTAATTATTTACAAGATTCTCATCGCTTAAAATAATTAATATCTTTAATTCCTTAAGTAGTACCATTCAACCTTATTATTGTACTTGAGATAACTCAACCTGCGGGGTTTAGTACAATAAACCTTTGAGCTCCTTAAGGACGCCATCATCCTAAACGGATACGGTGACCCGACACGTAACTAGCATGACATACAAGATCGCCACCACCCAAGATGCAGAATCTGGGTTATCTCATGTAACCCTCACCCATAGCAAGTCAAAGTGATGGTCAACAACTCATACTCACCTAATACCTTATCAAGATTTAGATCAACGTAAGTCTCCGAGATCTAGGTTCTTCACGACGGTCGATAGAAGAACTCATCTCATCGTGATCCATCAATACGTCGAGACGCACCACTATAGATAAGCAACCAAGTCAAGTCACTTCTTATCTACACATGACTTATACCGACAACTCGTCCTCAAGTTGTCTCACCGTGATACTATTTATATCTCATTAAGCTTGACCAATCATACGCACTCACGTGATCTACAACACAATCGTATGATCTAACTTATATATGAGATAAAAGGACATACATATGCAATCAAGTAAACAATTCAGATAGGAGATTGTAATAGTGGTAACAGGAAACATTGTATACAAGCTCAACCAAAACTGCTTCCAGTATACAAATCCAACAATCTCCCACTTATACTAAAGCAAAACTTTTAGTATACAATGTGTCTCTCTACTAGATATTACAAACAACACCATCACTTTTCTTCTCCACTTATACAAAAGTTTCCTTTCTAAGTGGGTGCCATCTTGCAATCCAAGTCCTCGAATATGCTCTTCGTAGACTTTTTGCGGCAGGCTCTTCGTGAATGGATCAGCTAGGTTATCCGCAGTACCAATCTTCTCAATCAGCACATCCCCTCGTCTAACGATTTCTCGTATTACATGGTACTTTCTCTATGTGTTTCGTTGCCTTGTGGGTCCGTGGTTCCTTCGAGTTTGCATCGCACCGAAAGTTATCACAAGAAACTATGATACTCTTGGGCAAATCGGTACCACATCTAGATCCATGAGGTAGTTCTCAACCATACAGCCTCTTTAGCAACCTCCAAACGGCTACATATTCGCTTCCATGGTGGAGTCCGCAATGCATCGCCGCTTTGCACTCCGCCAGATACGGCCCTCCTCCCAAGGTAAACACATAGCCCGAGGTAGACTTTTCTCATCACGGTCACTTGGAACCGAGTCCGAATAACCCAAAGGCATTAGACTATCTCGCTGGTAAACCAGCCTATAATCTCGAGTCCTTTCGTGTACTTGAGTATATGCTTTACCGCAATCCAATGAGCTTGTCCGTGGTTAGATCGATATCTAGCTACTATGCCTACCGCATAGCGTATATCGGGTCTCGTACATAGCATTACACACATGAGACTTCCTACGGCGGAAGCATAAGGAACTTGTCTCATTTCCTCTATCTCATTTGCAAATAGGTGATCGCTCCTTAGATAAAGGAATGCCATGTCCGAAAGGTAGCAATCCTTTCGGCGGTTTGCATACTAAAACGAGTAATCACAAGATCAATGTAAGACGCCGAGATAAGCTCAATATTTTCCTCTTGCGATCTCGGTAAACCTTGATCCCAAGAATGTACGCATCTCCTAAGTCTTTCATTTGAAACCGATCGGATAACCAACTCTTTACGCCCGCTAACAACTTCACATTGTTGCTATAGAAGGATGTCATCTACGTAGTGCAAGAAATACCACATCACCGCCGACATCTAAACAATACACACAACTTTAGCTAGGCAACTGGGCAAATCCATAGGACTTTACCACCTCGTCAAAACGTAAGTTCCGTGATCGTGAAGCTTGCTTAAGTCCATAAATGGACTTAAGCTTCCATACTAGATGCTCTTCACCCTTCACCACATAACCTTCGGGTTGTCGCATATAGATGTCTCTACCTTCTTCGAGGTAACCGCTTAGGAAAGCGGTTTTCACATCCATTTGCCAAACCTCAAGGTTTAAGTGGTCTGCTATGGCCGTAAGAATTCGATGGACTTGAGCATTGCTACAGCAGTAAAAGGTCTAATCGAAATCGATGCCCTCAATTTGAGTGTACCTTTAGCCACAAGCCCGGCTTTAAAAGCCAAACCTCTCCATCTGAATCTCTTCCTCTTGATACCCACTTGCTACCTATGGCTTCCTTGCCATCCGGTAGAGGTGTCTTTCGTATACATCCATAGTCATTATGGACTCAATTTCTAAATCCATAGCGGTGTGCCATGATCTTGCATCGATGTCTTGTATCGCCTCATTTGATGTCCATGGGTCGATTATTGCCTCGCCGCTTCCTAGACTAAACCAAGATTCACCCACGAACATAAATCGCTCGGGTTGATGAACAACCTCCCACTACGACGAGGCGCCACCGCACAATGGCAACGGTGGGTGCAGAAGCTTGTGGTTCTCTATCTTGCACAACTTGCTGGATAGGAGCCACTAGTACGGCCGATATCTCCAGTGGAACTCGACCCACTTTAATTTCTTGAAGTATCTGGTGTCGATCCCTCCCACTAGACACGACATTTCGTACCTTTGGCTTAATCGGTGGTGGAATACGATCATCTTCTAATTCTTGAAGAATGATTTCAACTTTGGATTTATGGTTTTTCATATAATCCTCTTCTAAGAATCGGGCATTAGTGCTAATAATGACCTTCTGATCCTTAGGACTATAGAAATAACCACCTTTCGTTCCTCTAGGACAGCCAATAAACATCCTTGCATCGGATCTAGCCTCCAACTTATCAGCCTTCTTGTTCAGCACATGTGCTGGACTGCCCCATATCCTTATGTGGCTTAAACTAGGATTGCACCCAAACCACAACTCGAAAGGGGTCTTTTCGACTGACTTTGATGGTACTAGATTTAGCAAGTATGCCACCGTTTCTAAGGCATACCCCCAGAACGAAATAGGCATGTTGCATAACTCATCATCGATCTAACCATTTCTAAAAGAGTCATATTTCTTCGCTTTGACACACCATTTTGTTGTGGTGTGCCCGGTGTAGTGAGCTGGGAGGTAATCCCACACTGCACCAAGTAGTCCATAAACTCGTTACTGAGGTATTCGCCACCGCGATCAGACCGCAGTGACTTGATACTTTTACCAAACTTCGTCTCCACTTCCGCCTTAAACTCTTTGAATTTCTCAAAGCATTCAGACTTGCGGTGAAGTAGGTATATGTATCCGTACCTTGAGCAATCGTCAATGAAAGTAACAAAATACTCGTACCCTCTACGAGCTTGTGTTGACATAGGTCCACACAGTCGAATGGACTAGCTCCAACACTTTCGCTTTATAACCCTTCGCTTTGAAGGGTCCGGTCGACATCTTTCCTTCTATACAGATTCGCAGATCGGGAACTGAGTAACTGTGAGATCACCCAACGCCCATTCTTAGCCGCCTTTGGATCCTATTTAGATTGATGTGACCTAATCTAAGATGCCAGAGAAATGTGGTGTCATCTTCACAAGAAAACTTTCTTTTTAAGGTTTGAAGAAGATGCAACATAGTTATAGGTATTATGTTTGGCGTAAATAGTATAAAGCTTAATTATATAAAGTGCCACCACGATAACTTCGTCATTTCTTATGATAGAAACACCACTATCAAAATAATCAATATCCATGAATAAATAGTTTCAAATCGAACAAGGTTCCACGAAACTCCGCACATATAAAACGTCTTTTAAAACTAAAACTGTTATATCAAAACATAAAATAACATCTCCGATCGCAACGGCCTCGACTTTTTCCGCGTTGCCCATGGAGATCGTTATCTCGCCATCACACAGCTCCTTGTCCGTAGGAACCCTCGCAGGTGTAACAAACATGATCATCGCACTGTGTCTACTAACCAAGAATGGGTAGAACAAGTCGCTAAACATGTTTCACATTAAAGCAAATGGCGACTTGAGCCTCGAGCATAGGGCACTTGGCCTTCCAATGCCCGCCTTGCCGCACCAAGCACCGCCTCTCCTTTGCTTCTTCAAGCCTCCCAGTAGCGAGATATGTTATTGCTCCCATTACTCCCACTAGTTCCTCGCCTCTACCACCTTTGGTGCCCTTTTCTTTTCCATTTTCAACGGAAAATTTGGGCCCTAGATGTGCTAGCAAGAGCATGTGCAAGAGCATGCCCATTTGTCCTGACTCCGCGCCACAAGATCATTAAGCAACTGACTAAGTGTATACTCGGTCTTGCTCATGATCGCGTTCACGCAAAAATTCTCAAAAGACTTGGGTAGTGTGTTGAGGATGATATCGACCTTGGCTTCGCCGTCAATACCTCCTCCCAACTGATCAAGACTATCCATGAGATGAGTCATGTGGGAGACATGTTCATGGACCGAACTTCCTTCTTCCATCTTACACGCTAAGATTTCTCTCATTGTGTGGGCGATCGTTCGATCCGACTGCCCAAACTTACTCTCGAGACTTGACCATATTTCAGTCGCGTCTACCATCGACTGATGCTGCAGCTGCAAGCCTTTGGACATCGTAGTCATCATATAACACTTGGCCATATTGTTTGACTTATGCCAAAGTCTGCTTGACTCTCGCTGCTCATTAGTCGATGCGTCAGTAAGGGCATCGGGTTTGGGAGTAGTGAGAACAAACATGTGTTCTTCAGCGATAAGAACATATTCCATGTTTCGTTTCCACTCGATAAAATTCGGACCGATAAAGGATTTTGTGCGAGCATGTTGATAATCGGTGTAAGAGACATATCCGAAAAGTAATGTAAACACATAAGCATACGATCACACATAATTAGTAACAATAATATTGTAACCTTTGATAAAACAATATTAATTGAAACCTCCAATCGCCCAAGGAATCCCACATGCAAGCCACGCGTGTGGGCGCTATACATGAACCCCGACTGCACTAAAATAAACCTTTAGTCGCTTAATTTCAATCCATGTCAACTTAACCTTATGACAAATGAAATTAATGATTGACCTTACTAGACCACATCACTATCGCAAGAAGGGAGTTCATGGAAGTTGTACTTGAGGTGATGTCTAAGCAATAACCACAATTTTAACAATGAGAAATGAATTCTTAGAATTGGCACACTCACTAGGACCATACCGCCCAATCCAAATTCTTTTGTTATCTCATTTTAAATCTATCTCTCGAGAACTTATGAAAAATCGCATATGCAAGCCACGCGTGTGGACGCTTTACATGAAACTCCCAATTCTCAATAGATTAAAATGTTTTATTTAGAAATCTCATCTACAAACTTATGACAAACAAGGCAAGCAAGCCACGTGTGTGGGCGCCACTCACAAGGTCGCTTCACTTTGTTTAGAGATCAAAAGTGGAGGTCTTGACATTTTAATTTAAAATTAATATATCGGGTTACTTGCTTAGTCTTTTGTTTCAAAAGGTTTGTCCATGCAGATCACGTAATCCTAGCATGCTTTTCTATAGAACTCAACATGTAAAACATGCTCGTAGAATTCTAAAAATATGCTTGAAAAACGCGATAAACCTAGCATGCTTACTATGCTCATCCAATCACGAAAACATATAACATGTTTATCTACGTAATTAAACATACATAGCATGCTTCTGCATAATTTAAACATCCACGACATGCTTTGAACGATAAAATAAAATAAAATCGCTCATCGCGCCCATCGTGGACCACAGATTTCGCCTAATTTATTACATAAATTTGCAAAGTACAGTTCTTCAATCTCGAAAAACAGGCCTCACGTGCACGGGCACGGACCGGATTCGTCAAAACTAGATTTGAAAACGAGCCGGATCATTGGAACGGGCCGAACCGGGTAGAAAATCTAGAACCGGGTCGGGTGAGGGCCGAACCGGGTCGGGTCAGCCCAAAACAAATGGGCGGGTGGCGTATAGGAGGCCGGGCCGCGTGCTAGGGCACAGCCCATGCGCGCCAAGACCGCCGCCGCCATCCTGCGTGCTGGCGCTGCCGAGAAAATCGCGCAGCTTGAGGTTCTGCAGCGATAATCGCGCCAAAGCCGCCGCCGTCGAAATTTCACGCGTTGAGGTTTCCTCGCGCGCGCGCGCCGCCGCCGCCGAAATCGCCGCGCGCGCCTTGCTGCCCGCCTCGCTGCCACGGCGGTCGCGCCACTCCGCCGCTCGAGGTTTCCGCCGCCGCGGCTGCGAGCGCCTGCGTCGCGCGTGATCGCGCCTACGCCGCCGAGCTCGCGATCGAGGGCAACCCGCCAAGGCTGCCGATAGGCGCTAGGCATGGTCGAACCTTCGCTGAGGTTTCCGCCGAGACCCGCCGAAGTGCCGCCGAGGGCGAGCCGAAGCTCGCCGCATTACCATGCCCGATGGCTCGCGCCGCCGCCGCCGGCGTGCCGAGGCGTCTGCGCGAGAATCGCGTGCCCCGCATGCCAAGGCTGCCAAAGCTGCCGAGACTCCCCGTCCGTTGCCGCCGACCTTGTCTGCCTGCGTGACCTACCGAGAAACGCACGCATGGTGTCGAGCGTCGCGCTCGTGCCGTGCATCCGGTTTTTCGGTGAACTCTCATCGTCTCGTTCTTCGTGCTTTCGTCTTCGTTCTTCTTTTACAAATAAGATTTACAGGAAAAAATCTAATCTAACCACGGATTTTCTCGTGGTGAAAAACAAAATCCGACAAAAATAAAACGAGTCACGATGAACGACAGATTCACAATTAATTAATTACGCACGTTATAATCAAACGTGAATTAATCCAACAGAGCCAAGATACGATCCTGTGCTCGATACCAATGTAGGAAAACTAATTTTAACCTCTCCCGAGGATCTATCTTGGATGTTTAATTCACCATACATTGATTATATGCCTAGCATGCACCTATATATTAATTGTAACACGTGGGGTTTTCTCGTGTTTACCGCGAATCTGTCGGGGATGAATGGATCAAGACTGTGCTTTGATCTTCCGACCGTATCCCGCTTGCCTAAACTCCAATGTCGAGTGAGGACAATCTATGGAGAGTGCTTTGAAATTCGCCTTCTTCCTCCTTACTTGATTTTCAAAATTCTCACTATATCAAGATAGTAATTCTAAAATATGGTTAAGCATTAACCTGATTTTCTCTCACCTTATATTTATAATGCAACCCTAAACCCCATCGGGATAGGATTTATGCATATATAATAAATATAATCTTATCACTTAAGATAGAGAGATCGTCGAGTCCCAAGGGACTCTATAAGGAGGTGGCGAAAATCACTAAGCTCCAGGCTGATGGGCCAGCCAGGATCAAATGCAAGGAATAAAGATGGGCCTCAAATAAATTAATTATCTTATGTTCAAATTGAACATAAATTAATTCATAAACATTTATTCATGCCACTAGAGAATAAATGCCGACTTACCCTTTATTACCGGGTTGAGTCGGGTTTGCACTTAGACTTTACGAATCCCGTATTTAAGATATCAGACGTCCATTAATTATTTACAAGATTCGATCGCTTAAAATAATTAATATCTTTAATTCCTTAAGTAGTACCACTCAACCTTATTATTGTACTTGAGATAACTCAACCTGCGGTTTAGTACAATAAACCTTTGAGCTCCTTAAGGGGCGCCATCATCCTAAACGGATACGGTGACCCACAAGTAACTAGCATGACATACAAGACCGCCACCACCCAAGATGCGAGAGAATCTTGGGTTATCTCATGTAACCCTCACCCATAGCAAGTCAAAATGATGGTCAAGAACTCATACTCACCTAATACCTTATCGAGATTTAGATCAACGTAAGTCTCCGAGATCTAGGTTCTTCACGACGGTCGATATAGAAGAACTCATCTCACCGTGATCCATCAATACGCCGAGACGCATCAAGATAGATAAGCAACCAAGTCAAGTCACTTCTTATCTACACCATGAGCCTATACCGACAACTCGTCCTCAAGTTGTCTCACCAGTGATACTATTTATATCTCATTAAGCTTGACCAATCATACGACTTCATGATCTACAACACACCGTATGATCTAACTTATATATGAGATAAAAGGACATACATATGCAATCAAGTAAACAATTCAGATAGGAGATTGTAATAGTTGTAACAGGAAACATTGTATACAAGCTCAACCAAAAACTGCTTCCAGTATACAAATCCAACAAAATGTTTAAAGCATTTCAATAGCAACAGGAGTAATTCAAGATTGTGAGAAAGACTAGGGTATTAGGGTTCTTCGCCTTGATTAATTGATTAATGCTTGCTTAAGATATCTACATACTCATGCAATCCTCTAACCTATAATCCAAACACTCGACTTTCGTTCCGTGGATTAAACCTAGGTTATAAGATTTCACAAATACATAAACTATTAGAGTACCCGCTTTGGTAACCTCTAACCCAATTGATTCCTATGATGCAACGTATCTATCTCTCGATAATACATGAAACATAAACAATTAAATGGTGATCAATCACTTAACAGTAAACCCTAAGATTCAATTGGTATACTCAATCAAAACAAATAAACAATCAATCAATTTGAATCACCCAACCCTAGAAGAAGATTAGTTCATGCTCATCTCACGGATCAAACAATTGAATTCAATAAAAATCATTACTCAATAATTCAATGGAAGAAAAGAGAATAACAATCCTTACAATCACAAAAGTCGTTGATGAATTTCTTCAATCAAAGTTCTTGAATCAATAAAGTGCAAAGGAAAATACTTGGAAAACAAATGAGGAAGAATAGTGCGTGGAGGAGCAATCTTCGCAAATAAACTGACGAATGAATAATAAGAACTAGGGTTTTTCAGCGTTGTAACTCATATATATAGCGCCCGAAATTTCTCGCCCAGCGTCGAACGCATAACCAACGCCGGACGTGTGCCGTACAAAGTGAGACGAAATACGGGTCACCCAGCGCCGGACGCTAGGCAGCGCCGGACGCGGGCGCTCGTGGAAACGGGAGCCAACACCGGACGCACGACAGCGCCGGACGTGGGCGCTCTCTGGGCAACTTCATCTGGGCACCCAGCGCCGGATGCATGCCAGCGCCGGACACGGGCACCCTATGGGCGATACGGCCCCCAGCGTCGGACGCATGCCAGCGCCGGACGCGGGCCTTCTCGATCTCATCCTCACGACGCCAAGGCACACCCAGCGCCGGCTACGCCGAGTCCGGCGCTTGGGTGCGTTTTTATGCACAAAATGCTTAAACACGATCATTCCCTACACAAAACAAAAACAAACATGATTCCAATAAAACATATTCAAAACTAAACGAATAGGAATCAAATCGTTTAAAACAAACAAAGAAAAACAAAACAAAAACATGCAAAACAGTAAAGATCTTTTATTATACCATATTTTGTTAGTAATATGTGGCAGTTATATGTATAAATAAGTTTTAGTCAATCTACCATATAACAAACACTATGAATTAAGCAATAATAAGCTTTAGTTCAATTTACAATATAACATATATGTGGCACATATATTGATAACAAAGGAATAATATCATAAATTTAATAATAATAAAAAATCTAATGATTAATCCAAATAAAATTGAAATTTGAATACAAATTCCTAAAATTATAAATGTTGAAACATTTAACACAATGTTTTATAGTACATGAACTATTGTTCATCTTTGTCATATATCAAGATTTTGAGATCACTACGAGTTCATAATCTTGAAATAGCAACGTAAAGCTGACCATGAGAGAAAACTAATTTCTTAAGAAAAAGTCCAACGGGTAATAGTGATTGTCCTTGATTTTTGTTAATCGTCAGTGCATACCAAAAATAAGAGGGAATTGTTTCGTTCAAACTTGAAAGGTAGGCGCGGAACTAATGGAGCAAGTGATATTATCGGAAGCAACATCTTTAGGCCAAAATTATTTCCAATCAAATCTTAGTTTCCAAAACATGGTTACCAACTCTCGTGACTACCCAAAACAACTTGTAAATATTTCTTAGCAGCATAATCGAGGTACCTTCTTTTAGATTCAACTCGTGATACGACAATCCTGAACATTTCAAATCATTTAAAAATTCAGATGTGTAGATTACCTTTCTATTTCATTGAGCATGATGCAATGGAGTGTTGAGCTTTGCCGACTGACTATACTAGTGTAGTAACTCAAACTAGACTAAACCGACTCAAGCTTGAAGAAATTCTAGGCTCAGAGCAACGAACTGCTCATCGACCGGACTTTGCTAAGGATAGCTAAGCCGAAAAATCGTGTCCAGGGATGGAAAATTAGGAGAGGGGATAAAAAGGGGTGGTACTTAATTAACTACAAGTTAAACTGATAACTTTGCTTTAAATATAATTACTGAGTTTTTGTAGCGGAGAATGTTGGATTTGTATCTTGGCGCTTTTGGTTGAGCTTGTATACAATGTTTCGTTACCACTATTACAATCTCCTATCCGAATTGAATACTTGATTGCATATATCCGTGTCCCCTTATCTCATATATAAGTTAGATCATACGATGTGTAGAAGATCACGTAAGTCCGTATGATTGGTCGCTTAATGAGATATAAAAGTTTCACAACCGAGACAACTTGAGGACGAGTTGTCGGTGTAGTCGCAGATAGATAAGAAGTGACTTGACTTAGTTGCTTGTCTATGCCGATACATCTTCGACGTATTGAAGGATCACAAGTGAGATGAGTTCTTCTATCCGACCGTAGTGAAGAACCTAGATCTCGGTGACTTACGATGATCTAAATCTCGATAAGGTATTAGATGAGTATGAGTTCTCGACCATCACTTTGACTTGTTATGGGTGAGGGTTATATGTTCTAACCTAATATTCTCCGCATCTTGGGTGGTGGCGGTGCTTGTATGTCATGCTAGTTATCTCAGACGAGTCACCGATCCGTTAAGGATGATGACGTCCCTTAAGGAGCTCAAAGGTTTATTGTACTAAACCCCGCATGTTGAGTTAGCTCAAGTACAATAATAAGGTTGAGTGGTACTACTTAAGAATTAAAGATATTAATTATTTTAAGCGATCGAGAATGCTCTAAATAATTAATGGACGTTCGATATCTTAAATACGGGATTCGTAATGTCTAAGTGCAAGCCCGACTCAACTTCGTAATAAAGGGTAAGTCAAGATTTATTCTCTAGTGGCATGAATAAATGTTTATAAATTAATTTATGTTCGGTCGAACATAAGATAATTAATTTATTTGAGGCCCATCTTTATTCCTTGCATTTGATCCACTGGTTTGGCCCATCCAGTTCCGTAGCTAAGTATGGAAATCGCCTCCTCTCTACAATGTAATGATTTGATTCTCTTTATCCTAAAAGGATATTATTATATTTATGGGATATGCATAGATCCTTTCCATATAGGATTATGGTAATAATCCTTTCCATATAGGATTATGGTAATTTCCATATGAGATTATGGTAATTTCCATAAAGGATTATGGTAATTTTCATATGGGATTATGGTAATTTCCATATAGGATTATGGTAATGCATTATAAATATGAGGTAAGAGATTAAATCTAGGTCAATGATTAATAATCATCATCATAATTTTCGAGACTCCCATTGTTCTTGGGAGAGAATTTTCGAAAAAGCGTAGAGAGGATATTGGGTGATTTTCCGAAGCATTCTCCATAGATCGTCCTCACTCGACATTGGAGATTGGGTAACCGGGATACAGATCCGGAAGGTCAAAGCACGAGTCTCGATCCATTCCGCCTCGGCAGTTGATGGTAAACAAGAGAAACCCTACGTGTTGCAATTAATTATATAGGTGCATGCTAGGTAAATAATCAATGTATGGTGAATTAAATATCCAAGATAGATCCTCGGGGCGAGGGCTAAACATAGTTTTTCCCAACAATTGGTATCGAGCTCGATCGTATTTTGGCTCTGCT
Source organism: Salvia rosmarinus (assembly GCA_036937905.1). Classification (NCBI taxonomy): domain Eukaryota; kingdom Viridiplantae; phylum Streptophyta; class Magnoliopsida; order Lamiales; family Lamiaceae; genus Salvia; species Salvia rosmarinus. Next base: position 90,556,484 of record CM072819.1, read on the forward strand.
GGATTAATTCACGTTTGATTATTACGTGCGCAATATATTAATTGTTGAATCTGTCGTTCATCGTGGCTCGTTTTTATTTTGTCGGATTTTGTTTTTCACCACGAGAAAATCCGTGGTTAGATTAGATTTATTTTTCTGTAAATCTTATCTGTAAAAGTAAAACGAAGACGAAAGCAGCCAGATCGAGACGACGGGAAAAATGGGTCGCACGGCGTGCGGGCGACGGCACGCAAGGCGTGCACGGCGCTCGCGGACGCACCGCGTGACGGGGCCGAGCCCAGATCCGTTTTTCCAGCCCGAATCCTGTTTTGACGAGTCCGGTCCGTGCCCGTGCACGCGAGGCCCGTTTTCGAATCCGGTCCGTGCCCGTGCACGCGAGGCCTGTTAAGAAGATTATAAAGATCATGCTTTGCAATTCTATGTAATAGATTAGGCGGAAAGTGCGTATTCCACGAGTGGACCACGATGAACGTTTTATTTTATTTTTATCGCTCATTGCATGTCGTGGATGTTTAAATAATGCAGAGCATGCTATGTATGTTTAAATTATGTTGACAAACCTTTACGTGTTTTCGTAATTGATGCGCATAGTAAGCATGCTAGGTTTATCGCGTTTTCAAGCATATTTTAGAATTCATGCGAGCATGTTTTACATGTTGAGTTCTATAGACAAGCATGCTAGGATTACGTGATCTGCATGGACAAACCTTTTGAACAAAAGACTAAGCAAGCAACCCGACAAATTAATTTTAAAATTAAAATGTCAAGACCTCCACTTTTGATCTCTAAACAAAGTGAGACGACTTGCGTGAGTAAACGTCCACACGCGTGGCTTGCTTGCCTTGCTTATCATAAGTTTGTTAGATGAGATTTCTAAATAAAACATTTTAAATCTATTGAGAAGTGGGAGTTTCATGTGTAAACGTCCACACGCGTGACTTGCATGTGCGATTTTCATAAGTTCTCTAGAGATAGATATAAAATGAGATAACAAAAGAATTTGAATTGGAAGCGGTATGGTCCGAGTGAGTATGCCAATTCTAAGAATTATTTTTCTGCTGTTAAAATTGTGGTCATTGCTTAGACATCACCTCAAGTACAACTTCCCGCGAAGTCCCTTCTTGCGATAGTGATGTGGTCTAGAAAGGTCCAATTGTTAATTTCATTTGTCATAAGGATAAATTGACATGGATTTAAATTAAACGACTAAAAGGTATATTTTAGTCTGGTCGAGGGGTTCATGTGTAAACGTCCACATGCGTGGCTTGCATGTGGGATTCCTTGGGCGATTGGAGGTTTCAATTAATATTGTTTTATCAAAAGGTTACAATATTATTGTTACGAATTATGTGCGATCGTATGCTTATGTGTTTAATTTATCGATTTCAGATATGTCTCTTACACCTATTATCAATATGCTCGCACAAAACCGTTATCCGGTCTAAATTTTATCGAGTGGAAACGAAACATGGAATATGTTCTTATCAAGAACACATGTTTGTTCTCACTACTCCTAAACCCGATGCCCTTATCGACGATCGACTAACGAGCATGAGAGTCAAGCGAGACTTTGAAATAAGTCGAAGAATATGGCTAAATGCTATATGATGACTACTATGTCCAAAGGCTTTGCATTGCAGAAGATCAATCGATGGTAGACGCGATCGATATTTGGTCAAGTCTCGAGAATAAGTTTGGGCAATCGGATCGACGATCCGCTTCCACACAATGAGAGAAATCTTGGCGTGTAAGATGGAAGAAGGAAGTTCGGTCCATGAACATGTCTCCCACATGACTCATCTCATGGATAGTCTTGATCGGTTGGGAGGAGGTATTGACAAATGACCAAGGTCGATATCATCCTCAATACACGCCCAAGTCTTTTGAGAACTTTCGGCGTGAATGCGATCATGAGCAAGACCGAGTATACACTTAGTCGCTGCTCAATGATCTCGTGGTCGGAAGGAGTTATGGGCAAAGGAAGCACATGCTCTTGCTAGCACATCTAAGGGCCCAAATTTTCCATTGCAAAATGGAAAAGAAAAGGGCACCAAAGGTGGTAGAGGCGAAGGAAATAGTGGGAGTAATGGGAGCAAGAACATGGTCGGCCACCGGAGGCTTGAAGATCGGGCATTGATGGCCCCCAAAGGAGAAGGGAAACAAGTGCTTTCAGGTGCGGTGAGATCTGGCATTGATGGCTAAGTGCCCCAAGCTCAAGGCTCTAGGTCGCTTATTTGCTTTAGTGGAAACATGTTTAGCGACTTGTTCTACCCATTCTTTGGTAGTAGACACCCAAGATTCTCCATGATCTCGTGCGATCGATCATGTTTGTTACACCTTGCAGTGGGTTCCCGCGGACAAGGGAGAATGTCTAAGTGCAATGATGGTCCGATAATTAATTTATTTGAGGCCCATCTTTATTCATGGGCAACTCGGAAATCAAAAGTCGAGGCCATTATAAATATAGGTAAGAGATAAAGTCTAGTTAATCGGAGATGTTACTTTATGTTTTGAGAAACAATTTAGTTTTAAAAGACGCATTTATATGTGCCAAGATTTTCATATGTTTTCCCTACACTGGTAACCTTGTTTCACGCTTAATTATTACGCGCGCTTGTTTAATTGCGCTTCGCTGCTCATTTGCTTTACGCGAGCGAGTGGTCGCGAGATTCGCCGCAAGCAACGCAGCGAGCGAAGCTGGCGACGGGCGCGCTGTCAGAGAAACCCGCGCCGCAGCGTACTCGTGGTCGCGTGTTTCGCCGGGCCGGGCGAAGAAATCTCGGCTGCGATGTTCGCGCTGACGAAGGCACAGACGAGTGTCAGTCACGGCCGCTTTAGCGACCGCTGGTAAGCTCGCGGCGAAAGGACGGGCGGGCAAACATGCGCTTTAAAAGAGAAAGTTTTCTCAGAAGATGACACCACTTTTCTCTGGCATCTTAGATTAGGTCACATCAATCTAAATAGGATCCAAAGATCGCTAAGAATGAAACGTTGGGTAATCTCACAGCTACTCTGCTCCCATCGCGAATCCTCAGATAGAAGGTAAGATGTTGACCAAACCCTTCAAAGCGGGGTCATAGAGCCAAAGAAATGTTAGAGCTAGTCCATTCTCGACCGCGTGGACCGATGTCCACAAGCTCGTGGAGGTACAGTATTTTGTCACTTTATCGACGACACTCAAGGTACGGATACGATATACCTTCTTCACCAAGTCCGAATTCTTTGAGAAATTCAAAGAGTTTAAGGCGAAGTGAGACGAAGCTTGTAAGAGTATCAAGTCATCAAGGGTCGATCGCGGATGCGCAATACCTCAACAACGAGTTCATGGACGATCTAGTAAGTGTGGGATTACCTCCCAACAAGATTTCACCGGGCACACCACAAAGAAATGGTGTGTTAGAGCGAAGAATAGACTCTTTTGGAAATGATTAGATCAATGATGAGCTATGCAACATCGCTTATTTTGTTCGGGGTATGCCTTAGAGCGCATACTTACTAACTCTAGTACCTTCCAAGTCACCGAAAAGACCCTTCGAGTTGTGGTCCGGGCGCAAGCCTAGTTTGAGCCACATAAGGATATGGGGCCCAAAGGTACATGTGCCGAACAAGAAGGACAAGTTGAGGCTAGATCGATGCAAGGCTATTTATCGCTATCCTAGAGGAACGAAGGTGGTTTATTCTATAGTCCTAGGATCGATCAAGGTCATTATTAGCACTAATGCCCGATTCTTAGAAGAGGATTATATGAAGAATCATAAATCCAAAGTTGAAATCATTCTTCAAGATTTAGAAGATGATCGATTCCACCACCGACAGGGCCAAAGGTACGAGATGTCGAGGCTAGTGGGAGGATCGACACGATACTTCAAGAAATTGAAGTGGGTCGAGTTCCACTAGAGATACCGACCGCATGCAGTGGTACCTACCCAAGTTGTGCAAAATAGAGAACCACAAATTTCGCACCACACCGCTGCCATTGTCAGCCTGTAGAACCTCGTCAGAGGGAGGTTGTTCGTCACCGAGCGATTTATGTTCGTGGGAGAATCTTCGGATTTAGTCCCGTGAAACGAACAGCAATAATCCACCCATGGACATACAAGGAGGCGATACAAGATATTGATGCAAGATGGCACACCGCTATGGACTTAGAAATGGAGTCCATAACGGCTATGGATGTATATGAAAGACACCTCTACCGATGGCAAGGAAGCCATAGGTAGTAAGTTGCTTTCAAATTGTTTATTCATGGATATTCATTGTTTTTGATAGTGGTGTTTCTATCATAAGAAATGACGGTTATCTCGTCGTAGCACATTATATAAATCGCTTTATACTATTTCGCAATACATAATACCTATAACTATGTTGCATCTACATCAAACCTTAAAAGAGAAAGTTTTCTTCGAAGATGACACCTCTTTTCTCCGGCATCTTAGATTAGGTCACATCAATCTAAATAGGATCCAAAGACCGCTAAGAATGAAACGCTGGGTAATCTCACGCTACTCGCTCCCATCATGCGAATCCCAGATAGAAGGTAAGATGTTGACCAAACCCTTCAAAGCGAAGGGTCATAGAGCCAAAGAAATGTTAGAGCTAGTCCATTTCGACTGTGGACCGATGTCCACACAAGCTCGTGGAGGGTACGAGTATTTTGTCACTTTTATCGACGACACTCAAGGTACGGATACGATACCGCTTCACCGCGAAGTCCGAATTCTTTGAGAAATTCAAAGAGTTTAAGGCGAAGTGAGACGAAGCTTGGTAAGAGTATCAAGTCATCATGGGTCTGATCGCGGTGGCGAATACCTCAACAACGAGTTCATGGACGATCTAGTAAAGTGTGGGATTACCTCCCAACAAGATTTCACCGGGCACACCACAAAGAAAATGGTGTGTTAGAGCGAAGAAATAGACTCTTTCGGAAATGATTAGATCAATGATGAGCTATGCAAGATCGCTTATTTTGTTCTGGGGTATGCCTTAGAAACAAGCATACTTACAACTGCACCTTCCAAGTCACCGAAAAGACCCCTTCGAGTTGTGGTCCGGGCGCAAGCCTAGTTTGAGCCACATAAGGATATGGGGCACCAAAGACATGTGCCGAACAAGAAGGTCGACAAGTTGAGGCTAGATCTCGATGCAAGGCTATTTATCGCTATCCTAGAGGAACGAAGGTGGTTTATTCTATAGTCTAAGGATCGGAAGGTCACATTAGACTAATGCCCGATTCTTAGAAGAGGATTATATGAAGAATCATAACCAAAGTTGAAATCATTCTTCAAGAATTAGAAGATGATCAGATTCCACCACCGATTAGGCCAAAGGTACGAGATGTCGAGTCTAGTGGGAGGATCGACACCGATACTTCAAGAAATTGAAGTGGTCGAGTTCCACCGAGATACCGACCGCATAAGTGGTACCCACCAAAGAAGTTGTGCAAAATAGAGAACCACAAATTATCGCACCTACCGCTGCCATTGTGCCTCAGAGAACCTCGTAGTAGTGGAGGGTTGTTCGTCACCGAGCGATTTATGTTCGTGGGAGAATCTTCGGATTTAGTCCCGTGAAACGAACAGCAATAATCGACCCATGGACATACAAGGAGGCGACAAGACATTGATGCAAGATCATGGCACACCGCTATGGACTTAGAAATGGAGTCCATAACGGCTATGGATGTATATGAAAGACACCTCTACCGGATGGCAAGGGCATAGGTAGTAAGTGGATATACAAGAGGAAGAGAGATTCCGATGGAGAGGTTTCGCTTTTAAAGCCGTGCTTATGGCGAAAGGGTACACTCGATTGAGGCATCGATTTCGATGAGACCTTTCGCCAGTAGCAATGCTCAAGTCCATCGTAATTCTTCCGCCATAGCAGCCCACTCTGAACCTAGAGGTTTGACAAATGGACGTGAAAACCGCTTTTCTAAACGGTTACCTTAAGGAAGGTAGACATCTATATGCAAAGAACCAAGGTTATGTGGTGAAGGGTGAAGAAGATCTAGTGTGGAAGCTTAAGAAGTCCATTTATGGACTCAAGCAAGCTTCCCATCATGGAACTTATGCTTTGACGAGGTGGTAAAGTCCTATGGATTTATCCAGTTGCCTAGAGAAAGTTGTGTGTATCGCTTAGACGTCAACAAAGATGTGGTATTTCTTGCACTTTATGTAGATGACATTCTTCTATTCGGCAACAATGTGAAGTTGTTATCGTACGAAAGAGTTGGTTATCCGATCGCTTAAATGAAAGACTTAGGAGATGCAACAGCATTCTTGGGATCAAGGTTTACGAGATCGCAAGAAGAAAATGTTGAGCTTATCTCAGCGCCTTACATCGATACCGTGATTACTGCTTTAGTATGTAGACCGCCAAGAAAGGATTGCTACCTTCGCATATGACGCTCCTTTATTTAAGGAGCAACACCTATGACCGCAAAGGAGATAGAGGAAATGAGACAAGTTCTTACGCTTCCGCCGTAGGAAGTCTCATGAACGCAATGCTATGCACGAGGCCCGATATCTTCTATGTGGTAGGCATAGTAGCTAGATATCGCCTAACCTCGATAAGCTCATTGACCGCAGAAAGCATATACTCAAGTACCGAAAAGACTTGAGATTATAAAGCTAATTTACTATGCGATAATCTAATGCCTTCGGGTTATTCTGACTGGATTTCCAAGTCGACCGTGATAAGAATAAGTCTACCTCGACTATGTGTTTATCTTGGGAGGTGGAGCCGATCCCTGGCGGAGTGCAAAGCAATGATGCATTGCGGACTCTACCATGGAAGCTTAATATGTAGCCGCCTGAGGTCGCTAAGGAGGTCAGATGGTTCATGAACTACCATGGATCTAGTTGTGGTACCTGGTTTGCCCAAGAGTATCATAGTTTACTGTGATAACTCAGGTGCAGTGGCAAACTCGAAGGAACCACGGATCCACAAGGCAACCAAACACATAGAGAGAAAGTACCATGTCATACGAGAAATCGTTAGACGAGGGGACGTGCTGAATGCAAAGATTGATACGACGGATAACCTAGCGGATCCATTCACTAAAGCCTGCCGCAAAAAGTCTACGTTGGGCACGTTAGAGGACTTGAATTGCGCTAGATGGCACCCTCTAAAGTCTCGCAATAAGTCTACGTCGGGACGTTAGAGGACTCAATTGCGCTTGATGGCACCCACTTAGAAAGGAAACTTTTGTATAAGTGGGAGAAGCAAAGTGATGGTTTTGTTTGTAATAGCTAGTAGAGAGACACATTGTATACTAAAAGTTTGCTTTAGTATAAGTGGGAGATTGTTGGATTTGTATAACTTGGCGCTTTTGGTTGAGCTTGTATACAATGTTTCACGTTACCACTATTACAATCTCCTATCTGAATTGAATACTTGATTGCATATATCCGTGTCCCCTTATCTCATATATAAGTTAGATCATACAAGGTGTAGAAGATCACGTAAGTCCGTATGATTGGTCGCTTAATGAGATATAAAAGTTTCACACCGAGACAACTTGAGGACGAGTTGTCGGTGTAGCTGCAGATAGATAAGAAGTGACTTGACTTAGTTGTTTGTCTATGCTGGATACGCCTTTGACGTATCAAGGATCACAGGAGACGAGTTCTTCTATCCGACCGTAGTGAAGAACCCAGATCTCGGTGACTTACGATGATCTAAATCTCGATAAGGTATTAGATGAGTATGAGTTGTCGACCATCACTTTGACTTGTTATGGGTGAGGGTTATATGTTCTAACCCAATATTCTTCGTGATCTTGGGTGGTGGCGGTGTTTGTATGTCATGCTAGTTATCTCAGACGAGTCACCGTATCCGTTAAGGATGATGATGTCCCCTTAAGGAGCTCAAAGGTTTATTGTACTAAACCCCGCAGTTGAGTTAGCTCAAGTACAATAATAAGGTTGAGTGGTACTACTTATGAATTAAAGATATTAATTATTTTAAGCAATGTAATGCTCTAAATAATTAATGGACGCTCGATATCTTAAATACGGGATTCGAATGTCAAGTGCAAGCCCGACTCAACTTCTGTAATAAAGGGTAAGTCAAGATTTATTCTCTAGTGGCATGAATAAATGTTTATAAATTAATTTATGTTCGGGTCGAACATAAGATAATTAATTTATTTGAGGCCCATCTTTATTCCTTGCATTTGATCCTGGTCGGCCCATCCAGGGCCCGTAGCTAAGTATGGAAATCGGCGCCTCTCTCTCTACAAGGTAATGATTTGATTCTCTTTATCCTAAAAGCATATTATTATATTTATGAGATATGCATAGATCCTTTCCATATAGATCATGGTAATAATCCTTTCCATATAGATTATGGTAATTATATGGGATTATGGTAATTTCCATAAAGGATTATGGTAATTTCCATATGGGATTATGGTAATTTCCATATGGGATTATGGTAATTTCCATATGGGATTATGGTAATGCATTATAAATATGAGGTAAGAGATTAAATCTAGGTCAATGATTAATAATCATCATCATAATTTTCGAGACTCCCATTGTTCTTGAGAGAGAATTTTCGAAAAAGTGTAGAGAGGATATTGGGTGATTTTCCGAAGCATTCTCCATAGATCGTCCTCACTCGACGTTGGAGATTGGGTAACCGGGATACAGTCCAGAAGGTCAAAGCACGAGTCTCGATCCATTCCGCCTCGATAGATTCAAAGGAAAACACGAGAAAACCCCTACGTGTTGCAATTAATTATATAGGTGCATGTTAGGTAAATAATCAATGTATGGTGAATTAAATATCCAAGATAGATCCTCGGGCGAGGCTAAATGATAAACGCGATTTTACACGCTTATAGTTTATATTTGAAGATGAGTTTAGCTCGCTTAATGTGCGTTCGTATCGATTCCTAATGTTTTATCTATTTCTAGAAGACATCGCTTGGGTGTTCTTTTGGTGTTGTGTAGGTCCATATGTTGAAAATCGAAGCAAGGAACGACGCACGAGCCAAAACACAACCGACTCGTTTAGCGACCAGCCTAGCGGTCGCTAGGATGGTCGCTAGAAACACGCGCGTGAACCCAAAGACACCGCGACCGCGATAACGTGCCCACGAGCGAAGCCCAGCCCAGAAAGCCATCGGACGATTTCGCGACCTCTTGAGAATGGCTAGCGACCGCTAGTCGGTCGCGAGGTACCGGCGCGAGCGCAAGAGGCGACCGCGGGCGAGAGAGTGCCATGAGACCCACCGCGACCGCACTCTAGCGACCGCGGCGGGTGGTCGCGAGACGGCGCGAATGAAAACTAGGGTTTGGGGTGTGCCTATATATGGCAACACCCTCGCCCCCAAGTTCGCACTCTACGATTCCGAGCCTCTTTTCGCTTTTTCATAAGTTTTCCGAGTTTTAGCTTTAGGTTCCATTTAGTTTCATTCTAGATTTGTTTTACGGATCGCTCTTCGCTGGTTTTATCGCTTTATCTACGATCCGAACGCTTCGTCCGGACAATCTTTGCAAGTTTCCGTTTTGGAGGTTGGGATTCAAGCCCAACGTGTTCATCCAACGCTACATCACGGGTTTTATATATTTAATTTCCGCCTTTATGGTTAATTCGTATTTCTTCCGCTTATTATGTCTCGCTAGTTTTTCGCTCTAATCCTAGGGTTTGCATGATTCGATCCTATATGTTGTGATTCCTCATATCGCTATTTACCGTCCATGCATTGATTCATGATTCGATTGTGCTTATTTATATGTGTTGATTTCGATCAATCTTGATGCATATTTAGTTGTCGGTTAATTATGTAATTGTGTTAATTGTCAATCGATATCGAATGCATGATACGAATGAGCCTCGAGTCGTAGGCGAGATAGGATATTCGTAGAAGCATATTCTTTGTGATCCGTTTGAGTTACTTGTTTTCACCTAGAGACGAATGTAATAGGAAAACTAGTAATCTACACCGCTTTTAATAATGTAAATTGTCGGTTATATATGTGATCTTCCATCTTATCTCGGATTAAAATTGGTTAATAGGAACAGATAAACATACGTTGTGGATAGGATTAATGCGCCCTAGTGGTTAGTCGTCTGCCTCGCTTTTAAACATCCGAGTGTTTATTGCTTTAATTTACTTTCTCTGCTTTTGTTACCTTTGCTTTGATTGAATTCAAGCCCTAAAATATTACCAAACCATGTTTGTTGCTTGGATAATGATGAATCCTCGTTGAGTTAGCTTCGTGTTTTTACGTTACAATCCTCGTGGATACGATACTTGCCACCTATACTTGCACCTTTTCGTGTTAGAAAATTAAGCGATCAAATTTTAGCGCTGTTGTCGGGATTGTTAAGATTTCATAGGAATAATTTGACGATTTGGAATTATTAATTCAAGTTGTATTTTATTTTATTTTTATTTGTTCTCGCCGAGCCGATTTTTCTTCTTGTTCTCCAGTAGTTTATGTTCACAAGGTCCTGTGGACCTCCCGAATGCGTTTTGATCCCGAGATCGAAATCACTCACAAGAGGAGAAGGAGATTAGAGAAGAGACAGCAAGCAATGGCGTGGAATCAATAACGGGCGCCTCTCCAAATAGCCGCACTGCTAGCGCACTTTACAAAATGCAGCGCTAATCATGACTATGGGACTGCTGTCCCACGCCCGAGGCGGCAAGACCGTTGAATTACATGTACAGCACCTCCTACCGAGCAATTTCAAGGAGGCGGATGGGGCCCAAAGTAAACGCTAACAATTTTGAGTCAAGCCGCCCTAATCAAGATGGTTCAGGGGAACAGTTCGGAGGAGGAGTCACAGAGGATCCGAACGCCCATCTCGAGACCTATCTCGACATTTGTGACACCATCAAATGAATGGGTGCCACAAGACACAATCCGGATGTGTATGTTCGGATTTTCTCTCATAAATCAAGTGAAGGACGGTTCAAGACCTTAGATCGTGAGGCATCATGCTTGGGCAATTACGTGAGAAATTCCTTCAAGTACTTTCCTCCGGCTAAGGCACGTAAGATCATAGCCGAGATTTCCACTTCTCCCGGCTTAGGAGATGAATCTTTATTCGAGTCGTGGGAAAGATTCTGGGGCCTATTGAGAAGGTGCCCACAAAGATGGATTTTCGAGGAGCGCAGACACACGCTTTACAAATGGTGACACCTCACACGAGGAGTATTGTCGACGATCGCCAGGGGGTTGCCTATTGAATGACGCGTGTAGACGAGGCCACCGCATCATAGAAGAAATGGCGCCAACAGCTATCGCGTGGTCGATGGAGAGGACACGGTGGTGAAGGCTGCTACCGTTGAAGGTGACTCAAAGTACGACAATATTATGGAGCAGTTCACCTTGTTAAGAAGCCAATTTGAGAAAGAAAGGAAAGGAAAAGGCGTGGCTCAGATAAATGCTTGAGTCAGAGATAAACGAGGCTGAGGACGTGAATTACATAAATCGGAGGAATAACCGTCTGGGGAATCCGCGACAATCCGAATAATGTAAGTCACCCAAATTTCTCGTACGCCAACCCCAACAATTTTCAACAGCCTCCGCCAGGTTTCTCAGTTCAGAACGGAGTGATTCAAGAGACGAAGAAGCCGAGTCTAGAGGACATGATGCAGCAGTTGGTTGTAAGCAACCAACAATTGGCAACGAATCGAATTCGCTTATAAGCAATACCGCGTAAGATCAATCATTTGGAGTCCACCGTGACGGCTATGGAAAGCACATGAAGATGATGGAGAATCAAATAAGTCGATAGTCGACAACGTAACGGGCAGACAAGTCGGGCCAATTTCCGAGTAATACGGAGGTAAACCCTAAAAATCACTGTAATGCCATTCAATTGAGGAGTGGACGAGCTTATCAAAGTCACGAGGAGACGAACGGGGAAAACGGGCAAAAGAGAGAATTCATGATCGAGCTCATGATCATGAGCCCGCCGCGAGGAATACAAAGCGGAGTTCGCGAGCGGCTCGGGGCGCAATAAGTCAAAACGCCCGCGACATGTCGGTCAGAGGACTCAGCGAGCGACCTAGCGGTCACGAGTAATTCAAGCGCCGCGAAATCGTCACAAGGTTCGACGCCAGACCTAGCGCGCCGTGTAGCGTGCGCCAAGACGAAGGAAGACGGTATGCATGTTCTAGCGATCGCACACGCGTCGCGAGGCTGATCGCGGCGGCCGCTATGAAGAGATTTCCGACGACGTGCCTCCAATTCCATTTCCAAGCCGCTTAGCCAAGCCCAAGCACGACGAAGTTGACTGTGTTCATGGAGATGTTCAAAGGTGCACATCAATATTCCTTTACTTGATGCACTTCGAGATACGCCGGGTTACGTTAAGTTTCGAAGGATGCCGTTGCAATAAAAAAGAAGTTGGGAAATTCGAGACGATAACTGCCTCAAGAGTGCGGTCTGTGTTGCAAAAAGTTGCCGCCAGCGAGAAGATCCAGCGACTTCACCATAGCATGTGTCATCGGAGGACGTACATTCTCCAGGTTACGTGTGATTTGGGGGCAAGCATCAATCGATGCCGTTGTCCATTTTTAACCGATCGAGATTGGGAGATCAAGCCGACCACCATAGCTCTTCGGATGGCGAGACATATCGGTGACTTATCCGAAAGGGATAGTGGAGGACGTGCTCGTGAAAGTTCGAGATTTTATCTTCCCACCGATTTCGTTGTTCTCGACATGCCGGAGGATGGAATACACCTCTTATTCTCTGCGACCATTCCTAGCTACCAACAGCATCGATAGGCGTGCAAGATGGAGATCTCACCTTCCGAGTCAACGACGAGGAGATGAAAATCTCTATATGATGCTATGAAGCGACCGACGAGAAGACCATGGAAGATTGTCGAGTTATAGAGCAGCTGTCACCCACTCACTTTCAATCAGTTGATCCGATAGAGTTTTGTATGCAGAACTCAATTTTCTCACCCGCAGACCTTGATGAGGCGTGTGACGAGATTTTAGAGTATCTTGAGTCCATCGATGAAGTCAAGGCCCTCCCCGAAGTCGATTGCCTTATTTGGATGTGAGGAAGCCGATTGGAGAGAGGGCGCCATGGTGAAGGAAGGTATCGTGCTTGGTCATAAAGTCTCGCCAAAGGTTTGGAAGTGGGTCGAGCAAAGATAGTAGCTATCGAGAAACCTCCGCCTACAAATGTCAAATCGGTGAGGAGTTTTCTCGGTCATGCGGGTTTTATAGAAGGTTCATCAAGGATTTCTACGATCACGAAGCCATTGTGTGGATTGCTCGAGAAAGATATGAAGTTCGTGTTCACGAAGGAGTGTTTGAGGCGTTCGAGAATTGAAGTTAGCCCGATCTCGACTCCGTTTGGTCTCACCCGATTGGAGTCAACCGCTCGAAATGATGTGTGATGCGAGTGATTGGGCGATCGGTCTTTGTTTTGGGCGTAAACGAGACAAGCTTTTCCCGAGTCATCTATTATGCAAGTAAGACTCTCGACTCTGCTCAAATGAATTACACCACCACGGAGAAGGAATTACTTGCTGTGGTCTATGCTTTTGATAAGTTTAGACCTTATTTGGTGGGCACCCACACCATCGTACACACTGATCATGCCGCCATTCGTCATCTGTTCGCCAAGAAAGATTCGAAGCCAAGATTGGTGAGATGGATCCTCCTTCTTCAAGAGTTCGACATGGAGATCAAAGATAGAAAGGGTTGTGAGAATGTGGTTGCCGACCACTTGTCGCGATTGGAGAAGCCAGTCGAAGGAGAGGATAGGAAGATTGGCATAAAGGAGAACTTCCCAGACGAGCACATCTTGAGCGTCATCGATCACACACCATGGTACGCTGATTTTGTCAATTACTTGGTGATTGGAGTTTTACCTCCATCGTGCAAAGGTCATTTGAAAAAGAAGTTTCTCCACGATGTTAAGTTCTATTATTGGGACGATCCTCATCTCTACCGCGATGTGCCGATGGTTTGATACGTCGCCGTTCCCAAGGAGAATGGGAGAACATAATCCACGAGTGCCATAGTTCGTTGTTGGAGGCCATTTTACAATGAGCAAGACAATGGCAAAGATTTGCCACGATGGATTCTTTTGGCCTTCGATCTTCAAAGATTGCCAATCTTTTATCAAGAGTTTTGATCGTTGTCGAAAGAGTGGGAATGTCACTAAGAAAGACGAGATGCCGCAGAAACCATCATGGAGGTGGAACTATTTGACGTATGGGGATCGACTTCATGGGTCCGTTCCCAATGTCTTGTGGTTACACGATATTATTCTTGTTGTGAGACGTTTCCGTTGGGTAGGCGATTCATCGTCACGAACGACTCCAAGGTAGTGATCAAGTTCCTTCACAAGAACATTCGACTCGATTTGGAGTCCCGAGGGCATTGATCGGTGATGGGGATCGCTTCAATAATAAGTGGCTAGGCAACGTTCTAGCCAAATATGGTGTGAAGCATCGAGTCACCTCCCCTACCATCCACAAGCAAGCGGGCGGTGAGCTCGCCAACCGAGAGATCAAGCGATTCTAGAGAAATCGGTTGTTCGGTATAAGGATTGGGCCAAGCATTGGATGATGCTCTTTGGGCTTACCGGATCGCGCACAAAGCTCCAATCGGCTATTCCATATCAAATGGTATTTGGTAAATCCCGCCATTTACCGTTGAATTGGAGCACAAAGCATATTGGGCGACTAGGAGAATCAACATGGATTTCAAGGAGGCCGGTATGATGAGAAGTGACCAACTGTTAGAGCTTGACGAGTGGAGGAATGAAGCTTTCGAGAATTCTCGGATATACAAGGAAAGAGCTCAGAAATTCCACGACCTCCACATTCGTGCGAAGGATTTTCGCGGTAATGAAGTCTTACTTTACAATGCTCGACTCAGCTATTCCCGGAAAACTCAAGTCAAGATGGTCGGGGCCATATACCGCTTACCGTGGCGCTTGCCAATGAGAGTTACGAGCCCTAGACTGGGGCAACATTTTAAAGTGAACGGCCGAGACTCAAATCCTACTTCAAGTCACACTTCAATCGAGAAGTCAAGGTGACCAAGCTCAACGAACCATGATAAGAGTGCACCGCCGAGCTAGCGGCGATAATTCTAGACCGGGTTGGGAGGTAACCCAACGCTTTTACATGCTTTCGCTTTTGTTGTTTTCGTTTTGTTTTTTGGTTGTGTGTCTTTGTTTGTGTCGTGTTTCGTTGGTTTGTTAGATCCCGAAGTTTCAATAGCTTTCTAAAAAAAAAAAAAAAGTACCTAGCGACCACCCTAGCGACCGCGAGGTCTCAAGGGGTGGCCGCGAGAATTTGGGCAGAACGTTGTTTTCTGAGCGACAAAGCTCGCGGCCAAGCTCGCGATCGCGAGCTCGACCGCGAGATCCGTCGCGACCCGCGTCCTGACCCGCGCCCGCTTCGTGACCCGCGTTTTAACCCCTATTTTTACCCAAGCTTGTAACCTACACACACACACACGTTTTTCTGAAAAAAAGCAGCAACCAAACACCCTCAAGCACCCAAAACACCTCTCTTTCTCAAATTTTCTTGCATTTCTCCATCAAATCCACTCAAGGTATGATATTTTTGCTTCATTTCTTCATGGGTTTACATTTCTTGAGCATAATTTGGAAGAATTTTAGCCATTTTTGTGGGTTATTTAAATTTGAGAAACTAGGGCTTATTTTGTTAGATTTGTGTGGTGTTTGAGCATGATTTGTCCAATGATAGGTTTATTCACGTTTATACACGTATATTGTTTGTCTAATGTGCCTACATTGTTGATTTGGGTTAATAATTTGTGAAATAGCCTTGAAGCGATTCTTTTCGTCTTGCGCGGCGCAATGATCACGGCCACTGTCGTCTGGCGCTTCCGCCATGTGCATTCGTCACACGGCCTGCCGGCGGCCATCGATCGATGCCCCGCGATCTCCCTAGCGACCGCTAGGTCTCGAAGGGTGATCGCTAGTTTTCGCCCAGAACGTCTAATTTTGCAAATTTTTGGCTGTGTGTATGTTTTTCCCATTTTGTGTTGTCTTGCAAGATCATATGACAATATGGGGGGAATAATTTGATTAAGTTGAAGTTTGGGGGATCTATATTGAGCATTTTGGGTTGACGTTGTTTTGATTGTTTCATTCATACACGGGCTAACTTTGAAATTCTTTTTAGGTACAAATATGCCGCGTACTCACGGTCACAAGCGCAAGGGCAAGAGCATTGTCTCCAATTCCTACGATGAGACACACGATGAGCATCACGATGAGCATCATGATGAGCCTCACGACGAGCCACGCATGGCACCACCAGATGAATTCGATCCCAAAATTTTGGGGTCAGACTGCCGAGTGACTCGTCGAGAAACCGTTGGGATCGATTGGTGAGATTACGGCATAGGCATTCACGTTTCATGTGCCTCAATACGTGTCAAGAGATGGACATCACCAATGATGTGACGTGGTTGGCCGAGAGGTCCGGGCTGTATTCGATTATCACACCCAATTATCGACATACCGGATCCCGACACTCAATTCTTGTCGACTCTCCATGTCCACAAGACAAACGGTATGCCGACTACATCATGTTCCAAATCGACAACGAGCCCCGCCAACTCTCCGTGGGCGAACTTAATGGCATAATCAATGGAGATCCGAGGAAACTACATAGGGGCGTCAGTACACAATCCAAAGCGTATGGCCAAAGTTAATGGGCGCCGGACTCGAGCACACTCCATATTATGATGCCTCGAGATCAAAGGCTAGCTCGTCTGGAATCCAGGTCCGTTACTTCCACCGCCCTCACATTCACCTTGCATGGCCGTTCGACGCCCGGACTGCCCTCTCACAAGATATGAGCATCTTGATTGGAGCTATGTTCAACGAGAAGATGCATGCCGGCATGTTTTAGCCCAACACTTCCATATGCAGTCCGCAGTTTTGGGTAATTCGAAGATATGCATAGGGGGATTCGTTACCCCCATTGCTGATTTCTTTGGGATTACGATTCGAGAGAGTCCGATCTCTCACGACATCTTCCTGGACAAGGCGTGCCTATACGTCCGAGCGTTCTGAAGAGGCACTTCAGACATTACTTGTGGGCGTTATATGATCTAAACGCCAATCAATCTTCCGCGCCTAATCCCGAGCTCACCAAGATAAGCCGATACTTCACCCGGATGCCAATCGAATATGAGTTCTCTCCCCATTATGCATGGACGCAGCGTGAACGCCAAGGCGAGGTCGAGGGCGAGCAACCGCGCGAGGAGCAAGCCAAGCCCGGTGGCTCACGAGACAGCGGCATATTGCACCCGCCACCCGCTCGAGGCGACCGGGATTTATGATCGATTAGATCACATAGATGGTCGTCTCAACCATATTGACGGAACCGACATCGATTATGGAGCAGCGGCAAGCCATCTACACTCAACAATGTGCACATCTCGAGCAACAACGAAGATGATGGAGATGATGCGAGAATGGAATCGATGGCGTGGATTTTATCCGCCACCGAGTATAGCGACATTCAGGTAGTTTTCTCTCCAACTACTTTTTTCGCAAACCTTATTGCTTCCACATGTTCACAATAAGTTTGGGGGAGTTGACGAGTTTAGTTGGTTGAGAATCCTGTTTATGTTTTCTATGCTTTGTGGTTTAGTTGTTATGCTTTGGGGTCTTTTGTCGCTTGTTTTTTGGTTTTGTTTTGTTTTTCGTTTTCGTGTCTGTCGATCAACGAGTTAAGTGAAGTATGTTAATCCATGTGGCCAATGACGATAGATTTTTTTTGGTGAAATTTGATGATAGTGCGCATGATATGTTAGAAAATGACGCATGAATGACGTGAGATGGCTTAGGCTTGTTGTTTTTCACCATTTGCTTATCCTGTGAGACTTGAGCTTCACTGTATACATATCTTGATACGTCATACATTGTGTGATATCGTGCATGTGATTGTCTTCTAGAACTTGCCGTGTTTCTGTGTCGAGATTGCAATATGTGTTTCGAATTTGGAAAGGATAAAAGGCCATCTTTGTTAACCACATATTCACCCAAACACTAGCCGATGATATATACCATTTGTCGCCTTCTTTGAGCCTTTATTAGACTTTTTCTTTCGATTAACCGGATGATAGGAGGTGAGGATGGATATGGGAATCAAAAGGGGTTGAAATTTTGATGTAGTTATGATGAGAAAAGTTTCGTGTAGAAAAAATACATCTGTGGTGAATAATAGTACCTTTGTTGTGTAAGATAAACCCTATAAGCTCTAGAAAAGAAAAGAAAAAGAAAAATGTTAAGTTCAATATGAGTGTTGAGCATAAAGGGTCTTTAATCAAAGTATAGGTACCTTCTGTGGCATTAAACGTTGATTTAGCACGTTGGGAAAGAAGAGGAAAATGGACGAAGTCCATATGTGTCGAAAAGTATAATTGGGGGTGTGCTTGGAATATTCTTGAGTCACTTAGCCATATTTTATCCTACCTTAACCAATGTGCCTACATTACAACCTATGAAAGACCTCTTTGATCCTAATTTGAACACAACGACGTGGTGGAGATATTAGAAAGCAGCAAGCCTATGGTAAGATGTTGCATTGCATTGATCGCCGAGTGTATACACGTCCTACATTTCTTTATGAGTTGAGTGTATCCCATATTTTACACACATGCCGTTGTGAGGTTGAATTAAATAATTTTTGCCGTAAATTGTTGTTTGTGTTGAGTTGACTAACGTCGTCATGTGCACTAATGTTTTGAGCGTTGATATGTTTCGAGGGCTAGAATGGTTATCATCTTTGCTACGCTGTTGATCTTTTGGTTGTGTCTTCTGTTTTGGTTTTGTTTGAGGACAAACAATGATTTAAGTTTGGGGTTTGATAAACGCGCATTTTACACGCTTATAGTTGATATTTGAAGATGAGTTTAGCTCGCTTAATGTGCGTTTACGTATCGATTCCTAATGTTTTATCTATTTCTAGAAGATCTCGCTCTTGGGTGTTCTTTTGGTGTTGTGTAGGTCCATATGTTGAAAATCGAAGCAAGGAACGACGCACGAGCCAAAACACACAATCGACTGCTTTAGCGACCAGCCCAGCGGTCGCTAGGATGGCTGCTAGGAAACACGCGAGAACCCAGCACACCGCGACCGTGATAACGTGCCCATGAAAAGCCCACCAAGAAAGCCATCGGCGATTTCGCGACCTCTTGAGAATGGCTAGCGACCGCTAGTCGTCAGTGAGATACCAAGCGAGCGCAAGCAGACCGCGGGCGAGAGAGTCTTGCGAGACCTACTCGCGACCGCACCTAGCGACCCTGAAGGGTGGTCGCGACGCGCGCGAAGGAAAAACTAGGGTTTGGGGTGTGCATATATGGCAACACCCTCGCCCCCAAGTTCGCACCTACGATTCCAGAGCCTCTTTTCTCAGTTTTTTCATAAGTTTTCCAGAGTTTTAGCTTTAGGTTCCATTTAGTTTCATTCTAGATTTGTTTTACGGATCGTTCTTCGTTGGTTTTACGTTTTATCTACGATCCGGAACGTTTCGTCCGGACAATCTTTGCAAGTTTCCGTTTTTCGCTGAGGTTGGGATTCAAGCCCAACGTGTTCATCCAACGCTACATCACGGGTTTTATATATTTAATTTCCGTCTTTATGGTTAATTCGTATTTCCTTCCGTTTATTATGTCTCGGCTAGTTTTCGCTCTAATCTGTGGTTTGCATGATTCGATCCTATATGTTGTGATTCCTGTTATCGCTATTTACCGTCCATGCATTGATTCATGATTCGATTGTGCTTATTTATATGTGTTGATTTCTGATCAATCTTGATGCATATTTAGTTGTCGGTTAATTACGTAATTGTGTTAATTGTCAATCGATATCGAATGCATGATACGAATGAGCCTCGAGTCGTAGGCGAGATAGGATATTCGTAGGAAGCATATTCTTTGTGATCCGTTTGAAGTTACTTGTTTTCACCAGAGACGTATGATAATAGGAAAACTAGTAATCTCTGACCGCTTTTGTCGTAATAACGAAATTGTCGGTTATATATGTGATCTTCCATCTTATGCGGATTAAAATTGGTTAATAGGAACAGATAAACATACGTTGTGGATAGGATTAATGCAGCCCAAGGGTTAGTCGTCTGCTCTGTTTTAAACATCCGAGTGTTTATTGCTTTAATTTACTGCTTTTTGTTACCTTTGCTTTGGATTGAATTCAAGCCCTAAAATATTACCAAACCATGTTTGTTGCTTGGATAATGATGAATCCTCGTTGAGTTAGCTTACGTGTTTTAAGCGTTATCCCTCGTGGATACGATACTTACACTTACCTATACTTGCACCTTTTCGTGTTAGAAAATTAGCGATCACTAAACATAGTTTTAGAATTCTTCAACTAGACTCGACAAAGCTCGGCTCTACACTTCACCATTCACATCAAAGCTCAACCTGTACATTTAGAAATATATGCAAGGCTGAGTATAAAAGCACTCAGTGGACATATACCAAAAGATACATACATACTCGTATAAATTATAAATTGTCATGTCATCTCAACAATAATGCACAAGGTATTACCTTAAAAGGCCCAAATTTAATAAACTCTTTTGTGAAACTAAAGTTCGTCTGATCAGACTAAGTTCTCTTTTCTAATCTCCATATCTGTAACTTTTATGTGCCGGAGAAGTGGCCACTTCTCATGGACACTTGACTGGTCAACCCGTTCGATGACTCACGGTCTCTGTGTACATTAATCCTCGCTGGGGATACTGGCTCACACATGATCCGAATTCGATTACTATAAAGTTGGCATTGTCAACACAGATAGGTATCATACATAAATTTCAAACATTTATGGCAAGACAATAACTTAAAAAGATTTTCATTTCAAAGGTTTTGAAAGAAAATAACTGTTTAACTTATGTTTAACTTTGTTTATAAGAGAGTCCATCAGGTTGCATTTCTTACTCTTTGTTCCACGAACTCCTTGTTGTTGTTTTTTCGTCACTTCCTCGCTTGACTTTTATCGTAAAAAAAAATATAAGATCTCCAGAACGAAGGAAGATTCTTATTGAAAAGAGTTTGAAATTTTTAATCGATCGGAGATTTTAATACGGATTTTGCATTTGTTGCAAATACGCATATTATTGCATATAATTCTTTTTTGGAAGTTCCATTTCCTTCTCCTAATGATTTAGAAGATTTAGAATGTTCCAAACTACTGTTCGATTAAAGCTTAATCTAATCGTTAATTGCCTAGTTAAACTTAAACCTAAACTTTAATTCTTGTATTCTTCTAACATTCACTTGGCATAATTAAATTAATTAAATCTAAAATTTAATTAATCAATTCCATAATTAAAATTTTAGCCAATGGATTAAGTTATGACTTCAATTTAGTTTATCTACTAGGTCAATTTTCATCTACTACAATTGGATGCCCAATTTAAGTTAATTGTATCTAAACCAAGCCCAAACAATTAATTAAAGGCAAGCCGTTTAACTATGTACTTTAGTACAAAGTAAATTAATATTATCCGTTGATTTACTTAAATCAATGACTTGAATTTATTCTTATTTCTTATAAATAATTTCATTAATACCTGATCCATCCTCCCACAAACATATTATAAGCAGAATTTGTTGTATTATTCTTTTTCAGTTCATTCTACCTTTCTTGTAGGCTCGATCATTTTTTGTAGGCTAAATAAAAGATTCATATGAAAGTTCCAAATTGCGTAATTAAGATATAATATAAGCATGCATGTAGATATTAATATCAAATTATTGTCCTACCTAACTGATTTTATAAGTAAAAGTTATGTCAACCGATCTTATTATAACCCATATAGTAAAATATACGAGTCATTCATCGAAGTCGATTATAGCGACAAAAATAATGGAAGCGTGGTGAGCATATAATTAAGAAAATAATAATTTTGTCCCCACAGATATAATACGGAAATTCCCATTTGTCGGAGTGCGTTGAACCTACGCTAAACCTCGTCAATCCAATCCCTTCCTTCAAATGCTTAACCCTGGTCAGATCATACCTCTAACCCTAGTTAGCTTTTTATTTTATTTCATTGTCCGTCTACGCACCGCCTCTGTTTTCTCTATAAATTGACTCCCAGCCAACCCATTTCTTCATATATTCCAATTATCGAAAGCATCTCGCAATTCATAAGGTATGTTTTTCTACATTAATTCCTTCTGATCCTAATGTTTTCTCGTAGTTTTTTTTTATCTTTGAACCGTAAAATTCTTGTGTTGTTGCTGTTTTCGTGATTTACGATACGTTCTATTTCTCGGTGTGCTGATATGATTTTTCGCTTATTGGTCGTGGAAAAGTTATTGAGATTGGTAGCTGGACGATTTTGAATTCTTTAATTGATTCAGCGTTTTCTCTATGGGTTTGTGGAAGTCAGAGTTAGGTTTTGTTCCTGAAATTGTTAAGATCCTTGATATTCAAATTGGACGTGATCATGCTTTGCTTTTTTGTTTTTTGGATCCTTTAATCTGTAATGGATTTTCGAGTCAAAATTGCTCCGATCCTTGATCTTCGAATTGGACGTGATTATCGTTTGCTCTTCTCGGGTCAATCGATTTCATCGTGTTTTCTGTTATGCGTTTGCGGAATTCAAAATTAGGGTTTGTTCTTGAAATTGGTCGTTTGCTTTTCAATTTGCTGATTGATGTTTGGTGATCGACGCGCAGGCAGTAAGAAAAACGATCGAATCCCGGTTACAAAGTCAAAATCCAACAAGGTTGATGGTTGAGGTAGACATTCAAATTCCATCTGCTTTTGATCCTTTTGCTGAGGCCAAGGACTCGGGCGCCGCGGGGACTAAAGAGTATGTTCATATACGCATTCAACAGAGGAATGGGAAGAAAAGCTTGACGACTGTGCAGGGGCTGAGGAAGGAATTCAGCTACGAGAAGATTCTGAAGGATCTGAAGAAGGATTTTTGCTGTAACGGCAACGTCGTCCAGGATAAAGAGCTGGGGAAGGTGATTCAGCTGCAGGGGGATCAACGCAAGAATGTCTCCCAGTTTTTGATCACTGCCGGCCTTGTCAAGAAGGATCAGATCAAGATTCATGGTTTCTAGGCCTTAGATTTTGAAGCTGGTGATTTGTTACGGTGTTTTTGTTTTGTGTCTCGCTTACTACCCCTTGATGATTTAACCATGGTATGTGTTTGGGATTTTATTAGTAGTAATAATAATAATGATTGTTATTTACAAACTTCCAGGATTTCGTTCGTCAGATCTGACTAATATTTTTGTGATTGATGGATGGTCCACACAAATAAATAATTTATTTCACATATTGTGATTGATGGATAGTCAACACTAATTTTTTTCCAACAAATCCCAAGTTCCATAATTTGTTCACCTA
Organism: Salvia rosmarinus; assembly: GCA_036937905.1. Classification (NCBI taxonomy): domain Eukaryota; kingdom Viridiplantae; phylum Streptophyta; class Magnoliopsida; order Lamiales; family Lamiaceae; genus Salvia; species Salvia rosmarinus. The sequence goes on from CM072819.1 coordinate 90,579,862, forward strand.
ATTTGTATATTTGATGCGTGGTGGACAGACATGTTTCCTGCATATTGGGCAGCTTCCCTGCCTCATTAGCCACTCATCTATGCACTCGACGTGGAATACATGCTTACACCTTGGAAGCCACTTCGCCGCTTCTCCATTCTTCATATTCTACCAGTTCGGTTTGTTGATAAATTATTTGTCACAAAATCTTATTTCAAATCATGATATACGAGATTTATTGCTTACTTGCAAGCAAACTGTGCAGCTAGTTTCTGAATATGGTGTGGCATCATTGAACTTGTAAACCGATAATTCTTTGATACAATCTTCAGATAGTCCACTCGGTCTATCAACGTCAAATATGTCTGAGGATTCACTCCAGCTTGTCTCTGTAGCGCTTATCTGTAATTAACTACTTATTAATTCACACGCTAAAAAAGGACAAATTTCATAGCGTGTGAAAAAAAAAATCAATAACATCACATTTTCAGTTTTTAACAAGTTGGCATGAAATATTTCAAATCTTTTTTTATCAAATTAGTACATATTTTTAATAATGATACGCGGTCAACTTTTCATTATTGGAATGCTTACGTGGCCGTTTAAATATGACGTAGAATATTTACTCTTACCACATCCTCATGACCGGCATTATTTTTTATAAGTCACATCATATTAGATGACTATGTAAATATTTCAACGCTAGAAAATGGATCTCCAAAATGTTAAAGCAATGTCTACCAATTTGATAAAAATTGAAAAATATGACATTATTGATTTTTTTATTTTTTTTGTGGTTCTGACTTTCTAGTAAGTTTCTCTAAAATAATGGTTAGGAGAAAGGAAGGGTATATTACCTGCCACTGATAAGCTTTTAGCAGTGCAGGGCTCACCCACTCCCTAAATGCCTTCCCATTTATCAGACTACGTAGTAATGCAACCTGCAAATAACAATCATAATCTTATTTTAGATCACAAAATAATACATGTAATCAGAAATGCTATTCATAAATTAAAGAAGCAGCCAAACAGGCACATCAATGAATTAGATGTGAATCAAATAACTGCTTTGCAACTTTGAAGTACATGTATATCAATTACTTCGCCTTTTAATTTCTTTTAAATTTCTATATTAAATATTGTGATTCATTCTACGAATACATACATTGTATAGTTAAGATATCATTCAATGCATGTATCTGGAATTGGTAATAGTGAAGCATAAAATTAAATGGAACTGGAAAGTCCAAACCGACTTTGGTTGGGACGTAGGGGGTGTTTGGCTAAGCTTATTTTAAAAAACTTATAAGCTCCAAGAGTTTATAAGATGTTTCAAGAACTTATAAGAGGTAATATTTCAAAACTTATAAGTTGTTAAAGTGTTTGGATAATTGATCTTATAAGCTCTTGGAGCTTATAAGCTTTTTAAAATAAGCTTAGCCAAACAACCCCTTACGTCCCAACCAAAGTCGGTTTGGACTTTCCAGTTATATTTTCATGTTCCATTTAATTTTATGCTTCACTATTACCAATTCCAGATACATGCATTGAGAGAAAGAATCGTGACTTAGAGAGATAAAATTGACGATAAATGAAGTTGGTAGTGTATATGTAGGAAATAACAAATTATAATAAAGTTATTTTGGTAAATTCATGATTGTTTATAAGCTTATGAAAAAATAAATTGGATTTGAGCAATTTATTTTTAGGGGAGCTTATAAGCTGTTTAGGAGCTTATTTTAACAAACACTTTGCAACAACTTATAAGTTCCTAAATAACTTATAAGCTGTTTTAAAGAGCTTATAAGCTCAACCGAACACCCTCCTAGTTGACTTCCAGATCCATTTTTATCTCCACCAATTGTTTTTTTATATAAAAATAATATTCTCTTCATCCATCCATGAAAAGTATGTCACACCTGATGGACGATACGAGTTTTAATAAAAAAAATTAGATATTTTTGACTAGATAAAGAGTTCCACCATAAATGCTTTTTGAGTGGAGAAACAATTATTTTTTGATAAATAATGAACGATAATAGAGTTGAATAATAAAAATTGATTGTTGGATAGTGTGAATTTTTGATAAATAACGAGCGGTTGTGTGGATGAATAATAAAAGTTAAGTATGGAGTAATATCCCAAAAAAGAAAATGAAATGCTCTTTGTGGACACCAAATTAGACGATTATGATATACTCTTAGTAGATGGAGAGAGTAATATATTTAGTCCACATAAATAATTTACAAAGAATTGAAGTTAATTCAAAAATTTGAAAGTTAATTCTTGTCTTCTAATTAAGCCAAATATATTTGAACGATTGTTTTTCTAACTTGTTGAATCGGTCTAAAATTCAAGCATTTCATGTTATTAGAACTCTGTTATATATATAAGTAGATGCTATTATTGGGCAAGGTGTCAAAGGACTAGGTTAGTTATTCCAAGGACGATTAGGGGTGAGTCGGTACAATGTACCGAATTTTTTTCATCGTACCGTATTCTGTACTTAAAATTGCGATATGAAAAATTTCATACCGATGTCATGCTGAACCATTCGACATACCGAGAGTCGGTATACTGAAGATTAAAGTATGATAAAAAATTCATACCGTTATCGTACTGACTTTTTCAATATACCAAAATTACATGTAAGTGTTTTTTTATTAATCGTGATTCATTGTTATATTTTAAGTCTTTTTTAATTTCTTTCTTCATTTAACTTTAAATTAATAATATTACAGTGTTATAAAATAACCAACTAATATAAAGGAGCACCAAATTAATGTTTAATATTTTGAATTTAGAAATAGGAAGCAATTCATTATTTGATATCAATTTTATTTTTATTAAAAATAACAGAATTATATTTTTCCTCCAACTATACCATTTCTACAAACATGTATTTTATATACAATATATGAGTTGAATATTCTATTGAATATCATTCAATTATATTTATCCTATTTATGAATTATAATTACCTTTATCTCATAGTTAATTACTTATATAATATAAATATAACAATAGAAAACATGAAACATGAGTATTTTTTTAATTACATAATAATATTGTAGATCATACAATATCATTCTATTATATTGATCAATTATAACTACCTTTATCTAATAGTCGATAATATTTTCCAACTCGGCATTTCATTGCATATCATAGATGCAATATATAACATATATAATTTTTATAATTAACTATATTATTATAACTATCATAGTTACTTATATAACATATATAATTTATTATACTTACTACATTGATATTATAATATTAGTATATTGAATTTCATAATTAACTATATTGATATTATAATATATATGAAAATTTATATTAAGGTTTGATTAAAGTCAAAATACATATATAGTTATTGAAAGTTTAAAGTATATATAGAACATACGTATTTTCATTACGTACTAATAATATAGACCATACAATACATGAATTGAATATTATATTTAATATCGATTGATTATATTTATCCCATTCATTTATTTTTCAAAGTCTACTTATGAATTATAATTGTTCTTATCTCATGTAAATTAGTTATATAAGTTATATATAACTTATTTACCAATTATAATTATAGATATATAAATATAATTATATAACTCATACTTGTATATTTAATTTTAAATTATGTATACATGTAATTATTTTTGAGTTTAACCAATCGATATCTAATTGCATTAATTGTTATTTTTATTTTACATCATAATATAAATAAAAGTATATATTAATATTTGATTGAAATGAAAGAAAATCATATAAAGTTATCAAAAGTTTAAAATGTATGTCAAACATAAGTTATTTTCATTATGTAATAGTAATATAGACTATACTATAAATTGAATATAGTATTTAACATGATATATTATATATTCCTATTTACTCCATTTATTTATTTTTGAGTTTATTTAAAAGTTACAATTATTTTAATCCTATAGTAAATTAGTTATAAACATAGATGTAACTTAGTTTATAATTATGATTTTATTAAGTATATTCAAAAGCTCTTCAATTTTTAATTATCAATAATAATATATTTTAAATTTATTATCAATTTTATTATTTATGAGTAAATATATATTTTAAAGTTATTACTAACTAAATATAATAAAATAAGTATTATTTTTTGGTACGGTATACCTTTACATATCGGTACATATTGGTACCGCGGTATATACCGAAATTTTTTATATATATCATGGTACGGTATATATCGGTATACCGCGGTATCAAAAAAAAATGATATCGTACAAAAAATTAATGATACGATATCATACCATTACCGAAAACTACGATATACCAAAAATTCAGTATTTTTTTATAATGTTTTTGATATGGTAAATCCAGTATACAGTGTTCTTGGTATTTTTCCCCATCCCTAATGACGAAGAAGCGAAGCCTTTGGTAAGACGTTTTTCTTTTGACAATTAGGTTGGGAGGTTCGAGTCATCTAAAAAGTTAGTGTGTGAATGTGTTTTTATTTCTTAATAATTTAAAAAAAACTGTTTTATATGAGCAAAAAAAAAAGTATTTTGTCAAATATCGTTATGAAAAAGGTATATTACGTAAGGAATCCTTAGGCCATATCCAATGGTTTACCAAATGTCACACCAAAAAGAATATTATATAAATAATAAAAAAATCTGTAATATTATATTTTGCTTGATAATAATTATCATTATGTTTAATTGTTGAAATAATGGATAATATCCATATAGTATTAAATAATTTAATATTTTATAATAAATGTAACTAATATATAGTAATATAAATTTCATAATTATTTTGCAAATAAATTTATTGGACACAAAAGTTCCTAAAGATAATTCAACCAAAAACTCATAAATCATAGTTGAGGTAAATAATTATTATTTAATAATATAAAATTAAACATGCATGAAACCCCACACTTACTAAAAATTTGGTAAGTGAATAGTGTTTACCCAAATTTGGTAAGAACTTAGGCAACTACGAGAGCAAGTTGTTGTAAAGATTTATCCAAGTTTGGATTTTTGTGTAATTATTGAAGTTGCCCATAATGGAAGTTATATTGGTCCACACCTTTATCTCTTGGAATCATTTTTGGCTAACATGTTTTCTTACAAAGATTCTCCACTCAAAACTGCCTCATCTCCTACTCTCCTTTCTCATCTATTATACACTACGTTACAAATACATTCACCTGACAGTGACGTATCTTAATAAATATCTGAACTGAAAAATGAAATATTATTTTGAACTGTACGCGAGAATCATTTTTAAAATATGAATGTGAAAATAAATAAATGATGATTGTATTGAAAATTGATGAATTGATAGAGAATCCAAAAAATTAGAATTTTCATTCGTCATTGATTTGAAACTAGACAAAAATTCTGAATATCATATATTCAGTAACTTTATCGATGAATTTATCAATTTTCACAACCAAATCATCTGGTTATCATGTTCACACTTTTATATAATTCTTATTTAAACCTCGTAGACATTCTATGTAAGATTTTTTTTCTTGAATTAATTAGAAATCAATCTAAACCAATTAATCTCGGTATGATCTATGATTGTTATAATAAAATCTTTTCTGACCTTAGGAAAAGGCTCTCCATTTACGACAAGGTCCATCAATTGGACACCGGTGACGGCCCCTGCCACCGCCCCCACAAAGAAGCCACGCGAGAGACCGGTTTCCGTCGTGTGCCCCTTGATTGCTCCGGCAATTGCCCCCACTGCAGCTCCACCTGCAAAGTTGCCAACATCTTAACATGCATACAAATTTTCGCCTAACTCTGATATCATGTTATATATATTAAAACATTCAGAGAGGATAATTTTAATATTTTTTAATATCATCAACTACAGAAATATAAAAGTAGTGATCCATAAAGATTGATATGCATAAGTATATAATTTTTCTGTGAAAAGAAAGAAAGACGAACCTAAAGCAAAAATGCAAGTAAAAAGAGCGAGCGAAATTTTGTTGATGAGCTTCAACACAACACCATTCAGTTTCGTGCATATCAAAGACATGCTTTTGGAGCTCAAGCTGATCTTCAACATTTCTGCAAAACTAGCTAGTTTAAGCAATTATAAATGTATAGATAGATAAAAAAAACTATAATTAATTGGAGAGAAAATGAATTGAAGTAGTTGAAAAAAGTATGATGGGAAGAATGGGTTATATATAGAAGGGATAGGGAGTATCAGTAGATGCTGATAGGGAAGCATTAAAGTCGGTTCCCGGCTCCAGGGCTAGCTGCTATTCACGTGCATATCTAATCAATTAATTACTTGTCAAATATTTCTTTTCATCTCTCATTGCAAATTATTTAAGTCTCAAAAAATTACAATTTTTAGAGGTATTTGTAATTTAACATGAATTTTGGAATGAAAAAAACGTTAATTAACCAAATTTATAATATACATGTCTTATTTAATCAATCTTATAAAATCATGCAAGGAATACCCAAATGAATGGATTACCCTTTGAATTTGTCAAAATAGCTATGGACACTCTTGTTTTACTATCGACAATCCATTTACTTATGCTTTGTTATGCTATAATGATATGCTATTAAAATCGTAAGGATGAAATTCCGTTGTATATCGGCTAGAACCTCTCGTGCCAATGCTAACTTTGTTAGTAGGTCTGAGAGGTGTAACAACGCCATGTACAAGGAGATTATCCTAAGATTTTTAATTGCTGATCCTACGCTTCTAAAATAGTATAAGAGCTTAGGTTTTATTGAATAAGTATTTAATATTTAGCATATAATATGTTATCCTAAAGGAAGAGACTCCAAGAAAAATTATGGATCCGGACGTTTGTCCGAGATGCGAAGCATACAGGACTAGCTTCCAAGTTTCCAAGAATTGGAAGCTAAACAGGAGAGTCTAAGCCATCTGCTTAGATGTTATGAAGGGATTGTCGAACAGAGCATTCGAGATAACCAGACAATACAAGTTATTCGCATAAACCTTCTGAATATGCGAAGGACATAAGAAAGACTACTCCTCAACGCCAATCTCCAGGAGGCGTTGAAAATTATCCAGAGAAGTACTCATCCACCACACAATTGATAGAGACGAGAAACAAAGTAGCAACATTCGCTCCTAGTTACAAAGAAATTTCACCGGATTCCTCAAATTCGACGGAATTAAGGGAGATCCAGAAGACAATGCAATATTACGGTAAATGTCTATATGTCAAGACGGTCAGATAGAAGAAATTATCGAGATTTAGATCAATATAAAGTCACCGAGATCTAGGTTCTTCACGACGGTTAGATAGAAGAACTCATCTCACTGTGATTCATCAATATGTCAAGATGTACCAGTATAGACAAGCAACCAAGTCAAGTCACTACTTATCTATACTGTAGCAAGGAAGTTCGGTCAAGACTGATCTGACTTGGTCAGAGATATAGTAGAGGATTGTAGGAAAATCTGATTTTAACCTTCTTCCGATGATCTATCTTGGATATTTAATTCACCATACATTGATTATTTACCTAGCATGCATCTATATAATTAATTGCAACACATAGGTGTTTTCTCGTGTTCACCTACAAATTTATCTGACAAGGAATTGGATCAAGACTCGTGCTTTGATCTTCTGGACTGTATCTCGTTTGCCAAAACTCCAATGCCGAGTGAGAGCAATCTATGGAGAGTACTGCAGAAATTCGCCTTCTTCCTTCTTTGAAAAGTTTCGAAAATCCCAACTATGAATAGTGTAGTTTTCAAAATTTCTCACTTAGGATTAACCTTTTTGATTTTCTCTCACCTTATATTTATAATGCAACCCTAGATCCTATTAGAATAAGATCTCTGCATATCTAATAAATATAATCATATCTTTTCAGATAGAGAGCATCAAAACAGAATCCCTATGAGACTCTTATGAGGTGGACGATTTTGTTGCAGTTACCAGGCCTTGATGGGCCAGCCCAGGGATCAAATGCAAGGAATAAAGATAGGCCTCAAATAAATTAATTATCTTATGTTCAGTCCAGAACATAAATTAATTCATAAACATTTATTCATGCCACTAGAGAATAAATGATGACTTACCCCTTTATTTTCGAAGTTGAGTCGAGCTTGCACTTAGACTTCACGAACCCCGTATTTAAGATATCGCACGCACGTCCAATAATTATTTATAGCGTTTTGACTGCTTAAAATAATTAATCTCTTTAATTCCTTAAATAGTACCACTCAACCTTATTATTGTACTTGAGATAACTCAACATGCAGGGTTTAGTACAATAAATATTTTGAGCTCCTTAAGGGCACGTCATCATCCTAAACGGATACGGTGACTCGATACAGGTAACTAGCATGACATACAAGCACAGTATTATATCGTATACAAGCACAGTGACTCGATACAGGTAACTAGCATGATGGTAACATGATTCATTGTATATATGCTCAACCAAACTGCTTCCAGTATACAAATCCAACAAGGATGTCCTTAAGAATGAAAATATACCGACAAGTTGATCCTTAAATTTTCTCCCAATTAAATGATAGTAAAAACAAGTGTTATATCGTATCCACAGAGACTGATAATCGAAAACAAAGCGAATAATTAACACAGAATCTTTGATTAGTATTCAGGCAACAAAATCAAGAGAGATAATTATTAAACTAGACTCAAATGAAATAAGGAATAAACTCAGATATGAAAGACTGACCCTAGGGATGTACTTAACCTAACCAGATTCACACAATTAATCTATTAACATGTTTACCAATTTAATCCGCATTCATATGAAGGATCACTAATATAACTATAGTCTTAGGAACATGAGAATCCAATCCTTCGTCACTATGGAATTGAATTCACAAGAATAGTATGAAATTGATTATAAAGCGGCGCTGGGGTGAGGAGGGCGCTGGGCAGCGCCGTTTGGGTGCAACGCGCTGGGCGAGCGAACGCGGACGGCGCAGCAGCCGGACGCGCTCATGCGTTCGCGTCGCGACTTGTGTTTCGCTCCGTTCTCTCGTCCGAACTCGAATTGTAATCCGTTTGTGCCTATGAACTCCTATCGAGATGCTATTCAATTCTTATGAAGGACAAAATCCTTGATTCCTTCTCTATTATTCATGAGAATCATTGAAAGTATCGGCTCTCTGCACCAAGTTCCACGCCGTAGAATTTCTTGTCCGAATAATGCTCAAATAATGAGCTATTTCCTACATCAAACCAAGAATTAGAATTCAATCTTTATAATATAATAACATAATAAATTATGTTAAAAGTAAAACTAAAGATCGACAATTTAAATCCAAAAGCATAGGAAAATACGACCAGATTCGGACTAAACAACTCCCCCACACTTATCCATTTGCTTGTCCTCAAGCAAATTCTATACTAATAAGAGTAGAAGAATAACTCATGCAACTTAACCCTTAATCCAATCAATCAAACCTCTTTTTGTAATTCCCCCAAACATGATGAATACATAATCAAAGTTAATGTGAAACAAATCTAAGATTGCGAAGATATCAATTAAACAAGTAAGTTATTTTTTGCTCAGACCCAACTCTCCGCTAGAGGTGAATTAACTAAAATGGTTACCTTTAGCAACAAGTTTCCTTTGATAACATAGAAGGTATTATGATTTTGGAACAATGTTCGAAGGTGAACTCTCGATGAACTCGAGTCTCCTAACGTGGTTTCCATGTCCATTTCTCAATTTACGAGAAGAGGACATAATCTCATCCTCCATTTATACAATTTCAACAACATCGAGTTTTAATTCTCCTTATTTTCTTTTTCACATATATTTTTTTTTTTTTTTAATTGAAACGAGTATATAGGTAACCACACTGTTAACACTCCCCCTAGCATTAGCCGGACAAATCACGTCAATAACTATCGATTTAAAATCAATCCACACAATCTCGTCAATTCACATTGCACTCTAATCACATATCAACACGAAAACTAATCACATCAAGATCCAATCAATACCACGTAGTTCAATTGCACAAATCAAAATCCTAACTTACTCGCATATACAATACTTGATTTCAAGAGATCAAATTAAGCACAAAGACACAAGCATACAAATGGATAAGGTACGCACACAAAAATGAATACTCATCCCCGACACTTAATTCGAACATCGTCCCCAATGCTCAAGAAATTAAAAGCTCAAATCGACCATGAGAATGATACTTCGATATATGACGAGTGTGTGTTACTGAGTTGGAGCATCACGGTTTCACCACACTCGCTTACATTGTCCCGGATCTCAAGAATAAATAACGCCAAACCCCGCACCAAACAAAACCAAAAGAAACAAAACCAAAACAGAAAAGAAAAAAAGAAAACAACAAACCAAATAAAAGAGAAACAAAGAAAAGAAAAGAAACAAAACCGTGGTCAACTCCCACGTAGTACTCAATTTAACGTCGTGAGCACGACGTATTCGGCCAACAACGGACTATCCATAGTCCTTCACCGCGTAAATACCGCCTCGCCGAGCATCGAGCAAACCGTATAAGCACAGAGGACAAGAAAGAAAGCAAGTAATACATCAATTAAGTTCAAATCAAACATCCTATTTTCCAAAGTAAAATAGATAACTTCAACTCCTACAAAGACAATACTTTGGTAAATTAAGATGTTGACAAATTATAGAAACTACCTCAACCTTTGACCTTCTTCATCCTCCTCCAAGTGTTTGGGTAGCTCTTTCACCTCCGAGTGGGTTTTGGCATGTCATCAACTTCGAGTGCCCACTCTTCCTCGTCACCGACCTTGAACCACTTCCTCGTGGCTCGATCCCGCTTCTCATCCTCACATTCCCATTCTTCCTCATTTTCCACCTTCTCGCCGCAAAGAACTCGTCGACATCTCTCCCACCCCATTCTCAATAATTGGGTCACTTTCTAGAACACGGTGACCGCTGGACCGACCGGATTGGTTTGGAAGTTCCCTCATTGCAAGTTGCCGCTGATACTCAACATACTTAGCAGACAATCAGTCCATTTGTTCCTCTAAACGCCAAGAGTTGCGTCTCTATCATCCAATGGCGAACTCGATGGTCGGTGGTCGCTGAGCCTCATAGGGTGAGCTTGAGGCTCCCTATCGCATCTTGTTGCAAAGAACTCGTCTAGCTTCGGACATCATTTCTAATTTTTCTTGCAAGCGCTGATTTTGGTGTCAAGACCCAACTTTTGACGAACTTATCATCCCAAGTCGGCATTTGAGGTGGAGGTGGCTCTGCGGGTATGAGTACCGAGGTGGAGGTGGTTGTTGTGGGTACTCATATTGAGGTGGAGGATGTGGTTGCTCCCAAGTAGGCATTGTAGGATTGATCCTCATAGTCTCATGGAGGTGGTTGTTCCCAGAGGGATTGGAGGCTTGATCCTCATAGTACGGTGGAGGTGGTTGATCCCAATATGGATTATAGGCTTGTTTCTCGGGGTAGGATCGTAGGCTTGATGCTCGAAGCCCAACGGGTATTCCTCGAAAAATCAAATTGGGCTCTTCTTCGGGAGAAGAATTTGCCCAATAAACGGATTTCTCTCCCCAACCGGGTTGACTATATTCGCATCGCTGATAACCCCGCATTAATGACATCAACAACAAAAACAAGATCACACGCACTGTGGGAGAAAATAACAAAAGAACAAAAGAAACACGTAAAATAAACAACACAAACAATACGCTTAAAGTTTTCCCGGCAGCGCGCCAAAATTGATCGAGCTAAAACACACTCAAATTCACTCGCAATCGCATGAGGTAATTGTAGCGTGATAAGTTAACACGAGTCGCCTCTCAACGAAAACTTAACAGGCGATTGTTCGATATGCACAAAAAGCGATTAAATCCTAAACATTCTAATACCAACGAGGGTTTGACACATACGGAATTGAAATACGAGAAATAAACAAGAATCCTAAGCTAGGGTTGTCAATCCCAGCTAAACTAATAAAACAATAAATCTAAACCGAGGTTGTCAATCCCTAGTTGAACTACGAAAGCGGGATAAATCAAAGCAATAACAAAAGCAATATAAATCTTAGAACATGAGAATCCAATCCATCGTCACTATGGAATTGAATTCACAAGAATCACAAAGCGAGAAATCATAAAACAATAATACGATGAAATAGATTCCGATAAAACGATGAATCCAAAAGCATAAATTGATAAACTAAATAATTCGATGAAACTGAAAACATGAATTAAAACTAATAATTATCTGCTTGTGTCGATCTATTGAGCTCCGGAAAATAGTTGAAGAGAACAGAAAATGGCGAGGCGCCAAGTCATGCGTGAAGAAAACTGAGAGCCGAGAACTGTGTGTGTCCCTCATGAGAGCCGCGTCATTAATATAATAAACCCTCGAAAAGCCCATGAAATCGGTCATAAACTCTATCTCCGTCGGGTCTCAAGAGCTAAGTCAAACCAAGTTAATTACCAAAAGCACACAATTTAAATATAACCTCCTAAGTTCACCTATCTCCGTCGGTCTCAAGGTAAAATCCTCCTAAAGTTCACCTATCTCCGATAAAATCAGATGTATTCAAGATATCGACTATGCAATTATTTCCGCCAGACATCAATCACATAACTAGCATGCATCAATATTGATCAGGTACCAACACATGAGAATTAAAGCCAAGAATCAGAAATCATGAATGGGATGACAAAACAGTATCAACAGATAAATCATACGAATCTAGTCAGACATATAAACCCTATGATCAATATACGATTTAGCTACTCATAATTAAAATACTAAAACAAGAATTAAATAAATAAAACATAAACTGAATTCAAAAGATAAAATCGTATGAATCCACGATGAATACTGTAACAACTTGAATCCGTAAATAGATCTGAACTCTCGAATAAAACTAAAATACGAAATTGGAATGATAAAAGAATCTGAAAAGCTAAACTAAAAGTATTCTGCTTTAAGGGAAAATAAACGTGCAAAAGGTAAAAGCTCTTCTGTAAAAAGTGCTCTGTCAAAAGTAAAGTTTTTCCTCTGTAAAAGTTGCGCCGCTATATGAACCCTAGATCCGCTTAGGCCCGCGAGACTAGCTCGCGAGCAAGTGTCACGATACAATGTCGCGAGCTATTGCTTGTGGCACGCGTCCGTCTTTCCTCGCAACATAAGCAGGTCGCGAGGCTTTACTTTATCAGAACTCTATCATTCCTTGCAAGTCTCTCGCGACCACTGGTCGCGAATGAAGATCGCGAAGCGTATTGGTCTTGTCTCGCGTGTTGGGCTCGTAATACTTTGTCGCGAGCAATAGTCGCGATGCGTCACTGCAAAAATCCTCTTTATCGTGATCTACCTTTTTTACATCAAAACCTGTGTTAAAACGACACGAAATACACACGGCATAATACCTTTTAAGGTAAACATAAATATATCAAATGACAGCTCAAATGATCACTTATTAATTATAAACTAAACAAATATGGCCTTATAAATTAGGTAAAAATGAGGTTTATCAACTCCCTCAAACTTAACCTTTTGTTTGTCCCCAAACAAAGCAGAACAAAAGAGAGACGACCAAAGAATAGGTGATGAGTCGAACGACAAAAGCAATAAGCCTTAGAGCAATGAGAAACAAAAGATTCACATCAAATGAATCAAATCACAACATCTTTCGTTAAATTTCACATATCATAATAATCATAAGCACAAGCCTTCTCAAACTTAAATCCCCACGACATGGATATATATATAAGAAATCTCAAACACTCAAGTGTATCAAGGATGACGTATATACTCTCAATGTTTAAAAACACACGGAATCTACCATAGGCTTGCAAATCGTCTAATTCTCCATTGCTCAAATATGTGCTCAAGAACTAAGATAAAAAATATCTTATAAAAGGTATAGGCTCTTTGGTTAGGTATGATATATTTAGGTTAAGTGACTCATAATCCCATAATGAAAAACACAATAAGTATCACAAGACACAAATCCCCAACTTTCATAATTCATTTCAATTTTCCATATCAAGAAGTCATTTTTCACTAAGAACTCCATAATTTTCATCTAAGTGATATACGCATCCCAAGCTCTGGCTACTTACCCATTTATGTTCTTTTCTCATATTTGTGTAAACCCTTTGTTTTTTTTTTTTTAAACTTATATGGGTAAGTAACTATTTTGATTATCATTTTCTCATCATTTATTTTTTTTCCTTTCTTTTTCTCAACCCTCAATTCAAGCAACCAAATATCACACTAACTACATAACTCAATCCACGGCTACATGAAAGAATAAGGTAGGCTCAAACGGGCTCATCAAATGATAAAATGATTAACATGTTAGTGTTTGGATAGTATATAGGCTAAGAAAAGAATGCATAATATCATCTCCCAATTCTTAAGCACATCAATGCAACCTCGAAAAAGATCCAGAGCAAGTTCTAGAGAAACACATGCTATTTCAAACTACTCAATACAGAAAGCAACAAGACTGAAAAGATATGATAGTCAAAAGCTCAAGTCTCATAGGTCTCAAACATGTGATCAAGTTCTCAAAGGCTCAATACTCACAATAATCATAACATGCTTCGTCTCACAAAATTAGTTGTAATCAAATTTTCTAAATAAAAACAATTCTGATCATCGGCTGCTCGTCATTCAACTCAACCTTAAATAGACAAAAAAAAAAAAAAAAAAAAAACAAAAACAGACAAAACCAAACAAAACAAAAACAAAATAAAGCAAAAACATTGGGTTACCTCACAATAAGTGCTTAATTTAACGTCTTTAGCTAGACAGTTACCTTGATCAATCTGGTGTTTTGGCAACCGACTTCTTCCCAAACTTGTGCTTGTCCCTATATTTTGCGTTTACTGCAGAGCACCACTGAGTGTGGAAGTGGCTCCCCCCAAACTCGAACAGAACATTCAGGGTTCCATGCCGAGTCCAACCTTTCCTTGTAGAGTCCCCATCAACTGGTCAGTTGCCATCCAAGTGAGAAACTGGGCTAGCTGTGGAAGTGGTGATCGAACAACAATCCTCATGCTCTGAACTATCGTGTCTTTTGATGGCATCATAGATTGAAATTTTCAGCTCCTCATTGTTCACACGGAATGAGAGATCACCATCCTGCACATCAATTAAAGCTCGACCAGTAGCTAGAAAAGGTCGACCCAAGATTAACGGTTGATTTTTAAATTCAGGTATGTCTAATATTACAAAATCAGCTTGAAAAACAAAATCCTGAATTCTTACCAACACATCTTCAACTACTCCCTTAGGATATGATACTGACATGTCAGTCATCATTAATAAAATAGTAGTTGGCTTCATTTTTCCAAGCTCCAAACGGTTGAAAATAGATAAAGGCATCAGATTGATACTCGACCTAAGTCACATAATACATTGGGGAATGTATGCTATCCAATCTGACATTCCAAAGTGAAACTCCAAGGATCCTTTTGTTTCAGCGATAATTTCCTTTGTAATATAGCACTGCATTCTTCAGAGAGGTTGATTTTTTCAAATTTTCCCAACTTCTTCTTGCTCGCCACTGCATCTTTGAGGAATTTGACGTATTGATAAACACGCTTTTTACACGTTTATTGTTGATATTTAAAGATGAATTTAGATCTATAAAGTGCGTTTATGTAGTGGATCTCAATGCTTTTATATATATTTGGAAGATACTGCTCTTGGGTTCATCTTTGGTGTTTTGTAGGCTTATAAGATGATAATCGAAGCATGGAACGAAGCACGAGCAAAAGAATGGCAAAAACAGGGGCTAGCGGCCTCCCTAGCGACCGCTAGCCCAATCGCGAGCCGAAGAACAGCTTCTGGATGATGTCTCACGATCGACCTAGCGACCGCTAGGTCGGCCGCGAGGAAAAACCACTCGACGCGACCACTCCACGCGGCCGCAAGACGCGACCGCGAGCTACCCACCGTGCGATACCTTTGAAAGAGCTACTGCCCGATTTCTCTCGACCAAGGCTAGCGACCACAAGTCCAGCCGCAAGCCGAAGAAGACGCGCGCGATCAGTTCCATCACGACCGAGCTCGCGACCGCGAGCTCGGCCATGAAGCGTGGCAGCTGGGCCAAAAATTAGGGTTTTCACCCTTTACCTATAAATAGGGCTTCGGCCCCCTCGCGCCCCCAGACCTCTCCAGCAAGATTTTGTCCAGTTTTTCATAGTTTTTCCTATTTTTGCACTCTAGCTTTGATTTGGATCCATCTAGCATTAGTTTTTACATTGTTTTACATTAGTTCTACGATTTGTTAACGCATTGGAACGCTTTTGTCTGAACAAATTCCGTATTTCCCGTTTTTCTCCAAGGTTGGGATACGAACCCAACGATTGTCTTCAGACGCCACATTACGAGTTTTATCTATATAAATTCTATTTCTATGTTTATTTCGTATTTAATTTTGTTTTTATGTCTAGCTAAATTTCGCTCTAATCCTGGGTTTGCATGATTCTATCCTAAATGTTGTGATTTACTATTATTATTTACCTTCCGTGCATTGATTTATGATTCTTGGTGCTTAATTATATGTGTTAATTTCGATCAATCTTGATGCATATCCAGGTTGCGCTAATTACTTAATCGCTTTAATTATCAATCGATCTTGAATGTATAATACTGAATAAGCCTCGAGTCGTAGGTGAGATATGAACATTCGTAGGAAGCATATTCTTTGTGATCCTTTTGAGTTACTTATTTTCACCTAGAGATGTAACAAAGAATAGGAAAATTAGTAATCAATCGCCACAATTGTCGAATCGAAATTGTTGGTTACAAATGTGATCTTCCATCTTGTCTGGATTAAAATTGGTTAATAGTAAGCAGGATAAACATACGTTGTGGGTAGGATTAATGCATCCCTAGGGTTAGTCTTTCTTTCTTATATTCATTTTTGAGTGTTCATTGTTTTCAATTATTTTTAAGTTGTTACCTTTTGCTTTGGATTTAATATTCGAAGCTCTAAACCCTTTTTAAACCAAATATGTTCTTGGATAATGATGAATTGTTGTTGAGTTAGCTTCTATGTTTTCGTGATACAATCTATGTGGATACGATACTCGACTTACCTTTATACTTGCACGTTTTCGTGTTAGAAAAGTGAGCGATCAAATTTTGGCGCCGTTGCCGGGGATTGTTAAGATTATATAGGAATAACTTGACAATTCGGAATTATTAATTCAAGTTGTATTTTTATTTTATTTTGTTTTTACTTGCCGGATCTGATTTCTCTCTTTCTCCCCAGGTAGTTTATGATCACAAGGTCCCAGGGATCTCCTGAACAACCGTTGGACCCCGAGATCGAACTCACTCACAAAAGGAGAAGATAAGAGCAGCAAGTTATGGCAGCAAATCCGAACAATCCGAACAACGGGGGTGTTCCTCCCAACGGGGTGTGTGCCTCCTGAGATAGCTGCTCGTCTTCTGGCTGATTTTACAGAGATGCAACGTCATATGGCGAACATGGGAATCCTTATCCCTGCTCCAGAGGCAAGACCATTGAACTATATGTATCGACCTCCTACAGAACAATTTCAAGGAGGCGGATGGGGCCCAGAGGTGAATGCGAATAATTTCGAGTTGAAGTCGTCCCTGATCAGCATGGTTCAAGGAGAACAGTTCGGAGGCGGAGTGACAGAGGATCCGAATGCCCATCTTGAGACATACCTCGATATTTGTGACACCATCAAGCAGAATGGGATGCCACAAGATACAATCCGGATCGCATGTTCGGATTTTCTTTGCGCAATCAAGCAAAGGACTGGTTCAAGAGTTTGGATCGCACTGGCATAAACAGTTGGGGGGATCTTTGAGAAAATTTTATCTCGAAATACTTTCTACTGGCTAAAGCACAGAAGATCATAGCCGAGATTTCCCACTTCTCCCAGTTAGGAGATGAGTCATTATTCGAGTTGTGGGAGAGATTTAGAGGCTTATTGAGAAGGTGCCCGCAACATGGATTCTCTCGGGAGCAGCAGATCACACAGTTCTACAGTGGGCTGACACCTCACACGAGAAGCATTGTAGATGCATCGGCAGGAGGATGCCTGTTGAATCGACGCGTGGAGGAAGCTAGCAGAATTTTAGAGGAGATGGCTGCCAATAGCTATCAATGGCCTATGGAGAGGACACCGGTGGTAAAGGCGGCTACTGTTGAAGGCGATTCGAAATATGACAATATCATGGAGCAGTTCACCCTTCTGAGAAGCCAGTTCGAGAAGGAAAGAAAAGCGAAAGGAGTTTCTCACGTCAATGCTGCAGAGTCAGATATGAATGAGGCGGAAGACGTGAATTATATAAATAAGAGGAACCGTCCTGGGGGGGATCCGGCATACAATCCGAATAACAGAAATCATCCTAATTTCTCGTATGCCAACCCCAACAATTTTCAACAACCTCCACCAGGCTTCTCAGTGCAGAATGGAGTAATTCAAGAGACGAAGAAACAGAGCTTGGAGGATATGATGCAGCAGTTGGTTGTGAGCAACCAACAATTGGCGATGCAACAAAATTCTTTCATAAGCAATACCGGGCAGAAGATAAATCATCTGGAGTCCACTGTGACGGCTATGGGGAAGCATATGAAGATGATGGAAAATCAAATTAGTCAGATAGCCGCACAACAGAATGGGCAACACAAGGCGGGCCAATTTCCGAGTAATACGGAGGTAAACCCAAAAATCACTGTAATGTCATTCAATTGAGGAGTGGACGAGCTTACCAGAACCACCCGGAGCGAAAAGACGAAGACGAAGCACAAAAAGAGCACCTCGCGACCGAGCTCGCGACCGCGAGCCCGGCCACGAGGAATCAGACAGTGAGCATTCCAGAGGGGCTCGCGAGTGACCCAGTGGCCGCTAGGAAAAATAACGCGCCCGCGAGAAATCGGGCAGAGAGTTTGGACGAAGAACCAGTGACCGAGCTCGCGACCGCGAGCCCGGCCGCGAAGAAGACCGCTAACGCAACCTAGCTGCCTAGCGACCGCACACGCGCCCGTGAGGCTGGTCGCGAGGCACTGCCAGCGACGAAATACCCGACCTACACTCCTCCGATTCCGTTTCCGAGTCGATTAGCCAAGCCCAAGTACGATGAGAAGCTGACCCGGTTTATGGAGATATTTCAAAAGGTGCACATCAATATTCCTTTACTTGATGCACTCCGAGACATGCCGGGATACGTGAAATTCTTGAAGATGTTGTGGCCAATAAGAAAAAACTTGGGAAATTCGAGACGATAAATTTGTCTCAAGAGTGCAGTGTTGTACTGCAAAAGAAGTTTATGCTCAAGCAGAAGGATCCAGGCAGCTTCACCATAGCATGTGTCATCGGAGGACAGACATTCTCCAAGGTTCTATGTGACTTAGGGGCAAGCATCAACTTGATGCCGTTGTCTATATTCAATAGATTGGAGATTGGAGAGATCAAGCTGACCACCATTGCTCTCCAGATGGTAGACACATCAGTGACATATCCGAAAGGGATAGTGGAGGACGTGCTCGTGAAAGTTAGAGATTTCATCTTTCCAGCATATTTCGTGGTTCTCGACATGCCAGAGGATGGGAACACGCCTCTTATTCTTGGGAGACCATTCTAGCTACCGACCGAGCACTGATCGACGTGCAAGATGGAGATCTCACCTTCAGAGTCAACGATGAGGAGATAAAAATCTCTATTTATGACGCAATGAAGCAACCTGAAGAGAAGACAATGGATGAATGTCGGGTTATAGAGCAGTTGTCAGCCACTCAGTTACAGTCATCTGATCCGGTGGAGTTTTGTATGCAGAACTCGATGTCCTCACCCTCAGACCTCGATGAGGCGTGTGATGAGATTTTAGAGTACCTTGAAGCCATTGAAGAAGTCGAGGCCCTCCCCGAGGAGTCAGTGCCTTATTTAGACGTGAGGAAGCCGATTGGAGGAGAGGATGCTGTGGTGAAGAAGGAAGAGACCACACCCAAGATGGAGTTGAAGGAGTTACCTGACCACCTTCAGTATGCCTTTCTAGGCGAAGACGAGACGTGTCCGGTGATAATATCCTCGGCTTTGACAGAGGAAGAGTCACATAAACTGATGATTGTGCTGAAACAGTATAAGTCTTCGATTGGGTGGACTATTTCTGATATCAAGGGGGTCATCCCTTCGATTTGTATGCACCGAATCCTTTTAGAGAATGAGTACAAGCTGAAGGTGCAACCTCAACGCCGCCTGAATCCGGCAATGCAAGAGGTCGTGAGGAAGGAAGTCTTGAAGCTATTAGACGCGGGCATGATATATGCTATATCAAACAGCGAGTGGGTTAGCCCAACTCAAGTAGTATCCAAGAAAGGGGGTATCACAGTGATCAGAGACGAGATGAACGAGCTTGTGGCAACAAGACTCGTGACGGGATGGCGAGTATGCATTGATTATTGTGCTCTGAACGCAGCCACAAGGAAGGACCATTTTCCCTTGCCCTTCATTGATCAGATGTTGGACAGACTGGCGGGTAATGAGTTCTATTGTTTTCTAGATGGATATTCAGGGTACAATCAGATTGCCATCGCCCCAGAAGATCAGCACAAGACGGCGTTCACGTGTCCTTATGGAGTTTTTACCTATAGGAGAATGCCGTTTGGATTGTGCAATGCTCCAACCACGTTCCAAAGTTGCATGATGTCCATTTTCCATGGGTTGATTGAAAATATTATGGAAGTATTCATGGACGACTTTTCCGTGTTTGGTTCTTCGTTCGACCATTGTCTCCACAATCTATCACAAGTACTACACAGATGTGAGGAGACGAATCTTGTTCTCAATTGGGAGAAGTGCCATTTCATGGTAAAGGAAGGTGTGGTGCTTGGCCACAAAGTTTTTGCGAAAGGTTTGGAAGTGGATCGAGCAAAGATTGTGGCAATCGAGAAACTACCTCCTCCCACAAATGTCAAATCCGTGAGGAGTTTTCTCGATCATGCGGGCTTCTATAGAAGATTCATCAAGGACTTCTCTGCGATCACGAAGCCACTGTGTGGACTTCTCGAGAAAGATACGAAGTTCGTGTTCACTAGTGATTGTTTGGGGGCATTCGAGAAATTGAAGCAAGCCCTGATATCGACTCCAGTTTTGGTATCACTTGATTGGAGTCAACCGTTTGAGCTAATGTGCGATGCTAGTGATTGGACAGTGGGAGCTGTGTTGGGGCATAAACGAGACAAGTTGTTCAGAGTCATATACTATGCAAGTAAGACACTCGACTCGGCTCAGATGAACTACACCACCACGGAAAAAGAATTGCTTGGAGTGGTCTACGCTTTCGATAAGTTTAGACCTTACTTGGTGGGTACCCACACTATTGTCCACACCGACCATGCCGCCATTCGTCATCTGTTCAACAAGAAGGATTCGAAGCCGAGATTGGTGAGGTGGATCCTCCTTCTTCAAGAGTTCGACATTGAGATTAAAGATAGAAAAGGTTGCGAAAATGTGGTTGCAGACCACTTATCGAGATTAGAGAAGCCAATCGAATGAGAAGACAATAGGATTGGGATCAAGGAGAACTTCCCAGACGAGCACATATTGAGCATCATTGATCATACACCATGGTACGCAGATTTTGTGAACTACTTGGTCATTGGAGTTTTACCTCCGTCGTGCAGTCATCATCAGAAAAATAAGTTTCTCCACGATGTCAAGTTCTATTATTGGGATGATCCCCATCTCTACCGTCGATGTGCCGATGGCTTGATACGTCGTTGTGTTCCCCAAACAGAATGGGCGAGCATAATCCACGAGTGCCATAGTTCTTTAAATGGAGGACATTTTGCAGCGGCCAAGACGGTGGCAAAGGTTTGCCTAAGTAAATTTTATTGGCCTTCGATCTTCAAGGATTGCCAAGCTTTCATCAAGAGTTGTGACAGCTGTCAAAGAACGGGAAACATCACCAAGAAAGACGAGATGCCGCAGAAGAGCATCATGGAAGTGGAATTATTTGATGTGTGGGGAATTGACTTTATGGGTCATTTCCCCATGTCTTGTGGTTACACGTACATTTTGCTTGTTGTGGAGTATGTTTCACGATGGGTGGAGGCGATTCCCACAGCTACAAATGACTCCAAGGTAGTGATCAAGTTTCTACACAAGAATATTCTGACTCGATTTGGAGTGCCGAGGGTGTTGATCAGTGATGGAGGGTCTCATTTCAATAACAAGTGGCTAGGCAATGTCCTAGCTAAGTATGACGTCAAGCATATAGTCACATCCCCATATCATCCACAAGCGAATGGGCAAGCTGAGCTCGCCAACCGAGAGATAAAGAGGATTTTGGAGAAATCGGTTATCAATAGAAAGGATTGGGCCAAGCAATTGGATGATGCTCTTTGGGCCTACCGGACTGCCTACAAAGCACCTATAGGTCTATCTCCATATCAACTGGTATTTGGGAAATCTTGCCATTTGCCGGTTGAATTGGAGTACAAAGCTTATTGGGCCACAAGGAGAATCAACATGGATTTCAAAGAGGCCGGCTTGATGAGAGTTAACCAATTGTTGGAGCTCGATGAATGGAGGAACGAAGCTTTCGAAAACTCCCGGATCTACATGGAACGAGCTCGTAAATTCCACGACCTTCTCATTCGTCCCAAAGGATTCTCGCCGAGTAATGAAGTTTTTCTTTACAATGCTCGACTCCGTCTCTTCCCTGGAAAGTTAAAATCGAGATAGTCGGGGCCATACACTATTTACCGAGCACATGCTAATGGGAGCTATGAAGTACTTTACTCGAGTGGAAATATTTTTAAGGTGAACGGCCAATACCTCAAATCCTACTTCAAGTCACACTTCGACCGCGAAGTCAAGGTGACCAAGCTCAACGAACCATGATGAGAGGTAGCGTCAAGCTAGCGACGAAAAATCTAGCACTGGTTGGGAGGTAACCCAACAAGTTTTACATGCTTTATGTTTTTGTCGTTTTTGTTTTTGTTTGTTTTTCTTTGTTTGTGTCGTGTCTTGTTGGTCTTTGTTAAGTCCCAACCACCCTCACGACCGCGAGGAGTGGCCGTGAAAAAATGGGCAGTAGCTATTTTCCCAGCACACACACGTCTAGAGACCACCCTCGTGGTCGCGAGGAGTGGCAGTAGCTATTCACGCTGAACGACCACGCTTAGCGACCGAGCTCGCGACCGCGAGCCCGATCGCGAAGCGTGACCCGACCCACGCCCGGACGTTGACCCACGTTTTTACACTGAATTTTTACCCCTCATTTCCTCTATTTTTACACGCACACACACACTTACAGCAAGAACAATCACTCTCAAGCACCCCAATACTTTTATTCTTCAATTTCTTGTGTTTTTGACGTCAAATCCACTCAAGGTATGCTACATTTCCTTAATTCTTCTTCGATTTACACTTTAGAGCATGACTTAGAAGGGTTTTACCTATCATTATTTCTTGTGTGGATTATTGAGAAATTGGTGACCTAGAACTTTTTTTTTTTTGAAACATTTACATGGTGTTTGAGCATGTTTTCTCCAATGATTAGGTATATTAGTGTTCATAGATGTATATTGTTGGTTTAATTTGCCTACATTGTTGATTTGGGTTGAAAATTTCGAAAATTCATAAAAAACCCTAGCTGTCATTTGAACCTCGCTACCACCAAGACGATCATGAGCCTCGCCATGACTGGCGTGGGCGTGCGATGCGATCGCAAAGAAGTGCCTCGTGACCAGCCTCGCGACCGTGAGGTCGGCCGCGAGGCACACCCAGAATGCATTTTTAACGCTTTTTCGAGTGATGTGTGCATTTTCTCTCCTTCTTTCACCTTGTTAGATCACATGTTAGTATGGGGGGGGGATTTTACTAAGTTCAAGTTTGGGGGAGCTCTTAATAGGGGTTGACGTTTATTTTGATTTATTTTTAATAAGTACGTAGGCTAACTTTGAAATATATTTAGGTACATTATGTCGCGTGCATCCGGCCACAAGCGCAAGGCCAAGGAGGTCGTCTCTACTTCACATGACGAGCCACATGATGAGTTCCACCCCGAGGTCGCTTGCAATAGCACGACCAAATTGTTCTACTTAGTCGCTTGCAATAGCACGAGGTCCCTATAGCGTGGTAAGGTCGACCCAAGTCGAATCTCTCGAGGAAGACTTAACAGGGCTTATGATGTGTTACGATAAAAGCAATAAATCTAAATCCTAAACATGATTTGGGGTGATGATTAACTAAGATTAACATGAAATAAACAAGCAAACAATTCAAACCAAGCGCTCAAGCGATCAATCGCAATAGAATTCTTCAAGAATATGAGATAAACTAGGTATTAGGGTTCTTCGCCTTGATTAATCGATTTATTGCTTGATCAAGAAATCTACCTATTCATGCAATCCTCAAACCTAAATCCAAACACTCGACTTTCGCTCCGTGGATTAAACCTAGGTTATCAAATTTCACAAATACATACACTATTAGAGTACCCGCTTCCGGTAACCTCTAACCCAATTGATTCCTATGATGCAAAGTATCTCTCTCGATAATACACTAAACATACAAATAAAATAGTGATTAATCAATTACCAAATTCCTATCATGCACGATCTATCTCTCGATAATACACGAAACATAAATAATTCAATAGAGATCAATCACTCAACAATAAACCCTAGGTTTCAATTGGTATTCTCAATCAAACAAATCATCAATCAATCAATTTGAATCATCCAACCCTAGAAAAGAATTAGTTCATGCTCATCTCATGGATCAAATAATTATAATTGATAGAAATCATTATCCAATAATTCAATGAAGAAAAATAGAATAACAAGTCTTACAATCGTAAATGTCGTTGATGGATTTCTCCAATCAAATGTCTTGAATCAATCCCAAATGCAAAGAATTACTTGGAAAATAGAGATGAGAGATTATTCGCGTGGGAGAGAAAAAACTCGAAATAAACTGACGGAATAAAATAATAAAATGAAGTCTGGTGTCTAGGGTTTCACGCGTTACAACTTATATATATTCGTGGAATTTCACGCCCAACGTCGGACGGAGACCCAGCGCCGGACGGAGACCAAGCGCCGGACGCGAGGTCTTCAAAACCAGGCCAAATAATGAGCACCTAGCGCCGGACGCCTACTCAGCGCCGGACGCGGGCGCTAGGAACGGAGGCCACGCGACGCATGCCGCCACGGACGCGCCCTTCTCTGGACGGACTCCGCATTGACGCCCAGCGGGGCGCAAGGCGGCGCGGACGCCGCGTCTTCTCGATAACTCGCTTCAACCCAAATACGGACGGCGGCGGCGCGCAGCTACATTCAGAAAGCTTCACTCGACACCCAACCACGGACGCAAGCTGGCGCGGACACGGGTGTCTCAGAGACGTCCCGCTCAGCGCTAAACCCAACGCCGGACGCATATGAAGCGCCGGACGCGGGCCTTCTCGCTCGTGCTCCAACTTGGCCAGACACACCCAGCGCCGGCTACGCCGAGTCCGGCGCTTGGGTGCGTTTTTAAGCTCCAAATGTGTAAAACGCGATCTTTCCCTACACAAAATAAAACGAACATGATTCCACTAAAAAGATATTCAAAACTTAAGCATATAGGAACCAAATCGTTACAAACAAACACAGAAAAACACAACAAAAACATGCAAAACAACTCCCCCACACTTAACTCTTTGCTTGTCCTCGAGCAAATTTAATTTCTTGAAAAGAGTGGTACACATAGAATCAATACTTCAAATAGAATCAATCTCATATTCACATCCATTCAATGCATCTTAATAATATAGTTCTCAATATAATGATCCTCATTCATCAATCAAAACATGTGACTAATCATAGAATAGTTGTGCTTCGACTCAATATGATCTCAAAATCAATATCAACTTATATGGTTCCCTTTTCATGTAAGATATCCCAATGACAAAATCAAATAAGAATTTGTGGAACTTAAAACCGATTATAGGACAATGATCGTTAGGTGGAAACTTCAAGTTGTACACTCGAGTATCCTAACGTAGATATCTATACCCATAGCAAATAGTCTCCATTCGAGAGACAACACAAGCAAGAGGGGTAGAGCCCCTTATTCGAATTTTAAGCCCACTTATTTCATACAAAGTTTTTTTTTTTTTTCCTAGAAAATCATACAAGAACAGGTTCCATTTACGAAGCATATAACATCCGATCACACACTTTGTCTAAACACGACTTCCTAATTATGTCCCACAGCTCAAATTGACGATAAGAATTATCAAACTAAAACCATATACCAAGATGCAAAGAAATTGGATCAAAACGCAATCAATTCAACTTAAAGCATAATTCTTCATACACCATTGATTTCAAGAGAATAAATTCGTCTCTAATCCAAACAAAGAGTTAAGAAACGACGACAAGACACAACAAAACGGGAAAACAACAAACGGCACAAAGACAAAACGCAACAAAACGGGAAAACAACAAACGGCAAAACAACAACGACAACCAAACGATACCCCCCCACACTTAAAACAGGCAAGGTCCTCATTGCATATGAATATAAAAGGTATAGTAGAGGCAACTTCCTCGAAATTGGCGTAAGCAAGCGAGGCATCAAAACCGAAACAAACCTACAAAACAAAACACCAAAACAGAACGAACAAAGAACAAAAACAAAACGAACAAAAAACAAAAACAAAACGACACACACAAAAACGGCAAAACACATACACTCCAATAGTGAAGAATCACTATTGGTCAGACGGCGGTGGTGGAGGTGGATCGCCATGAAACGAAGTCCAAGCTTTCCATTGAGCCTCGAGAGCGGCCATGCGCTGATTATGCTCACTCATCTGCTGATTGTATTGGTTCCAGTACTGGTTACGCTTCTCTCCAAAGTCGGTTCTGTTCGTCAAGACGTTCATTTTGCTGATCGAAACGAGAGGAGATGTCTTGACGAAACTCTGTCCATTGACCGGCTAATTCATTCCTGAACTGTCCCAACTCCTCACGTATGGAATAGTAACCCTGCCCTGATGGACCTTGCTGAGAAGGGAACTGTGGGTGATCGGGATCGGCGTTGCTCTGAAGAGGCTCTGTATCCTCTCCTGCATAGGTATGTTGATCGCCTTCTTCATCAGATGCAAGAGTGGTATCAAAAATCATCATGTCACCGTAAGGGGATGGGATGGTCCTGCACCTCTGCTGAGCTTGGCGAGCTGCGCATGCATGTATCTCCTCACACGCCCTCCTATCATGCGGTACAAGGGTCGCCTCATTATAAGCAAACGGGCGCCTCAAGCTCACCGAGGTCAATCCTTTTCGCCTTATCAAATTATGTCCGTGAATGTGCGTGCCTCATTACTAATTATCCTCAAATGCACAAACTAGTCCAAAGGGGATTTGGCACAAGGTAGCCGACACTTCTTACGGTTGAACTAATCAGAGATGCTCCCAAATGAAGAAGGTTGGGCTAACCTTCATTTTCTTAACACATGAAGTGAGGAGAAGACCTCACCAGATTAACTTTGTTAGCCTGTTCATTGTCAAGACATTGAAGGCAATGAATTTGTGCACCATTGCCAAAGCTAGATCCTCGATAAACCCACTCGGCATCCCAACCGACGACCGCTATTAAAACCCGAAGCTCCCCAAGCCTCTCTCACATTGAATGATTGAGGTACACCACGTGCACACGAGGTCGGAAATCCAAATACACCCTTCATAACACGAGGTGTAACAACATACTCATTCCCCAATGATTTACGTGTCATATTATCGGATTCATCATCAAAACTCATCGACAAGAGAATTCAACCAACAACGGAGAATAACCAGTAATTCCATCATAGCATACCAAGTAAGCCTAAGTTCTTTAAATATTTTTTATCTTATCTTCCGCACCCAAACTTATCATCACCACCAATTAAATACACGCGGAGGAGTAATATCTTGATGGATAAAGCGGCGATGAAGAGTACCTTCCACAGGATTATAGATAGGGAAGGCGGCTAAATACATAATACTGATATCTTCGATGGGTTCCTCCATAGGAATGTCATCATCTCGTGGATGACGTGAGCTAGATCCTGCTGGATTCTTCGTACGAACCATATCGGTAAGGGAGGTACTTGGGCAAGGCAAGTGAAATGTCGGACGGAGGGCGTGCAACGCAGCGTTGGAAAGATGGAGCGTCGGACGGAGGGCGTGCAACGCAGTGTTGGGCACGACGTTGGAAAGATGGAGCGCCGGACGGAGGAGCGCGAGCGCTGAGGCGAGCGGAGGGTGCGCGGAGCTGAAATGGAAACGCCGGACGGAGCTTGAGAGCTGAAGGCACGTAGCACTGTGATGGAAATGCCGGACGGAGAGGAGCAAGCGCGGACGCGGGGCGAAGCCGATTCGAATGAAAGAGCGAGGAAACGCCGGACGCGTTCAGAGCGCCGGACAGAACGAAGCGGCGCCGGCGCCGAGCTTAAAGCCGGATGGAATCGCGCGCGTTGGGAACAAACGCCGGACGGCGTCGAATGGAGGTAGCGCCGGACGGAAGCTGGGCGCGCGCGCTATGGTGGGAGCGCCGGACGGAGGGCGAGCTTAGCGCGGAGGTGGCGGGCGCCGAGGGCGAAACGCCGGATGGAAGGCTACGGCGGGCGTCGCGATTGATAGCGAACGTCCGACGGAGGAGAACGAGGCGCGGCGCTGGAGTTTAAGGAGGGAGCCGTGCGAGAGAAGGAAATTAGGGTTAGGATTTCAATCCTTCAAATAAATAGTAATATTATTTATTTTTTATTTTTTATTTTTTATTTTTTTTAAGAAATTCGGACCTAGCGCCGGTTGCACCCGTCCGACGCCGAGTCACACTCTCCGCCAAAATAATATTTCCCCAGTACGGTTTGATGCGTCCGTGGGGTATCTTCTCTCGCTCGAACAATAATCTCCACCCAGTAGCGGTTTCGCCCGTCCGTGGGTGAGCTCAGACGCTTTTCTTCAATTTATACCCCACGGTTTGAGCGCGTCCGCGCTGGGGTACCCTCAGACGGAATTTTGAGTTTTTCTTCTTGTATCCAACACTCCAAGATATTCAATCCAACCCGCACCACACAAAACAAAAACAACATCAAAAACACAAATGTAAACAAAACAAAAACAAAACAAAAGAAAAATGAGCAACACAAAATAAACATGGGTCAGCTCCCACAAAGCGCTAATTTTAACGTCGTTAGCTCGACCATTGAATCTTCATTCGACATTGCTTCGAGTCTTATCGACTCGGTCTCCATCACATTCGATGCTCCTTCAATGTACAACTTCACCCGTTGTCCATTAACTTGAAAGGACTTCTTCTCATCACGATCAGATAATTTCACCGCTCCGTAGGGAAACACCTCTTCTATCTCATATGGACCACTCCATCTACTTGAAGCTTCCCGGAAACAATCTTAACCGTGAATTGAACAAAAGCACTTTCATTCGGTGTTGAAGATCTTTTCTCACTAATTTCTTATCGTGAATCCTCTTCACCTTTTCCTTATAAATTCGAGTATTCTCATGGTTTCATCACGCAGCTTCTTCAAGCTCGCATACAAGCAGAAAGTTCGCTCTTTTCCGGCTTGAGACAAATCCAAATTCACATTCCTTATCGCCCAATATGCTTTATGTTCAATCTCCACCTAAGATGACAAGACTTACCATAGACCATCTTATAAGGGCTCATCCCTAAAACGGTCTTGTAAGTCGCTCGATATGCCCACGAGCCTCGCTCAATTTAGTTGCCCAATCTTTTCTCGACGGCTTCACCATTTTCTCCGTAATCCCTCGATTTGCTTGTTGCTCGCCCCGGCCCGTCTCGAAGTTTGAGGATGATACGGTGTTGCAACTTTGTGGAAACTCCATTATTCTTCATCAATTTCTCAAATGATTTATTACGAAGTGTTTTCCCCATCACCGATTATAGCTCGAGGGAATCCAAACCCGCAAAGAATATTATCCCGCACAAACTTGATGACAATATTAGCATCACATGTCCGGTAGGAATCGCTTCCACCCATTTGGACACATAATCTACAAAGAAGAAGAATATACTCAAATCCATAAGACTTTGAAACGGACCCATAAAATCAATGCCCCACACATCAAAAATCTCAACGGTAGATTAGTATTCAAAGACATTTCATTTCTAACTCCCATCGCACCCACCCGCTGACACCTACACATGCTAAATGTAAATTATGTGCATCCTTAAAGATTGACGGCCAATAAAATCCGGATTGAAGAACCTTAAAGGCGATCTTCGACCGCCAAAATGTCCTCCACAGTCAAGCACGACACAACGTCAAGATCTCTAGCCGCTCCTCTCTTTGGAATGCATCTCTGATAACCTTATCCTTACTAAGGCGAAAAAGATGAGGATCATCCCAATAGTAATTCCCGAAGACGATTAAAACCTTTTCTTCTCTTGAGAAGAAATATCGAACGTAATTTTCCACTTGCAAGATAATTACATATGTCAAGATACCAAGGAATAACAGAAGTCTCAAATGCATGCTCAAAGGGAAACTCATCACTAATGCCAGATTGATGCAAGTCATCTCGCTTGGGAGCTAAAGGAAGACGAGATAAATGATCCGCCATCGCATTCTCACTACCCTTTCTCGCCCTTAATCTCAACATCAAATTCTTGCAAAGAACAAAATCCACCTAATCAATCTAGGTTTGGCACGAGGTTTTGACATCAAGTATCGAAGAACTGCATGATCACTCTGTACAATTGTTTTAGATCCTAGAATATAAGACCTAAACTTGTCTAAAGCAAAAACCACAGCCAAAAGCTCATTTTCTGTAGTCGTGTAATTTGCTTGTGCAGAATTAAGAGTTAAACTTGCATAGTAAATCACACGCAACATTTTATCAATACGTTGACCAAGGACAGCTCCTACTGCAGTGTTCGATGCATCACACATAATCTCAAAGGGTAATGACCAATCTGGGGCAACTACAATGGGTGCAGAGATAAGTTTTTCCTTCAAAGTATTGAAAGCATGCAGACAACTTTCATCAAATAGAAATTGAACATCTTGGGCAAGCAGTTTACACAAAGGTTGACTTATTTTAGAAAAATCCTTAATAAATCGCCTATAAAATCCTGCGTGCCCTAAGAAACTTCTAATTCCTCTGACATCAATTGGTGGAGGCAATTTTTCAATTACATCAATTTTGTTTTATCAACTCAATCCCTTTTGGATATCACACGCCTAATACAATCCCACTCGTCACCATAAAATGACTCTTTTCCTAACTCAATGTAAGATTGCATTTAATACAACGTCAAGAACCACATCTAACTTCCTAAGACAATCATGAAAAGATAATCCAAAACCTAAAAATCATCCATAAAACCTCAATGAAATTACCAATCATTTCGAAAAGATAGAAGTCATGCACCTTTGAAATGTTCCGTGGGTATTGCATGCACCAAACGGCATCCTCCTCCACGCGAAAGTGCCAAACGGACAAGTGAAAGTTTTTTGGCTCGATCCTCCGAGCAATCACACCGATAATAACCGCACGCACCATCAAGGAAACAATAGTATTCATGTCCACTAGTTTATCTAACATTTGATCAATAAATGGAAGAGGAAATGGTCCTTTCTAGTGGTGGCATTCAACTTTCTCGTAGTCGATGCACATCCTCCATCCAATGGTAGTCCTTGTAGCACCAACTCTCCTCTATCATTCTTCACCACGGTTATACCACCTTTCTTGGGTACCACGTGAACCGGATCGACCCACCGATCGTCATGACGGGTAGATGAGTCCTCCGCAAGGAGCTTTAGAATCTCCTTCGACTACCTCCATAAGGTTAGGATTCAACCTCCGTTGTCCTTCCCGAATCGCCTAGCCCCATCTTCAAGTACTATCCGATGCATGCACATTGTCGGGCTTATCCTCGAATATCGGACATACTCCATCCAAGAGCTCGTTTATTCTTTCTTAGACCTCAATGAGTTGTTCTTCCTCTACCTTGCTTAACCCGACAAAGATTATGACAGGGCTTCGCTCACTCTCTTCAAGGTAGACATATTTGAGATGCTCGGGTAACTCTTTGAGGTCCGGTTTCTCATGAAGGTAATCTTCCACTTCTATCTCCTGCCTCCTCCGCAACCTTGCTCTCCGACAGAGCTTCTCTCATTCTCATCATAACCTGCGCAGGAAAGTTTCTATGCGATCTTCCCGCAATACACATGTCTCGACCACCAAGCAATCAATAGCATCTATGTAAGAACAATTATCAATTGCATCGGAAGATGGTACTATAGTGCTATCTCTAATGTAAAAGGACACGCTTTCTCCCAACACCGCCATTTTCAATACACCATTTTAACATCAATCAAAGTGTTGGTAGTAGCCATAAAAGGCCTTCCTAAAAGAATTGTGTGTTTCTACCATTTTCTTTAATGTCACCCACATCTAGAACAACAAAATCAACAGAATGATCAATCCACCCACTCTAACTAATATGTCCTCGATAATCCCCTAGATAACGAATCGATCTATCGCCTAACAGTAAACACATGCGAGTAGGTTTTAATTCCCCTAATTCAAGTTGCTCAAAAATAGAGTAAGGCATTAAATTTATACCGCACCAAGGTCGATGATAAACGCAAGATTTTACACGTATTTAGTTGATATTTGAAGATGAGTTTAGCTCGCTTAATGTGCGCTTATGTATCGATTCTTAATGTTTCATCTATTTCTAGAAGATAACGCTCTTGGGTGTTCCTTCGACGCTTTGTAGGGTTATGTATTGAAAATCGCAAGCAACGAAGCACGAGCAAAACGAGCAACCGACCTATTTCTAGCGACCAGCCTGGCGGTCGCCAGGTTGGTCGCGAGGCAAACCAATGAGCACCCGTAAGAGCCGCGTCACACCTCGCGTTCCGCGAGCGAAGCCTTCAGTCGAGAACTCACCGACGATTTCTCGCGACCACCATAATGGCTAGCACCGCTAGCCGTGTCGCGAGGTTCAAAGCGAGCGAAGAAGCGAAGCGAGAAGTCGGCAGCGAGATTACCTAGCGATCGCCTCAGCGATCATGAGGACCGGTCGCGAGGCGGCGCGACAGAGGCAAAAATTGTGGTTTCCACCCTTTTCTATAAATAGGTGCCATCCGCGCCTGTGGATGACAACACGCCTGCACCTAGTTTTACTTCGCTTTCCTCGCTTTTCAATTTTTGTCTTTAGTCTTCGCTTAGTTTAATTCTAGTATTGTTTTACGTTATTCTAGTTTAGTTTATCGTTGCTATCGATCGGAACGCTTTGTCCGATCGCTTTTCCTTTGTTTTCCGCTCGCTTGCTTGGGATTGATTCAAGACCAACCATTGTTCATCCGACGCTTCCCTACGGGTTTTATATATTTAATTTCGCTTTTATGGTTAAATCGTATTTCATTCCGCTTATGATGTCTCGCTAGTTTTCTATTCTAATCCTGTGGTTTGCATGATCCGATCCTATATGTTGTGATTCCGCTATTGTTATTTACCTTCCGTGCATCGATTCATGATTCTTGGTGCTTATTTATATGTGTTGATTTCTAATCAATTTTGATGCATATCATAGTCGCCGCTAATTACGTAATCGTATTAATTGTCAATCGATTCAATGCATGATACGAATAAGCCTCGAGTCGAATCGAGATAGGACATTCAGAGGAAGCATATTCTTAGTGATCCATTCGAGTTGCTTATTTTCCTGTAGACGAATCGTAATAGGAAAGTTAGTAATCAATCGCCGCAATTGTCGTGAATCAAGTTGTTGGTTATATATGTGATCTTCTTTGTCTGGATTAAAACGTTAGTAATAGCGGTGATAAACATCGTTGTGGATAGGATTGGTGCATCCTAGTGGTTAGTCTTTCTTTATAGTCTTCTATCGTGTTTTTATCATGCTATTTATATTTCTCGCTTGGTTACCTTTGCTTTGGATTAATTTCAAGCCCCAAAACCTCTCACCCTTTATCTCGTTTCAATAATGATGAATAATCATCGAGCTAGCTTCTATGTTTTCGTGATACAATCTCTCGTGGATACGATACTGCCACTCTATCATTACACTTTTACGTGTGAAAAGGAAATGATCAAATTTCGCGCCGTTGCCGGGATTGTTAAGATTACATAGGAATAATTTGACGATTTGGATTTATTAATTCAAGTTATATATATATATATTATTTTATTTATTTTTGTCACATAAATTCTCTCGCTTCTCGTGTGGTTTATGCGCATAAGATCTCGTGGACCTCCCGAAATATTTTTAGATCTCGAGATCGAAAGTTCTCAAAGGAAAAGAGGACGAGAGAAGACGAGCAGCAATGGCAAAGAACTGCAGAATCGGGGCATTCCTCCCGAGCAAGTAGCACGATGCTAGCCGACTTTGCAGTAAATGCAAATGGGACGGCGAATACGGGAATCGTTGTCCTCGCCCCAGGATAAACCTCTCGAACCACATGTATCGACATCCCACCGATCAGCTTCCAAGGAGGCGGTAGGGGCCCGCACGAGATGCAAACAATTTTGAGCTCAAACCGCCCCGATCAAGATGGTCCAAGGAGAGCGCTTGTGGCGAGTCACTAAGACCCGAATGCGCATCTCGAGACGTTTTCGACATTTGTGACACCATCAAATGAATGGGGTGCCACAAGACACAATCCGGACAAGCATGTTCGGTTTCGCCATACCAAAGTAAAGATTGGTTCAAGAGTTTGGACCGAATGGCATCGACACTTGGGGAAACTTTGAGAAGTTCCTTTCAAATACTTTCCGCCGGCGAAAGCACGAAGATCATCGTCAAATCTCTCATTTTTGCTAAAACCACGACGAATCATTATTCGAGGCATGGGAGAGATTCAGATGTCTATTAAGACGATGTCCACAACACGGGTTCTCCAAGGAGCAACAAATCACACAATTTACTACTGGACCGATATGGCGCATTTATGAGCATGGTAGACAAGCAAGCAGGGGTCGCTTATTAAACCGACCAATGACGAAGCAAGTCAGACAGAAGAGATGGTCGCCAACAGCTATCAATGGCCAACTGAGAGAACGCCATCGCTCAAAGCACTGCTGAGAGGATTCAAATACGACGACCTAATGAAGAAGTTCACTTTTGAAAAGTCGATTGAGACAGAGAACGCCACCCACATCAATCGAGGAGTCACCGAATTTCCAAGAACCTCAAGCAAGTTTCAATAGTCGAATTCGATTCAAGAGCCGAGGAAGCCAAGTCTCAAGACATGATGCAGCAGCTGGTTGTAAGCAACCAACAATTAGCCACTAATCGTAATTGCTCATCGCCAAACACCGCGTAAGATAAATCACTGAGTCGACTATGACAGCTATGGGGAAACACATAAAGACGTTGGAAGCTCAAATCG
This sequence comes from Salvia rosmarinus, assembly GCA_036937905.1. Taxonomy (NCBI): domain Eukaryota; kingdom Viridiplantae; phylum Streptophyta; class Magnoliopsida; order Lamiales; family Lamiaceae; genus Salvia; species Salvia rosmarinus. The sequence continues at coordinate 90,615,246 of CM072819.1, forward strand.
GTCAAATTGCCGCACAAGTGAATGCACTACAAAAGACGGGCCAATTTCCGAGTAATACGGAGTGAACCCGAAGAGTCAATGCTTCGCCATTCGCATTTGCGAAAGGACGAGCCTACCCGAGCCCTACCGAGAAAGAAGAGCAAGAAAATATTCTCGACGCAGAACTGCGACCGAAGTCATGATCACGAGCCCGATCACGAGCCATCCCGAAGTTTTGTCCACGATGCCCGCGATCGAAGCGCGCGCGCCAAGACCCAACCGCGAGCCATCCAAGATGCGAAGGCCGGATTTGCTCGCGAGCGACCTAACGCCCGCAAGCTCGCACGCGAACAAGGAGATCAACAGACAAAGATACTCTCGCGACCATCCCAATGGTCGCGAGGTCGACCATGCGAGGCACCCCGGAGGCTAATCTCGCTCGACATTCCTCCGGTCCTGCTTCCAAGTCGACTTGTCAAGTCGAATATGACGAGGAATTTGCTCGCTTCAAAGAGGTATTCCGTAAAGTTGAGATAAATTTGCTTCTTCAAGCTTTCATAAACATGCCGGCTACATGAAATTTTAAAAGACGCTTGGCAAGTAAGAAGAAACTTGGGAAATTTGATAAAATTTCCTATCCAAGAGTGCAAAGGTCGCCTTGCAAAAGAAGCTCCTTTGAAGCGTATGATCCCGCAGCTTACGCTAGAGCGCGAGATCGCCGAGCGATTTTCCCAAATGTTTTATGCGACTTGGGGCTAGCATCAACTGATGCCATTGAACGCTTTCAACCGCTACACCTAGGAAAAATGAAGCCGACGAAGATTTCATCGATGATGGTCGACCGATCACCACATATCCAAAAGGTATCGTCAAGACGTGTTGGTAAGAATTGGATTTCGCTTTTCCGCCGATTTTGTTATTCTTGATATTCCCGAATTCAAACAACAACCACTAATCCTTGGTAGACCTTTTCTAGCAACCGTCGTATGCGTTGATTGATGTGCGAAGGAAACCTCACGCTTCGTGTTAACGATGAGGAGCTCAAAATTTCCATATACGACGCCATCAAGCAACACGACGTTGAAAGCCGGAAGATTGTTGCTCGATCACGACTATCGCCGCCACCACGCCTCACGCTTAGAGGGTACCAAACCGCCGAGGAAGTCATGAAGAAGGAAGTGGACTCGCATGGAACTCCGAGTGTTTCATTCAAGTTTGGGGCCACTTCCATACCGGTGGTCATCCGTAAATGCGAAGTTTAGAAGGTTCCACAAGTCGAGAAAGATGTCAATTGCTACTAAAACGCCAGATTGACGAGGTTAGTGATGGTCTAGCTAAAGACGTTAAAGTAAGCACTTGTTGGGAGGTAACCCAACGCTTTTGTTTTTGTTTTCGTGTTTTATCTTGTTTTTCGCTTGTGTTGCTTTTGTCGTGTTTTTGTTTTTCTTTCGTTGTTGTGTTTACGATCAACGAGTTGAAGTGAATTGTTTTAATCCATGTGGCCAATGACGATAGAAATTTTTTGTGAAATTTAATGATAGTGCACATGATATGTTAGAAAATGACGCATTAATGACGGAGATGGCTTAGCTTGTTGTTTTTCACCATTTGCTTATCCCGTGAGACTTGAGCTTCATCAGTACACATATTCGATACAGTCATAATTGTGTGATATCATGCATGTGATTATCTTCTAGAACTTGCCGCTTTTCCGTGGTCGAGACCGTAATATGTGTTTCGAATTTGAAAGGATAAAAGGCCATCTTTGTTAACCACATATTCACCCAAACACTAACCCAATGATATATACCATTTGTCGCCTTCTTTCGAGCCTTTATTAGACTTTTTCTTTCGATTAACCTGACGATAGGAGGTGATGATGGATATGGGAATCAAAAAGGTTGAAATTTTGATGTAGTTATGACGAGAAAAGTTTCTTTTAGAAAATACATCCGTGGTGAAGAATAGTACTTTGTTGTGAATGATAAACCCTATAAGCTCTAGAAAAGAAAAGAAAAAAAATATGATAAGTTCACTATGAGTGTTGAGCATAAAGGGTCTTTAATCAAAGTATAGGTAATTTTATGAGGCATAAACGCCGATTTAGCACGTTGGGAAAGAAGAGAAAATGGACAAAGTCCATATGTGTCGAAAAGTATAAATGGGGTGCTGAATATTTTTGAGTCACTTAGCCATATATTATCCTACCTTAACCAATGTGCCTACAATATAACCTATGAAAGACCTTTTGATCCTTATTTGAACACAATGACGCTGTGGAGATATTAGAGAAACGGCAAGCCTATGGTAAGATGTTGCATTACATTGATCGCCGAGTGTATACACGTCCTACATTTCGCATGAGTCGAGGTATCCTATATTTTACACATACCGCGTAGGTCAATTAAATGAGTTTTGCCTCGATGGTTGTTTGTGTCGAGTCGGCTAACGCCGCCATGTGCGCCAATGTTTTTGAGCCGATATGTTTCGAGGCCTAGAATGGTTATCATCTGCTACGCCTGCTGATCTTCGCTGTGTCTTTCTGCTCGCTTTTGTTTGAGGACAAACATTGCTTTAAGTTTGGGGTTTGATAAACGCCGCATTTTACACGTGATTTAGTTGATATTTGAAGATGAGTTTAGCTCGCTTAATGTGCGCTTATGTATCGATTCTTAATGTTTCATCTATTTCTAGAAGATAACGCTTCGGGTGTTCCTTCGACGCTTTGTGGTTATGTATCGAAAATCGCAAGGAACGAAGCACGAGCAAAACGAGCAACCGACTTATTTCTAGCGACCAGCCTAGCGGTCGCCAGGTTGGTCGCGAGGCAAACCAAATGAGCACCTGTAAGAGCCGCGCCGCGACCGCGCTCCGCGAGCTAAGCCTAGCGCCGAGAACTCATCGACGATTTCTCGCGACCAGCCATATAATGGCTAGCGACCGCCAGCTGTGTCGCGAGGTTCAAAGCGAGCGCAAGCAGAAGCGCGAGCGAGAAGTCACACATGATTACCTAGCGATCGCCCTAGCGATCGCGAGGACCGGTCATGAGCGCGGCGCGACAGAGGCAAAAATTAGGTTTCCACCCTTTTCTATAAACAGGCAAGCCATCCGCCGCCTGTGGATGACAACACGCCTGCACCTAGTTTTACTTCGCTTTTCTCGCTTTTCAATTTTTTGTCTTTAGTCTTCGCTAGTTTAATTCTAGTATTGTTTTTACATTATTCTAGTTTAGTTTATCGTTGCTATCGATCGGAACGCTTTGTCCGATCGCTTTCCTTTGTTTTCCGCTCGCTTGCTCGGGATTGATTCAAGACCAACCATTGTTCATCCGACGCTTCCTACGGGTTTTATATATTTAATTTCGCTTTTATGGTTAAATCGTATTTCATTCCGCTTATGATGTCTCGCTAGTTTTCTATTCTAATCCTGTGGTTTGCATGATCCGATCCTATATGTTGTGATTCCCGCTATTAGCTTCTATGTTTTCGTGATACAATCTCAGATACGCATGCAATGAGCATGCCCGTAGCTTCCTTTCCATTTCCCAAAGCAATCTTTATCACAAAGCTTCTCGATCGCGTTGCTTTGGTGGCAATTGATGCTGAAAAATAGCACCGAAACCTCGTATACAATCACCTTCTCATCATCTACAAACTTCTCTTCTTCGATGCTAACTCTTTAAAGCACTTGGCATAGGGTGGGACGTTTCAATAACGCCAAGGAGAGGCAAGTTCACATTCACTTTAGATAGCATCTTGTAGAACTCTAAGAACTCGCCGATCCTTCTTTTCACTTCTCAACTGCTCGGAAAGGGAATTGGAGGTTTAGACGGAGTCTCGGCTTTGTGAAGCCTCTGATGTCTCTTCTCTTCCTTCTCTGGCTCTCCTTTGCACTTCCTCACCACCTTAGTCAATTCTCGGTTCCTCAAGTGGAATTTCCACTTTATTGTCAATTGTTTTCCACCCTAAGAACCGTGGATCACCGTGCTTGCTCAGTCGACTAGCAATTTCCCTTTGTCCTTGTTGTGCCGCTTCTCCAACTGCCCACCAACCGTCGTCTACTTGAGTATCTATCCTCTTCATTGATGCTTCCACGCACTCAAATCATCGATGACTTGCCTAAATGAAAGTGTGTAGAGAATCTTCAAGTGTTGGCTTCCTGAGCACCATTGACCGCTTGGGTTTGTGGAGGTGGTCACTATAATTGTTGTTGCCGCCGAACCGCCGAGGAGGTTGTCGTCTCGAACCGAGCTCCATGACTAGATCCTCCTTGATTCGATTCCGTGAGAAATTAGGATGATCTCTCCACCGGATTGTATGAATTGAAAAGGATCGATTTAGGCCTCGGTTGATACCCTTGCCGATCGCCTCTTTGAACCCTTCCCGAACCCTCAGATTGCATTCACTTGCGCTTCCTCATATGCCATCTCATTGGCTCGTTGTCATATGTTGGCCCCATGTCCCGCTTCACCACAAATCCCACACGCTCCATCGACATCACTTGTTGTCATTGGAATTGGGGCGGTGGTTGAGATTCGTTCACCCTCATTAGTTGAACTTGGCGAGTGAGCTCCGCCAATTGCTATGTCACTTCATAATTGGGTGTAATCTCTTTTCTTCTTTCAGCAGCAGTGTCTTTATCCCGCACTTATCCTTTGTGAGTTTGCAGCTAGCGCCTCCGTAATCTCGCTAACGCCCTCAAGAAGGTGGTTTCCAATGTCTCCTCCACCGCATTATCTATCATGTATTGATAATCCATCGTCAATCCATCATAGAAAAACTGGTTGAGAAGCTCACCGGTAATGGTGATGCGGACACCGCCGTCAGAATGACTTGAACCTATCCCATGCCTCATGCATAGGTTCTCCAACCATCTGCTTGAATGTGGCTATCTCGAGCCCTCGGCTCTTGGTCTTCTAGTTTGAGTAGTACTTTCCCATGAACTTATCATACACGGCTTGCCAACTCGCCGCTGAACCGGGTCAGAGACATCAACCATGTCTCGGCTCTATCTTTCGTGGTATAGGAAAACACCTCATTCTCGCCAGATCTTCTCGAAGTCTGCTCGGTGGAAAAGTGTGAACCATCGCATAGAACTCCCTGATGAAGTTCAAGGCATCCTCACTAGGCATCCCATAGAACGACGGAAGAAGGTTGAAGTGGACGGGCTTCAACTCATAGTTTCGGCCGATCCCCGAGAACTATGCATGACGTTGTCACCCCAATGACGGGTCGAGCAAAATCACGCATCCTCGGTTTCTTTCTTCATGGCCTCCATTTTCTCGCCATTTCTTCCGCACAAACCCCTCACTGGAGATCTACTCCCAAACTCTCGTATTTCACCGTCACTGCACTTGCCTCACTTTCAAACAAGCTTTCTTCTTCAGAGCTCGAAGATTAAATTCTCATACCCTGTGAATGTTGTCGAACACCGTGCCAACTTCCTTTTGACACTCCGACGACCTAGCATACACAAACACAAGACAAGAAAACGGATTACGCGCACCTGAGGGAAGAATTAACCAAACAAAATAAAATAAACAAAAATAGAAGATAGGTGGGAAAATAACACAATCAAAATGCCTAAAGCCTTCCAAGAACGCGCCAAAATTTGTTCCGACCAAATTGTTCTACTTAGTCGCTCGCAATAGCACGAGGTCCCTATAGCGTGGTAAGGTCGACCCAAGTCGAATCTCTCGAGGAAGACTTAACAGGGCTTATGATGTGTTACGATAAAAGCAATAAATCTAAATCCTAAACATGATTTGGGGTGATGATTAACTAAGATTAACATGAAATAAACACGCAAACAATTCAAACCAAGCGTTCAAGTAGTTCAATCGCAACAAGAATTCTTCAAGAATGTGAGATAAACTAGGGTATTAGGGTTCTTCGCCTTGATTAATCGATTTATTGCTTGATCAAGAAATCTACCTATTCATGCAATCCTCAAACCTAAATCCAAACACTCGACTTTCGCCCGTGGATTAAACCTAGGTTATCAAATTTCACAAATACATACACTATTAGAGTACCCGCTTCCCAGAACCTCTAACCCAATTGATTCCTATGATGCAACGATCTATCTCTCGATAATACACGAAACATACAAATAAAATAGTGATTAATCAATTACCAAATTCCTATCATGCACGTATCTATCTCTCGATAATACACGAAACATAAATAATTCAATAGAGATCAATCACTCAACAATAAACCCTAGGTTTCAATTGGTATTCTCAATCAAACAAATCATCAATCAATCAATTTGAATCACCCAACCCTAGAAAAGAATTAGTTCATGCTCATCTCATGGATCAAATAATTATAATTGATAGAAATCATTATCCAATAATTCAATGAAGAAAAATAGAATAACAAGTCTTACAATCGTAAATGTCGTTGATGGATTTCTCCAATCAAATGTCTTGAATCAATCCCAAATGCAAAGAATTACTTGGAAAATAGAGATGAGAGATTATTCGCGTGGGAGAGAAAAACTCGAAATAAACTGACGGAATAAAATAATAAAATGAAGTCTGGTGTCTAGGGTTTCACGCGTTACAACTTATATATATTCGCGGAATTTCACGCCCAGCGCCGGACGGAGACCCAGCTCCGGACGCGAGGTCTTCAAAACCAGGCCAAATAATGAGCACCCAGCGCCAGACACCTACTCAGCGCCGGACGCGGGCGCTTGTGGAAACGGAGGCCAGCGCCGGACGCATGCCAGCGCCGGACGCGGCCCTTCTCTGGACGGACTCCGCATTGACGCCCAGCGCTGGACGCAAGGCAGCGCCGGACGCGGCGTCTTTCTGGACAACTTCTCACTTCAACCCGTCACGGACGCAAGCGGCAGCGCGGACGCTGCTACATTCAGAAAGCTTCACTCTTGACACCCAATACGGACGCAGCTAGCCGGACACGGGTGTCTCAGAGGCGTCCCCGCTCAGCGCTTAAACCCGCGCCGGGACGATATGAAGCGCGGACGCGGCCTTCTCGCCGTGTTCAACTGCTAGACGCACCCAAGACGGCCACGCCGAGTCCGGCTGCGCGCTTTTAAGCTCCAAATGTAAAACGCGATCTTTCCCTACAAAAACAAAACGAACATGATTCCACTAAAAGATATTCAAAACTTAAGCATATAGGAACCAAATCGTTACAAACAAACACAGAAAAACACAACAAAAACATGCAAAACAAGCCACATGATGAGTTCCACCCCGAGAAGTTTGGGGTGCGACTGCCGAATCCCTCGTCACGGGACCGTTGGAGGCGACTGGTGCAATTAAAACACAAACACTCGAGATTCATGTGCATCAATACGTGTCAAGAAATGGGGATAGTTAACGATGTGACGTGGTTAGCCGAGAGGGCCGGGTTGTACTCTTTTATCACAACCAACTATCTGACATACCGGATCCTAACTCTGGAATTCCTTTCGACTGTCTATGTCCACAAGACACAAGGTTCGCTGGACTACATTACGTTCCAAATGGACAACGAGCCCCGACAACTCTCCGTGGATGAACTGAATGCTATCATCGATGGTAATCCCGAGGGTAAATACATCGGGGATTTAGAGACTACGCCACAGAATATGTGGTCGTTGTTCGTCGACACAACTCTTGAACAGAACCCATTCTATGACGCCTCCAGAGCCAAGGCAAGTTCCATAAGGAATCCCGCGGTCCGCTACTTTCACCGCCTGATCACCTTCACCATACATGGCCGCAACAATACCGGAACAGTCCTCTTACAGGACATGAGTCTCTTGATTGGGGCTACGACTCGACAAAAGATGCATGCCAACATGTTCCTTACACAGCACTTCCAGATGCAAGTAGAGGTTTCGGGGAATGCGAGGATATGCATAGGGAGATTCATTACCCCTATTGCTAATTTTTTTCAGGTGACAATTCGCGAGAATCCTATCTCTCAGGATATTTTCATGGAAAAACCTTGTTTATACGTCCAGACGTTCCTGAAGAGGCACCCCACCCGTCACCTCTGGCTACTATACGACAAGCACGTCCAGTCTATATTTTGTCTGCCCCACACGAATCTCACAAGTTTAAGCAGCTTTAGGTCACCGGAGTCCAATTGGAACTTGAGCTCCCGTGTTCACTACACATGGGCTTAGCGCTTGAATGCACAAGGCGAGATCGAGGGAGAGCAGCAAGAGGAGGTAGCACCCGAGACAGGCGGCACATTGCATCCGCCTCCCATTCAAGGCGATCCCGGGATAAATAAGCGCAAGGATCGCATAGATGGTCGACTTGACCACATCGACGGCGCCTCACATCCATATTGCCCAAAGAAGAAGCCCACCAACAACAAGAAGCCCTCTTCGCCAACACCAGCGCATCAAGAACACCAAAGACAAATGATGGAGATGATGCAGGCGGGATCGATGGCGGATTCTATCCGCCGAGTAGTAGCGCGGCATACGAGGTAAGGTCTCTCTCCCAACTACTATTTTCGCAAACCTTATTGCCTCCATTTCACACCTGTTCACAATAAGTTTGGGGGGAGTGGACGAGTTTGGTTGGTTGAGAGTCATGTTTATGTTTTTATTTTATCGTGTAAAGTTATTATGCTTTGGGGCTTTTGTCGTGCTTTTCTTTTCTTGTTTTTCTTTGTGTCTGTCGATCAACGAGTTAAGTGAAATGTGTTAATCCATGTAGCCAATGAGGATAGAAATTTTCTGAAAAATATGTTGATAGTGCACATGATGTGTTAGGAAACGAAGCATGAATGACTTGAGATTGCTTAGCTTGTTGTTTTCACCATTTGCTTAAACCGTGAGACTTGAGCTTCACTGTATAAACATCTTATTACAGTTTCTTTCAATTGTGTGATATCGTGCATGTAATCATCTTCTAGAACTTGCCGTGTTTCTGTGTCAAGGCTACAATATGTGTTTCGAATATGGAAATGATAAAAGGCCATCTTTGTTAACCACATATTTTCCCATACACTAACCCAATGACATATACCGTTTGTCGCCTTCTTTGAGCCTTTATTAGACTTTATTTTTCTGTTAACCGGATTATAGGAGGTGATGATGGATATGGGAATCAAGGGGGTAAATTTGTTTTGATATTCTAAGTTGGGATAAAAGATGGAGAATAAAAGAATGGTACCCGTGTGAAAAAGAATGGACCCTATAAGCTCTATTACAAAGCCAAGAAATTTTTTTTTGAAAAAATAAAATAAAATTTTAGCATAAAGGGATTGAGTTATCAAAGTATAAGGTACCTTATGTTGCATAAACGCTGATTTAGCATGTTGGAAAGGAAATGGTAAATGGACAAAGTCCATATGATTTGAATGTATGAATGGAGGTGCTTGGAGTTATATTTGAGTCACTTAGCCATATATTATCCTACCTTAACCAATGTGCCTACATTACAACCCATGAAAAACCTTTTTATCTTAATTTGAACGCATTTGATGTGGTGGAGATATTAGAGAAACGGCAAGCCTATGGTAAGAATTTGCATTGCATTGATCTTTGAGTGTATACATGTCCTTAATTTCCTAATGAGTTTGAGTGTATCCTATATTTTACACACATGCCGTTGTGAGGGTTGAATTGAATGAGATTTTTGCTTTCAATAGTTGTACATTGTTAAGTTGACTAATGTCGTCATGTGCGCTAACGTTTTTGAGCTTTGAAATATTTCTGAGGCTTGATTGTGTTAATCACCTTTGCTGACACTCGTTGATCTGTCGTTGTGTCCTTCTTTCTTTTTGTTTTGTTTTTTGTTTGTGGACAAACAATGCTTCAAGTTTGGGGGGTTTGATAAACGTGCTTTTTACACGCTTATTGTTGATATTTAAAGATGAATTTAGATCTATAAAGTGCGTTTATGTAGTGGATCTCAATGCTTTTATATATATTTGGAAGATACTGCTCTTGGGTTCCTCTTTGGTGTTTTGTAGGCTTATAAGATAATAATCAAAGCATGGAACGAAGCACGAGCAAAAGAAGGGCAAAAACAGGGGCTAGCGGCCTCCCTAGCGACCGCTAGCCCAGTCGCGAGCCGAAGAACAGCTTCTGGATGATGTCTCGCGACCGACCTAGTGACCGCTAGGTCGGCCGCGAGGAAAAACCACTCGACACGACCACTCCACGCGGCCGCGAGACGCGACCGCGAGCTACCCACCGTGCGATACCTTTGAAATAGATACTGCCCGATTTCTCGCAACCAAGGCTAGCGACCGCGAGCCCGGTTGCGAAGCACGCCTAGCGACCGCAAGTCCAACCACAAGCCGAAGAAGACGCGCACGATCAGTTCCCTCGCGACCGCGAGCTCGGCCGCGAAGCGTGGCGACTGGGCAAAAAATTAGGTTTTCACCCTTTACCTATAAATAGGGCTTCGCCCCCCTCGCGCCCCCAGACCTCTCCAGCACGATTTTGTCCAGTTTTTCATAGTTTTTCCTATTTTTGCACTCTAGCTTTGATTTGGATCCATCTAGCATTAGTTTTTTACATTGTTTTACATTAGTTCTACGATTTGTTAACGCATTGGAACACTTTTGTCCGAACAAATTCCATATTTTCCCATTTTTCTCCGAGGTTGGGATACGAACCCAACGATTGTCTTCAGATGCCACATTACGGGTTTTATCTATATAAATTCTATTTCTATGTTTATTTCGTATTTAATTTCGTTTATTATGTCTAGCTAAATTCCGTTCTAATCCTAGGGTTTGCATGATTCTATCCTAAATGTTGTGATTCCTGCTATTATTATTTACCTTCCAGGCATTGATTTATGATTCTTGGTGCTTAATTATATGTGTTAATTTCTTATCAATCTTTATGCATATCCAGTTTCCAGTTAATTACTTAACCGTTTTAATTGTCAATCGATCTTGAATGCATAATACGAATATGCCTTGAGTCGTAGCTGAGATAGGAACATTCATAGGAAGCATATTCTTTGTGATCCTTTTGGAGTTACTTATTTTCACCTAGAGACGTAACAGTAATAGGGAAAATTAGTAATCAACTGCCACAATTGTCGTAACTGAAATTGTTGGTTACATATGTGATCTTCCATCTTGTCTGGATTAAAATTGGTTAATAGTAAGTAGGATAAACATACGATGTGGGTAGGATTAATGCATCCCTAGGGTTAGTCTTTCTTTCTTATATTCATTTTTGAGTGTTCATTGTTTTCAATTATTTTTAAGTTGTTACCTTTTGCTTAGGATTTAATATTCGAAGCTCTAAACCCTTTTTAAATCAAATCTGTTCTTGGATAATGATGGATTATTGTTGAGTTATGTTCTGTGTTTTCGTGATACAATACATGTGGATACGATACTCGACTTACCTTTATACTTGCACGTTTTCGTGTTAGAAAAGTGAGTGATCACGTATCTGGGGATGTCTCTGAGCGCATCAAGGAGTGGTATGTTGGTGTTTACTTTCTGGAATTTCTCCACGAAAAGGGTGAACTTCTCGTCAGATTTCTTCTTCCCAAGACGTTGAGGGAACGGGGCTGCAGATATTGGAGGCGTGTGATGGCTCGCGATCTTTCCTCGCGAGGCTGAGTCACGAGACTCCCTCGTGACGTCCCTGCCGTGTGTTTTCACGAGATTCACTCGCGACCCTTCCTCGTGAGGCAAGGTCGCAGGCGAGGTTTTGCCTCTAGCGCGTCTTTGCTCGCGAGACTCCCTTATGACTTAGTATCGCGAGGATTGCTCGCGAGGCGAGAATTCGTCAGATCTTCGTCCTCGTTCTCTTCGGCTCTTTCCACGTGTTCTATCTCTACATGCTCTGGATGACTTATATAAGATGCTCCGCTCCTCAAGTAAATGGCGTTGCATTGATTTGGAGGCATATTTTTCGGATTCTGCTCTATGTTGCTTGGAAATTGCCCCTGCCTATGCATCCAAGCTCTCTCATTATCCATCTTCCCTACTTGATTTTCCACCATCTTCATTTATTTTCGAAAGGATATAACAGTGTTGTTGATGGCCTTGACGGTGCTCTCTAAAGTATTCAGCTTGTTCCCCATCGGTTGTATCTGAGTATTTTGTTGAGCCACAATTTGTTGTGGCTTGCTGCAATCTGCTGATTACTCATTAATACATGTTGCATTATCTCTTCCAGACTGGGTTTCTTTGGCTCCACAATCATCCCATTATTAACAGCAAAACCAGGTGGTGGTTGCTGAGCATTATCATAGGAAAAATTTGGATGATTCCTATTATTGGGATGATAGGCTGGATTCCTACTCTGATTCCCCTAGAAGTTGTTTCTTTGGTTCACATAGTGAGCCTCCTCAATATTCTACGCCATGGCAACAGTCATCTGCCCTTTCATCTCGGCTTCATACTCCTTATGCAATGATGTGAATTTCTCTAGCAGATCATCATATCTGTTATCAAGTTCTGCAGCGGCAACTTTTCTGATCGGCTGTCTTTCCATCGGCCACTGATAACTATTAGATGACATCTCCTCAATAATCCTCAATGCATCATCTATACCTCTGTTGAGCAGACATCCTCCAGCTGAAGCATCCACAATGCTACGGGTGTTAGCATTTAGTCCACTGTAAAATTGGGTCACTTGTTGCTCAGGTGAAAAACCATGCTGCGGACATTTTCGGAGGAGGCTTCTGAACCTCTCCCAAGCTTCAAACAGTGACTCATCTCCCAATTGTGAAAAATGGGATATCTCAGCAATGATCTTCTGAGCCTTGGCAGGTGGGAAGTATTTCGATAAAAACTTCTCATAGAGCTGCTCCCACGTGGTAATCCGTGATCTGTCCAAACTCTTGAACCATTCTTTCGCCTGACTTCCTAGCGATAATATGAACATCCGCATCCGGATGACATCAGCTGGCACTCCATTCTGCTTGATTGTATCTCAAATATCAATGAACACCTCCAAGTGTGCATTAGGGTCTTCAGTAACCCCTCCCCCAAAACTGCTCTGCTTGTATCATGCTGATGAGGGCGGGTTTCAATTTAAAATTATTCGCATTTACGTTTGTCCCCCATTCTCCACCTTGAAATTGATCAGTCGGTGGCCTGTACATATGGTTGAGCGGTATGGAAGGTGCTCGGCCTCCTACTTGGCTCATTTGATTCTCAGAACGCCAACATGCCAGCATAGCGCCTAACATTTCCTCCATCTCGACCATCCGATCATGTCCTTGTGGGTGTCTGTCTGCCATTGCTTGTCTTCTTTCTTTGCGCTTCCTTTTATGTGATTTTTCAATCTCAAGATCTAATAGAACAGTTTCTTTCATCTGAGATCTTGTAATCATGCACTGCACAACAAGACAAAAACCAGATTAGATCTAAGTAAACACAATTGAAATTTTTATTTTTATTTTTCTATTTTTTTTTCTATTTTTTATTTTTATTTTTAAAAGCCTGAATTAATAACTACAATCCTGAAAATTATCACTATGAAACTTAAACAGTCCCCGGCAACGGCACCAAAATTTGATCCATTTATTTTCTACAAAAATAAATGATAGTAAAAACAACAAGTATTATATCGTATCCACAGAGACTGATAATCGAAAACACAACGAATAATTAACACATAATCTTTGATTATTATTCAGGCAACAAAATCAAGAGAGATGATTATGAAACTAGACTCAAATGGAATAAGGAATAAACTCAGATATGAAAGACTGACCCTAGGAATGTACTTAACCTAACTAGATTCACATAATTAATCTATTAACCTGTTACCAATTTAATCCACATTCATATGAAGGATCACTAATGTAACTATAGTCTTCCGTCAGGACAGCCTATAGTAGTAGGTTAGCCTAAACTCTATCTCCGTCGGGTCTCAAGAGAAGTAAGCTAATTACCAAAAGCACACAAAGAATAACCTCCTATAGTTCACCTATCTCTGACAGGTCTCAAGGTAAAATCTGTATTATGTATTCAAGATATCGACTATGCAATTAATTCTGCCAGGACATCAATCACATAACTAGCATGCTCAATATTGATCAGGTACCAATACATGAGAATTAAAGCCAAGAATCATAAATCATGAATGAGACGGTAAAATAGTATCAACAGATAAATCATACGAATCTAGTCAGACATACAAACCCTAGGATCAATATACGATTCAACTACTCATAATTAAAATACTAAAACAAGAATTAAATAAATAAAACATAAAATAAATTGAAAAGATAAAATCGTATCAATCCACGATGAATACTATAACAATTTGAATCAGTAAATAGATTTGAACTCTCGAATAAAACTAAAATACGAAACTGGAATGATAAAAGAATCTGAAAAGCTAAACTAAAAGTATTCTGCTTTAAGGGAAAATAAACGTGCAAAAGGTAAAAGTTGTTCTGTAAAAAGTGCTATGTCAAAAAAGTTTTTCCTCTGTAAAAGTTGCGCCGCTACATAAAAAACCCTAGATCCGCCTTGGCTCGCGAGCCTAGCTCACGAGCACGTGTCGCGATACAATGTCGCGAGCTATTGCTTGTGGCGCGCGTTCGTCTTTCCTCGCAACATAAGCCTTGCGAGACTTCCTCATGACCAAAGGTCGCGAGGCTTTACTTCATCGGAACTTTGTCATTTCTCGCAAGTCTTTCTCGCGACCACTGGTCGCGAATGAAGATCGCGAAGCGTATTGGTCTTGTCTCGCGTGTTGGGCTCGCAATACTTTGTCGCGAGCAATAGTCGCGATGCGTCATGGGCCAAAAATCATCTTTATCGTGATCTACATTTTTTACACCAAAACCTGTGCTAAAATGACACGAAATACACACGGCATAATATATTTCTAAGTAAACATAAATATATCAAATGACAGCTCAAATGATCACTTATCAATTATAAACTAAACAAATATGGCCTTATAAATTAGGCAAAAATGAGGTTTATCACAAGTCTTCCTCAAGTTGTCTCAGTTGTGATCCCTTTTATATTTCAATTAGCTTAACCAATCAAACAGACTTCTGTGATCTTCTACATCTGTATGATCTAACTTTTGTATGAGATAATGGGACAAACATATACAATCAAGTAAACAATTCAGATAGGAGATTGTAACAATAGTAAAAGGAAACATTCTATACAAGCTCAACCATTCTGCTTTCAGTATATAAATCTGTTTTGCATGTTTTTGTTATGTTTTTCTTTTGTTGTTTGTGTTAACTTGGTTCATATTTTCATGATTTTGAGATATCTTTCATTGAAATCGACTTTAGTTTCGGTTTTGCCGGTTTTGAGCGTGTTTGAAGTATTTGAAGAAAAAAGACGCAACCAAGCGCCAGACTCGGCAAAGCCGACGTTGGGTGCACCTTTGCGCATCGCTTGGGAGACAGGGCCTACATCCCAGCGTCGGATGCGGTGAAGCCAGTGCTGGTGCAACATTGTTTGGGAGACAGAGACTATACCCCATCGCTGGACTCGTCGAAGCCGGCGCTGGGTGCAACATCGCCTGGGAGATAGAAAACATACCTCAGCAGCGGACTCGGCGAAGCCGGCGTTGGATTTGAGTTCATGGCAGAGTCAGAGAGCCTCTCCTAGTGCCGGACATACCGAAGCAAGTGCTGGGTGGATCGCACGGAGTGGGACAAAAGTATAAGCCCAGCGCCGGACACGCTGAGGCCGACGTTGGGCCACGATTGGTACATGCGTCCAGGGAGAGCACCCATGTGCCGGACGGGTCAAAACCTACACTAGGCATGCCAAATTTTGTAAGAGATTGAGGCAGGACTGTCTAGCACTAGGCCCAAGGCCGACGTTGCGTGCAAATTTTCAGATGCTATATATATGTTTTCAACACGCAAAAAACCCTACCTCATTTCATATATCTTTTAGCCTCCACGTTTTTCTCTCTAGAAAAGTAGTTTTTTTATTTCTTTTGCAACTTGGTGATTCAAGAATACTTACATTAAAGAAATTCAACAACATTGATATTGTAAGAATTATTATCTCTATTCTATTGGATTTTTGAGTTGATGATGATTATGAATTTTCTTTGTTTGATCCATGAGATGAACATGAACTAAATTCTTCATCTAGGGTTTGGTGATTCAAATTAATTGATTAATTATTTGCAAGGTTTAAGTATCCAATTGAATTATATTATTTTCTTTTGAGCAATTGGCCATCATTTATTTGGTTTATGCTTCGGGTGAGATTGAGAGATTAATACGTTGCATCCTTATAGATCAATTGGGTTAGAATTTACCGAAAATGAGTAGTCTAATAGTTTAGTTGTTAAGCAAAGAATTAATTAATTAATCAAGGCAAAGAACCTAATACCCTAGTTTTTCTCAAATTCTTGAATTAATCTTTTGCAATTGTTAGTATTCTAAACTCTAGAGCTTGAAATCTATCTATTGTTTTCCTTTTCAATTATTTATTTCCAGCATGATCTTCAAAATCAAAGTTTAGGATTTAGATTTATTATTTTCTTCATAACACATTATAAGACCTCTTAAGTCTTCCTCGAGAGATATGACTAGGGTTAACCTTACCACACTACATAGATCTCGTACTATTACGAGAACCTAGAGGTGCAATTTAGGTTGAACAAAATCCAACATGAAGAGTTCTTGAGAAAGAAAGCAGCAGTGCTGAAGAATAAGAAGAAAAAAACAACTAACCCATCAGAGGACATCTATTTCCATGTCTTCCATGCTGGTGCATCCTTCGAGATGCTTGGAGACCTAGTCCAGCTGGAAGCTTGGTGGCACAAAAAGTCTGAAGGGGATAAGCTAATGAAAGATACGCAGCAAGCGCCAGCTGCTACTGTTGAAAGACAGAAGATAGTGTGCAGCAAGAGAAGTGCGCCAACAAGCTTCAAGAGGAAAGGTTTGCTAAAGTCCCAACAGTTAGCAACATGAGTCAGGCCCCGCACTGATAAGTAGTTGCTTGCTAAGTTGAACGACATATGGGAGCAACTGAAGGAAGAATTCATCATGTGGTATTACTTCCTGATAAACCTGCCTGAAGACCTAGAGACTATGACTTATGATTTCAGAAACTTCATGCTTGAGTACAGAGATAAAGCTATCATAGAAAAATTCATCAACTTGGCTGTCAAACAACAAGTAAAAATCATGGCATCTCCGAATAGATATGTCCCTCCTCCCATGCAATAATCTTTTATCGACCGAGCTGGGATTGAAAGAGAATCTCAAGTTGTTGTTGAACTGATGAAGGTGGATTCAGCACCACAACTTGATGAGTTTAAATAGCTGGTTGATCATATTTTTGCAATGTATGGACATGAATCTGATGAAGAGAAGATGGATAAGCGACAAGGCTGAACTGATCAGTAACTGAAATGTAATAGATATGTATAGGTTAACTGAAACTGATTTATATTTTTCAGCAACCTGAACATATATGTACCGATCAAGTTCATCTTGATGACAATGACTCTTTATCCAGACTCTATACTTGCTTTAACCTAATTATATTGAACATACCTTTGTTTTACAGAGAATGATGATCTTAGCAATGGGGAACCAAACCCTTCTGTTGAAATTGGCTATCCTAACTAACTGATCTATTTTTCAGTGTAATAAAAAAGTTTTGACATCATTAAAAATGGAGAAATTTTTGGAAAATTATGTTCTAGCTTAGTGTTTTGATAGATCCCAAAACCTTAGTGAGGATCGTCTTACTGATGTAACATCGTGTTGCTCACTTGTTAGGATGCTAACTTTTTATGATTACAAGTTAGCAGAAAAACTACTAGTATGGACAGGCAATACTAAAGGAGTTTAAGAGAAGATCAAGTCACCATGCCGATAGAAGTATCGATTAGCGCTACTAAAGGTCAAGTCGAAAGATCAATACTTAATCTTGAAATCAAAAGATCAAGATCAAGACTCATACATCGAATACAAAGAAGTCAAGAAAATGGCTAAATGTGATATCAGCAAAAAGAAGTCAAAGCTGGTGGTTATCTACGTCAAAGCCAAAGTGTCTCTGAAGACTCGGAATCACCATACTGATAAAAGACGGAGTGCAGCCTACTGATAAAATACGACACTCACTCAATTGGTGCAACCCGAAGTCAACGTACTTAAGAAACACTGAGTCAACTCAATTGAAGAAACATGTATTTATTTATGCCTTGAGTGTTTGACTTTCAACGTGTGAAATCAAACCTACAAAGAATCTCAACAAATCAGGGCTACTTTTCATAGTTGTAGAGCTCAGACGTACGATGTTACAGACACGGAAAGCGACGTACGAGGATTTAAATGGAAAGATTTTAAAAAAAAAATGGACTCTTTAACGATACTATTCATCGTCTCTCCTATAAATACCCAAGGAACCAAAACTTTGAAGGTAACTAAAAATCATGCGCAATAAAGTAACCAAAGCATCCAGAGTTCATATAAAAAACATTCAAATAGCGATTTTCGAAGAGTGGAATTCCATAGTACAACAAATCCTCAGAGCTCAAATATATTTATCTAGCTCATGATTTAAGCATACATTCCTTTAGTATCTAAGCAATAATCTTGTAATATCTTAAGCCTAGAAATCCTTGAGATGTCTTCTGTGATAGTTCGCTCAAACCTTAGTTGTAAACACCCTCTACCAAAACCCTCAAAAGTTAAAGTAGAAGTTGGGCAAGTAAGCAACAAAGTGTTCGTTGCTGAAAGTTTGGTTTTTCTTGCACCTGTAAGTAAGAAAGTTTAGGTCGACCGCACTCGTGAAGTCAGGGGCTTCCTAGCATCAGTAAGTGTAGAAAGGAATGCCAAGCAAGGCGGGATACAAAAAAGGTTAAAGTCTGTATCTAAGTTCTCTTTTATACCGTACATAAGACCTAATCTCAAGTAGTTGATCGATTGTGTAGGAACTGATCTCTCTGAATCACGTTAAAGACTAAGTGTGTTATTTACTTTCAGTACTTTATATTTCATGTTATTGAGCTGAACATCACTCAGTACACTCAACACATCATATTATTTAAAACCATCCATTAGTATCAGGTTGATACCGAAGAGAAAACTAAAATTGTCTAAGCATATATTTGACTAAGTGGTTTTAATCAGTATTAGTTTTCGCAAAGGCAAAACTTAACCACCACGATTCCACACCCAATTATAGGATTGTTAACTGATACACTCAGTACAAGACTCCCCGAACTTGAATTTATCAATAGTATTGACATAAGTACTGAACTGTCATCAATTAACTGATATCTACATACCAGTAGAATGTTCAATCTTATTTTAAGAAAAAAATTTAATTTATCTTAATTGATATATTCTTCCTTCGCATACACAATACAATCCCTAAGGGACCATCATTATATATTTCCGATTTTTGGACTTTTATTTACCTCTCTCTTTTTGTTGAACTGGTGTCGCTTTATGTATTTTAAGATATATATTATTGCACTTGTATTTGCAAATTAATAATATGTCATCACACTTTTCAATTGTAGTTGGACCCTAGTTAGTAATTAATTCCATACAAGAGGAATAAACTCTCGTACAAGTCAAAGTACGATAACTCAATATTTACAATAATAATGCATTCGCTAAATTATGATGAAAGTGGAGGTAAAAAAACTTTAATTTTAATAAATGAAAGTGCAGGAATTCAATTAAAAATTTAGAACAGTAACTCCAGTTTTAAACTACGCATCCGCAACGAAAATAGTATAGAGTTTTTTGTTTTTTGTTTTCCTTTTTATCCGGCTAACTTACTATATACGGTGACGGAGCTAGAAATATTTTTCTGGGGGCCCAAAATACTTATAAATTTTAAAAATTATAAGTGTAATTTTAAAATAAAATTAGAAACTAATTATAACAATTTCAATAATCGTTTAATATTATCTGAATTACACGACAAAGTTAAAAAAATGTGATCATCTCATAACGTGATCAAAAAGAGCAAATCTAATGTATATCATCATTTTGATATGGATTTTACACCGAAATGATGCATTTTCGCACTCGTACGAAATTTGATGTAAGTGAGTAGCTTTACATAAAATGTGTATGATTGGAACAAAATATGATAAAACTATATAACATTTAGAATTTTAGTGTAGTTTAGAGTTAAACTAAAACGATACTTATTCGAAATAAAGTTTGATAAAGAATGGTAAATTTTATTCTTAGACTTTTCGAAAAAATAACTTGTGACAATAAAGATGTGATCAATACTTATGTTTCTAAAATAATTGTCATATATTCAATCAATTTATATTTTGATTGTTTTATCATCAACAACATCTTTAGGGATTAAAATAAGAATTCAAATAACTTGGATGTTTTCAACTGTTACTGTTAGAATAAGTTTATAATAATCTTTTTAAAAATTAGATTGATCATATTAATTCAATATAAATCTTTATTATTTGCATATATATTTTATTTTATCAACATAATACAAATTAAATAAAAAAAAAAAGAGTAGAAAATAAGGAGAGAGATTTTAAAAATTGAACAAATTAAAAAAAGAAGAGCATAATTAATGAGGGAGATAAAGAAGATTAACCAATTTTTTTTAAAAAAAATTGAACACATTAAAGGAAAAAAGAAGAGCATAATCAATGAGAGAGATAAAGAAGAAAAACCAAAAATAGACTTTTTTGTCAACCCCAAGAATCGAACACAATTCTTTCAATTGGAAGAAAGAACCTTACCCAACTCAACTAGACTATTCCTTTGTACTATTTGTCGATTATCTATATACTAGTAGTTTTTTTTCCAAAAAGTGGGAGGGGGGGCCCCAGGCCCCAGTGTGGCTCCGCCAATGACTATATATATAGAGAGAGAGAGATAGATCAAATGAGAACTACAAATATTTTGAGAACTGAGAATTAATCTTGATCATTTATTTGAAGTGATTTTGTGGACTATATTTATATAAATAATCATCCATTATTAATTACTTATTTTTATAGTGAGGTTAATTAAGTAAGTGCAAATTTGTTTAACCGAAATATGCTATAATTGTGGGATATAGATATACTTATTATGGTATTCCTTTTTGTCAATTTAATACATAAATTCATGCTAAAAAAATGTATGTGTGTTGACCTAGTGGTAGAGTGGTTAACGTCCGAGGTCAAATGTCTCACGTACCAAATCTTGTCGATGCTCTATCGTATATCTTCTTCATCATTATAAATTGTATCAAGCAAGTTTGATATTATATTGGGTGATATTTTTTTATATAATTAATTTCTATTTATTTTTAAAAAATATAGAATAATAGAGAATACATGTTTGTTATTTTTTTATGTTGTACGTGCATAATATTTTTTCTATTATGTACATAATTTGGCTTATTATACAAACAGTGACGAAGCCATGAATTTTTTTCTGGGGGGCCCAATTAGTTATAATTTTAAAGGTAATAAAATAAAATTATAAAATAATAATAATTTAATAATATAATGAGTTTATTATAATTATTTTAGAAATTTGATTGGTAATATTAATTCACATATAAAACTTTATTATTTGCATATTCTTTTATTTTATCAATATAAAATAAATTATAGAAAAAGAAAAGAAATAACATTTTATCAACATAAAACAAATTATAGTAAAAAGATAAAGGAAAGAAAAAGAAAGAAAAACGAAATAAAAGAAAATAAGTATAGAAAAAAGAAAATATGTAACTAAAAGGAATCGAACCAAGATCTCTTAAATGAGAGATAAAAATCCTAACACATTAGACTATAATAGATTTAGTTATTAAATGTTAAATATTTATAGAGAGCACATATGTTTAGCTAAGAATTAATTCACATAATGTTATTATTTGCATACATATTTTATTTTATCAACATAAAACAAATTATATAAGAAAGAAAAAAGGCAAAAAGATCACAAAATAAAGAGAAGAAATAGAATAGAGAGAGGGAGAAAACACAAACCAAAAAGAGGAAAGAAAGATAAAGAAAGAAACGAGAAATAGAAAAGAAAAAAAGAAGGAAAGAGAGAAAAGAAAAAAGAGAAAAAAAACAAGGAAAGAAAAAATAAGGAAGAGACATGCCGCCCATCAGATTCGATCATGGCTCTCCAAGAATTCAAAGAAAGCTCTAACCAACAGGCTAGGGCAAAGACTTATAATATTATTTTACATATCAAATATATAACTATTTTGTTTTTAAAAAGTTGGGGAGCCATGGGCCCCCAGACCCTTATGTTGCTCCGCCCCTATATACAAACCATCACTGATATTATAAAAATTTGTACCAAATTCATGCTTTTCATTTTTACAATTAACCCCATATACCTTTATATTTCCGGTAACTAACTTTTCATATTAGCGGCGAATCTTAATTCATAGGGGTTATTCATTTAAATATTAATATTATCGCTCACATGAATAGTGAGAGGGGATGCGGAATTAACCCGACGAATACTGCAAAAAAAATCAGCTAAAGAGGTGTTGCTGTTTCTTGTCAAAGTTAGATTAAGTGAGAACGTTAAATCAAAAGGATTTGATTGAAAATTGACATTTTCAAGTCATAAAAAAGAGAGATTGCCTTTGCTATGGGGAATTAATTACGTATGTAGCTAAATATTACAGAATACTCGGTGGTGTCATTTTCCTCATAAAAATAATGTACATTTTTTCTACGTTTAAATAGTTGACTTTGCAAATAAAATATGTGTAGAAAATCTCCCCTTCTTATCCTGCCTTTATCATTAACTCCATTTCATTGGACAAATGAATTTCAACGAAGAAAACAATAACCATGAAGCTTCTTTATACTAATAGTATAGTTGGAAATCCATAATCACAATTATTCGATTTTTTTCTTTTTTGAAATTAATTTAGTCTCGTAATCTAGTAATTATATGATTTTGAGGTTAATATATTTTTAGCCCATCTTCATTTTTGTAGATCTATGATAGGATATGGCCCAACGGCCAGGCCCAAGCATCAGGCCCAATACATGTAAAGTCGACATCGAGCTCGGCCTCGACAAGTTCGCCCAAGAAGACCCTAAAACCGGGGAACGCAGGCTAAGGCCGGCCATATCTTAAGAATACTAATTCGAGAAGGATAGATTAAGATCTTATCCAAGATCTCAAATCCTAGTTAGAGAAGACCTCGGATTTAAGATCTAGGTCAAAGTAATCGAGTATAAATAGAGGCTAGATTAGACGAAATAGACCATCCACACTCTTTGTAATCGCTTCACACATTCAATACACGAATACTCTCTCGCCCGTGGACGAGATCTAATTCAAAGATCGAACCACGAAAATCCAGTGTGTTCTTCTCGCATTTATTTCCTAACGAAATTAAGATCGATCACTAGCGCCAAATCGTGGGAACGAAAATTTTGTGTTTTCGATCAACTTTCATTTACTGTGGAATCAATTACGACGATGTATACCGAAGTCACACATCCGAGTCACCGCCGGTAACAACAAAGAATAACGGCGGCCGGACACGCCGAGCTCGGCTTGAAAAAGCCCGGTCCCCGAATCGACCGGCGGGGCATGTCCACACCTCGACGAACAAGTGAATCCCATCCCGCATGAAGAAGCGGGATACCAAAGCGGGAAGATCGCAGCAGACACCAAGGAGAACCTCCGGCTCCTCAGATAAACCTTGACGACGCCGTCAACGGGTTTCTCGAGAAAAATAAGGAGAGTTTCCTCCAATACCTCGGCCAAGCACAGGGTCGGCCGCAACCCGAAGAAAGGAACGCCGAAGCCTCGTCTAAACACGAGGCACCGCGACGAGGTGGATCCCCAAGATCCAAATCATGGGCGCTAAAACCTCCGCACAAGTCGGGCTCAAACCGACCGCAGGAGGGACGAACAGCAAGGAAAGGACGTCGTGACCGCCGAGGCCAGCCCTTACTACCAAAAGGAGTTCGATCGACGAACCCCGCCTCACTCTCTAGGGCGGTTTTGACGGTACGGAGGATAGTCACCCCGCTCAAACGAAATACTCGACACCCCGCCCCGTGCAAAATATCGAGTGCCGAGCATCACCCCTATGACGGACCGAGGGACCCGCAACTTTCTCTCGCAGCTCCAAAGACAATATGATCAACCAACGCCGGCACAATTCATATGTGCAAGCTCTTCCCGAATTACTAGTCGACAACGCCCACGGTGGTTCGGCAGCCTTCCTCACGGGAGCATTGGTTCCTACCGTGATTTGATGAAGGCGCTTCCATCGAAGGTTCTTCCGTAAGCCGAGTCAAAATGACTTCGCACATCTCCTCACTTTGAGGCAAGATCGAAACGAGTCCATCGCGATTTTATGACCGTGTTCAATAAAGAAAGCCCTAAGGTCGCAGACGTGAACGACCTCCTCATCATCTCGACCTTCGTAACGGCATCCACCGGGGCCTTATATAAAGAGATCGCAATCACGAACCCCGCACCGCCACGGAGCTATGGCGCATAGCCGATCGGTTCGCCAAGGCG
Source organism: Salvia rosmarinus (assembly GCA_036937905.1). Lineage (NCBI taxonomy): Eukaryota > Viridiplantae > Streptophyta > Magnoliopsida > Lamiales > Lamiaceae > Salvia > Salvia rosmarinus. Next base: position 90,639,646 of record CM072819.1, read on the forward strand.
ACGAGGCCGATAGAATGAAGCGAGGCGTAAAAAGGTGGATCCTCCGAAAAGGAAGAAGAAGAAGGACGAGGAGATCGTAGCCAAGGCCGACGCACTTGAAAGAATACGCCGCCCATAGAGTCCAGGCTCGACCGCGCAACACCTCCGAACGACCTCAAGACACCTTTCGATGAAGCCAAGGGCGTAAATCTACGAACTCCACATGGATAAGTTCGAGAAACCTCGACCAATGACAGTGGGTCAAAATGCCGAACAAAGGACAAGATCGCTCCTTCCATGAAGATTACGGCACGACACGGAGGAGTGCCGAGACCTCATGGAGGATATCGAGATGTTAGTACAGACGGGTCCCGAGAAAATACAAAGGTCATGACCGACGAGCCGACAAAGACGAGGCCCCTCAACGGCCGTAAAAGGAGGAACAGCAAGAAGGGAATTGTGCCCCTAACAAGAAGACGAGCGCGGTGAAGACGAAGAAGGAGACGACGAAACGCAATATGACGAGTCATCTCCACCATTACGGGCTCCCACGAGTCACGAAGTCCTCCTTGAAAGCCAAGCCCGAAGTCCACATACCGCGAACCGGTCAATAAGAGGCTCGGAAGGACGGCGATCACCTTCTCCGAAGAGACCCGCACCTCGATAGTGCCCCACCAGATGCGCCGGTAATCCGTGCAAAGGGTCGCAAACAAGTTGGTGAAGCGTATATATCGACAATGGCGCATCGGTAAGCATCCTTTTAAGGAATGCTTCGATAAGTTAGGAGTAGAGGAGGCGCCTCAGCAGCACCACTGCCACTCAAGCTTCGCTCAGAGAAAACACGCCGGAAGGATAATCGAGCTACCGTCACGATGGGAAAGTTCGACAAGCTCCACCAAGGTGGTACATTTCTTCGTGGTGAAGGCCTACTCACCGTATAACATCATACCGGGCGAGATTGGCTGAACGGTATTAGTGGCGGTATGCTCAACATACCACCGACGATGAAGATCCCCACGAAGGGGTGTAGCCGTGATCCGAGGATCGAGCGGGCCAAAGAATGCTTACAAGTCGCCCCACGAGGTGCAGGGCTCCAACCCAAAGACCCACAGCATAGCAACTAAAGAAACCCGAGGAGTTGGAAGTAAAGGAGACAACGCCTATCTCTCGCAGCCCGTGGAAGAGGTCACGCTATACAAAGAAGAGCCACTCAAGGTCGCCAAGATCGGCTTTACCGAGGCATCCGAATTGAGAGAACAGGTTATCCAACTCCCGAGGGAATTCGAGACGATTTGCTTGGTCGCCCTCGACATGACCGGGTCTCCCGGCATCATCACCCATAAGCTTAACATCGACCCAAGACAAAATCGCCTCGCGTATAAACAAATTTTGCAAATTAACGGAACCAAGTCATCCATGACGAGGTAAATCAATTACTAAAAGCTCGCATATTGTTCGGTTAAATATCCGATATGGATAGCCAATCCGTGATGGTGAAGAAAGGAGGAGGGATGGCGAATGTGCATCGACTACACCGACCTAAATAAACATTGCCCAAAGGATTGCTATCCACTTCCCAACATCGATAAGAAGGTCGACGCATTGGTCGGGTTCGAAGTCTTCAGTTTCCTGGACCTATATAAAGGGTATCATCAAGTCTTGATGGATGACGAAGATGCGGCCAAGACAGCCTTCATTACAGACTTCGGAGTCTTCGTATACAGGAAAATGCCATTCGGACTTAAGAATGCAGGAGCTACCTATCAAAGAATGGTAGACAAAATATTCCAGCCCTACATAGGTCGGAATGTAGAGGTGTACGTCGACGACATCGTAGTAAAAAGCATGGAGGAAGCCGCATGTATCGCCGACCTCCGGATCGCCCTCGCTTACTACGAAAAGTCAACCTCAAACCGAACCCCGTAAATGCACGCTTATGTTCGGTCCGAAAATTTTAGGATGTCGGGTTTCACAAGAAGGGTTAAAAGTCAACCCATCCAAGGTTCAAACCATTCTAGAAATGAAGATGCCGAAGACCATTCACGACGTACATAAACTGACTGGCTGCATAGCCGCACTAAGCCGCTTTCTTTCAAAGGCCACGCGGACAAGCAGCTACCCTTCTTCAAGGTACTCAAAAGGCTCCTGAGTTCTCCCGAATGATACACATAAGTCCGCTTTTGAAGATCTCAAAACTACCTCGCCAAACTTCCTACTCGTCTGCTCCGAAGAAGGAGAGGTCCTTTCCTATACCGCCGCCGGACGAAACAATAAGTCAGATCTTGAGTACGAGAAGAAGGACGTCGACCCGGATACTTCATCACCGAGCATTGAAAGGCCCAAACAAGGTATCAACCTTGGAGAAGCTCGCCTAGCATTAGTAATGCAGCAAGGAGACTACGTCCATACTTCCATGCACATCCCATACAAGTCCTCACTGACCATCCACTTCGGCAAGTGTTGACGAAGCCAGAAGCTTCGGGGAGAATTGCGAAGTGGGCAATTGAACTGGGCGAACATGATATATCTTTCTGTCCTCGTCAAGCCATCAAAGGTCAAGCCTTAGCGGACTTTCTTACCGAGGCTCACTTCACCGAGAAATCGAAGCCCCCCGAGTCCGTATCAGACAAAGCCGAAGCCGAACCAGTGGAGAAAACACCTGAGGATTGTTGGCAAGTCTACGTTGACGGGGCCTCGGGAAAAACGGGTAGCGGAGCTGGCATCTTGCTTCTTGGACCGGATGGCCAAGAGATCACATACGCACTTCGGTTCTCGTTCAAAAATACGAACAACGAAGTAGAGTATGAGGCCTTGATCGCAGGACTTCGCCTAGCTCAAAGTCTTCGACACGAGCAAGAAAGTTCATAGTGACTCTCAAGTCGTCGAAGCCACATGTTTGGGAAGTGCGAGGCAAAAGGCGAGGGATGAAGAAATACCTCGAGAAAGCCAAAAGCCTACAACAAACTTTCTCCCACTTCCAGATAATTCGCATCCCAAGGGAGCAAAACGGGCGAGCTGACATCTTAAGCAAATTGGCCTCATCGTCAACAAGCCCGCCAGTAGAGGAAGTTCAAAACCGAAGCATAGATGATGCTAATGAAGGAGCCGAAGTCAACGTAGTCTCTGACGAAGAGCCTAATTGGATGACTCCTATTCAAGAATACCTGGAGAAAGGCGAACTGCCCCATGATAAGCTCGAGGCCAGGAGGATCCTGAACAAATCTTTGCGATATGTACTAGAGCAGGGAGTTCTCTACAGGAAATCATACCTCCAGCCTCTCCTAAGATGCTTGGGTCCGAACCGAGCTGATTACATACTACGGGAAGTGCACGAAGGATCATGCGAAGTCACATCGGACCCCGAGCCTTGTCAAAGAAAGTCATGCGATGGGGATACTATTGGCCGACAATGTTCGAAGACTCACTCAACCTTGTGAAAAGGTGTCCGGCGCCAAATTCACTGAACATGCCAAGGCTACCGCAGACCGACCTCACCTCCGTAAAAAGCCCTCGGCCATTTATGCATGGGGATCGACATCGTAGGCCCTTTCTGCAAAGCGCCGGGGCAACTTTAATTCCTGATTATCGCGATTGACTACTTCACAAAGTGGGTAGAAGCTGAACCCTTGGTGAAGATCACAAGTAAAAACGCCCTCAACTTCGTCTGGAATAACATAGTATGTTGATTCGGCATCCTTCATATCCTTCTTTCGGATAATGGGACACAATTCATCGATAAAATATTCAAAGATTGGTGTCAAGAGCTTGGATCAAACAAAAGTTCACCTCGGCCGCCCATCCTCAAGCAAATGGTCGATCAAGTCACCAATGTGACGATTGTGAAGGGTCTCAAAACCCGTCTTGACCGAGCTAAGGGTCTTTGGGTGGAAAATTTACCACAAGTCTTATGGTCATACCGAACAACACCTCGGACGGCGAACGGAGAAACGCCCTACAGTCTGGCATATGGAACCGAAGCAGTGATCCCTGCAGAAATCGGAATACCGAGCCCCCGCACCATTCACTTCTCCGCCGAAGCAAATGGGGAAAATCTACGAGCTGATCTAGATCTGCTCGAAGAAAAGAGAGACCTCGCCTACATCAAGGAAGCTCGGTACAAACAACAAGTAGCTCGGTATTACAACCAGCGTGTCAAGTCCCGACAGTTCCGAGTAGGCGACCTCGTGCTCAGAAATAATGAAGTCAGTAAAGCCGCAAAGCTCGGCAAACCGAAGCACATGGGAAGGACCTTACCAGTCGAAGAAGTCCTCGGAAAAGGAGCCTATAAGCTCGCCGATTTGTCCGGTGAGCAAATACCCAACAAATGGCACATCATTCATTTGAAGAGATATTTTGCATAAGCGCCGAAAGTTGAGTCTTGTTCGCCTCAGTCCCGTGTAGGTCGGGTCCGAGTCTTGTCGCCTTGTTCCATTACCTCTTATCAATAAAAATCTTTTCTTTTCTCTATCTATTTTTTGTCTCGCATGTTTTCATTTGTCACTTATGCACATAACTCTTATAAAAATACCCTCTGAGGACTAACAATACCCTCGACGGAGACGACTACCTTCGCTTAATACGAAGACTAACTTCAAACGCGCCAGTAAGGGACCACCCTCCCGATAAAACTTGGCAAAACAGAACCCATACCTTCAGACGAGGAAGGATACCTCGCTTATTTCGAGGACGGATACCTTCAGACGAGGATGAACTACACTCGCTTATTTCGAGGAAGCTTCGTATGAGGACGGATACCTTCGCTTATTTCAAGACGGATACCTTCATACGAGGATGAACTACCCTCGTTTATTTTGAGGAAGCTTCGTACGAGGACGGATACCTTCGTTTATTTCGAGGATGGATACCTTCGTACGAAGATAAACTACCTTGGTTTACGGCAAGAACGAGCTATCTTCGCCTAAACAAGGACGACCTACCTTCTTATTGGTTACGGTAATTGTAGACAAGTGCTCTCGAAGAGTTAACGCAAAAGCAAAAATAATTTTTTCAAATTATACATTTTATACATCACGAGGCCGAAGAGGGTCCAGGAGGCCGGGAAAAGCTTAGCCAATCCCTAGCAAAATCGGGATTCAACAGAGCATCTATGCTAATCCTACCTCTACCTCGTCCTCGATCTACGCTATGAGCCCTGCCAGCTCGACCTCGGCCACTTGACGATGCAGCCCTGCTAGATCGACCTCGGCCGCTGATGACGCCCGGCCGGCCCTTGAGGATCCACGCCGCTCTTGGGCCATAGCGTCTCTCTTGAGCTCGCCACCCGGATCGTCAAAATTGGAGCATTTATTGTAGTCCGGCAGCGAAGCCCCGCGAAGAAGAGGCCTGCGATCCGGTCAAGCAGCTTCTTCGAGCCGTGGTTGTCGAGCAACGACGGTCTTGTATATGCATCCGAGCCTTTTAATTCGCGAACCGCCCAGAACCGCCAGATTTCTTGCCGTACTCACTGTACTCGAAAGCAATGAGCAATGGCCTCAACAACCTTAGCTTCGACCTCGAATGGTCATCCCACCACTGTGGATGAATTCCTCGTGCTGCACGCTCCTCGCCCACTGCTTTTAGTCTCCTCCTTGGCAATTTCGAACTTCTCCTCCAACTCCAAAAGGCGAGCCTGGAGCTCGTCACAGCTCTCCTGGGCAGCTCTATACTTAATACCAGCCTCCACCTGCACATGGCCTAGCTGTCCCTTTACATGGAGGAGTTCGACCTCTTTCAATTCAAGAGCCCGCGACAAGTCTTCGATTTGGTTCAACCAACGGGAAGCATCAAGCATTTCAGGGGAAAGCTGAATAAAAAGATAAGTTTCTTCACATAAACTTGTGATTTTATTATGCCTTCAGGCAGAAACCAATGTACATGTACATTCAAAAAAAAAAAAAAAGAGGGATCAACTGACCCCTCCAGAAGCTTCAGGCCTATCTACCACGGTCGCCTCCTGAGCTTGGGAAGCCTCGACCTCATCCGCCCTAACTTCGGCTTCTTTGGCTTCGGCCTCCTCAGGAACTCCCGGGGTCTCGACGCCCTTTAAAGCTTCAGTGCCGCTTCCCACCCCTTAGATAGATCGGCAATTAAAGCATCGGTCGGGGATCTCGGTCCATCGGGCGTGCACGGACCGACTTTGCTGCCGCAGAGTCAGGACGGCCGTGCTCGCAGCACGGGCAGCTTCCTTCAGCCGCGGACGAGGACCTCGACATAGGCCCGCCAGATAAGCATCTTCCTCTCAGGTCCTCATACCCATACTGGACTTATCCACCTGGGTAATCCTAACGCGCTTATTTAAGACCTCGCCACGCTGTAGACCATCCCGAGAAGCCCACAGCAGACAGAATGCCTCTCCGCAAAGCCCAAGCATTTCTCCGAGCTCGCCACGCCGTTCTCCGACGGCGAGCTTCCTCCACCTCGGCCTTCATCAAGGCAACCTCGGCCTCCGCCGCCTCGGTCCTCGATCGCCCCTTTTCACACGTAAAGGTGTATATAGAAGGTAAGTCGAGTATCGTATCCACGAGGATTGCAATCCGAAAACACGTAAGTTAATTCAATAATAATTCATCATTATCCAAGCACGTAATTTGGGTTGTGAATCTTTAGGGCTTCGATAATTAAATCCAAAGCAAAGGTAACAACAAGAAAATAAACTAAAGCAATAAAATATCAAGAAACAAATATCAAGAAAGACTAACCCTAGGGATGCATTAATCCTATCCACAATGATGTTTATCCCGCTTATTACTAACCATTTTAATCCGCATAAGATGGAAGATCACATATGTAGCCAACAACTTCGCCATTTATTACAATTGTGACAGCTTGATTACTAATTTTCCCTATTATCATACGCCTCTAGAGGAAAATAAGCAACTCCAAAAGGATCACAAATAATATGCTTCCTACGAATGTTCCTATCTCGCCATTCGACTCAAGGCTTATCCAGATCATACATTCAAGATCGATTGACAATTAAAACAGCTTACGTAATTAATCGGCAACTATGATATGCATCAAAATTGATCGGAAATCAACACATATAAATAAGCACCAAGAATCATGAATCAATGCCTGGAAGGTAAATAACAACAGTAGGAATCACAACATATATGATAGAATCATGCAAACCCTAGGATTAGAACAGAAATTAGCTAGACATAATTAACGACATAAAGTACGCAATAATCATAAAACGGAAATTAAATTGATAAAACCCGTAGGAAGCGCCTCAAGAACAATGGTTGGGTTCGTATCCAAATCCAACGGAAAACGGAAAGATGGAATTCCTTCGACGAAATCGTATAAATCGCTACCAATGCGAAGAACTAATGTAAAACGATGGATAACTATTGCTATAACTAATCTAAATCAAAGCTAAAGCGAAAATAAATGAAAATGATAAAAACCGAGGGAAAACGCAAAATCGCAATGGGTGCGTTGGGGGCGCGGGTGAAGTCCTTATTTATAGATTAGGGCTGAAAACCCTAATTTTGGGTCTGCTTGGCTCGCGACGCAGACAGCGGTCGCGAGGTTCTGGGCGTTTTGGCGTTCAGGCGATTTAGCGGGTCATGAGCTCGCTCGGCTCCTCGCGCGACTTCACACTGCTTTCGCCCGCTCTCGTCCGAACTCCGAATTGCGATCCGCTTGCGCCTATGGACTCTATCGAGATTCTCTTTAACATTGTAAACTTTTCACATCCATATTTTCATATCCATTTAATCATCTTTGGTTACATCTTTGCCTTATGCATCAATTATCACCGAAAAGCCTACAAAACACCAAAGAGAAACCCCAAGAGCAAGATCTTCTAGAAAAGATAAAACATTAAGAATCGATACATAAATGCACATTAAACGAGCTAAACTCATCTTCAAATATCAACTATAAACGTGTAAAAGCGCTTATCAAACCCCCAAACTTAAAGCATTGTTTGTCCTCAAACAAAAATGTAACGAAAGACACAACGAAAGATCAACGAGCGTAGCAAAGATGATAACCATTCTAGGCCTCCAAACATATCAACGCTCAAAACATTAGTGCACATGACGACGTTAGTCCACTCAACACAAACAACAATTTACGGTAAAAACTCATTTAATTCAACCTCACAAAGGTATGTGTAGAGTATCGAGGATACACTCAAACTCATAAGAAATTAAGGACGTATACACTCAACGAACAATGCAATGCAACATCTTACCATAGGCTTACCGCTTTCTAATATCTCCACCGGCCATTGTGTTCAAATTAGGATCAAAGAGGTCTTTTCATAGGTTGTAATGTAGCACATTGGTTAAGGTAGGATAAAATATGGCTAAGTGACTCAAGAATATTCCAAGCACCACCATTTATACATTTCGACATATACGGACTTTGTCCATTTTCCTCTTTCTCCCAACGCTAAATCAACGCTTAATGCCACGTAAGTACCTATACTTTGATTAAAGACCCTTTATGCTCAACACTCATAGTGAACTTAACATTTTCTTTTTCGTTTCTTTTCTAGAGCTTATAGGTTTAATTTTCACGAACAAGGTACTATTCTTCACCACGTATGTATTTTTCTAAAAGAAACTTTTCTCGCCATAACTACATCAAAATTTTAACCCCTTTGATTCCCATATCCATCCTCACCTCCTATCATCCGTTAATCGAAAGAAAAGTCTAATAAAGGCTCAAAGAAGGCGACAAATGGTATATATCATCGGGTTAGTGTTTGGGTGAATATGTGGTTAACAAAGATGGCCTTTTATCCTTTCCAAATTCAAACACATATTGCGCCTCGATACGTAAAAACGGCAAGTTCTAGAAGATAATCACATGCATGATATCACACAATTAATGTAAATCAGACAAGATATGTATACAATGAAGCTCAAGTCTCACAGATAAGCAAATGGTGAAAAGCAACAATGTCGAAGCCATCTCACGTCATTCATGCATCATTTTCTAACATATCATGCGCACTATCATTAAATTTCATAAAAATTTCTATCGCTATCGCCACATGGATTAACACACTTCACTTAACTCGTTGATCGACAGACACGAAAACGAAAAGAAAAACAGCAACAAGATAAAAAGCAACACAAACGAAAGACACGACAAAACACGAAAACAAAAAAAAAAAAGAAAACGTTGGGTTACCTCCCAACAAGTGCTCAATTTAACGCCTTTAGCTAGACCATTGCTAACCTTTTTCAATCCGCGTTTTGGCAATGTAAATCCTTCTCAACTCGTGGATCCTCCTAAACTTAGCATTTACGATCTCCACCACCGACTGGAAGTGCCCCCCAAACTCGAACGATACACCGGAGTTCCATGCCGAGTCCACTTCTTCCTTCTCGTAGCATCCTCGATTGGTCGAGTACCCTCTAAGCGCAGACGCGCGCAAAGTGGAACATGATCGAGCAAAGAATCTTCCGCTTTCAACGCCGTGTTGCTTGATGGCAGATATGGAAATCTTAAGCTCCTCATCGTTAACACGAAATGTGAGATTGCCTTCCGCACATCAATCAACGCACGCACCGCCTGCTAGAAAAGGTCTACCTAAGATTAGCGGTTGTTGTTTGAATTCGAATATCTAAAATAACAAAATCGGCAGAAAACAAAACCCGAATTTACCAACACGCCTTCGACGATACCTTTCGATATGTGATCGACCGTCAGCCATCATCGCGAAATCTTCCGGCTTCATCTTTCCTAGGTGTAGTCGGTTGAAGACGCTCAATGGCATCGATTGATGCTCGCCCAAATCGCACAAAACATTTGGAAAATCTGCCTCGCGATCTCAAGACTCTAACGTAAAACTACCGGATCCTCTCGCTCAGAGGGAGCTTCCTTTGCAAGACGGCATCAGATTCTTCGGATAGGTAATTTTCAAATTTCCCAGTTTCTTGCTTGCAAGCTGCCTTTAAGAATTTCATGTATCCCTTGCATGTTTCGCAAGCTCAAAGAGGGCACATTTATCTCAACTTTTGAAAACCTCTTTGAAATGAGCAAACTCTCGTCATATTTCGACTTGACAAGTCGACTCGAAACGGGCCGAGGAGTGTACGTGCAGGATTTGCTTCTGGTTGCTCGCGGTCGACCTCGCGACCACTGGAAGGTCGCGAGGAATCATGCGCCACCGATCTCCGCCTTCGCAAGGCGAAGCCAGGGCGTGAGCTTGCTGCTGATTTCTCGGCAAGACGCGCGACTTGATTGCTCGCAGGTGGCTTATGAAGGCCTGGTCGCCGCGAACAAATTTGGGCCAGATATTCGATGGCTCGCGGTCGGGCGCGGCGACGCGTGCTCGGGATCGCTGGCTTCAGGAAAAATTTCAGATTCCTCGCGATCGGGCTCATGGTCGCGAGCCCGGGTCGCGAGTTTCGCCCAAGTGTTTTCATGCTCTTCTTTCTCGGTAGGGCTCGGGTAGCTTGTCCACTCGTCTGGATGGCGGCATCGACTCTTCGGTTCACCAGACACTCGAAATTGGCCTGCCTTTGTAGTGCATTTACTTGTACGGCTATTTTACCAATTTGATTTTCCAACATCTTCATATGCTTCCCCATAGCCGCCAAGTGGACTCAAGTGATTTATCTTCCGCCTGTTGCTTATGAACGAATTCGATTCGTTGCCAATTGTTGGTTGCTTACAACCAACCGCTGCGATCATGTCTTCGAGACTTGGCTTCTTCGGCTCTTGAAATGAATTCAACATTGAAGCTTGTTTGGAGGTTGTTGAAATTCAATGATTCCTCTCGATTGATGTGGTCGACGCTCTCCTCAATCGACTCTTCAAAAGAGTGAACTCTTCATGAGATCGCTATATTTGAATCACTCTCAACAAGAATGCTTGAACGATGGCGCTCTTCCGCTTGGCCATTAATAGCTGTTGCGCCATCTCTTCTAAAATACGGCTCGCCTCGCCTCATCGGGTCGGTTCAATAGCAGCCCTCGCCGACGCTGGCCCACCATGCTCCTCGCTCCGCCATGTCACCCACCGTAGAACTGCAGTGATTTGTTGCCCTCGAGAACCCATGTTGTGACATCGCCTCAATAGACCTCTGAATCTCTCCCATGCCTCGAATAATGATTCGCCGTGGTTTTGGTAAAATGAGAGATTTCGTGATGATCTTCGCTCACGCGCGGAAAGTATTTCGAAGAAACTTCTCACAAAGTTTCCCAAGTGTCGATGCCACTGGTCCAAACTTCGAACCAATCTTTCGCTCGTCAAGCGAGAAACCGAACATGCGATCCGGATCGTGGTCTTGTGGCACCCCATTCTGCTTGATGGTGTCACAAATATCGAAAACATTTCGAGATGCGCATTCTGGTCTTCCGTGACCTCCCCCCAAACCGCCTCCTCGACCATACCGACCGTACGGCTTGAGCTCAAAATTGTTTGCATCTACGCAGGGCCCCAACCGCCTCCTTGAACCTGCTCGTGGGATGTCGGTACATGTGATTCAGAGGTCTTTCCTCCGGAGCAGTGGACAATGATTCTATATTCGCCATCTCGACGCCGCATCTCCGCAAAGTCGCCTAGCATGCGCAACTTGCTCGGGAGAATGCCCCTGCTCATGGATTGGCCGCCATTGCAGCCCGCCTCTCTCTCTCGCCCTCTTCTCCTTGAGAACTTTCGATCTCGTGATCTAATAATATTTCGTGAGGTCCCCGAGATCTTGTACGCATAAACTACCCGAGAAAAGAGAGAATTTAGCACGACAAAATAAATAAAATAATATAATATATATAACTTGAATTAATAAATCCAAATCACAAATCATTCCTATGCAATCTTAATAACTCGCAACGGCGCCAAAATTTGATCGCCCTTTTTCACACGTAAAAGGTGTATATAGAAGGTAAGTCGAGTATCGTATCCATTGTGGATTGCAATCCGAAAACACGTAAGCTAATTCAATAATAATTCATCATTATCCAAGCACGTAATTTGGGTTGTGAATCTTTAGGCTTCGATAATTAAATCCAAAGCAAAGGTAACAACAAGAAAATAAACTAAAGCAATAAAATATCAAGGAAACAAATATCAAGAAAGACTAACCTTGGGATGCATTAATCCTATCCACAATGATGTTTATCCCGCTTATTACTAACCATTTTAATCCGCATAAGATGGAAGATCACATATGTAGCCAACAACTTCGCCATTTATAATTGTGATAGCTTGATTACTAATTTTCCCTATTATCATACGCCTCTAGAGGAAAATAAGCAACCCAAAAGGATCACAAATAATATGCTTCCTACGAATGTTCCTATCTCGCCATTTACTCAAGCTTTATCCGATCATACATTCAAGATCGATTGACAATTAAAACAGCTACGTAATTAATCGGCAACTATGATATGCATCAAAATTGATCGTAAATCAACACATATAAATAAGCACCAAGAATCATGAATCAATGCCTGAAGGTAACAACAACAAGAGGAATCACAACATATGTGATAGAATCATGCAAACCCTAGATTAGAACAGTAAATTAGCTAGACATAATTAACGACATAAAGTACGCAATAATCATAAAACGGAAATTAAATTGATAAAACCCGTAGGGAAGCGCCGAAGAACAATGGTTGGGTTCGTATCCAAATCCAACGGAAAACGGAAAAGATGGAATTCCTTCGACGAAATCGTAAGCAAATCGCTACCAATGCGAAGAACTAATGTAAACGATGGATAACTATTGCTATAACTAATCTAAATCAAAGCTAAAGCGAAAATAAATGAAAAATGTATAAAACCGAGGAAAACGTGCAAAATCGCTACTGGGTACGCGGGCGCGAGGGCGAAGTCCTATTTATAGATTAGGCTGAAACCCTACTTTGGGGTTCTGCCGGCTCGCATCATGCGAGCAGCGGTCGCGAGGTTCTGGGCGTTTTGGGCGTTTCAGGCGATTTCGGCCGAGCCTCGCGGCCGCGAGCTCGCAGCGGCTCCTCGCCGACTTCATCAAGCTTTCGCCTGCTCTCCCGTCCGAACTCCGAATTATGATCCGCTTGCGCCTATGGACTCCTATCGAGATGCTCTTAACATTGTAAAATTTTCACATCCATATTTTTCATATCCATTTAATCATCTTTGGTTACATCTTTGCCTTATGCATCAATTATCACCCAAAAGCCTACAAAACACCAAAGAGAAACCCCAAGAGCAAGATCTTCTAGAAAAGATAAAACATTAAGAATCGATACATAAACGCACATTAAACGAGCTAAACTCATCTTCAAATATCAACTATAAACGTGTAAAAGCGCTTTATCGGTCCCCTCGCCTCCGTCAGCCTCCACCTTCGCCTACTCAACACCAGGTCTGCCGCTCGCTTCGACTAGGTCCCTGATCTTGCCTCGGCATCGCGAAATATCTTGGACGAGGAGATTCTTCTCCTCCTCCATCTCACGAGCATACCGGCAACCCCGCACAAACTGCTGTGAACGCGCCTTTCAAGTAAACCGCTATAAGATCCGACATCTTGGTCATCTCGGCAGACATGCCCGCCGCCACCTTTCGCCACCTCGGCCAAACATCCTCGGCCCCCTATACAAAAACCCATCAGGTCAGAAGAACACATTCTTTATATTACTTCACAAAGTATAAGAATAAGTACGCTACCTCGGGAAAGATACGAGGCGGTCGCTGGGAACTGACGATCACACATTCCGGGTCGGCATCAACCGAGGTCTCAGGAATTGCATGCTTCAGCTTCTTCAAGCGCTTAAGGGCTGCGTGAAGGGATTCAGCATCCCCGCCATTTCGTGCATGTCCCGACATCCTTCAACGCCGTGGACGGGAGCTCGACATCGAGCTCGATGCCTTCTCTTTTCTTTTCCCCGAACAAGTTCACTACAAATGCAACAAGTCGTGCATAGCACGGATAATTAAAAAAAAAAAAAGGAAAGGGCCTCACCTTCACCGACTCCACCCTGGCGCGTGATCATAAGGTTAAGCCCCAACCGCAAGCTCGGCTCGCAGGCCTCGCCCACGAGACCAACTTTGTCCAAAGGCTCCTCCAGCCACCGCCGATCTCAACAATCACATCACGATCTTCTCCGATCGCCATATGAATCAGATCTCGAACCGATGTAAGAAAAATTTCTTCCGCCACCGAGATCTTCGATTTTATTCGCTGAATTTATGACGGGTGATAAATAATACCACCCCGAGCCACCCTTCGCTTGCAAAACCGGAGAACAAGCCCCAAAGTGAAAGGAAAATTATGCCACGGGCATAGACACCTAGGCCCGCCGATGCCGGAAAGAATTTGGCGAAGTTGGGCAAGTGATATGCCGAATGATAAATCTAGTGTAGATTTATGAAAGCAAGAAGAACACGAGACTTTTACGTGGTTCGATCAAGAATAAGATCTACGCCCACTTGAGGAGATGATCCTCAAGATGTTTACTATAATCGGATTACAACGAGTATCTCAAAGAGCTCTAGTATTCAAGAATTTGCTAACCCTTTACCTTCAATCTAACTCCTATTTATACATAAACGAAACCTCGCCACAATCTCTCGATCGGCGGACCATGATCCTCCTATAACCGACCATGATCTCCACCATAATTGCCCATGATTTCCACCGCTACCCTATTATCGTGTCCTCGACTCGCCTTTAATTAGGGTTTGGGGCCATTATTCAAGCGAACCGAGTAGGGCAACACTAGGTTAGGCCCACTGCTTGACCTCGCTAGCTGGCCGAGAGGTTGGGCCATATCCTATCATAGCCCCCGAAAAGTCAAGGAACAGCCTTGCCGAGGCGAAGCGGAGAATGTGCTTTGCCGAGGCGGATGTTGCTCGGTGAAGTTTTCGCCGGTTCTTGTCTCTTTGCCGCACAAGAAGCCGAATTACGACCGAATTTGTATAGGTTACACCGAGGTTTGGTTTGAGCGGCTTCGCTTTATGTAGGACGCCGAGGTCCGAATCAAGGAGAAACTCTTGTAAGGGGCGTTGTTCGCCGATGTGGAACCGAGGTCCGATTTGGGTGGTTATTTCAAAGACGAGGCGCGACTGATGGCTCCTTCCTTTGGAGGACGCCGAGGTCCGACTCAAATACTTCGCTGGTCCGGAGGACACGGGCGTAGTCCGATGTCCGAGCTCAATGTAATCATTACGTGAATGATCGCGACGCCGAGGTCCGGCGTCGAGGACGCCGAGGTCCGACCGAAAGACTTCGCCGGCCGGAGGAGGACATGGGCGTAGTCCGATGTCCGAGCTCAATGTAATCATTACATGATCGATCGGCGGTCTGCCTTCCATAGAGTACGCCATACGCCAGCGGTAGTTGGGCGCTCAACAAGCAGTGCTGCCGATCACACATCCAATCGTAGATAGGCACGTGTGATAAATGAAACGCAGATTTTAGGCGCCATATGTCCTATAAATAGGTCAAAAAGAGGCAATCGCTCACTTTCTTCTTCGACGCTTTATTCCGCAGAGCATACCGTAGAAAATCCCAATTCCTCTTTCAAACTTTGTTGAAGAAATCGGATATCTCGCCTCCGTAAAAGTAAGTATGTATTCTTCATCTTCTCATTCCTCTTCTCGCCTCGACACTCGGGTTCGGTTTCGGTTCCGCCGCCCAGATTCCGGCGAGGGATTATATATGCCATAATCGCCAGTAAATCTATAGACTTAGTTCTGTGGTTTCACCGTGTCATCGGTATGGGATGGCATCGATTGGTGCGGCGAGATCAACTTTAACGACAGAGGAGCTCCCGAGGTTGCGGAGAAATACCACATTCCGTGAGGATGCATGGTGGTGCTCACCAAACCCAATGATAGGGCGGTTTCTCCTATGGGTTTATTACCATTTTGTAGATAGTTTAATAGCTGGGCTTAGTTTCGCCCCTATTTTCCAAAGCCTTCAAGAGTATTTTCGATCCCCATATGCCAACCGACCTCGAATTCTATTAGGTCGGTTGTTGGGCTTGGTCAGCCTGGCATGGCATAGGCGAGGAGTTTTCAAGTTTTGATGCCTTTTTAGCATCAAGTCCATAGGGGTGTATTATCTATCACCGCCTCAAGTTCAAGATAGCGCCCCTCAAGGTATCCCACCGCAAAATAGATATTTCTTCTCGGGTCGAGGGTATCCGAGGTATGAGCGGGCTCTGGTGCGATGAAGGACGGAAAATTAATCCCGGCCCTATGGAGAAGTCGCTGAACGATATGGGCGAGATCCTATCGATCAATTATACCGAGGATGACTTGAACAATGTCAATGAGTGTCTATAGGTCAAAGCTCCAAGATCGTGGTCCGATTTGGGTGAGGGCAACCTTCTTATCTTTATTTCCGTCTCGATTTCAAGCAGTTAACGAAATTCTCATTCTGCTTGCGCAAAGCCAAGATCGACCCTACCGTAGAAATCAATATAGCGAGCTCGCCGCTACCGCACCATCCGATCAAGGAACCCGCGAGGAAGAAGGCGAGGCGAAACGAGTCCACCCAACAGCCCGTGGTGGTGGACGCCCTGAGGGACTTAATGACTGGTCCTCAGGCAACCTCGGGCCCGACGCTGGAGATCGAGGTCCATGGCCAGCCTCTGCCCGAGGTGCCGGCTTCCAAAGACTCCTTTATCCTTCCCAAAGGTATAAGTCGCTACTCTTCTCCTTGTGATTTTGTTGTTACGTGTTGCTAATTGTTTCATATTCAGGATGCGGCCTCGATGGCAGGTGAGATGCACCGCATGGTCGGTCTTGTTGTTGAGGGCGCCTCGCAATACGAGGCCATGGAGAGAAGACTAGCCGCTGCAGACGCCCGAGGGTCGCCGTCGAATCCGCTACCGACGCCGCTGTATGGACGCCGAACTTGTAAAGGCGAACGCCGGCAAAGAAGGCCGGAGCCGCCTTAAGAAGGCGGACCGGCCTTACGAGGGCCCGTGCCGGGCGGGAGAGCCAGTGGAGGAGGTCGCCGAGGCGAGAGGAAGCTGGTCACAGCAGACAGCGCTTTGTCAAGGGGCAAGGACCTATGCCGAGGGCCTCGCCAAAGAGCTTATCGAGTCGGAGAGTTTTTCCTCCTTCATCTCCGACCGGCACCGTGGATGAGGCCGCAGTGATATGTGCTCACCTAGAGAAGTCGGCGGTCGAAAGACCCGATTTTGACAAGGCCCAAGACGGTTGGGTTGAGGTCGCACTCGGAGGTATGCATGAATTATGCCCGATAATCGCCGGGCGACCTCCTTCCCCGTGGTGGATGCCTTAGCATCTTCGCCTCGCCTCCCGACGGCGGAGGTCAGAACTCAAGGTGCAAGGAAGATGAAGACGTGAGCTTCAAGCATTCCTTGCCGAGTTGAGAGCCAAACCGAGGCGGCAGGACCGAGCTCGACATCCCTTCCGAGATCGGCAACCTTGGAGGAGCAGCAGCAGCAGCCGCAGCAGAGGGTCGGAGAGTCCGCAGATGAGCCCGAGGTCGGGACCTAATGTAATAGGTCGATTTGCCGGGTCGATAGGACCCTGTGTTGTACAAACTTCCATTTTGAATAATAGACATATCTTGTTAAATGCCTTGTGTGTTGTCTTATTTCTAGATTCTTCATCTCAATACTTGACTCGATCATGAGTTACTAACAAAGTCGAAAGAAGTCCGAGGTGCTCTAGCCGAGAAGGATGAAGAGGTGACGACCGAGAAGTCGGTCCGCCGAGCCGACTCTGTGTTCTCGCCAAGATGGATGTCACTCCACCGCATCGCCACCGAACCGAAATGTAAGTTGCATGAGGTCGACTACGAAGTGGTCCGCCTCCCATCGAGAATGAGGCGCAAAGTTAAGGATTACACATCTCAAGTCCGTGGGGCTGATTTATCCGCAGATGTGATCCAATGACGACTGATGCGATGCGAGGAGCAGCTTGAGCTGACAATAGAGGAGCTGGCTCGGATCTCGGAAGAGCATGCGAGTATGAGAAGGTAATCCACGGACTGGTGGAACTACCATATTTGAAGCCGACGATCGAGTTCGTGAGCTTGTTGGCGGAGGCATGGTACTCGAGGGATGAGGAGGGCCAAATAGCAAGAAGTTTAAAGACCGCCGACTCTATCCCAAATACATGCAATGTACGAGATCGTTCGCAAACGACGCATGCCCCAGCCCGTGAAGGCCTACACGGCGCCGCTGGTCCAATAATTGAAGAGCTCAAGAGGAGGCGGCTACACACCGATCACGCCAAGTGCTCCGCCTAATGGGTCCACCCGAAAGAGGAGTGTTTGAGGATGCCGCGCGCGCGGAGACGGTGGCCGAGCGCGGGCAAGAGTCGAGGTGGAAGGCGGCGCGCTCGGGACGAGGGCATGGTTCGCGCCCGTTAGGCTCACGGGGTCGAGGTGCGGCCTCGGCATGATCGCATCCCCGGCCTAATCCGCCTGTCGTGTCGAATGCACCCGAGCAGCCGAGGTGGTGCCGCCCTCATAGATTGGGTGGAGGGCACCGAGTTCATTCCGGTATTCATCGCCGACCGGGATTTTGTTCGTAACTATCTCGCCGTGAGTCTCATGCGAGGCGGAGCCCTAAACCCGAATGAGTGTATATAGTGCAGACTTTGTATGTAGGTATAAATGTATTTAGACTGTTCAAGTGTAATGCTTCCTCTCGAGAGGTATAAACATAGCTTAGGACTTCGCTTGGTCGTAAATATATTTATATCAGATACAGCATGATTTGGTGAGATCCAATCTGGATGTCTTTTACATGTAGATTTTTCAATTTAATGAGTAATCTGTATGTGTGCATGTAGACTTCCAAATTAATGAGTAGTCTGTATGCGTTGCACTGAGACGTTCAATTTAATGAGTAATCTACGAGTGCGGCGCGCGTTTAGTGAGTACCCTACTTAGTGGGTTATTCATCTTCGTGAGGGCGTCCCCTCGTGAAGGTTTAAATGCGGTATATCCAAACAGATGTTCGCATATCAACAAAATGGAATACTCATTAGAAAAATAAATTTTTTTATTCAACAAGTATATAACATCGCACTTCGGCAAAGCAAGTAAGGAGACTAACATAAGGCTGATCTGAAATCGAAGCTATGTAAAGTACCTCCTTAAATGAGAAATATGCCAGGTTCGGGGGATAAGCGCACCTGGATAGGTGAGATAGTTTGTAGGCCCCTGCCGAGGTCCTCGTGAACGCGGTATGGGCCTTCCCATGTCGGATCCAACTTGTTAAGACGCTCGCCTCACTTGGCTTCATTATTTCGAGGACGAGGTTGCCTACTTGCAATGCGGAGGCTTTGACCCTTTGTTGTAATACCGCGCGCACCGCCCTCAGACTTAGCTTCATTTATGAAGCGAGTTCGCTTTTCTTCGAGGGTATCAAGGTTGGTCCACAGTCGCCCTCGCTCCCATCCGGGTCAAAGTGAAGAGTGCGTGGCTCGGCGCCAATTTCACCGGTATGACGGCCTCGGTTCCATAGACCAAGCCGAAAGGTGTTTCTCCGTGTGAAGTCCGAGGTGTCGCTCAGAGACCGAGGACTTGGGGAAGGTTTTCACCAATCGCCTTTAGCTCGGTCTAGCTCTTCTTTAATCCTCAGATAATCGTGCGGTTCATCACCCTCGGTCCGACCATCGGCTTGCGGGTGCGCATCGAGGTGAAGCGTTGGTCGATCTGAGCTCTTCGCACCACCTCGAAATTTTTATCGACGAACCGGGTACCATTATCATAGACCGTAATGTGTGGTATGCCGGCGCGCACTATATTCTTCCACACGGGTCTGAACCTTTTGCTTGTGAGGTTCGACAAAGGCTCGCCGACCCATTTTGTGAAGTAGTCTATGGCAATGACTAAATATCGGTCGACCGGTGCTCGGTCGAACGGACCAACGATGTCGATCCCCATCGCATGAAAGGCCATGGGCTCGCAGTCGCCAGATCGGTCCGGGGTAGCTTGACCGGTGGAATGAAGTCGCACTTTGACACTTTTTGACGAGTTCGGTCAATCTTGAATAAGGGTGGGCCAATAATATCCCGACCTCAACGCCTTCTTTGAAAGAGCCCGGAGCCATGTGGCTTCCGCAAGATCCTCTCGTGAATCTCATTAAGCACGAGTCGGCTTCTTCCGCCCAAGGCACCTCGTGAGGGTTGAAGGTAAGACTTCCGATGAGAGAGCCCTCATACACAAGATACTTCGGGATTTCACCATCATCTTTTGGCCTCTAGCCGATCCCGAGGTAGTGTGCCAACTTCCGTGTATGCTTTTAGGGCGCCATCCGCTTTGGTTCACCGAGATAACGCCGATGTGGGAGCCTCAATGCTTCGGAATGAACTTCCTCATCGGCGGATTTGTCGATGACGAAGCCAATTTACTAAGGATGTCACCGCTGTTTTCCTCTCGTGGATTTGATTAATCATCAAGTATCTAAACGAGGCCAAGATCTCTTTCGCCTTCTCAAGGTATCGCTCATTCGATCCTCCTTAGCCTCGTATGTGCCTAAGACCGGTTTACCACGACTGAATCTCCAAATATCCGGACTTTGTCCACTTTCAATTTTTGCTAGCGGAGTCCCGAGATCGCTGCAGACTCCATTTCGTTGTTGGTGGTCGGAAGGTAAATCGGAGGGCGATGTCACCTCTTGCTTATCTCGGGCCGAGGAGGAGGATGCCCGCTCGCTACTGCCTTGCATGAAGCTCCGTCCACATACATCTGCCAACATCCAACGGGTGATGCAAGGACAGGTTCCTCCGCCGTGAGGGCGGGAGTGACCTCGCTGGTAGAGGCGACCTCGGTGAATTTGACCTCCACCAGGAAATCTGCAAGGGCTTGCCCTTTTATGGCCGGCCTGGGGGAGTATGAGATGTCGTGCTCGCCGAGCTCCAATGCCCACTTAGCTATACGTCCAGATGACTCCGGTTTTGATAAGACTTGTCTTAGAGGTAAGTCCGTTAGTACCTGGACGGAATGAGCTTGAAAGTAAGGCCGAGGCGCCGCTCATGCTCACCAAGGCCGAGCTACCTTCTCGAGGTTGGTGTACTGCCTCCGGTCCTTTGAGAGCCCTACTAATGAAGTAGATGGGAGTTGCCGTCCTATCTCATCTCGCACCAAGACAAAGACTGATTGCTTCGTCCGAGGTGGCCGATATAACGATAGAGTTTCACCTTGCTTTGGGCGGATAGCGTCGGCAGTCGGCGAGATATTCCTTCACCGTGAAGGAGACCGTGTTCTTCCCCGCCAGTGAAACTGAGCTCTCCTCAGATCTTGAAGAAGGAAGTTGCTTCTCGGCAATGAGATAGGAATCACGAGGCGGCCAGCATCCGTGAGTTTGTGTATTTCACGGATGGTTCTTGGGACCCGCATGTCGAGCACCGCTTTCACCTTGGTAGATTGGCTGTGCCTTCTTGAGAAACCCAAAGATCCCGTAAATTTACCCGCCTTCACCACGAATGTGCACTTACGGGATTGAGCTTGAGGTTGGCCGACCGAGGAGTCAAGAATAGTTTCGAGGTCAACAGCTTCTCGCCTTTTTGCTTTTGACTACTATATCGCCGACATAGACCTCAACAATTTCCCCTATGTGATCTTTGAAGATCGCGGCCCACCATCCTTTGGTAGGTAGCTCCAGCGTTTTCGATCGAAAGGCATCTTTCGGTAGGCAAAGACACCAAGTCGAAGAATGAATGTTTGTTTTGGGGCCCCTCCCGCTCATCAGACTTGGTGGTATCCTTGTATAAATCCAGAAACCAAGATCTCATGCCCCACCAATGCTTCCACTTTCTTGTCAATGTCGGGAGGGTAACAACTTTTGGGCAAGTGTTTATTGAGGTCGGTATAGTCGACACACATGTGCCATCCCTCCTCGGCTTTCGAACTACAACGGATTAGCCATCCAGTTGGGTATTTAACCTCGCATGTGATTTTAGCCTCCCGAGTCGGGTTACCTCGCTCTTATGACTTGATCGGCCCGCGGCAAAACTTCTCTTCTCGCGAACCGGTTTAGTAGCCCCGATCGATGTTGAGACGATGAGTTATGAGTTCGGGCGAGACCCCAATCATATCCAATGGAGACCATGCAAACACATCTCTATATTCCCTTAGAAGTCGCATGACGACTGTTGGCGAATATCGATCGAACTCGGTACCAACCTTGACAACTTTGGAAGGGTCATCGTCAGATAGTCAAGATTCTCACGATCATCCCGAGGTGGCAACTTCGGAGGGTTCTCAGAATTGCTAGGCCCGAGTTAAAGCCGCATCTTGGGTTGAGACTCGTAGGCATTCTTTAGCGCCGCTTGGTCACCCCGAATGCTTAGCACTCCACGGGGTGGGTATTTTAATGGTGAGGTGGTACACGGAGCAGACGGCCCGGTTGCATACTGACCAATCTCTTCCCGTGATAATGTTGTATGGAGAGGAGCTCGACCAGAAAAATTGAATGGCCTTGTAACCGACCGGGAGCACGCCCTACGGTAACCGGAAGGGTAATGACTCCTTCGGTTGAACCGCCTCTTGAGTAAAGCTCCGCAATCGAAGGTGCGGGGTGTACCAATTCCTCCGACATCAAGTTTATCCAGCAGCTCGAATATGATACTAACGGAGGCTCTGGCGTCAATGTAGACCCGATGTACATTCTTGTTGCCCACCACGGCTTGTATAGTAATGGCGTCCCGCGAGGCATGATCTTAGGTACTGGTCGTCTTTGGAGAACACGATGTTCTTCCATCCCGAGTCGCTGTTTTTTCGCCTCGGGGATCGGCCTCGAGCTTCATTTCTAAGTGACGACCTCGCCGTACTAACCGGCAGTCCGTTATAGCATAGACCGCCCATTGCATTGGGACCTTCGTCCTCGCCATCTTCGTGTCGGGTTGCCGCTGAGGTCGGTCCGCAGCTGTTACCACCTCCATTTTTCCCTCTGCGCTTTTTATTACCCGCCCAGTCGGCCGTGTGTTCTTCTTCCTTCCTCGACGAGCTCGTCAACTGTGAGCTCAAGGACTTGTAATCTTCTCAGATCGTGACCGCACTTCTGGTGGTAGTCACAATACTTTCCGCTGACTTTTTTTCGATCCTCCTTCATAGGAGGAGGTTTTGGAAAGAGCTCGATGTGAAGCTCAAATATTTCCGCCTGGATTTGAATAGAGGCGCCATTATTACTGGGGGTTTGGCCGAGGTCCCACCTTGATTCTCATCGCCCTTTTTATTCTTTTCGAACGCACTGCGGCTCAAAGACTCGGCCCCGATCCTCCGCTTCCTTCTCTCATCACCGCTCATCCCAAATCTCTCTCTTCCTATCCGACTCGTCCCTTTAATAAAGTTGTCAACCAAGGTCCAAAGACGACTAGTCGCCTTCGGTCGTCATGGTGATCTCTTTA
This sequence comes from Salvia rosmarinus, assembly GCA_036937905.1. Taxonomy (NCBI): domain Eukaryota; kingdom Viridiplantae; phylum Streptophyta; class Magnoliopsida; order Lamiales; family Lamiaceae; genus Salvia; species Salvia rosmarinus. Next base: position 90,662,920 of record CM072819.1, read on the forward strand.
TTCGAGCTCCGTGTCGGATCCCGCTTCTTGAATGCGTTGATGATGTAGAGATCGTTACTCTCATCTATTTTAAGGATTCCATGATGAACTGGAGACGAAATTCGACATTGTTTCGCCCGCCTTGGCGGATTGTAAGCGATCGGATGAAGGTTGTCGAGGCGGCATCTTTTGGTAAAAGCGCCATTTGAACGATCCATGAGGTCTTTGAAGCAATGGATGTCTGTTCGCGGCGAGGTGAACCAACGCCGAGCGTTGAGATCAAGACCGGAAAGACCTTTACATATGGAAATCTTCCATCCTTGGTTCGCCATGTTGGTGGTATAGCAAATAGGAAGTCGGCGGATCTCCAAGGCCATCGTGATGCGCCAATATTCGAGCCCCGTATCGCTGTGGCAAGGTGTATCCGAATCTCCTTGAAAAGGAGAGATAATTCGTTCGTGTCGGTCGAATCCGGGAGCTCGTTACCATCCTCTCCGGAGAGTGGGAGATCGATAACGGCGTTTGTCGTCTCTTCGAGGAGTTCGACTTCGCCTTTCCTCCTTCTTTCCCGCCCATTCACATGGGTATCACACCGAGGTGGAGAACGGCTCCGCGGAGGGTACGAGGGTGAATGAACCCGGGTATTGGGGCGGTTATTGTGCCGCAGTGAACGTTGATTATTTTGGAGAGGTGAACGACCTCGATTGCCGGTAATCACTACTTCGGGCACTCTTGAGGGCCCGCCTGCTTGTCCTCCGTTGAGGAAACTCGAATTGATTGAGGTTGGCGTTGAGGAACTCGGACACTGCTCGACCGAGGACCTCGTGGGAGCGGTGAACCTCCTGTTCACCGGTACTGAGGTCGGCATCTTCCTCTTCGTTGGGGCGGCGATCCTGAGGGTGTATGGAAGCATTCTCCATGTAGCCCTCAGGTGTGTGACCGCTGGTGGCATCCGCAATCCCCTTTCCCCGGCGTTGTGTGACCACCTGATCGTCCTCTGCACGGTTGTTACCGACATCGCCGGCAGTACTAGCGTTTGCACGTGTCCTTGCCATTAGATTGTAGAAAACACAGCTTTTTGTTCAAGAGTTTTCCCACAGACGGCGCCAATGATAAATCTAGTGTGCGAGATTTATGAAAGCAGTAAAGAACACGAGAGACTTTTACGTGGTTCGATCAAGAATAAGATCTACGTCCACGGAGGAGATGATCCTCAAGATGTTTACTATAATCGGATTACAACGAGTATCTCAAAGAGCTCTAGTATTCAGTAATTTGCTAACCCTTTTACCTTCAATCTAACTCCTATTTATACATAAACGTAAACCTTGCCACAAATCCATCGATCAAGGGACCATGATCCTCTCTATAACTGACCATGATCTCCACCATAATTGCCCATGATTTCCACCGTTACCCCATTATCGTGTCCTTGACTCCGCCTTTAATTAGGGTTTGGGGGCTGTCATTCGGGCGTAACCGAGTAGGGCAACACTAGGTTAGGCCCAGCTCGTTTGGGCCTGCTAGTGGGCCTGAGAGGTTGGGCCATATCCTATCACCGAACATCTGTTGAAGTTCGACATATACACGAGGATAAGGAAGACGAAGACCAGCCCGGAGGTTGTCTTCGTACTCGGTGACAAACCCTTCCGGAGGGGCACAAGCCCTATTCTCCGGACGGGGGGCAACATACACAATATCAGAAGAAATACAGTGTTGGGAGACAATCTCCTCTATATCGGAGATTTTTAAGATAGAAGAAAAAGAAGACACTTTACCAAAATCCCGCGAGGGGGGAACATGCAAAACCGTCGGCGAATCCGACGGCAGCACACACACAATACGACGCTCAGAGGATTTACTAGAAGAAGAAGCCATAACTTACTTTTGTTTTATCGAAGATGATGGTGATGAACTCCGAGACAACAATGGCGACGGTTACACGCTTTTTTTTCAGAATACCAAAAGTTTGAAAGTCTGTTTTTTGGAAATGGCAAAAGTGATATGAGAAATGGCGTATCAAGGAAGATATTCCCTATTATGTGCTTTATCGGGAATCCAACCGCTGCGACATTAAATGCGTATCCTGTGTCCCGTACTCGACGACGGCAGAAAAATCCCGTGTTCGGCCTCGGCTTAACGCCTCCTCAGGTGAAGCCAGTCAGAAGACCTCGGCTTAACGCCTCGTCAGGTGAAGTCAGTCAGAAGACCTCGACAACGCCTCCTCCGGTGAAGCGGTCGAAGACCTCGGCTAACGCCTCGTCGGTGAAGTCGGTCGAAGACCTCGCTTAACGCCCGCCGGTGAAGTCGGTCGAAGACCTCGACAACGCCCGTCGGTGAAATCGGTCGAAGACCTCGACAACGCCTCGTCGGTGAAGTCGACTAGGAGACCTCGCTTAACACCTCGTCGGTGAAGCCGGAAGACCTCGGCTTAACGCCTCGTCAGGTGAAGTCAGCCAGGAGACCTCGGCTTAACGCCTCGTCAGGAGAAGCCAATCAGAAAACCTCGACTAAACGCCTCGGCAAGAGATACTAACAGCGCACACGACCTCGGCAGATGCCTCTGCAAACGCGGCATTCGATATATGACTTCGGAAACATTGATACACATCAAGTCAGATCCCGAGAAAAATGCCAACAGATCGTTCGCGCCCCGCCTCGACATAAACAACCCCAAACCAACACGACCTCGCCTCGCGTCTTTTGGGGGTTGTGATAGATATATTGGCCCAACCGCCCAAGCATCATGCCCAATACATGTAAAGCTGACATCGAGCTCGGCCTGGACAAGTTCGGCCCAAGAAGACCCCTAAAACCAGTGGGAACGCAGAAGGCTCGGCCATATCTAAAAGAATACTAATTCGAGAAGGGATAGGATTAAGATCTTATCCAAGATCTCGAATCCTAGTTAGAGAAGACCTTGGATTTAAGATCTAGGTCAAAGTAATTGTGTATAAATAGAGGCTAGATTAGACGAAATAGACCATCCACACTCTTTGTAATCGCTTCTTACACATTCAATACACGAATACTCTCTCTTGCCCCGTGGACGTAGATCTAATTCAAAGATCGAACCACGTAAATCCCTTGTGTTCTTCTCGCATTTATTTCCTAATGAAATTAAGATCGATCAATCTAAATGTATAAGGAAATAGCACCTTACTTTGTGCATCATATAATTTATCGCATGACCGAAATGCCCATAAACGCTATAGTTGGATTAGGTAATGCACAACCACACCAATGAAAGTTATTGCATTAAAACTAACACGACATGTTTTATTAAGTTAAATATTATAACTTATAGTAATATTTTAATGTTATTTTTAAGGATAAATATCGCTTTAAATCTTAAATTATATCTACTGAATAAAAAATATCTCCAATTATCAAAAATAATTATCTAAACCACCAACTATCAATATCGTATGAAAAATATCATGTGTTCACTTTCTGACACCCTAAATCTTGACGTGGCTCATCAGATTCATGCATTTGTGTTATTTCTTAATTAAATATAATAATGCAACGTAATTCCATGTTGCTTTGGTGAGCCACGTAAAAATTTCAAGGACTAAAAATGGACGTGAAACATTTTTACCATAATTCTAATAGTTGATGGTTTAAACAAATATATTTAAGATATTTTTTTATAAAATTAGTATAATCAGGATTTAAATTGATATTTTATCATTTTTTTTAACTTTGCATTAAAGAAGTTATAGGCCCGAAGAAGAAATAAGTTGTGGGCAATTTAAGAGATTTTATTTTCCTTTAACAATATTGCGAAGGGGGTCAAAGGGATACACATATTCACGCTTTCTTTTAGGGAATTGTCCTCTGTAAGTAATTCGCAGGAGTTGTAAAACACATGGCATAAGTATAGAGTAGGGGTGGCTAATCGGGTCGGGTCGGCACTCATCTAAAAAATCGTGCCAATTCCCGATTTTACAAAGAAAATAAACCCGATCCCGAATTCGATTTTTAAATCGGTATCTTTAGTCGGTATTCTGGATACCTAATACCCTTTATTTATAAAATTAACCTTTTGATATATAAAATGGCAACGTGGTCTCATTGGTTGCAAGTTACTGGACTTGCACTTTACAATGCGCTAGGTCCGGGATCGAATCCTCAATGTAGATTCAATATTTTTTTATTAAAGGTGTTGTTTAATATATATATATATATATATATATATATATATATATATATATATATAAAATGAATTTATATTAAATAATCGTATTCGGGTATACCCGACAAACAATATAAATATATAATATCCGACCCCACCCATGCGATTTTCGATGTAATCGGCACCAATACCCGATAAATTTTGGGTCGGGTATCGGGTACCCGACTACCCGAAACCCGGTTAGCCACCCCTAGTATAGAGTGATCGCTGGTGCAAGGTATGGACAATGAGCGGTTCCAAATAAGGCTTCAAAACGGAGGGGCACATGAATGAACTGAAACGCACTAGAATGAGAGAGATTTTTTAGAATATACAGGTGTGAGACTGCATATTTGAGGAGAGTTTAAATGATTTCATATGTGTTACCCATACCAACAAGATGCATATTATTTTCGAAAGTTCATCTCATACAAACTTTAAAGTTAAGCGTGCTTGGTTTGTAGAAATTATGAGATGAATGACCCCATGTGAAGTTTTATCAGGGAGTGTGTGAGTGATGATAAAATATATTGAAAAGACTCGAGTTCGAATTCTCTATCCCAATATCTCATTTGTATTAAATTCGTTATTTAACAATATTTATTATAGAAAAAATATTATTTTGTTAATAAATCCTAAGTAATATTTGTGACTAAGATCTTAAGTTCAAAAAACTACATACCCTAATCTGGAATAAGCTATCCTAATTAATACTTGTAAAATTAAACTAAAATGTAAGAAATTGAAATTGAAAAAATGAACAAGGAAAACTAAAAAAAAAAACTCAATAGTGGAATATCAAAAGGTGGAATAGAGGATCCCAGATGCCTTTCAAAAAGAAAATAAGCAGCAACTAAGGGGGTGTTTGGCTAAGTTTGTTTCAAGAGCTTATAAGAGGTAAAATCTCAAGTGCTTATAAGTTGTTAAAGTGTTTGGATAATTGATCTTATAAGCTAGAGAATGAATCATGAGTTAGAGAGAGAAAATCATAGTTGGAGAGAGAAAATTGACGAGATGTGAAGTTGATAGTGTATGTGTAGGAAATAACAAACTATGATAAGGTTATTTTGGTAAATTCATGATTGCTTATAAGTATATGAAAAAAATAAGTTAGGGTTGACCAACTTATTTTTAGGGAGCTTATAAATTGTTGGAGCTTATTTTCACAAATTATAAGTCGCTTTAGAGCTTATTTTCCAAACACTTTGCGATGAAATTATAAGCTCTAAACAACTTATAAATTTGCTTTAAAGAGCTTATAAACAGCCAACACCCTCTTAGTCAATTAAGGTAAATTTCGTACTTTTAGTTTCTTATTTCATAATTAACACACTCCAATTCGTACCCATTATTATCATATTATCGTTTGATTTTTCTTGTGGACCAACACTTATATAAATCAAAGCTTATATATATTGAACATTTTACAATTATCTTATATGTTTAATGCATATGATCAAAACTAAAGTGTATAACGTGCATTGATTGAAACTTTCAATGTGAAAATAGGTACGAGTTTATGTGTGCAAAATCCAAAAAATGTAGTAAATATAAAACATCCCAAAATAAACTAATGCATGTAAATATTAAAGGTAATATAATCTAGCTATTTATTATTTTCTTTTTAAACTTCAAAAATTGTAATAACATTCTAGTAACAAGATCCTCGCAATCTAAATCTATTCAAAATGATGATGTTTGCATATAAGAGACACAACTAACATTTTGATAATGACAATCACGTGGAATTATAAAGAAATTTCGATCTCTAGTTTCTTGCACATTCTAAATTATTTTGAAATTTTTGCCGTAATCATTGATATTTATGGGAGAAGGTTCTACACACGAAAAGTTAATGCAGGACAAGGAAGTCGATTAATCCCAAATCCAAGGTCTTTAATGTGTGGTAATGGATTGGCGATGATGTATTAATTCTTATATAATTCTTTTACTAATGACAAGACACCTAACTTGATTCTGGTAGATTTTCTTTTCATCCATATTATTGGTGAACAAATTGGAGTTGACAATCGATTGGACAAATTCATAAAATATCACCCTAGAACCATCTATCATTAAATTGGATATTTTCAGTTATGTAGATCCACCTAAAATTGGTTATATTAGTAATATATGCTTCACCCTATCGACAAACTAAGGTTACATACATGAAGTTTTTATTATTAAAAAAAGTGTAATTTTTTAATGTATTTTCATGCAAAAGAGAAGGGATGTGAACATTTAAATCGTTTGCCCTAGCCAAAGTTCAGCACTTACAGAAATTTTCATCAAGATTAATTAGACTAGTGATATATATATAGAGAGAGTTAGATTCAAATGAGAACCATTTTTATCCTAAAAACTAAGAACCAAATGAATTTGCTATGAAAGTTGATGAATCCGTTGAAAAGTTACTGAATTCCAAAATTCAAATTTTTTTACACGGGTTCGAATCCCATAAGGAGAGAAAATATTATTTTTTTGGATTTAGTAACTTTCCTAGTGGATTCATCAATTTTCACAATGAATTCATCATTTTTTGATTCTCGCGTTATCACCATAAAAATGGTTCTCACGTTAATCCTCCCTTATATATATATATATATATATATATATAAGTGTGGATTATGGTGAGAAAACTCATTAATGTAGGAAATATGAATAGATATATAAGTTTAACACATCTTTCATATTTATGTAGTACAATCAGAATTACCATATTGCACGTAATGTGGTATCTATTGCTTCCAAACTGCAATTTAACTCTAGTTACATTATGTGATATTACTTATATAATATTCATTGTTTGATATGGTAGAGTGCTCCTCCATACGCAATTTTTTAAAATTTCTATTAATTGACCAAAAAACTTATATAATATTCATTGTTTGATATTGCTCCTGCATAAACTAATTACGTTAATTTGACTCTCATATAGTAATATTTATCAATTTTTAATATCTTTCAATATGTTTATTTAGCATTTTTATGTACATTATTAATTATTTTTAATCAAAGACATTATAGTGTTAGTTTTATATCACAATTAATTTGATGATTTTTTTATCACGGTTTATATTTTGGTAGAATTATATACTATAATGAATTATTAATTTATCTATGTAATATAGTTTGATTTCTTATCGCAACATTAGTAATTAAGACTTTTGATTAACTTCTTGTGCTTTTGTACACCGTAGTCTAAAATTATGAAATTAATAATAGCATCTGGTACTAGGATAACATACTTATCAAAAATATACTATTTCATTAGTATATTTTGTTTTTAATATAAATTTCTCGGTAATTATCTGTCCTATCATTTTGTGCACTATATTCTATAGTTATGAAATAATTTTATGATATAGTACTACGGTAACATATCCTCAAAATTATGAGGATTTTAATTTTTAATATCAATAATCTTATCATTTTATGCGCTAGAGATACATTGGACCATATATATTGTGACGGTGTGACAATATTCACACAATTATAATAATTAAATATATATTTTAATGTTCCTATAATTTTATGATTTTATGCACTATAGTCTATAAATATGAAATAATAATATCATGATGAAATATAGAATTCGAGAATTACGTTCAGTATAATGAGATATTGGTCTAGATTTTTCAACTAATAAAAATAATGAAATTATCTATCTCGCATAAAATAATTTTGAATTAAAATTTCTGTATTCATATAATATTGACGAAATTCCAGTATTATGAAATTATTTACCGCATATAGCGATTATCCTATTATTTACCCAATCATGTGATTATGAAATATAAAACAAGTGAATGATAATCAATTTTTTTTGTGATTTTACTATGTAATAATTTGTCGGAATAATTAAAATTTGGTCTTGTCTCACCAAATCAATATCCATGATTTAATGTGAATATTTTATGTTTTCACCGTCAATATTTGAAAGATATATTATTTTCTCAAAGAAGAGTAATTAAGGAGTGGAAAATGAGAATACAAAATTGAAACTAAAAGGGAGGAGAATAATTAATTTAATGAAATTATTTATCGCGTAATGTATTGAATCTATTGATATAAAGTAATTTCACTATTAACATCGACAAAATTGTTGAAGCCCATTTTGATTAATTAACGAAGATAAAAAATTTAATGCACCACTATAGATGTAAATTATTATGACCTATGAAATTGCAATTTTATAGGGATTCAATCAATGATTTCATTCATAAATTATTGGTGCAAAAAAAGGGCAGAAAAAAGGTGGGAGATGAAATATAGTCTACGAATCCATATAGGAGTAAAAAAAGACATGTCATAATTTATATAATATAACAAATCGGGTGAAATTGAATTGGACTTGTCCAGTTCAATTTAGAAGGATATTATGTATATATATGAATAGAATTATCCTATTAATTATAGTTCCAATTTGTGGATTCATTATTAAAGTACATTTCGTCTCACACTTGTGTTCTTCGATCACCAATTTCCGAATGTCTCACTAAGAAGGCTATATTTGGATGAGGTGCGCATGATACACGGTGGCAGCGACAACGCCACAAAAAATTGGCAGGGGTAATTAATATTTTGAATGGCAATAAAAAGAATTTTCAAATAAAATTAAAAGTTAATGATGCGATCATATAATATTTTTTAAAATTGTGTCACAATAGTAATAAAAACACCAACCGATGAAACTAAAACCTCCATAACATGTGATAATTTGTTATATAAGTTATCCATCAAATGAAACAATATCAAATAACGAACAAAGTATATAAAATTTAAGCTAGGAAAATTATGAGAAAGGTATAAATATTATACAATCAAATATCAATATGACTAATAATCAATTATTCATGTACCTTTGGGGACATCCAAACTAACAGATAGGTTTAGAGTTCCCCTTGGTTAATAAAATAACTATTATAACTCAATTTGCTCATGTACATGGCCCAAGTATTATATTGTCCAAACAAATGGACTGTTAAACAAAGCCCATATCTGTGTACATGGGCCCAAGTACTTAATCACTGAGCTTTTAATTAGTCATAATTTTTAGGCCCAAAGCCCATGACCAATAAGAACTGCTATACAGATTAAAGTGTGTGGTAGGTAGTTTCACACTAAACGACGACTCAGAGAGTGAGTGCAGAAAAACAAAAAAGAAAAAGACTGAGAAAGAGTGATGGCGTGGTGCGCCGCCGGGAGAAGCTTCCACATGCCGGCGATCGATGTCGGCTCTCTTCGCTCTCGGGCGCCTTTAGCCGCTGGAATCGGCTGTGTTTCGTTGGCCGGTGCTAACTTCCGCCGCTCCGGCCCATCGCCGCCTTTCGCTTCGTTAGGCATCTCCACTGATGCTACTCCAGGTGAGCTGAGGGAATAATCGTAGGCATTATGTAAGTTCTGTTATTTTTTAACGACTGGATGAAAATCTTCTTTTGTCTTTGTTCTGCTACGCTGCTTGCATTACTGAATTGTACCTTGTGATTGTACTTCTGTTTCGATTTTTCTGAGGCTTTTTGACCAATCTGCCGAGTTTATTTCGCCGGAAAGTGCTCATATTTTGGTTTCTAAGATCGAAGTGTTAGTAATTAATTTCTTAATTTCTTTGTTTTTTCTGGGCATCTTCTGAATAGGGAAAGTTGAGTAAGTTTTCAGCATTTTTTTTTCCATTATGTTCATGGCGATTTTAATGTGCTATTTGAACTAGTTGTGAAGGAAGCTGTTCAGACAGAAAAAGCTCCGGCGGCATTGGGGCCGTATTGCCAAGCCATCAAAGCAAATAATATGCTTTTCATGTCTGGGGTTCTTGGACTTGTTCCTGAGGTTTGTAATGATCGGATATATACATACATATAGAATAGGTCGTATACGAGCTTTTCCTAGTATAGGAATTAGTAACCAATATGTATTGATTGATCATTTTAATGTATAAAAGGCATTGTTATAAAGAAGCATTATTATATATAATAAAGCATGTTTTACGTTTCTACACTATATATATATATATATATATATATATATATATATATATATATATATATATATATGGGTTGGTTATAGAGGAACTACCTCTTAGATAAGAACAAAGAACCAATAACCACCGTTAGATTAAATAAGATCGGATGATTCATAATTATTTAATGATAAAAATAGTTAAATCCCTAAATTTTCGCTATTTGGATATTTCACATTCTATTCTTCGTTGTTTATATAATTCTCGTTGTTTTTCATACAATCGTAGTTCTTGTGCATGTTATCACATTCCAATTCATTGTTATGTTCATGTAATTCATGGTGTTATGCATGTAATCGTAGTAATTATGCATATGAGAATAATTACGAAAATAAATATATAGAATTCCTTAATTTTAGGACTAAACGGTTATCATTAAACTATGAGGATAATAAACTATTTACAATTAATCTTGATCGTTAGATTATAAAAATGAATGGATCATATTAGTTCTTAGTTATAAAAAAAGTTAGAGTTCTCATTTGATCCACACTCTCTATATATATAAGGGTTGGTTCCAGTGAGAACTTATATTTTTTGAGAACTTGAAAACTATGCATAGACGTATAAAATTGATGAACAAAATCTATAAAGTTGTGCATAACGAAAATGTTCTAAAAATATTGCACAACAAAACAATTTTAGAAAGTTTTCGTTGTGCATAATTTTATACCATTCTGTGCATCATATTTACATGTCTTATGCATAGTTCGCAGACTTCGCAAAAAAGATGTAGTTTTCATTTGATCCACTCGATATATATATATATATATATATATATATATATATATGCTGGAAAACTTCTATTTGAATTGAACTCCGTAAATATGTGTCAAGATGGTTACAAGGTACTTTCTTTGTTTATGTGCAGACTGGAAAATTTGTCTCGGACAGCGTAGAAGATCAAACTGAGCAGGTATGCCGTTATTTCATAACCCCTCTTGCATTATGGGTCCATGTTTGAATATTTTGTTTGAAAACAATGTAGCAAACATGTATAGTTTGTACACGTGTACGCGTTGTGGAAACCTGAACACATGAATACATCTGTGGCAAAATCTCACTACATGTGATGAAGATAAGATTTATTGTATAAATCTTCGGCATAGTGGGAGCATTTGCTTATAATTTATGTGTAGATCAAGTTTCTTTTAGTCAACCATCATTATTATGCCATGGTCCACTTCAATTTGCCAATCTTGATGCATAGTCATGGATCGATGTTCAGCAGAGCATCCAAGCAATGATAGTATGGAATACCACATTTTAAACCATTGGATTTCAAAGTGGCACGATCTAACTCTAAAATTTCACCCAATTGAGCACGTCTAGCATATTTTTTCACTGTAGCGGCATAGCAGGATGTTAGCCTCTCTGTAGAACTTACTTGGTACTTGTGAAAAAGTTAGTTCGTGATCAACTAGCCATCCTACTGTGCTAAGAAGCTCTTAGACTAACATGATTTGAGCTTATGCATACTACTAGGTACTTAAGAATATGGGTGAGATACTTAAGGCAAGTGGTGCCAGCTACGCCTCAGTTGTCAAGACTACAATCATGTGGGTACTTCTGTTGCAGTCCGATAACTCCTTCCCTTTCTTCTTCCTTCTCTTCTTCACACACTTGTGCTTGTATATGCACTCTTATCACGAACCTTTTCTTTTAAAAAAGTCTTGTTTTCCCAATAAAAATTATGTTTCTTGCTTGTCTAGGTTGGCTGATCTGAAAGACTTCAAGAAAGTCAATGAAATTTATGCTAAATGTGAGTTTTCTAATCAAGTCAACTCAATACTCTATATTTGTCAATATAAATTACTTAGTAGTTTGTTTTCTAAGATTTTTATTTGTTTATTCACTCTTTAGTATCCAAAGTTCCATTTCTCATGTTCTTGATTATTTGTATATAGTTCATGTCTTGGAAATTTTCATCAATTTCCTTAGTTGTCAAACCATCTTAAATTATAGAACATCTAAAAGTTGAATTAAATTATATTCATATATATTACTAATGAATCATATTGCAAATTGTCAAATGATGCAGATTTTCCAGCACCTGCTCCAGCGCGTTCGACCTACCAGGTTGCCGCCTTACCATTGGATGCAAGGATCGAAATCGAGTGCATAGCAACACTGCAATAGCACCTTGAGCTGTCTGACCAAGAATAAGCTGGAATAGGGTTTTTGTTCAGAATCATAATTATTCTCCATGAATTCTACAAATTTAATTTGGAGATTCAGACTTATCTGAGATTTTCAAATGAAATCCCTTTCCATCTGTGCAATCAACTCATGATTGGTGTTCTGCATGACCCTATTTTCAATTTGAGATCACCAAAAAGTAGCTACTGAGAGTTCGGAAAAGAAAAAATGAATGGCACATGTGACAACTGCAATGCATCATGCTAAACAAAACATGACATCTATTCTTCGATAAGTCATCTCAAATAATCATTACTAAATTTAACTTTATTTTGGAGCAATTGTCCCATCAAATAGTAATTCATCTTCCAACTCATAAATTCAAAAGAATATGTATATTCTTCCTTAATTAATGGATTAGTTTAAAATCTTCAACTTAAAAAAATATGTTTGTGAACAATGCAAATGCATCTATGCATTTGAAGGAGAGAAAAACCATAAAATAGCAAATTATGTATGCGTTTACAGTTAAGTTGGAGTTTTTTTTTTTTGAGTTTGCCGTAGAGTATTGCAGTTATGTTGGAATTAGTTTTTACTATATTTTGAATTTGCATTTAAGTAGAATATTGAAGATGACTTAAGGAGTAATCAATGAGCCTATTTCTTTCTTCCTCTTAAGGACTTTCTTTGTCTTCAACCACTGTAATTCATCGGCCATGATGCTTATAACAAGAAAGCATTTTTGCTCGAATATTGATGGTTCAAATAAGACTTAATTGCTAAAAAAATCGATAATTTCAGCCTGATATTGGATTTTGACATGTTTATAATTATTGTAATAATAATACAATTTTTTTTAATTCGCAACGTAAATGACGTCCAATTTTTTTAATTTTTTTATTATTAACAAAATGATGTGGCATATTTTTTTATAAAAAAAAATTGATGTGTACTCACTTCGTATCACTTATAAAATAACATCGTACGAATATTAGGTCGAATGATATCATTAAAATGTATTGAATCTATCTATTTTATTACAAATTGAAAATGAGGTTATTATTACAATTAACTTTATAAAACATGTCAAAAATCAAAATTAGGTCAAAAGTTCCGTATATTTTTAGCAATTAACTTCAAATAATTCCAATCCAATCAACTAACAGACACAAGGCTAGTGAATAATGGAAGAGAAGCAACTAACTGAGCGACTGTCCGAAGCCAAAATACAGATACAATGTTTCCCTCTGTATCAATAACCGGTTTATCTTGGATAAAATTAACATATTACATCATAACTTACAAATACTGGCATTTGCTTTGTAGCTGGTCATCCGCAAGAATGATGCTAACACAGAATTACCTCATAACAATCATACCTTAGCTATGCGGAAACAACTCTGCAGATAACCAAGCTTCGTTTAGTGCACGATCCGATGGCCCGCATTACAGTCGCGATGCACATGATCGAGCAGGCAGAAGAGGACTTAACTTACCTTACCATTTAGAGTTCAAATCTTGTGCTTCAAAACCTGGCGCAGCTGGACCTTCTGGCTCTCCATCCTCGCCTCGAGCAGCCTCGCCTTCAAACTACTCTTCTGCGCAGTGCGCGGCCATTCAATGCATCCTTTCATAGCCCGATTCACGTGTGGGTTTCCTGAGTCGGGCGAGCTCCATTGTCCCGACAAATCTTGGGGGCTAAGGCATCCTCTCGCTGAGCCATGATCAGGTGACATGATACCTGCACTAGAAAGCCTACCATTTGAGAGCCTCCCGTTCTTCCCATCGACTGAAATGATCTTGTAATTTTCGCCATTACTTGGGCACGACCTCCATAGTTTAGATATGGAAGAAACCTTCTTCAACTGCCTCAGTCTGGCTGAGTCGACTTCACTGATCTCCATTATCGGAGTTTCCTGCCCTTCATCTTTCTCCCATTCGATTCCATTCATCAAGACGTTGCTGGCCCGGAAATTCTTGTTAACAGAAGGGTCGCTTCCATCTGGCGAGTAACTCGAGCCCTGATCCTCGGGATGACTCACGGTCTCCCACTCGCTCACATCCTCTTCTAGCTCGCCGCTCTGGTTCATATATACATTGGAATTCCGGTGACCACTGTCTTTGTTGAGCATTTTTACTTCAGGGCTCACCGTGTGCATTTTTGAGGTGTGACTCACGGGTGTGTAGCCGACGCTTGGCTCAACCTCTCTCTCATTGGACTCGCCGAAATTGACGTCTTCGAAAACAGAGAAGATGTCATCGGAATTCGGGGGCTCGTACGTCAATTCCCGAACATCTTGGATGTTGAGAGAGGCGGCCGCCTGCCGTAAAAAATCTGCTTTCTTCGTCTCCTGCAAATCCGATTGAGAGTTCAGGATCGGCTCGAGATCTGCTATCAGCCGGTTCATCTGGGAGTACTTCTCTTCAAGCATCACCTTGGCATCGACCAACTTCATTTGAACACGTTCTTCGCGCCAAACCTCGGCCATTTGCAACATCTTCCTCTCTTCATCCACTTCCTCCCGGAGCTTCATCGACTCTCTCTTCAATGCTTCCACTTCAGCCTTGTCTTCTCCGATTTCTTTGGCTAGCTCGTCGCAGACCTCCTCGATCAGTGCTCGTGCCTTCCTTTCCTTCTCGTATTCCTGCAGGTAACGCTTGGCCGATAACTTGGCATCAGCCAACTCATTTACGAGCTTAGAATTGACTATCTCCAGCCTCTGACGGTTCTTCTTCTCCCGGTTCACATCAGCTTTCATATCGTCTATAATCGCACGGACCTTTTCATGTTCTCTGCTACGCCACGCAGCTCGTTCCTCGCTGAGTTTACGCAAGAATTGTTCTAGCTTTTTCTTCGAAGATCTACGATCAGTTTCAAGTTCATTTATTCTTGCCCTAGCCTGCTCCAGCTCTGCCTCGAGGGCGCATATTACTTTAGCAGAACTTGCTCGGTGGTCATTATTAGGCTTTGTTTGGCCGAATATTTGCTTCACTTCGTCTGATGCTTTCCAGCCATCCGGATCCCACTTCGTTGCACCCTCCATTGTGTAGTTCGGAAATTGAAACGAAGGCTCAAACTGCAGGGTGTAAAGAGGATTTTCAATTTCAGAATAAAATGTATTCAAAGTCTGCAAGAAGAAAGAAACCACATTGAAATTCGCTCGAGAAGAGAAGGCGAAAGGATAAAATAATTCACAAGTAGGTAAAGTTGCTTTAACGACATGCTGGTGATAGATTCCGCATATTTTTTGTGATTTAGGAGAGGATGTGATCACTTAAGAAGATGAGGATTCAATTAGTTCTGCACACAGCAACAAAATCATAAACACCAATGAAAGGTAAACCTTGTAGAGAAGGCCGTGTTTTGGACCAGAAACGGAGTGTGGAGAGTCCGGATCCTCCGCCGGAGATCGATGCACTCTGTCAACGCGACGACAATGGATAGAGGCTCCAAAGTGGGCACCTCCAGTCTGCAAGCAAGAACCAAAGAGCAATGCACTACAAAAGTTAATTTCTTGAAATGAAAAACTAGCAATAATGATCTTTCAAACAACACATACGAGCATCAGATCTTAAATAGCAAACCATCAGCCTTTAAAGATGCAGTAAAAGCACATAAGAGGAAAAGAAATTATTCAAGAACTCCATTATCACAAGCTCCGAATTAAACACTAATAATTCAAATCAGACCAGCAACTGCCAATTAATAATAAATGAAGAAAACAATTTTCATCAAAATATGTCCTCACTCTTCTTTCTACTTTTAAAAATATAAATAAATAAAAATTACAGCCACCATTGAAACTCAATCCTACCACCATTATATCACACACACACACATACAAACCCCAAAAGTAACAAGATTCAAGAAATTGTATTAAAAAAATTTCAAACATTAACCCGCATTGCCAGCCTAATTAAGAACCCTAATAAACAAGCACTCATTTTTCACATAAAACAGAAATTAAAAGCTAATTAGATAAAATATTAAACAAATAGTCAGAGTGTCAGAAAATAGAACACAACCTGAAGCCCTACTCCTCCTTGGCCGACATTATCCTGCACCTCCGCCAGCCGCAGCCTCCACAGGCCGGCGGCGAGCTTCCTAGACGAAACCCCTGCCCTATTCCTCCGCCGGCCGTTCCGGGTGGATTCCCCGGCCTTCTCTTCGTCCTCCACAGCTACATTCTTCTCATTGCCCTCATCGAACTTCCACCTAAGCAAAGGGGTCTCGGGCCGGCTGCTTCGCCTCGCATTCGGAGCTCCGGATTCCCTCCTCAACCGGACCCCGGCCCGAGTCTTTCGGCGCGGCGGCTTGCGCGGGGGAAAACTGCGCTTCTCGGTGAGATCTGGAGGCGGCGTAGGGTTTCGAGGGGGCTGGATTTGCTGGCCGACACCTTTCTCTATCGTTACCTTCATCTTCGCCGCTGCATACGCTCCCCCATTTACACAAAACCGTTGAAATTAACCACTTTCGCAGCGCGAAGCTCGAAATGCTCGATCTTGGAGCGTATTCCGGCTGAGGGAGGCGGCGGAGCTTCGATCTTTGGCTGGTGGTGGGAGTGAGAGAGTATATTTGTACGGTCAACGGTTTCTGCTTTCTATTACATCAAAAGATCAAACGTTGGATTGCGTTTTGCGTGTAATAAAGGTGGGCGGGACGACGTCGTATGTCATCATGGTATCAAGACGGCGACGTTTGGTACTCTAGCGACATGAACAGTTTATTTTACAACGAAATTGAAAATTACTTTTGTGGGGGCCACCGAAACTGAGCCAGATTTGGACTATTTAACGTGTTATTCGAAGTTATTTTGGAATTCGATGACTTTTTGAATTTTTTCAGGGGAGTGATTATGTTGGAATTTATTTTGAGATTTTTAAGTTTCAAAATATGGAATCTGAATGGATTGTACATTTAAGTTTGATCTCGGTAATTCAATTTACCGTAGAGTTGGATAGGACTTGTCCGAGGGCGGTAGTCATCCAACTAAATATTTGGGTTTATGTTTTTTAGGCCCAGACAGAACCCTAATGGACTTAGAATTATGGTTAAGTTATTATCTATTTAATAGCCGTTTCTCCATATAATCTGTATCTGAAACATATAATGAAATCTCTGGTTTGACATCGCCCCAGACGTAGTCGCAAAACGAATTGGGTTAATAATTTTTGTGTTCTTTATTTTTCTATCGTTATTATGGTGTGTGGTTTTTTGCAACAATAAGTTTGGCATTTAACGGAAATTATTGTTAAATGTGGGACTACAATCTTACATTATTTTGTTTGGACGAGACATAGATTTTTTGTAATATATAAAATGAAAGATCCATACACTTTTCTAGTGAAGAAAAAGATCGGGGAAAAACTTTTCAACTGGGTAAGAGGAGAAAATTATTAGTTTCTTGTACACAAACTCAAAAGAATATTACATAAGATATAAATTTCAATGTACTGCAAACTTGATTTTAAAAGCACAGATGAATATTCAAAATTATAACATTCAGCCACAAGCTTATTCATTCTACGAATTGGATAATAATGTCAGAAAGAAAATATAAAAGAGACCTTTAATTTTAAAAGAACGATATTTTTATTAATAAAAATATGTTGATTAATATATCAAGAATGTATACAAGTTATAAATAGGAAACTATTTATCTCTTGAAGTCTCGTAATATCGCGACATTTCCCTTTTCCATTAAGACTAAAATTAGTATATGCATAACTAGGGCACGGTAATCCGTGTAATATCACTGACTTAGAGAGAGAGAGAGAGAAATGAAATAAAAAATTAAGAAAATATGTCAAGTCTATGTGTATATGTGGGTATGTATAGGTGGATGCTTGGCATGTGGGGCGGCCATTAGCTACATTAACGGTCAAACTGAAGTTTTATATTGTTCATATAATACAGAATTGGAATCCAATGTTCAAACTATATACTGTAATTGAATACCAAATAATTTTGATGTTCTTTCAGAATAATTTGATTGGGACAAAATATCAATTAAATTCATATCTTATCAAGTTTCACATCAAAATCCAAGATTTAAAGTCCATTAATGGAGGCTCATCAGAACTGCTCATTGTTAGAGTTTGAGATAACAAATTGGATAAGAGTTAGAAGTGAATCCGATATCAGGTTTGGGGTCGTATTTATCTCTGGCCCAAACTCTTGCAGGCTTCTCAGCTCGGTCTCCACTACTAATCAAAAGCATCCATGTACTTGGCAAATATGCAGGTCTACTATCCATAACCCTTAGTTACAGGAACATGATCCAATACGACTAACTCTACTATCAAGAGTGTGCTCCTAACTTTTAGGTGTCACTACAGATAATTAGGTACGTAATCTCATATATGCAAACTCTAAAGTATATTTTCCTAGGCAATTTTTTATTTTGCTCATGGGATCTGATCGCAATTAAACGTCCTCTCTTCATACTTTAATTTGAACGTCTGAGTCTCTCTCCAAATACTCTCATTCGGACTTGTGTTACAAGCAATTTATGAATTGTTCTTACATTATGCACGAAGAGCTTCTTCAGCAATGTTCTCATTCACTTGATCACCTTCAAACCACTTTTAAAAATGTAATATTTGCTGTAAATCTTGACCTAAATGTATCAGACCCATTTGTTCATAGGAAAGTGTAGTTTTTATAAGTAGAGATGATAATGGATCGAATCTAGATCGGACCTTGCTATGTCTAAATTTAGATCGAATTTTTTTTTGTTTGGGTATGGATCCGGTCCAAATCCATTGGATCCAAAAAATTAGATCCATATCCAAATCTATAAGATATGCAGGGTCTAGACTCAGATCCACATATTTTCTCTTCTAAAATAATTCATAAATCAACTATAATTCACAGTAACACATAATAATAATAATCTAAATACACAATAACACTATAATAATTATTGAGAATTTCTACAATCATCACTATACAAGAAGATGTTAGTAATAAATTTACTTTTGATTTCATGACAACAAATAATATTGCAATAGAAATATAAGAAGTAGCACATATATCTTCGCAATTAGACCATCATATACAAAATTTTCTCAAATACATGGTACAATTTTCTAATGTTATGATCTACCATCAAATTTCATAATCTAGTTTAAACTTCGACTACAAAGAAAAATAATATAACACACTTACAAATAAAAAATAAAAAATAAAAAATTATCTATACATATATATTATATGGATCTACGAGTCAGATCTGGATTAGAATTAGATCTAAAAAATCAAGATCCAAGTTCAGATTCGGATTTCAAGGAAATGGTCCGGATCCCATCCAGATCTGTTGGTTCCTATTTTTTGAAGATTCAGATCCTGAAAAATAAATTTGAATCTGTGAATCTGGATCGAATCCAGGATCTACTGTCATCCCTAATTATAAGAACTACTTCTTCAGACGCCGTAGCAATCATGGCGGTATTACTTTTATTTTCACTTTTTAAAAATCAACGAAGTATTTAAACGTAGCTAATTCGATAAATCTCTACACAATGATTTTCCTCGTGTTTATTTATTTGATTAATTACACTCTATGTTAAGTTAATTTCAAGTTTTCAACTACAACATGAATGTTTATATAAAAACAGTTGCAATATATGGCAGAAACTTGTATGTGGTTTGGACGGTCCTAATTAGAAAAAAGTAATCATTAATTACTATTAACTGGGGCTGATTAGGATTCTAATTGAAGATTGCTGTGCTTAGAGTTTATTAATTTTTAATTAATTTTTTTAAATACAATTAAAATTTAATTAAGATAGATTCAATGTATGCCTCTACAATATTGACATTATTAAATTTTCACTAAAAAGTACTAATGTGGAGGTCGGATGTTGTAGGTTTTCAAATGGAACACCTAGACCATCTTCTACATCAAAAACATATTAATTGTTATCTCTTTCCTAGTTTCAAATGAGAAGCTCTCCTCCCAAAAGTCTCATCCTAAACCTTATGAGAATATGAGAAGATAAATCAAGATAACTCAACGTTAAGAAGCTAAGAGGATCTTTACATAGTATCTATAAGTAGTCACTCACAAATGATGAAACTTCCGGTTTACATATTCACCAGAAGGACATTTGCATATTAATTGTTATCTCTTTCCTCTCTGCATCTTTTAGTGTTACATCTCTAGTATATAGTCTTTCCCACTTTTTCACTGTGACTTATTAATCAATATAGAAGCAATTATGGTTGATTGTTGAAAATCTGAAAGTTCATGAAGAATTTGAACACTTGATGTAATTAAAGTCTTTTTTTTAGTATGTTGCAATCTTGATGTAATTAAACCTTTTTTATATATAAATTCATATACAACCATAACCTATTTATATACACTCAATATGAATATACTTATAAGATTTGACTATTATATAAAGGAATTAATGTTCGTATGATTTAACTTAATTGGTTAAGAGTTAGTAGGTTTGAGAGAAGAAATTATTTTTCAAAAACCCATGACTTCCAAATCTCAAGAGAAAAGGAATCTTACTTTTCAGAATTTTGTGAAAATTCAAACTAATAATCTTTTATATATGTACAGTTTTTATATTGTATCTTTGCAATATTTCGTTAGACACGATCACAGCAACTTTCTCACATATAGAAAGCAACCGGAGAGTATCTACGTGCAGTGAATATTTAGAGCATACATTATGGTGGACTGTTAATTTCAAATTCTTATCTACTATATTATTGTCATATAAATTAAAACTCCAAGTTTTTATTTCTCTAGATTGATTCCAGACTTTTACTAATTATTTAAGGGTCCACCTCTAAATAAAAGAAAAGGAACTGGAATCCACCTTTAGATAAAAATAAAATAACATAAGAATTTGAGTTATTAAATAAGAATTCGAGTTCTTATTTTGGATTTGTACACTGAAAGCAGATTGATTAAACTTGTATATAATATTTTCTGTTACCACTATCATATCTGAATTGTTTACTTGATTACATATGGTATTCCATTATCTCAATCAAAAATTAGATCATACAGGATGTAGAAGATCACAGAAGTCTATATAATTGATCAAGCTAGTTGAGATATAAAAATGATCAAATTGAGACAACTTGAGGATGAGTTGTTAGTATAAGCTGCAGTATAGATATGAATTAACTTGACTTGTTTGCTTGTCTATGCTGGTATATCTTGATGTATTTATAGATCATAGTGAGATGAGTTCTTCTATCTGATCGTCGTGAAGAACCTAGATTTCAGTAACTTTACGTTGATCTAAACTTCGATAAGGTTTTAGATGAGTATGAGTAACTGACCATCACTTTGACTTGTTATAGGTGATGATTAAATGGGATAATCCAATATTATACACATCTTAGATGGTGGCAGTGTTTGTACGTCGTGCTGTTTAAATGTATCAAGTCACCGTATCCATTTAAGATGATGATATCTTCTTAAGGAGCTCAAAATATTTATTATACTAAACCTTGTAGGTTGAGTTAGCTCAAATACAATAATAAGGTTGAGTGGTACTACTTAAGGAATTAAAAGATTAATTATTTAAAGCATTCAGAGTGTTACAAATAATTAATGGACGTGCGATATCTTAAATACGAGGATTAGTAATTCTAAGTACAAGCTCAACTCATCTTCGATAATAAAGGCCAAATTAACATTTATTCTCTAGTAGAATGAATATATGTTTATGAATTTATTTATATTCTTGGCTGAACATAAGATAATCAATTTATTTTAGACCCATCTTTATTTTTTGTATTTGATTCCTGGACTGGTCCATCAAAACCTTCTTACCTGTAATTTTCGACCACCCTAATATAGTTTCACTGATACTGTGTTTTGATTATTGTATTATTTATTTAATACATCTTCTAGTCTAGATAAATATTATTTGATATCAAAAGATATTAAGAGATAATTATTATAGAAATGAATTATTTTCATAAAAGAAGATAATTATTGTATTTATTAGATGTACCAGATTTCTATCACATGAAGATTCTAGGGAGAGCACCATAAATAAATGATAGGAGAAATCAGTAGTATACACACAATACATGTGATTTTTGAAAATCACATAGCTTTACTAGGGGGGAAAAATTTCGGTGTTCTCCATAGATTACCCTCACTCAGTATTGGAGACAAGACATTAGGGACACAATGCAGAAGATCAAAGCTGGAGTCAGTCATTGATCAGATTTGCCAGAAATTTGTAGGTAGACAAGAGAAAACCCTTATGTGTTACAATAAATCATATAGGAGTATATTAATAATATAATCAATATATGGTGAATTAAACATCTAAGATAGAATCTCAAGAACAAGACAAAATCATATTACCCATCATTTATTTATTGGTTCTTATTTTAGCTACTATTGTACAGAAAATAAAAATCTAAATTCTCATGATGCCACATAGGAATAAAAACCCACCAATAGTGAATGCTCGTAAGCTTGTTTTGTGGTCTATAATTTACAATAATTTCATCTCACTTTTTCCCATTTCTTCGTGCTGTCAAAAGAAATTTGTTTGGACTAATTACAGTTGTATCTGATGCTAACAATTATGGGACATAGAAAGGGCTGTTGGACAATAGATGCATATTCCATTTCATAAAAAATATTAACTTATATGTATTAATGTATATATAGTTTTGACTTCAAAGTTATCTATCTTGTTGAAATGATTCAATTGTGGATAAAAGACCTACAGGGAAAAAAGTTTCAAATACCGTTTCATTGAAGGAAGAGAGAGAGAGAGTTTTTGATTTGGTTTTTTCTATCAAAATAATATTTTTTATTATTATTGAATTTACCAACTTAATTTTGATTTGCCACGTGACAACATGTCAGTTTTGATTCAAGGATCGTGAGGGAAGAAAAACAAAACCGGGCAACATTGATGCACTTTTTAACACAATAAACCTAAAAAAAATGAAAGATATATAACCGGCCATCTTCTAGTACAGATCATAGTACTAAGCTAGAATAATAATCTTTTTTTGGTAATTAATACATAAATTTTAAAGGCGTCACGGTGACTCGAACAAGGCACTGGCGCCGAGCGTTAACCACTCTACCACTAGGCCAACACACACACACACGCTAGAATAATAATCTTGTATCCGAATGTGTTAAATGAACACACGAATTAGGTGATTTATAATATTATTGGACAAAGGCAATTACGTGGCTAAGGTTTATAAAGAATTATCAAATGATAAGATTTTTATTTATCTACGAGAGACAAATTTTGTATTTTCTTTTAATGTTCAATATATGAAAAGAAATATTAGTCTTGTCAAGATTATAAAGATCGAAGCTGCCCCTACCAAGTTATGTTTTGTCCCATATTATATTGGTGCATTAAGTTCACCTAAAAAGACATAAATATTTTGACCTTTATAATGTATCTTGTGCTCTTTTTAGGTGTGGAATCAATTAACTTGTTCTCATAAATTTGGGTTTGATTCATTGTATTCCTATCCCACCTATATCAATATGCATAACATTATCCTACAATAAATTGAAACAAGTTAAAAGAATCTGTACCAAAGTATCCGAGTTGGAAACTTTATATACTTTGATAACCTAATTTTAGTTAATTAGTGTTTGAAATAGTATTTAATTTCAAAAGTTCAATTAAAGAAAATGTGCCCGGTAAAATTTGACATGTATCAATGATTCGCAAGAAATAATTAAAAACTTAAATAAACCAAAAATGGGATGATAATACCATGAAACTAGAGCTAAACGTGATCATTTATGGCATTAATTATTCATATCAAATAGATATGATTAAGATATATTAATATCGGGTGTGAAGGGAAATGATGAATATGTTGAGACATATAGTGCGAAGACAGTGGAAAATGAAAAGAAATGAGGAATTATATAGAAATACATAATTTTTCAAAAGTGTGTATCATCTATATTTATTTTAGAAATCTGCTACACTTCATACTCATTTCATTATTTTAATGTATTTTAAGTCAAAAAGCTGAAGAATCTCTCCGATCAATCGGAGACAGTGTAATGATCGACATGAGACTTCAAAAATATTAGAATTATTGAAAAAACTTGAGATTCCAGTGGAAAACCTTATTTTCGATCGTGAAAAACCTCCGGTCGTGAAATTGTCGTCTCCAGTCGATCGGAGACAATTATTTTCGCAATCGGAGACAACAATTTCACGACCGGAAACAAGTTTTTCACGACTGGAAATAAAGTTTTTCATTGGAATCTCAAGTTTTTCTATAATTCTAATATTTTTGAAATCTCCGGTTGACCATTACACTGTCTCCGGTCGACCGGAGACTTCATATTCCATTTCAAACTTCAAAATGCATTGATTTTAATAAAAAAAAATATAATGATGTTGAAAATCACATCACATTTCACTCAAAAATACATTAAATTAATAAAAGATAGATATGAAATGTAGCAAATTTTAGAATTGGTTATATGATGTTTATACTTTGACAAAAATAAATATTTAAGTTTGCTCCCCAAAAGAAATACTATGAACAGAAGTTGGCAGATCCAAAATAAGAAGCATCCTAGTGGAAGCTGTACTTTTTATTTAGTGATTATGTTCAAAAATCCGATCCACTCAAAGTTTTGAGCGACATAGTTATTTATTATTGGACTTTGATCATGCATACAATAGCAAAAAAAAAAGAAAAAGAAAGAGATTTGAATCCCACATTTGCTTTATATAGATCGAAGCTATCATATGTAGTCTTTTAAATATTGTTTAAAAGACTTGGAGAAGCATCTGTGCGACTCAAGACTTAGTGAAAAAAGGGATGAGATGGAGGATTGGGAGTGGTGATAGCATAAGGGCAATGGTTGACCCATGGATTCGTATGGATTCAAATTTCTATGCCTCTAATGTGACGCATACGGATCTTGGTAACTTGAGAGTGAAGGACTTGATGATCCCGGACACTAGCAAAAGGGATGTGGAGCTTGTAGAGAAATGTGGAGTTTGTAGAGAACTTGTTCCAAGCAAGAGATGCCGAGATTATCCTTAACCAACCTATTCCTGCTGTGGTCATTGAAGATAAATTGATCTGGCATTTCTCCAAAAATGGGATCTACTCGGTCAAGTCTGCCTATCAGCTAGCATGCTCTCTCACCGTCAATGCCACGTTGGCTTCAGAAGGAAATTGGAACATTATATGGAAGCTTCAGGTTCCACCAAAAGTGAAGATATTTTTGTGGCGTGCCGCAAGAGATAACCTCCCTACAAAAACGAACCTATGGAGTAGGGGGTGAATGTTGAGGGAGAGTGTAGTGTGTGTAGAAGGGGGTGGAGACGATTTGGCACATCTTTGTGACCTGTCATTATGCAAAGGTAGGGGTGAGAATCGGGTCGGGACCGATGCCGGTCCAGTCCCGAGTCCCGAGTCCCGAAGTCCCGAAATTTTGCAATTTTTGGGTCCCGGTCCCGAAAATTTACAATTTTTAGTCCCGGTCCCGATCCCGAATTGAAATTTCCAAAATGTACCGAAGTCCGAAATAACGAAATTACCGAAAATGTCCCGAATTACCCGAAAGTCCCGAATTACCCGAAAATGTCCGAAGTCCGTCCCAAGTCCCGAATTTACGAAAATATCCGAAAGTCCCGAAATTAAAATTAGATATATTTAAAATCGGGACTTCGGGATTTCCCGAACGGGACTCGGGACTTCCCGATACCCGAAAATCAAAATTTTTCGATCCCGGTCCCGGTCCCGAACCCGTAAATTTAGGGACTCGGGGTCCCGAATCCCGTCGGGACTCGGGTCGGGACGGGAATTTCCCGAGTCCCGGTCCCAAATTCCCACCCCTATGCAAAGGAGTGTTGGAAGGAGGTGGGCCTTGATAGAATTTGGAGGATGACGGAAATGAGCTTCTCCTTGTTTAAGAATGGGCTCCTATCTATTCTGCATAAGGGAGAGAACGATATCCCGATAAAAGTAGGCATGGTTATGTGGCAGATTTGGAAAGATAGGAACGAAGCTGTTTGGAAGGAGATTTACCTTACTCCGGCAAGATCGTGCGCCAATGCGCTAGGTTACAGAGATTTGTGGCTGGCAGCATAGAAGTCCATGAATGCCGCTAAGATGTTGAAGACGGCCGATCGACGGAAAATATGTGAAGGATGGCACGACTTGGCTGACGGGTGGGCTAAGTGCAACGTGGATGCTGCTTTCTTCAGGGAGAAGAACTGCATTGGCATAGGCATATGCATTCGTGATGCGAAAGGTCAGTTCATAGCTGCAAAAACTATAGTGAAATTCGGGTTAGCTCGAGTGGAGGAGATTTTCGGGATTCAGGAAGCCCTATCATGGCTAAAAGAGCATGGCATTACCAAGTGTGTGATTGAGTGCGATAGCAAGATCGCATGCGACGCGATAAATTCCATGCAAGACAATTTTTCAGAACTCGAAGGTTTGGCTCATGTCTGTCGCGAGGGTATGTCAAATTTTGACGAATTTTACGTTAGAAACATTGGTAGGGATATTAATAAGATAGCTCATAGGTTGGCTAAGACGGCTATCGATTTTGATACACCGTATGTCTGGGATAAACCCGCATCGTCTGTGGAGGGTCTTCTCTTTTTTCCATGTTCGTGTTTATCTAATTTAGTTAATTTGCTTCAAATATATATATATATATATATATATATATATATATATATATATATATATATATATATGTTTATCACTCCTATCTAATATATATTTGGAATAACAACTGCGAGTTATCATCATTATTGAAAAGAAAATAGAAAAAAAGAGTAGTGCTACCATTGATGACTATATTCACGTTCAATGTGAGTCACCATACAAAGACACTTTTACTCAGAATTACTTTAAATGTAATAAATTGTAGAATGGCATATCTAGGTAAGTACCTAGATGTCTTTCGGACTAGTTTTTAATAGGGTTTGCCATAAAAAGAAAAATCATTAATTAGTGGTCCTTGATTTTAGCCACACTTTATTACACGTATCGATATTGCATAAACTAAATAAGGCACATTCTCATATGATCTTCTTGCAGGCCGACCTAATCTGGATTTGATCTCACTCGAATCTATTAATATTAATAAATTAATTCATAAATGATATATTTATTTAGAATAATTGATATATTTATTAAGAATTATTGTTATATTTACTTATAGTAAGTGATACATTGTTATTTATTCACGATAAGTAATACATTTATTCATAACAAATGATACAATGACATATTTATTCAGAACAAATGATACATTTATTATGAGAAAGTGATATATTTATTCACAATAAAGTGATACAATAAATCATTTATTCAGAACAAATGATACATTTATGTAGAATAAGTGATATATTTATTCACAACAAGTAATATAATGATATGTTTATAGGTCGGATCGGATAGAACAGATTTGGATAGGGTAGACCCGTGAAATGACCCGACCTTAAGTAGGGTCGACCCTACGCAAGTAATTTTGTGAACTTAATAAGCCATGTCCTTCATTTTCTGATGCCCAAAACAATATTCTGGCACGATTTTTTCAAGAGTCTAACAGTTTGTTTCCTCAAAATTTCTTGATGGTCAATATGGAAAAAAATCATTTTGTCGAATATTTTGTACACGTCTATTTTAATAAAAATAAAAAATGATATCATTATTGATATATTTTACATAATTTACCCATCTATATTGGGGCATGCAACTCGATAACCCATTAACTATAGACCTCTTTAACACGGGTTATTCATTTTTATTTTTATTTTGATGGGTGGTCCTTGTCCTAGATCAAAGAATAAGTGATTTGTTTCATGTAGGGCCATAATTGTATGAGTTTGATCGGTGAAGATGTTAGCCTAATGGAGCTTCCTACGAAAATATATAGGGGTGGTCTCCTGTGCGCGCGCGCGCACAGTGAGTCCACCCCTAATTAATCAATTAATTAATGCTAATCAATTAACTAATGTTAATTAATTAATTAATTAAATTAATTCTAATTAAAATTAATTAGTTTAATAAATTTTAATTGTAAATTAATAAATAATAATTATGAATTAATATATATTAATTTTGAATTAATAAATTCTAATTATGAATTAATAAACCATAATTTTGAATAATAAACCCTAATTTTGAATTAATAAACCCTAATTGTGAATAATAAACCCTAATTGTGAATTAATAAATCCTAATTGTGAATTGATAAACCCTATTTGAAATTAATAAACCCTAATTTTGAATTAATAAACCCTAATTGTGAATAATAAACCCTAATTTTGAATTAATAAATCCTAATTGTGAATTGATAAACCCTATTTGAAATTAATAAACCCTAATTTTTGAATTAATAAACCCTAATTGAAAATAATAAACCCTAATTTTGAATAATAAACCCTAATTGGAAATAATAAATCCTAATTTTGAATTAATAAACCCTAATTATAAATTAATAAACTCTAATTATGAATTAATAAACCTTAATTATGAATTAATAAACCATAATTATGAATTAATAAATTCTAATTTTGAATTAAAATTATAATTAATAAATTAATAAATTTAATTATAAATTAACAAAATCTAATTATTCTTACTCACCATAATTAATATATAATTATTTTAACAAAAAACAAGGGTGAGCTTCACGGTGAGGCGGAGCTCACCCAAGTTTTTGTCAAATATATATGGGTCTCGCGCCAGTTACTGCCGACCACAACACTATAACCTACTAAAATCCTTTCACTCTCAAATCACCTACAAATCAGTTGAGGTCATTTGTAACGTTATTAATTAGTGTATATCATCTCCAATGATCAACTCCATTTTATAGTGAATGATTGTTCAATTAAATAGCCTTCCTCTTCAACTCTAAATTTTGAATTAAAAATTAATATCAATCTTGAATGTTCTTTTCATATTTATATAATCTTATAATGTGTAATATCTATTTGAGTTAATGCATATTCTAAACATTAACTCATAATTAACAACATATTCCAAATCTATCTGTAATATTTTAATATTATGTCTAGTAGCTAAATTTCAAGTGTAGTAGCTTAAATTATTCGCTCGTCTAAGAGCAACAAATTCTCACCCGAACCTAAAAATAAATATTACAAGAATTCTTTTAATTATTTTTTTAAAAAAGGAGAAAATATTATGTTATATGCCAACATTTGTAATTTTTCATAATATACTCCAACATATAAAAAATTGCGGTAAAATACATAACCCATTATGTATGTTTTATTAAAAAACCTTAAGAAATTTTTTCCAATGGCTGAGAGCTAACTCAGCATGCCAATATCTATTAATTGATGGCTTGCATGGTTGTCTAGTGGCTTTCCAGTGCATTGAGTTAGCTCTCCCAGTCGTCTAAAAGGATTTAAGAGATGAGATTTATCCCCTTATATTCTCATGGAGTTGGAATATGTGGACTCTCAAAGGGAGAGCTTCTCTGTAGTGACCCGAAAAATATTTAGTGTTAATTAGAGGTTAATTAAGTATATTTAGGGGCCTAAAAGCTATTAATTTCATAAGAATGAATAAAGAGGTATAAAATGGATTATTAATTGATAGAAATTCGATTATTTCTTAATTGAAGAATATGAGATTTGAAAAATTAGAGAATACTTAGAAATGATTTTTAATATGATAAA
Source organism: Salvia rosmarinus (assembly GCA_036937905.1). Taxonomy (NCBI): domain Eukaryota; kingdom Viridiplantae; phylum Streptophyta; class Magnoliopsida; order Lamiales; family Lamiaceae; genus Salvia; species Salvia rosmarinus. Next base: position 90,692,910 of record CM072819.1, read on the forward strand.
ATATGAATTATGTGTTTATTATTGTATGTTTAAATGAAAAGTGCTATTAAATAGAAATTAAGCTATGAAATGCCTTAATTATTTTATATGGATATTTTCTTATAGAATAAAATGAATCATTGTTTAAACTATTAATTTGCTTGAATAAATTTATTTTAGCAATATTTAGTGATAAAAGAATTAATTGATGGAATTTTCGAAAATTTAGAAGTTTAATTATAAATATTTGAATTTTAACATATGAAATAATTTAAATTATGCTATATGAATCTAAATTAATTTATGAATATAAGTTGTATTAAATTTTATAATTTATTAGAGATATAATCCTATTAATTAAATTATACAAAAGAATGGAATTAGCAAAATTAGAGGTGTAATTATAAAAATCTTGAAATTAGTATTTAATTATCTTGAAATTTTAAATAAATGCACATTAAATTTAAATTCAACATCTAGAACTATAATACATGAATTATATCATCTCCAACCTCCAAACTCCCTCCATTTTCGGCACTTTCACACACTCACACATACAAATTTTATTTTTCACTTTTAAATCCTTAATTAAGTGTGGAATTAATAAAAAATCACTCCAAGCAAGGTAATTACTTTATTTAACTTAAGTTTATGTGATTTAAATTCATGAAAAACATGTTCTATACTCCTAGGGTTTTCGAAAACTTTAGGGTGTGTGATTATGGTTGATTTGTTTAAATTTTGTTATGTTTATTGATTTAATTATGATTATGGAGCTTGATTAATATATACTATGGATTTAATTTGCTCAAATGCATGAAGATTAAAAATTCAAGAATCTAACTTAAACCCTAAATTTTGGATGTGATTCATATGTTATGATTTGGTTGAATTAAGCTTGAATATGTGTTTAGGGATGATTATAAACATCATATGATCAAAGAAAATAAAAATTAAATCATGTTTGCACAATTCTTGAAATTTTCAAAAATTACATGTAAAATGAACTTGATGATTTTGATTTTATTTGATCCATTTGATATGATATTCATGCTTAGAGATATAAATAATGCCTAAAATAAATTTATAGGAATTTAATTCATGCATTAGTATTAAAACCCTAAATTTCGAAAATGAAGGGCATATATTGAACTTTGATTTCTTGATTTTATTTAATATAATTGATATGATATTTGAGATCTATGATAAAAATAATGCTTAAGTTGAATTTATAGACATGAAATGTAAAAGTTACAAAATTTAAAGTTTAGTATAAGTTATGATTTTATGTGATGAAACTAGGTTAAGATTTGAATGGATTAAGGATTAAGGCTCATTGATACTAAATGAGTATAATTATGAGAAATTTGATGCTAAATGGAAATTAGAGTGTAAAACTCTTGAAATTTTCTATATATGTAGTTGAAGAGCAATAGGCGATTAAGTTGTAAATGCATAAGTTTAAGCTTGTTTTAAGTTCTTATATGTATATTTAAGTATATAATGATGATATTGGGGAGTTTGGGATGCAATTGGATGAATTTGGATTTATTGGGCTATTCATATTATAAACGTTACTCTACCGAAATTTCGGTAGAAATTGTTCATTAATAAGATGTCATGAGAAATTAAGCAATAGGCTTATGATAAATAAGTGAGATATAATTTCTTAAAGTTTCTAAATTCAATGATAATCTTATGTTACAAGGATCAAGCAAAGGAAATCGGGAAGTAAAGGATGAGGAAACGAACCTTTTGGACTAAACGTCATCAGGTGGGTAATGTTATGCAAAATATTTTGAATAAAGTTAATGTTATGCTTTGAAATTATTGATATTCTGAAAGTATTTTCAATCACCACATTATGAATACATGGAAAATGAATGTTTTACCACATTGTGGGTATGACGGCGATTTACCTATCTACGGTAGGAAAATATATTGTACTGTGCACAGGTTATGGCTGTGAGCTTGCAAATGTAGGCCGGCCATGGTATTGGGGAGGAGGCCTACTTTCCATTACCGAATGACGTAGATAAGGTATGATCGTAGTTGAGATCCTTCAGGACCAACTCGGGTATGTGATGCCGGTATGTTCAAAATGAAATTGTGATGATATGTTAATGAAAGATCTTCATGGAATAATTATTCAAATTATTTTCTAAAGTCTTATTTGAAAGGAAATTTCTAAGTTTTGAAAGTTATGTTTACAATTACCCATCGAGTACTTTCGGTACTCATACATAAAAGTACTTTCTATTTGTTGCAGGTTGAGCACGGAAGAGATGTGGGCTTGGAACTGAGCTTAGCTGAGCTTAATTGACCTAAATAGTTGAGCCTGAATGTTGTGTCTTCATACATGACATTCGCTACTCTTCCATTGTCAACTTTTGAAAACCTTAAATTATACTTTTGAGAAACTTTGTAAATGTTGAAATCGTATATATATATATATATATATATATATATATATATATATATATATGTGTGTGTGTGGAGGTCATGCCCTCATTTTTATTATTCTTTGTTGTTGGTTATTTTACGTATGCGGTTGGCTTAATCATATTCTAAGGGTTATATAGCCGTTTGTCAAAATTTATTTATTTAAAACTATTCATTTGTCCAAAGTTTTAATGTCTTATCCAGTCACGACTTGATTAGTTAGTTGATTTCTTAATTAATTAGTCGGGTCGTGACAGAGTGGTATCAGAGCAAGGTTTTTCGCTCCGGTCCTGTGAATTTTCTTTCTTGAGCCAACCTTTTCTTGTAAACCTTGAATTATTGATAAAAGCTCAGTGTTCCAGTCCATCTCTTCAGCTCAACCAGGTAAAGAAATTGTGAATTGTGTGCATATGTGAATAGCTATATTGAAGAGAGTTGTGAATTATATTGAATCTTGTGATATAGTGTAAATAGTTGTGATTATGGTGAATTGTATGATATTATATATATGAATATAAGTGATATATGATTGTTTTAATCAGCATGTAAGTTATATTTGATTATAGGATGGCAAGGAAGAAAGTTACCGCTCGAAAGAAGGTTGATAATAGTCCGCTTGGTTTAGGCAGCATCGATAGTTTTTACTCCTTTAGAATGAGAGAGGAGCAACACCTGCCGTTCGTTCTCAACCAGTACATGATGCTGTGGAGGTAGTTTTAAAGTGTGCAGTGACTGAGTTAGATGGACTGCTCGCATTAGTTAACGCTCTACCTTATTCCTGGCGGTGATGGGCATCCGAAATGGCTCTGGATTATGTACATCCCGATATGGAGTGTAGAATTACCGGTAACCTCGATCGATTTGTAAATCTTATCAAAAATCAGTATAGAAAGATAGGAGATCCTCCAGAATTACCATATCGACCTTTTGATCAGTTTATTCTAGCAGTTCATCAAATCTTATCTGATATCCTAGACCCAAAAAGTAGAGAAATTAAACCTGAATCCCACGAGATTGTTGTTTCTAGTCCTACTTATGAATTCTGTCATGATGATGATAACTCATTTCCTCTTGGGCCTCAGTGGACTTTGGATGATTTAGATTTATTTGATCAACCATTTGCCTTGAAAACCCCTTCACCCCCTTTATCCACCCTTCCCGAAATTCCATTAACATTGTCCCCCACTGAGGTAGCTCATAAGTTTGAACAACAGCCATCTGTTGGCACTTCTTATTTGAGACCTTTAGCTGTTAGTGAAATGCCATCTCTATCTGATCCATCCCTTTTATTGATGGGAGAGTTCGCTGGTTCAGTCACTGATCATTCTCAAATCCTCAAGGAAGAAGACGAAGAAGATCCAGAAGAAGAGGATCTGGAAGAGGATCCAGAGGAAAGCAGGGAAGATTAGGCAAGATAGGTGAAGGCTGTGGATTAGTTAGGCAGTAAAGAAAAGCGGAACTACCTGCCTGTAACAATGAAACTTATCTATTTTGTAAAAGTCCTCAATGAGGTAATTTTCTTGTAAATTATAAACTGTTGTTTATCTTTGTTGTAATTAAATAAGTTGTCTCTAAATTTTTGCAATGATTGAATTCTGTTAAAACTTGAATTCTCATTTCTTTGCTTTGATATCATCTTAACTGTTGTGGAAATAATAATTTTCTTTTGTATCAGTATGCCTCCAAGAAGAAGAAACCCAAGTTTAGAAGAAAGAGACAGTGAAGCCACCCCTCAAAATTTTCCGGATCGTGAACCTTCTCCTCCAAATCGAAAAATAGCCGAACTTTTCCTTCGCGAATCCACCCAACTTCTTTCAATGGTAGTCCCACCGAGCCGAAGAGTGGGTGCGCGTTATTGAAAGGATATTTAGGTTTCGGAATGCAGTGACCGAATGCTTGTTATGTATATCTTTTCTGCTTAAGGGACCTGCGGACTATTGGTGGGAGGCAAGGCAAAAGACCCTTAAACCTGATCAATTGGCGAACTTCACGTGGAATCAATTTAAGGACGAGCTGTATGCAAAGTTTATACCTCGAAGTTATCGAAAGCAAAAAGAGATCGAGTTTATGAACTTAAAGCAGGGAAGCAAGAGTGTAGCGGAATATGATCGGGAATTCTGGACGTTATCCCGATATACACCGTATAAAGTAGAAATCGACGAGAAAATGGCAGAAATGTTTCGTTCCGGATTGCGACCCGAAATTCGGATTATTTTGGCCGCTCAACCACCCATGTCTTACGCGGAAACTATTAATCGCGCATTAGACATGGAAATGGAGATACAATCGGAGAAGACGACGACTGAATTGAAGGCAGGTGCATCACAAGGCTTTGTTCCATCGAAATCCTCCCAAATGGAACAAAGGTATAAAGGAAAGAGGAAATGAGAGACCAGAGGAGTTCCAAGCAAAAAGCCTTTTCAGAGGCAAGGACCTACCGTATCGCGACCTTTTCGACCCTCAGTACCTGGACAGACATTCTTCACTTCGAATCAGACGAGGCCGCCCATGTGTCCTCAATGTAACCACCCATATTTTGGCATATGCAGAAGCGGAAGTAATACTTGTTACACGTGTGGACAGTTCGGTCATTTTGCATCTGCTTGTCCGTATAGATTGAACGTGGCAGGGAGAGGAGAACGGTCAAAATCTGTTAGACCAGCTCAAACGGTAAAAGCTATAACCAGATTTCCGCAGCAGTCGCAACATCAACTTCCGCAACATCAACTTCCTCTGCCACAATTAATTCATAGTCCGGATACATCAATATCGCAAATGCAGCTTCAACCTTCCCAGATCCAACCTCAACATCAGAAAGCGTACGCGCTAAAACAAAAACAACCGGAGAAGAGCTCGGGAAATTTGATAGGTATGGCCCAAGTAAATGGTGTACCTATTGTAGTTTTGTTTGATACAGGAGCTTCGCACTCTTTCATTTCAACTGCATGTGTGGATAATCTTAAGCTTCACGTAGAGCAGTGAAGTAGGATTTAAAGTGGTTACTCAGATGGGTGGGCGATGTGATTGATCGATATGTCCTAACTTAGAGTTTGAGCTAGGACCCCTTCATTTAAAAGCTGAATCATTACGCCTCCTATGCATGTGGGACATAGATATCATTCTAGGCATGGATTGGTTAACTAAAAATTTCGCCACAATTCGTTGTGAACAACGGGAGATCGCGTTTCAACCACCAGGAAAAGAACCCACTCGCTTTTACAGGATTGATGAAAGGAAAAGATGGGTGCCTGTGGTTTCAGCTTTATAGGCAGATAAATTGTTAAGGTTCAAGGAAAATCATGCTTACCTCGTATGTCTGAGTAAGGAGAGCAAGAAAGACAGAAAGATTGACGATGTGCCAATCGTTCGAGAGTATTCAGACGTATTTCTAGAAAAGTTACCAGGCATACCGCCGAATCGATAATTGGATTTTGCTATCGATCTGGAACCAGGGTCAACACCGATTTCAAAAGCGCCATATCGAATGGCACCGAAGGAGCTACAAGAGTTGAAGGTCCAATTACAAGAACTTTTGGACTTGGGATTCATCCGACCAAGTGCGTCTCCATGGGGAGCACCGGTTTTATTCGTCAAAAAGAAGGATGACACCTTGAGAATGTGTATTGATTATCGAGAGCTGAACAAGGTGATCTTAAAGAACAAATACCCATTACCACGGATTGATGATTTTTCTGACCAATTAAAAGGAGCAAGGGTATTCTCGAAGATTGATCTAAGATCAGGTTACCATCAGGTGAAAATCAAACCCAAAGATATACCTAAAACCGCTTTTAGGACCCGATATGGGCACTACGAATTTGTAGTAATGCCGTTTGGGTTAACCAATGCTCCAGCCGTGTTTATGGATCTTATGAATCGTGTTTTCCATGAATATCTCGATAAATTTGTGCTAGTATTCATCGATGATATTCTGATATATTCTAGAAGTGAACCAGAACATGAAATGCACTTGCGAATGGTGTTGGAAAAATTAAGATAACAAAGATTGTATGCTAAGTTTAGCTAGTGTGATTTCTGGTTGAAAGAAGTGAATTTCCTGGGGCATATAGTTTCAGCAGAAGGGATAAAGGTTGACCCTGCAAAGGTCCAAGTGGTACAGGAATGGAAACCACCTACAACTCCAAATGAGATTCGGAGTTTTCTGGGCTTAGCTGGGTATTATAGGAGATTTATTGAAGGATTTTCTAAAATTGCTAAGCCAATGACACAACTGTTGAAGAAAGGGATGAAATTTCAATAGACCCCAGACTGCGAAGACAACTTCCAAGAACTCAAGGAAAGACTGACCAATGCTCCTATCTTGACAATACCTGACCCGGAGAAGGAATATACTATATACACCGATGCGTCTAGAAATGGGATAGGATGTGTTCTAATGCAAGAAGGGAAATTCATTGCATATGCTTCGCGACAATTAAAGATCCATGAACACAACTATCCTACACATGATTTGGAGCTTGCAGCAGTGGTTCATGCTTTAAAGATATGGAGACATTATTTATACGAATCAAGATGCGAAATTTTCACGGATCATAAAAGTCTGAAATATTTTTTCGAGTAAAAAGATTTAAATATGCGGCAACGAAGATGGCTCGAGCTGGTCAAAGATTATGATTGCGAGATCAAATATCATCCAGGAAAAGCAAATGTCGTCGCTGACGCTTTGAGCAGGAAAAGTCAAGAAAGATTAGGAACTCTTTTGACAGATCAAGAAGAATTACTAAAAGAGTTTGAAACGATGAAGCTGGAGACCGTATTGCCCCCTCAGGACATTCGAGGAATTGTAGCATCGTTAGTTGTACTTCCAGATTTGAGAGCTCGAATAATTGAAGCGCAAAGACGAGACAAACAACTCGAATCATTACGAGCAAAAATCAGGACATGAAATCTTCTAGAATATCACGAAGCCAAAGATAATGCGATTATGTTCGACAATCGAATCTGTGTGCCTAATGACGACAAGTTGAAAGACGAAATTATGAGCGAAGCTCATAATGTTCCGTATGCCGCGCATCCTGGAAGCACGAAGATGTATCAAGATCTCAAACAAAGGTTCGTGTGGACAGGAATGAAACAAGACATTGCATCCTACGTTGAACGATGTTTAGCGTGTCAACAAGTAAAAGCTTTGCATCAAAGACCGTATGGAAAGTTACAACCTTTGGAAGTACCTGAATGGAAATAGGATCACATCGCGATGGATTTCGTAACTGGATTACCCAAAACAAGACGAGGAAACACTGTTATTTGGGTAATCATTGATCGATTAACCAAGAGTGCTCATTTCATCCCAATTCCAATCACATACGGAGCAGATAAGCTAGCACAGATCTATGTACGAGAAATTGTTCGCTTACATGGAGTGCCGATGTCAATTACATCCGATCGTGATACCAAATTCACCTCGCGGTTTTGGACGACTTTTCAAAAAGAATTGGGTACTCGATTAAATTCCAGTACCGCCTTTCATCCACAGACAGATGGCCAAACCGAAAGGACAATTCAAACGTTAGAAGATATGCTCCGAACGGTAGTGCTCGATCGGGGAGATCAATGGGAACAGATTTTACCATTGATCGAATTCGCCTATAATAACAGTTACCAAGCTACGATCAACATGGCTCCCTACGAAGCGCTATATGGCAAGAAGTGCAGATCACCCCTCTATTGGGACGAAGTTGGAGAACGGAAGATCCTTGGCCCTGAAGCAATAGAAGAAATGGTCCAGATAGTACGACAGATAAAGAAAAGAATGAAAGAAGCCCAAGATAGGCAGAAATCTTACGTTGATAATCGTCGTACAAAATTGAAATTCGAGGTAGGAGATAAAGTTTTTCTCAAGGTTTCCCCAACTAAAGAAGTTCATCGCTTTGGCATAAAAGGGAAACTCAAGCCACGATTCATTGGACCTTATGAAGTATTGGAAAGAATTGGGCCAGTGGCTTATAGATTAGAGTTGCCACCTAACTTCGCTAATGTACACGATGTCTTTCACGTATCTCAGCTTAGAAAGTATGTGTATAATCCACAACACATACTTCATTATGATGAAATAGTTCCTGATGCTGATTTGATCTATGAGGAGAAACCTGAATGCATTCTGGACCGGAAGGAACAAAAGTTAAGGAATAATATTATTCCTTTAGTAAAAGTTCTGTGGAAACATCACGGTCCAGAAGAGGTGACGTGGGAACTAGAAGAACAGATAAAGGAGAAATACCCTGACTTGTTTAACAAGGTACTAAATTTCGAGGACGAATTTTTTTTAAGGAGGAGGGAATGTAGTGACCCGAAAAATCTTTAGTATTAATTAGAGGTTAATTAAGTATATTTAGGGGCCTAAAAGCTATTAATTTCATAAGAAGGAATAAAGAGGTATAAAAGGGATTATTAATTGATAGAAATTCGATTATTTCTTAATTGAAGAATATGAGATTTGAAAAATTAGAGAATACTTAGAAATGATTTTTAATATGATAAAATATGAATTATGTGTTTATTATTGTATGTTTAAATGAAAAGTGCTATTAAATATAAATTAAGCTATGAAATGCCTTAATTATTTTATATGGATATTTTCTTATAGAATAAAATGAATCATTGTTTAAACTATTAATTTGCTTGAATAAATTTATTTTAGCAATATTTAGTGATAAAAGAATTAATTGATGGAATTTTCGAAAATGTAGAAGTTTAATTACAAATATTTGAATTTTAACATATGAAATAATTGAAATTATGCTATATGAATCTAAATTAATTTATGAATATAAGTTGTATTAAATTTTATAATTTATTAGAGATATAATCCTATTAATTAAATTATACAAAAGAATGGAATTAGCAAAATTAGAGGTGTAATTATAAAAATCTTGAAATTAGTATTTAATTATCTTGAAATTTTAAATAAATGCACATTAAATTTAAATTCAACATCTAGAACTATAATACATGAATTATATCATCTCCAACCTCCAAACTCCCTCCATTTTCGGCACTTTCACACACTCACACATACAAATTTTATTTTTCACTTTTAAATCCTTAATTAAGTGTGGAATTAATAGCAAATCACTCCAAGCAATGTAATTACTTTATTTAACTTAAGTTTATGTGATTTAAATTCATGAAAAACATGTTCTATACTCCTAGGGTTTTCGAAAACTTTAGGGTGTGTGATTATGGTTGATTTGTTTAAATTTTGTTATGTTTATTGATTTAATTATGATTATGGAGCTTGATTAATATATACTATGGATTTAATTTGCTCAAATGCATGAAGATTAAAAATTCAAGAATCTAACTTAAACCCTAAATTTTGGATGTGATTCATATGTTATGATTTGGTTGAATTAAGCTTGAATATGTGTTTAGGGATGATTATAAACATCATATGATCAAAGAAAATAAAAATTAAATCATGTTTGCTCAATTCATGAAATTTTCGAAAATTACATGTAAAATGAACTTGATGATTTTGATTTTATTTGATCCATTTGATATGATATTCATGCTTAGAGATATAAATAATGCCTAAAATAAATTTATAGAATTTAATTCATGCATTAGTATTAAAACCCTAAATTTTGAAAATGAAAGACATATATTGAACTTTGATTTCTTGATTTTATTTAATATAATTGATATGATATTTGAGTTCTATGATAAAAATAATGCTTAAGTTGAATTTATAGGAATTTATAGACATGAAATGTAAAAGTTACAAAATTTAAAGTTTAGTATAAGTTATGATTTTATGTGATGAAACTAGGTTAAGATTTGAATGGATTAAGGATTAAGGATTAAGGCTCATTGATACTAAATGAGTATAATTATGAGAAATTTGATGCTAAATGGAAATTAGAGTGTAAAACTCTTGAAATTTTATATATATGTAGTTGAAGAGCAATAGGCGATTAAGTTGTAAATACATAAGTTTAAGCTTATTTTAAGTTCTTATATGTATATTTAAGTATATAGTGATGATATTGGGGAGTTTGGGATGCAATTGGATGAATTTGGATTTATTGGGCTATTCATATTATAAACGTTAGTCTGCCGAAATTTCGGTAGAAATTGTTCATTAATAAGATGTCATGAGAAATTAAGCAATAGGCTTATGATAAATAAGTGAGATATGATTTCTTAAAGTTTCTAAATTCAATGATAATCTTATGTTACAAGGATCAAGCAAAGGAAATCGGGAAGTAAAGGACGAGGAAACGAACCTTTTGGACTAAACGTCATCAGGTGGGTAATGTTATGCAAAATATTTTGAATAAAGTTAATGTTATGCTTTGAAATTATTGATATTCTGAAAGTATTTTCAATCACCACATTATGAATACATGGAAAATGAATGTTTTACCACATTGTGGGTATGACGGCGATTTACCTGTCTACGGTAGGAAAATATATTGTACTGTGCACAGGTTATGGCTGTGAGCTTGCAAATGTAGGTCGGTCATGGTATTGGGGAGGAGGCCTACTTCCCATTACCGGATGATGTAGATAGGGTATGACCGTAGTTGAGATCCTTCGGGACCAACTCGGGTATGTGATGTCGGTATGTTCAAAATGAAATTGTGGTGATATGTTAATGAAAGATCTTCATGGAATAATTATTCAAATTATTTTCTAATGTCTTATTTGAAAGGAATTTTCTAAGTTTTGAAAGTTATGTTGCCAATTATCCACTGAGTACTTTCTGGTACTCATACCCGCAAAGTAGTTTCTATTTGTTGCAGGTTGAGCACGGAAGAGATGTGGGTTTGGAACTGAGCTTAATTGACCTTAGCTTAATTGACCTTTCTTGTTGTAAATAGTTGAGCGTGAATGTTGTGTCTTCATACATGACATTCGCTACTCTTCATTGTCGACTTTTGAAAACCTATTTTATACTTTTGAGAAACTTTATAAATGTTGAAATCGTATATATATATATATATATATATATATATATATATATATATATATATATATATATATGTGTGTGTGTGTGTGTGTGTGTGTGTGTGTGGTCAGTGCCTCATTTTTGTTATTCTTGTTGTTGGTTATTTTACGTATGCAGTTGGCTTAACCATATTCTAAGGGTTATATAGCCGTTTGTCAAAAATTTATTTATTTAAAACTATTCATTTGTCCAAAGTTTTAATGTCTTATCCAGTCACGACTTGATTAGTTAGTTGATTTCTTAATTAATTAGTCGGGTCGTGACATTCTCCTTTTTGGAACAGGGTTTAGTAGACTGAGAGATTGCAAAAAAGAAATAGTTTAGGTATTTTCACTACAAGAATTTCGCTAATAGACCACGGGGAATGCCCATGGTCTATTTCAAAAATCCACGTGGTCTACAAAGGTGTAGTCTATGACGTGCGGCTATAGACCACGCGGATTCCCCCGTGGTCTATTCAGTTATAGACCACGGTGAAAACCGCGTGGTATATAAAGTTATAGACAACGGGCCACCTGGAGGTGAACCACGACATTTCCCCGTCGTCTATGACATTATAGACCACGCGGTTTCCACCGTGATTTATAACTGAATAGACAACGCGCATTTCCCCGTGGTCTATAACTGAATAATATATTTTTGTTATTTTATTATTTATTTAATATATGTTTTCATAATTTGAATGCATGTTTCTGCTAATTAAAAATAATAATCCAAAAATAGATATAAAATATTTCTCATAATATTTTATATCAAAATCAAGGTACACATTTCATAAGCATTCAAAACGTTATATCCGGGAAATTCCCAATCTACGTGTATTTTCTAACTAACTACAAGTATTTTCTAACTAGCTACTAAAATTTATCCAAAAATATCCATTCACCATCTTCAACAACAAATATTTTCTAACTAGCTACTAAAATTCATCAAAAAAAAAAATCAACTTCACCGTCTTCAAGCATTTCACCATCTTTGCTTCAACAACATCAATCATCTAACTTGATCTCATCTACATTATCAGAATAAGATGTAAAATGGTAAGAAATAAAATTTAGTACATCAAAATCATTATGTTCAACAAAAAGTATGAAACTTACCATCGTCAACCACCATAGAATCAGCGTCTAACTCGGACCACTCTATACGGACTTCATAGATTTCTTTTTTCGAGTAAAAGCTGTTAGAAAACTATTAAAACAAAATAAACATTCTATTAGTAAAAATGTAAAGAATTAGTGTTTAGAAAATTATGGATTAAAATGCCATTTTATGATTACCATAGTAGGAATTGCAATGGTGTTATCCGAACCATAACCTTCAATAATATCTCTCATGTAGCGCATGACATAGAATCCACATTGTCTTCCATCAGGTTGTTCTTGACACTATGTGAAATGCATAATTAGAGTTATGTACATTTTGAGCGATAAAAATTTCATAATTAAGTGTTATGGCGAGTGTTTCATACCTGACCATTTCCCACAAGATATTCTCTCCTCTCTTCCTATGTTCATATTGAACATTTTAGGGCCACAAAACATATATATAGTGGATTATGATACAAAACACATACAATAAGTAAAACCTCAATATAAACTAACTTACGTTTCCATGATAGACTTGTACTCCTCCACATGACCTTCATCACTTAAAGGATCCATCACATATATGGTCTCAATATGAGGATCGATCACCAAAAAAATCTAATGCCAACTAAGAAGAATATATGTAGGGCTGTGCATCGGTCGGTCGGTTCGACCGACCGACCAAAAATTCAGAAACCGAAAACCGAACCGAATTATAATTGTTCGAACCGAACCGACCGATCGGAATTATCCGACCGACCGAAAACCCAACCGAAAAAATCGGTTCGGTTCGGTCGGACCGAAAATAAGTGAACCCAACAATGAAACAAAAAATTATAACTCTTGGTTCGATTATCTGAAGGGAACTAAAGGACATTATCTTCCAAATGTTTGAATGCACCATTAACAACACCTTACCACGCTTTGAACATTTTACTACTATATAACTTAATAGAGCTCTCAAATGTAAATGATGATCATTATTCCAAAGACCACGGTTCACGAGATTTCCTTAGGTATTCTACATACGAGATTAGACGGCATATACAAATAGTTGAACTTTCTAATTCTATCGAATACATACAATCAATGGAACTCTATGTAATGCCAAAACATAGTCGAAAAAGACCATGACGGAAAGCTCAAACGAAAATCGGATTAATTTGATTATTAATCGACATAATTAAGCCCACAAAATTAAATTTCTTTACCATCAAATTCCTCTTCCTCAATTGGGAAATCCAACGGGTTTACGGATGATGCGTGATGTTCCTCGCAAAGGCCAACACTTCCTCGTACCCTCTTGCATCATCTAAAGTATCCGCATCATCATCCTTCGATGGAGGCGGCGAGGCGGCGGCGGCGGCGATCGAGTGAAATGAGAGGAGGAGGCCGTGGGAGACGACGCGCCGATCGGAGTGGCGGTGGGAGGAGGCGGGCGGGTGGGAGGGCGAGGCGGCGGGCGCGTGGGAGGAGCAGAATGAGGGGCGCGCGGGTGGGAGGGGCGGAATGGGTGTTATTAGGTTTCTTGCGGTTTTGTATTTAAGTATATTAATGTTATATAAAAATAAAAATAATATATATATATATATATAATAGTTTGGTTCGGTTCGATTCTCGATCGAACCTAAAATCGTAACCGAGAACCGAACCGACAACCGATTTCACCAAAATTTATAAACCGAACCGCTAACCGACCATTTAAAAACCGAACCAACCGACCGAACCGAATCGGTTCGGTCGGTTTTTTCGGTCCGGTTCAATGCTTGGACACCCCTAAATATATGTAATTAAGCTTCACAAAGTACAATGTATAATAGCATATTAACTACGTATATATCTATTATTTTCACATACCCGACATTGCATGGCATCAAAACAAGTTGCTTAGCTGGTGTACCAATCAACCTTTTACCTATGATACTGTCACATTAAAAAGTTTTATATTTGCAAAATAGGAAAGTGAGACTAACAAAGATGGTCAAACATCAAACATGGTTGAATTATGCGCTCAGGAAACTATAGACCAATAACTCCTACATTTTGCATTTCACCTCCGAAGTCAAACCGTATAAATCAAAACAGCTAAACTATTTTAACCAAAAAACACGAAAAATATTCATAAAAAAACAGTAAGGAATGAAAACGAATCATCCGGTACTTGGATTTGTAATATAAGCAATTACCAATCACTCACCAAATACTCAACAAACAAAATAAAAATATTAAAAAACATGAAAGAACTTCTTAACACCCACCAAAACTGAACCAGTAAGCAGTTTTGAAAGTGAAAATTTCAATCTTTACCCCCCTCCAAAACAGAAGATTATACATTTGTACAAACTCAAATCACACAACGCCAAACACCTATTTACACTCTAAAGTCATCAAACAAAAACCATACGCGCATATTATCAGCAATAAAATAAGCAAATCATTACAAACTTTGCTAAATCTAGATGAGCTATTTTCACAACTAAAAAACTAAAAGAAGAAAAAATGAATCATTCAAAGCACTAGGCTCAGATTTCACGCAAAGAATTAAACGAAGGAGATACGAAGAGGGTAAGCAAATTGGCGCAGCTGATATGTTAGGATGGAGTCTTACAGCGGCAGGGACGAGCGCGGCGGATAACGAAGAGCTCCTCCTAGCTCTGTGCTTTAACAAAGTCTATTGAGAAATGAGCGCTTCTCTATATATACAGAGCGATTAAACCCTAGATTAATTTGGGCCAAATTCTCCAAATTAATTAAGTGTGAGTAAAAAAAATTAGCTAAGGCATGAAGATGGGCTAAAAAACAACATGGCTAAATGGCGAAAGACCACGCGGCCTGAGCCCGTGGTATTTAGTCGACGTGGATGTTAGACGATGCGGAAAAAGCCGTGATTAATAAAGTTGTCGCTAATAGACCACGCGGTAAGGCACCGTGGTCTATCATATGAAAAAAGCTAATAGACCACACGGTTCTTCAGCCCGTGGTCTATCACCGTTTAAAATATGGTTATAGACCACGCGTTTCACCACCCACGTTGTCTATGTCATAATAGACCACTTTAGTACTAATGTGCGTGGTCTATGACGTGTGGTCTATGAGCAAAATTCTTGTAGTGTTTATAGTAAATTTCTTATACATTGTGATATATTTAAGATAAAGTAATCAATTATTAAGATATTAAATGATATTTTCGTTGAAAAATTAATAGCGTAATTCTAGTGCAACAGAAGGAGTTGCTTCAAGATGAAATTTGTTCAAACTTTTGTTGGATTTGTATATTGAAAACATAACAGTTGACCTTATATGCAATATTTTCTGTTACCACTATTATAATCTCTTATCTAAATTGCTTACTTGATTACATAATTGCTCCATTATCTCAAATAAAAGTTAGATCATGCAGTGTATAGAAGATCACAGAAGTCTGTATGATTGGTTAAGCTAATTGAGATATAAAAAGGATCACAACTGAGACAACTTGAAGACGAGTTGTCGGTATAGGCTGCAGTATAGATAATAAGTAACTTGACTTGATTGCTTATATATGTCGATACGTCTTGACATATTGATGGATCAATTAAAGTGAGATGTGTTCTTTTATCTGACCGTCGTGAAGAACCTAGATCTCGGTGACTTTACGTTGATCCAAACTTCGATAAGGTTTTAGGTGAGTATGAGTTACTGACCAGCACTTTGACTTATTATGGGCGAAGGTTACATGAGATAACCCAAGATTCTCCGTATTTTGGGTGGTGGCAGTGCTTGTATGTCATGTTAGTTACTTATATCGGGTCACCGTATCTGTTTAGGATGATGATGTCCTCTTAAGGAGCTCAAAATATTTATTGTACTAAACCCTACAGG
The DNA here is from genome assembly GCA_036937905.1 of Salvia rosmarinus. Taxonomy (NCBI): domain Eukaryota; kingdom Viridiplantae; phylum Streptophyta; class Magnoliopsida; order Lamiales; family Lamiaceae; genus Salvia; species Salvia rosmarinus. The sequence goes on from CM072819.1 coordinate 90,709,254, forward strand.
TTGAGTTAGCTCAAGTACAATAATAAGATTGAGTGGTACTACTTAAGGAATTAAAGAGATTAATTATTTTAAGCAGTCGGAGTTCTATAAATAATTAATGGACATGCGATATCTTAACTACGGTGATTCGTAAGTCTAAGTACAAACCCGACTCAACTTCGGTAATAAATGGATAAGTCAATATTTATTCTCTAGTGGAATGAATAAATGTTTATGAATTAATTTATGTTCTAGGTTGAACATAAATAATTAATACATTTTAGGTCCATATTTATTCCTTGTATTTGATCACTGGACTGGCCCATCAAGGCCTATTACTGCAGCAAAATCATCCCCCCTATAAGAGCCTCACTGAGATTATGTTCTAATTTATGTATTATTTTAATACATATCCTATATATCTAGATAGATATTATCTGATAGTATTAGATATCAAGAGATAATTATTCTAGATAAGAATTATCTTTAAGGATTGAAGATAATTATTGTTTTTATTAGATATGCAAGAGTCATAGCTAAATAGGATTCTAGGGTATACATTATAAATACAAGGTAGGAGAAAATCAAATTATCATATTCCCTATTGTGATTTTTGAAAATCACAAGAAACATATAATAGGAGAAATTTTATAGTATTCTTCATAGATTGCTCTCACTCAATATTGAAGAATAGGCATCCGGGTAGGGGTGTTAAATGGTTCGGTTTCGATTAACCGAACCGAATTTCTTTAAAAAAATGGAACTGAAACCTAACCGTTTTCAATTTTTGGTTAACCGAAAATCGATCGGTTCCGACGGTTCGATTTTTATTTAATCAAAAAACCAAATTAAAATTAATTAATAATAAAAATAAATAAAATAATAATTAAGATAAATAAATAATAATTTAAAAACTGAAACTTATTAAAAATAAATAAAATATTTAACAAATAATTAAAATAATTAATAAAGTAATAACTCAAAATTGATTTTCAGAATTTTTAATCAATTAATTAATAAGTAAAATAATAATTAAAAATAATAAACGATTTTCAGTTCCGAACCATTCGGTTATCGGTTAACCAATAATTGATTTTTTTCAATTTTGGAACCGAAATCGAACCGATAACCGAATTGTCGGTTTTTGGTTAACCGAATTTGTTGGTTTCGGTTCGATTCTGGTTCCAACCGCAAACCAAAAATCGTTTGGACACTCCTACACCCGGGAAACAGTCTAGAAGATCAAGGCTGAAGTCCGTAATTGATCTACTGTGCCAAAAATTCGCAGGTAAAAACGACAAAACACTTATGTTTTGTAATTAGTTATATAAGAGCATGCTAGAAACATAATCAATATATGGTGGATCAAACATCCAAAATATATCATCGGGAGCATGGGTAAACTAATATTTTCCTTCAACTCTATCATCTCCCTGCAAGGCTAATAATAGTCAAACCAGACTCATGACTTCTTATTAGAGTCTTACAATCCAAAATTGACATAGGCATAGGACAAAATTTTCATTAACTTCAAAGTATAATAGCTGATGGTTTATTGAGGGTTGTATTGGTGTATGAGAGAATGAGGAGAGGGAATACACCAATTACAGAAATCGAAACTTTTTTTTAAAACAAGATTGGACGTTCTACTGGTCAGTAGATGACAGTTCAATACGAATGTTAGTGTTGTTGATCAATTCAGTTTGGGGAAGTCTTGCACTAAGTGAATCAATTAGCAATCCTACCGACTTCTGAAGCAGCTGATTAGTTTGACTGATAACTAATGTGATTACGGAATTATGGTGGTTAAGTTATGCCTTTACTGGAAACTAATACCGATAAAATACTTAGTATAGTATTGGCTTAGTCAATTTCAGTTTTCTCTTCAGTATCAAAGTAATACTGATGGAGGATTTTAACCATTATGTCATGCTGAGTATATAGGGCCGGCAAAATGAGCGGACCAAAAGCTCGCCTGTGCCCCGGTTTGGGCGGTTTGGGCTTCAAATTAAAGGCTGAAAAACCGGCCTAAAAGCCACCCAAAAACCTCGACCCACTGACTTTGGACCAAAAAGCTCGGGTTTTGGGCTAAAAAGCCCACCGATTTTTATTAAATATATATGTTTATAATATTATTTAATATACATATCTATATTTTTTAATAATTTTAATTATATTTTATATAATTATTTATTTTTATAGTAACAACTTTCTTACTAATTCACATCTTTGGTCGAAAAATAAATTGGAAAAATAATAACCTCATAAATCATTCAAAAATAATTCCTAAGAGAAATGATCTCCAAAATATATATATTGATGATTAATGATCTTATAGTATGTAAAATCTATTTTGAATCATTGATCTTAAATATATCTGATGTAATTAATTTATTTTATTCTATTATTTTATGAGTATAAGTCGGATTGACGTTTAATAATATCATTTATCTTTGATTTGTAATTACTAATTTTTTCTCCTTAAATTAAAGAATTAAAATCATATTGCATTACAATATTATCGCATGAATACATAAATAGGTCAAGATATACAAGACGCATTATCATAAGAATAAGTAAGCTCAAAATATTCTCATCACTGATTCTTTATTTAAGTTAAGAAGTTATGAGATCTTAATTAAATAATTATTTTTTTAATTTACAATATTAATTTTATATATTAAAAAAATTAAAAAATTATCTAAAAAAGCCGCCCACCGAATGCCCGCCCGAGGTTGGTTTGGGCTTCATTTTTTTAGGCCCAAAAAATTTCATCCCCGCTCGAAAATTTAAAAGCTCTGATGAGCAGGGATTCGGGCCGGCCCGGCCATTACTTGCCACCCTCTATGAGTATACGGAGGGATGTTCAATTAAATAAAATGTAAAATAAAGTCCTGAAAGTAAATAACACACTTAGTACACAAGTAAATAAAGTATGCTGAGACAGATCAACTCCTACATCCACGGACTGGTAACACAGTCAATCCACTACTTGAGATTTGGTCTTATTTACGGGTACAAGATTAAACCTAAGTACAAAAGTTCACCTTATCTGTACCCTATCTAACTTATCGTGTCTTCATATGCTTACTAGTGCTAGAAAACCTCTTTACTGCTTACGGGTGTACTCAACCTAACCTTCTTGCTTACAAATGCAAGAAAAACCAAACCTTCAATGACTAACACTTTCATGCTTACTTACCCAACTTCCACTTCAACTTTTGAGAGAGTTTGGTAGAGGGGTTTCCAACTTGTAGTTGTTATAGGCAACAACGCAAGATTTTCTAGGCTTAAGATATTACAAGTTAACGGCATAGATGTTATGTAATATTCCAAAGAAACGAATATACGATTACGGTATTCTAAACCCGTAATTAGGGTTTTGCTGTATATTATCTTTTTACGACGTCGAATCTTGTGATTTCGATACGATATCGTTATAACGAATTCCTTTTCATAATTCACTAAGGATTGTGAATTAAAGGAAAGATATATTACGAAATGATTCGTCAATATGTTTTAACGTCAAACGCGTATCGAACGTCAGCTTTTCATGAAATTTTCTGAGCAGTGAAGCTTGGAATTAATTTCCATCTTAATTCCTTTATTAAATGGAATATATTTATTTAGTAAGTATGAACTTACTGCGACCATTTTGAGATGAGTCGATTTTGAACGTTTTGAGACGTTTTGAACGTTAACGTCTAGAGACGATTTGAAAAATGAGTTTTATGCTCGGGAAATTTTAATAATTAATTTCCTATTATTATTTTATATAATTACAGTATTAATGGTTATTAAAATCAATATTTGAGATATTAAAACTCGATATTCTCTAATTTTAATTTCGAAAACCCTAAACTTATAAATAAGGGTTTTATCACATGAAATGATACCATTAAATTATCCTATGGTATCTAAACTTTATAATATGATATATATGAATATTATTAAGCATTAAATCAGAATTTTAACCATAAAAATCGAAGGTTTCAGTTTTTATAAAAATTGAAACCCTATTTGCGAAATTAGGGTTTTTATTTCACAAAATGTGTAATAACTTTATCCTATGCTATTATTTAATATCTAAATCATATATTATGATATATATGGGTATATTTGGGACGAAAATTACATGAGTATCAATAATAGGTGTAATTTATATTTTTAATCCTATTTTTCCAATTTTGGATCGGTAATTTCGAATTTATGCATAAGTGATGATTTAATTATTTTATTGGCATGTATTATATATCTATGACCTATTATATGATTAATACAATGTATTAAGAGTATTTTAAAAATAAAATCAGCCTAAACCCCTGTTGGTTTGTATACTTGAAAGCGCTTTGGTTGAGCTTGTATACATGTTTCTATTACCACTATTACAATCTCCTATCGATTTGAATACTTGATTGCATATATCTCGTGTCCCTTATCTCATATATAAGTTAGATCATACGATGTGTAGAAGATCACGAAGTCCGTATGATTGGTCAAGCTTAATGAGATATAAAAGTTTCACAACCGAGGCGACTTAAGGGCGAGTTGTCGGTTTGGCCGCAGTATAGATAAAAGTGACTTGACTTAGTTGCTTGTCTATGCCGGCACGTCTCGACGTATTGAAGGATCACGGTGAGATGAGTTCTTCTTTCGACCGTCGTGAAGAACCAAGATCTCGGTGACTTACGATGATCTAAACCTCGATAAGGTATTAGGTGAGTATGAGTTACCGACCATCACTTTGACTTGTTATGAGTGAGGGTTATATGTTCTAACCAAGATTCTCCGCATCTTGGGTGGTGGCGATCTTGTATGTCACGCTAGTTATCTCAGATCAGTCACCGTATCCGTTTAGGATGATGACGTCCCTTAAGGAGCTCAAAGGTTTATTGTACTAAACCCCGCAGTTGAGTTAGCTCAAGTACAATAATAAGGTTGAGTGGTACTACTTAAGAAATAAGGATATTAATCGTTTAAGCGGTGATTGCTAGAAATGATTAATGGACGTTCGATATCTTAAATACGGGATTCAGTAATGTCTAAGTGCAAGCCCGACTCAACTTCGGTAATAAAGGGTAAGTCAACATTCTTTCTCTAGTGGCATGATCGAATGTTTATAAATTAATTTATGTTCTGGTGAACATAAGATAATTAATTTATTTGAGGCCCATCTTTATTCCTTGCATTTGATCCCCTGGTGGCCCATCCAGTTCCGTAGTACCTTTGGAAATCGGCCCCTATAGCTCTCAAAGGCAAGATTTTATCCTCTTTATCCCACAAGGATATTATTATATTTATGGTATATGCATAGATCCTTTCCATATAAGATTATGGAAATAATCCCGAGTATGGAAATAATCCAAGAGTATGGAAATAATCCTAAGATTATGGTAATATTCCATATAGGATTATGGTATTATTCCATATAGGATTATGGTAACATTCCATATAGGATTAAGGTAGTGCATTATAAATATAAGGTATGAGATAAAGTCTAGATGAATACTCACAAATTGCAACCTAATCTTGACCATCTCATAAGTGTGAGAGAGAATATTTTCGTGAGTTTTTGTGAGAGCTTGGGTGATTTTCCGTGTATTCTCCATAGCTCGTCCTCACCGACGTTGGAGTTTGGGTATCCGGGATCTGATCCGTAAGGTCAAAGCACCCAGTCTCGACCGTTCAATCCGTTCATCCCGCTCGATCCACCTCGGCGGATCCAAAGGTAAACACGAAAACCCCAACGTGTTGCTTTTAATTATATAGACGCATGCTAGGATTATAATCAATGTATGGTGAATTAAACACCCAAGATGGATCCTCGGGCGAGGGTTAACATACGTTTTCCTACACTTGGTATCGAGCACGGATCGAGAATCTTGGCTCGTTGGATTAATTCACGTTTGATTATTACGTGCGTTTTATAATTGTGGTTTTGTCGCTTCATCGTGGCTCGTTTGTTGTTGTTGTTGGTTTTGTTTTACACCACGAGAAAATCCGTGGTTAGATTAGATTTTATTATGTAAATCTTATCCGTAAAAGAAGAACGAGCGAACGAGCGAAGAACGAAACGACGGGAAGAACGAGTTCTCACCGTCTCGGGTGGTTTCATGGCGAGTCTCGCGATCGCTAAAGCGATCGCGAGGGGCTGCGGCGACGGGCGCGTTCGCGCGGGATCCTGGCGCTTAGCGGCGAACTTCGCGATCGCGAGGATTACCCGCGGCGCAGCGGGCGTCGAAGCTAGCGGGCGGCGGGGCGCGCGTTGCGCGAAACCCGGCGCATGCGGCGGACTCGCGATCGCGAGGTTTGGCCGGCGGGCGGCGATGTCTCGGCGGGCGCTCGGCGCTGGGGCGTGGCGTGCATGCGCAGCTCGACGGGTCGCGGTCGCGTGGCGACCGCGGGCGGCTGGCGAGGCCGCTGGCGGGCGGCGCGGCGGTCGGCCGCGATCGGCTTAGCCTAGCGCGCCCAACACTCTTATGGGCCGACCACGGCGCACCCGTTTTCGATTCGGCCCGTGCCCGTGCGCGAGGCCCAGTGTTGAATCGGTCCGTGCCCGCACGCGAGGCCCAATTGTTGAATCCGTCCGCGCTCGCACGCGAGGCCCGTGTTCGAGTTTAAATCTCGTACTTTGTAAATCTATGTAATAGATTAGATTTAGTTGTGCGGGTTTCACGATTGGGCGCGATGAGCGTTTTATTTTATTTTTATCGTTCATTTGCATGTCGTGGATGTTTAAATTATGCAAGAGCATGCTATGTATGTTTATATTACGTTGACAAACCTTTAAGTGTTTCACGTAATTAGATGCGCATAGTAAGCATGCTAGGTTTATCGCGTTTATCAAGCATATTTTAGAATTACGCGAGCATGTTTTACATGTTGAGTTCTATAGAAAAGCATGCTAGGATTACGTGATGCATGGACAAACCTTTTGAATAAAAAGACTAAGCAAGCAACCCGACAAATTAATTTTCAAATTAAAATGTCAAGACCTCCACTTTTGATCTCTAAACAAAGTGAGGCGACCGTGAGTAAACGCCCACACGCGCGTGGCTTGCTTGCACTTTGCTTATCATAAGTTTGTTAGATGAGATTTCTAAATAAAACATTTTAAATCTATTGAGAAGTGGGAGTTTCATGTAAACGATCACACGCGTGGGCTTGCATGTGCGATTTTCATAAGTTCTCTAGAGATAGATATAAAATGAGATAACAAAAGAATTTGAATTGGGCGGTATGGTCCGAGTGAGTATACCAATTCTAAGAATTCATCTTCTCGTTAAAATTGTGGTCATTGCTAGACATCACCTCAAGTACAACTTCCGAAGTCCCTTCTTGTGATAGTGATGTGGTCTAGTAAGGTCCAATCATTAATTTCATTTGTCATAAGGATAAGTTGACATGGATTGAAATTAAGCGACTAAAAGGTATATTTTAGTGCAGTCGGGGTTCATGTGTAAACGTCCACACGCGTGGCTTGCATGTGGGATTCCTTGGGCGATTGGAGGTTTCAATTAATATTGTTTTATCAAAGGTTACAATATTATTATTACGAATTATTTGGCGATCGTATGCTTATGTGTTTTACATTATCGTTTCGAGATATGTCTCTTACGCGATTATCAATATGCTCGCACAAAATCCGTTATCCGGTCCAAATTTTATCGAGTGGAAGCGAAACATGGAATATGTTCTTATCGCCAAGAACACATGTTTGTTCTCACTACTCCTAAACCCGATGCCCTTCTCGACGATCGACTAATGAGCACGAGAGTCAAGGACTTTGGAATAAGTCAAACAATATGGCTAAATGCTATATGATGACTACGATGTCCAAAGGCTTGCAGTACCGACATCGATCGATGGCGACGCTGATCGATATTTGGTCAAGTCTCGAGAGTAAGTTTGGGCGGTCGGATCGGACGATCCGCTTCCACACAATGAGAGAGATCTTGGCGTGTAAGATGGAAGAAGGAAGTTCGGTCCATGAACATGTCTCCCATGACTCATCTCATGGATAGTCTTGATCGGTTGGGAGGAGGTATTGACGAAGGCCAAGGTCGATATCATCCTCAATACACCGCCCAAGTCTTTTGAGAACTTTCGTGAATGCGATCATGAGCAAGACCGAGTTTACACTTAGTCGGTTGTTTAATGATCTCGTTGCTGCGGAAGGAGTTATGGGAAAAGGAGCACATGCTCTTGCTAGCACATCTAAGGGCCCAAAATTTTCGTTGCAAAATGGAAATAGAAAAGGGGTGCCAAAGGTGGTAAAGGCGAGGAAATAGTGGGAGTAATGGGAGCGAGAACATGGTTGCCACCGGAGGCTTGAAGAAGCCAAAGGAGAAGGGCAAGTGCTTCAAGTGCGGCAAGGCAGGGCATTGGAAGGCCAGTGCCCTATGCTCGAGGCTCAAGGTATGCCATTTGCTTTAGTAACGAAACATGTTTAGCGACTTGTTCTACCCATTCTTGGGTAGTAGATCTGGTATGAATCGATCATGTTTGTTACACCTGCGAGGTTCCCGCGGACAAGGGAGTCGTTTGATGGCGAGATAACGATCTCCATGGGCAACGCGCGAAAGTCAAGTCGCAGCGGTTGGAGATGTTTCTTTATGTTTTGGGACAACAGTTTTAGTTTTGAAAGGCGTTTTGTATGTGCGGATTTTCGGTGAACCTTGTTTCTGTTTGAAATTATTTACATGGATATTACATTATTTTTGATAGTGGTGTTTCTATCATAAGAAATGACGAAGTTATACGTGTTGGCACTTTATATAATTCGCTTTATACTATTTACGCAAAACATAATACCTATAACTATGTTGCATCTTCATCAAACCCAAAAGAGAAAGTTTTCTTCAGAAGATGACTCTACTTTTCTCTCGGCATCTTAGATTAGGTCACATCAATCTAAATAGGATCCAAAGCGGCTAAGAATGGGCGTTGGGTGATCTCACGGTTACTCAGTTCTCGATCTGCGAATCTGTATAGAAGGTAAGATGTCGACCGGACCCTTCAAAGAAGGGTTATAGAGCCAAAGAAATGTTGGAGTTAGTCCATTCGACTGTGTGGACCTATGTCCACACAAGCTCGTGGAGAATGCAGTATTTTGTCACTTTCATCGACGATTACTCAAGAATGCGGATACATATACCGCTTCACCGCAAGTCAGAATGCTTTGAGAAATTCAAAGAGTTTAAGGCGGAGTGGAGGCGAAGCTAGGTAAGAGTATCAAGTCATCATGGTCTCGATCGCGATGGCGAATACCTCGATAACGAGTTTATGGACTATCTAGTGAAATGTGGGATTACATCCCAACAAGATTTCACCAAGACACCACAAAGAAATGGTGTGTCGAGGCGAAGAAATAGGACTCTTTTGGAAATGGTTAGATCGATGATGAGTTATCTTGCATTACTTATTTCGTTACGGGATATGCCTTAGAGGCGGCATACTTGCTAAATCTAGTACCGTCCAAGTCGGTCGAAAAGACCCTTCGAGTTGTGGTTTGGGCGCAAGCCCGTTTAAGCCACATAAGGATATGGGCGATCCGGCACGTGTCTTTGAACAAGAAGGCGACAAGTTGGAGGCTAGATCGTACGCAAGGTCGTTTATTGGCTATCCTAGAGGAACGAAAGGTGGTTTATTCTATAGTCCCAAGGATCGGAAGGTCATTATTAGCACTAATGCTCGATTCTTAGAAGAGGACTACATGAAAATCATAAGTCCAAAGTTGAAATCATTCTTCAAGAATTAGAAGATGATCGTATTCCACCACCGATTAGGCGAAGGTGCGAGATGTCGAGTCTAGTGGGAGGATCGACACCGATACTTCAAGAAATTGAAGTGGGTCGAGTTCCACCGGAGATACCGACCGTCATGAGTGGTACCTACCACAGACAAGTTGTGCAAGTTAGAGAACCACAAGTATCTGCACCCACCGTTGCCATTGTGCTGTAGAACCTCGTCGGAGTGGGAGGTTGTTCGTCGACCCGAGCGATTTATGTTCGTGGGTGAATCTTGGTTTGGTCCCAACAGAAACATGCAATAATCGACCCATGGACATACAAGGAGGCGATCTGAGATATTGATGCAAGATCGTGGCACACCGCTATGGACTTAGAAATGGAGTCCATAACGCTATGGATGTATATGAAAGACACTCTACCGGATGGCAAGGAAGCCATAGGTAGTAAGTGGATATCTGAGAGGAAGAGATTCGATGGAGGGTTTCGCTTTTAAAGCCGAGCTTGTGGCGAAAGGGTACACTCGCAGTTGAGGGCATCGATTTCGATGAGACCTTTTCGCCGTAGCAATGCTCAAGTCCATCGTAATTCTTCTAGCCATAGCGACCCACTTGAACCTAGAGGTTTGGCAAATGGATGTTAAAACCGCTTTTCTAACGGTTACCTTGAGGAAGGTAGAGACATCTATATGCAACAACACGAAGGTTATGTGGTAAAGGGTGAAGAGCATCTAGTATGGAAGCTTAAGAGTCCATTTATGGACTTAAGCAGCCTCCCGATCATGGAACTTACGCTTTGTGAGGTGGTAAAGTCCTATGGATTTACCCATTGCTAGCGAGAGTTGTGTGTATCGGTTAGATGTCAACAGTGATGTGGTATTTCTTGCACTTTATGTAGATGACATCCTTCTAGTTGGCAACAACGTGAAGTCGTTATCGAGCGTAAAGAGTTGGCTATCCGATCGGTTTCAAATGAAAGACTTAGGAGATGCACGTACATTCTTGGGATCAAGGTTTACCGAGATCGCAAGAAGAAAATGTTGAGCTTATCTCGGGCGTCTTACATTGATATCGTGATTACTGCTTTAGTATGCGAGACCGCCAAGAAAGGATTGCTACCTTCGCACATGGCGTTCCTTTATCAAAACGCAGATCACCTATGACCGCAGCGAGATAGAGAAATGAGACAAGTTCCTTACGCCCGCCGTAGGAAGTCTCATGTACGCAATGCTATGCACGAGGCCCGATATACGCTATCACGGTAGCATAGTAGCTAGATATCGCCTAACCCCGACAAGCTCATTGGATCGATAAAAGCATATACTCAAGTGCCGAAAAGGACTCGAGATTATAGGCTGGTTTACCATGCGAGATAGTCTAATGCCTTTGGGTTATCTGCACTGGGTTTCCAAGTCGACCGTGATGAGAAAAAGTCAACCTCGGGCTATGTGTTTACCTTGGGAGGTGGAGCCGTATCAAGGAGTGCAAAGCAATGATGCATTGCGGACTCTACCATGGAAGCCGAATATGTAGCCGCCTTGGAGGCTTCTAAGGAGGTCAGATGGTTCAAGAACTACCTCATGGATCTAGGTGTGGTACCGGTTTGCCCAAGAGTATCATAGTTTCTTCGTGATAACTCGGTGCGATGGCAAACTCGAAGGAACCACGGACCCACAAGCGACTAAACACATAGAGAAAAGTACCATGTCATACGAGAAATCGTTAGGCGAGGTGACGTGCTGATTGAAAAGATTGATACGACGAAAAATCTAGCGGATCCATTCACGAAGAGCACGCCGCAAAAGTCTACGATGGACACGTTAGAGGACTTGGATTGCGCTTGATGGCACCCACTTAGAAAGGAAACTTTTGTATAAGTGGGAGAAGCAAAGTGATGGTTGTTTGTAATAGCTAGTAGAAAGACACATTGTATACTAAAAGTTTGCTTTAGTATAAGTGGGAGATTGTTGGATTTGTATCTTGAAAGCGCTTTGGTTGAGCTTGTATACAATGTTTCTGTTACCACTATTACAATCTCCTATCCGATTGAATACTTGATTGCATATATCGTGTCCCTTATCTCATATATAAGTTAGATCATACGATGTGTGAAGATCACGAAGTCCATATGATTGGTCAAGCTTAATGAGATATAAAAGTTTCACAACCGAGACGACTTAAGACGAGTTGTCGGTTTAGTCGCAGATAGATAAGAAGTGACTTGACTTAGTTGCTTGTCTATCTTTGACGCGTCTCGACGTATTGAAGGATCACGATGAGATGAGTTCTTCTTTACGACCGTCGTGAAGAACCAAGATCTCGGTGACTTACGATGATCTAAACCTCGATAAGGTATTAGGTGAGTATGAGTTCTTGACCATCACTTTGACTTGTTATGAGTGAGGGTTATATGTTCTAACCCAAGATTCTCCGTCTTGGGTGGTGGCGATCTTGATGTCACGCTAGTTATCTCAGACGAGTCACCGATCCGTTTAGGATGATGACGCCCCTAAGGAGCTCAAAGGTTTATTGTACTAAACCCCGCAGTTGAGTTAGCTCAAGTACAATAATAAGGTTGAGTGGTACTACTTAAGGAAATAAGGATATTAATCGTTTAAGCGATGATTGCTAGAAATGATTAATGGACGTTCGATATCTTAAATACGGGATTCGTAATGTCTAAGTGCAAGCCCGACTCAACTTCGTAATAAAGGGTAAGTCAACATTCTTTCTCTAGTGGCATGATCGAATGTTTATAAATTAATTTATGTTCAACAACATAAGATAATTAATTTATTTGAGGCCCATCTTTATTCCTTGCATTTGATCCACAAGGTCGGCCCATCCAAAGTTCGTAACATCGTGGAAATCGGCGCCTATAGCTCTCAAAGGCAAGATTTTATCCTCTTTATCCCACAAGGATATTATTATATTTATGGTATATGCATAGATCCTTTCCATATAAGATTATGGAAATAATCACGAGAGTATGGAAATAATCCAAGAGTATGGAAATAATCCTAAGATTATGGTAATATTCCATATAGGATTATGGTATTATTCCATATAGATTATGGTAACATTCCATATAGGATTAAGGTAGGCATTATAAATATAAGGTATGAGATAAAGTCTAGATGAATACTCACAAATTGCAACCTAATCTTCGCCATCTCATAAGTGTGAGAGAAATATTTTCGTGAGTTTTGTGAGAGCTTGGGTGATTTTCCTGTATTCTCCATAGCTCGTCCTCACCGACGCTGGAGTTTGGGTATCCCGGATACGATCCGTAAGGTCAAAGCACGAGTCTCGACCGCTCAATCCGCTCATCCCGCTCGATCCACCTCGACGGATCCAAAGGTAAACACGAGAAACCCCAACGTGTTGCTTTTAATTATATAGACGCATGCTAGGATTATAATCAATGTATGGTGAATTAAACACCCAAGATGGATCCTCGGGTGGGGTTAACATACGCTTCCCTACAACCCCCCCATGCGCCGATTATGCTTCATCTCTTCCCATGCACAATGATTTCCACTTTTGAAATTGCCCAATACATGAATAGCTCCTTTAACACACTTCAATCATCACCTAAACAACTACCAAGGGCTGCAGATTTTGCCCTTTTCCTTGCCCAAAATCGAGAGTGAGAGAGGTATAGGGAGAGGCTTTTCATTTTACTCATTATCTTTCACTCCAACTTTCAAACTCACAAAATACACTCTCCATTCTCTCAAAATTCTGCCCAAAATCGAGAGCTCTTCCATTTTCAGATTTTTCTTCTCCTTCTCCACTTCACAACCTTGATACATACTTTGTTCTTGGATACTAGACCATTCTCAAGGTAATACTAAGACCATAGCACCGATTATTCTATTACTCAAGAAAAATCGAAAACAGTTTATATATATGTGTATATGTTTCAAGGTTGTATATACATGAATATGTATGTTTTAAATGTTTTATGGATGAATATGTGTTCTTAAGGTTTTATGTACAAAATGTGAGAAAATGTGTTTAGATGAACATAGGTTGTTATATATGAAATGTATGGATATATCTAGCCTATGCATGATTTTCGAACCATAGTAGGTGTTTGAAATAATTTTGAAAGTATACAAAATATGTATAATGACCGAGCATGTTCTAAGTATTTTAGTGATGTATTATTGCTCTATTATATGATTTAAGACTATGGTATTAATTTAGAAATTTTAGAAAACCCTAGCTTTTATTCTTACAAAACCGTGAGCTTATGTATGATGTACATTGATGTATGATTTTATTTCAAGCATACAATAGCATATTATTGCTTTAGAACCTTGATTATATGTTCTATGATTTAATTAGAATTTTGAAAACCATATACTTGATTTCTAAAAATTACCGTGAGCATTTAAATTTCATAGGTTGGTGTATGATTTTATTTTGAACATGCAATGGTGTATTAGTGCTTTAGTATATTGTTTATGTATTGTGTAAAATTATTAGAATTTTTGGAAATCAAATACTAAATTAAATCAAATAAACCGTGAGTGATATGCTCTTGAAGGTGATGATTTAATTAGTTTTGATAAATATTATGATGTTATATTACTATACTATAGTGTATAAACATAGTATATAATTATTGGAATTTTTGAAAATCAAACAACACCTTGAATCGAAAAAGCCGAGAGCATTACAAGCTCATATGGTGACGATTTAAATTGGTTGGGTTGATATTATGATGTTACAATGTTATAATATAATGTTTAATCATGTTGGAATTTATTTGGAATTTTTAGAAAGTGTTTGCTATTTATTTGGTAATTATCTTGTAATTACCGTGAATAATTGTTAGATATTGTGAAATGAATGCTTATGATGAACTATAGGTTATATTAATGATTTATATTGATGTTGGGATATTATACTAGGTATATATCAATTTTGGGAATTTTTGGATAATTATTCCTTAATTTTTGAAATTACCGTAAATATATATATATGTATATATATAAATAAATAGCAAATAATACCATATGAATTTGATAAATTCATATTCTGGACCATAGTGTATAATAATGCACTATATTAATTTAGAAAAATTTTCAAAGGTCATTTGACATTTTTAAATTAATTATCGAATTTTCGATAATTAATAAGGATTTTTAAATCCTTTTTAAAACAGTTTATTAATAAAATATATGTCTATTAATATTCTGGACAGTTTATGAATTTTACAAAATTTTATAAACATAGATTGCTATGTTTGAGACAAACGCTCGCTTTATAACGCTTTAAAACCAAAATACGCTTTTTAATTATAAAAGAGTTATTAAAATGCGAAAATATTTATAAGGCCTTGATTTACAAGATAAATCGAGAAATAGGACTTTACGCTTTCAAATCGATCAAATTCGATTTATAAAACAAAATAGTAAGAAATACTATTTAAAAGTCAAAATCATCGACTTTGTTGACCGTTGTCGACTTCGTTGACTTTTCAAGTCAAACGCACGATTATACGCTTATAAATCGTCAAGACGCTGTAAGATATACTAATTGAGTATGATACCTCATTAGAAAGAAAAGATTTCACTAATGAAATCCATATATCGAGAAACGTACCAATACGTTGAACGTATCTCGAGGAACGAGAACAATTCAATGTGATACGACAGAGACGTGTTGAATTCACTAAGAATTCAGTCTCACATCGATATGAAATATCGGTTATCTTAGCTTCGAAAGTCTCGAAGACTTGAGCGACGTACTAAAGCCTTTTTCGCCAGAAGTGTGGACGCAAACGCAATGACGGGATTTTGACGAACGATCGAACCTGGGACTTTACAACGAACCATAGTCCAGTGGGCTTCCTATCTTTAAATGTGGGCCTTTTCTACCCCACCAAAACGTAACTTCTTGTTATTTCAAATGAATTTACTTACGGCACTTATCCTACAACCGCTTAACAAATGTTTCTTGCATTACACCGCCAAAATATTTCGTTTTGTGTATGGATCCTATCTCATTATGCCCGGTAGGGCTGTGGAGATAGTTGGAACTATTATATCAATTGTTGTGGTAGCACCCAACCTTTTAATGTCGGTCCCTTGGGATGATAAATGCCCAGCTAGGATTGGCGTGAAGGTTGGAACTATACCGTGTTAACATATGCTTGCAGAGAGTGATCGTGTCTCAGACGAGATTACGGCCGGCACGGCGTCGTAGATGGGAGGCCTCCTCTCGACGCTTATTTATTTATTATTATGTATTGTGACTATGAGATACGGACCATACACACCAAGAAAATGCCCGCCGGCTATGTTTATGAACCGAATGATTTGGTAAGCCAAGGCATTTTAACTAAAACCCTCGCGACTTACTCGATATTGGCGGTAATCCAAATATCATCAAATGTTTTCGGCATAAGTCCACCGAGTGCAATTTCTTGTACTTAGCCCCGCATGTTTGTTTTAAATGTGCAGTTGAGCTCGATGGTGATGATGGGGATGTGTTGAGGAGTCCAGTGTCCTTGACCGGTTTACTTGAATTTTTGGGTTATACCTTGAATGCATATCGTCATATATGTATTCACACACTTTCCGCTGCTATACTCTGAACTCCTTTAATTATGCTTTATGTTACAAACTATCGAGGTCCATCGGATCAGGCCAAGTTTTGGGGTCCGATGGCCTAAACTTTTTTCCAAAAACGTTATAACATCACTTCATATTCTCGCCAAGCATGTTAGTTTATTTTACGCATCTTTATTTTACCTATGTAATCCCTAAAATACTACTCCTAGTATTAGTCGCTCTCCAGTCCGGGTTGGTCCGGAATGAGGTCGTGACATGTTAAGGGAGGGGTATATCTTTGAAATCGAAATGATAAATATATTTGAGTGATGGTCCTTGGGGGTACGTACTGTTGTATAGGGGGATGAAATACACTAGTTAGATAAATTTAAAACTTGTTCTTTTTACAAGACTAACTAGCTACTGTGGCAACAGTTGTCGTTTAACTTATGGCAGTTTAGCTGATGTCTGTACTGCTGGTCAGTTCACATAAGGGGAGTCTTGTTCAAGTAATACTAGTTAGTAAACCTACTGATTATTGAGGCAACTGGTCAGTTGGATTTATGGGAATGTGGTGGTTACTGGTTTGCCTTTACTGAAAACTTTAACTGGCATAAAACACTTAGTCGAATATGGGCTTAGCCAGTTTTCAGTTTATTTCTTCAGTAATAAACTGATACTGATAGAGTATTTTAAAACGATGATGTGTTTCCATTGTAGGGAAATCTGATTTTAACCCTCTCCCGAGGATCTATCTTGGATGTTTAATTCACCATACATTGATTATTTACCTAGCATGCATCTACTTAATTAATTGCAGCACATTGGTGTTTTCTCGTGTTCACCTGCGAATTTGTCGGACAAGGAATTGGATCAAGACTCGTGCTTTGATCTTCTGGACTGTATCTCGTTTGCCAAAACTCCAATGCTGAGTGAGAGTAATCTATGGTGAGTACTGCAGAAATTCGCCTTCTTCCTCACACTTGGAATTTTCGAAAATCATAATAATTCTCTTATGTTTTTCGAAAATCACAGTAGCATTTTGATTACTTTGATTTTCTCTCACCTTATATTTATAATGCAACCCTAGAATCATATTAGGATAGGATCTCTGCATATCCAATAAATATAATAATATCTTTTTAGATAGAGAGGATCAGAACAGAATCCCAGTGGGATCACTATGAGGTGGACGAATTTTATGCAGTTTCAGGCCTTGATGGACCAGCACAGGGATCAAATGCAAGGAATAAAGATGAGCCTCAAATAAATTAATTATCATATGTTCAGCCCTGAACATAAATTAATTCATAAACATTTATTCATGCCACTAGAGAATAAATGTTGACTTACTCATTTATTTTCGAAGTTTAGTCGGACTTGCACTTAGACTTTACGAACCCCGTATTTAAGATATTGCACGTCCATTAATTATTTATAGCGTTCTGACTGCTTAAAATAATTAATCTCTTTAATTCCTTAAGTAGTACCACTCAACCTTATTATTGTACTTGAGATAACTCAACCTGTAGGGTTTAGTACAATAAACCTTTTGAGCTCCTTAAGGGGATGTCATCATCCTAAACGGATACGGTGACTCGATACAGGCAACTAACATGACATACAAGCACTGCCACCACCCAAAATACGGAGAATATTGGGTTATCTCATGTAACCCTCACCCATGACAAGTCAAAGTGATGGTCAGTAACTCATACTCATCTAATACCTTATCGAGGTTTAGATCAATGTAAATTCACCGAGATCTAGGTTCTTCACGTCGGTCAGATAGAAGAACTCATCTCACTGTGATCCATCAATACGTCAGAGACGTACCAGTATAGACAAACAACCAAGTCAAGTCACTTCTTATCTATACCGTAGTCTATACCGACAACTCGTCCTAAAGTTTTCTCAGTTGTGATCCTTTTTATATCTCATTAAGCTTGACCAATCATACAGACTTCTGTGATCTTCTACACACTATATAATCTAACTTATATATGAGATAAAGGGACATACATATGCAATCAAGTAAACAATTCAGATAGGAGATTGTAATAGTGGTAACACGAATCATTGTATACAAGCTCAACCAAAATTGCTTCCAGTATACAAATCCAACAATCTCCCACTTATACTAAAGAAAACTTTTAGCATACAATGTGTCTCTCTACTAGCTATTACAAACAACCATCATTTTGATTCTCCCACTTCTACAAAAGTTTTCTTTCTAAGTGAGAGCCATCTTGCGCAATCCAAGTCCTCGAACATGCTCGTCGTAGATTTTTTGCGGCAGGATCTTTGTGAATGGGTCAGCTAGGTTATCCACAGTACCAATCTTCTCAATCAGCACGTCTTCTTGTCTAACGATTTCTCGTATGACATGGTACTTTCTCTCTATGTGTTTGATCGCCTCGTGGGTCCGTGGTTCCTTCGAGTTTATCACTGCACCTGAATTATCACAGTACACTATGATACTCTTGGGCAAACGAGGTACCACATCTAGATCCATGAGGTAGTTCTTGAACCATACTGCTTCCTTAGCAGCCTCCGAAGCGGCTACATATTCGGCTTCCATGGTAGAGTCCGCAATGCATCGCTGCTTTGCACTCCGCCAAGATACGGCTCCTCCTCCCAAGGTAAAAACATTGCCTAAGGCAGACTTTTTCTCATCACGGTCAGCTTGGAAATCCGAGTCTGAATAACCCAAAGGCATCAGACTATCCGCTTGGTAAACTAGCCTATAATCTCGAGTCCTTTTCAGATACTTGAGTATATGCTTTACCGCAATCCAATGTGCTTATCCAGGGATAGACTGATATCTAGCTACTATGCCACCGCATAGCTGATATCGGATCTCGTACATAGCATTGTATACATGAGAATTCCTACGGCGGAAGCGTAAAGAACTTGTCTCATTTCCTCTATCTCCTTTGCAGTCTTAGGTGACTGCTCCTTAGATAAAGGAACACCATGTCCGAAGGGTAACAATCCCTTTGTGACGACCCGACTTCTCAAGGAAGTACGGATTAAACGGATCATCACTGGTATGACAATGCAGCGGATATACACATAACTAAACCAATACAATTAACCTATCAACTACGAATAAATGCATAGACTGAAAGGAATAAGCTGTTTCGATACAAACTCAAGTCACAAAAGGACTTGCCCAAAAGGTTCAACGTTCAAATATAGCCCAATCAGGGCGCAATTCAAGGAACGAGGTACGACCTCAAGTTCAATACGATATAAAAAGCAGTTATAATCAAAAGACATCAAACAATATCAGAGTTAGCAGCAATAAACGTATGGACATGCATATGACGATACATGCCCAAGGTTATAAAAATCATTTCTATTAAAGCAACAAAACAACTACCACTCTGCACCGCCTCGCACCCATCATCAATCCCTGCTCAACCTGTACATTAAAAATGAGATACAGGGCTACGTAAAAAAGTACTCAGTGGACTCATTGCCGAAAACATTTTCTTTGTAATTAATTGAACTGCCCACAATAGCGCATGAGGATTTTTGTTAAAAGACTCATGCCTATCAAACATTTTATCATTTTTCAAAAGTATCCGTGGACTATTTCATCCACGTTGTTCCATATCTGATCATTCATTCATTCACGAATATGGAGGTGGCCACCTACACATAGTCGCCGTGACCGGTCTAGGTAGCTAACCTTAACACATAGTCACACTCGTACACAATCCGAGTTAGTCCTTAATTAAAGAGGATCTGATCGTTACCATTTTTTAACGTTGGTGGACCAACACATTCACATACCACATTGGATATACCAATCTCAGATAGAATCACAACATAACATAAACATTTGGCAATCAATAACAGTTTATGTAATAATATTTTGTAAAGCTTTTGTAAATCATGTTTTGAGATAGACATGCATGTCATTTTTGTTTCAATAGAGCCCACCTGCTAGTCTTAAGTTAATAGTTTTAAGCGGGGCAGGGTGTGAGTGTCCTTCCTCGGCAACTACGTACGATCAAGCCCTTCATAAGAAAATAGTCTTTCTTAGATTCTTTCTATTGATCGAATTTCATTTATAAATTACGACTTAAGTTCCCAATTAGGGTTTCTTTATGATCTCATGTGATGGTCTTAAGATAATTCCTATTATCTTACATTCTTAATTTCCAAACTATATTACTTCATCATTCATAGATGAACCTCAACTTATGAGTCATATGTTCCGAGTCTATCATCGACTCTAGCCTTAGTGTTCTTCTAAATGTTATTACGTTATAGATTGTTAGTATTCAAGTTATGATTGGTATATTAGGATATTCTCAAGCCACTAACTAGACTTAACAATTATAGTTACGTCCTAGTAGGTTATGCTTGTCGACTTGTCATATTAACAAGACGAATGAAAGGGAATCTTGACTTATGATTCGAGATATCTCATACCATCGTGTAAGTAAATACTTAGGAATTAATGGAGTTCTTTGTGAATACTAACTCGACCCTTGAGACATAAGGATTGACATCTTATGCTTGAATCTTAGCTTACAGTTTTCGACATTGTTTGTTTCTCTTAACTCGTCGGAGATTGTGGACGTTATAAAATCACAATTCGTATCGAGTTGTCTTAATGCTCAATCTAATATCGTACTAGGTTATCGTTGTTGAGCATTAACGTTGTAAGTCGGCTTTCGGTTCCTTTAACTTAGGAACTCACGTTTGAGTATCCTATTATTAATAGAAAACCCTAAATTTATGTCTATCTTCGATTCTCATTAATTCCTTCTTAAGTTATCGAAATTTGTCGATTTCTTTTGGATTCTCGTATATAAAGTACTATGTTGTTTACGTTTGGGGTTTTGTTTGTCGGCACAACATAAATATAACCATCAACACCATACACAACATTTATTATACTAAAGCATTAGAAAACCCTAATTTCTAACATAATACACAACCATTGTGTATGTGTGCATGAGTGTTTCATTCATTCATCATAATCACAACCATTTAATCTAAACTTATAGATTAACTACTATGACATCATTCACAATTAAAATCAACTCATACTTAACCATTTTGCTATGTTTTTATAATTAGCATAAGTATCCAATAAATTTCAATAAAATCATGTTATACTCCTATCATACTATAGAATTTAATTACCAACTCCATATCATCAAATAAAATTTTAAACCATGAGTAAATAAGCATTATATTTTCGGCAATTTCAATTTATTGAACTTCGGTGTTCAATAAATTCCACAAAAGTCATATCATGCTCATATCATACATTAAACATGAAATATCATCTCATATCATATATTAAAATTAAAACACATGCTTTTTACTACATGTATATTTTCATTAATTATAATATATATACATATATATTCAATAAATTCCATTCACTTTACCATTTGTTTATAATATGCAATAAACATGTAATATTAACTTTAAACCTCAACTAAATATTTATAATATGAACTAAATGCTTGGAATTCTTTTTGTCCTCACACATATATTGTATATGTGTTCAATAAATTTTCAACAATGCATATTAGGTTCATATTATTTCTAAACATCATATATTATATTATTTTCAACAAATAAAAATCAAATAAATCTTAGAATATTTATACATAGTTTCGGCCTTTTCATAAAATTAGGAGTAGTGTCTCAAAAATTTCAAGATTAAACACTATTTCTCAACTATTTCTCAACAAATAAAATCAAACAATGGCTTAAAAATACATAAATAAATTCTACCCATTTGTGAAAAATAGGAGTAGTGTTTCAATAATTTCAAGATTAATATATGATGTTCATATCGTATATTAAACACTATACCTCAACTATTTTTCAACAAATAAAATCAAAATAAATACAAGAAAATTCCAAAAATTCCCATATTTATTCTATATGCTCCTAACAAATCAACAAGAAAAAATATCAAATAATATTCACAAAAGCATGCTTTATCTCCTATAAAAAGAAATTATAACAAAATCAAAAAATAACAAACATGCTCCAAAAATTCCCAAATTTTAAATACAGTCTTAGAACATATTTATAAGCATATTTCATTCATGGATTGAGAGCATTTGATGATTCAAAAGCCACAAAATTTTGGGAGGTCGAACTAGGGTTTCAAAATGAAAAAAAAATCTAATTTTTTTTCACTCCATTAGGATAGAAGAGGATGATGAATACTACCTTTGTATGGTCTTATAAATTTATTTTTAGAGTTGGAATGGTTTGAAATGGAGGATTAAAGCTTAGAACATGGAAGAACAAAAGAGAAGATTTGAATTTAGAGAGAGAAAATGGGTTCCAAAGTGAGAGGGAGCATATGGATGAAATGGTCTGCATTGGTGCAGCAAAAGAGATGTTATAAGCTCATTTGGGGTGTCTTGGTGGTGGTTGGGAGAACGAATGGTCAAATTACCCGATTTGACATGTTAATACCGACTCTTTAAGTTTTATCGCGTTTTCGATTGATTTCTCAGAACCTTAATATTTTATTTTCTTAAATAGCCTTAAAAAGACTTATTTCATAGTTTATAATAATTTCATGAAGTTCGGATGGCATCCGGTAAGTCAATTCTGAGTTATCGCGGAAAAACAGCGTCCCACGATTAAATTATGCTCATTCGAAATTATATTGAATTCTTGAGCTTTCATAGTTAATTTTAGTCTTATAAATCATTTCTTATTGATTTAGACCCTTGGTTCGAGTTTCGATTCGTTCAGATCAGTTTAGGGTTTTTTCGGTATATATTCCCGGCGTTCGGTTAAGTTCTTCAGAAATTTCGTTCAGAAATTGATTCTTATGAATTCTAAATTCATAATAATATATTCCTTCATGATTTTGATTGTTATCATAAATTTTCATGAATAGCACGGACTGGAAGTGGATCCGGCTCGTGAAAAGTATTTTTGAGACTGACTGGGCGAGTATGCCCGAAAATTCCAATTCTTTGGCTTCTCACATGTTTTCGCGAGACGATTCTAGAAATGAAATACTTTTGTTGAGATTCATTCTCGATCTTTCATTCTATGTTCAGACTACTCAAAAAACCTTAATCCGGTAGGACTAGTCACTAGTTTTTTGATTTCTCTAGTTTTCGATCTCAGAATCAATTATAATTCATTTACTTGGTCACCTTAAACATAATTGATGTCTTAGAACTCTAAGTAATTGGTTTAAGCATCGCTAATAAAAGTTTTAAATTTTTCGGGTTAATACATACCATCCCCCTTAAAATAAATTTTGTATCGAAATTTGCTAACCTTGGAAAAGATCTGGGTATTTCTCTTTCATATCTGATTTTAATTCCCAAGTTGCTTCTTCTTGTCCATGGTGTCGCCATAGGACTTTTACTAACGATATCTCTTTGTTCCTTAGCTTTTGGATACGCCGGTCCAAGATTTTCGTAGTGGTTCCACATAGCTCATCTTCATCGAGACAATGGTCGTCGGTGATATTACATGGCTGGGGTCATGTATGTACTTCCTGAGTTGTGAAACGTGGAACAAATTGTGCACTTTCCAAAGCTTGGCGGTAATGCCACTCTGTAAGCTGCTGGCCCTATCCTTTCCAAAATTTCATAGGGTCTGATCGCTCCTTTTTCACACGTAAAAAGTGTAAGTATAGGGTAAGCGAAGTATCGTATCCACATGGATTGCAATCCGAAAACACAGAAGCTAATTCAACAATAATTCATCATTATCCAAGCACAGAATTTGGGTTGTGAATTTTTAGGGCTTCAGATAATTAAATCCAAAGCAAAGGTAATAACGAGAAAATAAACTAAAGCAATAAAATATCAAGGAAACAAATATCAAGAAAGACTAACCCTGGGATGCATTAATCCTATCCACAATGATGTTTATCCCGCTTATTACTAACCATTTTAATCCGCATAAGATGGAAGATCACATATGTAGCCAACAACTTCGATTCGACAATTGTGATATTGATTACTAATTTTCCCTATTATCATACGCCTCTAGAGGAAAATAAGCAACTCAAAAGGATCACAAAGAATATGCTTCCTACGAATGTTCCTATCTCGCCATTCGACTCAAGGCTTATCCGTATCATACATTCAAGATCGATTGACAATTAAAACAATTCGTAATTAATCGGCAACTATGATATGCATCAAAATTGATCGTAAATCAACACATATAAATAAGCACCAAGAATCATGAATCAATGCCTCGGAAGGTAAATAACAACGATGGGAATCACAACATATAGGATAAAATCATGCAAACCCTAGGATTAGAATGTAAATTAGCTAGACATAATTAACGACATAAAGTATGCAATAATCATAAAACGGAAATTAAATTGATAAAACCCGTAGGGAAGCGTGCGAAGAACAATGGTTGGGTTCGTATCCAAATCCAACGGAAAACGGAAAAAGATGGAATTCTTCTGACGAAATCGTGCTAAATCGTCACCAATGCGAAGAACTAATGTAAACGATGGATAACTATTGCTAGAACTAATCTAAATCAAAGCTAAAGCGAAAATAAATGAAAAGCAGATAAAACGAGAGAAAACGTGCAAAATCGCTGGGTTCGTCCGGGCGCGGGGTGAAGCCTCTATTTATAGATTAGGCTTAAAACCCTAATTTGGGTTCTGCCGCCTCGCCTCATGGCCGGGCTCGCGACGCGAGCAGCGGTCGCGAGGTTCTGGTTTTGCGTTCAGGCGATTTCGCGGCCATGAGCTCGCTCACTGCTCTCCTCTGCGACTTCACTGTTTAGCTCCGTTCTCTCGCGTCCGAACTCCGAATTACGATCCGTTTGCGCCTATGGACTCCTATCGAGATGCTCTTTAACATTGTAAACTTTTCACATCCATATTTTTCATATCCATTTAATCATCTTTGGTTACATCTTTGCCTTATGCATCGATTATCACCTGAAAAGCCTACAAAACACCAAAGAGAAACCCCAAGAGCAGTATCTTCTAGAAAAAGATAAAACATTAAGAATCGATACATAAACGCACATTAAACGAGCTAAACTCATCTTCAAATATCAACTATAAACGTGTAAAAAGCGCGTTTATCAAACCCCCCAAACTTAAAGCATTGTTTGTCCTCAAACAAAAACAGAACAGAAAGACACAACGAAAGATCAACGAGCGTAGCAAAGATGATAACCATTCTAGCCTCCAAACATATCAACGCCAAAACATTAGTGCACATGACGACGTTAGTCCACTCAACACAAACAACAATTTACGGTAAAACTCATTTAATTCAACCTCACAAAGGCATGTGTGTAGAGTATAGAGGATACACTCAAACTCATAAAGAAATTAAGGATGTATACACTCAACTAACAATGCAATGCAACATCTTACCATAGGCTTGCTGCTTTCTAATATCTCCACCGCGTCATTGTGTTCAAATTAGGATCAAAGAGGTCTTTTCATAGGTTGTAATGTAGGCACATTGGTTAAGGTAGGATAAAATATGGTTAAGTGACTCAAGAATATTCCAAGCACCACCATTTATACATTTCGACACATATGGACTTTGTCCATTTTCCTCTTTTCTCCCAACGTGCTAAATCAACGCTTAATGCCACGTAAGGTACCTATACTTTGATTAAAGACCCTTTATGCTCAACACTCATAGTGAACTTAACATTTTCTTTTCTTTTCTTTTCTAGAGCTTATAGGGTTTAATTTTCACGAATAAGGTACTATTCTTCACCACGTATGTATTTTTCTAAAAGAAACT
Organism: Salvia rosmarinus; assembly: GCA_036937905.1. Classification (NCBI taxonomy): domain Eukaryota; kingdom Viridiplantae; phylum Streptophyta; class Magnoliopsida; order Lamiales; family Lamiaceae; genus Salvia; species Salvia rosmarinus. The sequence goes on from CM072819.1 coordinate 90,735,311, forward strand.
TTTCTCATCATAACTACATCAAAATTTCAACCCTTTGATTCCCATATCCATCCTCACCTCCTATCATCCGGTTAATCGAAAGAAAAGTCTAATAAAGGCTCAAAGAAGGCGACAAATGGTATATATCATCGGGTTAGTGTTTGGGTGAATATGTGGTTAACAAAGATGGCCTTTATCCTTTCCAAATTGAAACACATATTGCGCCTCGACACGTAAAAACGGCAAGTTCTAGAAGATAATCACATGCATGATATCACACAATTAATGTAAATAGATCAAGATATGTATACAATGAAGCTCAAGTCTCACAGATAAGCAAATGGTGAAAACAACAAGCTAAGCCATCTCACGTCATTCATGCGTCATTTTCTAACATATCATGCGCACTATCATTAAATTTCACAAAAAATTTCTATCGTCATTGGCCACATGGATTAACACATCTCGTTGATCGACAGATACGAAGACTCTGTAAGCTGCTGGCCCTATCCTTTCCAAAATTTCATAGGGTCCTATGAAACGTGGTCGCAGCTTCCATTTGATTCCAAATCTCACGATTCCTTTTGATGGAGAAATCTTCAAGAATACTTTGTCTCCCACTTCAAAATGCAGCTCTGTGCGACGTTTGTCGGCGTACGACTTCTGTCGGTCTTGGGCCTCCTTGATCCGTTGGCGGATCTGTCTCACAATCTCGATCATTTATCCCACCGAGTCAGGTCCTAATACTCTCCTTTCTCCCACCTCATCCTAGTAAAGTGGTGATCGACATTTCTTTCCATAAACGCTTCGTACGGGGCCATTCCAATAGTTGCTTGGTAGCTGTTGTTGTAGGCAAATTCCACAAGTGGTAACACGTGTTCCCAACTTTCTCCTCTATCCAGGGCAACGGTCCTCAACATGTCTTCGAGCGTCTGAATGGTCCTCTCGGATTTTTCGTCCGTTTGTGGGTGGAATACGGTACTGAAATGTAGTCGAGTTCCCAATTCCTTTTTGCAAGCTCGTCCAAAATCTGGAGATAAATTTTGAATCTCTATCAGACGTGATTGTTTTCGGAACTCCATGCAAACGTACGACTTCTCGAACGTACAATTACGCTAATCTGTCTGTTTCATGCGTTATCGGAATGGGTAGAAAATGTGCGCTCTTGGTCAAACGATCGATGATGACCCAGATAGCGGTATTTTCTCTTCGTGATTTGGGTAGCCCAGTAACAAAATCTATGGCTATATCATCCCATTTCCATTCCGGTATGTCCAACGGTTGTAAGGTTCCATACGGTCGCTGGTGGAGTGTCTTCACTTGTTGACACGTCAAACAACGTTCTACGAATGAAGCTACGTCTCGCTTCATTCCATCCCACCAAAATTTCTCCTTGAGATCTTGGTACATTTTGGTGCTTCAAGGGGTGTGCGGTGTAAGAAGTCTCATGGGCTTCTTTCAAGATTTCGCTCTCAAGCCCTTCGTCTTCTGGGATACACTATCTCCCGTCATACAACAAAATATCACTGTTGCTTCTTTCAAAATTTTATGGTTGTTGTCCTTGATCTTGGCTCGTACTTCCTCTAGCTTCTTGCTCTTCCTATGAGCTTCTAAGATTCGGGCTCTTAAGTCCGGGATTGCAATCAACATTGCAATACAAACCTTCTATCATCCGAGACGGGTCCATGACTTGATATTCATCTTCCGAAATTTTTATGTTGTCTTCTCATGACTGAGAAGACATCCCAAACTAGGGTGGGATTTGCGACTCAAAGCATCGGCTACAACATTAGCCTTGCCTGGGTGGTAATTGATACCACAGTCGTAATCTTTCACCAGTTCTAACCATCTACGTTGCCTCATGTTAAGATCTTTCTGTTCAAAGAAGTACTTCAGGCTTTTATGGTCAATGTAGATCTCACATCTAACTCCATAGAGATGGTGTCTCCAAATCTTTAAGGCATGTACGATCGCTGCTAATTCCAGGTCATGCGTAGGATAGTTCAACTCATGTAGGCGTAATTGCCTTGAAGTATAAGCAATAACCTTGCATTCTTGCACCAGAACACATCCTAGTCCATTCTTCGAAGCGTCCATGTAGATTGTGTACTCCTTATCTGCTTCGGGTACTGCGAGTACAAGTGCTGTTGTTAGCAACTCCTTCAATCTCTGGAAACTAGCCTCACACTCGGCGGTCCAAGTGTACTTGATTTCTTTTCTCAACAGTTGGGTCATGGGTCGGGCTATCGTTGAAAATCCTTCGATGAATCTCCGATAATAGCCGGCAAGTCCTAAGAAACTCCGAATTTCATTCGGGTTCTTTGGTGATTTCCATTCTCGAACTGTATCGATTTTCGAGGGGTCTACTTTGATTCCCTCGGCGGACACAATGTGACCTAAGAATGTCACATCGCCTAACCAAAATTCACACTTGCTGAACTTGGCAAAGAGTTGCTCTTGCCTCAATGTTTGCAGCACAGTTCTCAAGTGATCTTTGTGTTCTTGGTTATTCTTGGAGTATATTAGGATATCGTCTATGAATACTAAGACAAATTTGTCTAAGTATGGGTGAAATACCCTATTCATGATAACCATAAATACTGCTGGGGCATTTGTAAGTCCAAAGGGCATAATGATGAATTCGAAATGACCATACCTTGTACGGAAAGCCGTTTTAGGTACATCCTCTGGTCTATACCTTAGTTGATGGTATCCCGACTTTAGATCTATCTTTGAAAAGACTCATGCCCCCTTAAGATCATCAAACAGATCGTCAATTCGGGGCAAAGGATACTTATTCTTAAGAGTTATCTTGTTTAATTCTCGATAGTCTATGCACATTCTCAGTGTACCATCCTTCTTCTTCACAAAAATGACATGTGCTCCCCATGGAGACACACTGGGTCTAATTAAACCTAACACCAAGAGTTCTTGTAGCTGGATCTTCAATTCCTCTAGTTCATTTGGTGCCATCCGATATGGGGCTTTCGACATAGGGGCAGAACCTGGTTCGAGATAGATCGTGAACTCCATCTGTCGGTATGACGGTAATCCCGATAGTTCATCTAGAAATACATCGGGGTATTCCTTCACTATCGGAACGTATTCTATCCTCCTCTCATTCTGCTCTTTCTCCTGGAGATAGAAGAGGTAGGCATGGTTCTCTGTCTTGTTCAGCAACGCCCTTGCTTGTAGTACGGATATGATTGGGACTCTCCTCCCCATGCTAATCCCGTGAAAGTCTGTAGGCTTCTCTCCGGGATGTTGGAAAAAAAAATTCCTTTCATTACACAGGATGGTCGCATTATGTTCGGTTAACTAATCCATTCCTAGGATTATGTCCACATTTGTCATAGGTATGACATGAAGGTTATCTGTCGTGACCTTAAGTGAGCCTAGTCCAAGTTCTAGGTTCGAGCATATGTGGGTTACCGTTCTTATGCCTCCTACTGGAGAAGAAATTCTAATGATTTGTTCAGCGCGTTTAGGATCTAATCCTAAGTTCTCTATGCATGCTTCAGCAATAAAAGAATGTGAGGTGCCAGTATCAAATAGTAGGATAACAAGCAATTGGAGGAGTATTCCCATACCTGCCAAGTTTCCTTGGTTTCTTGGAGGCTCCTGCGGGAATTCCCTTTCTTGGTTGAGGGCGTAGGCCCTGGCTTACGGTAGCGGTTGCTGTTGTTGATGATGTTGTTGTTGTTGCTACGGTTGTTGCTGCTGTTGTTGTTGGGGCTGTCGGTACTGTTGTTGCGGCTGTCGCCACTGTTGTTGTCGTTGTCGCCGTGGTTGATACGGTCATTGAATCGACTGGAAGTACTGAATCGGAGGTTGTTACTGAAATGGTTGAGCTTGGATAGCCCAGACCGGTTGGACTCGGTTGGGCTCATTGGGACGGCCATTTCCCTCGGCGTATCCTGCAGCCCCACGAGTAGTGACCCTTCCGCCACACTGAAGCATCTGTCATTCGTGAATCGCATGCCCCTCAGGACTCCTATGGCCCCGGGCACACGGGAGCCTCACAAATTCTGGTTTCCCCAGCGGGTACCATGGGCGTCCATTTCAATTCGGTGCCGGATGGCACATTGTTCCTCGCCATGGCCTCCCGCCTGGCCGGCGATGTTGGATCATTGACCTTGGTGGGGTCCTTCCCACTTTCTCTTTCCACGATCCCTTTGGTGATTCAGGGGATGTACAACGACAGTCCTATCTTCGGGCATGGCAGCCTCGAAGTCTAATGCCCGACTGAGGGCCTCATGGTAAGTCGTTTTACGTGGCTAATAAACCCTGATTTCATGACGGAGTCCCACCCGAAACTTTTCTATCCTCTTCTCGTCGGTGTCGACCAGCTGGGGCGTATATCGCGACATCTCACAATGCACGGTCGTAGTCTGTGACCATTGTCTTTCCCTGACGTAGGTTATAGAACTCATGTTCTTTTCCTTTTCGGTAGCTCTTAGGATTATACTTCTCGTATACTTCCTCCTTGAACTCCTCCCAGGTGTAATCTTCAAGTTCTTCTTCGGATAGGGTCTTCCTCTTCGCCTCCCACCGAAGTTGACGGACCGGTCATCCGAAAGCAACGCATGACAAACGCTCTTGAGAGGTGCAAGAAGGAAGTTAAAGATTCGCCCAATGAGCTAATCCAAAGTTCAACATCCATGGGATTCCCAATCCGCTGAAAGTGGGCGGGTTCTGTCTAAGGAATAGTTCCTCAATCCGTCTTGCCGGTGGTGGTGGTGGAGGGGTGTAATCTCTTTCGGGTGTTACCTCACGGTTTCTTCTTCTCGGTGGCATTCTATCTTTCATAAATATACGTGTCGATATCTTCTTATACCATCCGCCAAGATCATAAATATCTTAGCACGGTATGTATATATAATCATAAACATAAATCTAGCACGTCATCGAACACCACATATCGCAACCTTAAAAACTAAAGCTCTCGGGGAGCTATCATCATATCAAATCAAATGTCTATACGAGGACTTTCATCTTTTACGATCCAAAAAAGGCCAGGTACGGAGTATGATACTCCGAAAATTAATATCAGCATCACTCAATGTACCTACTCACAGTACGTATAAAAATCTAAATGCTACCGTGGTCATCAGAATAAGGGTTCATGTCGGAACGACTTATCGTTTCCGCATGCATCAAAAGATATACAAGGGTATATAGACAAACACTATCTTGTCCTAATTACTAGATCCATAATTGCTCGGGGTGTAGACAGGGCTCATCGTATCGGAGTCAGAACCGAAAGTATGGGTACTATCTACTCCATCCATCTCATTGTCAGCTGGCAGGTCCTCCTCAAGGTCCTCCTCTGGGTCTTCGACCTCAGCATCGAGTGTGGGAGCCACGGGCTCTCGGACTCTAATAACCCTAGCTTCTTCCATAGCAGCCAGGTCTCAGCGGATCTCAGTTGTGATCCTTCGAAAGCAGCGGCTAGAAACGGAGCTGCAGCAAGACGGGCACAAGCTCCTCTCACGGTGCTTGTAGCTAGGCCACGTGGATTATCAACCTCCAAAGTATCATGGTACATGGGTCCATGCGGGAGCGACGTCGACTGAGCTAGGAGAGCTCCGGTAGATAGATGTGGATGCTGACATAGAATGATCGGTGGTGATGGTCTGGGCTATTAATGACGGGGCTCAAATCCTACTGGTGGTAGAACTGAAAAATGTGAGCTGTCGGGGACGGGAAGGTCCAGCCTCGAACATGTTCCTGGCACTACCAGGCAAGAATACGGGCCCATCAGATGCCAAACGGGGTATCTCCAGGTGGAGCCACTAGTGAATCTCATCATGCTAGGTGTATTCCCGCTCGGGAAGATACGGTCCACAGGGTACATCTCCATATACCATGAATACGTAGCTCAGGTGACTGGCAAACGAGGAAAGTCTGCCTCAAGATCGAAGATCTCTCGGCGTCGATAGATGTAATTTATCGATATCTCACGGGCATATCCCTGCCAGTCGGATGGCAGTCTCGCGATCAGTCGAAGCACACCGTCATAATATGATGTACCACGGGCATATGCAACAGTCCAATGACGTACAAAATGAGCAAGGAACTCGCTGATGTCGTCTACTCGATACATCTGGTAGGAACGATAAGAGCGTACCACCTCCTCGGGTATGACTCTAGAATATAAAGGGAGCCTAGCGTAAAAACCGTCCGAACCATCTTATATTCCTAAGTTCTTATGAAACTACTTTCATGGTTTGGTCTCTGGGAAGAGACTGCATGGTTCCTTAGGATATAATAAACGTTCGATGTCTATCCTTCGGGTAAAGGCTAAGTGGTCACCCTATCTTATTGGGTTCTGGATTCTTTATTTCTATTCGCATCATAACATTCGATCATAATCGTTCCTATAATGTACTTACAATTTGATCTTTCTTTTTATACTTCCTTAACGTTATACTTTGATTCTTTTCATTATTGCCACGATAGAGGCAACACGCATGGTGTTCGAAATTCCTTCGCGTAGAGAGGTTGGGGTTCATAACTATACGAACCTCCAGTTAAGCAATCGTTTTGTCATCGTAGATTTTTGGCGTTCTCCTCCGCAAATCCGTTCGGATTGTGATTCTTAAAATTTCTATGTTCTCGTTCTTCCTTAGTATTTCGTTCAATTGGGGATACCGTATGTTCTCAGACTAAGTTCGGCGTAAAAGGGATCATGTGTCTTAAGAGTCTATGTCCTCATGGGGAAATATACTCATTTGTATCCTGCTTCTAGCATGTTTTGCATATAATAGTAAACACAAATCAAGACACATTGTGCGATAATCAAGTATCCTCGTGTTACTCCCTTACTGTAGGGAAAACTGATTTAACCCTCTCCCGAGGATCTATCTTGGATGTTTAATTCATCATACATTGATTATATTCCTAGCATGCACCTATATAATTAATTGCAACACGTAGGGGTTTTCTCGTGTTTACCTGCGAATCTGTCGGGGCGGAATGGATCGAGACTCGTACTTTGACCTTCTGGACTGTATCCTGGTTGCCCAATCTCCAATATCGAGTGAGGATAATCTATGGAGAATACTACAGAAAATCACCAAATCTCTCTATGTAATTCTAAAAAATCTCTCCCAAGTCACTCTTGGAATTCTCAAAAATATGGGGTGGATAATTGATGATTAGCTTTGATCTTATCTCTTACCTTATATTTATAATGCACTACCATAATCCCACAAGGAAATGATCCATGCATATCCTATAAATATAATAATATCCTTATGGATAAAGAGAATCAAATCATATCCATAGAAAGCATAAGGCGCCCGATTTTCCTATAGCTACGGGTCCGACGGGCCACCTGTGGATCAAATGCAAGGAATAAAGATGGGCCTCAAATAAATTAATTATCTTATGTTCATCCGAACATAAATTAATTTATAAACATTCATTCATGCCACTAGAGAATAAATGCCGACTTACCCTTTATTACCAAGGTGAGTCGGGCTTGCACTTAGACATTACTGAATCCCGTATTTAAGATATCGCCGTCCATTAATTATTTAGAGCATTCTCGATTTGCTTAAAATAATTAATATCTTTAATTCTTAAGTAGTACCACTCAACCTTATTATTGTACTTGAGCTAACTCAACTGCGGGGTTTAGTACAATAAACCTTTGAGCTCCTTAAGGGGCGCCATCATCCTAAACGGATACGGTGACTCGTCTGAGATAACTAGCATGACATACAAACACCGCCACCACCCAAGATACGGAGAATGGGTTAGAACATATAACCCTCACCCATAACAAGTCAAAGTGATGGTCATCAACTCATACTCACCTAATACCTTATCGAGGTTTAGATCATCGTAAGTCACCGAGATCTAGGTTCTTCACGACGGTCAGATAGAAGAACTCATCTCACTGTGATCCATCAATACGTCGACGCATACTAGCATAGACAAGCAACCAAGTCAAGTCACTTCTTATCTATACATGCGCCTATACCGACAACTCGTCCTCAAGTTGTCTCACCGTGATTCTTTTATATCTCATTAAGCTTGACCAATCATACGGACTTGTGATCTTCTACACATCGTATGATCTAACTTATATTTGAGATAAGGGACACGATATATGCAATCAAGTAATCAATTCAAATAGGAGATTGTAATAGTGGTAACAGAAACATTGTATACAAGCTCAACCAAAACGCTTTGGTATACAAATCCAACAATCTCCCACTTATACTAAAGCAAACTTTTACTATACAATGTGTCTCTACTAGCTATTACAAACAAAACCATCACTTTGCTTCTCCCACTTATACAAAGTTTCCTTTCTAAGTGGGTGCCATTAAGCGCAATCCAAGTCCTCGAACGCACGCCGTGAGACTTTTGCGGCGAGCTCTTTGTGAATGGATCCGCTGGGTTATCCGTCGTATCAATCTTTTCAATCAGCACGTCCCTCGTCTCACGATTTCTCGTATGACATGGTACTTTCTCTCTATGTGTTTGGTCGCCTTGTGGGTCCGTGGTTCATTCGAGTTTGCCATCGCACCGAGTTATCACAAGAAACTATGATACTCTTGGGCAAACCAGTACCACACCTAGATCCATGAGGTAGTTCTTGAACCATCTGACCTTAGCAGCCCTCAAGCGGCTCGATTCGGCTTCCATGGTAGAGTCCGCAATGCATCGCGCTTACACTTCGCCAGATACGACTCCACCTCCTAAGGTAAACACATAGCCGAGGTAGACTTTTTCTCATCACGGTCGACTTGGAACCGAGTCTCAGATAACCCAAAGGCATTAGACTATCTGCATGGTAAACTAGCCTATAATCTCGAGTCATTTCGTGTACTTGAGTATATGCTTTCTGCGATCGAATGAGCTTGTCGAGGTTAGATCGATATCTAGCTACTATGCCTACCGCATAGCGGATATCGGGCCTCGTATACTGATTGCATACATGAGACTTCCTACGGCGGAAGCGTAAGGAACTTGTCTCATTTCCTCTATCTCCTTTGGGTCATAGGTGATCGCTCCTTAGATAAAGGAACGCCATGCCCGAAAGGTAGCAATCCTTTCTTGGCGGTCTCGCATACTAAAGCGAGTAATCACAAGTATCAATGTAAGGCGCCCGAGATAAGCTCAACATTTTCCTCTTGCTATCTCAAGAAACCTTGATCCCAAGAATGTACGCTGCATCTCCTAAGTCTTTCATTTGAAACTGATCGGATAACCAACTCTTTACGTCTGATAACAACTTCACATTGTTGCCAACTAGAAGAATGTCATCTACGTAAAGTGCAAGAAATACCACATCACCGTTGACATCTAAATGATACACACAACTCTCGCTAGGCAACTGGGTAAATCCATAGGACTTTACCACCTCGTCAAAGTGTAAGTTCCATGATCGGGAGGCATGCTTAAGTCCATAAATGGACTTCTTAAGCTTCCATACTAGATGCTCTTCACCCTTCACCACATAACCTTCGGGTTGCTGCATATAGATGTCTCTACCTTCCTCAAGGTAACCGTTTAGAAAAGCGGTTTTCACATCCATTTGCCAAACCTCAAGGTTTAAGTGGTCACTATGGCGTAAGAATTACGATGGACTTGAGCATTGCTACAACGAAAGGTCTCATCGAAATCGATGCCCTCAATGCGAGTGTACCCTTTCGCCACAAGCACGGCTTTAAAAGCCGAAACCTCTCCATCTGAATCTCTTCCTCTTGTATACCCACTTACTACCTATGGCTTCCTCGCCATCCGGTAGAGGTGTCTTTTCAGATATATCCATAGTCGTTATGGACTCAATTTCTAAGTCCATAGCGGTGTGCCATGATCTTGCATCAATGTCTTGTATCGCCATTTGTATGTCCATGGGTCGATTATTGCACCTTTCGTTTCACGGGACTAAATTCAAGATTCACCCACGAACATAAATCGCTCGGGTTGACGAACAACCTCCTACTACGACGAGGCGCCATCGCACAATGGCAACGGTGGAGTGCGAGAACTTGTGGTTCTCTATCTTGCACAACTTGTCGGATAGGAGCCACTTGCACGGCTTCGGTATCTCGGTGGAACTCGACCCACTTCAATTTCTTGAAGTATCCGTGTCGATCCTCCCACTGAGACCGACATCTCGTACCTTTGGCTTAATCGGTGGTGGAATACGATCATCTTCTAATTCTTGAAGAATGATTTCAACTTTGGATTTATGATTTTCATATAATCCTCTTCTAAGAATCGGGCATTAGTCTAATAATGACCTTCCGATCCTTAGGACTATAGAATAAACCACCTTCGTCCCTCTAGGATAGCCAATAAATGACCTTGCGTCGTAACTAGCCTCCAACTTGTCGACCTTCTTGTTCAAAGACATGTCTTTGGATCGCCCCATATCCTTATGTGGTTTAAACCGGGCTTCATACCAAACCACAACTCGAAAGGGTCTTTTCGACCGACTTGGATGGTACTAGATTTAGCAAGTATGTCACTGCTTCTAAGGCATACCCCGAGCGAAATAGGCAATGTTGCATAACTCTTCATAGATCTAACCATTTCTAAAAGAGTCATATTTCTTCACTCGACACACCATTTTGTCAGTGGTGTGCGGTGAAATCTTGTTGGAGGTAATCCCACACTTCACTAGCTAGTCCATAAACTCGTTCTCGAGGTATTCGCCACCGCGATCGAACGCAAATGACTTGATACTTTACCTAGCCGTCTCCACTTCACGCCTTAAACTCTTTGAATTTCTCAAAGCATTCGACTTGCGCGTGAAGCGGTATACGTATCCGCACCTTAGTGTCGTCAATGAAAGTGATAAAATACTGCACCCTCCACGAGCTTGTGTGGACATCGGTCCACCAAAGTTAGAATGGACTAGATCCAACACTTCTTTGGCTCTATAACCCTTCGCTTTGAAGGGTGCGTCAACATCTTACCTTCTATATGAGATTCGCAGATCGAAGCAGAGTAATGTTAGATTCCCCAACGCCCATTCTTAGCCGCCTTTGGATCCTATTTAGATTGATGTGACCTAATCTAAGATACCGAGAAATGTGGTGTCGTCTTGCGAAGAAAACTTTCTCTTTTTAGGGTTTGTAGTTGATGCAACATAGTTATAGGTATTATGTTTGGCAGAGATAGTATAAAGCGAATTATATAATGTGCCAACACAGATAACTTCGCCATTTTTTATGATAGAAACACCACTATAAAAAATAACAGAATATCCATGAATAAATAATTTCGAAACAGAAACAAGGTTCCGCCGAATCTCCGGCACATATAAAACGTCTTTTAAAACTAAAACTGTTGTCTCAAAACATAAAGTAACATCTCCGACTGCAACGGCCTCGACTTTCACCGCGTTGCCCATGGAGATCGTTATGTCGCCATCATGCAGCTCCCTTATCCGCAGGAACCCCTGCAAGGTGTAACAAACGTGATCAATCGCGCTCGTGTCTACTACCCAAGAATGGGTAGAACAAGTCGCTAAACATGTTTCACACTAAAGCAAATGGCGTACTTGAGCCTCGAGCTTGGGGCACTTAGCCTTCCAATGCCCGCCTCACCGCACTTGAAGCACTTGCCTTCTCCTTTCGCTTTTTCAAACCACTGGTAGAGCCCTTTGTATTACTCCCACTCTTTCTTTAGCCTTAGCATCTCTTGAATTCCACTTTTCCTTTTCATCTTTCGATAAAGCGGTGGTTTTCTTTGAGGTGCGTACTAAAGATCGTGCACCTTGCCCATTTTGCATTCTTCTCACATTAGATCCTCTTGCAATGAATCTAGAGTATAACTCTTATCATAAAGGATCGCTTTATAACGGAGTCATCAAAAGACTTGGGTAAAGTGTTGAGGATCATATCGATTCTCGACTCACGCCATCAATATATCCTCCAACCAACTCGAGCTCTCCAAGAGATTGATCATTTGCTTCACATGGTCATGCATCGAATCGATTTCCTTCATTGAACTTGACATTATTGATTTTGTCAAATTATGACAAGCGATTCTCGTCCGACTCTCATCGATTTCATAAGACTTAGTCATATCATGGTCGCATCTTCCATCTCTTGATGTTTGGAGTTGCGGGACTCGCACATGGTGACCAAAAGAAGACACTTTGCCATTCTATTTGATTTGTCCCATTTCTCGCTCCTTGCGCCCTCATCGCATAGATGAATCGCCTAGAGGCTTGGGACGGGGTGTAGTGAGTACAAATAGATTTTCTTCCGCAAAGAAGAACATTCTCAATGTTTCGCTTCCACTCGATAAAATTCGGACCGGATAAGGGATTTTAAAGCGAGCATATTGATAATCGGTGTAAGAGACATATCCGAAAAGATAATGTAAACACATAAGCATACGATCGCACATAATTCGTAATAATAATATTGTAACCTTTGATAAAACAATATTAATTGAAACCTCCAATCGCCAAGGAATTCCACATGCAAGCCACGCGTGTGGACGTTACACATGAACCCCTCGACTGCACTAAAATATACCTTTTAGTCGCTTAATTTCAATCCATGTCAACTTATCCTTATGATAAATGAAATTAATGATTGGACCTTACTATACCACATCACTATCGCAAGAAGGGACTTCATGGAAGTTGTACTGAGGTGATGTCTAAGCAATGACCACAATTTTAACGATGAGAAATGAATTCTTAGAATTGGCATACTCACTAGGACCATACCCCTTCCAATCCAAATTCCTTTGTTATCTCATTTTAAAACCATCTCTAGAGAACTTATGAAAATCGCACATGCAAGCCACGCGTGTGGACATTTACACATGAAACTCCCACTTCTCAATAGATTTAAAAAGTTTTATTTAGAAATATCATCTAACAAACTTATGATAAATAGTGCAAGCAAGCCACAGCGTGTGGACGCCACTCACAAAGTCTCACTTTGTTTAGAGATCAAAAAGTGGAGGTCTTGACATTTTAATTTGAAAATTAATATGTCGGGTTACTTGCTTAGTCTTTTGTTTCAAAAGGTTTGTCCATGCAGATCACGTAATCCTAGCATGCTTTTCTATAGAACTCAACATGTAAAACATGCTCGCAGAATTCTAAAATATGATTGAAAAAAAAAACACGATAAACCTAGCATGCTTACTATGCGCATCCAATCACGAAAACATATAATATGTTTGTCTACGTAATTTAAACATACATAGCATGCTTCTGCATAATTTAAACATCCACGACATGCTATGAACGATTAAAATAAAATAAAACGTTCATCGTGGCCCACTCTTGGAACCTGCACTTTTCCTGCCTAATCTATTACATAGAATTGCAAAGTACAAATCTTCATAAACTTTGAAAAATGGGCCTCGCGTGCACGGGCACGAATCGGATTCGTCAAAACTAGATTCGGGCCGAAAAATCGATTCGGCCGAAAACGGTCCGGGCCGGTTGGCCCAAAATGGCCGGGCAGCAGCTGGGCACAGCCCACGACGCGCCCTACGCCGCGCGCCGCGCGTGCTCCTCGGGGGCTGCCGCCGAGCTCGCGTCGCGCGACCATGCTCGAGCCGTCGCCGCTACTGCGCGCAAGCGCGCGCCTTCCTCGCGTCGCGAGTCCGCCGCGAGGGCATCGGGGATCTCGCGCGACAAACGCGCACCCTCACGGACGCCGGCGCGCCGCGAAATGCGACGAGCGCCGTGAGCGCCGCGCCGCCGGCGTCGGCGGTGTCGAGGCATCCGCCGCAGCGCGCGCGCCCGCACCGCCTCGCTCGCCGAGCCGCGCGCCGCGCCGCCCGCCCACCGCTCGAGAAATGCGCATGGCGCCGAAGCGGTGTGTCATGAAGGCCGAGCACGCACGGCGTGCCATCGCCCACACACCGCACCGCGCGCCGCCGTTTTGGTATATTCCCATCATCTCGTTCTTCATGCTTTCGTCTTCGTTCTTCTTTTATAGATAAGATTTACAGGGAAAAAATCTAATCTAACCACGAATTTTCTCGTGGTGAAAAACAAAATCCGACAAAAAAATAAAACGAGCCACGATGAACGACAGATTCACAATTAATTAATTGCGCACGTTATAATCAAACGTGAATTAATCCAACAGAGCCAAGATACTGATCCCAGGCTCTGATACCAATTGTAGGGAAAACTGATTTAGCCCTCTCCCGAGGATCTATCTTGGATGTTTAATTCACCATACATTGATTATATTCCTAGCATGCACCTATATAATTAATTGCAACACGTAGGGGTTTTCTCATGTTTACCTGCGAATCTATCGGGGCGGAATGGATCGAGACTCGTGGTTTGACCTTCTGGAGTGTATCCCGGTTGCCTAATCTCCAATATCGAGTGAGGATAATCTATGGAGAATACTACAGAAAATCACTCAATCTCTCTATGTAATTCTCGAAAATATCTCCCAAGTCACTCTTGGAATTCTCGAAAATATGGTGTGGATAATTGATGATTAGCTTTGATCGTATCTCTTACCTTATATTTATAATGCACTACCATAATCCCACAAGGAAAGGATCCATGCATATCCCATAAATATAATAATATCCTTATGGATAAAGAGAATCAAATCATATCCATAGAGAGCATAAGGGGGCGCCGATTTTCCTATAGCTACGGGCCTGGATGGGCCTGCCCAGGGATCAAATGCAAGGAATAAAGATGGGCCTCAAATAAATTAATTATCTTATGTTCAAATTTAATATAAATTAATTTATAAACATTCATTCATGCCACTAGAGAATAAATGTTGACTTACCCTTTATTACCGAAGGTGAGTCGGACTTGCACTTAGACATTACGAATCCCGTATTTAAGATATCGCACGTCCATTAATTATTTAAAGCATTCTCGATCGCTTAAAATAATTAATATCTTTAATTCCTTAAGTAGTACCACTCAACCTTATTATTGTACTTGAGCTAACTCAACTTGCGGGGTTTAGTACAATAAACCTTTTAGCTCCTTAAGGGGCGCCATCATCCTAAACGGATACGGTGACTCGATACGATAACTAGCATGACATACAAGCACCGCCACCACCCAAGATGCGGAGAATATTGGGTTAGAACATATAACCTCACCCATAACAAGTCAAAATGATGGTCAAGAACTCATACTCACCAAATACCTTATCGAGGTTTAGATCATCGTAAGTCACCGAGATCTAGGTTCTTCACGACGGTCGAGATAGAAGAACTCATCTCACCGTGATCCATCAATACGCCGAGACATACCAAAGATAGACAAGCAACCAAGTCAAGTCACTTCTTATCTATACAGAGCTATACCGACAACTCGTCCTCAAGTTGTCTCACCGTGATTCTTTTATATCTCATTAAGCTCGACCAATCATATGACTTACGTGATCTTCTACACACCGTATGATCTAACTTATATATGAGATAAGGGACACAAATATATGCAATCAAGTAATCAATTCAGATAGGAGATTGTAATAGTGATAACAGGAAACATTGTATACAAACTCAACCAAAACTGGTTTCAGTATACAAATCCAACACTTACCAAACCCATAAAGTTTGCAACTTTCTTTCAAACTAATGACCAATCATTTGAAACAACTTTTCAATTTCAAAACATTCATTTTTCCACAATATATTGCAACCTTCAAACAAGACAATATTGTAAGTCCATGTCACATTTCATATATTTCCATCATTTCAAAATGACTTTTAGTTAAGATAGTTACATTTTTCCTCGCTGAAAGGTGACGACGATGGAGTGCAAAGCAAATGGCAACCAAACACCCACCAATTTCTAGAGTCAACTTTCAACTTAGGATTCAAGGAAAGGGTTTCTAGGGTTCAGAGCGAACAAGTGCTCTGATACCAACTTTGTGACGACCCGACTTCTCAAGGAAGTACGGATTAAACGGATCGCCACTGGTATGACAATGCAGTGGATATACACATAACTAAACCAATACGATTAACCAATCAACTACGAATAAATGCATAGACTGAAAGGAATAAGCTGTTTCGATACAAACTCAAGTCATAGAAGGACTTGCCCAAAAGGTTCAACGTTCAAATATAGGCCAATCAGGGCGCAATTCAAGGAACGAGGTACGACCTCAAGTTCAATACGATATGAAAAACAGTCATAATCAAAAGACATCAAACAATATCAGAGTTAGCAGCAATAAACGTGTGGACATGCATATGACAATACATGCCCAAGGTTCTAGAAATCCTTTCTATTAAAGCAACAAAACAATCGCCACTCTTGCACCGCCGCACCCATCATCAATCCTGCTCAACCCGCACATCAAAACGAGACGCAGGCTAAGTACAAAAGTACCAAGGACTCATTGCCCAAAACATTTTCTTTGTAAGTTATTGAATCGCCCGAATAGTGCATGAGGATTTTAGTTAAAATACTCATGTCTATCAAACATTTTATCATTTTCCAAAAGTGTCCGGCCGGACTATTTCATCCACGTTGTTCAATATCTGATCATTCATTCACTCACGCACTATGGAGGTGGCCACCTATACATAGTCGTCGTGACCGGTCGAGGTAGCTAACCTTAACACACAATCACACGTGTACACAATCCGAGTTAGTCCTTAACTAAGTCGGATCCGATCATTACACTTTTTAACGCTGGTGACCAACACATTCACATACCACATCGATATACCAATCTCGAGATAGAATCACAACAAAACATAAACATTTGGTAGTTAATAACAGTTTATGTAATAATATTTCGTAAAGCTTTTGTAAATCATACTTTGAGATAGACATGCATGTCATTTTTGTTTCAAGAGAGCCCACCTGCTAGTCCGAAGTTAATAGTTCTAAGCGGGGCAGGGTGTGAGTGTCCTTCCTCGACAACTACATACGATCAAGCCCTTCATAAGAAAATAGTCTTTCTTAGATTCTTTCTATTGATCGAAGGTCGTTTATGAATTACGACTTAAAGTTCCCAATTAGGGTTTCTTTATGATTTCATGTGATGGTCTTAAGATAATTCCTATTATCTAACATTCTCAATTTCCAAACTATATTACTTCATCATTCATAGATGAACCTCAACTTATGAGTCATATGTTCTGAGTCTATCCTCGACTCTAGCTTTAGTGTTCTTCTAAACGTTATTACGTTATTGATTGTTAGTATTCAAGTTATGATTGGTATATTAGGATATTCTCAAGCCACTAACTAGACTTAACAATTATAGTTACGTCCTAGTAGGTTATACTTTACGACTTGTCGAATTAACACAACGAATAAAAGTGAATCTTGACTTATGATTCGAGATATCTCATACCATCGTGTAAGTAAATACTTAGGAATTAATGGAGTTCTTTGTGAATACTAACTCGACCTTTGAGACATATGGATTGACATCTTATGCTTGAATCTTAGCTTACACTTTTCGACATTGTTTGTTTCTCTTAACTCGTCGGAGATTGTGTACCTTATAAAATCGCTATTCGTATAGAGTTGTCTTAACGCTCAATCTAATATCGTATTAGGTTATCGATGTTGAGCATTAACGTTGTAAGTCGGCTTTCGGTTCCTTTAACTTAGGAACTCACGTTTGAGTATCCTATTATTAATAGAAAACCCTAAATTTATGTCTATCTTCGATTCTCATTAATTCCTTCTTAAGTTATCGATATTTGTCGATTTCTTTTAGATTCTCGTACATAAAGTACTATGTTGTTTACATTTGGGGTTTTGTTTGTCGGCACAACATAAATATAACCATTCAACACCATACACAACATATATTATACTAAAGCATTAGAAAACCCTAATTTCTAACATAATACACAACCATTGTGTATGTGTGCATGAGTGTTCCATTCATTCATCATAATCACAACCATTTATTCTAAACTTATAGATTAACTACTATGGCATCATTCACAATTAAAATCTACTCATACTTAACCATTTTGCTATGTTTTTTATAATTAGCAATAATTAGCATAAGTATCTAATAAATTTCAATAAAATCATGTTATACTCCTATCATACTATAGAATTTAATTACCAACTCCATATCATCAAATAAAATTTTAAACCATGAGTAAACAAGCATTATATTTTCGGCAATTTCAATTTATTGAACTTCGGTGTTCAATAAATTCCACAAAAGTCATATCATGCTCATATCATACATTAAACATGAAATATCATCTCATAGCATACATTAAAATTAAAACACATGCTTTTTACTAAATGTATATTTTTTGTAATTATAATTTATATACATATATATTCAATAAATTACATTCACTTCACCATATGTTTATAATATGCAGTAAACATGTAATATTAACTTTAAACCTCAATTAAATATTTATAATATGAACTAAATGCTTGGAATTCTTTTTGTCCTCACATATATACTGTATATGTGTTCAATAAATTCCTAACAATGCATATTAGGTTCATATTATTTCTAAACATCACATATCATATTATTTTCAACAAATAAAAATCAAATAAATCTTAGAATATTTATACATAGTTTCGGCCTTTTCATAAAAATAGGAGTAGTGTCTCAAAAATTTCAAGATTAATATATGATGTTTATATCATATATTAAATACTATATATCAACTATTTCTCAACAAATAAAATCAAACAATTGCTTAAAAATACATAAATAAATTCTACCCATTTGTGAAAAATAGGAGTAGTGTTTCAATAATTTCAAGATTAATATATGATATTCATATCATATATTAAACACTATACCTCAACTATTTTCCAACAAATAAAATCAAAATAAATACAAAAAAAATCTCATATTTATTCTACATGCTCCTACACATCAACAGGTACCAATATCAAATAATATTCACAAAATCATGCTTTATCTCCTATAAAAATAAATTATAACAAAATCAAAAAATAACAAACATGCTCCAAAAATTCCCAAATTTTAAATATAGCCTTATAACATATTTATAAGCATATTTCATTCATATCCTGAGAGCATTTGATGGCTCAAAAGCCACGAAATTTGGGGAGGTCGAACTAGGGTTTCAAAATTAAAAAAAGTTCTAAAAAAAATTCAACTCCTTTAGTATGGAAGAGGATGATGAATACTACATTTGTATGGTCTTATAAACTGATTTTTAGAGTTGGAATGGTTTGAAATGAGGGATTAAAGCTAAGAACATGGAAGAACAAAAGAGAGGATTTGAATTTAGAGAGAGAAAATGGGTTCCAAAGTGAGAGGGAGCATATGGACGAAATGGTCTGCATTGGTGCAGAAAAAGAGCTGTTATAAGCTCATTTGGGGTCTCTTGGTGGTGGTTGGGAGAAGGAATTGTCAAATTATCCGATTTGGCATGTTAATACCGACTCTTTACTCTTTAAGCTTTATCGCGCTTTCGATTGATTTCTCAGAACCTTAAGATTTTATTTTCTTAAATAGCCTTAAAAAGACTTATTTCATAGTTTATAATAATTTCATGAAGTTCAGATGGCATTTGATAAGTCAATTCCGAGTTATCGCGGAAAAACAACGTCTGACGATTAAATTATGCTCATTCGAAATTCTATTGAATTCTTGAGATTTCATAATTAATTTGAGTCTTATAAATCATTTCTTATTGATTTAGACCCTTGGTTCGAGTTTTGGTTCGTTCGGATCTGTTTAGGGTTTTTCCGGTATATATTCCTGGCGTTCGGTTAAGTTCTTCAGAAATTTCGTTCAGAAATTTGTTCTTATGAATTCTAAATTCATAATAATATATTCCTTCATGATTTTGATTGTTATCATAAATTTTCATGAATTGCATGGACTGGAAGTAGATCCGGCTCGTGACTGACCGAGCGAGTATGCCCGAAAATTCTAATTCTTTGGCTTCTCACATGTTTTCGCAAGACGATTCTAGAAATAAAATACTTTTGTTGAGATTCATTTTCGATCTTTCATTCTATGTTCAGGCTACTCAGAAAACCTTAATCCGATAGGACTAGTCACTAGTTTTTTTATTTCTCTAGTTTTCGATCTCTGAATCAATTCTAATTCGTTTCGTTGGTCACCTTAAACATAATTAAGGTCTTAGAACTCTAAGTAATTGGTTTAAGCATAGCTAATAAAAGTTTTAATTTTTTCGGGTTATTACACCATTCTTGGCGGTCTGCATACTAAAATGAGTAATCACAGTATCAATGTAAGACGCCTGAAATAAGCTCAACATTTTTCCCTTACGATCTCGGTAAACCTTGATCCTGAGAATGTACGCTGCATCTCCTAAGTCTTTCATTTGAAACTGATCGGATAACCAATTCTTTACGTCTGATAACAGCTTCACATTGTTGGTAAGTAGAAGGATGTCATCTACGTAAAGTGCAAGAAATACCACGTCACCGTTGACATCCAAACGATACACACAACTTTTGCTAGGCAACTGGGTAAATCTATAGGATTTTACCACCTCTTCAAAGCGTAAGTTCCATGACCGGGAAGCTTGCTTATGTCCATAAATGGACTTCTTAAGCTTCCATACTATATGCTATTCACCCTTCACCACATAACCTTCGGGTTGCTGCACATAGATGTCTCTACCTTCTTCAAGGTAACCATTTAGAAAAACGGTTTTAATAACCATTTGCCAAACCTCAAGGTTTAGGTGAGCTGCTATGGCCAGAAGAATTCTGATGGACTTGAGCATTGCTAAAGGCGAAAAGGTCTCATCGAAATCGATGCTCTCAATCTGAGTGTACCCTTTCGCTATAAGCTTGGCTTTAAAAGTCGAAACCTCCATCCGAATCTCTTCCTCTTGATGCCCACTTACTACCTATGGCTTCTTTGCCATCCGGTAGAGTGTTTTCAGATATCCATAGTCGTATGGACTCAATTTCTAAGTCCATAACGGTGTGCCATGATCTTGCATCTATGTCTCAGATCGCTTCCCTGTATGTCCATGGGTCGATTATAGCCTCGCCTGCTTTCACGGGATTAAATCCGAGAATCGTCCACGAACATAAATCGCTCGGGTTAACAAACAACCCCCACTCTGACGAGGCGCCATCGGCACAATGGCAACGGTGGGTGCAAGAACTGTGGTTCTCTATCTTGCACAACTTGTCGGGTAGGTGCCACTTATGCGGTCGGTATCTCCAAGGAACTCAACCCACTTCAATTTTTGAAGTATCCTGTCGATCCTCCCACTGACACGACATCTCGCACCTTTCGCCTAATCGGTGGTGGAATACGATCATCTTCCCGATTCTTGAAGTATGATTTCAGATTTTAATTTGTGGTTTTTCATGTAGTCCTCTTCTAAGAATCGGGCGTTAGTGCTAATAACGACCTTCTGATCCTTAGGACTATAGAAATAACCACCTTTCGTTCCTTTAGGATAACCAATAAACAGTTTTGCTTCAGATCTAGCCTCCAACTTGTCAGCTTTCTTGTTCAGCACATGTGCTGGACTGTCCCATATCCTTATATGGCTTAAACTAGGCTTGTGCCCAAATCATAACTCGAAAGGGGTCTTGTCGACTGACTTGGACGGTACTAGATTGAGCAAATATGCCACTGTTTCTAAGGCATACCCCCAGAACGAAATAGGCAATGTTGCATAACTCTTCATAGATCTAACCATTTCTAAGAGAGTCATATTTCTTCGCTCTAACACACCATTTTGTTGTGGTGTGCCCGGTGTAGTGAGCTGGGAGGTAATCCTACACTGCACCAAATAGTCCATGAACTCGTTACTGAGGTATTCGCCACCGCGATCAGACCGCAGTGACTTGATACTCTTACCTAGCTTCGTCTCCATTTCTGCCTTAAATTCTTTGAATTTCTCAAAGCATTCAGACTTGCGGTGAAGCAGGTATACGTATCCGTACCTTGAGTAATCATCAATGAAAGTGACAAAATCCTCATACCCTCCACGAGCTTGTATGGACATTGGTCCACACAGGTCAGAATGGACTAGCTCCAACACTTCTTTGGCTATATACCCCTCCGTTTTGAAGGGTCTGATCGACATCTTTCCTTCTATACAGGATTCACAGATTGGAAACGGAGTGACTGTAATTTCACCCAACGCTCCATTCTTAGCCAGTCTTTGGATCCTATTTAGATTGATGTAACCTAATCTAGGATGCCAAAGAAATATGGTGTCATCTAGCGAAGAAAATTTCATCTTCTTAAGGTTTGATGTAGATGCAACATAATTAAAGGTATTATGTTTAGCAAAGATAGTATAAAGCGAATTATATAAAGTGTCACCACAGATAACTTCGTCATTTCTTATGATAGAAACACCACTATCAAAAATAACAGAATATCCATGTATAAATAGTTTGGAAACCGAAATAAGGTTTTGTCGAAACTCCAGCACATATAAAACGTATTTTAATACTAAAATTGTTCTATAAAAACATAAAGAAACATCTCCGACTGCAACGGCCTCGACTTTCATCGCGTTGCCCATGGAGATCGTTATCTCACCATCAAACAACTCCCTTGTCCGCAGGAACCCCTGCAAGGTGTAACAAACGTGATCAGTCGCACCCAGATCTACTACCCATGAATGAGTAGAACAAGTTGTTAAACATGTTTCCGTTACTAAAGCAAATAGTATACCTTGAGCCTTGAGCATGGGGCACTTAGCCTTCCAATGCCCAGTCTTGCCGCACTTGAAGCATTTGCCCATCTTCTTTGGTTTTTTCAAGCCTCCGGTGGCCACCATGTTCTTGCTCCCACTGCTTACACTAGATTCGTTGCCTCTACCACCTTTGGCACACCTTTTTCTTCTTCCACATTTCAATGGAAAATTTGGGACCTTAGATATACTAGCAAGGGCATGTGCTCCTTTTCCCATGACACCTTCCGCGGCCACGAGATCATTTAGCAACTGACTAAGTGTATACTCGGTCTTGCTCATGATCGCGTTCACGCGAAAGTTTTCAAAAGACTTGGGCAGTGTGTTGAGGATGATATCGACCTTGGCTTCGCCATCGATACCTCCTCCCAACTGATCAAGACTATCCATGAGATGAGTCATGTGGGAGACATGTTCAGGGACTGAACTTCCTTCTTCCATCCTACATGCCAAGATTTCTCTCATTGTGTGGAAGCGGACTGTCCGATCCGACTGCCCAAACTTACTCTCGAGACTTGACCATATTTCAGTAGCATCTACCATCGACTAATGCTGCAGCTGCAAACCTTTGGATATAGTAGTCATCATATAGCATTTGGCCATATTATTTGACTTATGCCAAAGTCTGCTTGACTCTCGCTGTTCATTCGTCGATGCGTCAGTAAGGGCATCGGGTTTGGGAGTAGTGAGAACAAACATGTGTTCTTCTATGATAAGAACATATTCCATGTTTCATTTCCACTCGATAAAATTTAGACCGGATATAGGGTTTTGTGCAAGTATATTGATAATCGGTATAAGAGACATATCTGAAAAGTAATATAAACACATAAGCATACGATCACACATAATTCGTAACAATAATATTGTAACCTTTTGATAAAACAATATTAATTGAAACCTCCAATTGCCCAAGGAATTCCACATGCAAGCCACGCGTGTGGACGTTTACACATAAACCCTTCGACTAGACTAAAATATTTCTTTTAGTCGTTTAATTTAAATCCATGTCAACTCATCCTTATGACAAATGAAATTAATGATTGGACCTTACTAGACCACATCACTATCGCAATAAGGGACTTCACGGGAAGTTGTACTTGAGGTGATGCCTAAGCAATTACCACAATTTTGACAGCAGATAATGAATTCTTAAAATTGGCATACTCACTCGGACCATACCGCTTCCAATTCAAAATCTTTTGTCAACTCATTTTAAATCTATCTGTAGAGAACTTATGAAAATCACATATGTAAGCCAAGCGTGTGGACGTTTACACATGAAACTCCCACTTCTCAATAGATTAAAATATTTTATTTAGAAATCTCATCTAACCAAATTTATGATAAACAGTGTAAGCAAGCCACGCGTATGGACGTTTACTCACAGTATGTATCATTTTGTTTAGAGATCAAAAAGTGGAGTCTTGACATCTTTAATTTAAAAAATTAATATGTCGGGTTTCTTGCTTAGTCTTTTGTTTCAAAATATTTGTCCATGCAGATCACGTAATCCTAGTGTGCTTTCTATAGAACTCAACATGTAAAACATGCTCGCAGAATACATGCTTCAAAACGCGATAAACCTAGCATGCTTGCTATATGGATCCAATCACGAAAACATATTACATGTTTATCTACGTAATTAAACATACATAGCATGCTCCTACATAATTTAAACATCCACGACATGCTTTGAACGATAAAAATAAAATAAATTCGTTCATCACGGCCCACTCGTCGATCCTGTACTTCTCTGTCTAATTTATTACATAAATTTGGAAAGTACAGATCATCAAAAAATCTTGAAATGGGCCTCGCGTGCACAACACAGACCGGACTCGTCAAAAATGGATTTGGGTCGAAAAATAGAAACGGGCCGGAATAGTGGATGGGTCGGGTCGGGTCGGGTCACAAATCTGGAACCGGTTCAAAAAATCGGATCTGGGCTGAAAATTCGGGTCTGGACTGAAACGGGCCTGGTCGGCCCAATGTGGACTGGGCCGCGTGCTAGGGCACAGCGTGCCCAGCCGCACTACGCCACCCATCATCTCTCGTCGCCCTACCGAGTCGTGCCGAGCGCTACCAAGCATCGCCTGCCGAAGCTGTCGAGTGCTGTCGAGACAGGCTACCGAGAATTGCATGTGGGTCTGCGTGCAACGAGCGCACCCCATCGTGCGCTATCTTGCCCAGCCTCGCCCGAGTGCCCGCATGCTGCCGAGGCCTTCACCGAGCAACGTCTCGCCGAGTGCCACGTGCGCTATCGCCCAGCAACGCTGGCGATATCCGCCCAGTAGCCAAGACTGCCGAGCATCGCCTGCGCATTGCTGCCGAAGCTATCGAGAAAACTCGCGCGCACTCGTCTAACGCAGAGGCATGCCGAGGCATCCATGCGAGAAATACGTGCCCCGTACGCCCAGTCGCCGAGGCCTGCTGTACCTATTCGCCCATCTACCGCGTTGCACGCCAAGACCCGCACGCGAGCTACTGACGGATCTGCGCGCTAGGGCTACGCCTCTTCGTGTCTCGCCATGCGCTGGTTTCCGGCGTGGCTCTCGTCGCGCCATGCGACGGGACTCCATCGTCTCGTTCTTCATGTTCTTGGTCTTCGTTTCTCTTTTATAGATTAGATTTATAAAAAAAATCCTAGTATAACCACATATTTTTTCATGGTGAAAAATGAAATCCAACAAAAAATTAAAACGAACCACGATGAACGACAGATTCACAATTAATTAATTGTGCACGTAATAATCAAACGTGAATTAGTCCAACAGAGCCAAGATACTGATCCCAGGCTCTGATACCAATTGTAGGGAAATTTGATTTTAACCCTCTCCCGAGGATCTATCTTCGATGTTTAATTCACCATACATTGATTATTTACCTAACATGCATCTACATAATTAATTGGAACACATAGGTGTTTTCTCGTGTTCACCTGCAAATTTGTCGGACAAGGAATTGGATCAAGACTCGTGCTTTGATCTTCTGGACTGTATCCCGTTTGCCAAAACTCCAATGCCGAGTGAGAGCAATCTATGGAGAGTACTGCAGATATTCGCCTTCTTCCTCACACTTGGAATTTTCAAAAATCACAATAATTCTCTTATGTTTTCCGAAAATCACAGTAGCATTTTGATTACTTTGATTTTCTCTCATCTTATATTTATGATGCAACCCTAGAATCCTATTAGGATATGATCTCTACATATCCAATAAATATAATAATATGTTGTTAGATAGAGAGGATCAGAACAGAATCCCATTGGGATTCACTATGAGGTGGACGAATTTTATGCAGCTCCAGGCCTTGATGGGCCAGCCCAGGGATCAAATGCAAGGAATAAAGATAGGCCTCAAATAAATTAATTATCTTATATTCAGCCCAGAACATAAATTAATTCATAAACATTTATTCATGCCACTAGAGAATAAATGCTGACTTACCCCTTTATTTCTAAAGTTGAGTCGAGCTTGCACTTAGACTTTACGAACCCCGTATTTAAGATATCGCACGTCCATTAATTATTTATAACGTTATGACTGCTTAAAATAATTAATCTCTTCAATTCCTTAAGTAGTACCACTCAACCTTATTATTGTACTTGAGATAACTCAACCTGCAGGGTTTAGTACAATAAACATTTTGAGCTCCTTAAAGGGACGTCATCATCCTAAACGGATACGATGACTCGATACAGGCAACTAGCATGACATACAAGCACTGTCACTACCCAAGATGCGGAGAATATTAGGTTATCTCATGTAACCCTCACCCATGACAAGTCAAAGTGATGGTCAGTAACTTATACTCATCTAATACCTTATCGAGGTTTAGATCAACTTAAAGTCACCGAGATCTAGGTTCTTCACGACGGTCAGATAGAAGAACTCATCTCACTACGATCCATCAATACGTCAGAGACGTACCAGTATAGACAAGCAACCAAGTCAAATCACTTCTTATCTATACCGTATCCTATATCGACAACTTGTCCTAAAGTTGTCTCAGCTGTGATCCTTTTTATATCTAATTAAGCTTGACCAATCATATAGACTTTTGTGATCTTCTACACACTGTATGATCTAACTTATATATGAGATAAAGGGACATACATATGCAATCAAGTAAACAATTCAGATAGGAGATTGTAATAGTGGTAACATGAATCATTGTATACAAGCTCAACCAAAACTGCTTCCAGTATAAAAATCCAACAGCCATGTATTGTTGATGTCAGTTCAACAATATGTAATGTAAATACGATATCGAATGTAAAGATTTGAAAGTAAACAACACTTTATTTTTACGTGGTTCGGAGAGATCAACTCCTACATCCAAGGACCGATTGCTCAATCAATCCACAAATTTGGATTTGGTCTTGTTTACGGGTACAAGATATAAACCTATATACAGAGTTAACCATACTATATATCGATGAACTGGGCGTTCTTCTTACGCTGTGGGTGCTAGGAAACCCCTATATGCTTACGGGTACAGTCGACCTAAACCTCTTACTTACATGTGCAAGATAACCAAGCTTTCAGCAATTAACACTTCGTTTTGCCTACTTGCCCAAACTTCTACTTTAAACTAAGTATTTTTAGTAGAGGGTTTCCAACTAAAATATGAGTTATCACAGATGACAAACTCAAGAATTCTAGGCTTTAGATATACAGATTAGTATCATAGAACTTAAAGGAGTGTATTCTGAAATCTTGAGCTGATAAATATATTTGAGCTCTTAAGGTTTTTTGATAACTTTGTAAACTCATTTCTTCGAAATCGTTGGGTATAAGTTCTTGAGCTTTGAGCTTTGAATGCTTTAGACAATTCGAATGCGCAACGTTTCGATAACCTTCAAAGGTTGGATTCTGCAAGTATTTATAGATGGGACGATGATTAGTGTCGTTGGAGGGAGCACCAATCACATTCATTCAAACATCTGATGATTGTCCTGCTGTTGCAACTAATGCTACTGACTTGTTTTGGAGTTAGACGTTTTTGTTACAAGTTTCAGCAATAGAACTACCAGCTTGGACATGCCCAAGACTGAAGGAGTTCGAGTAGTACTGAAGCCAACCATATTGATAGGAGTATCAGTACCGGTGCAACTGATAGAAGCTTAGCTGAAGGATCGCGTACTAAAAACTGAAGATTGGAAGAAGACCAACTGATGTCTGAAGACAGAAGTAGAGCGATGCTGATTAACAGAGCTACTAGAGTAAAGTCGAATACCGAAGACTGACGTCGGATGAATGGAGCCTGATGATCGGAGACTGAAGATTCAGCACTGAAGAGATGAAGGAGTCAGAATATGACCAAGTGTCTTACCAACAGCTGACTGTCATGCTGAGGAGTCAAAGTTGGCTACCAGAAGTCAAAGTTGGCTACTAGGAGTCAAATGTGTCTAACATGAGTCAAAGCTAGCGTCTGTAAGTCAAAGCTGTTGAGCCATAGTCAAAGTTGTTGATAAGTAGCCAATGCTGGCTGATGAAAGATCAGAGCTGACTATATGTACATCGAGCTGAAAGCATCAAACTAACTCATGTTTTCGAAGTAGACAAACGACGGGAATCCAGCATGCTGATGAAAGACGAAGCATTCTCGACTGGTCCAACCTGAAGTCAACTTGCTGATAAAACACAGAGTCAATTCAACTGAAAAAACACGGAATAAATTAAACCTTAAGTGTTTGACTCGACACATGTGGTAGTGTATCTGTAGAAGATACTGACATGACAGAAGACCTGTTTAGAAGTTACATAGCTACAATGTACGATGATGTAAACCCTGACAATGACGTAAGAAGATTCTCAATGGGAAGAATTCAAACAACGAAATAGAAAGATTTAAATGGTATTCCCTCCAATGGCTCTATTCTTATTCCTCTGTATAAATACGAACAAAATCCAACATTTGAAAGTTACTGAAATGCTGCGAAATTGAATTATCAAAAGCAAGTCTATCAAACTGTGATTTCGAAGAAGGAAGTTCATAGTGCTATAAGCAAATCTCAAGAGCTCACATATACTTATCAGCTCTAGGTTTCAGTATACACTTCCTTAAGTCTAGGATATCTATCTTGTTTATCTTAAGCCTAAACATACTGAGTTTGACGTCTATGTCAACTCTGAATCTTAGTTGGAAACCTCTCTACAAAACCCCTAAAAGTTTGTGTAGAAGTTTGAACAAGTAAGCAACGAAGTGTCTGTTGCTGAAAGCTTGGTTATCTAGCACCCGCAAGCTAGAGGATTAGGTGGACTGCACCCATAAGCGGTGAAAGGTTTTCTAAAACCCGCAAGCGTATGAGAAATGCTAAGTGAGGCGGGATACTGTAAGGTTAACTCAGTATCTAGGTTTATATCTTGTACCCGTAAACAAGACCAAATCCCAAGTTAGTGGATTGATTGAGCAAATAGTCCGTGGACGTAGGAGCAGATTTCTCCAAACCACGTAAAACTTAACGTGTTATTTTCTTTCAGTATCACTATTTAAATTACATGTTATTGAACTGTCATCACCAGCACATAGTAACACAACATAGTTTTGAAACCCTTTATTAATATCAGTTTGATACTGAAGAGATACAACTGAAAATGGACTAAGCAATACTTGAATAAGTGTTTCGAATCGTTTCAAGTTTTCAGTAAGACAAATACAATATACCACCACATTTCTTACACACATCAGTTATCAGTCCAACTGACTTGCTGCCTTAGTAATTGTTTTGCATGTTTTTGTTTGCTTTTTCTTTGGTTGTTTTTGACGATTTGGTTCCTATTTGGTTTATATTTGAATATCTTTTATTGGAATCATGTTCATTTTCGTTTTGTGTAGGGAATGATCGCGTTTGAACCATTTTGTGCATAAAAAGCGCACCCTAGCGTTGGACTCGGTGTAGCCGGCGCTGAGTGCGCATCGCGTCGAAAGGAAGCAAAGAGAAGACCCGCGTCTGACGCTGGGTTCAATTCCGAGAGAGCCGTGTCCGGCACTGGGCGCCCAAGCTGGATTTTATCCCGAGAGGTCGCGCGTCAGGCGCTGTGCAAGATTTGAAGTTCGTCCCGAGAGCTCGCTCATCCGGCGCTGCATCGCGTCCGACGCTGCATAAGAATTGAAGATCTTCCAGAGACTCCACGCATCCGGTGCTGGCATGCGTCCGGCGCTGGCCTCTGCGTCCGAGAGCTGACGAGTCCGGCGTTGCGATGCGTCCGACGCTGGACGAGTCGCGTTTCGCCTTGTTTTTTAGCGAGCGCGTCCGGCGCTGCATGTGAATTTTCGGGTGCTATATATACGTTTTAAAACACTGAAAACCCTAGTTCCTTTTATTTTATTTTCAGTTTCAGACTTTTTGGTGTGCACCTCTCCACGAGATTCTCTCTTCAAGTTTTCCAAGTAATTCAAGTATTGTTCTTTGCTCTTTGGATTGAAGATTATTAATTGTAAGGATTATCATTGTTGGATTTCTCATCCTGAACACTTTGTTTTCAATTCCATTGTTCGTTCTTGTTCGTAAGTTTTCTTTATCGCTTTCTACGTGTTCTCGTATTGCTTTGATGGTGATTTCGACTCTTTGATGATGATTAATGTTGGTATTTGTCTAATTACTCTTGTCTTTCATTTAATCTCTTCGAATTATGTCTAGGGTTTATCATATTAGTTCTGTGTTCTTCAATCTAGGGTTTAATTCTTGTTTAGATTATTTATTTGCTTTGTCAATTTCCACCTAGTTAATTCGCATTTCTTTCCTTAATAATTCCTCGCCTAGGTAATCTACAGTTTTAAAGTGACGATCAAACAACTCTTTGTGATTAGAATGTTTAGGGATTTAATTGCTTTCGTGTGGTAACTTAGTAACTCCCTGTTAAGTTTTCCTTGAGACACGACTCAGATTAGTTTGCTCTCTAGGACGACCTCGTTAGATTGCGAGGGACTTTATTAGTGATCTTTTTAGTCCAACAAATGTTGGCGCTGTTGCCGGGGAACACTTTAGGCATTTTCTTAATGTTACCTGTTTTTCGTTTTTAATCTTCTTCTTGCCTTTCTTATTTTGTACCGCAGTTGCGTTTGATCTCGTTTGTTGAGTGTTGTGTATGCAAGGACGCCGAAGTCTAACTCCTAGATTGGTATCCCCGTTGAAGGATACTCGCAAGCCAAGGAAACCGCGATTGCCTAGTGTGGCGGAGTTTGATCACTCCAATTGTGATAGCTCCTATGAGGACAGTTCTCTCACTCTCGAAGGTGAGGGTCTTTTGTGGGAGGTCAATGAGGATTCACTACCGTCGAGAATTTCTTGTTTGAAGAAACCCCACCGAGAACCATAGGTGACCAACAAGACAATAACCATGACAATGGAAACAACAATCGGGGCGTGAACGTGGCCCCTCGCCTGATGGGGGATTACTTCCGCCCTAAGATAGGGGAGACTACAAACCCTATCGTGTTGTGCCCCGCGGCACGTGGGTATGAGTTGAAGCCAAACCATTTCAATCTCATTCCTACTTTTCATGGCATGTCGAATGAGGATGTCTTAAGCTTCATCAGAGAGTACAACCAAGTGGTGTAATCGTTCCCTCTGTTTGGCTTGAATGAGGAACAGTTGAACATGCGTTGTTTCTCTTATGCTCTGAAAGATAAAGCCAAGTCTTGGCTTATGAGTTTTCCCGCCGACTCTTTGGTAAATTGGAACACTGTGGTGGAGCAGTTCATGTTGAGGTTCTATCCGCAGCAGAAGACCAAAGATCTTCGATCCAAGATTATGTCGTTCAAGCAGGAACTGGATGAGCCATTTCATGAAGCAAGAGAAAGATTCAAAGAACTGCAGCGGCAATGCCCACATCACTATTTCCCGTTGGTTCTCTTATGTCAGTTCTTTTATGACGGGATCCTTAAATCCGATCAGGAAAAAGCTGACGATGCGGCAGGGGGCAACATAGCTCATATCACAGCCGAGGCTCTAGATGAGATCTTTGATGTCATGGTGAGCAACTCCCTCCAGAAGGCATCTAGTACGCGTCGGTCCACTGTCAATTCCGTGGAGACAGGATCGAAATTAACGCGGAAGATGGCGCAGCTTATGAGAGAAATGAATGAAATGAAGATGAAGCAGGCTGAGTCCCCTTCACCTTCCCAGGAGTTCGTTGCACCTTCGCAGGAGTTCATCGCACCGTCTCAGGATTTCTCTATGCAGCCTTGTGGAATTTGCATGGAGATGGGACATACAACCGATGTTTGTCGCCATATGGGAGCACCCGTCTATGAAGGCGGAGTAAAAGCGTATGCTATGCAAGGCTTTCCGCCTCGGCAGCCTTATGAGCCAAGGCCGACCTATGAGCAAACTCAGCCGCAATACAATTCGAGATGGAATAATCAGAGCCAAGGTCAGGGGTCGGGTTCGAACCCACAAACTAGACGCCCGTCGCAGCGGCACCAATCAAGCAACAGCTTATGGTCGCACAGATGTCGATCGACAGCAGTCATATCCACCACCGTCATACCTGTAGTATCCCTACCCACAGTAGCCACCTCCACCTCAGTATCCATACCCATAGCAGCCACCTCCGCCGCGGTACCCTCGGCCAGCCTCCGCCACCTAACAGCCCATGTGGCCCCGCTATCTCAACGGACTCCTGCTGAGGAGTCTCTCGACGCCTACATCATTAAGAACAATCAGAGAATCGACAGTACTGAGGCGATGATGAGGTGCCTCGAGGATATTATGGGTCAGATTGCCCCTTCAATTAATGAGATGATGCAGCAGGGTGAGAGGAACAAGTTGCCAGGGCAAGCTCATCAAGCTCATGCCGTGACGGTGCTACGAAGTGGAAAAGTTATCGACAACAAGGTGACTATGCCGACTCTCGTGCCTTCACAGATACCCACTGTCGACGCTGAGCAACCTCATGTGGAAGAAGAGGTTCCCGAGAAGAAAGAGGAGAATGCATTGCACAAAGCCTCCAATCCTTATGTTCCGCCGGGACAACCTACAAAGGCATTGTTCAAGCCCCGGGTCCCTTATCCCCACCGGTTGACGAATGCCAAGCAAGACCAACAGTTCATTGATTTCTACAAGATGTTGTCTCAAGTACATGTCAACTTGCCTTTGTTGGACGTCATCCAGGCTGTCCCTGCCTATGTTAAGTTCTTTAAGGAGCTCACCTCCAAGAAAAGGAATTGGGGAGACATTGACAATGTGGTGCTCTCCGAGACGGCTAATTCGATCATGCAACTTCCTCTTCCACCCAAGCTTTGTGATCCAGGTAGCTTTATCATTAAGATTGCTATGAGGAATGGGAAAGAAGCCTTGGGTATGCTTGATTTGGGGGCGGGGATTAATTTGATGCCTTATTCTATCTTTGAAGAATTAGGTCTTAAGGAGTTGAAACCCACAGGAATGACCCTTCAATTAGCGGATAGATCTATGAGATACCCAAGGGGGTAGTGGAAAATGTTATGGTTAGTGTGGGGGGTCTAATAATTTTGATGGATTTTGTGGTTTTGGAAGTCGGGGATATACGGGAAGATGGTAGACCGTTTATGGCCACCACTAATACCATGATAGATGTAAAGATTGCCCTTATCAAGATGACTGTTTTGGGGACTACGGTTACCTTTTCTGTGAGAGACAGCCTTAAAGCCCCTACTGCTCATTATATTGATGATTGTGCCTTTGTTGATTCTATTGAGCCCTTGGTCGAGAATGTATTTTTACAGGCACACGCAGCAGAAGAGGTTTTCATGGGATCGATCGACGAGCAAGAATTAGCACGGGAGCTGGCAAGTCTTCCCGAGTCACAGGTCGAGCTCAAGGAGCTCCCAACGCACTTGAAGTATGTGTTCCTAGAGAAGGGGAAAGCCAAGCCAGTGATCATCTCCTCGACTTTGGCTCGGTATGAGGAAGATGCGTTGATTGGTGTTTTGAAGAGGAACAAGCTTGCCTTCGGGTGGAGTTTGGCTGACATCCATGGTATTAACCCCGCCACGTGTATGCATCGCATCACCTTGGAAGAAGGAGCTCGCCCGACGAGAGATGTTCAAGGAGGTTGAACCTTGTGCTCTCTAAAGTAGTGAAGAAGGAGATCTACAAACTCCTAGGCGAAGGTCTCGTCTTTCTTGTCTCTGATAGTGAGTGGGTGAGCCCCGTGCATGTAGTGCCGAAGAAAGGGGGCACCACTGTAATCGAGAATAGCAAGGGGGAGTTGGTGCTGGTCCGAGCCACCACGGGATGGCGCATGTGCATTGACTATCGAAAGCTGAATGCCGCCATCAAGAAGGATCACTTCCATCTACCTTTCATCGATCAAATGCTTGACAGGTTAGCCGGACACGATTTCTTTTATTTTCTTGACGGCTTGTCTGGTTATTATCAGGTTGTCATAGCTCCGGAGGACCAATCCAAGACAGCGTTCACGAGCCCGCATGGACATTTGCTTACCGCCGCATGCCTTTCTGCCTTTGCAATGCACCTGGGACCTTCCAACGGTGCATGATGTCCATCTTCTCGAAAATGATCGGCGACTACATGGAGGTATTTATGGATGACTTTTCTATTTTTGGCTCTTCGTTTGATGACTGCTTGGCTAAAATTGATCATGTGCTTAATAGATGAGTCGAGAGTCATTTAATTTTGAGTTGGGAAAAGAGTCATTTCATGGTTAATAGTGGTATAGTACTCTGGCATGTGGTGTCTCGTGAAGGGATTGAGGTTGATAGGGCTAAGATTGATGTCATAGAAAAACCGCCCCCACCTGTTGACGTAAAGGGGATTAGGAGTTTCTTGGGGCATGCGGGTTTCTACCGTAGGTTCATTAAGGATTTTTCAAAAATCTCTCAACCTCTGTGTCGTTTGCTTGCCCAAGATGTGCCTTTTGTGTTTAATCATGATTGCATGCATGCATTCTCTGTGTTAAAAGAAAAGTTGACTAGTGCCCCCGTGGTTGTAGCCCCGAACTGGAATGAACATTTTGAAATCATGTGTGATGCTAGCAATCATGCCGTAGGGGCTGTTTTAGGTCAATGAGTAGATAAGATGCTCCGTGTAATTTACTATGCTAGTTCTACCTTGAATCATGCACAGGTGAATTACACAACCACTGAGAAAGAGATGTTAGCTGTGATGTTTGCTTTAGAGAAGTTTCGCCCTTATATCATAGGCTCTAAAGTGATTGTCCATAGTGACCATGCAGCTTTGAGGTACTTGTTAACCAACCTCAAGCCAAGCCTAGGTTGATCCGTTGGGTTCTTCTCCTTCAAGAGTTCGACGTAGAGATTAAGGATAGGAAGGGGAGTGAAAATTGTGTGGTTGATCATTTGTCTCGTCTCCAATCCCCGAGTGTTAGACTCTTACATGAGACTGTTGCTAATTATTTTCCTTATGAAAATGCCTTTGCGGTCTCATCTTCCCCGTGGTTCGCTGACATTGTTAATTATCTCGCTTGTGGGGAGATGAGACATGATCTAACTTTTCAGGAGAGGAAGCGTTTTCTAACCTTGTGCAGGCAATATTTCTGGGACGAGCCATATCTGTTCAAATTCGGGAAGGATGATGTGATCCGCCGACGTGTGCCTGAGGAAGAGCAATCCCAATGGTTGGAAAAATGCCACAATGGTTATTGTGGAGGCCATTTTGGTGGACAAAAGACAGCCTTCAAGGTGCTCCAGTCGGGATTTTACTAGCCATCATTGTTCAAGGACGCCCAAGCGTTCTACCGTGCTTGTGACCGATGCCAGCGCACGGGATCTATAGGTGCCCGAAATGAAATGCCTCTCAATAATATTCTTTTGGTTGAAATTTTTTATGTGTGGTGAATTGATTTCATGTGACCTTTCCCTAAATCTTTTGGTTTTGAATATATTCTGCTTGCCGTTGACTACGTGTCCAAGTGGGTCGAGGCTATCCCCACTAGGACATGTGATTCTTACATCGTTTTGAAGTTTGTGCAGGAGAATATTCTTTGCAGGTTTGGTTTTCCCAAAGCAATTATTAGTGATGGTGGAAAGCACTTTTGCAACAAGTTGTTTGAGAAGTTGATGAAAAAGAATGGGATTAACCACAAGGTGGCAATGCCTTACCACCCACTGACATCGGGACAAGCCGAGACTAGCAATCGGCAAATCAAGGAGATTCTAGAGAAAACGGTCCAACCTTCTCGTAAGGATTGGTCCACCAAACTTCCCGATGCACTATGGATGTACCGCACCGCATACAAAAGCATCCTTGGGATGAGCCCTTATCGTTTGGTGTTCGAGAAGGAGTGTCATCTCCCGGTGGAGATCGAGCATAAGGCCTTGTGGGCTATCAATATCATTTCTTTGGAGATGCAAGATGCTTCCCAGCGCAGGATGTTACAACTTTCTGAACTTGAAGAATTTCGTAATGAGGCATACGACAATGCCCGAATCTACAAGGAAAAGGTGAAGGCCCTCCACGATAAACACATTGTGCACAAGGATTTGAAGCCCGGAATGAAGGTTTTGATGTTCAATTCCTGGTTGAAGTTTTTTCCCGGAAAGTTGAAATCCCGTTGGAGTGGCCCGTTCATTATCAAGGAGGTGAAGCCGTATGGCTCGGTTGTGCTCACTAAAGAAGGTTCGGAGGAATCGTTGGAGGTCAATGGTCAACGTGTGAAACTCTATGTAGAAGGGGGTCCGACCTCCGTCACGGTGGAATCTATTTTCGTTGCTGACCCCGCGTCGTCATGATTTATTCTCGTCAAGCTAATGACGGTAAACAAGCGCTTTGTGGGAGGCAACCCACGTGTTGGTTTGGTTCCTTTTATGTTTTGTTCTTGTTTTCTTTTGGTTTTGTTTTGTTTTGTTTGTGTTTTTGTTTCTCGTTTGATTTTGTGTGGTGCAGGATTTGGAGTTGTTTTATTTAGGAGTTTCCAGTATGTGTAGAACAAAAGTCGAGAACTGACGCCTGGGTACGAAATGCATATTGGGCAGAGAAGGTGACCCAGCGCCGGACGCCATGAAACCGGTGTTGGGTCCTTTAATAATAAATAAATAAATATATATATATATATATATATATATATATTATTTATATATATTTTAAGAGTGCTAGGGTTTGACTATCGTCTCTTTCTTTATCAGCGCCACTCCCCCTCAGCTTCTCTCCCAAGCGCCCGCTTCCGCTCCTCCGTCCGACGATCGTACCTCGCGTCCGGCTTTGCCCAACGCCGTGCGCCAACGCGGCGCTCTCTCTCCACGCTCTGCGCTCAGCTCCACCCTCCGCGTCCAGCGCTACCTCATCTGGCGCTATCTTCAGCCTCGCATCCAGCGCCGAGGTCCCGCTTCCTCATATTCCGCACCAACCGCTCACCTTCATCCGGCGCTCAAGCCCCAGCGCCAATCTCGTTCCGTCCGCGTTTCCCCAAAACATCGTGCGCCTCGCGCCCCAAAGCGCGTTAGCCTCCTTCCAGCGCTATACTCAGTGCCGCGCGCCTCGCGCCCCAGCGTGTGTTAGCTTCCGTCCGGCGCTCGCCCAGCTTCCACGCCCCAGCGCGCGCGTCGCTCCGTCCGGCACTTCCTTCCGAGCAGCTCATGTGTTCTGTCATCCCTCACGTTCGTCTACTGCCCGCTTATACGTATTTCAATATGGTTCGAACTAAATAAGATGGCGGCTCCAGTTCTTGTCATCCACTGGATGATGATGTTCCTATGGAGAAACCAGTGGAAGATATCAGCATAATGTACTCACCCGCATTTCCCATCTTTAATCCTGTGGAAGGTACTCTTCATCGTCGTTTTATCCATCAAGATATAACTCATCCCCGTCTATTTAATTGGCAATTGATGCGAAGCTTGGGTCTTGATGATAGAATCAGAAATATTTAAAGAATTTAGGCTTTCTTCAATATGCTATGATGGAATTGCCTGGTTATTCTCCATTATTGGTTGAATTCTATTGTACGATGAATTTTGATGATGAATCCGAACTACTACATGTCGTCTGTTGTGTCAAGAGTATGCTGTTACTCCTCATATTATGAAGGGGGTGTTTGGATTTCCAACTTCAGGTGCACGTGGTGTACCTCCTTCATTCAATGTCAGAAAGGCTTTGCAGGAATTATCAGGGTTTAACGACTGGTCATCAGTTGGAATGCCGAGTGGATTCATTAAGGATGCAGCATTGGCAATGGTACATA
This sequence comes from Salvia rosmarinus, assembly GCA_036937905.1. NCBI lineage: Eukaryota > Viridiplantae > Streptophyta > Magnoliopsida > Lamiales > Lamiaceae > Salvia > Salvia rosmarinus. Next base: position 90,773,069 of record CM072819.1, read on the forward strand.
AATTCATCGCATTCAATGTTTTCGGGAATGAGCAAGCCAACAAGGTCAATACTGTTGAGGTCTTCTTGCTCACATGCGCGGTAAAGAAGACAAAGGTTTCGCCGACATTCTTCATATGGGAACACTTGCAGCTGGTTCAGCGGTGTAAGAAATGTCGGCCAACCTTGTGTCAAATCCCTACTAGTCTGTCAGTACATTTAGGGATTATTAATAATGAAGGACGACATATTCCGGGGTAAGATCTGATACGACCTAAGATGATCGATCTTAGTGAGCTTCGAGGCGCCCCTTTTGCGTATAATGAGACATCTCTTGTACCTCATCATTTGAGAAATTGTGTGAAGAGATATATGAATACGCAGCTCGCAGAAGCTCAAGCAGCGGGTGAAGGACCATCTCATGCACCTACGAGCGACATGATCATTTTTTATACCACTATTCCATCCGAAGATGAGGACGACGAGCATACCGAGGCAAAAGAGGATACAGAGCCCGTTCAGAGCAATGCCGATCCCAATCATCCACAGTTCCATTTTCAGCAAGGTGCACCGGGGCAAGGGTATAACTTCATTCGTGAAGAGTTGAGCCAGTTTAGGAGTGAATTAGCCAGCCACTGGACAGAGTTTCGTCAAGATATCTATTCTCAATTTGATCAGCAAAATCAACGTCTTGACGAACAGAATCAATTGTGGAATGAGCAGAACCAGCGCTGAAATGAGTATAATCAGCAGATGATTGAGCAGAATCAGCGCATGGCTGCTCTTGAGGATCAGTAGAACGCTTGGACCACATTTCATGGCGCTCCACCTCCACCACCGCCGTCTGACCAATAATGATTCATCACTATTGGAGTGTATGTGTTTTTCTATTTTTGTGTGCGTCGTGTTGTTTTCGTTGTTTTGCCTGTCTTTGTTTGCTGTTTTTGTAGGTTTTATCTTTTGCTTGATGCCCTACCATTCCGTTTCTTCGCTTTCAGGGAAGTCGCCTCTACCTTTCTCTTATATATTTATCTGCAATGAGGACCTTGCCTCATTTTCTGTTTTGGTTTCATTTTCTGTTTTGTCGTTTGTGTTTTGTTCTTAGCTTTTTGTTTAGATAAGTGATGATTTTATGTTCTTGAAATCAATGGTGCATGAAGAATTATGCTTTAAGTTGAATTAATTGTGTTTTGATCTGAATTTCATTGCGTCTTGGCATATGGTTTTTCGTGTGATGAAACTTAGGTGTCAATTTGAACTGTGGGACATTATTAGGAAGCTGTAATTAGACAATAAGTGTGATCGGTTGTCATATACTTCATACATGGGACCCGTTTCTTGTATGATTTTTCAAAAAAAGGAAGAAAAAGAAAAAGAAATCTGAAAATAAGTGATGTTGTGAAATAAGTGGGCTTAAAATTCAAATAAGGGGTTGTACCCCTCTTGCGTGTGTTGTCTCTCGAATAGAGACTCTATGCGATGGGTATAAATATCTACGTTAGGATACTCGAGTGTATAACTTGAAGGTTTCACCTAACGATTATTGTCCTATAATCGGTTTTAAGTTCCACATGTTTTATTTATTTTTATCGTTTGAGATGTCTTACATGAAAGGGAACCATGTGAGTTGTATATTGATTTCTGAAATCATATTTGAGTCGAAGCACAGCTATTCTATGATAAGTCACATGTTTGGATTGATGAATGATGATCATTGTATTGAGAATTGTATTATTAAGATGCATTGAAAAGATGTAAATATGTGATTGATTCTATTTGAAGTATTGATTCGATGTGTACCATTCTTTTCAAGAAACTAAAATTTGCTTGAGGACAAACAAAGAGTTAAGTGTGGGGAAGTTGTTTTGCATGTTTTTGTTTGCTTTTTCTTTGGTTGTTTTTGACTATTTGGTTCCTATTTGGTTTATATTTGAATATCTTTTAATGGAATCATGTTCGTTTTCGTTTTGTGTAGGGAATGATCGCGTTTGAACCATTTTGTGCATAAAAAGTGCACCCTAGTGCTGGACTCGGTGTAGCCGACGCTGGGTGCGCATCGCGTCGCCAGGAAGCAAAGAGAAGACCCACGTCCGGTGATGCATGGCGTCCGACGCTGGGTTTCGTTCCGAGAGCGCCCGCGTCCGACGCTTGGTGCCCAAGCTGGATTTCCTCCCGAGAGCTCGCGCGTCTGGCACTGCATAAGATTTGAAGTTCGTCCCGAGAGCTCGTGCGTCCGGCGCTGCACAAGATTTGAAGATCTTCCAGAGACTCCACGCATCCGGCGCTGGCCTCCGCGTCCGAGAGCTGACGAGTCTGGCGCTGTGATACGTCCGACGCTGGGCGAGCCGGGTTTCGCCTTGTTTTTTAGCGCGCACGTCCGGAGCTAGGATCGCGTCCGGCGCTGCGCGTGAATTTTCGGGCGCTATATATATGTTTTAAAACGCTAAAACCCTAGTTTTATTTTATTTTATTTTCAGTTTCAGACTTTTTGGTGTGCGCCTCTCCACGAGATTCTCTCTTCAAGTTTTCCATGTAATTCAAGTATTGTTCTTTGCTCTTTGGATTGAAGATTATTAATTGTAAGGATTATCATTGTTGGATTTCTCCTCCTGAACACTTTGTTTTCAATTCCATTGTTCGTTCTTGTTCGTAAGTTTTCTTTATCGCTTTCTACGTGTTCTCGTATTGCTTTGATGGTGATTTCTACTCTTTGATGATGATTAATGTCGGTATTTGTCTAATTACTATTGTCTTTCTTTTAATCTCTTCGAATTATGTCTAGGGTTTATCATATTGGTTCTGTGTTCTTCAATCTAGGGTTTAATTATTGTTTAGATTATTTATTTGCTTTGTCAATTTCCTCCTATTTAATTTGCTTTTCTTTCCTTAATAATTCCTCGCCTATGTAATCTACAGTTTTAAAGTGACGATCAAACAACTCTTTGTGATTAGAATGTTTAGGGATTTAATTGCTTTCGTGTGGTAACTTAGTAACGCCTGTTAAGTTTTCCTTGAGAGACGACTCGGATTAGCTTGCTCGCTAGGACGACCTCGTTAGATTGCGAGGGACTTTATTAGTGATCTTTTTAGTCCAACAGTAATCAGTAGGTTTGCCAACTGACATCAGTACTGCCAGTTACTCGATCAGCTACTGTTTGTAGTCAGTCAGTCTTGTTGAAAGAAAAAGTTATAACATTTATCTAACTGGTGTATTCTCCCTCCTAATCATAGAACAATACGTATCCAGCAGGACCCATCAAATTCAGTGTCTCTTCCTCCACTACGGTCAAATTTATAATTCTTCAAACGAGCTAAACATATTATCAACTTGAATTGTTAGTTTCAAGTTTGAATTTTGCATACTAGCGACAAAATGCTATCTACAGAGCCCTGACAAAGATTCTGAAAAAAAAAACTTTCATCATCATCCTCAATAAAATACCCAATTTCAAGCCCAAATAGTTTGCCCAATTCTAGAAATCCCTCAACACATCATAGGTACCCCACTTTCAACAACAAAAAAATTCAATGCAATTTCAATGATTCCAAAATCAATGCCAAATTGTACAAATGGTGGATATTTTTGCTCATTCAAGACATAACTAGAGGTTTGTTAATCTGATATGAAAATTAATTGCAGAAGAACCTCATGTCATTCAACCTAGTCTATGAACCCTAGTATGAGCAAACATAATTTTAGAAACATTACTTAAAGTTTAAAATTAGTTATCTTCTTGCCGAGAATTCATTTCGGAAGACGACAACACCAAAAACCAGGTTGGACCACCGATAAGGTTTTGTCTTCAAGTTCTTGTAAACAAATTGTTGTTGTAGGTCGATGAGGTTATGAGAAAAAAAAGATGACATAATTTGAGATTTATTTGTCAATTTCAATTTGTCATTGTTGGATTTGTATACTGAAAGCAGTTTGGTTGAGCTTGTATACAATGTTTCCTGTTACCACTATTACAATCACCTATCTGAATTGTTTACTTGATTGCATATGTATGTCCCTTTATCTCATATATAAGTTAGATCATACGATTGTGTTGTAGATCACGTAAGTCCGTATGATTGGTCAAGCTTAATGAGATATAAAAGTATCACACCGAGACAACTTGAGGAAGAGTTGTCGGTATAGCCGCAGCATGTAGATAAGAAGTGACTTGACTTGGTTGCTTGTCTATACTGGTACGTCTTTGACGTATTGATGGATCACAGTGAGATTAGTTCTTCTATCTGATCGTCGTGAAAAACCTAGATCTCGGAGACTTACGTTGATCTAAATCTCGATAAGGTATTAGGTGAGTATGAGTTGCTGACCATCACTTTGACTTGCTATGGGTGAGGGTTACATGAGATAAGCCAAGATTCTCTGCATCTTGGGTGGTGGCAATGCTTGTATGTCATGCTAGTTACCTGTGTCGAGTCACCATATCCGTTTAGGATGATGACGTCCCCTTAAGGAGCTCAAAAGTTTTATTGTACTAAACCCTGCAGGTTGAGTTATCTCAAGTACAATAATAAGGTTGAGTGGTACTACTTAATTATTTTAACCAGTCAGAACGCTATAAATAATTAATGGACGTACGATATCTTAAATACGGGGATTCGTAAAGTCTAAGTGCAAGCCCGACTCAACTTCGGTAATAAAAGGGTAAGTCGGCATTTATTCTTTAGTGGCATGAATGAATGTTTATAAATTAATTTATGTTCTGGGCTGAACATAAGATAATTAATTTATTTGAGGCCCATCTTTATTCCTTACATTTGATCCCTGGGCTGGCCCATCCAGGCCTTTTAGCTAAGGGAAAATCGTCCCTCTCTCTATTAGAGTCCCACTGGGACTCTGCTTGATCCTCTCTATCCTAAATGATATTATTATATTTGTTAGATATGCATAAATCCTATCTTGATAGGGTTTAGGGTTGCATTATAAATATAAGGTGAGAGAGAACATCAAGGCTAATGCTTAGCAAATATTTTCGAGAATTCCTATTCCAATAGGGTGAAATTTTCGAAAACTTTGAGCATAGGAAGAGACGATTTTCTATAGCATTCTCCATAGATTGTCCTCACTCGACATTGGAGTTTAGGCAAACGGGATACAGTCCAGAAGATCAAAGCACGAGTCTTGATCCGTTCTACCCCGACAGATTCGCAGGTAAACACGAGAAAACTCCTACGTGTTGCAATTAATTATATAGGTGCATGCAAGGGATATAATCAATGTATGGTGAATTAAACATCTAAGATAGATCATCGGGAGAGGGTTAAAATCAGTTTTCCCTACAGTCATAAAGTTAAAATTGTAATTTGTTGCTTAATCTAGATTTTAAATTAGTGTATCAAACAAGTAATTTATGTTATCTACGTTTTATATCTTATCTAGGGGTGAGAAAAATATCTGAAAACTGAATATTCGATTCGAACCAAACTGAAATTTGAAATTTGGTTTGGATTTTCGGTTCGGATTGGATTAACATTTCTCCAAATTTTGGATTTTCGGATCGGATCGGATTGGAATTTTATAAATCTGAAAAAAATCCAAAAATCCAAATCATATATAATTTATATATAATAATATTTTACTTAAATATTTTAAATCTAATATAAATATATATAAGAATTAACAAAATTTGGTTTTGGATTTTCGAATTTTTCCGTTCGGTTCTGATTTTTTTATAAAAATTTTGAATTTTTGGATTTCGGATATTCGGTTTGGATATGATTTTTATCTCTTAAAATTTGAATTTTCGGATCGGTTCGGATTACGCAAAAATCCGAACCGAAATCAGAATGCTTACCCCTAATCTTATCCATCAAATAAAAAAAAAATATGATATCAATCTCATATTATCTACAATACACATCTTATTTTTATCTATCTTAACATGTCTATCAATGCTTTAATTGCATATACGTCCCAAACCATGAATGTTTTTTTAAGATTTGATTTCTAATTATGTTATTTAAAAATACAAATTATACTAATGGATTTTGTATTGACACTATTGGATGCAAAGATTCTCACCCGCTATGATGATACAACATAAAATATTGATTTCAAAAATATCCTTAACACAATCGGATCCAATTTTGTTATTCAAGTTTTCATGATAACAGAATTTTTTATATTTATATAATTTTGTTATATCAAACTCATAAATTTTAAAATAATATGCATTGGTGGAGGAACCTTTTGATTTTATTTTAATTATTATAATTATGAGGTTCTCATGATAGGGGTGTGCATTATTATAACGTTACAGCAATTTTCAAGAAACTTTATGATAAATCTTGTGTGCGAGATTTATGAAAACTGTAAAGAACACCGAGGCTTTTACGTGGTTTGATCAAGAATAAGATCTACGTCCACGGATGAGTGATTCCTCAATACTTTCACTATGTAGGATTACAATGAATGTATTGAAAAGCTCTCTAGTATTCTAATAGTTGCTAACCCTTCTACCCTCGACCTAACCTCTATTTATACATGTTTGTGGATCTCTAAAGATGTACTGGATCCCTTGATTTGTGGGATCCGATCTCCTTCCATATCTTGATCCTTGATTATCTCCTTGAATATCTCTTCTCCGATTTGGTTAGGGTTTAGATGTTGGGCTTGTAGGCTTAGCCGCGTAGGGCCGTCTATTAGGTCAGGCCCAGTTCACTTGGGTCTGCCATTGGGCCTGAGCGGTTGGGCCATATCCCATCATAGCCCCTCCAATTAGTCGAGTAACAACTAAGCCGAGGTGGGGTGAAGAGCGTATTTTGCCGAGGCTGGTTGTTGCTCGACTGAGGTTGATGTCGAAGGTTTTCAATCTTTTTGATGTCAGGGTTTGATTGGTTCGCCTGGGTCCGAGCTGAGTTAGGCGATCTGCCTTTCTTAGGCGGACGGTTTGTCGAGGATCGGGTGAGTCGCTGACGTTGACGAGATATCCGTCGGGGTGGGCTGAGGTCCGACCTGGACGGCGACATCCGTCAGGTTGATGCCGAGGTCCAACCTGAGTCGTCTAACGTTGGATGGTGATGTCCGTTGGAAGGATGATGCCGAGGTCCGGAGTCAGAGTGATTAGACCAGCGTGTCAGTGCGTCCTAGAACACGTCATACGCGCCAGACAGTTGGTGGGCGCTCGAAACGCACGCGCGCATCTACTTCACATCAAATCGCGATTAGCCACGTGGGAAGTTGAAACGGCAGGTTTGGGCGCCTCTTTGTACTATAAATAGTCCCGAATGAGGAAACTGTTCACTTTCTTCATCCTCATTTGTTCCAGAGAAAATATATTCAGAGCTTTCAGAAATTCCTTCCCAACTTCATCGAAGAAGCAAAAATCCGAAGCAAAAATCCTTCACTGAAAAGTAAGTATGACTTCGACTTCTTCATCTTCTTCTTTATCGGGGTCTGCCCGTTCATCTCCCCCTCCCGATAATGTTATCGAGATTAAGGATTACGTGTGCCATACCTTGGAGGGTAGGTCTAGGGGTACTAGCGCTAGGATGCCGGAGATATCTTTCGTTTGGGGTGAGTATAAGGTAAGGGACGTTAGATCGTCTCTGACCGTCGCCGATGTGTGTAGAATAGGGAAGGAATGCCACATTCCGGCGGAGGCCTGGTGGTGCCTTCCGCAATCCGGTAATGTAGTTGGCCCTCCGGAGGGTTTGTAACGGTGTATGTAGACGCCATGAAGGCCGGACTTAGATTTCCGTTAGCCCCCATCTTTTTGAATATTTAGGAATATTTTCAAATTCCTATATGCCAGTTTACCCCGAATTCCATTAGGTCGGTGGTTGGGATGGGACTCTTTGTTATAGCCTTGTGAGAGAGTTCTCCTCGAGGTCTTGATGCGTTTTTAGCGTCGAGAGCACGGAGGTGTATACTATCTTTCACCTCGGCGATCGTTTAGGTGACCTCCCTCGAAGGTGTCGCAATGGCAAAACAAGTTTTTCTTTTTGAGGGCGGATGGGCATCCGAGCTACGAGTGGGGGCTGGGTAAAATGAAGGATGTGAAGGTGAAGCCCTTGGGTTACGTAGAGGATCAGCTCAACACACTTGGTGAAATTTCCGTCAATTTCACCAAGGACGATCTGAATGATGCCGGATTGAGCATATATAGGTCGAAGCCTTCAGGATCGGGGTCAGATCTGGGTGATGGCACCCTCTTATTCCTTATTGCTTATATGTCTGATGTCGTTGTGTTAACAAATTTTTCTTATTGTGCAGTGAAGCTCGATTATAGTAAGAAGGCAAAGGCGCCGGCCTCGTCGTCCCCTGTAAGACCGCCGAGCCAGGCGCCACCGGCCAAGAGGGCGAGGAGAACTGAGGCCAGCAAGGCGCCCCTGGCCGTGGCCACCCTCAGCCAGTTGGTGTCGACAGAACAACCGAGGTCAAGTCCGGCCTCGGAGAAGGACACTCGCACTCGGATCACGTTCGAGGTGCCGCCTCCAAGCTCCCCTATATCCTTCCCTCAGGTACAAGTCCTTCTGTATTCACCGTTATCTCCTTCTGTGATGCGTTCCTGACTTTTTGAATTTTAGGATGCGACTTCGGTGGTGGGGGAGCTACACCGCATGGCTGGATTCGTCATCGAGAGCATCTCTTGGTACGAGGCGGTGGAGAGGGAGCGGGCCGTTGTCGAGGCCGCGAGGGCCGCTGCCGAGGCTGCACTAGCTGCTGCGAGGACGGATACCGAAGCTGCAAGGGCTGCTGCTGAGGCCACCACGAAGAAGAAGAAGAACTGGGCCCTGCAGGTGGCCCGTGCCGAAGTGGAGAGTGCTCGGGAGGAGGCCACCGAGGCAGAGAAGAAGCTCGCCGAACAGACGAGTGCCTTGCTGGCGGGGCAAGGACCGATGTTGAGGGCCTCCGCCAGCAAGCTCATTGAATCAGAGACATTCTCCGCCTTCATTTCCGACCTGGCCGCCATGCTCTGGCCGCAGGTGATATCCGCCCACCTGTAGGAGTTGGCGGCCGCGATGCCTGACTTCGATAAGGTCGAGCATGGCTGAGTCGAGGTCGCTTCTCGGGCGGTGCAGAAGGATTACGCCCGAGTGATTACCGAGGTGGCCTTCTTCCCCGTGGTGGAGACTTTGGCTTCCTCTGCTTCTCTTCTGACGGCTGAGGTGTTGTCCCAGTGCAAGGAGGATGAAGACCCCGAGCTTCAGGAACTCCTTGCCGAGGTGCGGGCTGAGGCTGGGGATGCGGGGCCGAGCTCAAGTCTTCTTTCGAAGGGGCCGCAGATGGTGGAGGAGCGGCGGGAGGAGCCAGGAGGAGCCGCAATGAAGCGGCAGCGAGATGCCGTGAGCCCCCAAAGAGGCTCGGTCGGTGGCCGTTGTAATAGGTTCAAGTGTCGGGGTCATTAGGATCCCGAGCTTTGTAAATTTCCACATTTGAGAATAATAAATACACCTTTTTAATATGAATGTGTTTGTCCTATTTTTAGCACTCATCTTCTCCTTATGTTGGGCTAGATCACGATCTCTTGGCCAAGCTGAAAGAGGTCCGAGGTGCCTTGGCTGAGAAGGATGAGGAGGTGGTATTCTGGAGGAGCCGATCTGCCGAGCTGACCCAGACTTTGCACAGCATGGATAGCCAAGTCGCTGGGGTCGGTAGCTAGACATCGTCGGCCGGGCTGAAAAAGCAACTGCAAGGGACCAAACGCGAGGTGGCCCATCTTTTGGCAGAGAACGAAGCCTTGAAGCTAAGAATCATCCATCTGGAAGTTCAGCAGGCGGATGTCTCTGCCGACGTCATTCAAGGCCGCCTGATGCAGTGTGAGGAACAGCTCGACTTGGCGTAAGAGAAGTTAGCGCGGATCTCGGAGGAGCATGCTGAATATGAAGCGGTAATTCACCGATCTGGTGGTATTACAATATCCGAGGCCGATGACCGAGCTCAGAGTTTGCTTGCTGAGGGCATGGTGCTAAGGGACGAGGAGGGGCCTGAGAGCAAGAATTTCAAAGATTGCCTCGACTCCCTGGTCAAATACCTCCAGATTTACGAGCTCGTCCATGGCGACGTATGCCCCGATCTGCAGATCAGACTCTAGCCGACCCTGCCGACATGAGAGTTGAAGAAGTCGGGGCGGGCGGCGGTTATATGGACCACGCCGAGGTGCTTCGGCTGATGGGAGCGGACATGTCTGGAATATCGTCTCGCAGTCGGGCCCCGTCAGAGCCGGACGGCGAGGGCCCAGTCGTCGCAAGGAAGGACTGCGGGTTGGGGCCGGGGTCGTAACCCTGGCCGGGCGACAAGATCAAGGGGCAGAAGTTCGACCTCGGTTCCCAAGCGCCTTTCGTGCCTGGGCCCCTCTGCGCCTGTTCAAAGTGCCCCTGGAGTAGGTTGCGGCGACACCGACCTTATTGACTGGGTTGAAGGCACTGAGTTCGTCCCGGGTATTCATCGCCGACCCGGAGATTTTGTTCAGAACTGGTGTAGCTTCAGTGAGTCCTGGCGGGGTGGAGTTCGGAAGCCCGAATGATTTGTATATAGCTTAGGACTTGGTTTGTAGTCATAAATGTATTTAGACTTTGTACCGAAGTGTATATTTTCCCCCTAGAGAGGTACAAATATAGCTTAGGACTTGGTTTTTAGTCGTAAATGTATTTAGATCTTTTATCAAGTGTATATCTTCCCAAATAAAGGGGTATAAATTGACGAGATCCGATCTGGACGTCGTTTGCATGTAGATGTTCAATTTAATGAGTAATCTGTATGCCTTGCACGTAAACGTTCAAGTTAATGAGTTATCTGTATGTGCCATCTTCGCAAGGGCGTCCCCTTTTGAAGGTTAATTATGTTTTATCCGAATGGATGTTCACATAAATATAAGATGAGACGAAGTGAAATACTCATTAGAAAAACAAATGTTTTATTGATAAGTAAATAACATCGCACTTCGGAAAAGCGAAAAGAGGGCTAACATGATGCCGATCTGAAATCAAAGCTATGTAAAATACCTCCTCAAATGAGTGATATGCCAGGTTCGGGGAATAAGTGCACCGGATAGGTGAGCAAGCTTATAGGCCCCTTTGCCGAGGTCCTCGTGGACGCGGTATGGGCCTTCCCATGTCGGGTCTAACTTGTTAAGACGCTCGGCTTTACTGGCCTCATTGTTTCGTAGGACGAGGTCGCCTACTTGGAGTGTGGAGGCTTTTACCCTCTTGTTGTAGTACCTTGCGACCTGGCATTTGTACTTGGCTTCATTGATGAAGGCGAGCTCACGTTTTTCCTCTAGAGCATCAAGGTTGACCCGTAGGTTCTCCTCGTTGTCGTGCTGGTCGAAGTGAAGAGTACGTGGGCTCGGTGCGTCGATCTCAGCTGGTATGACAGCCTCGGTACCGTAGACTAGGCAAGGCGTTTCTCCGTGTGAAGTCCGAGATGTCGCTCAGAGACCGAGAGGACTTGAGGGAGATTCTCAACCCAATCACCTTTAGCTCGGTCTAACCTCTTTTTCAATCCTTGTACAATCGTGCGGTTTGTCACTTCGGTCTGACCATTCGCCTGTGGGTGTGCAACCGAGGTGAACTGTTGTTTGATCTGGAGCTCTTCACACCATTCTTTGAAGTTTTCGTTGATGAACTGGGTGCCGTTGTCCGAGATCAAGACATGTGGTATGCCGAAGCGGCAAACTATGTTTTTCAACACGAATGTTTGAATCCTTCTGCTCGTGAGGCTTGAAAGAGGTTCCGCTTCGACCCATTTTGTGAAGTAGTCTATGGCTACGACCAAGTATCGGAGCTGACCTGGTGCTCGGTCGAAGGGACCAACGATGTCGATTCCCCATTGCATGAAAGGCCAAGGACTCTGAAGGCTACTGAGGTCGGTCTGTGGTAGCTTCTTGACTGTGGCGTGAAGCTGGCACTTCGGGCACTTTTTGACGAGCTCGGCCGAATCTTGGATGAGGGTGGGCCAGTAATACCCTGACCTCAGCGTCTTCTTTGAGAGAGCTCGTGATCCGATGTGGCTTCCACAAGATCCCATGTGAATCTCGTTTAATACGTAGTCCACCTCTTCTGGCCCAAGGCATCTCAGGAGTGGTTGAAGGTAGGATTTCCTGTAGAGAGTGCCTTCATGCATGAGGTACTTTTGGGACTTGACCATCATCTTTTTGGCTTCGAGCCGATCTTGGGGTAGTACACCTTCTTCCAGATATGCCTTTATGGGAGACATCCGCCAGATTCTATCTCGGTGATGATGCCGATGTGGGGCTCATGAATGCTTCGGAATGAACCTCCTCCTTTGGTGGATTTGTTGATGACGAAGCCAATTTACTGAGGATGTCAGCTCGGCTGTTCTCCCCTCGTGGGATACGATGAATTGTGGAATACCTGAATGAGGTCAGCATCTCCTTAGCCTTCTCAAGGTATTGCTTCATTCGATCTTCTTTGGCCTCGTATTTTCCTAAGACCTGGTTTACCACGACCTGGGAATCTCCAACGATTTGGATCTTTTCCACTTTCAATTCCCTCGCGAGACGGAGTCCTGAGATCAGTACTTCATACTCCACCTCGTTATTTGTGGTCGGGAAGGAAAACCGAAGTGCATAGGTTACTTCTTGTTTTTCCGGGCCGAGGAGCAAGATGCCCGCTCCGCTACCTGTTTTACACGAAGCCCCATCCACATACATCTACCAACAGCCATCGGGTAGGTCGAGGGTAGGTTCCTCCGTTGTGAGAGCGGGGGTCGGAGTGTCCTCTCCGGTAGGGCTGACCTCGATAAATTTGACATCTACCAGAAATCGGCAGAGCTTGCCCTTTATGGCGGTGCAGGGAGTATAAGATATCATGCTCGCGAGCTCCGGCCCACTGCTATACGCCGATGATTCGGTTTTGACAAGACTTATCTCGGGGTAAGTCGGTCGAGACTGGATTGAATGGGCTTGGAAATAAGGTCGAGGCGTCGCTTGGCGTTCACCAGCCAACGCTAGTTTTTCAAAGCTGGTGTACCTAGTCTCCGATCCTTTGAGAGCTCGGCTGGTGAAGTAGATAGGGAGTTATCGTCCGATCTCATCTCGCACCAATACCGCACTGATTGCCTCGTCCGAGGCGGCCAGATATAAAGAAAGGAGCTCGCCTTCTTTCGGGGCGGACGGTGTGGGCAGGTCGGCGAAGTACTCTTTCAGCTGGGTGAAGCCTGAAGGCGACATGATGTTCTTCCTCCCAGGCGAAGTCCGGGGCTCTTCTCAAGATCTTGAAGAAATGAAGTTGCCTCTCGGCAGCCCGAGATAGAAATCTGCTGAGAGCGGCCAAGCATCCGGTGAGTTTGTGGATCTCACGGATTGTTTTCGGGACTTGCATGTCAAGTATCGTCTTCACCTTGGTGGGATTGGCCTTCAAGCCTTCTTGTGAAACCCAACATCCCAGGAATTTCCCCGTTTTCACCATGAATGTGCACTTTTGGGGGTTGAGCTTGAGGTTGACCGACCTGAGGAGTTGGAGGATAGTTTTGAGGTCGTCGGTGCAACTTTCTGTTTTTTGGCTTTTGACCACGATGTCATCGACGTAGACCTCGACGATCTTCCCTATATGATCTTTGAATATTGCGTCCACCATCATTTGGTAGGTAGCTCCGATGTTTTAGGCGAAGGCATTTTTCGATGCGAAGACAAGTCGATGATGAACGCCGTTTTTGGAGCATCCTCCTTACTTATCAAGACTTGGTGGTACCCCTTGTACAGATCCAAGAAACTGAAAATTTCATGGCCCACCAGTGCCTCCACTTTCTTGTCAATATCAGGGAGGGGGTAACAGTCCTTTGGGCAGTGTTTGTTGAGGTCGGTATAGTCGACACACATGCGCCACCCCCCTCCCGACTTTCGGACCACGACTGGATTAGCCATCCAGGTCGGGTACTTGACCTCGAACAGAATTTTAGCCTCTTGGAGTTGGGTCACCTCGTCTCTTATGACCTGGTTGCGCTCTGCCGCAAACCCTCTTTTCTTCTGCTGAACTGATTTGGTAGCCGGGTCGATGTTGAGTCGGTGAGTGATGAGCTCAGGTGACACTCCGATCATGTCGAGTGGGGACCATGCGAACACGTCCTCAGATTACCTCGAAGCGCACGACGTCTTTGTCGAATATCAGTTGGACCCTAGGTGCCGACCTTGACAACCTTGGAAGGGTCGTCATCGTATAATTGGAGGTCGTCAGTTAGATTGTCCCGGGGTGGCAGCTTCTGAGGTTTCTGTAGTTGCTAGGCCTTAGGTAAGGCCACATCCTGGGTTGAGACTCGTAGGCATTCTTTAGCTGCCGTTTGGTCACCCTGGATGCTTAGCACTCCCACCGGGGTGGGTATCTTGATGGTGAGGTGGTAGACCGAGCAGACGGCCTTGGTGGCGTAGAGCCAGTCTCTCCCAATGATGATGTTGTATGGAGAGGGAGCTCGGACCAGGAAGAACTGGATGGCCTTGGTGACCGACTTGGGAGCACGTCCCACAGTGATCGGAAGGGTGATAACGCCTTCTGGTTGGATCGCCTCCTGAGTGAAGCTCCGTAGTTTGGACGGTGCGGGATGTATTTGGATCCCTCCGACCTCGAGTTTGTCCAGGCAGCTCTGGAAGATGATGCTGACAGAGGCTCCGATGTCGATGTAGACTATGTGGACGTTCTTGTTGCCCACCACGGCTTGTATAGTTATAACGTCTTGGTGGGGCATGATCTTGGGCACTGGGTCGTCATTGGAGAACACGATGCTCTCACCGTCCCGGAGTCGTTTGTTTTTTGGCTCCTCGGGGGTCGGTCTCCGAGCTTCAGTTTTTAACGACGACCTCGTCGTACCTATGGGCAGTCCGGTGATGGCATAGACTTGCTCCATGGCATTGGGACCATCGTCCTCATCATCTTCAGGTTGGGTCGTCGTCGAGGTCGGCCCACAGTTGTTGCCACCTCCATTCTTTCCTCTGCGCTTCTTATTCCCCGGCCCAGGTCGGCCGAGGTACTTCTTAAGCGCTCCTCCTTTGACGAGCTCGTCGATCTGCGAGCTCAAGTTTCTGCAATCCTCGGTATTGTGACCATACCCTTGGTGATAATCACAATACTTCTCCGTCGACCTCTTCTTGGATCCTCCTTTCATGGGAGGGGGCTTCGGGAAGAGCTCAGCATGGAGCTCAAATATTTCCGCCCTCGATTTGAGCAGATGAGGCGCGTTGCCACCAGGGTTTGGCCGAGGTCCCAGCCTGGATTCCATCGGGCCTTTCTTGATCCTATCGAAGGCACTTCGGCGATCAGTGCCTCTTCCTCGGTCGTCTAGCTTCTTCCTCTCGACCTTCTGCTCGTCCCAGGTCTCTCTCTTCTTGCGATCTGACTCGTCCCCTTTGACGTAGTTGTCGACCAGGGTCCAGAGACGGCTCGCCGTCTTCGGCTTTTCTCTGGTGATCTCTTTGTTCAGTGCGCTAGGTCGGATCCCGTTTTTGAACACATTGATGACGTATAGATCGTTACTCTCATCAATTTTGAGGGACTCCTTGATGAATCTTGAGACGAAATTTGACATCGTCTCGTCTCGTCCTTGGCGGATGGTGAGCAAGTCAGACAACGGTTGCTGAGGTGGCATCTTCTGGTAGAAGCGCCATTTAAACTGATCCATGAGATCCTTGAAGCAGTGTATGCTGTTCTGGCGGAGCGAGGTGAACCAACGTCGGGCATTGGACACCAACACCTCGGGGAAGATTTTGCACATATGAAAATCTGCCATTCCTTGATTCGCCTTGTTGGTGGTGTAGGCGAAAAGGAAGTCGGAGGGATCCCCAAGACCATCGTAAGCAGCGATGTTGGGTGCCCTATATCGTTGGGGCAATGGCGTAACCAGGATTTCCCTGGAGAAAGGAGAGATGATCCTCCCGCGCGTCGAACCCCTAAGCTCGTTGTCGTCTCTCTCGGAGGGTGGGAGATCGGTGGCGGCGCTCTATCGTCTCTTCGAGGGAGATCGGCCCGCCTCCTCTTCTCTATCCCGCCGCTCCATGGACGGTGTCGAGGGTGAGCAACTTCGTAGTGGTGCCGAGGTGACCGACTCCGTGGGTGGCGCGGGGGCGAATGGTTGCGGTCATCACGTCAAGGTGATTGACTTTGGGCGACGGGGCGATGTACGCGTTCTCGGCTATCGCGCCGAGATGAGCGTTGATTACTTGGAGGCGAACGACCTCGGCGCCGTGACCACCATCCGGCGTTCTTGAGGTGCTGCTCCGTTGCCCTCCGGTTGAGAAACTCGGAATTGACCGATGTTGGCGTTGAGGAATTCGGACACGACTCGGCCGAGGACCTCATGAGATCGGTGAACCGCCTGTTCACCGGTGTTGAGGTCGGCGTCTTCCTCTCGTTAGGGCGGCGATCACGAGTGTATAGGAATGTTCTATGTAACCCTCATGTGTCTTATTCTTTGGCGGCCTCGCGATCCCTCCAGCGGTCTTTGCGTGACTACTGATCATCCTCACTCGGTTGTTGCCAAGACCGTCGGCGGTCTAGCGTTTGCAGTTCTTGCCATTGAGTTGTAGAAAACGAAGCTTTTGTTGAATTTTCCCACGACGGCGCCAATGATAAATCTTGTGTGCGAGATTTATGAAAACTATAAAGAACACAGAGGTTTTTACGTGGTTCGATCAAGAATAAGATCTACGTCCACGAGAGGTGATTCCTCAATACTTTCACTATGTAGGATTACAATGAATGTATTGAAAAACTCTCTAGTATTCTAATAGTTGCTAACCCTTCTACCGCCGACCTAACCTCTATGTATACATGTTTGTGGATCTCTAAAGATGTCTTGGATCCCTTGATTTGTGGGATCCGATCTCCTTCCATATCTTGATCCTGATTATCTCCTCAATATCTCTTCTCCGATTTGGTTAGGGTTTAGATGTTGGGCAACATGAGAGGCCACGTGAGGGTCGTTTATTAGGTCGTCGAGCCACTGGTTCGCTTGGGTCGGACCGAAATGGCGGTTGGTATATCTCATCACTTATGTATAAGATACTTCTTCGTTGCTCAATATAATACTTTTCTAGTATTTTGAATTTATTTCCTAATATAAAATGTTCTCTTCTATTAAGATTAAATATTTTTTCTTATTAGAATTATACACTTTTTAATTCTTTCACTAAATATTTAATAATTTGTTTTTCTCTATTTTTCTTTCAAAATACCTTTTGTAAGTAAGATAAAAATAAATATCAAACTTTCTAAATCCAAGTGCAAAAAGTTTTATATCGGAAAACGGAAGCAGTAGAATATTTTTTGGCAGACCCATGTTTATTTATTGTTTTGAGAAAGACGTCAAACTAGAAAACTGAGTTTTTTTGTCTTAAAATATTTATGAAAATTCAACGAAAAGAAAGTGTGTCTGCGTCAGATTTAGATACATTACTTCTCTGCGAAAACCCTAATCTCAACCCTTCACCCCCAATTTGCTGAAATTACTGAAATACAATCCGTTATTCAACCAGTTTATCAAGTTCAACCTTCACCACGAGGCCAAGCTCTTGTTCTTCCGGCTGATTTGTTGAAATAGAACCAACTCCGGCGATAATCGAAGCAGTGTTGTGTCCGGCGATAATTTATGCGGCTTCGGTGAACTCGCAATCTGCTGAATTCGGGAGGATAGTGGCAGCAGTGTGGTTCTGAGGTCAGTCCGCTTCCGAATTGATAAATTTGTTTTTGCATGTGTGTTGGTAATGGAAGTAATGTGGTTAATATGATTTTGGTGTTTGTTTTTGTGAACAAGGTTTGCTGTTTGGGAGTTTTGTTCAGTGGAATGATGGTGACTGTTCTTGATTGCTGTTTTTGTTAAATTTCTATGTTATGTTTGGTTGTTTTTGCTTCGTTAGGGCGGGGGGACTGAGCTAGATTTTGGATATGCCGGCCCGAAATCAACCGGGCCAACCTGACTCTGCCTGAAGGCCCGGGGGGGCAGTTTAGCCAAATTTTATTTTAAGAATAATTGTAAATGACCCTCCCTCTCCAAAATTTGAAAAAACCCTCCGTTAATTCTTAGGTCTAAATCTAAGATAAATTCCTCTTCTCTCCCGCCCATCCATGCATCCACCGCTGCCGCCTTTAGCCACCAGCCACAAGGTTCGCCTCAGACGGCTATACAATCCCCACCGAACCATCTCCGGTGCTCAACTATTTCGACACCTCTCCACTGTCCGTTTCCACTGCATAAAGTTCAGAGCACCCCTTTAGATTAACTAAGAAATTTAATCTAACCCTCGCGAAGTGAGTTGAATAAAACAGGTGGGAGTTTGTCCTTTGAGGAAATATATTATGATTTTCTAATTTGAACTGCTCTTCGACGTGTTCCATTGGCAAGTTTAATGTGTATTTTATCTTTAATTTCGCTTGTTTACTACTATATATATATATACACACACACACACACACACACAACAAATTATTTTATTAGTTAAGAGGTGATTTGTTTTAATTCTTTGAATGTTAGGGGCCTTAGGGCCTTCATTATATGTTGTGGAAAATGGAAGTCCAGCTTATAAAAACTTAACTTTGCTTCTTCAAGATAGAAACACTGTGCTTAATTAGGACTGTTTTGGAGATTGTATTTTTTCTTCTTAACTTTCAAATAAGTAAATTTTTATTAAAGTTACAAATTGGCCTGCAGGCCAAGACCTGAGGCCGGCTTGGGCAATAAAAAGATGGCCTATCAGCATGTGGGCCAGCCAAGTCCAGCCTCAGTCTAATGCTTGGCCTGGTGGGTTGGTACCGAGTCAGTCCGTGCCAGCCTAATTGCCAGCTCTACTGCTGTGCTCTAATATATGCACATTTATTGTCTCCATATATATATAAACATGAGAAAAATAAACGTGTTGAAGGCCACATTTTGAAGAATTTAGGTGGTGAGTTTTTTTTATGGAATTGATATTAGTTTGTAATTTTTTAAATGCTCTGGTTTTTGTCAAAAACCTGAAAGGGTAGAATTTCAGCATTTTGGCCTTCTATCTATTCGGTTTATTATAAATGTGTAGCTGTATAGATTAACAATATAAAGTACATTCGTGGAAGTTATCTTATTAATTTCACATAGTACTCGCTCATTAAGCTTATTTCGTGTCTATATTGTAACCACAAGTGGTTTGTTGAGTGTTTGGCTTAAAAATATTTAAAATTGTAGGATTGAATGGGACTGTATGTATTAGCACTTCCTGAAATTTTTGCTTAAAGGTAACCTGTTGCTTTGAACTTTTGTTACTAATTGTTATCCAAGAATAGCCGACTCAACCCAATTGTTTTGTATTAACTGTACCATAAAACTTTGATGCCCTCCATAGAAGTCTTTTATAAGAAAATTCAACCTAGAGATATTTGTTAAATATTTCTGTTGTATCTGGCAGGAGCCAAGGACTATAAGAGATCTGGCTAGCAGGTGAAAGTTCACTGTATTTTAGGATGAGTCAATATAATCAAGGTGAGGGCTCAAGTGGGCTTTTTATCCATCCATTAAAGCGTAGACGTGGTCGTCCTCGCAAAGATCCGAGCCTAAAACGTGCACAAGCTGCTCATGCACCACCTGGTTTTGAAGGAGCAAAAGACTACCATCCACACAGAGCTGACAGAGCTGATGGATTCAACAGTATGGTGGGCCAGACAGTAAGTGGTGTTGTTGAGGCCACATTCGATGCTGGTTATTTGCTTACTGTTCGAATTGGAAACTCCACTACAAAGTTTAGGGGTGTTGTTTTCAAGCCAGGACATTATGTTCCAGTCACAGCTGAAAATGATGTTGCTCCCCATCTTCCAATGATCAGAAGAAATGATGTCCAGCTCCCTGCTGAAAACCAAGGCTGGTCCCGTCGCCAGAAACTAGCTATCCAAACTGGAGCTCTGGTGCCTTCAAAACACAAAAGCGGAACCACACTAGCAGCTCCTTCTGTCCCCCCAGTGGGTGCGAGAGGCACTGTTGTTCCTGTTGTGCTTCAGCCGACTAATTATCAGAATGGATTACCGACTCCAAACCAAATTCCTTCAGATGCATCCAGGACCTCTCATGTGATGTCTTTTGGAGACAAAGATGTGCATATGGTTGAGCCCTTATCCATGTTACCTCCGGATAAATCTATACCTGTTAGCCAGCTATTTCTAGGCACGCAACCCCACACGAGGCATCAAATTTCCCAAGGGACTGAGCAAAATCACAACAATCTATTTAATGGAGGAGGCACTTCTGAGGTCGGACAAGGAGAAAAGGTAAATCCAACTGAATCCACTGAGAATGAGAACACGGGCTCTTCAGAATCATCGGATACTCTAACTGATAGTGGCAAGGAAGCAACTAAATCATCAGCAGAAGATTCAGGCGTTGTCTCGAAGCAAGACACTGGAAATACTAATGAGCCCTTTTCAACTGAGTCTGCGCGGAGTGCTTCTGTAGCAAACCCATTCTTCAATTATGGAACTGGCAGGATGACAGAGCTCTTACAGGTAATAAGTGAAAGCAGCAAGTTGTTAATATCTTTGTTAAAATATAAATTGTGTATGGATGCTTAAACCTGATTCCCTGTGTTAGGCTGTACAGGAGAATATGAAAGAGAACCAGGTGCAAATTGCTGAACATCCACCTTCTGGTTCGAATAGTGACATCCGTGCAGAAACTGATCTGAAGTTGGAAGCTGGCACTGCTCCATGATCGATATACTTAACGTGTGCACCTGATTTCCTTACTTGTATAGCATAGCTGTATTGGAACTCTCGGAGCAACGGCAGCAGCTGCTGCCCAACATCCCAAAAGTGTAGAGCAGGAGATGGATTTTACAGTGATGGAATTTAGGGGATACGTTTATGTTGTGGTGTAGATGCGAAAGCCTTTCATGACCATTTTGTAGCATGTATCCTTTCTGTTGAAAGTTTCTTCCCTTTGTCCGCCTCACATGACCATTCTGTAGCTTTTATCCTCATTTGGGAAAGTATCTTCCTTCATATTGTGGTGGCTTGCCCTACTTTTGCGTTTCCATCCCAAGGTGAATTTGTTATGAATTTTGTCAGTAACTCGAGGAATTGATATACTATGTTATTATTTAATGTTTCCACTCATGATGTGATAGATTGTAATATGTCCCTTGCTTGCATGTGGGAAAAAAAATGTTTTTGTAAATAACCTCTTAATTGATCTTCAACCATAAGCGGAAACAAATAACGAACTCGAAAATAAAAATATAGATATTTGATCCTGAACTATGGACCACGAAGATGAATCACCAGCAGTGAGTGTTAGCATGTATGGAGGTAATTTTGTGTGTAGTGGGAGAGAAAGGAAAAGGTATGGGAATTTATTTATTTTTATTTATCTCTCTTTTTTAAGTACTACTTCTAGCAACTTTTACAAATTACAAGTAGTGTGATTTTATCTTGATTTAAACCCTAAACTTTGGTTTAGATTTGGAAAAGTACAAAATTTATCTTTCAAGGGATGGTAAATAAGTTCCTTTTATTCACTTTGGTGGCAAAATTTGCATATTTGCATGTAAGCTAATAGCTATCATGTAGGATTATGTTTGAAGGGTCTAGGAGGTTTCTCATTCCAAATATGTTTAGCCATTTAGGCGGTAGTGCAAGCAGTTTTCTTTACTTTTATTTTATTATTTTTTTAAGAAAAGAAAAAGAAAAGGTAGTGCTAAAAGTAAACTGATACGGCAAAACCTCTGTAAGTTACTCTATAAATTTATTGTTCACCGGTCCCGACATGGGCAAATTGAAAAATGTATCAATTTTAACAATAAAATAATAATTAATTTATATAACTAAACGATGCATCGAGTCACTTTGAAGCAAAATATTGTATTCAATAAAAAGATGCAGACGAAAGGTAACAAAACCATGAGACATTAAGATGTCCTCCAATCTCCTATCAACATGACATATACAACCCTCAAGCATAAACACTATCAAAAATTTGCATTTCTCATCATAGAAAGAGAGGATTCGCTCATGTCTCTTTGCAGAAGCTACCTCGTGTGAGCATGTTTTCTTTTCTTGTGAGGCTTACTAGCTGAGAAAGAGCATCTCGAATTCGCAACAGCAAGCTCGCGAGGAATCGAAGCACCGCTCGATTTCAAGAGTTCCACCAACTCCGGAAACAGTTTCTTGTTCTCCTCATTCACAAACACCATAGCTGCACCATCCTCTCCCATCCTCGATGCCCTCCCGATCTGGTGCACGTATTCTTTCATAGAATTTGGCATGTCAAACACGATCACCTGCCTCACGGACAGCAGGTCGATCCCCCGTCCCAACACTCCCGTGGCCACGATCACGCTAAGCTCTCCAACCAGAAACGACCCCAATATATTTCTCCTCTCCTTCATGCTTTTCTCTCCATGTATCGATACCGCTCTCACCCCAGTTTTTACTGTTATAGCTTCGGAGAGGAGATCCGCCCCGAGTCGAGAACCCACAAACACCACGACTGGTGGCTTGAAATGCTGCTTGCTCGTGATTATGTCGAAAAGCTTTTGCTTCTTCTTGTTTGATTCCACCCATATCACCAGCTGTTTGACGGCCTTGCTAGGTTTGCTGGGCTTGCCAACTGATATAGCAGCGAGATCTTTCACCATTGAGCCAGCCACCCTCTCAACTTCTTTTGAAACTGTCGCGGAGTACATCAACACTTGGGGCCGGGACAAAGCCAAGAAAATCTGCATGACCTGCTCACGGAACCCCCTCTCGATCAAGCAATCCACTTCATCTATCACAAGAATTGACACGGAATCCAATTCGAAATCATGCTTGGTGAGAAGATCAATGAGCCTTCCTGGGGTCCCCACAATCATAGACACTCCCTGCTCGATTCGATGTACTTGTCCCGCCATGGCTTCACCACCGACAACGAGGGCAGTTTTAAAAGGTAAACCTCGACCAAGCAACTTTGCTTGTTGCTCCACCTGTATACAGAGCTCTCTAGTAGGTGTGAGCACCATTGCTAGTGGCTTTTGCGGGTTGTTATTTGCCTTTGCACAGTGAGAGATAACTGGAACGAGAAAGGAACACGTTTTCCCAGAGCCAGTCTCAGCTGAGACGAGCAAGCTCTGGCCTGATAGTGCAGACGGGATTGCCTGCATTTGTACAGGAGTTAGCATTTCATATCCTGCTGCTTCTAGATTTTGAAGGAGCTTCTGAGGAAGATTACAAGAAGCGAAAGACAGAACGAGGTCTGCTGTATTATCTCCCTGTACTGTTATTTCAAATTTTCTCCTGAGCAGCTCGGTCTGACTGTTACTTAGATATAGAGGGTCTGATTCATTACTTCCATCTCGAACATAGTAGCATTCATCCGTTGCTGGAAGCTTTGTCGAGGATGGTTGAGCACATGAGGCCTTTGATTTTGCTAACTGACTGAGAAGAGACTGCTTACACTCAAGACTGCAAATATCATCATCAGTCTCATCACAAATGTATTCACCATAGCGGCCACATACAGCACACACAGGTTCTCCAGGCAAAGCTTCTCTCTGATCCCAACATCTTTCTTTGACTTCAGCCTCTGCATGAGGAGTGAAAAGATTAAGATATGCCAATAAACTCAGGAGACATGCATTTATATGTCATCGATGAGCATCGCTAGATTATGACTTTTAGCACATAACATTGACAGTCCAAGTTGAGAGCTTAATCAAGAAGCATATATAAGAATCCTTCTAACTTTTCACTTGAGGGAATTATCGTGCATGGAGTAGATGTAAGATGATCCAATGCCATAAACAAAAGGGTAATTTATGCTATGCGCTCTCTAAATAGATCCAATTGGGATATTGCACTGTTGAATTGTGTAAATTGGGAAATCTGCCAGCAATTGGCAATTGAAATTTCAAAAAAAAAAAAACAGAAAGAAAAAGAATGAGGTAGCATCTGTATACCATCCATATAGCTACTTTCTTAAATTATAAGAATCGTAGTGGCTAAAATACAGATTGTACTGTAAAAAAAAGGAAAGATTGCAAGGATGCTTGTTTCTTGCCTGATAAACTAGGTTCCTTTAATAATAAATGTTCCAAAAACAAGAAAGGCACTATTCAGGCCCGATGACTAGTTCCTAACGCCTGGGCACAAAATAGGGGCTTGCGGCAGACCCCTGTTTCCCCCCTACTAATTTAAATCCTTTTTATGTCTTAAGCTATTTTGCCATTTGAAAGCATTAAATTTCATGAAATGTGAACTGATCAAAAGAATTTTCAGATTTTAGAACTAAGTTTGAACAGAAAGAGATAAAAGGTCATGATGTGATCATGACTTCTCCTGAAAACATAAAGCATGAGTCGCTTAAGGCACTTTCTAGTCCTGCTTCAGAGGGATGCCTGGCAACATTGAGTAGGTTAAAGGTGGGTGGTTAAGCTTTGCCTAGCGCCTACTCTCTCAATTTTAAAATAATTATTTCTGTTTTTATCAATATACAGATGTAGGGTACTCATTACAAGGCAAAAGGAGTCCATAATATCTTGAAGGTATATCCCTGATTCTTTGCAAATACAAGCTCATTATTATCCTTTTTACACTAGCTGAGTACCATTTACTACATACAAGTTTATCTAAAGATCCTTATTGTTGCAAACTCTGCCGACTAACTTAAATTTACTTGTTTTAATGTGGCTAATCTGCTAATGAACTCCCTAAAATTTGTTTGCCTCAATAGGCCAGGAAATAAGTAAAATTTGCTAATAATACAGCTCATTCGTTCAACAATAGTGGGACATGCTTAACATGCTATGCTTGGTTCAATGGAGGAAATATGGTGCATTCATGAAGTAATAAGAAATAAGACCTTGGTTTTTAAATTTAAACTGACTCTCCTCATTAAGAAAATCTGACACGAATAAGATCACTTAAATAAGACATGATTTCTCATGACTAATCAGTAAGAATATTCCACATGTTGGTTGAGAGTTTGAATCTTTGCACATATAATGGAAGTATTCACAAAATGAAGAAGAAACCTCGAAACAGAAAGGCGGAGCCAGTTGCCCACAGCTCAGGCTAATCCACTAATGAATTTGTCAATCAGGTCAAAAGCGTGAACGAGGAAGCAGATTAGGATGGAAACATGTTCATGTCGTAGGTTCCATCAAAACCATATGGGCGAAAGTCGAAGTTGACCTATGCCTAACAGAGGACTATACAATTTTGCAAGCTTGTTTGATCGCATTATCAAGTTTTTCAGAAAGGTTACATATTCTTTCCACAGGTATATTTTTCAATGGAGTTCTCCCTCAACAAAGCATAAATGGATGAGAATAATAGAAACAGTTATTTACACAGACCAGAGAAGTATGCGGTGAAAGCTATAATAATATTAGCAACAAAGCAACTCACACGAGATTATAACCAAACAGTAGGAGTAAAATAACCAGCTTCTTCAAATTCCAATATTGCAACCTTCAATTTCATTCCATTCAGATAATAATATGATTATAAAAAACCCTCCAATTTCCGTGCTATTCCAGAAATTGAAAAAAACTTGTTTACACAAAATCGAAAGGGGATAATAAGCTAAACCATACCTGGGGATTGATTGTCATAAGTAGTCATTGAGGATTCCACATGGGGCGCTCAGATTTTCCAAATCTTCAGTATGCAACACAGCCTTCAAGTTCAAATTTGGAATTTCAAGAAAATTTAATATGAAGATGAAACTCTGCTATGCGGACTCCGGTGGATTTTACAAAATTTTCAAGATGTGCGACTGTTTCTACTTTCTGCAGGTGCTGGAATATTCTTGGTTCATTTATTGTATGTGTATAAGACCATGGCTCCTCGAATCTATAGAAATTTACAGTCTTGGAGCAGTAACTTTTGGAGGTCAATTTTTTCAAATCTGTTTCGGAGCAGTTGTCTTTTGGTATTCGGATTTCTTCAATTGATTGTAGAATGGGACTCATTTTCATTTCTTATTCAATCCTAAATCCAGTTTTGATTGCATTTAATTTTTGTCACCTAAATTGTTTATTTTTATTGTTACATTTTATACTATTTTAAAATTTATCACTTATTTTTCATATATTGAATATAATTTTTTTATGTATAATTAAAATGGAAATAATCGTCAAAGCATCATGAATTTTGATTTGATTTTAATTTAGATACATTTTATAAATTATTGCGGTAATAATATCACTTTGTAGAATAATGGACATGCTATCCAAAAAAAAGGAAGATAATATCCAAATTTTCTGACGGAAAAAGTGCGAAGATCATTTTGCACCTTGAAAGAAATTTTGTTATAAACTCGCCACATCTACTAGTGGAACGATATCATTGAAATGCATTTAACGTATCTATTGTTTTGTTGCAATTAATAAAATAAAATTATTTTTACAATTTCTTTTTAAAAATATATCAAAAATTAAAATTTGATCAAAATTGATAAATTCTTTTTATCAAAATTCTTCAACTAAGTTTTGAATTTAAATTCTTTGACCGCCTTATAATTATGATAGAGTGTTGTGAATCGAAGTGTTGAAGAAGGTTACGGTTCAGTCGGTACAGAGAAGAAGGGAGAAGAAAGGGGAAGAGAGAGAGTACATTTGATCTGGCAAAGCAGACTTGCTCTTCGTCTCGTGTTTCAATTAAAGGAGACATATCTACAGCATACACGTGTACGGTGAGATATGCCTCCAAGTGTTATTTCAATTTCTGAATTAATAGTTTTTTTCTGGAATTAAACCATGGGTTGTTATTTAGTTTGTTGGACACGAATGGAAATATTATTTTGGAAGTTACAATTTGTCTATCCCTCTCGTCTCTCAATCTTCTATTCTATCTCTATTCTCTACCTATACTCTATCTACAGGCTAAATACATATTATTCTCTCCAGTTTTCCTAGCTAATCCAAAGCACATAGCTACCCTATCGGTAGTCTAACAATTGGTATCAGAGATAGGCTATGGAATGACAGAGGGCACGCGTCTTCGAGAGCTGCAGGAAGCACAGAGAAGACTAGATCAGATTTTGCAGGAGGAGATCACAAAAAGGGAAGCATCGGCAATCAAATTGCAAGAACAAATTACTGGCATATATGGTAAATTCGATCAACTCACTGAAACCTTGGGAAACATGCAAGTACAATTAACAAACATGGGAAAGGGAAAGAAATCTATTCTAGAAGCCTATGGGGGAGAAGATGGACCACAGGGGAAATTTTCACAGGATATAGGCTGAGGACCCCTGATAGTATGACTGGGCATCAGGGTGTTGTTATGAGCCCTCTACCCAAGGTGGACTTCCCTAGGTTTGATGGGACAAATCCTAGTTCATGGATGTTGAAATGCCAAAACTACTTTTCCCTTATTCCTAATATACCTGATTTGCAGAGAGTGAAAATATCAACTATGCATTTTGAGGGAAAAGCTGACTTGTGGTGTCAAAATGTTTCACTAGACACCCAGAATTAGGGTGGAACATCTTTGTTAGGCAGGTGTCAGCAAGGTTCGAGGACCTAAAGGAAGCTAGGATCATTGGGGAATTCAACAAACTCACTCAACATGGGAGTTTTGCTGACTATGTTAGCAAATTTGAGGAATTAAGGGCTTGTCTTTCATTAATAGGGAGGACTGACTTTCCAGAAGAGTATTTTGTTGCTAGCTTTATTAGTGGATTAAGCCCTGATTTAAAATCAATTGTGAGGATGTTCAGACCATCTACAGTTGAGGAAGCTATTGAACTGGGTAGTGAACAGCTGCAATCTCTTGATGCTATCACAAGAAGGATGAAGGGAGTTGGTAAGATGGTGGGTGATTTAAGGATGGAAACAGGCTCTAATATGTTAGGGAAGTGAGTAATCATTCCAGGCAAACCCCTTTTCAAGTACCTAACCTCAACTGAAATGAATGCTAGGAGAGAGTAGGGGCTTTGTTATAATTGTGATGAAAAATATATGTCGGGGCACAGGTGTAAATAAAGGATCTCCTACCTAATCATGACTGAGCAAGAGGAGAGTACCTTCTTTGAACACATTCTTCCTTAGAGTGACAGTGAGGAGATGGAGGAGCAGCCTGTGGAAGAGGTGCAGTTGACCTTGAGCTCCAAATAGAGATGACAATGGATCTCGGATTCGGTCCAGATCCGTGGATCCAGATCCATTTTTCAGGATCTGGATCCTTAAAAATTTGGATCCGATGGATCTCGATCGGATTTGAATCTAGATCTGGAATTTATTTTTTGAGACCCGGATCCGATCCAGATTCGGTCCGCGGATCCGTTAGTTTTATTTTATTTTATTATATATATATATATATATATATATTTTTTATTATAATTAAATACCTAACCCCAACTTAAAACTTTTTAATTTCCTTTTTCAAATTCTCCCAAAATAAATTTGCTCACAATTTCATTTCAAATTCTCTCAATTATATATCAGTCGGTATTCACGATGGGTCGCGCCACTTACACTACCGGCGATCGAGTTGTTTGTTGTTTCCTACCTTATAATAAATTTACAATTAACGTCTTCCAATATAGTGATAATTGTAGAAATTTTAAATAATTGTTATAGTATTATTATGTATTTAGATTATTATGGTATTATTATGTATTTAGATTATTATGGTATTACTGTGAATTATAGTTGATTTAGAATTTATTTTAGAAGCGAAAATATATGGATTCAGGTCTAAACCCTGGACCATGTGGATCTTACGAATCTAGATCTGGATCTAATTTTTTTAGACCAATGGATCTGGATCGAATCCGAACTCAAGTAAAAAAAATCGAATCTAAATCTGGACCTATCCAAATCCGATCCAGATCCGACCCATTGTCATTCCTAATCCCATGGCGAATGGCAAGAAAAATGGACGGAAACAATTAAATACAATCATAATCATACATATAAAGGCATAAACCCCTTCCTCCTCCAAACCCCTAAAACCCTAACCCAATTCGATCGCATGAACAATGAGAGAACCTAAATCCAGGAAATTCAAGCTCCAGAAACGCCTCACGGAGGTCCAAGAAATCGAGCTCCTCGAATCATGGATTGATTCGTGTAAACCCGACTCCGGCTCCAACCCGCTGTCTCTTTCTCCGCCGCCGAATAACTCACCTATCGGCAGGCTTCCCGACGGCTCCTTTTCTCCCTATGCCGGCGCCGACAAGTTTTCCCAACTGCCGCTATCGAAGAGGACCAAGGATGGCTTGGCCGCCAGTGAATTCTCGAAAATGACCGACATTCAGAGGGCTTCTCTGCCCCACTCCCTCTGCGGCAGAGATATCTTGGGAGCTGCTAAAACTGGCTCCGGTAAAACTTTGGCGTTCGTTATCCCGGTGAGTTATTGTTTCGGTGCAGTTCATCATTCCTATCGCCATATGATGGGTTAATATGCTGTCTTTGTTAGGAATTTGTTTTTTTGGATAAAAACTAGTGAATTCTTCATTTCTTTGTGTATGTATATTAATGAGACCAATATCTATATTCAGAAAAAGTTGTCAAATGGGAATCGAATCATTTTATTTTCAAGAGCCCGTCTTTAGGTTAGGTCAGACTTTTGCAACTCAATTACCTTTTCTTGGAAGCTGGATGAAGTTTGAGCTATTGTTAGATAGTGTTTCTTTGTAGTCATGCAGTAAGAAGTCTTAAATAACATACATGGAGCTACTGCATAAACTTGTGTTTCTTGTTCTCCTATTAAAGTGCTAAGGATTTTGATGGTGATTATTAGATCATAATCATATAAAAAGCATGAGGTTAGGAGGAAATTATTGTTTAAAATAGTTGTTGGCCACATAAATAATGTTATTCAAATGTACTTATTTTCTGATGGAGTATAGGGCCTCTCCAAGTATAAACACATTGATTGATGCAGAAATTTACTTAACTTGATAATGGGTGATTTTATTCAACGAACAAGGAAAGAAATCAGTAAATTGGAAGAGCACTCAGTCAGGATCAATCCCGCCTAGTAATAGGTATTACATGTCTGATGAAATTTGACATTCCTACCTAATGACACATGCCTCATTTTTATACCTACAAGATTCCTACCACTAGGCTACTACCCTGACCTAAAAAATAATTCAAAATATATCTCAAATAAACTTTATATCATGTAACATTTCCTACCCACAAGATCTATGCTTCCTGTGAAATCTTCGCATGCCAACCTATGCACCCGAAGCTGTAGATTGGTGTCATCTTCTCTGTTCTCTACTTTCATGAGAACCATCACATCAGGATATTACTGCTACGACATGCAACTTACAAGACCTCTACAGAACACTTTATTG
Source organism: Salvia rosmarinus (assembly GCA_036937905.1). Lineage (NCBI taxonomy): Eukaryota > Viridiplantae > Streptophyta > Magnoliopsida > Lamiales > Lamiaceae > Salvia > Salvia rosmarinus. The sequence goes on from CM072819.1 coordinate 90,803,264, forward strand.
ATATCTAAGCTACGAAAATGTGAAGACCTTGTTTTTTGGGTGGCATTATAGAATATGCATTGATCTGCTATTCCTTTTGTGTTTTATGATATCATTGAATTCAGGAATTTTGAAGTATATGCATTAATATGATTGGTAAAATGTGTTTTACTCTTGTTCATCAGGTTTTAGAGAAGTTGTATCGAGCTAGATGGGGTCCAGAGGATGGGGTCGGATGCATCATCATGTCTCCTACAAGGGAATTAGCTGGCCAGCTTTTTGAAGTTCTAAAAAATGTAGGTAGGCATCACGGATTTAGTGCTGGCCTTTTGATCGGTGGTCGTAAAGATGTTGTTGAAGAGAAAGAGCGTGTAAACGAGTTGAACATTTTGGTCTGTACTCCTGGCAGACTTCTCCAACACATGGATGAAACGCCAAATTTTGAATGTTCACAACTTCAGGTCTTTCTTTCGACAAATTTGCTTTTTTCATTTGCTTTTTTTCGTCCATTCTGGTTTTATGTTGTGCTATAGGATGTACTAACAGGGTGAATTCTTTTTTGAAATTATTGTGATGAAATGTCTTCCGCTTTGGCCTGTCTCTGATAACTGTTTTCTTATGGAGCAAGTAAAAGTGCATAAGGTTTTAGATTGTTCGTCTTTCTCAACTCTAGGTTCTTCCTTATACATCTACTTTTTGTGTCAAGTTTTCTTATAGTGCCTACTTGTAATATGCTATTTTCGTTTGTTTTTCCTCGCTTCATGCTTTTATGAGGTCCTTTTGCCGTAATTCTTTCCTCATCAATTGAAGCTTGTGCAGTTCATTCGAGCTTCTCACACTTTTGCAGCGTTGACCACATGTGTGTTGGTTTATAATGAATCATATTCTTATATTTCCGTTCTCACTTAGATACTAAACATTTCAACAATATTGCTTGTATTTAGCTGGGTTGTGTGGAGAATGATTAGATGACTAACAGATACTCTAATTATTGTTTAAATGAGCCTTTGTTGTGCTTATGTTAGCTGCCTGCTAGCATGAATTTTGGGTTTCCTGATTGCTGGTTCCATATATATTCCCTTCTAAGTCAAGTGTGGAACAGATGTCAGCAGTTTCTGACTTAAGTTTCCCGGTCACTGAACAGGTTTTAGTTCTTGATGAGGCAGATCGTATTCTTGATGTGGGATTCAAGAAAGAATTAAATGCTATAATATCTCAATTACCAAAACAAAGACAAACCTTCCTTTTCTCAGCCACGCAGACAAAGTCTGTTCAAGATCTTGCAAGACTCAGTCTGAAAGACCCAGAGTATCTTAGCGTGCATGAGGAGTCTACGACTGCTACTCCAAATCGTTTGGACCAGACTGCTATGATCGTACCTCTTGACCAAAAGCTTGACATGCTTTGGAGTTTTATAAGGACACACCTCAATTCAAGAATTCTGGTGTTTCTTTCGAGCTGCAAGCAGGTAATTTTTCAGTTTATCTCTCAATAATTAGAGAGTTGATAGTTCAAATTTAATTGTCTCACTAAATTTCCAATATCTAGACATACAACTTTATTTTCATTTCTATAGTTTATAAGAGGTCATTTACTTCATTTTACTAGGGAGATGTATTGAATTTTGTCGAGTTTTATGTATCATCGCTACTCCCTCTTCATCCTGGATTTATGGATGCATAGTTGATATCATTTTGCACCCTACCATATACATATTTACTCCAATCTTAGTTGATTGTTGCTTACTAAAACTTATCTGTATTTATAATAACTAATAAGTTATCGAGCTGTCCACTGGACCTTCATTCTTTTGTTGTTTATTTGTGTTCTCGTTCTGCATGTATATAATTCTGCAGAGTTTGCTTATCTGGAATTTGTGCAACACAACAGGTAAAATTTGTGCATGAAGCTTTCAAGAAACTCCGACCAGGAATTCCACTCAAATGTCTCCATGGAAGGATGAAGCAGGACGGGCGTATGGGAATTTATGCATCATTCTGTGAGCAGCGCTCCGTTTTGTTCTCCACCGATGTTGCATCTAGAGGGCTTGATTTCAACAAGGCTGTTGACTGGGTTGTTCAGGTTGAAATCTGCCATGTCTCCAAAATTAAATTTTAAAGTCTCTTCAGCAAGTCAAGTTTACAAAAAAATAAAATAAAAAAATCAGTAATAAAGTGCACTGTTAAAGTTCTGAACCATAGATTCGATTACATGTGCACTTTCAGGTAGATTGCCCAGAAGACGTTGCTTCTTACATACACAGAGTCGGGAGAACTGCTCGTTACCTTTCGGGTGGGAGATCTATCTTATTCCTTGCACCCTCAGAGACAAAGATGCTTGACAAATTGCAAGAAAAAAAGATTCCTATTCGAATCATTAAGGTCAGTCATGTTTTCCAATGTTCTCGGAAGTTAATTTCAAGAGTTATCCACTGGTCTCTTTAGTTGACAACACAACTGTTTTGTTTATATATGTAAATTTGGTTAAGTAAACCATATTGTTTTCCTATTTTCATTGTAACTCATAAAAATGAATTAATTATTTGCATCATTCATTGCAGGCAAATACAAAAAGATTGGAATCTGTTTCTGGTTCGTTGGCAGCTTTGTTGGTCAAGTACCCTAATCTACAGAGTTTGGCTCAGAGAGCCTTCATAACTTATTTGAAGTCCATCCACAAACAGCGCGATAAGGACATTTTTGATGTTACTAAACTTCCAATTGATGAATATTCTGCATCAATTGGTCTTCCACTGACTCCCAAAGTTCGGTTTCTGAAACAAGAAGTTAAGGGTAAAAAAGTTTCTGAAGATCTTGCCCTGGTGCCAGAAAGCCAGGCTGATGTGAATCCTTCTGAACTCTTAAGAGGAACTGTGAATGCTGTGAGGCCTGAGAAAGCAGAAATTGAATTGGAAGAGAGTTTTCTTTTGGAAAAGAAAGCACAGCCTTCGGTGGAAGAAAATGAAACTGATATTACAAATGATATGTAAGTTATCATCATATTCTGAACTATATTCGCATTTTTAAATTGCATTACTTCTACTTCAGTTTAGAGATGTTAACAGGTGCTGTTCTGGTTGCGGGTGGAGAAAGTCACTGTATTCTTTCCTGCTTTTTCTTTCACATTATTTCACTTGAGAAATATTACATGTAAAGGTTTAGCTCAAATTTGGTAGACTGTGTTGGTTTATTGTTTTTCTGGTATTGCCTGTTATAACCGTTTGTGATTATATTCGTTTCATAAGTTTAGGTTTTTGTCTCTGGTGGTTACTGTAGGCCTGCTACAAGGGTCTTAAAGAAAAAGAAGTTGAAGATCAATCTGCACAGACCTGTGGGTACTAGGGTTGTTTTTGATGATGAAGGCAACACCTTACCACCTCTTGCAACACTAGCTGACTCCAATGCTGGATCAGATTCCGTTAAGTTGGACAAGGATAAAGGTAGATCTAATGCTTCCATGTGTTTTTTTTCCCTACCTTGCAGTATGCAATTTCGAAGAGCAAAAAGTTATATTCTTATTTGGCTTCCAGTTTTATAATTCTACGCTATATGTTAGGGCCCTATGTGTTTAAGACTTGGTTGTTATATTTAGTTTTGGGGTAGAGTGATATCGGGCCTTATGCTCCTCCAAGGTTCTGATATGTTTCCCAGTAAAAAAGTTTGTGTCGAGATTCGAGGGAGGTTAGAATGTCCATGGAAACTTCACCTGAAAAATACATGAAAATAATTGATTTAATATATTAGACTTCAATTTTTTTTTATATTTCACTAATGTCTCTGTGCATCATCCCATCTTGCAGTTAGTCAACGATATTCAGAGTTGAGAGAAATGATGAAAGTGGTTGACAAGGAAGATAAAGCCTTGGAACACAAGCGTCGGAAGGAAAAGCGTATCAAACAAAAGATGAAGTTGAAAAGAGGTAGAGAAGAGGATGACGATGATGATGATGATGATGATGATGCAGTTAGTGAAAATGATCTCTCTGGTTCAGACCGAGAAGCAACTAAGAACAGACCAAACAAAAAGGGCAAGAAATATTTCAACAGCGATAGTGATAATGATGGCTTTGAGAGGAGGAAAGACGAGAATAACACAGCTCCGGTGACACTGGCGGAGCAAGAAGAACTGGCTCTTAAACTGCTCAGTTCAATGCAATAATAGAATTGAGGGCCTTTTAATTTTGAAATGATTGTTGTATGCTGGGAGAAGCAGAAATTTAAATTGTATATTTTCCTGCCCAAAGAGTAATGTTATGCTCAAGGCAACAAATTTTGTGATGCAGGTTTATTTTGTACAAGGGTGCTTCATTATTAAGGTTACAAAATTATATTTGATCTTGACGACGTAGTTTTTATGCTAGGGAATAGCTTGTATTTAACAACAATATATAGGTGGGATAAGGTGCAAATATGCTTTTATACGTTTTTGCAAAAAACAAATATATTTTTATCATTATGTTTAGTGTAATTTTATCCGTAACGTGTTTAAAATTGTATAAATCGCCTTGATGGTTGATGAAGGGTTCAACTCCCTTAAAAAAATGTATAAGGTTCAAATACATCATTAAAAGATTTTGCAAAAAACAAATATATCTCTATCGTTATGTTTAATGTAATTTCATCTTTAATGTGTTTAAAATCGTGCAAATCATCATGATGATTGATGTAGAGTTTTTAACTGTAGAGTAATTTACTATTTTCAATTCTTTTTCTTATGTATTGCTGTTTTTCAGCACCATCATATTTACCCTCAAATTTCACACTATCTTCATCTTCTGACACATTGCTTCTCCGCCACCCTTTCTCTCGACGACCGTCTTCATTTTTTCGTAACAATTTCTTGGTGGCTATACACATGCTTGATTAGTGCCAAGATGTTGTCGATCATGTGAGAAATCGGCGTCTACAAATTCTGAAGATATTTGTCATTTCATTTGCTTCCAATCAAATCGAATTGTTTCAAATCCAAGAAGACATTGATGCAAATGCGTTCATTAGTCATGGTCACGCTCAAAAGGGTTTTGATATTTCCATATGATCGAGGGAAGAAGGGAGATAGACGAGCTCGGCCATGGAGGATTAGAGCTTGTAAAGCGCCTATCGAGCAATTTCGTGCATTATCGGGCGGCGTTTCTCTCTAGCGAGTTCAATTCTTGACCGATGAAGTGATAGGCGAGATTGGTTCTTGGGACTTCAACGCGATTGACAGTTTGATCGATGATGAATTCGAGGAGGTCTATGAAGTTGTCGAGGGTAGAGCAGCAGAAAGATGGTTAGAGATTGTGTGAGCAGGCTTCGCTACTGAGAGAGAGGGTTTCTTGAGTGGTTGGAGATGTGGAGTAGTAGAGAAACGAGAACAGCGGAGATGAATAACGTGATGATTTTGGTGAGATGAGAGACGATGATGCCTCTGTAATCAATAAATCAGTTGTTGAAGAAGGGCAAAAAAATGAAATTTATGTAATATAGTTAAAAGGCTTGTCAGTCATTAGGGCGATTTGTATGATTTTAAACACGCTATGGGTGAAATTGCACTAAACATAGCAATAGATGTGTATTTGCTTTTTGCAAAAACCTTCAAGGGTGTATTCACACCTTATCCAAAAAAAAAGAACTTTTTAACGGAGTTAAACCCTCCGTTAGTCATCATGGTGATTCACACGATTTTAAATACGTTAAGAATGAAATTATACTAAACATAACGATATAGTTTTGTATTTGCACCTTATCTCTATATAGGTAGAAAACCTCATGGTTAACTCTTGAACCCTTGTTGTTGGATATTTTTGGGTAAATGTTCATTTAGGTCCCAACATTTCGTAACTTTTTAGTTAATATCTCAACATAAGTATATTACTATTTTGATCTCTATCGTTTCATAAAATTTTAATTAATATCATGTAGATCGATTTTTAGCTAAAAATGTATATGTGGTTATCGTAGAGCCATGTTGGACACCACACCAATTAAGTAAAAGAATAAAAACGAGTAAAAGCTCACTAAAACGACAGAAAAACCCAAAAACCCTTGCCATCATTTTTGGGGTTTTTCTGTCGTTTTGATGAGCTTTTACGCGTTTTTTCTACTAATACTTAATTGATGTGACGTCCAACATGACTCTCCAGTAGCCAAATAAGCTTTTGTTCGTTAGAAATCGATCGACATGATATTAATTAAAATTTTCTAAAATATTAGGGATCAAAATAACAATATACTTACGTTGGAACATTAACTAAAAAGTTACGAAACATTGAGACATAAATTAACATTTACCCGATATTTTTCTGGTGAAGCTTCTAAGCTATTCGTTACATTTTATTTTGTTAGTTTAAAAACATTAAAGATGGTGTGGCTTCCCACTTTTGTTAGAGGATGAAGGTGGCATTTCCCCTAATAATTTATAAAAAGATACAAATGTATTTGATTTAATATTTAGAAACATGCATGCATGTTAAAAATCCGATACCCTTGGATAAGAATAAAAATAAGAGTAACAAAATCTCATTAGGACGTTCTTGCATGGGGACTATACTTAATCGGGACCTATTAATTCAAGTTAAGGCTGATTAATTTCCAATTAGAATTATAGTTCTTATTATATTCACTTTATCAATTTTAATTTAACGTGGTTCATGTGCATCTTCAAATAAAAACGTCATCACAAGAGATCATCTCCATAAGAGTTGGCCGTCAATAAAAGTATGAGTTTTATGGTTAGTTTATATTAGTAAGTATAAAATATCACTAAAAGGAGCCTACAAATAAGAAAAGAAATTATAATCAGTTTTGATTGGTAAAATCGTTTTTTCTTATCCAATTACCCCGCTTACTTGACAATTTTGGTCTCCCTCAATGAATAAAAAGATGTTGTTTTCAGTCGTTTTAAATATTTGAATATGAAAAATGTGTTATATATTCATAAAAGCATGTTAGACTTATATGGTTATGCAACAAAGTTACATGATACATGTAGTTACAACTTACATAGCATCTCGACTCCTTAGTTAAAAAAAGAACGATATCCAAGTGTTGATGATGAGATGTCAATGGACATCAACTGAAACTTTGTGGATGAAGTTTAAAAAGCAACATACGAGCAATGGTGTTGAAGAATATATGATATTGTTATACACGACGTCGATTTGTATCGATAGGAAACAAAATGATCAATAGTTGGTGTAAGGTTTTATTTTTATTTTTAAACACCCTCAGGGGTGGGGTGGGGGATTTGAGGCCGCAGTCTATATATAAATCAATTAAAAAAAGAAAATATATACATCGTCACTGTGATAGGAGTGATCAAAAGTGTCAATTCCAAAAAACATCAAATATCACCCATACAAAAGACCTAAAAAAATATTTGGAGCAATGGGGGAGGTGCCTAAACACGGACTTTGAATTTAGGATTGTCAAGTTGATCCATCCTAACAAGAGAAAGAAATTGTATAGGGACTGAACTCATGTCAAAAATAGTGACACCAGCCATCTGATGTCCAAGCCGGGCCATGAAATCTGCAGATTAGTTGCCCTCTCTATGAATATATGGAGGTCTCTAAGCAACAATCTCATTTTGGTGATTGTGTGTTGTGTTGACCCTGAACCGTAAGTCCTAAATTTAGGAGAGCGACAACGATAGTTGTGTCTAGCCCGATCCAAATTTGTGTTGAAAATTGGGATGCAAACAACTGAAACTCGGCATTAAAGCTGGAGGTCTCCAGGAGTGGAAGGCAAAAGGACGTGAGGAGTTGCACATGTGAGTCACAATGGGAATGTGATGGGACAAAGTTAGGGTAAACAATAGGGCCGGCCGGAATGATTTGTTTCTCGTATAATTGAAACAATATCGTTTCATGTAAGTGGTGGTACAACTAATGTTTTACTCTTGACAAAAATGATGGTTTTTGAATATATATAATCAACTTCTTTTCCATATCATATTTAATATTTCAATTGAAAATAATCAATGTGACATGTTATTTATTTGCTAATAGAAGATGAATTTTTGGACATTAGTGTTAATTTGTTACTTGTCGATCATCAATATGTAACTAAATCATAATTCTACGTTATCATAACTGTTAAACTTTGGTCCTATATTATTTTTTCTTCTTATAAAGACATAAAGATTTTATACGTTAGAAGAGTTGCTTATTGCTATTAATTACTTTAATACTAAATGAACAATATCGATTACTATATATAATGTTAAACTCAAATAAAAATAGAATTACAATTTTCACCCGAGACTCGACCCAATTATCAAAGGGGATACAATAATGTTTACGAAATTAAAGTCAAAATCCTCGATCACAAAAACTTGAGGAAGAAATATCACTATAACTATCTTATTTGTTTGAATGATTTTGGTTTAGGGGTCTGCTGATGTAAAGTTACAAAGAAATTTTTTGTGCAACTTGGTAAACCACTAAACCAACCTAAAATGGTGTGTGCGCGTTTGTTTATATATATATATATATATATATATATATATATATATAGGAGATGGATCAGGTAGGAATGAATAACTTGGTAGGAAATATGAATGAATCTGGGCCTTTGATTCGTTGGATCAATGGTTGAGATTTAATTTCGATTGTGCTACAGTTTTATGTTGTGTGTGCTACGCGGATTACTATGCAGCACTAGAACACTTCTTGTGCTACGCTGCAATGAAAGATGTGCTAAACTAATATATTTAGCAATGTGCTACGAAAGATGAAATATGTGCTAAACTAATATGTGCAACATAGTAATTCTGATTGTGCTACACAAATATGAAAAATATGCTAGACTTACATATCTATTCCTATTTCCTACACTTATTTCCATTCTCACAGGAACCATCCCATATATATATATATATATATATATATATATATATATATATATGGGTGGATTATGGTGAGAAAGCTCCTTAGTGTAGGAAATAGGAATAGTAGCACATCTTTCATATTTGTGTAACATAATCAGAATTACTATGTTGCACATATTAGTTTAGCACATATTTCATCCCTTCATAGCACATATGCTAAATATACTTGTTTAGCACATCTTTCATTGTCGCATAGCATAAAAAGGGCTCTAGTGCTGCACAGTAATCTGCATAGCACACAAACACAAAACTGTAGTACAATCGAAATTAAATCTCAACCATTGATCCAGCAAATCAAATGCTCATATTCATTCTCATTTCCTACCTGAACCATCGCCTATATATATATATATATATATTCTATTGATTGATTTATTTAATGAAATATACATAAAATGTTGTGTATATATACAAATAAAGTAGTTATTATTATTATTATTATTATAAGAAGAAGGAGGAGGATGAGGGAATAGCAAATATGGAGTTAAGATTTTGTTATAATTAAAAATAAGAATTATATATATATAGGGGATGGATCATGTGAGAATGCAAATATTGATGAGAAATAAGAATGCAACATTTAACGAATAAAGTTGTTGCACTAAATGTATAAATTTGTTGCATCAAATTTAATATAAAGTGTAGCACTTAATATAAAATTGTTGCACAGAATTTGGTGCAACAAATTTATACATTTAGTGCAACAATTTTATACGTTAAATGCTGCATTCTTATTTCTCACCAATATTTGCATTCTCACGTGAAGCATCCCCTATATATATATATATATATATATATATATATATATATATATGGGAGGTTAACGTGAGAACCATTTTATTGTGAGAACCATTTTTATCGTGAGAACATGAGAACCAAAAATGATGAATTCGGTGTGAAACTTGATGAATTCGCTGGGAAAGTTATTGAATCCAAAAAAAATAAAATTTCCTCCTCTCATGGGATTCGAAACCTGGTGAAAATACTGATTTTTTGGATTCAGTAACTTTTCCAACGGATTCATTAACTTTCATAGCAAATTCATTTTGTTCGTAAAGAATTTTCGTAGTTTTCACGTTAAAATTTTCACGTTAAAATTAATATATATATATATATTTATACACACACATAATATATATATATATATATATATATATATATATATATATATGTGTGTGTGTGTGTGTGTGTGTTATAAAGTAAATGGAGCCACATGTTGGATTTAGATCACATCCGAAACTCAAAAAATCAGGATTCATATATGGATCCAAAAATTAAAAGAATGGTTCAGATTCGATTCGGATCTATGGGTTCAATTTTTTGAAGATCTAAATCCTAAAAATTGATCTTGATCTAAGGATTTAGATCGGGTCCAAGATCCACTATCATCCCTAAATATATCAGATTTCATATGCTCTTTCCAACTTGCATCATACATAACTATTTTAGGGGAAATGGTTTATTAATATATCAGATATATTCAAGAAAGTGGCAAAAGCAATCTGCCCAAATAGAATGAAAATTCTACACTTATGAGAAATTGACTTCCAAATCACTGATAAAGTGGTCTTATAACACAATGAGAGTAAAAAATTGGGAGCCCCAAGGTTCTCTTTCCAATGGGACTTTAATTATCTCTCAAGCATACCAAAGAAGTATATCTCAATCGTATGAGAGAAAACTCATACAAAATGCCCTGCTACGGCTATAAAAGTTGTGTTGAAGCTAAAATGTCTAGAAAGATGACGATGACTCATTACAAGAACTGATAGAACACGATGAGAAAATTATTATTCCCTATGATATATAGTATTACTTGAAGAATTTAGAATCTAACCACTATATTGGGACTCTAGATATTGGAGGTTTTGAAACGGAAATCCAAGGTAAAGTTGTACGAGAAGCAACTTTCCTAATCTTATGACAAAATTTCCTCGACAAATGCAAGCCATGGGGAAAATGGTGGCAAAGAATGAAGATCACGATTGGCGGGAAAAGATTAATGATCAGATACCATGTTCATTCTCAATATACATCTCAATTGGGATGTTATATAAATAATATAAGGCAAAATATTTTGCTTATATTGATTATGGTGCAGGAACATGCACAACAAAGAAATGAATTTTTTTAGTAGATGTAGAAGAAGATCTACCACTAAATTTCTGGAATGGACTTTTCTAAAAACAAATTACTCTCATCAAATAGAGTAAGATAGTCGGATATCTTGACAGGCGAAGCATGACAAACATCTTGGTATAAGGTCTAAACTCCACCGATCTATTTTCATGATACAAGTACGAACATTCTATTTGGAAACAATATCATTTAAATGTTCAAAAAGTATATGCAAGACAATGAAAGTAGGAGGTTGTATTCACAACCAATTGCAAGTATGAGGTTGTATTCACAACCAATTGCAATCACAAGATTATTATCTAGAATTGGAGAACTTGCGGAAGATCTTGATGAAGAACTTAACAAATGTCCTACTTGTCGAATAACTTGGCAAAACAAAGAAATGGGTATTCAACTGACAACTGTCACTCAATTTTTACAGCAAGCGTGGTGATGAAGGAAAACTTTGACACCAAAAAATGAAAGATCGAAGGCAGTTCAAAGAAGCAATGCTAAATTGCATAATTGAAGAACTTGTGGAAGATCTTGATGAGGAAGAAATTCAAACCTTCAAATCATGTTTGATATCTAACCAGGATATCATGAAGAAAAAACACATGCATCTCTTAGCGATGTCAAAAGGAAGATTATATATTGTTATAACGAAGATTATTTAGCATAATGGGATATGAACCTACTCAAAAAAAATTTGAAGGTCAAATCAGACAATGAGTATGAGTTCATAAGATACAGGCAGAACCCGATGAACCCCCAAGATCAGCATGAATAAGAACGATCATCAAGGAGCACCATGATATAAAATTGATCAAATCAGGAAACCTCTATCTGTTGGATTTGTATACTGAAAGCAGAATCGTTGAGCTTGTATACAATGTTTTCTGTTACCACTATTACAATCTTCTATCTGAATTGTTTACTTGATTGCATATGTATGTCCATTTATCTCATACATAAGTTAGACCATATAGTGTGTAGAAGATCATAGAAGTCTGCATGATTGGTTAAGCTTAATGAGATATAAACTGGATCACAGCTGAGACAACTTGGGGACGAGTTATCGGTATAGGCTGCAATATAGATAAGAAGTGACTTGACTTGGTTGCTTATCTATGCTGATACGTTTTAGACGTATTGATGGATCACAGTGAGATGAGTTCTTCTATCGGACCTCTGTGAAGAACCTAGATCTCGGTGACTTTACGTTGATCTAAACCTCGATAAGTTTTTAGGTGAGTATGAGTTGTTGATCATCACTTTGACTTGTTATGGGTGAGAGTTACATGAGATAACCTAAGATTCTCCGCATCTTGGGTGGTGACAGTGCTTGTATGTCATGCTAGCCTGTATCGAGTTACCGTATCCGTTAAGGATGATGACGTCCCCTTAAGGAGCTCAAAAGGTTTATTGTACTAAACCCTACAAGTTGAGTTAGATCAATCACAATAATAAGGTTGAGTGGTACTACTTAATGAATTAAAGAGATTAATTATTTTAAGCAGTCAGAAAAGCTATAAATAATTAATGGACGTATGAGAGAGCAAAAACCGAACCGAAAAATCGAACTGAACCGAACCGAAATTAGAGATTTGGTTCGATTTGTACAGTAAAACGGTTCGGTTCGGTTCGGTTTCGGTTTGGGGAAAAAAATACGGTTTTCAAACCGAACCAGCCGAATTTTTTACTATTATATTTTTTATATATATTATATATATATGTTATTTATATTATTAATATTTAAATTGGTTAATATTATATATATTTATATATATAATTATATATATTATATTATAAATATTATAATATTTATATTAATTATAATTTAAATTCGATTAAAAGCGAACCAAACCGAATATTTTGGTTCGGTTTCGGTTCGGTTTGGATATGTAAAACGGTTCGGTTTGGGTTTTTAAAAAAAATTGGTTTTTCGGTTTTGAACCGAACCGCCTGAATGCTCACCCTTAAATGGACGTACGATATCTTAAATACGGAGATTTGTGAAGTCTAAGTGTAAGCCCGACTCAGCTTCGGTAATAAAGGGGTAAGTCAGCATTTATTCTCTAGTGGCATGAATAAATGTTTATGAATTAATTTATTTTCTAAGCTGAGCATAAGATAATTAATTTATTTTAGGTTCATTTTTATTCTTTGCATTTGATCATTGGGCTGGCCCATCAGGGCCTTTGCTATTGGAGAATTTTGCCCCTCCCTAGTAGAGTCCCACTGGGACTCTGTTCTAATTATCCTATATCTAGATAGATTTTATTTGATATCATTAGATATCAAAGGATATTATTCTAGATATGGTTTATCTGAAAAGATATGATTGTATTTATTAGATATACAGAGATTCTATCCTAATAGGATTATAGGCATGCATTATAAATACAAGGTGAGAGAAAATTAGAAATAACTTATTCCAACTTGAGATTTTCGAAAATCAAGAGAGGGAGGAAGAAGGCGAATTTGTGCAGTATTCTGCATAGATTGCTCCCACTCAGCATTGAAGTTTTGACAAACGGGATACAGTCCAGAAGATCAAAGCACGAGTCTTCTATCGATCTTTATTCGAGAAATTCACAGGTAAACACGAGAAAACACCAATGTGTTGCAATTAATTATATAGATACATGCTAGGTATATAATCAATGTATGGTGAATTAAACATCCAAGGTTGGTCCTCGGGAGAGGGTAAAATCAGATTTCCCTACACTATCTAGTAGTACTTGTTATTAATTATGAATGAAATTATGATATTCTAGATTTCGATGTGTATTTCATCCCAAGTAGGGAAGATCTTATTAAATTAGGAATGCTAAATTTTTGTCTAAATTTGATTGCAAGTCAAGTTTTACCAGAGTTGCATGAAAAATAGGAGTAAAAAGTTCACAACCTTCTGGACTCCACAAGGACATTATGATTGGAATGTCATGCCAATGAGGTTAGCTAATGCATCCCATATATTTCAAAGAAAAATGGATAATCTTTTCAAAAGTTATTTCTCTTTTATGTTTGTCTATATTGATGATACCCTCTTTACATCAAAAAATATGGAGGAATATATTAGACATTGGAGATTTTTGTAAATATCTTTTACAACGAATGATTGCCACTGTTTGAAAAGAAGGCGGTCATTGCTACCAAAAAAAATAGAATTTCATGGTATTAAGATTGATGAAACGAGAATCATTTTGTATGACATACATTCAGAAGGTGCAGCAATTTATAGAAGATTTGAAAGAGAAGAAACAACTCAAAAGCTTTCTTGGAGTTGTTAACTTTGTAGGAATATTCATTAAAGGTCTTGCAAAGTACATAAAGGTCTTTTGTCCATTACCAAAGAAATATGCTTTATATATTTGGACATATGAAGATAGGCAAAGGATAAGACAGTTGAAGGAGGTTTGCAACACTCTCACAAAGCTTTCAATTCCATAGGATGAAGATTGATGGTCTATGGGGGTACGTACTGGTGTATGGGGAGAGGGGGATACACTAGTTAAGATAAATTAAAACTTTTTTGTTTAACACAAGGCTGCACCTTCTACTTGATCAGTAGATGTCGGATAACTGGAGTCAGTTCAGTAGTGGTGTCAGTACTACTGATTAGTTCAAGTACGGGAAATCTTGTACAAAGTGATATCAGTTAGAAAACCTACTGACTGTTGGAACAGCTGGTCAGTTGGACTGATAACTGGTGTGAGTGCGGAATATGGTGGTTACGTTTTTGCATTTACTTAAACTAATGAAAATACTTAGTCAAATATTTGCTTGGTTAATTTTCAGTTTATCCCTTCAATATCAAACTGATACTGATAGAGTGTTTCGAAATAATATGTTGTGTAGTATGTGCTGATGATGCTCAGTTTAATAATATGTAAAGTAAATATGGTACTGAAAGTAAAGAACATTTAGTTTTTACGTGGTTCGAAAAGATCAGCTCCTACATCCATAGACTGATAACTTAGTCAATCCACTACTTGAGATCTGGTCTTGTTCACGGGTACATGAATAAACTTAGATACAGACTTAATATTTTTTGTATTCCGCCTAAGTTGGCGTTCTTCCTACGCTTGCGGGTGCTAGGAAACTTCTGACTGCTTATGGGTGCAGTCGACCTAACTTCTTGCTTACAAGTGCAAGATAACCAAGCTTCGGCAACTAACACTTTGTTGCTTACTTGCCCAATTTCTACTTAAACTTGATGATTTTGAGTAGATGATTTTTCCAACTAAAAGTTTGAGTTATGACAGACGATAACTCAATATTTCTAGACTTAGAATATTACAAGAGAGTAACTTAGAATGTAAGGAAGTGATACTGAAATCTTGAGCTGATAAATATATTTGAGCTCTTAAGAATATTTATAACACTTTGGAACTTCCTTCTTCGAAAACGCTGGATAAATATTCTTGAGATATAAGCTCTCGGTGCTTTAGAATATTTGAATGCGCAACGTCTTGGTAACCTTCAAAGATTGGATTATGTGTATATTTATACAGCGGACAATGAATAATACTGTTGGATGGAACACCAATCACATCAATTCCATTTGTCATTTGAAATCTGTCCGTTTGAATCCTCGTACATCATTGTCGTTGTCTGCATCATTGTACAATGTAGCTTTGCAACTCTGAAAAGTGTTCCTGGTATGTCAGGATCTTATGCATATACACTACGACATGTGGCAAGTCAAACACTTAAGGTTTAAATAATTTCGTGTTTCTTTAGTTGGGTTGACTTTGTGTCTTTTCAGTAAGTTGACTTCAAATCGTATCAGTCGAGTCTGCTCATTGTTTCTTCAACAGACTGAACTCTATCTTTTATCAGTTTGGTGACCCTGAGTCAGTATGATGTTTCAGTTTGACATAGATCCAACATCTTCGACTTCTCAACTGCTGGTATGATATTTAGTCATATTCTTGACTCATTTGTTTTTAGCAGTGCTGAGTCTTCAATCTCTAGCCTTCCGACTTTTGTCTTCTATCTTTAACTTCACTCTTCAGTAGCTTTGTTCATCAGTATCGTTGTACTTCAGTCTGCGATCTTCAGTAGTGCTTATCTTCCGTCGCGTTGGTACTTAAACTTCTTTCAGTACGACTAGCTTCAGTACTGCTTGAACTCTTCAGTATTGGGCCTGTCCAAACTGATATTTCTTCTGCTAAAACCTGTAACTAAAAAGGTTAACTCCTTAACATATGAGCAACATTATGTTACATCAGCAGGATAATTATCGACGGATTTTGGATTTAATCAAAAACATAGTTAAGACAAAAAATTTCCAACAAAGTTGATTTGATCATATACACAAATGCTAATGATCATTAGTGGACAACAATGCTTATAAAGATAACTCCTTATGGTGAAGAGCCATGCATATATTGTAGTGGTTTGTTCTTAGAAAGCGAGGTTGTCACGACCCGACTACTTAATCAGGTAATTAGGCCGTGACTTGGGATTAAGAAGGAAATTTTATAATGTTGTTATAATCACAACATTTCCATTATAATATTGATTTGCTTCTGTAAACAAAGATTTCACAAGTTTGTTGATTGAAAAGTTCGAAATTCTTCAGGCTGTTAACCATAATCTAGTTGATTTGTGAATCATCAATTTGATTCTCTTGATAAAGTATATCCTTCGTATAGGATATTTCCTTGGGATTACCCGTCCTCAACTTTGTTTTTTTTTCTCCTTTTGATCCTTTATTGAGGTTGAGGACCTAGAATTATCCTTTGTTAAACTCCATTCTACTTCTTTGGATTATAAACATTTGAAACCTTCTTGTGAAAAACCGATATCCTATCTGTCTCTTGAGATATTTTGATCATTGTTGACATTATTAATTATCAGAATTTTATTCTTAACCCTTAGTTACGGCCTAATTACTAGATTAAGTAGTTGAGCTGTGACAGAGGTTGTGCAGTGACATATCAACAAAAATAAAAAAATATCCTTTGTTTTTAAATAAATTCATGTTAAAAGTTGATGATACACCAATTAAAGATTTCTTGAAAATAAGATTGAATCGAAGCCTGAAAATGTTATATTACTTAGATGATAGCAAAATATCAATATTATTCTTATGATACGGTTATTCTAAAATCTCATGAAAGTATTCTTATAGATTTCTTACCAAGAAATGGAATCAAGTGAAATCAAATCCATTCTCACAGCTCAAAGGAAACTCCTAGAAAATTTGGAACTGTTTCAAAGATATTGGAACGAGTGCCTCCTTCATGCTAAACAAACGGGAATGATCTAACATGTTGATCTAACAAAAGTCACCAATAAATTACGAGAATGTAAAAAAAACCCAAGGGTCTTTCCATTCTATATTACACGAGGGACTCCCTTGGCAAAATAAGCATTTCCCATACAAGGTGGTACATTTGTAGAAGAGGATTAAGTACCCGTAGCCCAATTGCTAAGTTGGTGGATTCTTTGGAGCCACCAGTCCAAGCAGAAGATGATGGTAGAGAGTTAAATCTCGAACCATCATGTCAACCCACCATCTATGTGGTTAAAGAGTGAGAAATCAACCTTAAACCAATTACTGACATATTTAAGCTTAATACTGACATTATTAAAGTTACTACATCATGATAGAAATACCAGTCGACATGTGAGAACTAAATAAGAGGAATGGAATCAACCCAACCATTATTGGGTTGATGTCTCTGGAAAACACTCAAGAGTATGGATAACAACCGGAGCCAAACTACAAGAGGTAAAATATGTTGGATTTGTATACTGAAGGCAAATTAATTGAACTTTTATACAATGTTTCCTATTACCATTATTCTGATATTATATCTTAATTATTTACTTGACTGCATATGTTCTCATTTTATCTCATACAAATGTTAGATCATACAGTGTGTATAAGATCACATAAGTCTGTATGATTGGTTAAGCTGATTTAGATATAAAAGGATCACAACTGAGATAACTTGAGGATGAGTTGTCGATATAAGATGCAATATAGATAAGAAGTAACTTGACTTGGTTGCATATCTATGCTGGTACGTCTTGATGGATCACAGTGAGATGATTTTTTATCTGATCGTCATGAAGAACCTAAATCTCGGTGACTTTACATTGATCTAAACATAGATAAGGTTTCAGGTGAATATGAGTTATTGACCATCACTTTGACTTGTTATGGGTGATGGTTACGTGAGATAACCAAAGATTCTTCCCAGTGCTTGTATGTCATGCTGCTTACCTGTATCGAGCCACCATATCCGTTTATGATGATGACGTCCCATTAATGAGCTCAAAATGTTTATTGTATTAAACACTGCAGGTTGAGTTTAGCTCAAGTACAGTAATAAGGTTGAGTGGTACTACTCAAGGAATTAAAAATATTAATTATTTTAAGCAGTCGGAGTGCTACAAATAATTAATGGACATGTGATATCTTAAATACGGGGATTCGTAAGTCTAAGTACAAGTTCGACTCAACTTCGGTTATAAAGGCGTAAGTCAATATTTATTCTCTAGTGGAATGAATAAATGTTTATGAATTAATTTATGTTAGGACTGAACATAAGATAATTAATTCATTTTAAGCCCATCTTTATTCATTGTATTTGATTTCTGGATTGGTTCATCAAGGCCTATTACCTAAGCAATTTTCAGCCAACCCTAGGAATCATACTGGGATTCTGTTACGATTATTATATTATTTATTTAATACATCTCCTAATCCAGATAGATATTATCTGATATTATTAGATATCAAGAGATAATTATTCTAGAAATGAATTATCTTCAGGGAAGAAGATAATTATTGTATTTATTAGATGTGTCAGAGTCCTATCACATTAGGATTCTAGGAAGAGCATTGTAGATACATGGTAGGAAAAAATTAGATCATCCATCTTCTCATAGTGATTTTCGAAAATCACAAACTTGTCATGTGGGCGAAAATCAGGTGTTCTCATATATTACTCTCACTTAGTATTGGAGATCAGATATCCAGAACACAGTCCAGAAGATCAAAGCTGGAGTCAACAATTGATCAAATTTGCTAGAAATTAGCAGGTAAACACGGAAAACTCTCATGTGTTGTAATTAATTATATAGGAGATGCTAGGAATATAATCAATGTATGATGAACTAAACATCCAAGATAGATCATCGGGAGCATGTGTAGATTATGTTTTCCCATCGAAATAATGGTACAAATTAGGGGTGTTAGCCCCAAGTCATACTATAGCATCACCATTCAACCAAATCAAGGGTATACGAAAATGGATCAAAGATACAGTTTAAGATTCGTGGTTTAATAAATAATCACTCAAACGACCAGATGCTTTGGACCTGTATTTCATCAGCGCAACCCCAAAACCAGTTGGGAATGTGAAACATGAGGCTTTTCATCTTATTAAGCTTTGAAGACCCGTTCCACGTGCCATGGCAAACATCAAGACACCTCATGCAAATGAGACTGTTTTGGTCTCGACATACTCAGAAGATCAGATCTCTACCCAACGTGCATGAGGTTTGTGGTATGTCTCATAGAGTTGAACAAAGTCAAATTTCCATTTTAAGTTCTTCCATAATTTCATGAATGGATCATTCATGTTAAATAAAATGACATGAAAAACTATAAGCTTTTGCATATGGCTCATTTGAGAAAAAAGATCTTTGCTTTGGGAAAACAAGATTGCAAAAGTTCTATAACATGGCTTACTTTGGGTACTAGACTTCGAGAATCTGCTTGGATTGTCCTAACCAAAAGAAATCAAAATTCTGAAAGAGGTTCTTACCAAAATCAAATAAAAGAAGTTTCGGTCCAATAAATATGAGGAGCATAAGATGCATCAGAAAAGAATACTCTGGGCACTATCAAAAAAGTAATATGTCCGACAAAAAAGAGATGGTCATGTGACCTTGCGCTAGAAAATACATACCCTAAAAGAAAACGACATGGGTGGATAAAATAATAATAAAATTCTCACTTAAAAGAAATGACATAAGTGGGAAAGAGTACACTAACTCCATGATTGGACATCTTGGTTCAAAACAAGAGTTAGTGGAGCAACAAGAGAAGACTACTAAAAGAGATGGTCCATCACCCATGCTGTGAAAAGAAAGGGACTTAAACGAAAGTTAATTGTCATTTTATGATAATAGGAGACTAGTGACTCAATCTTCACGTGAAGGCAAGATGTCACAGAGTAAATGAATCCGATGCAATAATTTAAGTTGTGATATATGGTATTAGACCTCTATTTTAGAGATTGCAAAAGAAAGCAAAAGATCATCATATATCATGAGTTTTCTTCAAAAATAAACATTGTCATAGCTTTGAGTTTTCCTCAAGTTTTTCATTCTTTTCTTTAGCATCTGAGTAGTTTCCCACTATCATAGGTAGTAGCTAAACAAATTTGTCTCCCGAAAAAAGATATAATAATTTATATTATAGTTTCTCAAAAAAAAATTAAGCTTTTGTCCAATTTCCCTGTTTTATTCTATATTTTCTTTTGTTTTACCAACAAATACTCTACGTCTTGGGAAGGAAACAATCGAGGATTGAGGCGATGTCTGATATGTTGTGACTTGTGGTTCGATGCGCCAATAACCATACGTTGTGATTTGTGGTTTGATGCCATCTGTAAAGCATAGTAGACACGATCAAACGATATTCGAGTGTCGTTGGAGAAATTCATAAAATCACAAGATCTGACAAACACAACCCGATAACATAGCGGTCAAAATGATATAAAATTGATTTACAATAGATTATATTTTGTGTTCGGAAGCATGTTATGTCAGATAATATTATATGATTTATCCCTATAAAACAGGTAGATTTGTTGAAGCAAATTAAGTTATAATTTTTTTAAAAAATAAGTAGGTGAAATAATAAATAGATATATAGTTAGATATTTTTAAGAATGAATGAATTATAATAGATGTTAAGAGAAAAGTAGGTAATTTTGATTTTGCCGCTATAAATTATATGATGTCCTTACATCCACTTCACTCGAGACTCGATACAATTATCAAATTCGTCGTGATGCTTTTTTATGGATGATTTTGGTTTGGGATATGTTCCTTCAATAATTTCACCAAACTGTCATATACATATATAAATATTCTATGGAAAAGGGAAAAATATTTATATTTTATATTTTGAAATCGCTTTAATATAACACGACTTCAGTTAATGTAACTTTGGCCACCAATTAATTCCCTTCATAAAACACGAAACCCTATCGTATTTATTTATCCGTTCGTACTCAAAGACCTTCTTTCAAATCCCCAATTTTCCCGAGGTTTCAATTAGGGTTTAGCTCCGCTCGAGAATGATGCAGCAGCCAGGAGGTATGGCGCCACCACCTATGGGGATGGATCAGCAGCAGCCGCCCCAGCAGCAGTGGATGACGATGCCGCCACAGCCACAGCCGCCTCACTTCTGGTCTCAGCAGCAGCAACAGCAGCACTATGGTGCGCCGCCAACCAACGCCGCCGCTGCTGGCATAGCCGATGAGGTTCGATCTCTATGGATTGGGGACCTTCAGTACTGGATGGACGAGAACTACCTCACATCATGCTTCTACAACACCGGCGAGGTATACTTGAACTTCTTGATAATATGGATGTGAGGTTGCACGTATTCTTTTTTTTTTGTCAGTCATTTTTTTTGAAGGGTAGAAACTTCTTTTGCGCTTTTTCTTTTTGCCTAAGGATTCCCCTTCTCCAGTGAGAAATTATTTTCAAGACTTTGTGGTTGTTTCTCAAAAAATTGGTCTTTCCGACAGAAGAAAATTGTCCGTAGTGGTTCGCGAAGGTTGTGTCCGGGGGAATAGGGTAACACATAAATTTGGAGTGATTTTTTCCTTGCCTTTTTCTTTCCTTCATTCATTCTTCCTTTCTTTCTATTGTGTGTTGTGTGTGGCCCGTTGTGGGGGTTTGCATATATTTTCTTGCGATTCGAAGTCAACCATGTTTGTCAGTATTGGCTGATTTGAAGTAACTTCTTGTAATATTCACTATTTGCCCGTTGTTTTCAGCTAGTATCTGCTAAGGTAATTCGCAACAAGCAAACAGGCCAGTCTGAGGGGTATGGCTTCCTAGAGTTCAGGACTCATGGCGCTGCTGAAAATATATTGCAATCATATAATGGCGCTATGATGCCTAATGCTGAGCAGAGCTTCAGACTGAACTGGGCTAGTCTTGGTGCGGGAGATAAGCGTTCAGATGACTCTCCCGAGTACACAATTTTTGTGGGAGATCTGGCTGGTGATGTTACGGATTATGTCCTGCAGGAGACATTTAAGTCCGTCTACCAATCTGTCAAGGGTGCAAAAGTTGTTATAGATAGAGTCACTGGACGCTCGAAAGGTTATGGATTTGTTAAGTTTGGGGATGAGAGAGAGCAGCAGAGAGCTATGACTGAAATGAATGGTGTTCTCTGCTCAACTAGGCCCATGAGGATTGGGCCTGCAGCTAACAAAAAACCTATGAATGCACCAACTCAGAACGGTGAGCAGATAATTATTTTTTACATCATCGACACTTTCTTGCCAAAATGGGTTTAACAATGTTTGTTGTGTCTCCTGTATGCTTATACAATTCTACAGGGTGTTTGTGAACTGTAGATATTCCAATTCGCCACTGTTCTTGTGGAGTTCTATTATGGAGTTTTAGATTTGAACGGTCTTGTAGTTATAAAATCGAAGAATCACGAGCATTTCCTTACAGTACTTTACTAGCCTTGGAATAATATAATTATATAAAACACAAAAAGACTTATAAAACTCATGTTGTCTCGAAGCAGGGAAGAGAGAGGCTCTCATTTACGGGGGCCTGGGACTGGTTTCAGCTGAAATGATTCCCCTATAATGCGTGGCCTCCGTTTAGGTCAGTTAAATTTGTATTTGTCATAAGCTTCCTTCATTCCTTTGTGGCATTTCATTTGCTACAGATTTTCGTTACTTTCACAAGTTTTCCCTTTAAGTTACCAGTCAATTGGGTACCATTTGTCGCACAGAGCTTACCTTCTAATATTTCCTTTTCAGTCAACTACGTCCATCTCTTCCTTCCTTTTAATTTTTTGTAGGCCATTTTTTGCTGCTAGTTTCTTAACTTGCCCTACGCTTCTTTTGTAGTTCAATAAAAGAAAAAAAAGACATCTATATATAATACAGCCCCATATTTATAGGCCATCTACTTTGGTAGCTTATTTGAATAGTTGCAATGCTTGTTAAGTCCAATTATAAGGTCGCCTTCTATTAACATGTCATCAGAAGCTGATTGTTCGACTGCTGCATAGCTGTGAGATGACTTCGAGACTATGATATAGTTGTATTTAAGCAAATATTCAGACAGTTCTGATTTATCTTTGTGACCTGACTTCAATATTAGTGCAGAAGTTATGCAGTCACAGATCTCTGTGGTGCATTTGAATCTTTGTGTGCCTTAATTTTTGATAGCTGAAGTTAACTTGTTATTCCTTCTTTGTCTGGATATGTATTGATGACAACTTATGGAGTCTTCAAGTTTTTAGATAATAGGAACTTCACATTATTATTAGATTATCTTAACATTTGCATCTAACTTCTAAGTTGGTATTAAAAGGTTTGATAGTATATTGATGGCCTCTGATTTTAGTGGACCTGGAAAGTTAGTATAGTTTTGAGTGGTGGAGGAAGATAAAACCTGAGTTGCTTTTCACTTATTGATGGTAAACTTGTAGCTGATCTGGACTATGGAGGACTTTGTGTGAAGTATGCTGCTAACTTTTCACTCAAAAGCTAATTTTAAAACCTTTTTAATTCAAACTCTAGGGATTTCCTCGAGATGCGTTATATGCATACCTTGCCTAGAGAAAGTTAAGACTTATCCGTGTTTGCAATCTGATTGATTTCATTTTATTGAATGTTTAGTATTTGTTTCTGCTTGCTTGTTGAGTATTTTGGACTTTCTTCGACATTCTGGTAGGAGCTCTTCTCTTGTCCTCTTATTTCCGATTCTGCTGGAGAAAAAAGAAATAGAATGTCCTAACATGAAGTATATTTGTTCTCATAATATGGGCTGGGTTTTGGGAAAATTGTTTTGGTTAAATGGAAATCTTTGAACATTCAGGTGATGCTCAAAATGCTTGGAGCAGAAAGGAGGTAAGCATTATTATTCTGATATACATCAGAATTTTCTTAGAAAGCAAGATGCAGTGATGGAAGGAAGGATCAGTCACACAAAATCTTTTGCCGGCAATCTAACATATTCTCTGTTTGGCTAGTTGATGATTACATGCTATTTTTTTCGTGCCTTGCTTGATTTATCTCTTACTATTGACAGAATATTTTATATGCCATTTTAAGGCAACAATTTTTAAATTATTTGTCGTTGCAGCTTCGTATCAAAATCCTCAAGGAACTCAGGGCGAAAGTGATCCCAATAACACAACCGTGCGTAACTTTTTTGCCATTTCATACGATGTCTTTCTTATGATATGGAACTTACTTGTCACTTCGAAAATGTAGATATTTGTTGGCGGTCTAGATCCCAATGTGACGGACGATCATTTGAGACAAGTATTCTCCCAGTATGGTGATGTGGTACATGTAAAAATACCAGTGGGAAAGCGATGTGGATTTGTTCAGTTTTCTGATAGGTATCATTGTACTTCCTGCAGTTGACATTCGTGGTCCAACTTCCTACTGATCTGCTTCTTGTAAATGTTTGTACTAGGTCCTGTGCTGAGCAAGCTTTATCAAGCTTAAATGGTACTCTGCTAGGAGGGCAGAATGTCCGTCTCTCATGGGGACGCAGTCCTTCAAACAAGCAGGTTGAGCATCTAAAGATGTTTGCTTAACTGCTTCTTCACTTGAATTGGGTTTCTGATTCGTTATTCATTTTATCAGACTCAGCAGGATCAAAACCAGTGGGGTGGTGGGGCTTACTATGGATATACGCAGGGGCATGAGGTGCAAGGGGGATTTGCTCCACCACAAGACCCGAACATGTATTATGCAGGCTATCCTGGATATGCAAACTATCAACAGCCACAACAGGTTTGCCTACTTTCAATATCTACTTTTTTTTGTTAGACTTATTTGCTCGTCATGTTTTCCTTATTCATGTTTTGAAAAGATATTTGTTTTCTGAATGAGTTGTTAATTGGTTGTTGTGGTTTAAATAACCAGTCAACTTCTTATGTGGCAAATTGAGTCATGAAAAATTCTTGTATGGTATATGGTCCCATCTAGCCTTATGGTTCATATAAACATTGAATAAACTATACTGTTTACTGGTCTGCTTTGTTTTAATGCTTGCAAAAGTGATGAGCAAGAATGAAATTATTCACAATCAGCAACTTCTAAACAACTTTATTTTTCTGATTGTTGTAACATTTGATGTTCTATGCTAGATAGCTGAATGCTTTTTCATTGTTGCAGTGATCTGCTGGATAACAGTCGGAGCTTTTCCCTTGCTGAATGTGGCTTATTATATGATATTGCCAAGTCGGATTGGACTTATATCTAATAATATTTGGTGCTATTGTATTTTGGTTTTGTTGACCTTTTCTCCCCACTGATTTGGAGGTTTTTCTTAGTAAACTACATGTATAATTGTAGTTCTTTGCTTATTATGTTGTTGAAATGAATTGGATTGCATGGCTTAGTTTTGAGATGTGCTGTTTCTGCGAAATTGCTGACATGAACATGCTGCGGCAAATTCTTGTAACGTTAGTCGTAAAACTAACAGTTGGTGATTTAGTTATCAAGCTTTGAATTTGCTTAGATATCATGATTTATCCAATGGTGGTAAAAAGAAAAAAAATTGAGTTCCAAAATCTGCTTTGTTTTAAGCTGGTAGTATGGTTTCTTGTCTTATTTCTATGTTGTGCCTTTGTTTTCTTGCTTCTTTATTTTCGTTTATATCTGTATCGAAATAGAATGTTAATGCGTGTTTAAGTTGCATCATATAAATATATAAATTAAATCATGGTATACATATTTTGAAATGAAGGTACTAAATACAATTCTCGAGTCTTGTGTTGTTAATGTGTTGACGTAGGGACCAGGGCTGGTTTTGTGTTGCATACCATTCGAATACATATTCGGAAAAGCATGTATATATTCAATAAAAGATTAAATTGATGTTTAAATTTTCTTTCGTACAAAATATATTAGAACATGAAATTTGTACAACAGCTACTACATAAAGAAATCAAATAAAGATAAATAAAATGTAGTTTTACGTGCCTAACGTAAATATGTCTGGAACACATCGGACGATGAGTAAGCGCCAAGAAGAGATGAATTGAGTTTACCATAGTTGTATTTCAAGTTGTAGAAACGATTGGTTCTCATAAGAATAAAGTCGTTGACGTACCTCAAATTTGGAGCAAAAATCAAAAATTAAGTCTTAGCAACTGTATTGTAAGAGTTTCATCTTTTTTGAGGTGATTCTTTGATGGTATTATATACGAATCATTTTAATTATTTAACTGTTGAATTATTAAAATTTAATTTCTTCATATTCTTATGTAATTGGGGCTGGGAAGTGATACATCTTTTGGAGCAAAGAAAGTCATTTATGGGCCAAAACCACTTCATGTTGGTACTTAAGCGTGATTTTTAATTTCATCATCAATATGTTTATTCGGATATAATTTTCAGGTAGAGTTTCCATTGCCAAAAAATATTATCGGGACCAGAAAAACAGCTCATTCTAAATTTTAAAATAAAATTAATTTTTAAAGTGTGATTATCAAATATACAGAATATTTCCAATTTTTGAAAAAACGTAATTAGAAGTGATACTTCCAAGTGGTCAAAGTTTGGGTTCTGGAATAACAGCTCATTCTAAATTTTAAAATAAAATATTATTATTTAAAAACCGGTTGTTTTCCGAAATTTATATAACCGAACAAGTGGGTAATCCAAAAGGTCTGTTCGTTTTGAAGATATCATTTTAAAAATAGACTACGTTTTAAGATTTTGGAATACGCCAAATCATACATCTGAAACTTTTCCTTTAAAAGATTTGAATCAAATTGGTAGTGTGTCGGCGAAATGTCTCACTTTTATTTTCACACCTTCTCTTTTCGAAAGTCCATTCAAAGCCTCTCTCAAATGACTGTAAAAGCAATTACCTCTGCGACTCGTGTCGGTTTCCGATTGGTCGGAAAATAACATTTCTCCAGCAGAAGTCCTTTAACCGTAATTAACAA
Source organism: Salvia rosmarinus (assembly GCA_036937905.1). Taxonomy (NCBI): domain Eukaryota; kingdom Viridiplantae; phylum Streptophyta; class Magnoliopsida; order Lamiales; family Lamiaceae; genus Salvia; species Salvia rosmarinus. Next base: position 90,830,445 of record CM072819.1, read on the forward strand.
CAGTACGCACAAAACGGGGGCCGTTTCTACAGTAGAGAAAGCAAGACAAAAATATACAACACTACGGAAAAGTAGTGGTATTTTATGATAACAAACCCTCGTGACACCATCACATTTTTACAAGGATAATTCGTCATGGAACTAAATGTGCTTTTGTTGATCATAGTAGTATGTGGCGCCGCCGCTGCTACTGGTGATTACGTTAGGCCTCCGCCACGCGCAACTCTCTCGTTTCCATGGAGCAAGAAGCGCTCTTCAGAGCCTCAACAGGTTAATTTCAACTCCATAAGCTCAATTTTGAAGGAAAAAAAGAATCGATTCAAGCTTTTTTCTTTTTCCTTTTTTGGACACTTAGGATCGAGAGTTTTCTTTAAATTATACAATGTTCTTCTTGTTTTTTTTTTATGGTCTGAAAAGGAGGATGTATATTATTTTGGGTTCAAAGATTTGTGTAATTAATATTAGAATTAAGTGAACATATATCTTGTTGTTTTGGATGAATATGTTGTCTTTGTGATTAAGAGATTAGGTCTTTTAATGAATGGCGGCTGCTATCTATGTAGACTGCTCTTGGTCTATTGTTACGCAAATAGCTTTTTCCTTATTTTTTTCAACTAACAGAGAAATTTTTAAATGTCGAGTGGCGATATACTCGAATTTGAGACCTTTGGCTGATTAACCACTCTACCACGAGGCCAACACATTTCCACAACTTTTTCCTTATTTAATTGGATGGCGATGAGCAAGATCGTGATTCACTTTAGCTATTAAAAGTTGTCTGTGAGAGTAAATTTTGTATTAAATGCGCAACATTTATGGCTAGAGCTCATCTTTTTGTTGAGTTATGGAGCCTGAGCCTCACGGAGGCCAGAGGCGAGAGGCGATCCGTTTTCATTAGTAAGGGTGTTTTTGTCAGTTTTGGCAGAATCTAATTATGGCTGGATTAGGCTATCTCACGTGGTAATCAACTGGATAATAAATTTTCGTGTGTTTTCTTGCTTTTGTAACTATCTGTGCTTTATTTTGTAGAACTTATAGTTATATCACCGTTTCACAAATGGCTCTTGTAGGTTCACATCTCCTTAGCCGGGGAGAAGCATATGCGCATTTCGTGGGTCACTAATTCGAAGCATTCTCCTTCCATAGTTGAGTACGGAACATCCTTAAAGAACTATAGCTTCACCTCCCAAGGAGAAAGCACTAGCTATAGTTACCTTCTCTACACCTCCGGAAAGATACACCATACGGTCATTGGCCCGTTGGAACACAACACGTTGTATTACTATCGGTGTGGAGGAGAAGGTCCGGAGTTTCAGCTCAAAACTCCGCCATCCCAGTTCCCTGTCACTTTTGCTGTGGCGGGCGATTTAGGTCAGACTGGTTGGACCAAGTCGACTCTGGACCACATAGACCAGTGCAAACACGACGTGCATATGCTTCCTGGAGACCTCTCGTATGCTGACTACTTGCAGCACAGATGGGACACGTTCGGGGAGCTGGTGCAGCCGCTTGCTAGCGCGAGGCCGTGGATGGTGACTCAAGGGAACCACGAGAAGGAAAACATACCGATGTTGGAGGATAGTTTCAAATCATACAACTCAAGATGGAAAATGCCCTATCAAGAGAGTGGATCCACTTCGAACCTGTTTTATTCGTTTGAAGTGGCAGGGGTTCATGTTGTCATGCTTGGCTCGTACACGGACTATGACAAGTACTCCGATCAATATTATTGGCTGCAGGTTAGTCAAGTGGCTCATTGTCGTGTGTGTAGTATATGTAATCTTATTTTGGTCTATGCTTTCACTTTTTGTGCTCAATGCTTTGGAGAAACCGAAATGTATGATCTATTAATTGTTTGTATATCTAATTGCTAAGTCTGATACATCCCATTTGCCAGTAATCCTAGGTGACATGAGAAGCATAGGCAAATAAGGGATAGTTGCGTGTAAATTACCAAACTTTCATCAAATTTTGGTTTTGCGCACCATAGAAAGATTCTGCTCGTAAATTATTCTTTTAATTTATTCTGATTTTGTAACCGAGATCAGTTTACCTTACGGTTTTAGGTTTCCTAGTGGGGAAATCTTAGGTTGGGTTTATATTTGATTTAAATTCAATTTTTGCCATGTTGCGAAATTAGAATCAATTAAAAGTATAGTAATTTGTAGGCATAATTATTTTGTGGTGTGCAAAAGTATAATAATTTAGAGTCTGTTATCCCGGCAATAATGCATACTACATAGGAATCTTTGTCATCTGTTGAGTCTTGATTAGGTGTTGGAGAAGGAAATGAAGCTGTCTGTCTCGTTAATAAAAACCACGTATACCTCTTGAATGGTTTATTATGCAATTGGAGGGTGAATTAAAAGTAAATAGAGCTACTGATGATACATGACTTCTGCATATCAGTGTGTGGTTTCTTCGTTAATTATTGTTCTGCAGGCTGACCTTTCGAAGGTAGACCGGAAAAGGACACCATGGCTTCTTGTGCTATTTCACGTCCCGTGGTATAACAGTAACGAGGCTCATCAATGTGAAGGTGACAACATGAAGGCAGCCATGGAACCGTTGCTCCATGCTGCTGGTGTGGATTTGGTGTTGGCTGGCCATGTACATGCCTATGAGCGCACGGTAAGATATTTGTTGTAAATCTTGTTTACTTACCCTTACTTTCTGAGTACTGATATATTGCCTCGGCTATTGCAACAGAGCCGTGTGTACAATGGAAGATCGGATCCTTGCGGCACTGTCCACATAACAATCGGTGATGGTGGAAACAGGGAAGGTTTAGCAAACAAGTAAGTTTTCCCCTAGTAATTTTTATGTCATTTCAGCTGCTGAGGAAGAAAATTATATGGAACCGGTTTATAATAGGGAAAATTGTAGCTTAGTATCCAAACTATTGACCCTTTCACATAAATGTCCTGAACTATTGACATTTTAGCAAAAATGTCCCGAACTATACATAACAATTAAATAACCGAACTATCACTAAACTAACAAAAATGTCCCAAAACTCATGGCTCGTTAGGTGATGATGTGAATTTTAACTCAAACATGTATAACACCATAGCAACGGCGTGTGGTCGCCTAAAATTATAAAAACTATAAAAACAAATGACGAACTATGTAATGTTTATGTGACCAGGAATTAAAATTTGGGACATTTTTGTTAAACTGTCAATAATTTGGGTATTTAATTACAATTACGTATAGTTCGGGACTCTTCTGTTAAAAGATCAATAGTTCAGGTAAATAATAATGTGTTAGTAGATTAGATTTTGTGGTTTAGTCCACCAGAAACAAGGTGATGCTCGTTCCATATGGTTGGACTACATCTTCTTCCCTGTCTGTCTGATAATAATGCGCAGGTACATGGATCCCCTACCGGAGTGGTCCATGTTCCGTGAAGCAAGCTTTGGTCATGGTGAGCTGAGAGTAGTGAACTCGAGTCATGCATATTGGAGCTGGCACAGGAATGATGACGACGAAGCAGTGAGATCGGATCAAGTGTGGATGACTTCGCTATCCGGCACGGGCTGCCTCGATGAGAAGGCTGATCATGAGTTGAGGAAGCCATAGGAGTTGTATCTTGTACCTGTAAATACTTGAGGTATTTTTGTGTAAGACCTTATTATGTCCTACATTTTCATGCCCAATTCTCATACTAATATATGTGTCACATTTGTGCTTGTGGTTTCATACCATCTATAGATTAAAATATCATCTATTATGTATTTACTCCCTCGTCTCATTATTGTTGGTTCGTTTTACTTTTTGGACTGTCCCGTTATTATTGGCCCGTTCAAAAAAAAAAACAATTTCACTAAAAGTACTAAAATGCCACACACTATTTTTACACACAAACATAATTTTTTAATCTACGTGTAAAACACAATACCGTACAGAGAGAGTATATTGAAAGGAAATTTTGTGTTTTCTAATGAGAGCTTTTCTTTTGGTCTAAAATGAATTTCGTGTTAGAAACTCTGATACGGAGAGTGATGTCAATGGGTCGGATTCGGGCTATTTTTGATTTGGCTAATCGGACAGAATTTTTTTTCTTTTCTTTTTTTTCCGGATTATATGAAAATAGATTTTTTTAGGGTAAGAAGATTTATGAAAATAATTTAGCACGTATAATTTTTTTTTTAATAATCATACTTTTGTAATATTATTTTTCCAATCAAAATACTTTTTTTATATTAACTAAAAAAATGAGTATTATATCAACCTCAATTTATATACTGACAAATGAGTAACTTTATGAGAAATAACTATTGAACACATTATCAAAATCAACTCAAGAATTAAGGCCACCTATACTATGCAACATTATTATTGTCAGGTCCATTACACGCAGTTAGTGTAATTATGCACTAATTAGTAGTTACTCTACTGACTCAGTTATGCCATTATTAAATTACTAATGTATTTTCAAATGTTGTGATTTAGTTTTACTATAAGAATTTAGTTAAAAAGCGACACATCTTCCTATTTCTAGATTTTTAATCTTGATGTTATGTCGTAGCATGAGAATTACACAAGTAAATCTTGAAAGCACATTTTTCTTTGACATCACTATTTTTTTTTAAGAAAAAATTCTAATATATTTTTCACAATTTTACCAACACTTTGCATTTCTCTTTTGCTAGTATTTGAAGAATTGAAATGGTGGTTGTGATATTTTATTTTAGGAAATTATGGGGCTGTTTGGCTAAGCTTATTTTTTTTTTTGGATAAATAAATTTCGTAAATGAATAGGTATCATATACAAATACTCAGGTATACCCGAGGGATAACAGCTGTAAGGCAGCATGGGTGAGAAATGGACCACTTTCTAAGAGGTATCCAAAGAAAGTCAGGCGACGACATTAAAGGCACGGAAGGCGAGCTAAAACAGACTCAATAGGAAACAACGAGTATAAGATAGTGTACACATCTCTCTTGATCTTGGTGACAAGTTGACTTTGAATGAAGGGTGTGTGATCAAAGACTTTGCATTTCGACCCTTCCAAACATGGTTAACCGTTGCCATTAGAGCAATTCGTTTCGTTTTCTAGAGAATGGTTGCACCTACTCTTTCTCTACACATCCATTTTATGGCGCTAGTGATTGATGACATTTCCCTTCTGAGCCCCAGCCAATTTCAAGTTTCTTTTCAGACCCCTCCAGTGATCTGATATCTGAAAAAGAGGTGGTCATTAGATTCCTGGAAGTTACCGCACAGGGGGCAAGAATTATTAATATTGAGGAATTGAAGTCAGTCAATGGTTGAGAGTCTCCCTTTAATTGCAAGCCAAGTGATAAAGGAGAATTTCGAAGGGATAAAACTCTTCCAGATAAACTTGTGCCAGAATTTCTTTTTGTTTTTCGGTCTAAACCATTCATAAGCTTCTGTAGTTCCTTTGCCTGAAAACCAATCACTTATTAGCATTGTAGCATTAGCAATATCACCCTGCTTTTCAGTTAGGACCCGATCCTTTATATGGAGAATCCTTTTGATCAGGGGGGAGTCACATTTCTTTGGCTGCCACATCCAAATATTCTCATTCGGGATATACTCCGCATGAATCCATTTGATCCCAAGTGAGTCTGCTTTAGTGTGTATGTTCCAGAGATTTTTGGAAAGAAGGCAAAATTCCAAGAGCTTAGATCCCACAGGCCTAGACCCCCTTCTTCCTTCGGCATGAAGCAATCTTTCCAAGCGACCAGAGACTTTTTAGATCCCCAGAGAAAATGTCGAGCGATAGCTGAAATTCTGTCAATAACATTGGCCGGAAGTGGGAAGATTTGAAGCCAGTAACATTCCACTCCCTGAAGAACAGAACGGATAAGCTCAGTTTTCCCTGCAAAAGATAGGGTGCAGCAAGACCATCTTTTAGTAAATGATGCAATCTGGTCAATTAATGGGGAGTAGTGAGAGAAATTCAAACGCTTGAATGCCAAAGATACACCCAGGTATTTGATAGGTAGCGCTCCAATGGGGAATTCAAACAACGCTCTGATTCTTTCCAACTCTTCCTCGTGGACTACACCTGCCAAAATGTTAGATTTATCCTTGTTGATTTCAAGTCAAGAACATTTTGAGAACTCTATCAAGGTATCTGCCAAGACTTTCATAGATAGAAAGTCTCCCCTTCCGAATAGCATTAGATCATCTGCACAAGCTAGATGGGTAATTTTACATTTAGAGCATTTGGCATGAAAGTTGAAATTAGAGTTCAAAGTTCGAATACAAAAGAGTCGCGAGAGATATTCCATGCATAGGATGAACAGAGACGGTGACATAGGGTCTCCCTGCCTCAATCCTCGTTGCCCGGGAAAGAATCCATGCATGCTACCATTTATAGCAATAGAGAAGGAAGAAGATGTTACACATTGCATGATCCAATTAATAAAAATAGGGTGGAAATTAAGCCCCATTAATACTTCCCTTAAGAATCGTAGTTAGAGAGATAAAATCGACGAGATGTGAAATTGATAGTGTATGTGTAGGAAATAACGAACTATAATAAGTTTATTTTGGTAAATTCATGATTGCTTATAAGTTTATGAAAAAATAAGTTATGTTTGACCAACTTATTTTTAGGGGAGCTTATAAGTTGTTGGAGCTTATTTTCACAATTTATAAACTGTTTAGGAGCTTATTTTGCTAAACACTTTGCAATAATTTATAAGCTCATAAACAGTTTATAAGCTATTTTAAAGAGCTTATAAGCTCAGCCAAACACCGTCTATATGTAATTTCACATATATAGTTAATCCTAGAATCATGATTCGGAATAATAATACTTCACTCGTCACGAGTAATTTTTTTAAAGAATCCTTTTTCCCAAACTCATGTTTATTTTTTAATAAAAAAAAATGCATTACTTTTGTCTTATTATACCTCTTGTTAATATTATTTGAATCGATATCTTTTACTTGACAATTAATATTTAATACAAATGCAGAGGACAATCCTTCTAAAATTATACCATGTACATTCCTTTTTTTTTTCTTTTTTTTTTTGGTATCATGGGAACCTGCAACTAGGGGTGACTATTAGGGTTTCGGGTAGTCGGGTACCCTATACCCGACCCGAAAATTATCGGGTATAGGGTACCCGATTACCCGAAAATCGGGTCTCGGGGTCGGGTTCGGTATTCCTCAGCTTATATTCTCGGGTATCGGGTATACCCGTCGGGTAATCGGGTATACCCGAATACCCGATAATTTCTAATTGAATTTCATCAAGCTGTAGTTTATAGTTTTGCTCCATGTTTTGATGTTTATCCCAATTTTGTTGTTATTCAAATGTATCGTAAAATGTTCTATATTATTAGTAATACTGAAATGATGTCTAAATTTTTAATTTTATATCCTAATTTGATATTCATTAAATATTAAATTATAGAATTGTTAGTTTTTGTTGGTTTGGCAATCGGCCAATAGCAGTCTACTTGGCATTCAGAAGTTGTCCGTATTTTTTCGATAATAAATTGAAGATGAATTTTATGAAAAAACTGAATATATAAACATAGACTTACTATTTTTTAATAACAGAATGATTTTATAAATATCATTTTTCTCTTCTGAAACTAAAAAGAATACTGGTTCTAACAAATCCTAATTGAAATTTTGATATTCAATTCTTTTTATGAAATTAATCAACGATTTAAAAGAAATGAACGTGGCGGTCTGCTTGGATATAAAGTGGGTTGATTTCACTAAATAATCATTTAATATTTAACTAATTTTATAGTTAAAAGGATCAAACAAAAGTAAAAAATAAATCCAAAGAAGACTGTAAAATTTTGAAGCTGCAATACTAAAAGGAAGTTGAAAAAATATTGAAATGAGACACAACTAGGTTTCAACACAGACCTATATAATGGTAACGGATGAGTCCAACATTCTACCCGATAGGTGCACAAACACATAGAACATTGATATGTGAAATTTATATTTATAATGTATTTGGATACCGAATACCCGACTGGGTATTCGGCACCAATAAAAATTCGGCCGGGATCGGGTAGCGTCTTCTCTTCAAATTCGGCCTGGTGCTGATTTTTTCTGTAGGTACCCGACCGCACCGAATAGTCACCCCACCGCAACCGCTACCTTAAGTGCGCAGACCTGTAAACCCCACGTTTACGTGCAATAGCCGCAAACCACACAGGACAGATAAACCACACTTGAAAAACCAGGTGTGACAGGCTCAAACTCATAGAGGCGTTTGGTGGGATTCGAACCTGTGACCTCTCGGTCATAGGTAAACCACACTTAGAAAATCAGGTGTGTACATTCCTTCTAATATTATATGATGTAGATTGTGGGTGTTTGGCTAAACTTATAATCTCTTTAAAACAGTTTATAAGTTTTTTAGGAGATTATAAGTTGCTGCAAAGTGTTTGGTAAAATAAGCTTATAAACAACTTATGAATTGTGAAAATAAGTTCCAATAACTTATAAGCTTCCATAAAATAAGTAACTCAACCCTAACTTATTTTTTCATAAGCTCATAAGCAACCATGAATTTATCAAAATAATCTTATTATAGTTCGTTATTTCCTATATATACACTACAAACTTCACCTCTTGTCAATTTATCTCTCTAACTATAATTTTTTCTCTCTAACTCATGATTCTTTCTCTAGCTTATAAGATCAATTATCCAAATACTTTAACAACTTATAAGCTCTTGAGACATTATCCTTTATAAGCTGTTGAAATATTTTATAAGCTTATAAGCTCTCTAAATAAGCTTAGTCATAAGCTCTCTAAATAAGCTTAGTCAAACACCCCATTATCTCTCCACTAAATCTTAAGGTGACGGCTGGTACGCAGGAATGAAATTGGATAGAAATGGAATGAACTTTGGAATTGAATGATGATAGAAATGGAATGGAATGAAATATGTAATTCCTATGGCTGGTATGTACAAGGAATGAACGAATATGAATGAAATAAAATAAATAAAATAATTATGATTTTATAATTTATGTTATTATTATCGTAATAATAATAATAATAATAATAATAATAATAATAATAATAATAATAATAATAATAATAATAATAATAATTAGTATTAATATTTAGGAATATTATTAATACTAATTAATAATAATAATATCAATAATAATAATTAATTATTATTACTAATTAATAATAATTATTATTAGTTAGGAATATTATTACTATTATTATTAATTAATTATTATTAATAATAATATTATTCTAATATAATTACTTAGGAATATTATTTTAATATTATTACTTAGGAATATTATTAATATTATTATTACTAGTATTTATTATTATTATTATTATTATTATTATTATATATATATATTATTTTAATATAATTATTTATTGTATTAATTATTATTTATTATGTTAATATTATTAGTTACTATAATTTTTATCACTATTATTATATTATAATTATTTATTATTAATAAATACTATTTATTTATTATCATAATTAATTAATTAATAATAATATTTTAATATAATCTTTATTGGTATTAATTATTATTTTTATGTCAATATTATTATTAATTTCTAATAGTATTTATTATTATTATTATTATTATTATGTTTATCAATAATATTATTATTTTAATATGTTTATCAATAATATTATTATTTTAATATAATTATTTATTGTATTTATTGTTATTTATTATGTTAATATTATTAATAACTATATTTTTATCACTATTATTATATTAAATTATTTATTATTAATAATTACTATTTATTTATTATCATAAATATTAGTATTATTATTTTATTATTATTAATTTTACTATATAAAAAAAATAAATAAAAAATAATTTTAATCGAATAAATAAATAAATTTAGCTAATCCCATTCATTCATTCCTTCCTGAATGGTGATTCCTGACGTAAAAATCTTACCAACAATCGGAATGGGAATGGACGCAGGAATCACCATTCCATTCTCATTCCATTCCTGCATATCAACCGTCCCCTAAGAGGTATAGATCTCCTAGCGTTTACCTGTAAATTTTTCCTTCCTCATTATGTGTTGAATCTCTAAGCATGAATTAATCATAAACTTAGATTTGTTTATAGTTTCAATTGTTATTTTAAGTTGTGTTGAATATGATATTCGAATTTATAAAACCTAACATGTACTTTTTTTTTTGAAAGAATATATTGAATAATTTTATAGGACAATGCACTATTATAAATATATACGAAAAGAAAAAGAGGTGGTCTCTGTCTCATGCGCTGCACAAAGTGAGATCACTCTAATTAATTAATTAATTAATTCTAATCAATTAGTTAATTAAGTAATCCTAATTAATTAATTAATTAGTTTAAATTAATTCTAATTAAAATTAATTAATTTAATAAACTTTAATTATAAATTAATAAATACTAATTTTGAATTAATATATCTTAATTTTAAATTAATAATTAAGAAACTCTAATTGTGAATAATAAACCCTAATTTTAAATTAATAAACCCTAATTTTGAATTAATAAACCCTAATTTTAGAATTAATAAACCCTAATTTTGAATAATAAACCCTAATTTTGAATTAATAAATCCTAACGAAAATAATAAACCCTAATTTTGAATTAATAAACCCTAATTATAAATTAATAAACTCTAATTATGAATTAATAAACCTTAACTAAAATTAGTAAACCCTAATTTGAATTAATAAACCCTAATTGAAATTAATAAATCCTAATTAGAATTAATAAATATCAATTTTGAATTAATAAAACCTAATTGAAAATAATAAATTTTAACTAAAAATAATAATTATAATTTATAATTAATACATCCTAATTAATAATTAATAAACTAAATTATCCTTAATTATCTAATTAATACTTTATTAAAGCAACTTAATGTGAGCGCGCATGGTGAGCGCGCGCTCACAGGAGTGTTTGCCAAAGAAAAAATGATCCATATCTATATTGTGGAATTATGACTTTTACAAGATTAACCCCCTTACATTACTACTAAGTAGGGGTGAGATTTGGGTCGGTTTGGTTAAAAACCGAAAATACCAAAATAGTAATCAGAATCGATACCAATCGGTTAATCGGTTAACCGATTAACCGATTCGGTTAGTCGGTTCGGTTATCAGTTAACCAAATTTAAATTAAATTTTAAAAAATAAAAATACAAAATTAACCGAAAATAACCGATTAACCGAAAATAATCGAGATTATTTCAAATATTACAGAAATTAATATATTAAATTAAATAATTTTACTTAATAATTAAATAAATAAATAAATTAATTAATTAATTTTGGTTAATCGGATAACTGTTTATTAATCGGTTATACCCGATAACCGAATTACATGCATCGAGAATCGATCATCGACAAAGCGAAAAAATCGGTTATCGGTTAACCGATAACCGACTTTTTGCCATTCGCTAACCGATAACCGATACCCGTTTAAGCACCCCTACTACTAAGATTTGGAACTGGAATTATGTAAGTTATTACAACAAATAACCTTTTCTCTAAAAACTTGATTTTTAGTCACATCCACATCCACATCCACATCCACATCCACGTCCACTCATCAGTGTTGCACGATTAAAGTAATTTTACCTTTTTCTTTTTAGAAGCAGCACTTAAGTTTTGGAAGGTATATGGCTCAGAAAAAAGTTCTGAAATGGTTGCTTCGAATTCACCTCAATAATCCTGATTTACCCAAAATCGGAAACGGCGACAAAGTCATCGACAACACAAGTTACACAACAATCTCACTTTGAAAAAAAATGATTAAAAAATAAAATTATACACAGCCAACGGAGTTGGTAACTCTCACCTGATCAACTTCACCACACGCCTCTTTAGAATGATTCCTCAACAAAATTCTTCACAGAAAAACCCCTCAATTCTTCACCGCTGAATCGTTTCCTTGATTTCCCAGATTAAAAATCCAATCTTGCTGAGGATCCAGCTCTAAAAATGCATGATTTCTGCTTCACGATCCCGTATGGGCTGCTCTTGGTGGGCGGCGGCGTGATCGGCTACCTCAAGAAAGGCAGCGCCGCCTCGCTCGGCGGCGGCGTCGGCACTGGATTGCTGCTTGTCCTCGCCGGTTATCTTAGCCTGCAAGCATTTCACAAGCGCAAAAATTCTTACTTTGCTTTGATTCTTGAAACAGGTATGCCTCATTTTGTTGCTCAATATGAATGCTACCATAAATTTGATGAGTTGCTGTATATGCCTTTTTTGTGGTTAAGAAATTAATCTCGTTCATTGATATCTTAATTTGGATCTGTCTGAAAAGATTTAATGTTTATTGTGCTGGTTGCATTTCTCTCCAGTTAGATAATAGGGAATGTTTTATGCTAATTGTTAAGAATATATTTTCACCTTTGCAGAGATAGGTCGGGCAAGTTAGAGATTTTATGAATTGAAAGACTCAGTTGTTCTTGTATGATGTTTCAAGATTAAATTATTTTGCTGCTGTTAAATCAAAACTCATTCTCCTCAATAGTTTACTCATAGATCCATTTGATGTGGTCCTGTCATTTTTAACAAGATGCAAACCTCCTATGAAGTGGATTTAATTTATTACTGGATTAAACAAATTATATAAGACAAAAGAACCTAGATTCCTGTTACAGCTTCCCAAATATGGTTTGCTGGTTTTGGTACTTGGCAGAAAACAGATAGCCCATTGAACAGCATTTGATAAACTGTTAGATAAAATCAATTTGCTTAAATTGATCAAGAGATTATTTTTCATCACAAGACTTGGACTTTCCTGTTTATGCATTGCTATGGAAAGTAATCTGCAGCTGTTATCTTGTAAATCAGAATGAATCTCTAAGAAAGATGAAAGAATATCATGTGTGAATTAGCCTAGGAAGAGTGAACAAATGTTCATGATCGTCTCTGTTCTAGTCTGTATAGAAAGCTATAGGTTCCTCCCAAAGATGCCGATTTATCATACCGATTGGATTCCTTAAATAGTTAACTTCTCAAGTTCATGGAATAAATTACTCATAATTGCTGTCGAACATTAAGACATGCCACTTTTTTATACCACGCTTTTGTTCTTGGTGTTTTTTTCAGTTAGAATGTATCAAAGTTTAGATGATCCTCATCTATTATGCCATTCATGCTGTAATTACCATTTGTTACTTTCATACTTGTAGAATCTTGTCATCCTCTTCTACAATTACTTTCTTTTTCCCTCTTAGATGACTGATTTATTGGCTTGACATCGTCTAACAGCTATTGCTGCGACACTATCTTTTATCATGGGTCAACGTTACATGCGAACCCAAAAAATCATGCCGGCTGGTGTCATTGCCGGGATCAGGTAAGAAACAGTCGAGACATTCTGCAGTGTGATAATTTATGATCAAAATTTTCCAAAAATGGATGCATTCTTCAATCTTCACTCGTTGCATTGGGTGTGAGTTTACATGCCGGCCCATTTTTACTGTTGTCTCTTGCTGAAATCTTTAATTAAGATATTAGTTTGGCTGTGTATTTGTTGTAGGTCACTTGCTTAGGCATTGTTCTTCCCTACTCTAGGTATTTTGAATAAAAAATGAAGTTATTCTACGTTCAAGTTCTTGTTGAAATAAACTCTACATCCCTCGTTTGAAATTTTAGTAACTTCGATTAAGCTTTCTCCAAAGAAAACTGACACACACCGAGTTAATCAGATCCCCTTCAATAGAATATTTCAAAGTATTTAGTTTATTGGTTTTTGTTGAAAGCAATCATTCCCTTACTAATCTTGACTTAAAAACTTTGTTTGTGATGTTCATATAGCGTTAGGGATGTTACGTGAGCACTTTAGAAGCTAATCTTATAAGAGAATATATCAATCTCAGAATTGGACTTTTGGAATAGAATTGCTCAACTTTTCATCTTGTAATATTAGAATAAAACAATATCTATCTAACCACTGATGAAATTGCTAAAGTAGTTTCTAGTCATTTTTCAAGCTATGCTTTTGATCAGCTGGGTATTTTATTTTTCTGAAACATCTTGGATGGGAACAATTGCACTCCAACATTGAACTGTACCGTTGAAACACGAAGCTAGGATAGAATCTTGTAATATTTGGATGCTACAAAGTTGTCAATAGGCAGTAGCTGAAAAGTGTACTACAGTCGGCTTGTTTGGTTTCATTAGGATTGCTGTTTTGTGTGGTTCTGCTGTTATAGACGCGTTGATGCGTTTTGATTTGATGTGCAGCATCGTCATGGCTGTATTTTACCTGTACAAGATCGCGACGGGTGGAAATCATATTCCACCAAAGACCGAGTAACACATGCCACATATTGATTAGAGTTATATGCAGAAAGGTTGATGGATACTGCATTGTTCATCATTTCAACTTAGACTTTAACAAATTATGATACATCTCCTCTTCTTCTTTTTTTCTTTTTCATTATCTGATATAAGATTTGATAGTTCATTCTCAAAGATCAGCCGACATGTCAATAGTACTTCATTTTCGTGTTGTAGTATGTGTATTGGCACAAATTGTCATGGTTTCGAAGTGATCATTTATTGAACACTTATATAAACTCAAAATCGTATGTTTTGTCACACTAGATGGGAAGTTTTGCATTGAAGTGAAGAGTTTGTAATGGTTCTTTAGTTATTAATTCAAATAGCCATAAATGTGTTTGATATATTAAACTCTCTCCAGCACTTTTGATTTTATTCATAGATATGTATGAATAACACACAAATGCCTTATGTTTGTTAAATCAATCCACTGGTATACACAACCTATACATTAGTACACAATAGTGCAAACTAACCTGAAAATGACGCATCAGCAACCTGCCGATCTGTGATAGTCAGGTGGCAACGATGGACACCTTTCATTCATGTGCGGATACGGATCCCTGGTATTGTATCCAGGTAGCTCCATCCGGTATTTCCCTCGAATCTGGCAGAAGGGAAGTTTCACGGGGTCCCCATCGTTGCACCATGTTGGCACACGGCTCGAATTGTTTTCAAAGAATTTGAGTGTGTAGGCATCCTTTATCTGAAATATTTTACACCACTTGATTCACAGAGTATTTCATTTAGGGATAATCGCAATTCAAATCACAAACTTTAACCCAATTTGCAATATCAACATGACTTGACTTGGCTTGGCGCACTCACCGTGAACTCTGTGACCTGAGTAGAGCTTGCAAGTTTGCCAAACAGCCCTGCTTCCTTGTACAATTCGAACACAAAAGCGACGCACGATGTCGACTTCCCATCGGCATAGACCCAATTATCTTGCTCAGGGATCGCCAACAGTTCACCAAACGATGAACCGCGCTTCTCCACTTCGACAAGAATTTCACCAAGACTGAAGTTCTGCATGATCGAAGTAATATCACTTTTCTAAACATTAATTAATTAATTAAATTAGTCAATTAAACCCTTAAACATGCCAATTTTGATCATTCAGTTAAAATCTCAAGGAGGAGACATTGGTAGAGATAATGAGGATCGTCTCACATTTCATGATCCATTGTCTATATTGTGGATGCTCAAGGCCATAACTAACCACCTCATGTTTATAACAAATCTGGTAAGTATTAAATCAATAAGACAGCTTATGATACCTGAGTTCCCAGTCGTTTGTTCAATGCTTCGTTCCACATGTTACCGGCATAAGCAGGCTGCATTTGAGTCCAAACAGTCATAACAGAAGCGACCTGTAAAGATCATGGCTGGCCTCACAATCACAAGAAGCTAAATATTGTGGTGTTATAAACAATAAACATACAGCATCAGATGAGATAAAGAAGTCTTAAAAGGAAAAAAATGCAGTACCAGATGAGCATCGAGAGGTGTTGGATAGTTATCACTAATAGTGTCGATCCAGCTAAATATCAGGTTATGGTAACCATATGGTCTCCCCGACATGCTTTTAGCATACTTCCATGCAGCATCTCCGTTAAATTTGGCCCTGAGCTCAGGATGCAAAGGGAGCAATGCTATGTGCGGATTGGACTCATCCTTTGTTAACTCAAACTCCCACCATTCGTCCCATGGTAAAATAGCAATTACATCTTCTCCCTAGAAAAGAGACCTAAAATCAAAATGGCACTCGTGCAATCCACGATACTTGCAATTTTAATACTAATTACAATTGCAACAACAGACTATGCATATATCTTACAAGATATCAAAAAGATTCAATTCAATCACTGCACTTCTTAATTTTTAAAAGATATGAAGATCATAGCAAGAGGATATGATTACTGAGAGCCAGGTAAAATAACAAATGTGCAAATCAACCCAAACAATCAGTAGAAGAAATTTTAGGGGATGATCTAAACTATCACCTTTAGATTTTCATGCCCTGATTCTGCAACCCATAGCTTCCCCCCGGAGTCTCTCAAGCAGACAGCCGAGTGACCAGCATAAGCTCCAGTCACCCACTTCTCCAAAGTCTCGAAACCACCCCATCGCCCTCGGATTTTGGATATTGTGAGAAAATCTCCGGATTGTATCTCATCGATGGTGATGTTGGTGACCCACGGTTGGGGACGTTCCTCAAAGGAAGCACCCATGTGCTTTTTAAGAAAAGCTATGTTAGAGTTTTCGCCCCATTCGGTATTCGTGAATAAAGGGAACACCTCCCAGAGAGCTTGAAGAGTTCCTAGCATTCCTGCTTGCATCAGAAAAATCGAAACCCCCCTATTTTTAACCTAATTGTCATGGAAGCACAGTCACAATTGATGTGGAAAATTGTTGATGCAAAATATGCAAGCCAGGTTAAGAGGTTCAACTCACATATTCAAATTCAGCTTCTGTTTCCCACTCCTTGAATTCGATAGCATGTTCACGAGACAACATGTAGTAATCCCAGGTTACACGAAACGGAGTTGCAAACACATAGAGATCCATACATGTCCAGCTATGCGGTTCGTTCAACTGGACATGGAAAATTAATCAACATCTTACAGTGCAGATAGCATTATTCTCCTATTATGAAATATCCAATGTCATTCCATTTCATACCCAACCACGTAGCACGACGTGCATTAATTAACTAGAAACCAATCTAAACAACCTGCTCAACTGCATCCAACATTTCAAAATTTTCAGGCCAAATACTTCTAAAGAAAAGTCCTTAATTTGCCATCATATTTTCTCTCAACCCAAAGAAACTGCATATTTTCCAACTAAGTTTTCTTTTGAAAGGGATACTACATGTATCAGATCCTAACACGCACAGCCCCGAACGAAGACATAACATACCCCACACAGAAGCAAAACTGTCCCAACTATACAAAGGAGTGGAACCAGGGGGTGCTGGGGGAGCATCAGCACCCCCAACCATTTCTTTGGGGGAAAAACTTGTATTTTGTAATTTTTTTAGCACCCCGTTATTTGAAAATTTTCGATTTTAGCTCTCCAAAACTATTTAAACAACCAATGCAGGAAATG
The DNA here is from genome assembly GCA_036937905.1 of Salvia rosmarinus. Classification (NCBI taxonomy): domain Eukaryota; kingdom Viridiplantae; phylum Streptophyta; class Magnoliopsida; order Lamiales; family Lamiaceae; genus Salvia; species Salvia rosmarinus. The sequence goes on from CM072819.1 coordinate 90,847,879, forward strand.
CTCAAATTGGGAACCAACGACTCAACCTCCAAAACTACAAATCAATAATTCCGAGAAGAATCAGAAATCACCTTCATGTGAAGAGTACCTCCCCCAAATCGACTGCCGCTATTGTTGTGGAACTGCAGCCAAGCGGTGGAGTCGTAAAAGCAAGCTCCTTTCCATTGCAATTCGGAAGTGTTGCTGGCGGTGGCGGCCCCGACGAAAGACGGCAGCAAGTCGGCGGCGTTGTTGAGGACGTTCAGAATAGGCCGAGCAACCTGCCGCGGAAGCAGCGGCAATACGTCGGTCGGCCGGAACGGCGCTTGCAATGCGTCAACTGAGGGCGTTTGGATGCTGGAAATGGCGAGAATCGCCGAGAAAAGCAAAATTACGTGATGGAGTGTGATGGTATTCTTCATGGCTCGAGAATCGTGGAAGAAGATGGAGAAAACAGGGGATTTGGGTCTGCCGAATCTTGTGTGATAAAAATTGAACAATCCTTTTTCTGGGATTTCGGGGTTATGAAATGAGATTTTCAATTCATATTTTATAGCAGTGGTGGGAGGTTGATGATGTTTGAAGAAACCTTCTGCAAATGTAAATTGCCTGTTATGCGCAAGTGTCCTATTAGGCTGAACAAATTTGTATAGGATTTTCTAGAATAATACTTCATCGTTCCCAAATCTATTCTTAGGAATGTTAGATATGAATTTTAATAAAAGTTATTGAATATATTATAAATAGAGTAAATGTTCCATAATAGTATAGTATTAAATTAATTAGTGATGAATCATAAATAATAAAAATTATAAATAAATGAGTTGTTTAGGGTAAAAAGAGAAATGATGGTGGACTATGAGTGGTAAAAGGTATAAATAAATGATATTATTGAGGATAAAGTTGAAAGATAATTACTATAAATGGAGAAGAAGAAAATTTGGGGACGTCCCAAAAAGAAAAACTAGGAAGAAAATTGTGGTACGGATGAAATATTAGTGAGAAAAGATTACAAGATTTTGATAATTGACTATGCCTATTTTGCATCTACGAATTGTATAAATTGTATTATTAACTAGATGAGAAATTCCTACATTTAGGCTGTGGAAAATTTTCAAAAAATATTTGGGTGAAATACACTCAAAAACTTATTCTTTCATGCAAATATCTACCACTTTGTTAGTAATTACTAATTAGGGGATGGTAAAACACTAGTTCTATTTTTGCATGTTAGCCCTTTTTATTGATAAAAAGGTAAGATAACTTATAAGGGTACATTATAACTTATTATTTCTCTCTGAATGTTTACTAAATATAAGTAGCGTTATTTCTCTATTTAAATAAATAAAATTTCTAACTACATTTCTAACGATTGTAGCTCAAATACTAAACGAACACGTCTTAATGATGTATATATTTTTCTTTTAAGCAAGAAGAATCAATTTTCCAATAATAAACTTCAAAAAGTTTATATATATCAAGAGAAATGATTGAGCATGTCACTACAAAGTACAAACCTTTTTCCACGGACTCCTTTGGAGAAATGCATGTTCACTTAATCGTTAGATGTTAAAATCGAATTTTCATGTTTCATTTATGTTAGAATTGAGCATTTTTTTATCGGGAAAAATCAAGCAATGATAATAGGTGCAATGAATGAGAGTAGCTCTTTAACCCTATTTAAATTTGTGGATTTAAATTCATTTTTTAGGATTGAGATATCCAAAAACTAGACCCAACAGATTATGATTGGATATGGATCATTTCTTTGAATTTCAAATCTAAATCTTGATTTTTGAGATTTGGATTCAGTCCAAATCCGATTAGTGGATCCATTTACTTTATAATATATATAATTGTATTTGTGTTATTATGAATTTTAGTTGATTTATGATTCATTTTGGAGGATCGATAAAAAATGATTCATTTTAGAAGTAAAGAATATAGATTTGTGTCTAGATTCATGTACCGTGGATCTTATGGATCTATATTCGGATCTTAATTTTTTGGATCCTATGAATTTGGACCTAAATAAAATAAAATATGGATCGATCTAAACCTAGCAAGATCTGATCTAGATCCAGTCAATTGTGATCGCTAGATGCAACTGAACAACAAATCAAATACTCCATTCAACATAATTATACAATCTATAAACAGCAGGAGTAGTTAGTTTTTATTTTTCATGTGTAAATACCATACATAAAGTACACATTTTGGTATATTCAATAGCACACATGAACATGGATGAGATATAATATAAGTGGCAAAACTAAAACATTAAAAGTCTCTCCATGGTGAGGGGTCTTTGTTTTGAATCCCACCATATAGGGTGAGGATAAAATATTTTCTTTTTACATTAATTAGAAATCAATTTGGATATTGATCTTTGTATGATATATATTTCATGAAAAAGAACCATTATTATAATATATAAAACTATTATTACAATAAACGCATTATTGCATATATAAATAATAATATTATAAAAGAAGCACATCACAAAACCATGGTTCATATGTTAATATGAAAAATAAAAATCGATCTAATCTTATCTCTATATATTTAAATTATTCTTTTAAATTTGATACAATATTATACTATCATTTAGTACGTTTATGACGTTTTATAATTATATTTATATTTATTATTAAATAGGCTCTAAGGAGCTTTTAGCGAGTGAGTGGTCCATCTAAATGGGGCACGAAATACATAGAGTCGCTTCTTCTTGTTGTTACGTATCTTTGAGCTAGCTGCTAACAGCCCGCCAATTCCTGAGTCATCGAGGGAATTGAATAAGGGCCTACCAATCCTGTAGCTCTGTAGCTAGGAACTCAATGAGACTTTCTAGCTAGGGATGGTGGGGAGAGAGGAGATTCGATCAAAATCCCTATATCTACAACTATAGTGTAACTCACCGAGATCAATCATCAAGCCAGCTACCCATGGTCAAGGGGCGCCGGCTGAGAGGATTGCTGATGGGCCGACCTATACAATTTACTTATAATAATAAATACTAAAACGGCAAAGTCTGTATTAACGATCCACATATTATGGGGCTTCGAGTGCCTAACGAGCCCCATGATCAGAGTAGCCACAATGAAAATGATGATCTTATTATTGTATTGTACTCAAAATACTAGTATTTGAATTTTGGGGTTGACGTGTTGGGTGTATATGTTTTCTTAAAGAAAATAATGATAGTTGAGGCTACTTTAACATATCACATGCGTGAAGAATAGGCGTGGGCATACCCACAAAGATCAATAGCGTGGAAGAAAACTAAAAATCCAAAACAAATTACTTGTAAGGCTATAATAATAATAATAATAATAATAATAATAATAATAATAATAATAATAATAATGTTACATTGCTGAGCGTTCATCCCCAAACAACAAACACCAAAAACTGCAACATACAAAAAGACACACCTAGACGCAGTGACCGACCCAAAATTTTTATTATGGGAAGCTCAACCAATCATAATATTATAAACAGATAAAGACGAAAATCAGTGAAAAGGAATAAAATTAGCAATCATAATCAAACAAGACTTTTGTTAAATATACAAAAGAATAAGTTCTCTTCTTAAAAGGGTGTTATTTCTCCCTTTACATATCTATACGTTTTAACTTTTATTCATATGATATTCTCATAAGTAAAACTATACATCCACTTCTGAATACACAAACTAGTGATTTTTTGTATAATATATTAATGTAATATATATATATATATATATATAGGTTCAAATAAACATCATTTTTAACGTGAGAACTAAGAACCATAAAATTTCATTACGAACAAAATAAATTCGCTATGAAAATTGATGCACCCGCTGGTAAAGTTATTGAATCCAAAATTCGATATTTTTCACCCGGGTTCAAATCCCATGAGAGACAAAAATTCAATTTTTTGGATTCAATAACTTTCCCAACGGATTCATCAACTTTCATAACGAATTCATCATTTTTTGGTTCTCACAATAAAAATGGTTCTCATGTTAACCCTTATATATATATATATATATATATATATAGGGATTGGATCCAGTGAGAACTCATCTTTTTTGAGAACTTAAGAACCATGCATAATACGTTGAAGATAATGCACAAAACAGTATAAAGTTGTGTATAACAAAACTTTCTAAAATTGTTGCATAACAAAATAATTTTAGAAAGTTTTCGTTATACACAACTTTATACCGTCTTGTGCATCATCTTCAACGTTTTATCATGGTTCGCAGAGTTCGCAAAAAAGATGTGGTTCATTGATCCACTCCTATATATATATATATATATATATATATATATATATATAAGATGGATCAGGTAGGAAAGGATAATTTGGTAGAAAATATGAATGAATCTGGTTCTTTGATTAACTGGATCAATGGTTGAGATTTAATTTTGGTTGTACTACAGTTTTGTGTTTTGTGTGCTACGCGGATTACTGTGCAGCACTAGAACCCTTCTTGTACTAAGCTGTGAAAGATGTGCTAAACTAATATATTTAGCATATGTGCTACGGAGAGATGAAATATGTGCTAAACTAACATGTGCAATATAATAATTCTGATTGTGCTACACAAATATGAAAGATTTGCTCGACTTACATATATATTCCTATTTCCTACACTTATTTCTATTCGCACATGAACAATCTCATATATATATATATATATATATGGATGAGTTATAATACAAACCCCTTAAAATAAGAAATAAGAATTCATCTCCATCATCCATTTGCCATTAATCAATGGTTCAAGATTAAGTTATCACCACCCCTATAATTAAAGGACGGTTATTTTTGTAATATTCTATAATTACCATTATACCCTAATTTGATTTAATCACAACCACTCATCTACAAAAATCAATGGTTCAAATTTGTTCTCATTTCTTATTTTTGAATGTGTTTTTATTTGAACCAAACTATATATATATATATATATATATATATATATGGTCGTGTTATAATAAAAATCTATTTTTCGTAAGAATCTACAAACCAATGTATTTTACGTATAAAGTTAATACACTAAGTGCATTAACTTTATATATAAAGTGCATTGATTCGTCGATTAATATTGTAATAGTGTAGTTGTTTTATAATAAAAATCTATTTTTTCGTAAGAATCTACAAATCAATACATTTTACGTATAAAGTTAATACACTATTGAGTTCTGGTAAAAAAACAACATTGTTCATTAATATTATAATAGTGTAGCTGCTTTATATGTAAAGTGCATTAACTTTATATATAAAGTGCATTAATTAATCAAATTTAACAAAAAAATAAATTTTAGTTGAACCATTTCCTATAAATAGATATTTATATATACACAAACAACACATTAAATGTTCAAACCAAAGTTGGGACACATGTGACAATATCAAACTCCTATGGATGCCAGTTTTAGACACATAACATATCCCAAATTCTAAGCAATAATAATAAATAACAATTTCTATAAAATCTGTAAGAGAATTAGTGTGTGAGTATGTTTTTCTTTCTTTAATAATAATAATAATAATAATAATAATAATTTCTATGAAAAAGGGTGCCTCTTTACCCATTAGGGATATCTCTAAACATTTAATACCCACACCCTTCATCTACCCTTATTTTTTAATACACCTTCAGGTTTCACCTACTTTTAAAAAAAGAATTGGCGTGCAGATTAGCTACTCCACGTAATAATTACATCGAATTGAATAATACAAGCATTCGTCCAATTTCAAGTTTCAACATTCCATCAAATTACAACAATTCAGAAATAAATATTTACTAGAAGCGAAAGCAATTTCGAAAGCAATTCAACGATTAAGAGGATTGCTGGGTCGAAGAATAAGGGAACAAAGAAGGAAATTTTAGGAATAAAGTAGCTGGTTTTAGTTAGATATTCGTTTAGAGATAATAGTATTGTTAAATTTACTTACTATTTAATACATTATGTGGTTTTTTAGTTATTTTCTATTAAATTCAAAATTGTAGTAATTAATTCATTTATTTGAATTTGTAATTTACATATTTAATCCCATCGCTAATTTAAGAATAAATATATTCAAATCCCTTAATTTTCAAAGATATGATATATTCAAATTTCTTAATTTTTGAAAATATGATATATACATGATTTATTTTCAAAATTATCTATAATTAATAAAAAAAATAACATTGAACTTAATATGATTCTAACTTGAGACCTGTCCTCTAAAATTTTAATTGTTTACCACTTTGTCTAGCAATGGAAACTATATCAATTTGTTGAAACAAATTAGTTTTATATATTTCGTGTAAATTTGCTCTTATGTATGATTATTTTGATCTTAAAAGAATATTTAATTAATCAACAAAGTTAATAGAAAGCTCATTGATATTATTAAACAATCAATTAATCAAAATAAGTACAAACTTAACAACTTTTTTAGTTGAAATTAATATTTAAAGATAAAGATGGTTATAATGAAAACATGATAAAACTTCATCAATATGATTATTGTATAATACTATTAACATGATTATAGTAGTAGTGGTGGTGGTGGTGGTGGTGGTGGTCGTGGTCGTGGTGGTAGTGGTGGTGGTGGTAGTGGTGGTGGTAGTGGTAGTAGTGGTAGTAGTGGTAGTGGTAGTAGTGGTAGTAGTGGTAGTCGTGGTGGTGGTGGTGGTGGTGGTGGTAGTATCATCATCGTCATCATCATCATCATCATCATATTATTATTATTATTATATAGGGGTTTGAAGATTTAGGGGTTTAGGGTTTAGGGGTTTTGGATTTAGGGTTTATGAGTAAATGAATTTAAAGATTTAAGGATTTTTCATATATGATGCATTCTTAGGATTTAGGGTTTATGAGTATATGAATTTAAGGGTTTAAGGATTTAGGATTTTTCATATATGACATATTCGCCCAAACATTTTAAATGAATTAATAATTATAAATTTAAATTAGTGATCAAAACCGTTCAAATAGATCTTAGATAAAATAATCGAACAATGTGATTAACACGTGATACTATTTACACAATTATAATTGTTTCTTTCAATTTCTAATTTTTAGCATCATTTTCACTAATATCTTATAATTTTTTTTATATTATAGTATCTTTTATGAAATAATCAAACAATATAGTCAATGTCAACTTTGTAATATTTTATTCTAACTATTTTCTTATTTTATTTTATTCTTTCACTATAATGCACGAGCGTCATATCGAATTAGTCTTATATCTTCTAAAAATGTAATATCCCGGTTATTTAAAACTTGGTTATGATAATATAAGTCGTTAATTAGGGTTTTTGTTTCGATAATTGAAATAGTAATTTATCGATGCTCAATTTCGATTGTCCATAATGCGAGAAGTTTTATATTATATCTTTAAACAATTAGTAAAACAAGGAACATGTATGCTATTCATTCGAGAGTGTTTTTCCAACGTCGATTAATTTTCGATAATTAGTCTTACGTTATTTTCTAAGCGACGAAGTTTATAATTTAATTCTATATTAACGAAGAACGAATAAAGTGATTACGACTTTCTTATTAATGTTTTTGCATGATTCGAAAATTTTAGTATAATGTTTAAAGAATTTTAATATTGTAAGTCCTATGATTGTTTTATGAAACAAGAGAATTTTTTTATATATATTCATTCTCTACAATATTTTTATTTATTAAAGAAATAGAGATTGGATAATTAATTTCTATTTTTCTAAAAATGGTTCGAAATTTTTACTTTAGAACATAAAATTATTCTTATTCATTTTTTTTATGATCTATATCATCACCTAAGACCTATTTTATATCATATTATTATTAAATGAAAAAAATGAAGACATGTGGTATTTTTCTTCTATTATGGCCGAAAATTTCATCAAGTGTGAAAGGAAGAAAAATTTCCATCTTTGTTGATAGTGATAGGTATTTATTTTGATAATGAAAGGTATTTAATTTGGAGATAAGATGAGATAATTAATTGATGAGATGATAAGGTACTATTTTGTTTGATAATGAAGGTGTGAATTTTTATGAGATATGATAGTGTATTTTGTTGACTAAAGTAGATATTTTTTTTAAGACTTGATTAATGAGAATATATCATCAAATAAATAAAAATTATTCCTTCTCTCATTCCATAAGCACCGAAACTTTAGGGAAAAAAGAGAGTGTTCTTCAATTTTCTCTTCTATTTTAAGTTTGAAAATCGATTTCTTCGCCGATCGACACCGATTAAAATGTTAGAAATTGTATAACTTTCTTAGATATACAAAAATATTAGAAATCCATCCATGAAAAATGAAGTTATATGCTATTGTTATTTCATGTGAAATTTGAGAATTTTTGTTAAATGTTTAGGTTGTTAATTAAATATGTTTATATATGATGGTTGTAAGCATGTATTATGAATTTAGTATAAAGTTGAGCATGTTAAAAATTTTCTTATTATAGTTGAAATATATGAAATTTATATGTTGGTGATCATGATTTTTGATTGTTGTTTTGAGCATGAATTAATAATAGTGAGTATTGTTTAAGCATGTATGAATTAATTCATAATTTTTGGGAAATATTGAAAATTATTTCAAAACATTTTGAAAACTATAGAGCATGGATTATTTAGATATAATTTGTGTATGATGTATATTATTGATGTATGATGAGAATAATTTATTGTGTGAATTAATTATAATTTTTGAAAATTATTTAGTTGATGTTCAAAATTTTCGGAAATCATAAAGTGAAGTGTTTTGATGTCAAATTTTTCTATGTCTAATGTTATTAGATATTAATGATCTTATGTTAATATAGTGTGTTATGTGAATTTATAGGAATTTATGAAAAGGTTTTGTAAATTGTTCCAAAATTTTCGAAAATATTAAAGTTGGAAGTTTAGAGTTTCAAATTTATTTTATTAAATTTGATCACATATTTAGGCCCAAGAATATGTTTAAGATATGCTATGAATTTATGTGATTTTTAAAATGAAGTATAATAATTTTACGTTGAAACGTTTTGTTAAGTGCCGTAAAATTTTGAAATATAAAGTGTTATGCTTAAATTAGTTTCATATATATGTATATTTAGGCATGATTGAATGTTAAAGTGAAATTATGAAATTTATTGGAATGTGATTAGTAATAAATTTGTACTAGAGTATATATGCAAGTTAATTGTTCTAAAGATGAATTTTGAAAAATACATGTATTTGAAGTTTGAAATGACTTGATTAAAGTATGAATGTATGAAATATGTTAGTGCGTGAGTAGAGTTATGTTTAACGCAAAAGTTATGTTTTACGCCTAGTATAAATATGGATTTCTCTGAATAGATACACTAGGACGTGTGAGACGAATTAGAGATATAACAATATCTCTTTTATAAGAATTAATTTTATAATTGAAATCATTTTATCAAAAAATAGCTAATATGAGTTCAAAGATTGACCTAATTTATTAGTATGAGGTGTTTCGTCTCAGTTAAACGAGAGTTTATAAGTTAGAATTTCCAATGAAAATACGAACCAAATTGGTTAAAGATACAAAAGTCTTAGAAGGACCATATTCAGTTAATCAATCTTGATAAGATTTAAAAAGCTATCGAGTTCTAGTAATTTTTGACGTTTTCAAAGATACGACCGACGTACTAAATTAGTTTCTTACGTAAAGGTGGAGCACAAAAGTGAGTGCTGAAGTAAAGAAGAAAACTAGTTTTGAGAAGGAGAATATACCAGGTGGGCTTTTCTCCTCAAGGATAAAATGAAATGACAAATGTTTTATTTATTATGTTTTCTTTTGAGAAAATGATGATGAAATGCTATTATTAATTACCTGCCCAAAATGTTTATGTTTTATGTATGGATCCTATCAGTATTGGTTCACCAACGTAAGTTTAATCGAATTCGGATCATATGCTAGAGGAAAAATTCATAGCAAGGGTTAACGTGTACACTAGGTAACTGTATTGCTGAAAGGTTTGCTCAGCCAGTTACGGTGACTGTGTGTTGAAAGGTTTTCTCGATCGGTCACGACGTCCGTGGAAGAAGGCCTCCTTCTACGACGCAAGATGAGATGGGATATGGTTCATACATACAGAAAATATGTCTGGTCAGACAAAGTTTATAGAAAATGACAGAAAATGTTTAGTAAGCAAGGAACTTTCAAATAAAACTCCATGTGTTACTGATGGGGCAGTGTAATTCAAAGTTATGATGTATGTTTTTAGCATAAGTCCACTAAGTCTTTGTACTCAGCCCTGTATGTTTGTTTTTAAATGTGCAGGTTGAGCTGGTGATGAGATGGAGCAGTGTTGAGCAGTAGGAATCTTTTGTCGCTGATAATAGAACCTTGAGTGCACATCTTCATATGTGTACTTCACATGTTTTCCGCTGCAAGAACACTAAGTTATATTTTGATCAGAGAACTAGATTCCTTCAGATCAGTTGAACCATTTTGTTAAAGATCTGATGGTCTAATCTATAATATCCCGATTATTTAAAACTAGGTTATGATAATTTAAGTCGTTAATTAAGGTTTTTGTTTCGATGATCTGAATAGTAATTTATCGAAGCTCAATTTCGATTATCCATAATGCGAGAAGTTTTATATTATATCTTTAAGCAATTAGTAAAACAAGGAATATGTATGTTATTCCTTTCGAGAGCGATTTTCCAACGACGATTAATTTTCGATAATTAGTCTTAAGCAATTTTCTAAGCGACGATAATTCCATATTAACGAAGAACAAATAAAGTGAGTACGAATTTCTTATTAACATTTTTGCATGATTCGAAATTTTTAATATAAAGTTTAAAGAATTTTAATCTTGAAAGTTCTATGAATGTTTTAAGAATCAAGGGCTTTTTTTATATATATTCATTCTCTATAATATTTTTATATATTAAAAGAAAGGGAGATTGGACAATTAATTTCTATTTTTCTAACAATAGTTCGAAATTTTTACTTTGGGACATAGAATTATTCTTATTCATTCTTTTTATGATCTATATCATCACCTAAGATCTATATTATACCATAAAAATATTAAACGAAAAAAATAAAAACATATATTATTTATTAAGTGTGTTGGCCGAAAACTTCAAAAAGGAAAAGAAAGAAAGATTTTCATCTTTGTTTGATAGTGATAGGTAATTAATTTGATAATGAAAGGTATTTAATTTAAGGATAAGATAAGATAATTATTTAATGATAAGATAAGATATTATTTTGTTTGGTAACGAAGGTGTGCATTTTTATGAGATATGATAGTTGTATATTGGTGAATAAAGTAGATATTTGCATGATTAAAGAGAGTATAACATTACACGAATGAAATTCTCTTCCTTCTCTCTCCATAACTATCGAAAATTTTAGAATAAATAGAGAAGGTGTTCTTCAAATTTCTCTTATATTTCAAGTTAGAAATTCGATTTCTTTGCCGATCGACTCCGATTAAAAGGTTAGAAATTGTCTAAGCTTCTTAGATATACAAAAATATTAGAAATCCATCCATGAAAAATAGAATTATATGCTTTTGTTATTTTATGAGAAATTTGTGAATTTTTGTTGAATGTTTAAATTGTTAATTAAATATGTTTATATGATGGTTGTAAGCATGTATTATGAATTTAGTACAAAGTTGAGCATGTTAAAATTTTTGTTATTATAGTTGAGATATATGAGATTTATATGTTGGTGATCATGATTTTTTATTGTTGTTTTGAGCATGAATTAATAATAGTGAGTATTGTTTAAGCATGTATGAATTAATTCATAATTTTTGGGAAATATTGGAAATTATTTCAAAACATTTTGAAAACTATAGAGAATGGATTATTGAGATATAATTTGTGTATGATGTATATTATTGATGTATGATGAGAATAATTTATTGTGTGAATTAATTATAATTTTTGAAAATTATTTAGTTGATGTTCAAAATTTTCGAAAATCATAAAGTGAAGAGTTTTGATGTCAAATTTTTCTATGTCTAATGTTATTAGATATTAGTGATCCTATGTTAATATAGTGTGTAATGTGAGTTTATAGGAATCTATGGAAAGGTTTGGTAAATTGTTCCAAAAATTTCGAAAATATTAAAGTTGGAAGTTTTACAGTTTCAAATTCATTTTATTAAATGTGATCACATATTTAGGCCCAAGAATATGTTTAAGATATGCTATGAATTTATGTGATTTTTAAAATGAGATATAATATTTTTACGTTGAGATGTTTTGTTAATTGATGTAGATATTTGAAATATAAAGTGTCATGCTTAAATTAGTTTCATATATATGTATATTTGGGCATGATTGATTGTTAAAGTGAAATTATGAGATTTATTGGAATATGATTAGTAATAAATTAGTACTAGAGTATATTATGGAAGTTAATTGTTCTAAGAGGTGAATTTTGAAAAATGCATTAATTTGAAGTTGAAATGACTTGATTAAAGTATAAATGTATGAAACATGTTAGTGCGTGAGTGGAGTTATGTTTAACGCACAGAGTTATGTTTTACGCCTAGTATAAATATGAGTTTTTCTGAATAGATAAACTAGGACGTGTGAGAAGAATTAGAGACATGAAAATATCTCTTTTATAAGAATCGATTTCATAATTGAAATCATTTTATCTGAAAATAGCTAATACGAGTTCAAATGATTGACCTAATTTATTAGTATGAGGTCTGAAGCAATGTGTCGTCTCAGTTAAACGAGAGTTTATAAGTTAGAATTTCCAATGAAAATACGAACCAAATTGGTTAAAGATACAAAAGTCTTAGAAGGACTATATTCAGTTAATCAATCTTGATAAGATTTAAAAAGCTATCGAGTTCCAGTAATTTTTTACGTTTTCAAAGATACGACCAACGTACTAAATTAGTTTCTTACGTAAAGGTGGAGCACGAAGGTGAGCAACGAAAGCAAAGGAAAGAAACTCGTTTTGAGAAGGTGAACATACAAGGTGGGCTTTTCTCCTCAAGGATAAAATGAAATAATAAATGTTTTATTTATGATGCTTTCTTTTGAGAAAATGATGATGAAATGCTATTACTTAATTACATGCCTAAAATGTTTATGTTTTCTGTATGGATCCTATCAGTGTTGGTATGCCGACGTAAGTTTAATCGAATTCGTATCCTATGCTAGATGAGGAATTCCTAACAAGGGTTAACGTGTACACTAAGTAACTGTGTTGCTGAAAGGTTTGCTCAGCCAGTTATAGGTGACTATGTGCTGAAAGGTTTTTCTCGGTCGGTCACGAAGTTCGTGGAAGGGGGTCTCCTTCTACGATGCAAGATGAGTTATATATGTGTCATACAGACGGAAATTATGTCTGGTCAGACAAAGTTTATGGAAAATGATAGAAAATGTTTAGTAAGCACAGAACTTTCAAATAAAACTCCGTGTGTTACTGATGGGGCAATGTAATTCAAAGTTTATGATGTATGTTTTTGGCATAAGTCCACTGAGTCTTTGTACTCAGCCATGCATGTTTGTTTTTAAATGTGTATGTTGAGCTGATGATGAGATGGAGCGGTGTTGAGCAGTAGAAATCTTTTGTCGCTGATAGTAGAGCCTTGAGTGCACATCTTCATATGTGTACCTCACATGTTTTCCTTCAGATCAGTTGAACCCTTTTGTTAAGGATCTGATGAGCTAGTCTCTTGTATGTAAATTATGTTTATTTTGATCTCCAATACTTTGAAGTTCTAGAAGTTTATAGTGGGCTATAACATAGTCTCTCGTATGTAAATTATATTTGCTTAATCTCCAATGCTTTGAAGTTCTAGAAGTTTTCTTGATATATGTCTCACAATTCGATATCCCATTTTTTTTTTCCCGTTTCTTAACTCCCACCCCAAGTAACAGTTCCTGCTAATCCGTCCTTAAGAATAGGGGGCTGTTACAAAAAAAACAAGTATAATAAGAAATTAGTTAAATTAAAAAAAATACATAATAGAAAGGAATTACTATAATTATGATAATAAAGTCATGATTTTTTTTGCATTTTTAATTATTTCATAACACTATTGGTCATTATAAAAAATTAGAAGGTATTAGTAAGATTGAAATAATAAATTATAAAATAGAAAGAAACGACTATATGTCATATCCTGTCTTTCTTAATAAGATTAGAAGGACCTTCGAACTTAGAATTTAAATGATTCGTGCCCAATGAAAGAAAATTTTTAAATTCCAACAAAAAGAATTTACTTCACTAATTATTATAAAGTGATTACGAGAATTATTATATACTATATAATAATTGAATATGATTTATAAATATATATATACTTATAAATCATTATATCAAAAATGATATACTAATAATTTATTTATTAATTTATAGTTTTTAGGATCGAACTTGGAGCCGTGAAAATAATTTGTCTAACGGGCTTTTGTTTGTAGAAGCCCAAAAGAAAGCCCATGAACCATCAAAACCCTATACTATATAAGCTTATTCCTCTTCTTTTTCTTAACCCTAGCCTCCATTTCAACATTCACTCTCTCATTTTGCAGCCCCAACAAGAGGATACAAGGTTTAAAATTTTCTCTCAATTCATTTTAGTATGTATATGTAATTGTATGTGTGTGCGTGAGTGGTAGAGAAGGTGGAAAGGGTTTGTATGTTTGTTTGAGTGCCGAGAGAGAAGGAGAGGGAGGTGAGAGACGGCGACGGCGGTGGTCCGGCTGACCACTGCCGTCGGCCGAAGCTAGGCAAGGCGGCGGCGGCGGCGACGCCGATGAGTTGGGCGTGCGGCTGTTGCCGTCGTGTGTGTGTGTGTGAGTTGTGGTCGCGTGCGTGCGTGAGTGAGGGAGAGATGGAGACAGAGGCGAGGAGGAGAGAGGGCGGCGACGCTGGGCGGCACGATGGACGCCGGAGTCCGGCGTCGGCCGTGAGTGTGCGTGCGTCGCGTGTGTGTTGCGTGGTGTGTGTGTTGTGCATGTGTCGTGTACTGTGTGTGTGCGTTTAGCGTGCGCGAGCCGAGAGAGATGGCTGACCGTCGGCGGCAACGTGCCCGGCCTGAACGGCGACGACGTCTCCGTTAGTGTGCATGCGTGTGTGAGTGAGTGCGTGAGGGTGAGTGTGTGAACGAGAAAGAGAGAGACGTGAGAGGGTGTGGGAAGGAAGAGAAAACAAGAAAAAAATGGGTCGTCGGAATCCGGTCGCCGGCGATGGCGGCGGCGGAAAGCGGCGTCGAAAAATGGTTGAGAAGTAGGGTTAGGTTTGATTTTGTGTTGGGCTGAAATTGGGCTGTTCTTATTAATTTAAATGGGCTGGGCTCATTTTAATTAAAGTGTGGGTTTTAATTAATTAAGGTGTTGGGCTGAAAGTATAACTTATGGGCTGAGTCTTATTTTATTTAATTCATGTTTTGGACCTCATATCTGTTGGGCCGAGAATGATTTTAAAGGATGGGCTGAACTTTTAATTAAATGCTAATGGACTCTAATATGTTTTAAATTCTGGGCCCAAATTAATTAAGGAACATGGGCTATAAATTGTTTTAATAGTTGGACCTTAACAATTAAATAAAATGTGGGCTTAGATTTAATTCATGATTGGATTTTATTTTAATTAATGACTATACTTGTTTTAATTAATTAAATCTTTGGATTTTAATTAATTAAATAAATAAGGTTTAATTTGAGACTTAATTTATTTAAATTATATTAAGTCTAATTAATTAAATAATTAACTTAAACTTAAATATAAGTTTAAATTATTTAATTATGGTAAGTTAATTAATTAATTGATTAAAGTTAAGGTTAAGTCAAGTTTAAAGTATCTTTAATTTATGATTATAACCTACTTAATTAATGTAATTAATTTCTTTTAATGAAATTAATTAAGTTATGATGATTAAATAAATTAAATTATGTTAAACAAGTGCATAATTTGATAATTATATTATGTGTTATATTAAGCGAGAGTCCTTAATATATATATATATATATATATATATATATATATATATGATTTTAGTATGCAATTTAATTGCATTATACTTTTGTAAAAAGTATTTAACAAAAGAAGATTATGAAATTAAATTGTTTTTAAACAAAAAGTCGAGCAAGGGTATTGTTGGTTCCTTAGCCGATATAAATTAGTTTTCAAATTTAATTATATTTTGAAAACTCGGGCTTAACGAATCATAAGCTAGTATCCTACTTTACTTGAACATAAGACTAGCTTTTCGAGACCTATTAAGATTAGTGCTTCTTGTAGGTTTTATCGATCAAGGGGATTAGCGCTGCTTTCCCGAGACGCGTACTATAGTGATTCTTCAGGCTTTGTCCTATCGAGGTGGGCTTATCTTACAAAAGTATATTTGAGTTATATGCTCTGATATTTCATGAAATGCAAACTGTTTATCCAATAAAATATTTTTGTGAGCTCTGCTCTGTTTAAGGCTCGTATATGTATCGATCGAGATTCTCTTTTAATCTAATACGTTAATTGAGAATTGTGTACACTTTGGTTAGTTGTTTCGGTGGGTTGATCTCCATCGGCACTAACATAATCATGAGGCGTTATAAGGGTGCTTATGCGGATACGTTATTATGGTGCTTGTCGGATGCGTCATGGAATTATGAAATTATCCGGGTTACGTCCCCGATGACAATAATGGGAGCATGTGATCCGATGGTGGCTAGAGGCCCGGGATCAAAGCGAGTAAAAGAAGAGTCGTGACAATGAGCCCAAATAAATGAAATATTTTTGCATGCTTAGAAGTGGTTTCTCTTTTTAAAACCTTCTAAGTTATGTTATCATGATTGGATAAACTGCTTTTACGGATTTATGAAATGTTTATGAAAATGCATGCCCACTGAGTACATTAGTACTTAGCCCAAATATTTTCAAATGTTTTCAGGTTGATCAATGGGCGCTGACGGGGCAGAGCTGATATTTGAGTTCACTCCGTACTTTGACGGATTATTCCGTATTTAGACTTCCGCTGATGAGCTAGCTCTAATTACCTTGTTCCTTCTTGTCTATGACTTGAATTATATCTTTTGATTGAGTTTAGACTCTAAATCATTGATGTTAGTATTTTTGATGTGTACTGGCTATCAGAAGCACGAAACTAAACTTGTGATCCTGAGGATAATTATTGTTTTGATTGGATCACATCATTCGATGTCTTCCGTTTTCATTTAGGAAGCTATTCCCAAATTCTAAGGGTTTTATTGCCTTGACCATTCGAGTCAACTTTATTCCTTATATTTTCCGCATTTCATTAGTCGCGCCTCGATTTACGAGCTTCCATATTATTTTAGAAATCGGGCCGTGACACTATAGTTGTGAGAAAAATATCATACGTATCGGTCAATTATTCCATAAATTATACTATATTACATTATTTTATAAAAATTTAGTGAAATCAAAATAATTTTTTTTTAAATAGAAAAGAATTACTATAATCATGAGAATAATTCTTAAATTAATAGATTGACCACATAATTTGATTATATAAAGTAAGCTCTGACAATAGGGTTTATAATTTAGGGTTTATGAGGATAGGGTTTAAGGATTTAGGATTATTAATATATGATGTATTCGTCCGAACATTTTAAATGAATTAATAATTATTCATTTAAAATAGTGATGAAGATCGTTCAAGTCGATCTTAGATAAAATAATCAAACAACAACGTGTGATAATATTTGCACAATTATAGTTGTTTCTTTCAATTTCCTATTTTTAGCATCAATTACACTAATATCGTGTAATTTTTTATATTATAGTATCTTTTATAATAATAGAACAATATGGTCAATGTCAATTTTGTAATGTTTTATAATCAAGTATGTCATTATATTATTTTATTCTTGCACTATAATGCACGAACATCATATTGAATTAATCTTATATCTTCTAAAAACAAGTATAATAAGAAATTAGTGAAATTAGAATAAAAACTTATAAAATAGAAAGGAATGACTATAACTATGGGAATAATGTCATATATTGATAATATCACACTTCAGGTGCCTGATACAGGGTGTCGGGCGCATTATATTTTATATACCTAACTAATATTTACAATATACACAATACTACTATATCTATATATGCTTTTCATATATTATATATTTATAATATTTAAAAATTAGATAATTTTATTTTAATAATATATAGAATTTGATAATCTTAATTTATAATTTTAATAAATAAATAAGTAATGATATATACTTTCATAATAAGAAAAAAAACTAAAAAAAATACTGATTTAAAAAATGGAATAAGAGAATAAAAGATGAAAGAAACTCAAGAAATTATAAAAGAGAATAAAAAAAACTAAAAGAATCATATACAATAAAAGAGGGGAATGCGGATGGAGAAATATAGTCAAATAGTAACATTTGGATTAAAATATATATTTTTTAAAATTTATTTTTTAAATCATTCTTAAATTATAAATGACTATAAAATTTATATTTTAAACTTGTTTTTAACAAACCATATATCAAATGAAAGATCTTATCACGATCTTTAATATAAGATGCATATCGTATATTTTATTATAAACAAAATTGCTCGATTTTTAGAAAGAATGAAAAAGAAAAAGAAAAGAGAAAAAAGAAATCGTGTCATGGAAACACATGTTAGTTCCTCTTGAAATTAGTTAGAATTAATTATTTCAACTAAAATTTTGATACGAATCTGTTATACATAGTGCAAATTTTTAAGGAATTACGTTAGGATATGTTTCCTACAAAATCATGTATAAAATGGCATAAAATAGTTGCTACAAATATGTAAAGGGCATATTAGTCATCAATTAATATAAAATTAATTATAAAAATCGATTCATACAAATCAAACTGGTTCAGTTTAAAATTTAGGGATATTATATACATACATAATATGTAAGAAAATATTATTCTAGAGCTAATTCCCAATTCAAATAACAACATATTCTCTCAAAATTATAATTGAAAATATGAAATTACCAAAATACTTTTGGATTTTTGAAAATTGTTGGGAAGCTCATACCTCCAGGCCCCACCGTACCTCCCCTCTGTGTCGACATAACTACTAAACATGCAATTACAAGTTTGGAATAGGGATGACAATGTGTTGAATTTTTTTAGGTATCGATTTACATTGTATTTCATGTAATGCATTTGGATAAGTATGAAACATGTTTGGAGTAGGTGTGGGTAGTGAAACTAGTACATGTGACGGTTTGAAAAATTAGTTATGGGTACCTATTATTGAACCCGTTTATTTTATATAAAAGTATAGTATTATATTTTTTAAATATTTTTTGTTAGTACTTATATGTTAATTAGATTAATTATAGTTCTTCATTTTCTAATGTAGTCACAGAGGACTATACGAGAATGTTAACATAAGCTTTGAGAAGTTAAATATTATTTATATGTTTGTTTTGATGATTTAGAATATTATTTTGGATATATAGACATATTATATTTTAAATTGTATAATTTATAATGGTATAGTCGAAATTCAATTTTTAATCTTTTATTATTTCTATTCAATATTATTAATATTTACTTTGTAGTTTTTGACTTTTCATTGGGACATATTTCATTATTTAGATATCATATATTTTTAAATGGGTTTTAATGGGTAATACTATACGGGTATGACACATGTATGGATAATAAAGCTAGTACTCATAACGGGTTTGAGATGAGCATGAATAGATAAATGTTAAATGAATTTGAGTTTGAGAAATACTTAATTGGTGGATACTTAACTTGACCTGACCTATTATTATCTCTATTTTTGAATCATCAGACGAATTAAATATTCCATATTAAAGCTCATAATAGCATATTTTTTGCTAATATTTTATAGTTTATGGATCCAATTCATAATTCGTGTTACACAAGACTTTTCTATTCCTTTTGAATGAGCTAAATCTAATTGATTGAATAGATGATCATATGCATGCAAGTAGTGATTTTGAATATTGTCAATGCTTTCTAAAGAGTCATCTGATTGATAATGCACAAAACCACTATGCGATATTTATATGTCAATTTGATTGATATTGAGCGATTGTCCTTTTATTTTCTTCTATATTTATATGTTTATTTTGTTAGGATTCGTTCTTGACAACATCTAATGCGCAGCGGAATAATAACATCAAGAACAAATCTAGATCTATAATTAAATATACGAAGAGTCCTATGAACACGAGGATCGAAGACTTACGTGTTTGTAACGCTTCCAATGTAGTAGTAAAGCTTCCAAGCTTCCAATGTATCATTCGAGAGCGTTTCAACAACTATGGTATCCACGTGTCTTTAATCAGTCGCAGGAATAATTCCTCGATATCAAAATCAACGAGAGACGCCAAGAATCTCCTATTGGTTTTGCAGTATATTTTCTGTAGTGTGTATTCTGTGTTCTCTTCTAACGTTAATCTCAAAGATTAACCTACATTATAAAGATAACCACCCACTACTATTGAATGGGCTTTAGGTTTAATTAACAATGTCTAACATTTAATTAATTGGGCCCATATCTAATATCTAGTCCATTAATCTTTCAATCTCCCACTTGGACTAGCATTAGACAACATACTGTGCACCATGCATATATCCTTGAACTGATTAACAATACACTTGATAGTGTGACCCAATAGGCCCCATTACCGACGATGATCTAATCAAAGTCTGCACAAAACTCTTGGACTGCGTTGTGCAGCGAACTCGATATATGACGGACGTTTACGTGGAAAACAGTAAACTAACCTTTACATGAAGTTTATGTAATATCCTTTCATTCATGACACACTCGATTGAGCCTAGGATTTTGCTATGTGTCATCGATAGCTCAATCATTTTCTCATCTTTATTATAAGACCCATATGATTATATTCAATTACTTTAATTGAATATATCTCTTGCATTGACCAATGACTTTATGGTCGAATAATATAGAGAAAATAAGTGCTCACTCGAAAATCTAATCGAGGAATGAATCTCATTCTTGGCTTAACTACCATTTTCATTTGTCTCATGATGAACCCAATCCAAGCCGTGTCTTGCCACTCGCAAGCGTTGCCTTGGTCAAAGTACATCACTCAACAAACAAAATGTGTAATGACCTCAAGTCTAAGGACTATTACATACTCCACGTACTAAGAAATCGTAGACATCTAACAAACGATTTAATAGCAGGGTATACCAATACTCTCCAAAGTATTCATGTGTCCATCACGGATATCAAATATCTCATAGTTGCGAGAACCACTACATTCTCTAAGAATGTGATGCAGACCACATGCTAACCTATAACATATCATCAATATCCCATTCTTGATGATCATTGGTTAGGGCTATTTTAGAATTATACTATATCATTGATGTCTCACAGCAAAAAATGACAGTGATAATTTAAGGGAACAAATAAGAGAATAACGACAAACATCAAAATAATTATTCCATTAAATGTACAAAACCCATAGATAAAACATTATCTTCGATTGTGATCAAAAGTAAGTACGTCTCAACAAAGGAGTTTCTAAAACATGCAAACTTTAAACTCCCACTGAATCAAAGCCAACATCCCACATGTCTAACACACAAGCTCTCACAATAGCATAGTAAAAGGGTCAGCTAAGATATCGCCAGTGGATACTCTTTCTAATTTTACATTGCCCATTTCTATTTATTTTTCTAATCAGATGATATCGACTTTGAACATGCTTGTTCTTATTTGGAAGCTAGCATCAGTGTACCTAGTCACTGATAGCTCTGGTTGTCCACCATAGCCCCAACAATCTATTAGGTCCATCCCGATAGATTTTGATCCCAAGGATGTAGGAGGCCTCACCGAGATCCTTCACCATAAAGGATTTAGACAGCCAATCTTTCACGGATTGCATCATGGATCGGTCGCTCCCATAATCAGAATGTCATCGATATATATGACCAGGTAGACAACGTTTTCATTCTCGCGCTTACTATAAACGCATGAGTCCTATTTGCTTCTGACAATGTCAAACAATTTGATAATTTTGTCAAAACAAAATTCCAACTCCTCGATGCTTGCTTAAGTCCATAAATGGACTTCTTTAGCCTAGATACTGCATTCGGCCTCTCTTTGGATATAAAACCTTCAGGTTGAGTCATGTAGACATCACCTTCTAGTTCTCCATTGAGAAAGGCGATTTTGACATCCATTTGCCAAATATCAAAATGTAGTACGTAGCTATAGCAAGTAAGATCCTAATGGACTTGATTTTTACAACTGGTGAAAAGGTCTCATCATAGTCAATGCCTTCACGTTGACTATAACCCTTTGCCACCAACCTAGCCTTGTAGGTTTGTATCTTACCATCTGCATCTCTCTTCTTTTTGAAGATCCATTTGCAGCCTATGGGGTAAACTCCATCTGGTAAGTCATCAACTAGTTCCCAGACTAGATTGAAATATATCGAGTCCATTTCAGATATTAAGGCTTCTAGCCACATCTTTGAATCGGTGCCAGACACCGGTTCATTATAGGTCTTAGGTTCATCATCATCCGATTCGACTTCATCATCTTGGTTCTCAACCATTAGATTCAATCTTTCGGGTGCACGACGAGTCCTCTGTGGCCTATTGAGTCGGGTTGTTTGCGCGGGTTCATGCTGTTCATTTTGAACGTGAGTAGGAGGCTCCTCCATGTTGACTTCATCAACATTTTGGAGATTCTCAAGAACTTCCTCATGAATTTCTTGAGGTGGAGATGGCACAACTATTGTGTCATCAGATGGCATCTACTGTTGTGTCATCTTGTATTTGATGAGTCTCATTGTCGTGAGGTGGCCCTCTAAGAGTCATTTCCCCTCCCAATAGATCGCCCAATAGATGTTCTTGACAACATCTAATGCGCAGCGGAATAATAACATCAAGAACATATCTAGATCTATAATTAAATATACGAAGAGCCCTATGAACACGAGGATCGAAGACTTACGTGTTTGTAACGCTTCCAATGTAGTAGTAAAGCTTCCAATGTATCATTCGAGAGCGTTTCCACAACTATGGTATCCACGTGTCTTTAATCAGTCGTAGGAACAATTCCTCGATATCAAAATCAACGAGAGACGCCAAGAATCTCCTATTGGTTTTGCAGTATATTTTCTGTAGTGTGTATTCTGTGTTCTCTTCTAACGTTAATCTCAAAGATTAACCTACATTATAAAGATAACCACCCACTACTATTGAATGGGCTTTAGGTTTAATTAACAATGTCTAACATTTAATTAATTGGGCCCATATCTAATATCTAGTCCATTAATCTTTCATATTTCGCCTATATAAATAGGTGCTTATTATAATCCTAGATTTAGTGACAACAAAACATAATTGTTATACTCTTAAAGCATTTTAACTTAATTTAAATCATTAATATTTGTGTGATTTATAATTGTTATCAGAAGATACATTATTGTAATATATGAAATACATTGTCAATACTAAATGTCATTACTACATATATATCTATATGCATTATTTATATATATATATATATATATATATAGAGAGATATAGTTTAGTTCAAATAAGAACCATTCTTATCCTAAAACTAAGAACCAAATGAATTAGTCATGAAAGTTGATGAATCCGTTGAGAAAGTTCTTGAATTCAAAATTCGAATTTTTCACCGGGTTCGAATCCCATGAAGGCGAAAATTCTATTTTTGGATTCATAACTTTCCAATGGATTCATCAACTTTCACCGTGAATTCATCATTTTTGGTTCTCACATTCTCACGATAAAAATGGTTCTCACGTTAACCCTCCCCTATATATATATATATATATATATATATATATTATTACGGAGATTCCTACAAAACCATGAGAAGAACGTTTCGATCTGATCATATTTGCACGATGTTATCTGCAGCTCACCGCTTGAAACATCAAAAATTATTTTATGAATTTAATACAATCAGTTAAGGGTTAGCAAATTTAAATAAAGAAAGATGAAAAGTTGGTTATAACTGTTTTCCTCAATTCAATGAAAGGGATAACTTGTCAGAGTATATACGTCGTCGAAGACCAACTACATTTTGATGCAATTAATGCAAATTGTGTGATGATCTGTTCCCACTAGGGATGGAAAAAAATAACGAAAAATCGGTATATTGAATTTACCGTGTCGAAAAAATACAGAAAATATCGAATTTTTGGTATATCGTAATTTTTGGTACGGTATGATACCGTACCGTTAATTTTCGGTATGGTAACGGTATCAATTTTTTGGATACTGCGGTATACCAATATATACCGTGGCGCGGTATATATCAAAATTTCGGTATATACCGTTTATCGGTACATACCGGTATGTCGGTATACACTGGTACCGCGGTACATACCAAAAAATTCGGTTTTTTCGGTATGAATTCGATATTTTCGGTATGAATTCGTTAATTTCGGTATATCGAAGTCCGGTATGGTATACCGTAAAAGTCGGTACGGTAACGGTATAAAATTTTATCATACCGTAATTTTCGGTATAGCGACTTTCGGTATGCCGAACGGTTCGGTACGGTATCGGTATAATTTTTGTATACTCTAATTTTCAGTACGATATGCAGTACGATAAAAAAATTTCGGTATACCCTACAGACCCACCCTTAATTCCCAGCAAATTAATACTATATACATTGTGATTACAGAGAAAGAAGTGTATTTGTTCCCAGCAAATTAATAATATACACTTCTATCTTTTTTTTAGTCTTGTTCCAAATCTGTCCACTCTTAACTAAATAAGGAAAATCTATGGAAATAATCCATCTCCTACTCTAAATATGTGCCAAGTATATTTTGAAGGGCAAAAATTGGCCACTCAATTAGATTTTGATGTTAAACCTAATGAAAAACTGATTTCAAAAAATGACTAAAAGAAAATTTAAGAAATAGTGAAAAGTGGTTGAATCAGTGTGATTTAATATATTTATATTTTTATGAGACTGACGTGTAAGAGTTTTGGGGGAGAGATTCTTTTTTTGAAATAAGTACGAAAATCTTTCTCTATATACAAATACTAGTGTGTAACCCGTCGAAATTCGACGAGAATTTTACATTACTTTGTATATGTGGTTATAAGAAATAAAATATTTACGTATAAAATATATGCTAATTAATTATCAAAACACGTATAATAATATCCAAATATTATAAAGTAAATATTAATAGTACATAGTATTTAAAAAATCGAGTACCACTAATTGTGAAAATATTAAAAATGGAGAAAATAACTAAACATTTAAAATATGATGAACTTAAAAGTAGGCTTGAAGATTAATGGTCGCAATCACTTTAAACATTCATAATCATGCTGATAAATATTTATATCCGTCTAAATATATATACACGTACTCGTCTTAAATCCGATTAGTTACCCAAACTCGTAAATTTATAAATATAAGTTATTACAGTGATTGGAATTTATATGTACGTACATATCAAAAATCTGATTGAAAATTGATTTTATTACTCGTTTTTATCCCAAAAATACGTGTTAGCTACTGAAATTTATTTAAATTTATAAATATAAATTGTTACAATAATTGTTTATCCGTCTCAGTAATGACTCGAACATTACAAAATAAATATTAATTATTATAAATAACAAAAAATTTAAAAATAAAGAACATGTATAGCATATACATAACAACATCCGTCTCACATTTGATTAATTACCCAAACCTATTTAATTTTATAAAGTTTCAGAGAAATTGATGCAAGATTCGAAATTTGTTTATTTTTTTTTATAAAAATATAATTTTATTTCTGTTTTGAATTGGTGAAGTCTCATGAAAAAATTAAAAGTAAGATTAGAAAAATTAAATTAAATTTCTCACTTAAGAGAAATCCGCTAAGATATTCCCGAAAAGTCGAAAACTAAGTGATAACGGCTTTGTGAAATCTTCTAAGATGTTAATGGGTAAAAAGATTGGGGTTCGTTGAATATATTTCCCGAAATGATAATTTGCTAATTTAATGCTCTAACTTTTATGGACTCACATTATTTGACAAACTTAAATATTATCGACTAAAGTAACCTTAAACAAATTAAATTTTCAAAACCAATTTTTCAATAAAAATTATAAGTATTTTTTTGGTCAATTAATTAATTAATTGGTCAGATTAAATTAGGGTGTAAAATAATTATGGGATGAGAAAATATATATTGATTTTAAATTTTTGTAAATAGATTAATGCAATTAAAAGTACTCTCTAAAAATATTCTTATAACTTATAATTTTAGACAAAAAGAACAAATTCAATTTCTTGTTAGTTTTGCTATGTGGATTAATGAAAAATATCTTAAACTAATTATAGCATCATCCATAAGGTGGCATTAAATGGATAGTTTAAAATTTAAAAAATATAATTATTTATTTGGCCATCTAAATAATTAATTAGCCAAATTAAATTAGTGGTGAAAAATAATTGTAGGATGAAAAAAAATATACATTGATTCTAAGTATTTATATAACTTGTTCAATTTGTGGAGTATGATTAGAAATTAATTTGGGATAAGATATTTTAGTATTGTTAGAATTAAAATTTAAAAGATATTAAATAGAGAATTTAGATAAATAAGAATGAAGGAATATAATCGTGCCACATAATATACAAGGATGTTGTGACATTAAGTTTCACTAATCCTATTATATATTGATAAGGTGGCATTAAATGGATAGTTTTAAATTTAAAAATATAACTATTTATTTGGCCATCTAATTAATTAATTAGCCAAATTAAATTAGTGGTGTAAAATATATAACTATTTATTTGGTCATCTAACTAATTAATTACTCAAATTAAATTAGTGGTGAAAAATAATTGTAGGATGAAAAATATACATTGATTCCAAGTATATATATATATATATATATATATATATATATATATATATATATATATATATATATATATATATATATAAGTTGTTCAATTGATGGAGTATGATTAAAAATAATGTAGGATAAGATATTTTAACATGATAGAATTAGAATTTAAAAGACATTAAATAGAGAATTTAGATAAATAAGAATGAAAAAAGTATAATGGTGTCACATAAGATATGAGAATGATGTGGTATTACTTTTCACGAATCCTATTATATATTGATAAGATGGCATTAAATGGATAGTTTAAAATTTAAAAATATAACTATTTATTTGTCCACTAACTAATTAATTAGCCAAATTAAATTAGAGGTGAAAAATAATTGTAGGATGAATATATATATATATATATATATATATATATATTATTCAATTTGTGGAGTATGATTAGAAATCAATGTGGGATAATATATTTTAGTATGATTAGAATTAAAATTTAAAAGACATTAAATAGAGAATTTAGATAAATAAGAATGGAGGAATATAATGGTGCCACATAAGATATGAGGATGATGTGACATTAAGTTTCATTAATCCTATTATATCTTGATAAGATGACATTAAATGGATAGTTTAAAATTTAAAATATATAACTATTTATTTGGTCATCTAATTAATTAATTAGCTAAATTAAATTAGTGATGTAAAATATATAACTATTTTTTGTCCATCTAACTAATTAATTAGCCAAATTAAATTAGTGGTAAAAAATAATTATAGGAAGAAAAATATATATTGATTCTAAGTATATATATATATATATATATATATATATATATATATATATAGTTGTTCAATTTATGGAGTATGATTAGAAATCAATGTTGGATAAGATATTTTAGTATGATTAGAATTATAATTTAAAATACATTAAATAGAGAATTTAGATAAATAAGTATGTGGCACCATTATATAATTTATATTCATCCATTCTTATTTATCTAAATTCTCTATTTAATGTCTTTTAAATTCTAATTCTAATCATACAAAAATATTTTATCCCACATTGATTTCTAATCATTCTCCACCAATTGAACAAGTTATATATATACTTCGAATCAACTTATAATTTTTCATCCTACAATTATTTTTCACCACTAATTTAATTTGGCTAATTAATTAGTTAGATGACCAAATAAATAGTTATATATTTTACACTACTAATTTAATTTGGCTAATTAATTAATTAGATAGCCAAATAAATAGAGAATTTAGATAAATAAGAATGGAGGAATATAATGGTGCCACATAAGATATGAGGATGATATGGCATTAAGTTTCACTAATCCTATTATATATTGATGGAGCAAATGTACCACATTAATGCTCTATCATAAACGAAATTTTGTGGATGATCTATTCCTATTTTTCTAAAATCTTCAATCCCACGTCGAACTTTTTATGACATTTTACTAAATTGAAACCGATATAAAGAAAGATACCTCTATTCTAGCAACCAAAAACTAACATTTAATTGGAAGCATGGTTGAGATTAATATTACTCGAACTGCACCATCAACTTAATTTGGCCAATAAATTCTTTTGGCTAAATAAATTATTTCTTCAATTTAATTGACCTTAAAATGAGAGATTGTATGTAATTTTTTAAACAAGATTTGAATACCATATTGATTTTTCACCAGACTTCGCCAGTTGAAATTCTAAATAAAATGAGCAATTTGAATTTCACATCGATTTTACATTAGACTTCACAAATTCAAAACCTAAATAAAAAATTATTTGAATCCCACATTGACTATTCATGAGACTTCACAAAATCAAAACTTAAATAAAAAATATATTTGAATCCATTGATTTTTCATTAGATTTCACCAAATGGAAAGCTATATAACATGAGACATCTATTATTCCAACCAAAAATCAACATAAAATTGGTGGGGTGGTTGTGATTAATATCATTTGAATTGTATTGTCAAATTAAATTTTGAAATAAAAATTTATTAATTTAATTTTTTCATGAGACTTAACAAATTCATGACCTAAATAAAAAAATAGTACAATTAATTTTCTTACAAAAAGTTTGAATACTACATCGATTTAATGAGACTTCACAAATTGAAAATCTAAATAGAATTATTCTATTTGAATTCAAAACTAAATTTCATGATAATTCACAGATTGAAAATATAAATAAAATGATATATTTTATACAATTTTTCAAAACAAATTTGAATCCAACATCAATTTCTAATGAAACTTCATTATTGGAAATCTAAATAAAATTATACAATTTGAATCTCACATTGATTTTTCATGTTAGTCCACTTAAATAAAACGATACAAAATTATCATAATTCTATGTAGGGAGAAAATTATTCAATTTCAAAGTATTTTGGAACAAATAGTGTCGTCAATTTAATATTAAAGTATAATTAAATAATTTTATTCAATTTAATTTGAAATAAATAGTTTCTTTAACGAGCTAAACAAAAATGTTGAAAAAAATATCAATTTAATTTTAGCCAATTTTTTTTAAAAAAAATAGTAATTTTTACATTTGGGATGAATATATACATTCTAAATGAGTCTGAATATTTATCGACATGCCTACATGAAATTTTCTCTATTCTTTAATCTTTTTTTACTATTTATTATAAATATTGCAGTGGGCGAATTTCGTATAGCCATTTAGTTGAAATTATTCCGCCCAACGGGTCAACCCAGTCAAGCGAGTCGAGT
Organism: Salvia rosmarinus; assembly: GCA_036937905.1. Taxonomy (NCBI): domain Eukaryota; kingdom Viridiplantae; phylum Streptophyta; class Magnoliopsida; order Lamiales; family Lamiaceae; genus Salvia; species Salvia rosmarinus. Next base: position 90,877,469 of record CM072819.1, read on the forward strand.
CACTCCCTTATCAATAAGCCCAAAGCTTATAACTAAATGAAGAAAATTCTATATTCGGGTCCAACGGGGGAAAGCTGGTCTGTAGGTCAAAACCCTAAGGAATATGTGATTGCTTGGCGAGGAAGTCATGATAAAATCATGGGGGATCCGCTCCGAGAAAATCGGAGCGTTATGATTGGAACACACCCCTAAAAGAAACCCTAGTCACCAAACATTCATTATATAAGTATCACTCATCTAAGTAGATAGAGCATGGAATCATTCACACTCACATCCGTCCCCACATCTGACACGATCTCTGCACTCTCTCTATATCCTTTTATCTGCCTCCACGATCTCTCTCTAGGGAATTCCTATTGTCAGACTAGTTATTCCGATCAGACATGCTCTACACTTTTGTGTCTCTTACATTGATTGCATATTTACTTTTTATTTATCGATTTTTCAACGATTATCTTTAATCATTTGAATGACTCGAGTATCAGAGGTTTTTCCATCGACACCCCCACCAATGCTCCTATGAGAGTTATAACGTGTTCTTTGGTCGTATGTTTCCAATGCCTGTCATACAGGACTAACCCTTTGTCCTATTCGTTAATTTTTGGTTCGATATATTCTTTATGATTGCGAAGGATAATAGATAATTGTAACTACTTAAATTTATAAATTCAAGTGGATTCAGGTTATTAGCGGGTGTTCGGAAAATTCCAAAACTGCTGGAAATAAGTTGGAAATAATTCTATCTTTACTATGTGTTTTGATTAGATCCCAAAGTCTCTGATGATTGTCCTACTGATGTAACTAATGTTGCTCACTTGTTCTAGAGTTAGACATTTTTGTTACAGGTTTCATCAGATATCTTTGTAATCTCAACAATCTATCATCTATAAAACTGACCCAATTCACCCTGACGACAATGACTCTTTGTCCAAGCTCTGTACTTGCTTTAAACCTTATTATGCTGAACTAACCGTGTTTTGCAGAGAATGATGATCACAGTAAGATGGAATCAAGTCCTTCTGCTGAAACTGGTTATCTACTTATCTGATTTGTTTTCAGTATAATTTATAGGGTTTTGACATCATTAAAAAAAGAGAAATTCTTGGAAAATTTCCTAAAGTGTTGGGAATAATCCTATCTTAACTGTATGTTTTGATTATATCCCAAAACCTCTGATGATTGCCCTGTTGATGTAATTAATGTTGCTCGCTTATTCTGGAGTTAAATGTTTTTGTTACAGGATGTGATTGGTGCTCCCTCCAACGGCACTATTCATCGTCTTCTTTATAAATATGTGCAGAATCCAACTTTTGAAGGTTACGAACCGAACACTGCACATTCTTATTGTTTAAGGCATTCAAAGCTCAAAAACTATCAAACAACAATTTCGAAGAAGGAAGTTTACAGTGCTATCAGTAAATCTTCATAGCTCAAATATATTTATTAGCTCAAGGTTTCAATAAAAACTTCCTTAATTCTAGGATAATACTCTTTGTATATCTTAAGCTTAGACATACTGAATTTGTTGCATGTAATAATTTAGATTTTTAGTTTGAAAACCCCTCTATAAACCTCACCTCCCCCCTCCCCCAAGTTTGTGTAGAAGTTTAGGAAAATAGGTATGTCCATTTACGACTAGACCATGATTTAGTTGTGAATAATAATAAGATAAGGGAACAATCAAGCAATGATTAGATTATAGTTATTATTATTTTACCTATAATTCACAATTACGAAGATTATCAATTTTGAATTAGTGTGTTTTGCTTACAATCAAGCAATGACTAGGTTGTAAATTACCTTTTATTTGAATACAATATACAATAAAGATAAAATAGTAGCATGAATTATTTTGTATCTCTTTTATTTTTGTGATCAACTTTTACCTTTACTATATCAAAAGAAAAAATTTCTTCCTTCGCTCTAATACTCATTAGTCATTACTCACTGCTAGAGGTGGAAAAAATAGCAGGTCGGGTACTATGCGGGTTGGGCCGGCCGACCCAAAAATCTATCGGGCTGAAAAAATTAGAGTCCAGCCCAGCCACGTCCGGGCCACCGGGCTTTCGAGCTAAACCCACCCGGTAAAAATAGGACACTTTTTTTTGTCATTTTAGTAGCTTTAATATAACACTTAAGATATTTAATGTTTATGACACTTAAAATTGTCCTATTAAGAGAATAATAGTGGATTTTAAAATGGGGACATTTAAAAGTGTCATATCAAGTGTACTAATTAAGTAAATAATAGTGATTTTTAAAATGAGGAAACTTAAAAGTATCATATTAAGTGTACTATGCGAGCGGGTTTTTTAGCCCGGAAACCCCTAGCTTTTTAGCCCCAAAACCCGGTTGGCCCGACAGGCCATCTGGACGGATTTTTTAGGCCCGATTTTTTTTCGGACCTATAATTTTTGAGCCCAACCCAGCCCTAATCCCGGGTATCCTGCCCATTTTGCCAGCTCTACTCACTGCATATAATTATTTGTGTCGGGTCATTATGACGGAGGAGGCCCGCCCATCTACATAAAAAGAGCCTAGAATGGAATCATAAATTAATTGGACCGCTAAAACAACCTTTTTAGATGGGCTTAGAGATGTCAGTTAGGCTGGACTGATCCAGCTCAGTCCAAGCCCAATTTTACCTGGCCCAGTCCGACCGGCCACCTAAGCAAGTGGGTTAGGTTGGTTCGGGGTGGGCCCCATTTAGGCAATTTTTGAAATTTGGGCCAACCTAGGCCTAGGCCCACTTCGAGCACAACTGAATAATTATTTTATTTATTATTTTTAATATATATTATGTATTTTATGCTTATAGTAAAATAAGTAATTTGTAGACCTAAGAAACAATCGAATTTATTGATGCACTGGCATTGTAAATATATTTTTAATCTCTAAGTCACCTTAATTTACCCCATCATATTCTCATGGGGTTTGGTGTGTGGGCTCTCGGTGAAGAGTTTCCTCTTTTCGGAACATGGTAAAAAGAAAAGAATGACAAAAAAAAACAGAGACAGAAAAAACAATATTATTAAATCAATCATGTGTGTCTCTTACTTATTCATCTACAACCTTTTATATATACTAATAAAGGTTTCTTCATAGTAATCCACCTCTCTCTCTCTATATATATATATAATATGCTTAAAATGTAACACCCCGTTTTTTTTAGATTTTAGAAGAATTCTTAAGTTTATAATTTAAGTCGATTCGCACCCGGAGAAAAGAAACAAAAATGTTTTTAATTCCAACATAAGATTTATCAGAATTTTTGAGTAAAAATCAATTTTTATGCATCGCATGTTCAAAGTAAACATGTAATTATATGAATATGATCGAGCTGCAGTGTAATTTAAATGTTGAACCACGTTTATATTGATAGCTTTTCTGAATTTAATGGTTTGGTTTGTATTCATGGGCCAAATAATAGAAGCCCAAGCCTATATACATAATGGGTTAGATTAATCAATTAAAAATGGATCCAATTATTAAGCATCCAGATATTATGCTGAAGGTTAATTAACAAAATAAGTTGTATGGTTTTCCTTGTTCCACGTAGCCTATATTCCTTCTATAAAATCCACAGAGCTTCCGACATTTCTTACCCCATATCTGAAAATTTTCAACATTCTCTCAATCTCCATTTCTTCCACCTGTCATTTTTTTTAACACAGCAAGCTCCAAATCATAGTCTATTTCCAACAAATTTACCTTGTAGCAAAACCTTTCGCAAAGGATTTCCCCAACCCAATTCTTTAACAATACTGCAGTAAACCAACACCAACACCAATACCAACACTTAATCTTCATTTATCTCATTAGACACACATGGTTTATTTTTGTTTCTCAGCAACCAAATCAGCAGTGGCGGAGCCACGTTGGGGAGGGTCCTTGGGCCCCCCAACTTTTTTTGAAAATCTAGCTATATATTTGATATGTAAATATATTTCAAAGAGGTCTGGATAGTCTGATGAATAGGGACCTTCTTTAGTTGAAGGTCCCAGGTTCGAAACTTGGCTTTCGCGCTCTCCTTCGGTTTTCTTTCTTCTTTTTTCTTTCTTTCTTCTTTCCTTCTTTTTGTCTCTCTTTCTTGGTGTTTCTTTCCCTTTTTTTCCTCTCTTTCTTTCTTTCTTTCCTTTTTTTCTCTTATGTTTCTTTCTTTTAGTTTGTGCTTTTTTTCCTCTCTATTCTATTTCTTCTCTTTATTTTGGGATCTTTTTCTTTCTTATATAATTTATTTTATGTTAATAAAATAAAAATATGTATATAAATAGTAACACTATATATGTGAATTAACTCTTAACTAAACATGTGAGCTCTCTCTATAGATATTTAACATTTAATAACTAAATCTATTGTAGTCTAATAAGTTATGATTTTCATCTCCGTTTAGGAGATCGTGGTTCGATCCTCTTACTACATATTTTCTTTTTATTTTCCTATACTTATTTTACTTTATCTTTCTTTCATTTTTCTTTTTCTATTATTTGTTTTATGTCGATAAAATCTATTTATTTTCTTTTTCTATAATTTATTTTATATTGATAAAATAAAAGATATATGTAAATAATAAAGTTTTATATGTGAATTAATATTATCAATCAAATTTCTAAAAGATTATAATAACTCATTATATTATTTAAATTATTATTATTTTATAATTTTATTTTATTATTTTTTAAAATTATTATTAATTGAGCCCCAGAAAATATTTCCTGGCTCGCCACGCAACCAAATCAGCATAAATATTTTCACAAATCAACAACACCACTGACAAGAGGGGTAAGAATTTAGAATACACTCTCTGTGATCTTTTGGATTTTGGACAACAAATATCATATTTAAAATGTAGAAACTCAATAATCACAGCAAGTTGACATTCTTCACTGTATTACACCACAACTAAGAGGGTGTTTGGCTGAGCTTATAAGCTCCCAAAAAAAAGCTCAGCCAAACACCCTCTAAATCAAACTACAGACCAACACTTAAATTTATACGTGTATTGTATCAATCTGCTTTATTTACATCTCTTGCTACTGATACTACAATGAAATGAATATGAATATATATGTATATATGCTCCCTGTTGTGTTTATATGTTGTTGATTTTGTTGGGTTGAGCCGAGAAGAGGCTAGGCTCGGCGTTGGCTGTGTGTATTGGTGTGGTACGGGTCGAGTCGAGTGAGGGAGTAACTGAGGGAGATGATGGCAGTGGCGGCAATTGATGTTGACTTTCGGTCTAAGGCAGAAGGGGGAAGGGACAGAGTGTAGCGGTAGGCAGCGGCACGGTGGTGGTAATTTTTGCTGCCGACCGTTCTGTCGAGCAAAACGGGAAGAGAGGGAGGCGAGAAGACGGCGGCGGCGGGTGGCATCGTTGCTGTTGTCGGTGTTCGGTACGGAGAGAGAGGGAGTGGGCTGAGCGAAAATAAGAAATATTGAGGAAGAGATAGAGTAGGAAGGTAGGGGAGGCTGTCGACGGTGACAGCCTTGCCGGATCTGGAGAGGGGCGATGGCGGCACCGCTGCATGAGTGGCGGCAGCCCGCCGCTATTCGCAACAAGGGAAAGAGAGAGGCAGGCGATGGGGAGGGGCTGGTTCAATGGCACGGTGGTCGTCGGAATCCGGCGATTTCGTGAGAAGAAGAAAAGGTGGAGAGAATGGTCTCTAGTGAGAATGAGAAGGGGAAGGAAGTGTGTGTGTGTGTGTGTGTTCTCAGATTAGTGTGTGTGTGCGTGAGTTTTTGAGAGAGAGAAAGAATGAGTTTGTGGGTTGTGGTGTGTGTGCGTGTACAGAGAGAGAGAATATGAGAGAAAATGGAATGGGGTTCCTATTAAGTTGAGAGAAAGGGGTTTTGTGAGATGGAGAGATAGAGAGAAATGAAAGGGGGAGTTGAGAGAGAAAAAAAGGGTTCTGTGAATGTGGAAGGAGAGAGAGAACCGAGGGGGGGGGTGAGAGAGAAAGAGAATTTGTTTGTTTATTTATTTATTTACTTATTTTGTTAGTTTGGGCTTTTAATATGTTTGGGCCTTTAATCCTTGCATATGGTTTGTTGGGCCAAGTTTATTGATTTCTTAAATTAAATAGTGAGCTATGATTTTGGGCTAATATATAAAATGAGTTTTATCTTAAGCTTTTATTTAGATATTTTATTGAGCTTAATTTATGTTTGATTTAAATTAATATGATAATTAAATTGTGTTAGTAAATATTATAGCTTGAATATTTTATCAAGTTATGTCTTGATTATGAGTTCATAAAATTGGGCTATAATTTGTTAGCATAATTAATTTAATTATGTTTGTTAATATTTTGCAGAAAGATATCAAAGTAGAATGAGATTTTATGGAAAGTTCACAAAAGTGATTTTAAATTTTGTTTGAGTTTATTATCTATGAATAAAATTTCTCTACATATAATTCTGTTGATTTGTGAAAATATTGTTGTGTGCATATTTTTGAGTTTAAACTACTTGATTATATGTTTAAAGCATTCAAATAGTTTATTTGAAATAAGTTAAAGTTTTATATACTTTTGCAATAAAAGTATTTTTGATAATTTGATTTTCAAAATCAAATTAAGTTTCAAAGTAAAAGTCGAGTGATGGTATTGTTGGTGCCCTTAGCCCAAAATTTGGGTTTCAAGGTTATTTTAGAATTTTGAAAACTCGGGTACTGCGAATCTAGTTAGGAAAATGATAGCATATTATGAAAGTGGTTAAGATTTATTTTAGGGCTATTACTTAAGTCAACAACTTATCATGTAGGCCCTACAGATGAGGATACTTAGGTTCCTGACGAAACCAGTTCAGTTGTTTGGATTTTCTGCAATAAAGGTGGGCTTTATTTTCGAAATGTATTTTGAGCTAATAAGCTCGGTTTACAAAAGGTAAAGGTAATTATTCATGTTTAAAATGTTTTGTTCACTATTGGATAAACGCTTGTACCATTGTTGGCTTTGCCAACCAGGAACGATCGGATCTTGTGCCATGTACTAGCCAAGGTTGTGTACACCAGGGCCAGCGATAGGAGAACCCTATTTCTGACAAACAGAACAAGTCGTTTCGGGAAACTTCTCAACGACAAACATATATGGTTAAGCACCAATAGTTGAACCAGGAAAATGGAGATCTCAAAGTATTTTTAGTATACATAGAATGAGTTTTCGTTTTAAAACTTTCTATGTTATACTGTTCAAGCATGAATAATTGTTTTCAGAAGTGTTTTAAAATATTTTAAAAATGCATAGCCCATCGAGTACATTAGTACTCATTAAAATGTTTTCAAATGTTTTTCAGGTTGAATGGTTGGTGGTGAAGCACGAGGCTGAGGAATGGTTGCTGATGTCTTCCAAATAACGTCATGATTTATTTCCGCTGCCATATTTCCACTTGCTGAAATTTTTTATTATAATTATATTAATGTTTCCTAGTTCATTTAAAATGAACTATCATTGCCTTCATCTTCTTGATGGTTGTTTTTCATCATCTATCATGTGCTTAGTATGTAAATTATTCCTGGTCGCAGACCCTCGAACTTGATCCTGTTTGGGAGAATATAAATATTATTTGGCCATACTAGTTACTTTTCGATTTGCTCGACTTTAAGGGCACATCACCAATTTATTCAAGAAAGTATAGCAGTCCCGTCACTTAGCCCGTTTCTTCTTCTCCCAAGAAATTGTGGTGTGACATAAAACATAATTACAAGTGCATTTACAATATAGAACCAGCTATGGAAAAACCAGCATTTCATGATGGTTTATTTTCTTTATTAGTTTCTTATTGCTTTCTATGACCTTATCCTTGCGGTTGCATTTATTAAGGTTCATTAATTTTGTTATATTATTGTGATGACTATTATATTTGGGGTTTAAGTTTACAATGCCAGCGCATTATTAAATTCGCAATTTACATGATATTATATAGAATTAGCAGCAATTTTGCAAGATTTTTTTTTATAAGGTGATTAAATCAGTAGGAGATGGATTCTTAAATTGCAAGACAGTTCACTCAGCATTCACGTATAAAGCTACACAATCAATTAGAACTAATTACAAACAAATATTAAGATGAACAAATGCATGACAATTTAGTAGCTAAATCCAACTTCTGAACTACTGCCATACGCTAGTATTACAAGGTAAAAACATCAAAACCAACATGACCAACTTTAACAAAAAGAAAAACTTACTTGCCGACATTCGATTTTGAAAGATTACTACACATACCTCGATTATTATTTAAGGATCAACAAAATATTCGAAATTCGAATAATCAAATCGAATCAAATCGAAATATTTAATTCTATTGAATTTTTTTTCCCAGATCGAATTATATTTTTTATCTCCAAAATTCAGATTTTCGATTCGGATTAGATTGAATTTTTTTAAATTCGATTTTTTTTGTTCTTCCAAAAATCCGAAATATATATAAGTTATACATAAAAATAATATTTTATTTAAATATTTTTAACCCTAATATAAATATATATAAGAGTTACAAAATTTAGTTTTGGAATTTTGATTTTTTTAGAAATTTTGGATTTTGTTATAAATATGAATTTTCGGATTCAGATTTTCGGATAATTAGGTTCGATCTAGATTTTTTTCTTTTAAAATTGAGATTTTCAAATCGGTACGGATTAGGCAAAAATCCGAAATGAAATCCGAATACTTATCTCTACGATTATTTACTATATAAATGTAGATTAAGGTACACCATTTAATTCCTAGAAAGGTATAATATTTGGGCACCAAAATGAGATGACGCCTGGCTTTTTGTAGTTACAACCTTTTAATATATATTTACTAAGTACATATTATATATATGACAATTTTTTAATCTTTTTATCTTTAGAACGGCTCTAGATTATTCCTCTCTATCTAATCTTTTATAGTATACACACCGTAACGTGAGGTTTGAGGCGAGGTATTGAAATTTTTTAGAGACGACGAAAATACTCCATAAAAATTTATTTAATTGTTGTTATCAATGACGGAATTACTTACTAAATATTTATGATCAAATTTCTTGTGATAGAGTTGAAATATGCATTTATTTTATATTTTAACTTTGAAAATTTTCCGTTGAGAACAATTGAAATATATATAGTTAATAATATTTATTACAAACGAATAAAGCTTTATCATTAGAGTATTTGGTTTTTATTTTTGTAGTTTATTTGACAATAATCAAAGTTATTAGTACTGATTTTTTTATTTATTGTTAGATAAGCTCTAATCACTAATTGTTCTTAGGGTAGATAAGCCCTATTAAAACATGAAACTTTTGGTCCATTCCCCTAAACTACACGTAAACTACAATAGATAATTGCATATTCCTATTTTGTTCAATATATTTTCTACTGGATATATAGGATGTAATTTCTGGATATAGCATAAAAAAGAAATATGTAGAATGTAATTGTGAAAAATAAAAATAATAATTGAACGAACATATGTCTGGGGCCTTGGGCTTTAATTTTTTTGGAGGCCTAAGGCGGCCGTCTCTTCGGCCTTGAGGGAGAATCGGCCCTAAGTACACCTATGGTATGCTACACTTAGATTGCACACGCGTACGAGTAGAGATGGCAATGGATCCTGGATCTAGTCCAGATCTGCAGGTCCAGATCCATTTTTCAGGATCTGGATCTTCGAAAAATAGGATCCAACGGATTTGGACCGAATACGGACTATTCCTTTAAAATCCGGATATGGTTCTGGATCTTGATTTTTGAGATCCAGATCCGGTCCAGATCCGATCCATGGATCCATATATATGTAACTTTTATTTTATTTATAAATATATTATATTGTTTTTCATTCTAGTCGAAATTGGATAAACTAGGTTATAGAATTGGAAGGTAGGACAATAACATTAGAAAATTATACATTGAATTTGAAAAAAAAAAAAATACATGAATTAGATATGAGTGGTCTATTAGTATTTGCTAAGATGTGTGTGCTACTTCTATTCATATTATAATATTATACGATTTCATGAAAATAAAAGTAAATTTATAACTAACATCTTTTTGCATAATGATGATTGTAGAAATTCTAGATAATTATTATAGTGTTACTGTATATTTAAATTATTATTATGGTGTCATTGTGAATTATAGTTGATTTATGATTTATTTTAGAAGATAAAATATATGGATCCGGGTCTAGACCCTGGACCTTGCGGATCACATGGATCTGGATCTGGATCTAATTTTTTTTGGACCCAACGGATCTGGACCGGATCCGGACCCAAGCAAAAAAATTTGGATCTGGATCTGGACCTAACAAGATCCGGTCCATTGCCATCCCTTGTTGCCCACATCAAATTAATTCAATCCAAAAACTAATTAATCAGTCTTTTAATTGGAAAAATTAATGTGTTGCAGCTTTATGTTTTAACTCAGATTATGTAAGTTAAAATCGGGCAATTAACCCTGAAAATTTTGGAAAAAAAATGGTTGTATTGCTACTTTTTTATGTTTAGTTTTAAATATTAATGGACCAATACGGATTTATATTTTGCAACTAGTAGAGAATTTTACTTTTGAAACTAGAAAAGCACGTAGAAGAAAGTATAAATTAGTACTTGAAATATATATATATATATATATATAGGATTGGGTTCAAATAAAAACACATTCAAAAATAAGAAATGGGAACAAATTTGAACCATTGATTTTTGAAGATGTGTGGTTGTGATTAAATCAAATTAGGGTATAATGGTAATTACAGAATATTACGAAAATAACCGTCCCTTAATTATAGGGAATGTGATAACTTAATCTTTAACCATTGATTAATGGTAAATGGATGATCAAGATGAATTCTTATTTCTTATTTTAAGGGGGTTTGTATTATAACCCAACCCTATATATATATATCTATATATATAATATGCCCACATAATAATATATCGATATCACAATGCATGTATTCATCCTTTGTTATTTATTGAGTAAAAAACACTATACCATTTCATCAAACACAACAATTTTAATTCATCCCGACATTTCGGTCCAATCAGGCTGTGGTCGCTCCACGACCATGGCTTGTGGCGAATCTTGCCGCCGCCACCGCCACCTCCAGCGCCACGAAAACACGGACTTATCGAAAACCTTATTCCACGACCGCTAACAATGCAAGAACTCCCGTTAAATGGAGGCGGTGGTGTGCGGAGTCGCCTCGCCTCAATATGACTCCGCGTCTGGGCGTCGCCACCACGGCGTCGACTTCTTCGGGGTGTGGGCCCATGCATGGAATCGCTGGCTGGTGAACATCACGCAGCCCGCAAACACTCCAACAAGCAGCAGCACCACCGTGTCACCGCATAATAGGTTTATGGGAGTGACGGCGGTGCCGCGACAGCGCCGCGCAATGTGGACGTTGTAGGCGACATGCGTCTTGGTTAGTTGCGACGGTGCGGTGATGGCCTAGGAAACCGACAATTTGGGGCCGAAGATTGGGGTTTGGGCGCTGCCGTAGTTGTCGATGGCCCGATGGTAGATGCGGTGCCTAGGTCCGCCGCCAAGTAAGTCGCCAAGGCGGCGCGGAGCCGAGCCGAGCCATGAAGGCTGCTGGTGCGTCGGCGGTCGATGGTAGGGATTTGTTGTGGAGAATAGCACGGTGGCGCAGCCCAGCGGTGGCGTGCACGGTGAGTGAAGGTAGTGGCGAGCCAATTTTCTTGATTTAGGGTTTCGAGGGCTTAATCGAGGCTGGTGTATGTTGAAGCTCCATAATTTAGAGAGAGAGAGAGAGAGAGTTAGGAATGGAAAGAAATGGTTTGGAGATTCAATATATAGAGTTTAAAGGAAGCCGTGGAATGAAATATGCTCCAAGTAATGGGTGTCTAAATTAAAGAGATGACAAGACCACGTAGAATTATATCAAATAATTGCATTTTGAGAAGGAAAGCAAAATATAAATAATATGCTTAAAGAATTGCATTTGGTTCATGTCATCGTGTTTCGGCTCTATCTATGGACACATTAAATATTTTTTATATTTTAGAATAGACTAAATGGAATTATCATATCTTATTGTTGCTTGCCTATCTTTTGTTTCATGCAGAATTTATGGAGGTTAGAAACAGATTAATAATCAATATTACTTAATCACCCCGTAATTCTTGGTCAATTTAGTACAGAAATTTTAAAGACCGCGTCACGGTGGACTCAAACTCGAGACCTTTGGTCTCAGACATTAACCACTATACCACTAGGCCAACACACGCACACAGTGGCACCGTAATTCTTATTTAGCAATAACGCGAGGTAAGTTTGAAATGGAAATCGTCAAAGAAAAAAAACCCCAGAGAAGTACACCACGATCATGACTCTAACCTTTACTCTTTTCTTTTCTTGTCATGACTCTTAACCTTTTTTCTTTTTTATCATGACTCTAACCAACGACTCGCTTATTTATTGTAGAAATAAGGATAATTGCTGATGAATCTAGCTATGTGAGTGTGCGAGATTTATATAATACAATTAAGAACACCGGGCTTTTTACGTGGTTCGATCGTTAATGAGATCTCGTCCACGGAGAATGATTCCTCAATACTTTTACTAGAGCTTTTAAATAGAGTATTGGTTCTGAGCCTTTGTATTCGATGAAATTGCTAACCCTTCTAACATCGGTTTTCCTTCTATTTATCTGACTTGACTTTGCCCACAGTAGCGCCCGACCTCTCCATTGGTCGTGGTGTGACTCTTCCTCCGCATACCCTCCATTGGCGGGCCGGGACCTTTAGTCTTCGTGCGCCCGCGTGGAGGTGGCGCGACCTTGGTTACAGGCGTCCCCTCCATTGGCCGAGGTAGCGGTTGGAGGCTGGGGCTTTAGGCAATGATTAGGGCTCGCCTTGGGCTCGGCCGCGTGGGCTGCTACCAATGTTAGGCCCGGCTCGCTTGGGCTGTTAGTGGGCCCATTCGGGTTGGGCTATATCCCATCATAGCCACACGAATAGCCGGCGGACGGCCGAGGCCGAGGTGGAGTGAAGGCAGTAACCGCCGGGTGAGGTGTGGCTCGGTGAAGTTGTTTCTTGGATGTGAGGTCTTGGTGCCGATCGAGTTGGGTTGTTTGTTGTCCGTCGCTTGGAGAAAGATGTGGCACCGAAGGAAGTCGAAGTCCGACCTGGATAACGCGCCTCTGTGTTGGTTATGCCGAGGTGCGGTCTGAAGTGGTATTACTCCTGTGGTGGCTGCCGGTGTCCGACCTGAGCGACCGCCCTTGGTGTGTCTCGGGCCGCACAGACTCTGCGGCCTGGTTAGCCGAGGTCCGATCTGGTTGTAGGCTTTCCGTAAGTGGCCGGTGACAGGCGCCAGGGTCGATGTGGATTTCTTGGCATTTGTGGGAAGGACGGGGTGCGACTGGCCGCCATCCGGAGGGCGCCGGGGTCAGTATGATGATTGCTAGGTCGATCAAGCGGCCCGTCCTATCTGGCGTCGTCATCTGCGCCCGAGCGGTGGTTGGGCACTCGAACCAGCGTGCTGGCGCGTGTATCGTCAATCACGTGTGAGCACGTGTTGAATTTAAAACGGCAATTTGCGGCGCGCCTAGTCTTATAAATAGGCGCAAAAGAGGCAAATCTGCTCACTTTCTTCTTCTTCGACACTTAAAAATTAGAGAGAATTTACGAGAGATTTTACGAGTTGATCCGTTTTTATTTGAAGTAGCCGTATACTACTTTGAAAAGTAAGTATGTTTTCTTAATCTTATTCTCGCTCGAAAGTTCCACTTTCGCGTCGGGTTACGGGCGTGAGTTGCGGTGTAAGAGACTATATGTGCTACAACGGTTTGGGTAGGTCCGTAGGGTGAGTTCTAGTATTCGCGGTATCCTCTGTATGGGATGGTGCGAAGGTGGGCGCGAGGTCGGTTGGCGTTGGAGGAACTTTTGAGGTTGTGAGGGTCTGGGATTAGGGGGGCGTGGTGGTGTCTGCGCATCCGGACGATAGGCGATAGCCCTCCGGAGGGTTTATTCTTGTCTATGTGAGGCGGTTTGAGGCGAGTCTTAGGTACCTCTGTCCCCATTTACCTTAGCCTTCAGTATTTCCGGATCCCCATTTGTCGATTGACCCGAATTAGTTAGGTGGTTGGTGGGGTGGGGCTCTCTTGTTATGGCATTCTTGAGAGTTGACCTTGAGGTATTGATCTGCTTTTAGCGTGAAGACCATAGGAGGGTGTACTATCATGTCACCCGGCTGAAATTAGGTGGCCGGCGGAATAGATATTTCTTCTGCTGGTGAGGGCGCCCGAGTATGAGTGGGGTGTCGACACTGTTGGTGGACCCAAAATCAAGCCACTTGGGCCGTATGGAGGTGTTGAGCGCGCGGGTGAGATCTTATCCATAAGTTACAGGGGCGATCCATCCGAAGCCGGTGAGTGTTTTGAATTGAGCGTCGGGACCGGTGCAGGCGGGGTGAGGGCATCCCTTTTCTTAGTCCTTATTCGTTTTATTTTCTTTGTGCTAACTGTCTTTCTCTTTTGTGTGATGAAGTTGAGGATGAGGTGGGCTCGCCATCGCCGCGGGGAGGCCGTGAAGAAAAAAAAATAAGGCGGGCCGGACCTAGTAGGGGCAGAAGAAGGTGGACACATGGGCGGTGATGAGTGGGCTGGCCGAGGTCAGCCCGGCCTCAATCATGACCTCGGGGCCGCCTGAGTCTGGTACCGCCTGAAGCTTGGTCGCATCCTCCACGAGTCGTGAAACCTTCATATTTAGATTTGTTTGCTTCGCAATCGGTGATTGACTTGTGCATCTCCTTTTCGGTGGGAGCTCGATGATGGGGGCCTGCCGCTTGTTCTTGGGAGGCTGCAGGTCACCGCAGGCTTGTCATTGAGCTCGGCCCGTGAGAGCGCAGGAGCTTGTCATTGCTGGCGGAGCCGAGACCGCGCGTCCCGCTGCGGGCGGGCCGAGGCCGCCAGGCTTCGGGCCGGGAGGGCTGCCTGAAGCCCGCCGAAGAAGAGCCTTGGCACGGAGGCCGTCAGGGAGGTCGAGGAGGAAGGAGGGCTGGCCGGGCGAAGAAGGAACTCGCCGACGAGGAGGTCTGGTGGCCGACCAGGGACCACTTGTTGAGGGCCTTTGCCGGTAGGCTCGTCGAGTCGGAGGCTTCTCGCTTTCATTGCCAATCTCGCCGCCGTCTTTGGCCGAAGGTGGTGTCGGATCACACAGGGGCTGGCGGCCGCCATGCCCGATTTTGATAAGGTCGAGCATGGGTGGACCGAGGTGGACCCAAGAGTTGGACAAAGCTTACGCCGGGTGATCTCTGGTGACTCGCTTCCCGTTGGAGGCTCGGCATCCAGCTCTACCTCTCACTTCGAGGTCGTCGCCCGGTGTAAGGAGGGCGAGGATCATGAGCTTGAGGAGCTCCTTCTTTGAGGTCGGGGCTAAAAGGCTGCTTGAGGAGGGAGGAGGCGGAGGCGGGAGGAGGCAGGTGGAGCTCCCGGCGGAGGCAGGCAGCAGGGAGCATCGGGGGTCGTCGAGACCGGCCATAGGCACAAGTCGATGGACTGATGTAATAGCGTGAGCTAGGGGGTCGATAGGACCACAGTCTTTGTAATAATTTTTCCCTTTGTTGAGTAATAAACGATATTTTGAAGATTTGTGTTGTCTTGTTTATTTTCGATTATTCCGCTTTGAATGGATCGGACTTGACCATGAATTGTTGACAAAGTTAAAAGAGGTCCGAGGTGCCTTGGTGAGAAGGACGAAGAGGTACTTTCTGAAGGAGCGGTGTCTTGGTGACCCAGTTTTGGCCACTATGGAAGTCGGCTCGGCCGTCTGCGATCTGAAGAAGAAGTTGGGCGAGGCTGATCGGAAGTGGCCCGCCCGCCGAGAACGAGGCGGCGAGGTTGAAGGTCGCGCAGGCGGAGTCGAGGCGGACATATCTGCCGGCGCTATCGAGGGCGTTTGATGCGGTCGACGAACAACTTGAATTATTTGCGGAGAGGCTCGCTCGGTTGTCGGAGGAGCATGCAGAGTACGAGAGGCGATCCGCCCGGTGGTGGGACTACCATATCCGGGCGACGGCCGAGTCGAGCTTCTTGGCGGAGGCATGGTCTTAAGGGATGAGGAGGGGCCAGCAAGAAGAGTTCAAAGCTGCGTCGACTCAGTGGTGAAGTTTATGGAGATGTATGATATCGTCCGCCAACGTCGCATGCCCGCAAGGCGGCGAGCCTGGCCAGGCTCCGTCGACCCGATCATAGAAGAACCCGCAGAGGCGGGCGGCTACTCGATCATGCCGAGTCTTGAGGTTGATGGGTCGGCGGGGCGGATTATCCGGCGATTCTCTGGAGGCGGACGGCGGCCCGGGACCTCAGTCGGCGGGGAAGAAGCGGGGTAGGGGTCGGGGTAGTACTCCCACCGGTGTCCGATCGGTGTGACCTGGTGCATCCCCACCGCCGGAATGCCGTCTTGGCGCTGCGCCACCGAAGTGTCGGGTGAGGCGGGTGAAGGTGACCACAGGTCGATGCTTCCGTCCGGGCTGCCTCCGAGCCCGCCCGAGCGCCGGGAGCGAGCCGTGGTGATTCCGGCCTCGTCGGTGGGTCGAAGGCACCGAGTTCGTTCGAGGCATACATCGTCGGCTGGAGATTTTGTAGAGAATTGGTGCGACTTGAGGTCTGGCGGGCGGGCCCGGAGCCCGAATGAGGCTAAGTATAGTATAGGACCTTGTATGTAGATATAAATGTATTTAGACTCGTTTGAAGTGTATATTTTCCCTCGAGAGGTACAAACATAACTTAGGACTTCGTTTTGGTCGTAAATGTATTTATCTTTGTATACCTAGGTGTGTATTTTCCCAAATAAAGGGGTATAAGCGAGCTCTGAAGCCGGTTGTCTTGTATATGGCTTGGTACTTTGTTTGTAGTCGTTAATGCATTTAGACTTTGTCTGGAGTGCATATCTTCCCAAATAAAGGGGTATGAAATGGCGAGATCGGTGCGGATGTCGCTTGCATGTGGGCGCCCAACTTAATGGGTAATCTGTATGCTTTGCGTGTGGGCGTCCAACAATGGGTAATCATGCGCTTTGCGTGTGGGCGTCGAACTTAATGGGTAATCATGCGCTGCGTGTGGGCGATCGACTTAATGGGTAATCATGCGCTTACCCTACTTGGTGGGATTTTCATCTTCGTAGAGCGCGTCCCTCGTGAAGGTTTAGATGTGGTATATCCGAATGGATGTTCACATAGATGTAAGGCGTAGCAGTGAAATACTCGTTAGAAAACAAACGTTTTATTAAACAAGTAAACATCGCACATCGGTCGAAAACAATAGGAGGGCTAACATGTCTCCGATCTAAAATCAAAGCTATGTAAAATACCTCCTTAGATGAGTTATGTGCGGGTTAGGGAATAAGTACCCGGACGGTGGGCGACTTGTAGGCCCTTTGCCGAGGTCCCGTGAGCGCGGTAGGGTCGCTCCATGTCGGATCAAGCTTGTTAAGGCGCTCGGCTCGGCTTGCTTCATTATTAGTAGGGCGAGTGCCTACTCGGGTGTGAGGCCTTTACTCTCTTGTTGTAGTAGCGTGCGACTGGCTCTTGTGCTTAGCCGTTTATGAGCGCGAGCTCGCTTCTCCTCGAGGCGTCGAGGTTGGCCAGCAGTCTTATCGTTCCGGCACAGTCGAAGTGGAGTCTGCGAGGGCTTGGCGCGCCGATCTCGGCCGGTATGGCGGCCTCGGTATCGTGAACCGTGCTAAAGGGTTTCCGTCGCCGTCCGAGGTGTGGTCTGTAAGACCGAGAGGACTTGAGGAGATTTTCAGCCCGATCGCCTTTAGCTCGATCCAACCTCTTCAATCATTGTATGATCGTGCGGTTCGTCGCTTTCGGTGCGGCCATTTGCTTGCGGGTGTGCGACCGAGGTGAAGCGTTGATCGATCTGAAGCTCTTCGCACCACTCCTTGAAGTTTTTGTCGACGAATTGGGTGCCGTTGTCCGAGACCAGGATGTGCGGTATGCCGAAGCGGCAGACTATATTTTTCCACACAAAGGTTTGAATCCTTCTGCTCGTGAGGCTCGAAAGTGGCTCGGCCTCGACCCATTTTGTGAAGTAGTCTATGGCTACGACTAAATATCGGCGACACGGTGCTCGGTCGAATGGGCCAACGATGTCGATCCCCCACTGCATGAAAGGCCACGGACTCTGCAGGCTGCTCAAATCAGTCTGAGGCAGCTTTTTGACTGTGGAGTGGATCTGGCACTTTGGGCACTTCTTGACGAGCTCGGCCGAATCTTGCGGTGGGCGGTGGTAACCCGACCTCGGCGTCTTCTTTGAAAGTGCTCGCGACCGATGTGGCTTCCACAGAGACCTCGTGAATTCGTTGAGT
Organism: Salvia rosmarinus; assembly: GCA_036937905.1. Classification (NCBI taxonomy): domain Eukaryota; kingdom Viridiplantae; phylum Streptophyta; class Magnoliopsida; order Lamiales; family Lamiaceae; genus Salvia; species Salvia rosmarinus. The sequence continues at coordinate 90,895,787 of CM072819.1, forward strand.
ACATAGTCTGCTTCTTACGGCCGAGGCATCTCGGGAGGGTTGAAGGTAAGACTTCCGGTGAAGTCGCCTCGTGCATGAGATACTACGGGATTTTGCCATCATCTTTTTGGCTTCGAGCCGATCTGAAGGTAGTCGCCGTGTTCGGTGTAGGCCTTGGGAGACATCGATTCGGCTCTATCTCGGTGATGATCCGGCGTGGGACTCGCTATGCTTACGAGCGGATCTCACTCTCTTGGTGGACTTGTTGACGATCAGACTAGCTTCTTTGAGGACGTCGGCCATTGTTTTCCCTCGGGGATTCGATGGATCTTTGAAGTACACGAGCGAGGTCAACATCTCCTTTGCCTTCTCGGTATTGTTTCGTTCGGTCTCGCTTGCCTCGTGTTTACTAACACACGGTTTCTGACGACACAGGAATCGCCAAGATTTGGATCTCATCCACCTCGGCTCATAGGCGGTAGTCAGGAGATTAGGGCCTCATACTCCACCTCGTTGTTGGTGGTCGGGAAGGTAAACCGGTCGTGGGTGACTTCGCCTATCTCTGGCCGAGGAGAAGAATGCCGCTCATTGCCCGTTTTGCACGAGGCTCGATCCACGTCATCCGCCAACAACCATCGGTGGGTGAGGTCCGGTTCACTCCGTCTTGTGGGATGGCCAGGGTGGGGCGTTGGAGGAGCTAATCTTAGCGGTCGACCGAGCTCGATAAACTTAGCTTCTACCAGAAATCGGCGAGCTTGCCCTTTTATGGCGATCAGGGAGTGCGAGATATCGTGCTCGCCAAGCTCGAGGCCCACTGCTGTCGTCCGGATGATTCGAGGTTTTGACAAGACTTGCCTCGGGGTAGGTCGGTCGGTGCACAGGATGGAGTGAGCTGAAAGTAGGGTCGGGCCGTCGCTTAGCATTCACGATGCAGTGCTACCTTTTCAGGCCGGCGTACCTTGTCTCGGTCCTTTGAGTGCTCGGTGATGAAGTAGATAGGAAGGCTGCCGTCAGACCTCGTCCCGCACCAAGATGCCGCTCGATTGCCTCGTCCGAGGCGGCACAGTACAAGGAGAGGAGTTCGCCTCTTTTTGGGCGGTCGAGGTGGGCGGTCGGTACTCTTCACCGGTGTGTGAGGCGGTGGTGCTCTTCCCGCCACGCCAAGTCAGGGCCTCCTCAAGATTTTAAGAAGGGGCTGCTTCTCGGCCGGAGAGGAACCCATCGAGGCGGCCGGGCACCGGTAAGTTGTGGACCTCGCGAATGGTTTTGGCACTTGCATGTCGAGCACCGTCTTTACCTTGGTGGGGTTCGCCTTGAGCCTTCTTGGAAACCCAACACCCCAAGAATTTTCCGTTTTACCATGAGCGTGCATTTTGGGGTTAAGTTTGAGGTTGGCCGACACGAGGAGTTGGAGGATGGTCTTGAGGTCGTCGGCCAGACTCTCCGTTTCGACTTTGACTACTATGTCGTCGGCGTGACCTCGACGATCTCCCGATGTGGTCTTTGAATGTTGCATCCACCATCCTACGGTAAGTAGCCCGGCGTTCTTGAGGCGAAGGGCATCTTCGATCTGTAAAGGCAAAGTCGGTGATGAATGCGATCTTTGATGCATCCTCCGGACTCATCGAGTTTGGTGGTACCCAGTATAGATCCGTGGTTGAACATCTCGTGGCCCACCAAAGCCTCCACCTTCACGATATCGGGGAGGGTAGCAATCTTTAGGCGATGCTTGTTGAGGTCGGTATAATCGGCCTTTGTCGCCACCCTCCGTCGGACTTCGGACCACGGCCCGGATTAGCCATCCAGGTCGGGTATTTGACCTCGAACAAGATCTTGGCCTTGAAGTTGAGTCACCTCGTCCCAATGACTGGCCGCGCTCGCGCCAATATCCTTTTCTTACGCGGATGGCTTGGTGGCCGGGTCGATGTTGAGGCGGTGAGTTATGAGCTCGGATGACACCTCGGTCATATCGAGCGGGGACCAACTAAACACGTCCTATATTCTTTCGGAAGTCGTATGGCGTGCCGACGGACGTCCGTAGGGCCACAGGTGCCGACTGGATGACCTCGAGGATCGTCGTCGTATAGTTGGAGGTCTCGGTCGGGTCGTCCGGGGTGTCGGCCTCAGGGGCTCGATAATTGCTATGCAGGGGCGAGGCCGCGTCTTGAGTTGAGAGCCGTAGGCATTCTTTTCTGACCGTTTGGTCCCTCGAGGTGAGCACTCCAGCCAAAGGGAATCTTGGCGGTGGTGGTAGACCGAGCAGACGACCTTGGTGGCGTCTGACGATCTCTCAGGGATAATGTTGTGCGGAGGGGCCGGACCGGGAAGAATCGGATGGCCACAGTGGCCGGCACAGGAGCCCGCCTACGGTGGCCGGAAGGGTAATGACCCCTCGGTGGGCTAACTTCTTGAGTGAAGCTCCGTAGGCGGGAGGCGCGGAAGCACTGAATGCCTCCGACCTCAAGCTTATCGAGGCGGCTCGGAAGATGATGCTAACGGAGGCTCCAATGTCGATATAGACCGGTGGGCGTTTTGTTGCCCACCGCACTGTATGGTGATGGCGTCACAGTGCGGCATGATCTTGGGCACGGGTCCTCCTTGGAGAACGTTATGTTCTCACCATCCGGAGTCGCTTGTTCTTGGCTCTTGAGGCCGGCCTCGGGCATCGTTCTTGAGGGCGACCTCGTCGTCCAGAGGCGATCCGGTAACAACATAGACACTGCCCATAGCGTTAGGACCTTCGTCCTCGTCGTCTTGGGTTGGGTCGCCGGGTCGGCCCAGATTATTCCCTCCATTCATACTCGCTTCGCTTCTTCGGACCAGCTCGTCAGAGGTATTTTTGAGGCCCCACCTTTAACGAGCTCGTCGATCGTGAGCCTGGTTTCTGATCCTCGGTATCATGACCATACCCTTGGTGATAGTCGCAATACTAAATCGTGGACCTCTTCTTGGATCCCCTTTCATGAGGCGGGGCTTGGGAAGAGCTCGGCGTGGGCTCGAATATTTCCGCCCTTGATTTGAGCGGGGGCGCTCGCGGTAGGGTTGGACCGAGGTCCCAGCTGAACTCAGCCGCCCTCTCTTGATTCGGTCGAAGGCGCCTGCGATCTGCGCCTCGGCTTGATCGTCCGGCTTTTCTCTCGGACTTCTGTCGTCCCATTTCCCTTCTTCCGATCAGATCGTCTCCTTGACAAAGTTGTCCACGGGTTCCAAAGCTTACTCGCCGTCTTTGGTTTCTCCTCGGTGATTTCTTTGTTCGGTAGCGGGTCGGATCCGTTTTGAACAGCGTTGATGATGTAGAGATCGTTCTTGTCGTCGATTTTGAGCAACTCTTTGATGAACCTCGAGGCAGTTTGACATCGTCTCGTCCATATGGCGGATTGTGAGTAGGTCGGAGGAAGGTCTCTTTGGGCGGCGTCTTACGATAGAGCGCCACAGGCGATCCACGAGGTCCCGAAACAGGTGTATCTTTGTTACGGCGGGCGAGGTGAACCAACGCCGTGCGTTGGAGATCGACTCGGGAAGATTTTGCACATGTGAAAATCTTCCATTCCTTGATCGCCGTGTTGGTGGTGTGGCGAAAAGGAAGTCGGAGGGGTCTCAGAGGCCATCGTGGCCGCTATATTGGGTGCCCGTGCACGCAAGGCGGGCGTGTCTAGAATCTCCGTGGAGAAAGGGAGATGATTCTCCGTGCGGTCGAACCCCGGAGATCGTTGCCGTCTCTTTCGGAGGGTGGGGATCGATAGCGGCGCTATCGTCCCTCAGGGGAGTTCGACTCGCCTTTCTTCCTTCGTTCGCTCGACTCTGCAGTCGGCATGACGAGTGGAGGCGGCTGCCGAAATGGCGGGCGGCGATGGTGGCGGCTCGCCCGCGGTGGCGGCTCCGCGAATGAGGTCGGCGGCTCGGCCGCGGTGAGCGGCTCCGCGTCGGGCGCGATCGCGTTCTCGGCTATCACGCCGAGGTGGCGCCGATCGCTTCGGATGGGGGCGGCCTCGGGAGGCCGTGGTGTTCATCAGGGGCCCTAGAGGACCGCCCGTTGGTCCTCTGGTTGAGAAGCTTTGGAATTGGCAAGATTGGCGTGGAGGAACTCGGTCGCGGCTCGGCCGAGGACCTCGTGGGACGAATAGTTTGTTTGCTCGTCCTCGTTGAGTCGACATCTTCCCCACGTTGGGGAGGCGGTCTGAGGGGTGTATGGAGACATTTTCCATGCGGCCTCGTGAGTGTGACCGCTCGTGGCGTCTGCGATCTCCTTTCCATGACGGCGACCACCAGTCGTCTCGGCCGGTTGTTGCCAGCGTGGGCGGCGGTTGTGCGTGTTCTTGCCATTTAGTCGTGAGGGAGCAAGCTTTCTTGTTCGAAGGTTCCCGACGACGCGCCAATGATGAATCTAGCTATGTGAGTGTGCGAGATTTATATAATGCAATTAAGAACACCGGGCTTTTTACGTGGTTCGATCGTTAATGAGATCTCGTCCACGGAGAATGATTCCTCAATACTTTTACTAGAGCTTTTAAATGAGAGTATTGGTTCTGACCTTTGTATTCGATGAAATTGCTAACCCTTCTAACATCGCTTTTCCTTCTATTTATCTGACTTGACTTTGCCCACGAGCGCCCGACCTCTCCATTGGTCGTGGTGTGACTCTTCCTCCGCATACCCTCCATTGGCGGGCCGGGACCTTTCGTCTTCGTGCGCCACGTGGAGGTGGCGCGACAACTGTTACAGGCGTCTCTCCATTGGCCGGGGTAGCGGTTACGGAGGCTAGGGCTTTAGGCAATGATTAGGGCTCGCCTTGGGCTCGACCGCGTGGGCTCACTACCAATGTTAGCCCACTGCGCTTGGACTGTTAGTGAGCCCATTCGGGTTGGGCTATATCCCATCAATTGCAAATTTCATCAAATAAAATACAAAGACGGAGTTATTGAGGCATTAAACTTACTACTTTATATTTGTACATTTTTATGTGCATTAACGAAGTTTTACAAAATTTGCCTCCTATATTCATGATGTATTGATTGCTTTCAAATGTGGAGGGTCAAAGTTTTCATTTTAAAGTGAAATAGGTCCCTATTTACTAACGTGCTGAAGACTCCGTCCAATGATGTAACAAACAACCGCAAGAGTTAATAATAATAATAAAAAAAAATAGAGTTTGTAATGAAATTGAATGCTGATAAATCCAACTTAGAAGTTTCTCGAGATGTTTCTTAATGATAGAACATATATCTTGATAAAGCTTAAACTTTACTTCACCATAACCTCCCTGCACGTTATCCTCCTAAAAAGAAAGTTTCAAACATGCACAACCGTTCTGCAACTTGCCAAACAATTTTCTTACCTTACGACGTCTCACACAGCATGGGTACAATTTTTTTTACTAACGAACCACATAATCTTTCAGCAATCAGAAATTGAGTTTTGCAATAGTTTTTAGTTTTCTTATAGTTCAAATATTTAATTGTAATTATATATAGTTCAAGATATATCCATTACAAGAACAATAATTCAAGTATATGATTACCTTTTTTTTGAAGTAAAAACAATATTGTTATTCCAAATCAGAAGCACAATATCTAGAAGTCAAGAGGACAAACCCTGCTTCCAGATCATTACACATTGAGAAATAATAACAAAATAAGCTACGCTATGAGCAGCCCTATTCACCTCACGGCAAACATGAGAACATCGAGAACAGCATGCTCCTTCGTCTGTGAGAACACTTCTAAAAGATAGTCGCAGAGCGAACCCGATCCCTCATGGAAAAGTTGGACCACATAAACTACAAGCAGGGAGCCCGAAAAAAGGGGAGCGAAAAGTATCTAATTACTCTCCTCATGTCCCATCGAACTTAACCCGTATTACTTTTTAGATTGTCTCATCCAACTTGACTAATTTCATTATTAAGAATAATTATCTTTTTAAAAAGCATAGACCCTATCTAATTTTTTTATCCCTTTAACCACTTTATACTCTTCTTCTAAATAACAGTGACGAAAAAAAATTAGTCATGTTCGACATGATGGAGGGAGCATTACGTAGAACCGGGACATTTCAAGGTCATTAATTTTAGGCATTTATACAAGAATGAACTAAACTAGGAGCACATTGAACAATCAAATCGTAATTATAATGTAATGATCTGGAGACACAAATGGCATAATATAAGATTGTCAAGCTTCCAAAAGGTAGGCACAAAAGCAGGTATATTCCATACAAATCCGACAGCACAACAGTCCTTAGTAAAATTGTGCTTTCTAATCATGATAAGTCACTGCATTATACAAAATTACATAGAAATAAGATGAAGAAAAACCTTATATCGCATCGGGTGCTGTGTAGGAAGATACAGATGATATGCAAGGGAACCAATATCGACTTCTACCATCCTTGTGTCCATTATCAATCATGGCAAGACCTTCCTGTATTATCCAACAAGTACACAAAAGCTTGTTATACTCGTCTGGTTTCAACCACCTAAATAGAAGAAATAACAGCAACAGCTTACTTCTAGTAAAGTTTCGAGGGCATCAGTTGCACGTCCAGAAGACCAAGAGAGCCGTCTCTGAACTTCATCGACTGTCACAAAGCCTTGACCCTAAGGAAACAGCACAGCAAATCATTACACTAAGTACAAAAATAACGAAAGCACACACTATAACATACACACAGCCTCTAAGAGGATACTATGAACGCACATCAATTTACAAGTATAAAGCAGGGGTAAGACAAGAGCAGGGTCAACAGAATGCTTGTTAAACATGTTAAGTGTATAGAAAAATGAAAGTGATAAAATCAAGAATACATCAGCAAAATTCGTCAAGGACTAAAGGGGAAACCTGTGCTAGCTCCAAGATTTCATTGTGATCTTTATTTAATTCTGTGGGAACAGATCTAACAAGCTTCCTCTTGCCAAAAGAGATCACCTCAAAACCATTACCGAGCACCTGGAAAACAGTTTTACGTGTTTCGTGGTGTAAATTTCAATGATATTGATAAAATAAAATAAAATAAAAGGTGGCAAGATGCCTTAAGTATATATAGAAAATGAGGCATACTCATACATATGTATGCAGATAAATGTGTGGATAAATATAAGAGTGGGATAGAAAGAGATCTCGTGTTACATCATATGTTATGCATTATTAATGCAGATTCAGGCCATGAAGTAAATCCTATCCTAGTCCTGAATTGTTAGCATCACAGTCTTTGCACTTCCAAATAAGCACCAATAACTTAGTAATGATTATCGGACAATCACATTACCAATATAAGAAATTAATCGAAGAAAACTTGAAAGTTGTACAGACTGGTATCATTGTAGAGTGCAAGATCAAATCTTAGAAGTTTATGCTAGATGCCTGATCATGCCAGATTCCTGAGAAAATGAACATTACTTATTGGAATCTCTGAAAATAAATTAGGTGTTTCAGGAAGAAATTCCAGGGTAATATTTAATTCAGAAAGATATTAAATTTGAAAAATAAACTAATATTTGGTTTAGTTTTTATGAAGAGATCTTTTCCCGTGAGTAATTACATTTGATAATTTAGTGTAATAATATTATTATTGTTAGAAAAAATGTAATGACTAGTGAGACTGGTGAATGTTGGCCCCATCTTGCTTAGGAGAAATAGAGGCTTGTATTGCGCCCATGAAAAATGAACATCATTTTTGGTTCCAGAGGAGAAATTCATTCTTGAAAATTATCAAATTTAGTAATCACTTATAAGAGACTTAATGTTTCCATCCCAAGTTCATTGCTAAAACTAATTAGACAATTTAGCATTTAACAATGATTTGTGAATTGTGAGGTATTCCACAAACATATTCCACTAACATAAAATCAAAAGTAAGATACAGACCAAATTACCTTCAGCTTACTTATTGCACGCAAACAATCATCCTGAGAGATAGCCTCACGAGTTCCTTTCCTTCTTTGACCAAGCAGTTTACACAGTTCTTCCAAGCTGATCAGACCTCCATTGTGAGGTCTAGTAGCCAAGCAAATATCAACAATTTGCACTCCTATCTAGATCCCGAGATTGATTTTAGTTAGAAGTGAAAAAAACAGTCTGCCTACATATAATATAAATATGATGCCTAAAATGTCATCAATAAAAGAAAACAAACCATGGGAGTGAAAATAAATACTTGTCAGTTTACAATAATGACAGTCCACTTATTGCTAGAGATCAATGAAGAAGTGTGGTACCAACCAAGTTCGTAATAGAAGTCACCAATCCCCAATAGTTCAGCCCAGAAACCCTTGTTAGAAGCCAGAGGATCCACTCCAACTTTGGCACACATCTCATGAAACTGTGACCGAAATGCTGGATTCTTGCGGATGTCATTCTATCAAAGCCACAAGGAATGATGGGATAAGATAATACTTTAAATTGTTTGATAAGGAATTAGGGGAACCAATTATAGAAAAAGCATGTGAAGTAACTTCGATCAGCAGCTGCAAAGATGTAATATTTCTTATTTGGTATTGTGAAAGTTGTACCATAGAAGGCTATACCCTTTTGGTGCTTCAAAAGATTCACCAATTCTTCTGACATTTTGTGTGAAATAAATAAAAGGTAGAGGGAGTTATCACCTTTTGATGCATATATTTCTTTTTACTACTAGAGGAAACTGAAGTGGGATTTCTCAAATATTGTATTTAATATCTCTTCACATAGTCCAACCAGCAAGATCTTTTGCCGCCTTTTGTTTTTTTACCAGTTTCTTAATTTTTCAGAGTATGAAAAACAACAAAATTTTAGCTTCTACGTAAGCTTATATTATTCTAGCATACTTGGTTAGTGGTTACAATCTCTGAATAGGCTTTGAGTAATCAATTAGCATAACTCCAGATGGATTTAACTATAAACTAATTACTTCTTCAAAATAATGTGAGCTTGCATCAAGCAAGAGCTACTGAGATATAAATTTCTCAAAGAAAAGGTTGCTTATAGAAACAAAGACATAAAACAATAATTATTCAAGGGGTTAATATCACTTTCTAGATCAATGTTGGCCTGTTTTTTGAGAGGCCAATTTATTATTTATTATTTTGTCAATATCGAAAATGTGGTATAGAAAGTGATAGTAAACCTAGTTCAAAGGAAGCAAAAGAAAAAAGGACCTTGTGTTTTCGGGCGAAGTCTTCCAGCTGAGAACGAAATGTAGCAAGTTGTTCTTTCATGAGATCCGTCCGCAATTTTGCCACATTTTCTCCAAGCAATCGGTATTGATCCTTTAATTATCCATATCATATCAAACTAAAGATATATCTCCAAGGAAAAAGAAACATTCACATTTACAAATAAAAATGAGAGAGAGAGCAGGACGAACCCTAGCAGCAGCGGCATTCTGCAAACCTCCAATTCCAGGTCTACGCCTCATTATGTTATTCTATATCAATTGAGCCTTGCACTAAAACTTCTCTCACTGATGAAACCAGGAGAAGAGTCGGAAGACAATAGAGATCAAACTAGGTATTGGAGTAGAAATATTATTTAAAATAAAAGAAAATTCAGCAAACACTTCAAATTCCAAAAACCAAAACGAAAATGTGTGGATTTCCAAATACTTTATACTTAGCAAACCATCGGATGACCATAAGGCCAGTTATGTGAACCATAAAAAGCGAAAAACTCAAAATGTGTGGAGTTTCCAACAGAACCGGACACCGAACCAGGTTTGTTCAGTTTATGGTTTTCTGTACTTTTTGCTTGAAGCTTCTTTTCTTCTGTATCCTATTGATTCTTATAAGGGTAAATATCGGTTTATATACCGATGTTTTGTAATTTTTCGTTTAATTTTTCAAGCGTAAGCGTATAGTTATTTGGTTTCTAAAGTTTTAGAAAATTATATTAATCTCTTGTCGATCAATTTCCGACATCCAAAACTACGTATTATCGGAATCTTATGTTGAATTCAAAGTCGATATAAAATAAATAAAACCTAGAAAAACTCTTAGAAACAACGTCGTTCCATTTCTTCTTATATTGATGTGGAAAATAATAAAACAATATCGTTTTTGAAGGATGCTTTTATTTAATTTTTATATTGACACGAAATTGATATGAAATTCCGAACCTATAAGCGTTTATGCATCGAAATCGAATGTCGTGAAATTAATAGAAATATTCGAAAAGTGAAGGGCAAAATAACAATATCTTATTGGACGTTAAGTGAAAATCACGAAATGTTGGAACGTAAACTCATATTAACCCTTCTTATAAACAAACAACAGGCAAAATAACAAAAATAAAGTGAAAATAGCAAAATCAATGAACAACAGCCAAAACGAGCTTCAAAAAAGTCAACAACTGCGAAATGAGATCATTTTTTATCACTACTTCGATTAAAGGACTAAAACTAACAAGTATTCAGCAGGCAGCCCGGAAAATATCTTTGATTTTGCAATAAATAGGAAAGCATTTAACCCTGGCACCGAATCCCAGTTTTGTGGGCAGCACGAAAAGGTAATTAATCAATTCTCTATTGAAGGGACGAAGATATCAAACCTTACAGAGTACTAAGGGCTGATACTTTTCACAACATCGGCGTCAGCACTGCCGACGGCGGCGTGTTGGCAAGGTGGAGATTGAAGCGACGATTTGAGCAATAAATTTGGGAATCGGGTGTGTGTGTGCAACAGTGGTGCGATCCGTGCGAGCGAGACAAAAATCAAACAAATTAATTATTATTCATTAAATCTACCAAATATATGAAATACTAATTTGGGTTGGTTAAAAATGGATTGAAATCAAAACAACTTCTGTTTCTATCTTTTTGAGAGATAATTGGTATAGTGTCGATGTAGTTTTGGCATAAAGAAAGTGTGATGACCTGACTTCCCAAGGAAGTACGGATCATATGGATCGTCACTTGGTATAGTAAGGCGTGGATATAAACACAACTAATCAATGCAATTAACCATTTAACTACTCAATAGCGATAGACTAAAAAGGATAAACTGTTCAATACCAACTCGAGTCACGGATGACTCGTCGAAAGGTTCAGTTCAAAATAACCCAATGGGGCACAATTCGAGGCAATGCGACCTCAAGTTCAATACGGTATGAAAGCAATCATAAATCAAGCATCAAAATAATATCGAGTTAGGCGACAAATAAGCATGTGGATATGCATATGACGATGCATGCCCATGTTCTAGAAACCTTCCTAATAAAGCATCAAAATATAATTTGCTACTCGCACCACCGCACCCATCATCGATCATTGCTCAACCCGCACATAAAAACGAATGCGGGGCTAAGTACAAAAGTACTTAGTGGACTCGTTGTCGAAAACATTTTCTTTGTCAAAAGTTATTAGCGCCCACAATAGCGCATGAGGATTTTAGTTAAAGACTCACGCTATCAAACATTTTATCGTTTTCAGCGTTCGGCGAACTATTTCATTCACGTTGTTTCCATATCGATCATTCATTCGCTGCTTGTGGAGGTGGCCACCTACACATAGTCATCATGACCGGTCGAGGTAGCTAACCTTAACACACAACACGCGTGTACACAATCCGAAAGTTAGTCCTTAACTAAGTCGGATCCGATCGTTACCCTTTTTAACGTTGGTGGACCAACACATTTACATACCATATGGGATATACCAATCTCGAGATAGGATAATAACAAAACATAAACATTTGGCGATCGATAACATTTCATGTGATAATATTTCATAAAGCTTTGTAAATCATGCTTTGAGTTATGCATAACATTTTGTTTTTGAAAGCCCACCGCTAATCCAGCTAGTGGTTCTAAATGGGCGGTGTGGTGTTCTTCCTCGTGACTACGTCGATCAAACCCTTCATAAGAAAATAGCGTTTCTTAGATTCTTTCTATCGATCGAAGGTGGTTTATAAACTCGACTTAAAGTTTCCAATTAGGGTTTCTTTATGATTTTATGTGATCGTTTTAAGATAATATCTATTATCTTACATTCCCAATTCCCAAGCTATATTACTTCATCGTTCATACGTGAACTCCAATTATGAATCACATATTCCGAGTTTATCCTCGACTCTTAACCTTAGTTTTATTATAACGTTATTCGTTATAGGTTGTCGATAATCAAATCATGATTGATAAATTAGGAAACTCGAAGCCACTAACTAGACTTAGCAATTTTAGTTACGTCCTAGTAGGTTATGCTTGACGACTTGTCGATTAGCACGATAATTAAAGAGGAGTATTGACTTATGATTCAGTGAACACATGCTATCATGTAAGTAAGTACTTAAGAATAAATGAAGTGTTTGGGAATATTAACTCGACTTTTGAGGCGTAAGGATCGACATCTTATGTTGAATCTTTGCTTGCATATTACGACATTGTTTGTTTATCCTAACTCGTCGGAGATTACATATGTCGTATAATCGTTGTTCGTCATCGAGTTGTTTTAACGCTCAACTAATATCGTATTGGGTTGTCGTTATTGAGTACTAACGTTGTAGCTCGACTTTTGGTTTTTCTAACTTAGGAACTCGCGTTCGAGTATCCTTTTATGAAATTGAAAACCCTAATTTGTGTCTAACTCGCGTTAGTTTTTCGGTTTGAATGACAAAGGCCACTGGGATGAAAGTGCAGAAAACTTGGATGATAATGCCCACGAGAAGGTTGTCAAAGCTTCATGAGGAGATATTCAGAACTGAGGCAAGGCCAGCACCCACGAACGAGCTCACAGTCGAACCCAAGTTGTTGATGGACATAAAGAGTGCAAATAAAGTCCCTTCAATACCAGGTGGGCAGAGTTTCCCAGATAAGATGAGGAAAGGCATAAACCTGCAATCACAAATGGTAAGATTTGAATGCTAATGATTTCATTGGTTTCACTTTTATCACTCTGTTATTTAAGCAAAAGATTTCTGTAACATGAAATGATTAGATTTCAGCATGAAACGATTCAATAGAACAATAAGAATAACTTTCAATACAAAAACTATCGTACGTACTTGAATTGATTGATGTCGTCTGATAGAGCTGATCTAAAGAGCACCATAACCTTGTCTGATATGCCCAATGAAAGATTTGATCTCGACACCAGAATTGCGTAGAAGACTCGACATGGACAAACTAATATGAGCACACCTGAATAATTTTGAGAATCCCACAAATGAATAATTGGTAAGTTACATGGAGTGAGAGTCTAGTCGTCCCAAAAATGTCAAGAGGATTCCAGTTAAGATCGACTTACAGGAGAATCCTACGCAACTTCATCTTCTTCATGTAGCGATTATAGATAAAGGTCCCGAGGATGGGTCCTAACCACCCTATGACACGAGTAGTGCCCAAGAATGATGCTTCCAAATTGAGAACTTCTGTCTGGTAATAGAACATAATTGTCGAGAGGTTTGGGACAGTCACATGTGCAAGGAAAAACCAAGCCATGGGCCTACAATCCAGCAAAAAGTAGGAGCATAAAAGAAACAATAAGTTTATTCATGTCATTGATGATAAAGAAGGGAGAATTAAAAAAATAATAATAAGTTAATAACAATGTTAGGCTGAAAAGAAACAATAAAATTACAATTTTATTTTTGGTAGCAGCGTCATTATTTATTACCTGACTTCACTTCAGCTAGTTCATGTATTATTAGACTGGTCTCTGATATTTAATCTTCTAAGCTATAACAACTGTCAACTTCACAACAAGTACAAGAATCATCATCCACATTTCTCAGCGATTTTACTTTCCATAAAGCAGATCATGATACATACAAGACAAAAATTCATTTTAATAAATGAATTCTCAAAGCACACATGCAAGTAAATAATACAAAAGGCAGCTTAAGTGAAAGCAAGACAATTCATTTTTCCAGGTAAAGTACATATAGGGCAGCTTAAGTGACAAAATTCAATTGAAAACCACTCCAATCTTAACCAACCAACTTAATGAGAATGTCAATTACCTCAAAATGATTTGCTGTCTGAAAGCCCCAAGCAATGAAAATGTAGCAGTTTTCAAAGCATCAGGCCATTTTGCCATAATGAATTGCTGGCTTAGAGGCACCTCAGATTCACTAGCAGTTACAGGCTCTTGTTTTGTGCTCTTCTGCCCCCTTCTTTGCCTAGAAGAACTTTTTCCAAACTTCTTCATAGAAATATTGTTTTGGCTTCTCGGATTATCTTCATGGCAATCTTTGCCATTAATTGAGTGGGAGGCTCCATTGAGCTGAATTTTTCAGAAAGTACTTTATTTTCTATTAAACTTTCCTAAACTAAACTACATGAAAGGAGCTGTATGGCTGGTAAAATTGAAAAAAGCAAAAATATATTATCTATCTTTATATTGTTAAGGGTGTAGCCCCCAAATAAACTGCCACATATTCCTCCAAAAGCCATTGCCATCCAGGATATGGACTAAAGATCACCTGCAAAACTGGCCCTGTTCAAGAGTCACAAGAATTTAATGTCCATTGAAGCCAAAACAAAGAGAAATATACAGACAATTTCATTTACCAAGCACAAATATACAGCCAAAAAATAACCAATGGCATCCTCTACATATAGTTTTTACATATCTGACATTACCATATGTTAGAGTTGGTTAACTCTGACTAAGTCTCCTCAATATAAGAAGTTAGTTATTTTTAATGTTTTGTCTTTTCTTCTCTTTGGCGTGCAGGTTACGAAATATTTTACGGGATGCGATGGTAACACACCGAAGAACACGGAAACAGATCGCTAGAGATCAGGTGGACTAAGTCCTGTTCAGTTCCTATTTTCCGGAGCAAGTCATGCAATTAACTGCCACGACTTAGTCACTACCTAGTGGGCCAGATCGTGGTCCATGACATGCAGTCGAAGACCTCTCAACTCCTATAAAAGGAGAGGCAAAGCGACATCAAAATGTGCGCAACTCTTGAAGAAGAATCTGAAGATCTGTTTATGTTGTTGAGTCTGTTTTCGTAACATTTCCAATATCACACGAGTGTTTTAACTTCTAATGGTGTTAGAAGGTTGTTCTTTTTAGTACACGAGTGGTGTGGGAAAATCTTTAGTATTTTTCATATATCTTGATAGATAGCTTCTTAGCTTTTTCATAGATCTTGATAGATAGTTTTAGTACTCAACTTTCCGACTTTATCTTGTGGTAAAGTAGTGAGTTTTTGTAACGTTCACTGTAAAAAATTATAGTGAATAATTTCGCCATATTAGCATCTACAAATTATAATTTAATCTGTAGAAAAGTTTACTTCGGTGTTCTTCAAGTTTTAATTCATTGTTTTAATGCGTGTGTGGATAACGATCTACATACGAGTTTGTGTTTAGGCGAAGCAAAACTTTCAATTAGTATCAAAGCATACACTCGATACACTGAGTGAGATCCTGCCAGGTATCTTCGCTATTATTTCGCATGGATTCAACAATGCTGGTTATTATCGACCACCAATCATGGATGGATCGAATTACTCCTACTGGAAGACCAGAATTCGCTCATACATCAAGTCCATTGATGTCAAAGCATGGCAGTCCGTGGAGAACGGATGGTCAGTCCCAAAGACCACTGATGTTCAGGGCGATGTTACTCCAACATCGTCTGCACAATGGATAAGAGATCAGGTTGACGATGCAAACTTCAACGAGAAGGCCCTCAATGCCATTTACGCATCCGTGGACATGACAATGTTCAAATTGATCAAGAACAGCGCGTCTGCGAAAGATGCATGAGATGTTCTTCAACGACATTGTGAGGGTGATACAAGTATAAATGAGTCTCGACTTCGCATTCTCACTTCCAAATTCGAGAATATGAAGATGGGAGAAGAAGAGAACATCAACGACTACACCAAGAGGATATGTGTTATTGCCAATGAGTGCAAGATCTTGGTGATGCGATAAGTAACAAGTTCTTTGGTGTCGAGGCTCTTGAACCTTACCCGCAAGATTTGAGATGAAGGTCACGGCTATTGAAACATCTCAAACGGTTGCATCCATTGAGTTCATGGATCTCATGAATTCACTCAAGACATACGAGATGAATCTGGAGGAGAAATGTGTAATCAATAAAAAGCCATTCTTTGCCTTCATCTTCTGGCGCAACATCCAGTGGAACATCGCGGGAGATAATTGAGTTAGACGATGAAGAGTAGCTGCAGGAGATCAATGTTGGCGATGATGTTTCTCTAATCACCAAGAAATTCAACACTATGGTAAGGAAGATGAACAATGCGAAAGTTCAAGCTAGGCCCATGGATCAAAATCATCGAATGTTAGAATATCCGTCTTTAAAACCTCAAAGCTTCACTCCACCAAGACCAGTGAGAAGTCCTTTTCCTCAGACACGTTTAGGTATGATTCCTCCAACATTGATGGTATCCAATGCCTTGAATGCAAAGGGTATGGTCACTATGCGAACCAATGTGCGAACATGCTAAGAAAGAGAGGAAATTCGTACTGGGTATCATGGAGTGATGATGAAGCTGAGTTCTTTGAAGAGGTAAATAACGACAGTGACGCTGCGGCTAGCTCTGTTGCCACAACACTCCACGTCGCAGTTGCCAACACATTGTCAGACGATGAGGGAGATGCAGTCAGTTTTAATCCAGTATCAAACAGGTATGGTCTCGACTGCTTAAATGCTCTTGTGAATGATACAGATTGTGAGGGCGATTATGATGAAGACACTATCGCCATAGTACAAGAGTTGAAAAAGCTATACGACGAGCTACTTAAGAAATGGAAAAGATAAAGTCGAGATCTTGAGCTCACATCAAGAGAGAATACGAGGCTGAAAGCATCTCTGGCTAAGCTTGAAGTCTTGGTAACACAAAAGGAAGTCGAACTAAATAAGGTGACTTGTCAACTTGAAGTGGCACAAGGTACGTTCAGAAAGTGGAACACAGGTACATCTAAATTAGATGATCCTTTGTTAATGGGTAAAACAGATACTACTGGTTTAGGTTTTACACATGTTCCTAACACTGTTGTTCCCACAATTGTTGCCACAAATGGGAAACCATTCGTTAAAGAAGGTGAACCGGTAAAAAGGGTAAAAATGATACGAAGAAAACATAGAAAATACGTATGTCATTACTGCTCTACACCTGGTCACATCAGGCCTTTCTGTTATAAACTGAATGCTAATTTTAATGGACATAGGATGATGCCTAGGTCATGTTATCTGAACACTACGTGCATGCACCCCGGAACCGCTCTACGCTGCCGCAACAAACACGACCAATAGAGGAACTGACTCAAAAAGGGTTTGGGTCAGGAAAGATGATGTAAAATGCCATGTTGTTTATACTGCATTGAAAACTAACATTTCAGGTTCATGGTATTTTGATAGCGGCTATTCCGTCACATATTTGATAATGTGTGCCTTGCCAACTATGAGTCGTATGATGGGGTAGTGTATCATTTGGAGGTGGTTCTAAAGGAAAATCATAGGCAAAGGACTCCTTAATGTCCAAGGTTTACCTAGCCTCAAGAATGTCTTGCATGTACAAGGTTTAATGGCAAATCTTATAAGCATAAGTCAATTATGTGACGAAAAGTTGCAAGTGAAATTTGACAAAGATTCTTGTGAGGTCTATGATGGTAAGAACACATGTCTCATAAAAGGATAGAGGTCAGTCGATAACTGTTATATGGCCGACGAACCAAAGTGCAATAAGGCACAAATTGATGAGAGTGTGTTATGGCATCAAAAGTTAGGACATACTAACTTTAGAAATCTTGACAGGTTGAACAAAATGGAAGTAGTACGTGGAGTACCCAAGCTGGCAAAAGCTGGAAAGGTAGTCTGTGGTGATTGTCAAAGGGGAAAACAGACCCATGTTCCCCACGCTGTTGTACAACATCGCGAGCAACATTATGGTACAACACGTTGTTTTGAGCTGCTTCACATGGACATAGTAGGGCCTGTCGAGATCGAAAGCTTGGGTGACAAGAGGTATACATATGTCATTGTGGATAATTTTTCAAGGTACACATGGACATTCTTTCTACGAGTAAAATCAGACACGTTTGAAACGTTTAAATCCTCTTTGCTAGAATTTTTAACATGTTTGGTGTTCAAGTGTCAAGAATCCGATCAGATCATGGAAGAGAGTTCGAGAATATCTCTTTCAGAATTTTTTTTGAGAAAAATGGAATTTTCCAAGAATTCTCTGCGCCAAAAACACCTCAACAAAATGGTGTCGCGGAGCGCAAGAACAGAACTCTAATGAAAATGGCACGAGTTATGTTAAGCTCAAAAGGTCCATCAGCGTTTATGGGCGGAGGTCATAACACCGCATGTCATATTAACAATCGCGTGAACATCCAGGCCGTGTTCCTTCAAAACCCCGTATGAAATTCTGAAAGGAAGAAAACATAATCTCAAATATTTTCACGTGTTTGGGTGTGTTTGCTACATCTTGAATGATAGAGAGTATCTCACCAAGTTTGATGAGAAGAGCGATAAAGGGATTTTCGTAGGGTATTCTCTAAATAGTCAAGCATATCGTGTGTATAATCTGAGATTACGGACCATTTAAGAGTCCGTAAATGTTGTTTTTGATGATCTTACTAATCTCGCAGGGAAAAGGCAAGATGAGAATGTGGCTAAATTGATAGAAGATTCAGAGACTCATGTCCAATAGGATGTTAGCGGCAATGATGTCACCACTGCTGAAGCCACAGCCAGTGGAACAGCTAAACAAACGTCGGAAGGTTCCAGTGACATGGAGGTTGAAGCTGAAACTGAAGTCCAACAACAAGAAAGATGAGATCCTCCAGGAAGAATACGTAAGAATCATCTAATCTCTCAAGTCATAGGTGATGTTCAAGATGGTGTTCGAACACGAGTACAACACCATTGAATTACAGAGAGATGGTATGTTTTTCATCCACATGTGCTTCAATGCCAGGTTTTATATGTTTCGTCTCTAAAATTGAGCCTAAGAACATAAAAGAAGCTTTGGGTGATGAGTTTTGGGTCATTGCTATGCATGATGAACTTAACCAATTTGTTCGAAATGATGTGTGGTATCTTGTTTCGAGACCTGTTGACAGAATGTTATCGGAACAAAGTGGATTTTCAAGAACAAATCGGGCGAATTTGGTGTCATAATTCGCAACAAAGCCAGACTTGTCTCACAATGATATACTCAAGTGGAAGACATAGACTTTGACGATACATTTGCACCGGTTGCACGCATTGAGTCCATACGGTTGCTCCTAACCATTGCATGTTATTTGAACATCAAGCTATATCAAATGGATGTCAAATGAGCATTCCTAAATAGTGAACTCAAAGAAGAGGTATACGTCGAACAACCCAAGGGATTTGAAGATCCACATAAGCCTAACCATGTTTTCAGGTTAAAGAAAGCATTATACGGTCTCAAACAAGCACTGAGAGCATGGTATGGTCATTTAACAAAGTTCTTGATTGATTTCGGGTTTGTTCGAGGGAATGCTGATAGAACATTGTTTATAAAACGAAATCAGCACAACATTCTTATCACACAAATTTATGTGGATGATATAATTGTTGGATCTACCTCACAAAAAATGCTTGATGAGTTTGCAGGTGCTATGTCGTCTAAATTTGAGATGAGCATGGTAGGAGAACTAACATATTTCTTAGGTCTCCAAGTCAAGCAAATGGATGATAGAATTTTCATGTCCCAAAGCAAGTATGCAAGGGATATGGTGAAAAATTTCGAGCTGGAAGGAGCAAAGCATATGAAAACGCCAATGGGGTCAAGTGACAAACTGACCAGAGATGATGCTGGAGAGGATGTTGACCCAACACTCTACAGGTCAATGATAGGAAGTCTCCTATATCTCACAGCCACACAACCAGATTTGATGTTCAGCGTGTGTGTTTGCGCCAGGTACCAAGCTAAGCCTAAAATGTCACATTTAAAGGCTGTCAAACGTGTTATCAGGTATGTTTCTGGAACACTGGACCTTGGCATTTTCTTTTCAAAAGACACGAACACGAATTTGGTTGGATTTAGTGATTCAGATTGGGCTGGGGATACTGATGATAGAAAGAGTACGAGTGGGGGCTGTTTTTATCTTGGAAATAATTTGGTGTCTTGGCATAGTCGTAAGCAAAACTGTGTTTCTCTATCTCTTTGAGGCAGATGCGTAGCAGCGGGAAATTGTTGTACACAACTCCTTTGGTTAAAACAAATGCTTAATGACTATGGTATTATGAGCACTGAACTTTTAGTATACTATGATAACATAAGTGCAATCAATATCTCTAAGAATCCTGTTCAACATTCTAGGACGAACCACATAGATATATGACACAACTTTATAAGAGATTTGATAGAGGATGAGGTAATCAAGTTAGATTATGTGAAAATCTAAAACCAAATCGCTGATATTTTCACAAAGCCCCTAGATCACGAGAGGTTTACGAGTCTTTGTAGATCTCTTGGTCTTTGCTCTCGCCAATAAAACTTGAATGAGTTTGTTTGTATCACAAAATTGAAATATCCGAAGGTGATACAACTGTTTATTTGATAACACTTACTGTGTTAAAATTTTTTATCTAACATGTTCTCCTAACAGACCGCTCAACATGATGAAGAATATTTAGTAATACAGAAAAACATCAAAGTAGTTTGGGGGGGCACGGCGTTCGAAGCGACGATGCTACCTTACAAAATGGTGCAGCCATGATTGCTTTCGAAAGCCTGACAACAATGCAATCGAATTTTACATGGGACTGTATTTATATGGTTTATTCTGATTAAAATGAGCCTATGTTTATGGAGATGTTATGATAACAATCTGTGAAATACCCCTATAAATCCGTGAGTAATCCCAGATTTTTTGAAACATCCGTTCCTTTGATCCCCTATTTTTATGGAGATATCAGCGAAAATCGGTTAAGTTGGTAACACATTTATCTTAATCTGATTATATCTCAACTAATCCCCATATTTTTCTCCTATTTAAGTGCGCAGTATGCTGTGGTGTTGATCCATTAAACTAGGGTTTGTTAAATGAGATATATTTGAAATTATGTCAAATCAGCAGCATGTTTATCCAATTGACTGACGCACTGAGTATGAAGCTGCCCGCTTGTCACACGGTTAAATCACCGGTTGAAAATGTCTCTTTTATTTCCCTCAAATATTTTGGTACGTTTAACCATTTGTCTTCCAGAAAAATTATGATACCCCGTCCTTTCTAAGCTTCTGTTTTGCATGGCACGTTTTCGAGAAAATGTCAAAAGGTTGACCCTTTTTTCGGTGATGCGACCGTCACGAAACCTCAGGCGTTGTGATGAGTGTCTTATGACGAATTCATAGACACTAAGTATGCAGGTTTTCGACCACCCATGAAGGTTTGGCACTCCGGGGAAGTTATCGAAAAACTGAACTTTTCATTGGTCTTTTAAAAGCATATCTTGTTTATAGTCGTTGTGTTCGGTATTTTATTTCGTGTCCATGGATACTAAGTTTGCTAAATTTGGAGTCCGTTTGCAAAAGTTGCGTCATTTTTGCGTTTTCGAAAAAGGGCATTACATGACTGCTGTGACCCTTTTTTATAAATAGAGGCTAGGGCCTTCGGTTTCAACGTTCATTTCCTTCGTTTCTCTGTGTTTACGGAAGAGCCGAGCAGCTCAGTGCAGCTGCGGAGCCAGCTGGAGGAGGGGGATCGAGCCGGGAGGCTCGGCGGCGCGCCATTCTTGCTTGCCGAGCCACCACCGTCGATCGACCCTCCCGACAGCCCGTTTTCTATTTTGTCCTTTTCTTGTTTTGATTCTGCCTTTTAGTAGATCGTATAGCATAGAACTCGGGATTCTAAAGGGACGAGACGGAAAACGCAGTAGGAGGCCGCCAATTTAACCGTCGAACCTCCGTAGAATCGCCGCCGTGGTGTTGGCCGCCAATTTGGTGGCCGACGGCCACCTGCCCAGCTCTGGTCCTTTAGGTTTTGAGTTCGGGCTATGCATTCTACTAAAGTACCGATTCCGTTTTACATTTTCGCGTTTACGCATGTCGGGATGTTTTCGTTGCTTGAGTTTTCTAAAGGAAGTACATGCCGGGTTATCCATTTTAAACGTAGTTTGTCATTCCATGTTAGTCGTTATGCATATTGCTTATGTTTCCATTTTCATGCATCGATTTTGGATGGTTTATCCTAGATCTGAGGATAGGCATCGATTTTTGAAGCTTCTTCGCTGCTAAGATTTGAGTCAACTTGCATGCATGCATATTTTGAAAGTACCCTATTATAGGTCTTGATGCCTGAATATATTTCCTTACGCATCGAGTTGATTTGAAAACCGGAGAGTGCCAAATGTGGGTTCAAAAAGTCGAAAACCCTAGTTTTGCTACGATCTTCGTTTGGATCACGATGTTGCTTTGCTTTGTGGGATGTGACCCCAAAAGTTGTTACGTCTTGTTACCAGGTACCTACCAGTGCGATCGATGAAGTCATCGGATCCGTAGATATCTCCGGTTGGCGTTTTAAATGCATTCGGGTTGGGTTATATATGCTTATTTTGAGTTATTTACTATGATATTTCAAAATAAAACATATCGCCGTAAAATGTTTTGGTGAAGTTATTCTTGTTCTACGATCCGAGATGTGGTTCTATTGTCATTGTGCACGGATCTCTATTCGGTGGGTTGATCACCATCTTGAGTATTGATCGTGGGGGATAGACCCGAACACGTGGTTATGGTTACGAAGGGATAGACCCCTAAGTCCACGGAAATGGTAATGAGGTGGTTATGGTTACGACGAGTTTGACCCACAAGTCCACACCGAGTTAGCCGGTTTGGATACGTTAGGGCATGGGCTGTTGGATATGTTCGGGCGAGAGATATTGTGGGTCGTTCGGATATGTTACGGGCGAATGAATGAGATGTGATGGGTTTGGCGGATCGTTCCGAGCCGTGGTTCTTGGTTCTATGATGGGAATCGTAGGGAAAACATATGTTAACCCTAGCCAGGGGATCTATCTTGGGTGTTTAATTCACCACATTGATTATAAACCTAGCATGCGTCTATATAATTAAATCGCAACACGTAGGGGTTTTCACGTGATTACCTTTGGATCGAAGAGGTCGATGGAGCGAGATGAATGGATCGAATGGATCGGACTCGTGCTTTGACCTTCCTGGGCGTATCCCGATTGCCCAATCTCCAGCGTCGAGTGAGGGCGATCTATGGAGAATACACCGAAAATCACCGAGCTCTCTTCTATAATACTCTCGAAAATTTTCTCTCTCAAGCTATATGAGATGGCGAAAATCTTGTTCTCAATATGTGAGCATTAACTAGACTTTATCTCATACCTTATATTTATAATGCACTACCTTAATCCCATATGGAAATTACCATAATCCTATATGGAAATTACCATAATCCTATATGGAATATTACCATAATCTAGGATTATTTCCATACTTCAGGATTATTTCCATACTCTAAGGATTATTACCATAATCTTATATGGAAAGGATCTATGCATATACCATAAATATAATTATATCCTTGTGGGATAAAGAGAATAAAATCTTGCCATTGGGAGCATGAGGGGCGCCGATTTTCCTTAGCTACGGGCTGGATGGGCCGGCCAGGATCAAATCAAGGAATAAAGATGGGCCTCAAATAAATTAATTATCTTATGTTCGACCCGAACATAAATTAATTTATAAACATTCGATCATTCCACTAGAGAAGAATGTTGACTTACCCTTTATTACGAAGTTGAGTCGGGCTTGTACTTAGACATTCTGAATCCCGTATTTAAGATATCGAGCGTCCATTAATCATTTATAGCAATCATTGCTTAAAGCGATTAATAACTTCATATCCTTAAGTAGTACCACTCGACCTTATTATTGTACTTGAGCTAACTCAACTGCGGGGTTTAGTACAATAAACCTTTGAGCTCCTTAAGGGGCGTCATCATCCTAAGCGGATCGGTGACTCGTCTGAGATAACTAGCGTGACATACAAACATCGCCACCACCCAGATCGCGAGAATCTTGGGTTAGAACATATAACCTCGCTCATAACAAGTCAAAGTGATGGTCGGCAACTCATACTCACCTAATACCTTATCGAGGTTTAGATCATCGTAAGTCACCGAGATCTTGGTTCTTCACGACGGTCGAAAGAAGAACACATCTCCTTTGTGATCCTTCATACGTCGAGGCGTGCCGGCATAGACAAGCAACTAAGTCAAGTCACTTCTTCTCTATCTGCGGACTAAACCAACAACTCGTCCTTAAGTCGTCTCGGTTTGTGAAACTTTTATATCTCATTAAGCTTGACCAATCATACGGACTTACGTGATCTTCTACACCTTGTATGATCTAACTTATATATGAGATAAGGGGACACGGATATATGCAATCAAGTATTCAATCGGATAGGAGATTGTAATAGTGGTAACGAGAAACATTGTATACAAGCTCGACCAAGCGACTTCGGTATACAAATCCAACAATCTCCACTTATACTAAAGCAAACTTTTAGTATACAATGTGTCTTTTACTAGCTATTACAAACAACCATCACTTTGCTTCTCCCACTTATACAAAAGTTTCCTTTCTAAGTGGGTGCCATCAAGCGCAATCGAGTCCTCTAACGTGTCCATCGTAGACTTTTTGCGACGTGCTCTTCGTGAATGGATCCGCTAGATTTTCCGTTGTATCAATCTTTTCTATCGACCGTCACCTCGTCTAACGATTTCTCGTATGACATGGTACTTTCTCTCTATGTGTTTGGTCGCCTTGTGGGTCCGTGGTTCCTTGAGTTTGCCACTGCACGAGTTATCACAATAAACTATGATACTCTTGGGCAAACCGGTACCACATCTAGATCCATGAGGTAGTTCTTGAACCATCTGACCTCCTTAGAAGCCTCAGGCGGCTACATATTTGGCTTCCATGGTAGAGTCCGCAATGCATCGCCTTTGCACTCACTTGAGATCTGGCTCCACCTCCCAAGGTAAACACATAGCACGAGGTTGACTTTTTCTCATCACGGTCGACTTGGAAATCCAGTCTGTATAACCCAAGGCATTAGACTATCTCGCATGGTAAACTAGCCTATAATCTCGAGTCATTTTCGGTGCTTGAGTATATGCTTTCTGCGATCAATGAGCTTGTCGAGGTTAGGCGCTATCTAGCTACTATGCCTACCGCATAGCGATATCGGGCCTCGTGCATAGCATTGCGTACATGAGACTTCCTACGGCGAGCGTAAGGAACTTGTCTCATTTCTCTATCTCGCTGCGGTCATGGGTGGTGCGTTTTGAATAAAGGAACGCCATATGCGAAGGTAGCAATCCTTTCTTGGCGGTGCGCATACTAAAGCAGTAATTACGATATCGATGTAAGGCGCTTTGAGATAAGCTCAACATTTTCTTCTTGCGATCTCGGTAAACCTTGATCCCAAGAATGTACGCTGCATCTCCTAAGTCTTTCATTTGAAAGCGATCGGATAGCCAACTCTTTCGTCGATAATGACTTCACGTTGTTGCCAACTAGAAGGATGTCATCTACATAAAGTGCAAGAAATACCACATCACCGTTGACATCTAACCGATACACACAACTCTCGCTAGGCAACCGGGTAAATCCATAGGACTTTACTACCTCGTCAAGCGTAAGTTCCATGATCGGGAGGCACCTTAAGTCCATAAATGGACTTAGCTTCCATACTAGATGCTCTTCACCTTTACCACATAACCTTGAGTTCTTTGCATATAGATGTCTCTACCTTCCTCAAGGTAACCGTTTAGAAAAGCGGTTTTAACATCCATTGCCAAACCTCTAGGTTCAAGTGGGCTGCTATGGCGGAAGAATTACGATGGACTTGAGCATTGCTAGGCGAAAAGGTCTCATCGAAATCGATGCCCTCAATCGAGTGTACCCTTTCGCCACAAGCACGGCTTTAAAAGCGAAACCTCTCCATCGAATCTCTTTCCTCTTGTATATCCACTTACTACCTATGGCTTCCTTGCCATCGGTAGAGTGTCTTTCATATACATCCATAGCCGTTATGGACTCCATTTCTAAGTCCATAGCGGTGTGCCATGATCTTGCATCAATATCTTGTATTGCCTCCTTGTATGTCCATGGGTCGATTATTGCATGTTAAATCTGTGGACTAAATCCAAGATTCACCCACGAACATAAATCGCTCGGGTTGACGAACAACCCTCCCACTACGACGAGGTTCTCTGAGCACAATGGCAACGGTGGGTGCAGATACTTGTGGTTCTCTAACTTGCACAACTTGCTGTGTAGGTACCACTTATGCGGTCGGTATCTCGGTGGAACTCGACCTACTTCAATTTCTTGAAGTATCGGTGTCGATCCTCCCACTAGACTCGACATCTCGTACCTTTGGCCTGTCGGTGGTGGAATACGATCATCTTCTAATTCTTGAAGAATGATTTCAACTTTGGACTTATGATTTTCATATAATCCTCTTCTAAGAATCGGGCATTAGTCTAATAATGACCTTCCGATCCTTAGGACTATAGAATAAACCACCTTCGTTCCTCTAGGATAGCGATAAACGCCTTGCGTCGGATCTAGCCTCCAACTTGTCGACTTTCTTGTTCAAAGCCGTGTCTTTGGGCTGCCCATATCTTTATGTGGCTTAAACCGGGCTTGCGCCCAAACCACAACTCGAAGGGGTCTTTTCGGTGACTTGGGCGGTACTAGATTTAGCAAGTATGCACGCCGTCTCTAAGGCATATCCCGAGCGAAATAGGCAATGTAGCATAACTCATCATAGATCTAACCATTTCCAAAAGAGTCCTATTTCTTGGCTCGACACACCATTTCTTTGTGGTGTGCCCGGTGAAATCTTGTTTGGGATGTAATCCCACACTTCACTAGATAGTCCATAAACTTCGTTCTTGAGGTATTCGCCACCGCGATCGAGCAATGACTTGATACTTTACCTAGCTTCGTCTCCACTTCCGCCTTAAACTCTTTGAATTTCTCAAAGCATTCGGACTTGCGGTGAAGCGGTATATGTATCCGTACCTTAGTGTCGTCGATGAAAGTGACAAAATACTGCGTACCCTCACGAGCTTGTGTGGACATCGGTCCACATAGGTCGAAATGGACTAACTCGAACATTTCTTTGGCTCTATAACCCTTCGCTTTGAAGGGTGCAGTCGACATCTTCCTTCTATCAGGATTCGCGGACCGGGAGCGGATGTAGTGAGATTCCCCAACGCTCCATTCTTAGCCGGTCTTTGGATCCTATTTAGATTGATGTGACCTAATCTAAGATGCCGGAGAAAAGTAGAGTCATCTTCTGAAGAAAACTTTCTCTTTTAGGGTTTGATGAAGATGCTACATAGTTATAGGTATTATGTTTTGCGAGAAATAGTATAAAGCGAATTATATAAGGTGCCACACGGATAACCGTCATTTCTTATGATAGAAACACCACTATCAAAAATAACGAAATATCCATGAGTAAATAATTTGAAACAGAAACAAGGTTCCATGAAAATCCGGCACATATAAAACGTCTTTCAAAACTAAAGCTGTTGTCCCAAAACATAAAAACATCTCCAAGCTGCAACACTTGACTTTCGCGCGTTGCCCATGGAGATCGTTATCTCGCCATCAAACGACTCCTTGTCGCGGGAACCCACGCAGGTGTAACAAACATGATCGATTCGCCCGTATCTACTACCCAGAATGGGTAGAACAAGTCGCTAAACATGTTTCCGTCACTAAAGCAAACGGCGTACCTTGAGCCTTGAGCATAGGGCACTTGGCCTTCCAATGCCCAGTCTTACCGCACTTGAAGCACTTGCCCTTCTCCTTTGGCTTCTTCAAGCCTCCGGTGGCAACCATGTTCTTGCTCCCATTACTCCCACTATTTCCCTTGCCTCTACCACCTTTGGTACCCCTTTTTCTATTTCCATTTTGCGATGAAAATTTTGGGCCCTTAGATGTGCTAGCAAGAGCATGTGCTCCTTTTCCCATAACTCCTTCCGCACAGAACGAGATCATTAAGCAGCCGACTAAGTGTAAACTCGGTCTTGCTCATGATCGCATTCACGCAGTTCTCAAAAGACTTGGGCGGTGTATTGAGGATGATATCGACCTTGGCCGCCGTCAATACCTCCTCCCAACCGATCAAGACTATCCATGAGATGAGTCGTGTGGGAGACATGTTCATGGATCGAACTTCCTTCTTCCATCTTACACGCCAAGATTTCTCTCATTGTGTGGGCGGATTGTCGATCCATTGCCCAAACTTACTCTCGAGACTTGACCAAATATCGGTCGCGTCTACCATCGGTGATCTTTGCATTCAAAGCCTTTGGACATCGTAGTCATCATATAGCATTTAGCCATATTGTTTGACTTATTCCAAAGTGCGCTTGACTCTCATTGCTCATTAGTCGACTCGTCGATAAGGCATCGGGTTTAGGAGTAGTGAGAACAAACATGTGTTCTTGATATAAGAACATATTCCATGTTTCGTTTCCACTCGATAAAATTTGGACGGATAACGGTTTTGTGCGAGCATATTGATAATCGGCGTAAGAGACATATCGAAGCGATAATGTAAAACACATAAGCATACGATCGCAAATAATTACGTAACAATAATATTGTAACCTTTTGATAAAACAATATTAATTGAAACCTCCAATCGCCCAAGGAATCCCACATACAAGCCACGCGTGTGGGCGTTTACATGAACCCCGACCCGGACTAAAATATACCTTTTAGTCGTTTAATTTCAATCCATGTCAACTTATCCTTATGACAAATGAAATTAATGATTGGACCTTACTAGACCACATCACTATCGCAAAAGGACTTCACGGGAAGTTGTACTTGAGGTGATGTCTAAGCAATGACCACAATTTTAACAAAGAAGATGAATTCTTAGAATTGGTATACTCACTTGGACCATACCGCTTCCAATTCAAATTCTTTTGTTATCTCATTTTATATCTATCTCTAGAGAACTTATGAAAATCGCACATACAAGCCACGCGTGTGGGCGTTTACATGAAACTCCCACTTCTCAATAGATTTAAAAGTTTTATTTAGAAATCTCATCTAACAAACTTATGATAAGCAGTGCAAGCAAGCCACGCGTGTGGGCGTTTACTCACGGTCGTCTCGCTTTGTTTAGAGATCAAAAAGTGGAGATCTTGACATTTTAATTTGAAAAATTAATTTGTCGGGTTGCTTGCTTAGTCTTTTTATTCAAAGGTTTGTCCATGCGATCACGTAATCTAGCATGCTTTTCTATAGAACTCGACATGTAAAACATGCTCGCAGAATTCTAAAATATGCTTGATAAGCGCGATAAACCTAGCATGCTTACTATGCGCGTCCAATTCGTAAAACACTTAAAGGTTTGTCAACGTAATATAAACATACATAGCATACTCTTCGCACAATTTAAACATCCACGACATGCATATGAGCGATAAAAATAAAATAAAGCGTTCATCGCGGCCCATTCGTGAAACACGCACATTTAAATCTAATCTATTACATAGATTTACAAAGTGCAATTAAACTTGACAGGGCCTCGCGTGCGAGGCGCGGACGGATTCAACAAATGGGCCTCGCGTGCAGGGCGCGGACCGGAAAATCTGGAAAAGCAGGTGCGGGCGGGTCGGCCCACTGTCTTTGGGCAGCGCTGAGGCGAGCCCGCCCGCGCCCGACCTCTTGTCGGCCAGCGTGCTTGCGTGTCCTCGCGGGCTACCTCGCGGTCGCTAAAGCGACCTCGACCCGACAACGGAACACGTCGGCCACCGCCGAGTGCAAACGCTACCGAGAGCGTCATCGCCCGGTGGCGAAACTTCGCAACCGCGATGCGCTTTCGCCAACCGGGTTTCGCCCGCGACGCGCCCGTCGCCCGCTAGCTCGCCGCGGCCGCGCAACCTCGCGGGTAATCCTCGCGATCGCGATCTCGCTCGCTAAGCGCCAGGATCTCGCGAGCAGCGCGCCCGTCGCCCGCAGCCCTCGCGATCGCCCTTGCGACCGCGAGGCTCGCTTGCGAGAAAACACCGAGATGACAGCCGAGAGACCTGTTTTTCCCGTCGTCTCGTTCTTCGTTCTTTCGTCTTCGTTCTTCTTTTACAGATAAGATTTACATAATAAAATCTAATCTAACCACGGATTTTCTCGTGGTGTAAAACAAAACCAACAAAAACAATAAGCGAGCCACGATGAGCAGCGGATCCACAATTATTAAACGCGCGTAATAATCAAACGTGAATTAATCTATGAGCGAATTACGATCCCGGGCTCGATACCAGTGTAGGGAAAACATATGTTAACCTACCCCCGAGGATCTATCTTGGGTGTTTAATTCACCACATTGATTATAAACCTAGCATGCGTCTATATAATTAAATCGCAACACGTAGGGGTTTTCACGTGTTTACCTTTGGATCTGAAGAGGTCGATGGAGCGAGATGAATGGATCGAATGGATCGGACTCGTGCTTTGACCTTCCGGGTTGTATCCGGTTGCCCAATCTCCAGCGTCGAGTGAGGGCGATCTATGGAGAATACACCGAAAATCACCGAGCTCTCTTCTATAATACTCTCGAAATTTTCTCTCTCAAGCTATATGAGATGGCGAAAATCTTGTTCTCAATATGTGAGCATTAACTAGACTTTATCTCATACCTTATATTTATAATGCACTACCTTAATCCCATATGAAAATTACCATAATCCTATATGGAAATTACCATAATCTATATGGAATATTACCATAATCTTAGGATTATTTCCATACTTCGGGATTATTTCCATACTCTAAGGATTATTACCATAATCTTATATGGAAAGGATCTATGCATATACCATAAATATAATTATATCCTTGTGGGATAAAGAGAATAAAATCTTGCCATTGGGAGCATGAGGGCGCGATTTTCCTCTGTTCACGGGCTGGATGGGCCGACCAGGGGATCAAATCAAGGAATAAAGATGGGCCTCAAATAAATTAATTATCTTATGTTCGACCCGAACATAAATTAATTTATAAACATTCGATCATTCCACTAGAGAAAGAATGTTGACTTACCCTTTATTACCGAAGTTGAGTCGGGCTTGTACTTAGACATTACGAATCCCGTATTTAAGATATCGAGCGTCCATTAATCATTTATAGCAATCATTGCTTAAAGCGATTAATAACTTCATATCCTTAAGTAGTACCACTCGACCTTATTATTGTACTTGAGCTAACTCAACTGCGGGGTTTAGTACAATAAACCTTTGAGCTCCTTAAGGGGCGTCATCATCCTAAGCGGATACGGTGACTCGTCTGAGATAACTAGCGTGACATACAAACCTTGCCACCACCCAGATCGGAGAATCTTGGGTTAGAACATATAACCCTCACTCATAACAAGTCAAAGTGATGGTGGGCAACTCATACTCACCTAATACCTTATCGAGGTTTAGATCGCCGTAAGTCACCGAGATCTTGGTTCTTCACGGCGGTCGGAAAGAAGAACACATCTCACTTGTGATCCTTCATACGTCGAGGCGTACCGGCATAGACAAGCAACTAAGTCAGTCACTTCTTATCTATCTGCGGCCCTAAACCAACAACTCGTCCTTAAGTCGTCTCATTGTGAAACTTTTTATATCTCATTAAACGACCAATCATACGGACTTACGTGATCTTCTACACCTTGTATGATCTAACTTATATGAGATAAGGGGACACGAGATATATGCAATCAAGTATTCAATCGGATAGGAGATTGTAATAGTGGTAACGAAACATTGTATACAAGCTCAACCAAACGACTTTCGGTATACAAATCCAACGATAACGATAATAACGGATCGGTATCGAAAAATGAAAATCTATTTTGCTTACTTAGAAGTGGACTTACGTTTTAAAACCTTCTAAGGTAAGTGCTACGAACACGGCATCATGATTCTTTTGATTTATGATAAAACCCCGGTGAGTGCCGATACTCACCCCAAACTCTTTTCAAAATGTTTTCACAGATGGAGGAAGATTTTGGACGGGCGGCGAGGGTTGAGCTGCGTTTCCTTTCAAGCTACACCTTCCATGATGTTGTTATCTTATATATATATATGTGTGTACTCGATGTTGGCGTATTCTTGTCCCTTATTTTGCTTTACGATTGGGAACAAGATTCATTATGTTATTATCTTTGTGAGTCTCGGCGTGAGCATGCTACGTGGTCGACCGGTCTAGTTGACGAGGATGTAATGCCATTTGCTTTCTTGCATTACTTATAATAAATCAGGATCACATCTATCGAAGTTATGGTATCGATATTATTACATTGGTGGATTGTTTGTGCCCCCTCCGCCGGGATATATCCTAGTTATAGAGGAGATGCTGCCCGATTTTCATGGTCACATCTTCTTATCATGTATGTTATGTGTATCCCCCCCTTCTTCCCCGCTTCTTAACCCCCACCCCTAATCACACCCCGGCATCTGTGTCTTCCCTCGGGAATTGGGGCGTGACAGCATGGTATCAGAGCAACGATCTTGGTTTTAACATCTAGCTTTGTTATCTGATACCAGCTTAGTATCAGAGCAGTGTTCTTGGCCCTGACATCTATCTTTGTTATCTGATACCAGCTTGGTATCAGAGCAGTTTTCTGGCCTTGGGTATGTGTCTATATTGTTCGATATCAAAGCAGTTTGTTTGTTTTATATCATGTGCGTTCTTGAAATTGAGTGTTTAGAACTTGTCCTTCTAAACTGTTCATCAGGTACAGCTACCCTCAGCTCACCGTCAGTCCGCCTCCTTTCAAAAAGGGGATGAGGTATGTGTTTATTTGTTGGTGCTTTATATGGCTATGTGAGCTTGATATGATCTTGGTTTCATGTGCTTTGGCATGGTAAGAGTTTACGTGATGTAACCGTGATGTGGATGAGATGTGGTTGGATGGTGATGTGGATGTGGAAGTGATTGTCGATGAGACGAAAGGGCCTGTGTGGTTGTGATATGGGAACCATTGATGTGATTGATATGATCACAAATGGATGATGTGAATCTATGTGTTTACATAGAAATGTATTGTTGATTGAAAATCTTGTTTATTTTGATAAACGAGTGTCTGTAAGTGAATCATGTATTTGCTTACGTGATTATTATGATGAATATCGATAATGATATTGATATGTGTTGAAATGAACATATGTTTGAGACATGATTATCCAAATATTTGGGACGAGAAAAGGGAACGTGAATATTTGTTGTTATTTTGATAACTAACATTTAGGTTTATGGATATTCAGTGGCCCAGACAACGTTGGTTAAGATCCCACATGATGGATGAGCATATCCGTAAATTCAGGGAATGTACCAGGAATGTCCATGAGCCGTTGGGAGTATTTACAGGGAGATTTGTTGGATTGTGGAGAAAGATCGAGATAGTGGGAAAGTATCGAGTCTGAGGCTTACTATCGGATGACGGAGAGGCTGCCGACGCGGGTTGGCAACCGTGGGCGAGAAAGCGAGTGCGTGATGTTCGAGGCGGGATCCTATCGCCGAGCACCTTACCTTGGATTTCTTGAGTTCCTTTGCTCGAGTATGGAGGCGGTGGACCGATCATCGAGCATACCATCGAGGCGGGCGTGATAGCGAGGCATGTTCGAGGACCGATCCAGTTGATGATAGGGATGATGTTCCCGAAGAGCCCGTGGGAGGCGACCATCGCTCGAGGCGATCACCGGTCATCGGGATACACGGTCACTACTCCTCCATCGGCGATCCTTACCTTCCGAAGGACCGGAGCGATTTTGGGCGGGAACCTCCGGGCGAGAGATTGTCCATCCGGCGATGGCGGGGAAGAGGCCGGGATCGAATCTTCATGCCATCGAGCTGTCAGGGTTGGCATCGAGGAAGGAGACTACGAGGAGGAGGAGGACCCGAGGAGGAGCGAGGAGGGCGGTGAGGACTCGGAGGACCCGGTGATCGGATAGCCGATGACTCGATGAGGTCGGGCATGTTGAGGAAGGGCAAATGCGAGCAGGGACTCGAGCCGGCTTTCACGATACTCGGGCAATCGGGCCTGACTTGGATGGGATCATACCCACGAGGCTTGCTTCCATGCGGGATCGCTTTTACAGGCGGCGGCCAATTCAAGCCACGATAGGAAGGAAAGAGAGGATGAGGAGGCGTAATGGAACAGTGGGATGAGCGGAGAGTAGTGGGCGGATATGGAGGGCGAGATCTAGGTAGTCGGTGTGTGCAGTGACAATCGCGATCTGCTAGAAGCATGGACGAGCGGCATCTTTTGGCGATGCTTGGTCGATTCTTTTGCTCATATCTAACCTTTTTGACTGACATACCTTGAATCTTGTATTTTCACAGTCCTTCATGGACACTTAATATTCTTGATACTAGCATATGCATGGCAGGATGTTTATGCTTGGTGCTTATATGTGATATGAGCTATGCCATGATGATATATGATCTATGTGATGTGTGATGATAATGTTATGTGGAATGCATAACGATGATGTGTTGGCAGGTTGCATGTTTATATGTGATCGTGCGTGATATATGATATATGTGATGATATATGGTTATGAATGATGATGTATGTTATGCGATGATACCGGTTATCTATCGCGAAGTGTTTCTAATATTTCAGCGTCGATGCGAATGCGAGAACAAGGAACGGAGAAACAATAACGTGGAAGAAGCCGAGAACCACCTTTGGTTCGGTGCATGCGATCGAGAGTTTTCGCGGTGGGAATCCCCTCGTTCGGCGATCTCGACGAACCGATATCCATCGAAAGGATCTTGA
Organism: Salvia rosmarinus; assembly: GCA_036937905.1. NCBI lineage: Eukaryota > Viridiplantae > Streptophyta > Magnoliopsida > Lamiales > Lamiaceae > Salvia > Salvia rosmarinus. The sequence continues at coordinate 90,930,532 of CM072819.1, forward strand.
ATACATCGCCTCGAAGAAGCGAGAAAAGCTGAATTGCGCGATCTTTCGGCTAACCGATGAGGCTGATTTACGGTGGGAATCCGTGAGGAGGACCACAACACCGGGGCGATGGGAAGGTATACTTGGGAAGATTTCAAGGAAGAACTCATAGAAAAGTATGTGCGGCGTCTAAAAGCGGAGAAAGCAAACGAAGTTACGGAATCTTCGTCGAGGAAGAAGGGCGGTCACCGAAATCGATCGCTCGTTCAATCGTCATCGCGTTATGCTACGTGCACAGTAAGCCTTTGAGGCTGCCGGGCGAGCGAGTTCGAGAGAGGACTCGGGCCGAGATCGAATTTAGCTCGTCGATCGGGGAGATCGGCGTATCGCGATCATGAACAGGGCTTTAAACATTGAGTCAATGTTGCCCGGGAAAACGATGCCACTCGGACAGCCGGTGGCGGAGGAAGAGGTAAGAGAAATGGGAAGATCGAGGAAAAGCGATCGGTGTTCGAGGAACGAGAGGGTCAGTGATTCCGAGGAATCGGGTATTCGAGAAAGAAAGCGACCTTGGGAAGGAATTTCCAACCCATGCGGCAGTGGGGGCAGGGTGTGGAAAAACCTTGGTGCCAAAAATGCCAGAGGAATCATTTAGGCGAGTGCAGGCAAGGTAACGTTGAGTGTTATCGTTGGAGGAAGTCTGGACATTACGCTCGAGATTGTCCATTAGGAGGTCGGCGGTGCGACCATCGGTGAGGCAGCATCCGGCTCATGCGAGGCAAACCAAGCTCCATCGAGGACACACAATGGGCGGAGGTCACCTAGGCCGACAAACCAAAGGCCACGCAACAAGCAAGGGTGTCGCCTTGAATCGTGACGAGCAACACAAGCTCCGGAAATCTTGCGGTATAATCCATATGAGTGATATACCCATTTTAACTTTGTTTGATATAGGAGCCTCACATTCTTTCGTTTCGAGAATCCGTGTGAGAGGTTGGGTTTGGTACCCAGGAATCACAGTACCACAAATTAGCATCCCGTCGGGGAAGTGCTAAAGCGAAAAGAGATATGCCGAACCGGGAGGTAGAAATCGTGAGCGAAGGTCTTTGTCAATTTGCATGTCATCGGAATGGAAGATTTCGATGTCATCTTTAGCATGGATTGGTTGGAAAAGCACGGGCAACTATCGTTGTCTCGAGAGAAGTTGCTTTTCGAACAACGAAGGAGTGGAAGTTTGTTTCCACGGTATAAGGATGGGTGTTTGCGTGCCTATGATCTCAACACTTGAAGGCGATGGGATGATCGGGAAGGAAGCATCAAACTTTCTTAGTAATTTTGACGAGCACGATGAACCGCATAAGCGATTCAAGAGGAGCGATGGTGTGTGAATATCCGGACGTGTTTCCCGAGGACTTGCGGGTTTACCGCTGATAGACAAGTGGAATTCACCATTGATGCGGAACCGGGAGCGGCCCGATATCAAAGGCACCATCTGAGAATGGCACCTAAAGAATTGCAAGAACGAAAGCGCGATTGCGAGGAACTTATGGATCTAGGTTTTATCCGACCTAGCGTGTAAATCGTGGGGAGCGCCATTACATTCGTCGAGAAGAAGGATGGGTCGATGAAAAGCCATCGTGGCCGCAACGAGGAGGCGAGTTCTTGGAAAGGATGCGTTTGAAAGCAAGGCTAGAAGATAGCAAGGGGTTCACGAGGCGAAAGACAACGCTATTATTCGAGGAAGGATATGTGTGCCACTCGATAGGGAATTGAGAGATAAGATCATGAGTGAAGCTCATGAGGCACCATATACTGACTCATCCCGGAAGCACCAAAATGTCAGAGACCTTAAGAGGAACTTTTGGTGGTAAGGGATGAAAAAGGATATAGCAGCGTTTGTGGAGCGTTGTTTGGCTTGTCGACAAGTGAAAGCTGTACACCAGCGTCCGTCGGGTTTGTTGCAACCGCTACCAATCCCAGTGGAAATGGGATCATATCGGTATGGATTTTTGGTGAGTTTTCCAAGGTCGTGAGAGGAAACACCGCTATATGGGTTGTCATCGATAGGCTGACAAAGTCAGGTCATTTCTTACCGATTCGGATGATGTACAGGTTAGTTAAGCTTGCTCAGCTTTACGTTAGAGAAATCGTACGGTTACATGGTGTGCCGGTATCTATTACGTCGAGATCGTGACCGAGGTTCACGTCGAGGTTTTGGAGGAGTCTGCGAGGAAGCAATGGGGACCAAGTTGAATCTCGATCTGACATTCCATCCTCAAGCGGACGGTCGATCGGAAAGAGCGATTCGAGGTTTTGGAAGACATGCTGCAGCGATCGTGGCCGACGAGGAGGGTGGGAAGAGATACTACCTTTGGTGGAGTTTGCCTATAACAGCGATTATCGAGCCCACCATAGAATGGCTCCCTATGAAGCGTTATGCGGAAGGAAGTGTCGATCGCCACTTTATTGGGACGAAGTGGGCGAGAGGAAGATGTTAGGACGAGAGATGGTTCGAGAAGCGATCGAGGTTATCGATCGGATCAGCGAAGGATCAAGGAAGCTCGGGGCGAGCGAAGTCCTATGCGGACAAGCGTCGTCTGGATCTTGATTCATGATCGGAGATCACGTTTTCCTAAGGTTTCCCCAGCGAAGAGAGTCGTTCGTTTTGGAAGCGAGGTAAATTCGACCTAGGTAAGTTGGACCTTCGAAGTTCTTGAGAGAATAGGCCCGTTGCCTATAGGTTAGCTTTGCCGCCTAGCATCGGAGATGTTCATGGCGTGTTCACATTTCTCAGCGAGAAATGCGTGTTCGACCCAAAACACGTGATCAAGCATGACCAAGTGGTTCTTGCTCGGGATCCGAGTTACGAGGAGAGACGGTGGCTATCTTGGAATGAGAAGTGAAGGAGTTGAGGAACAAGCAGATTCCATTGGTGAAGGTGTTGTGGAATCACCACGGAGAGGAGAAAGCTACGTGGGAGTTGGAAGACAAGTTCAGGGCTCAGTACCCTGAATTGTTTCCGCCACATGTTTGAAATTTAGGGGATGAAATTTTTCTAAGGAGGGAGGGATGTGATACCCCGTCCTTTCTAAGCTTCTCATTTTGCATGGCATGTTTTTTGAGAAAAGGTCGAAAGGTTGACTTTTGTTTGGTGATGAGGACCGATCACGAAACCTCGAGGCGTTGTGAAGAGTGTCTTATGACGAATTCATAGACACTAAGTATCACGAGTTTTCGACCACCCATGAAGGTTTGGCACTCAGGGAAGTTATCGAAAATCGCTTTTCATTGGTCTTTTAAAAGCATATCTTGTTTATAGTCGTTGTATCCGGTATTTTATTTTGTGTCCATGGGTACTAAGTTTGCTAAATTTGGAGTCCGTTTGCAAAGTTGCGTCGCTTTTGCGTTTTCGAAAAAGGGTCGCTTGCAAAGCTGCATGACTGTGACCCTACCTTTCCTATAAATAGAGGCTAGGGCCTTCAATTTCAACGTTCATTTCCTTCGTCTCTCTGTGTTTACGGAAGAGCCGAGCAGCTCCTGTGCTGCTGGGCTTTGGAGGAGTGGGGATCGGCGGGGAGGCTCGTGGCGGCGCCATTCTTGCCGCTTGCCGAGCCACCACCGCCGATCGACCCTCCCAGAGCCCCCCGTTTTTTGTTTTTGTCCTTTTTGTTTTGATTACGCCTTTTAGTAGATCGTATAGCATAGAACTCGGGATTCTAAAGGGGCGAGGCAGGAAAATGGCGGAGGCTGCCAATTTGGCATGAACCTCCGCCGAATCGCCGCCGCCCGTGGTCGTTTGTTGGCCGCCAATTTGGTGGCCGACAGACCTATATAGCCTCTGGTCCTTTAGGTTTTGAGTTCAGGGCTATGCATTCTACTAAAGTACCGATTCCGTTTTTACTTTTTCGCGTTTCTGCATGTCGGGATGTTTTCCGTTGCTTCGAGTTTTCTAAAGGAAGTACATGCTCGGGTTATCCATTTTCAACGTAGTTTGTCATTCCATGTTCGTCGTTATGCATATTGCTTATGTTTCCATTTTCATGCATCGATTTTGGATGGTTTATCCTAGATCTGAGGATAGGCATCGATTTTTGAAGCTTCTTCGCTGCTAAGATTTGAGTCAACTTACATGCATGCATATTTTGAAAGTACCCTATTATAGGTCTTGATGCCCTGAATATATTTCCCTTCTGCATCGAGTTGATTTGAAAACCCGGAGAGTGCCAAATGTGGGTTCAGAAAGTCGAAAACCCTAGTTTTGCTACGATCTTCGTTTGGATCACGATGTTGCTTTGCTTTGTGGGATGTGACCCCAAAAGTTGTTCCGTCTTGTTACCAGGTACCTACCAGTGCGATCGGTGAAGTCATCGGATCCGTAGATATCTCCCGGTTGACGTTTTCGTCTGTTCAGGTTGGGTTATATATGCTTATTTTGAGTTATTTACTCTGATATTTCAAAATAAAACATGTGCGCCGTAAAATGTTTTGGTGAAGTTATTACTATTCTCTGATCCGAGATGTGGTTCTATTGTGATTGTGCACGGATCTCTATTCGGTGGGTTGATCACCATCTTGAGTATTGATCGTGAGGATAGACCCCAACACGTGGTTATGGTTACGAGGGGATAGACCCGGAAGTCCACACGAAATGGTAATGAGGTGGTTATGGTTCGACGGTGATTTGACCCCAAAGTCCACACCGAGTTAGCAGGTGGATACGTTAGGGCATGGGCTGTTGGATATGTTCGGGCGAATGAATGAGATGTGATGGGCTGGCGGGATACGTTCCGAGCCGTGGTTCTTGGTTCTATGATGGGAGTAACAGTTTGCTTACTTAGAAGTGGACTTACGTTTTAAAACCTTCTAAGGTAAGTGCTCGAACACGGCATCATGACTCTTTTGATTTATGATAAAACCCGGTGAGTGCGCTAGTACTCACCCCAAACTCTTTCAAAATGTTTTCACGGATGGAGGAAGGATGGGCGAGGCGGCGAGGGGTTGGTGGTTGGCTGTGTTTCCTTCAAGCTACACTTCCTTGATGTTGTTATCTTATATATATGTGTACTACGATGTTGGCGTATTCTTGTCCCTTATTTTGCTTTCGATTGGGAACAAGATTTATTATGTTATTATCTTTGTGAGTCTCGACGTGAGCATGCTACGTGGTCGACCGGTCTAGTTGACGAGGATGTAATGCCATTTGCTTTCTTGCATTACTTATAATAAATCAGGATCACGTCTATCGAAGTTATGGTATCTATATTATTCTGTTGGTGGATTGTTTGTGCACCCCTCCCCTTCATGATATGTCCTAGTTATAGAGGAGATGCTGCCCGATTTTCATGGTCACATCTTCTTATCATGTATGTTAAGTGTAACCCCCCTTCTTCCCCGCTTCTTAACCCCCACCCCTAATCACACCCCGGCATCCGTGCCTTCCCTCGGGAATTGGGGCGTGACAAAAATGGATCCTGCCACAACAGCCTTGCTCGCCGGACTTGCAAAGTTTCTGGAAAGCACTCCTGAACTTCAACAGGTGCTGGTGGTAACCCAAACACCATCCACGAAACCTGATCCTAGTGCGACGCCGATGGATGTACCGAAGAAGATTCTAGCTTTGGAGATGGAACCTTTAAAGGCGACCCATATTCAGACCATCTATCCCGAAAGAGGTGAGCCATCAAAACATACGAAGAAGGAGAAGAAAAGGAAAAGGGCAACCATGCCAACAAGAATATCTGAACAGATTCCAAGGCAACCATGTCGTGGAGGTCCGGGTTCGCCAGTATGGATCGACATTACTGGTGAATCACCAGAAAATTCCCTACCGTCAAAGTCCGTAAAGAAAAGGTGAGTCCACCTCCCAGAACCTCTCCTAATCTGGCGACCCTGGTGGCGGCCGATCACATCGAGACATCCTCCGAATCAAAGGAAGAAATATGGGTATCCCATAGTGACTCCTCGGATCCTCAGGAAGAAGATATAGGTTCGAAACCAAAAGAGCACGGCCAGCCAAATTCGAACTCCAGTGATGACGATGTTTCACTAGGTGAAATTCTCCATAAACTAAAGAGAGCAGCAAGGAAGAAGGGCAAAAGAAAAGAAAGCACGATACAGACTACCAGATCCATTGTTCCGCCCACTGTTCCCACAACAGCTCAGCCATCTGTTCCTCCGACTGTGCCGACGACATCCCCAACTACTGATCCATCGGTACCTCCGAGTCCTTGCTCTGAGGAAAAAAATTGGGACTCAAGTTCAGAGAACGCCTCTCTGTTTGCTGACTCAGATATTGAGGTGGAAAGAGCTCTCTCTTTCAAGTTCTACACAAAAGAAGGCCAAAAGCGTTGGGAGCAATTCAAGCACTTAAAATGCTTGAATGAGAGGAAAATTGATGAGGTAACCTTTTCTCAGTACAACCTTGTTGATTTTCTTAAGGAAAGAGGGCTTTTGAACACTGTCACGGCTATATATCCCTATCCGAAGAATGTTATTAGACATATCTATGCTAATATGGATAAGTCTTTTGCTGATTGCACGTCGAATAAATACTGCAAGGTGTATTTTAGACAGAAATTTTTTAACATTTCTGCGTGCGAGATTAATGCATTCTTTGGGTTAGATGAGCTGACTAACGATGTGGCTGTTGAGGACTATGATCTAGTAGCAGAAGAGATAACAGGTGGGAGAGTCAAGAAGTGGAAAAATCCGATGTCAAGTGGTAGCCTGACGTATCTCCACTCAGTTCTCTACAAGATTATAACATCAAACTGGATCGTATCCTCCAACAACACAATTGTGACAATGCCCCATGGTGTGCTATTGTATAAGCTGGGAAAAGGGATCCCCTTCAACATTGGCAAACTGATCGTGGAACAAATTGGATCTATCGCTACTCGTCCGAATCCTGGATTGGTGCCATTTTCTTCACTATTATATCAATTGTTGAAAAACAAGTGTTGGATTTGTATACCAAAGCGCTTTGGTTGAGCTTGTATACAATGTTTCTCGTTACCACTATTACAATCTCCTATCCGAATTGATTACTTGATTGCATATATCTCGTGTCCCCTTATCTCATATATAAGTTAGATCATACGATGTGTAGAAGATCACGAAGTCTGTATGATTGGTCGAGCTTAATGAGATATAAAAGAATCACTGAGACAACTTGAGGACGAGTTGTCGGTATAGGGCTGCATGTATAGATAAGTGACTTGACTTGGTTGCTTGTCTATGCCGGGTGCGTCTCGACGTATTAATGGATCACGATGAGATGAGTTCTTCTATCCGACCGTCGTGAAGAACCTAGATCTCGGTGACTTACGATGATCTAAACCTCGATAAGGTATTAGGTGAGTATGAGTTCTTGACCATCACTTTGACTTGTTATGGGTGAGGGTTATATGTTCTAACCCAATATTCTCCGCATCTTGGGTAGTGGCGGTCAGTATGTCATGCTAGTTATCTCAGACGAGTCACCGTATCCGCTTAGGACGATGGCGTCCCTTAAGGAGCTTAAAGGTTTATTGTACTAAACCCCGCAGTTGAGTTAGCTCAAGTACAATAATAAGGTTGAGTGGTATTACTTAAGGAATTAAAGATATTAATTATTTTAAGCAGTCAGAATGCTCTAAATAATTAATGGACGTGCGATATCTTAAATACGGGGATTCGTAATGTCTAAGTGCAAGCCCGACTCACCTTTGGTAATAAAGGGGTAAGTCAGCATTTATTCTCTAGTGGCATGAATGAATGTTTATAAATTAATTTATGTTCTGGGCTGAACATAAGATAATTAATTTATTTGATGCCCATCTTTATTCCTTGCATTTGATCCCTGTGCTGGCCCATCCAGGCCCGGAGCTTATGGAAATCGGCGCTCCCTCTCTCTCTATGGATATGATTTGATTCTCTTTATCCATAAGGATATTATTATATTTATGGGATATGCATGGATCATTTCCTTATGGGATTATGGTAATGCATTATAAATATAAGGTAAGAGATAAAAACAATGCTAATCCTCAATTACATAATACAAAATTTTCGAGAATCTCTATAGTCATTAGAGAGGAATTTTCGAAAATTGTAGAGAGGAATAGGGTGATTTTACATAGCATTCTCCATAGATTATCCTCACCGATATTGGAGATTGGGCAACCGGGATATACGATCCGAAGGTCAAAGCACAGTCTCGATCGTTCATCCCAAGCGATTCAAATGTAAACACGAGAAACCCCTACGTGTTGCAATTAATTATATAAGTGCATGCTAGGAATATAATCAATGTATGGTGAATTAAACATCCAAGATAGATCCTCGGGAGAGGGCTAAACCTAGTTTTCCCTACAATTGGTATCAGAGCTTGGGATCAGTATCTTGGCTCTGTTGGATTAATTCACGTTTGATTATAACGTGAGCAATTAATTAATTGTGAATCTGTCGTTCATCGTGGCTCGTTTTATTTTTGTCGGATTTTGTTTTTCACCACGAGAAAATCCGTGGTTAGATTAGATTTTTCCTATAAATCTTATCCGTAAAGAAGAAGCGAAGACGAAAGCATAAAGAACGAGACGACGGGAAGACACCGGAAATGGCTGCACGATGCGAGGTGTGTGGGCGGCGGGCTAATGTACAGGTAAATGCTCACATATTAACAACACAATTTTGGTATTCTCGTCATATTTGAGAGAGAAATTTCGTGAGTTTGAGAGGGTCATTGGGTGATTTTCGAGCATTCTCCATAGATCGTCCTCGCTCGGCGTTGGAGATTGGGCAATCGGGATCTGATCCGGAAGGTCAAGCAGAGTCCGATCCGTCCGATCCGTCCGATCCGTTCGATCCGTTCATCTCGTTCCGTCGACCTCTTGGATCCAGTAAACACGTGAAAACCCCAGCGTGTTACGATTTAATTATATAGGCGTACTGGGTTTATAATCAATGTATGGTGAATTAAACACCAAGATGGATCCTCGGTGAGGGTTAACATCGTTTTCCTACGATTGGTATCGAGCACGGGATCGAGAATCTTGGCTCTGTTGGATTAGTCACGCGGCGTGTTTGTTAGATGAGATTTCTAAATAAAACATTTTAAATCTATTGAGAAGTGGGAGTTTCGTATGTGGCGATCCACACGCGTGGCTTGCATGTGATTTTCACAAGTTCTCTAGTGATAGATATAAAATGAGATAACAAAGAATTTGAATTGGGCGGTATGGTCCGAGGTGGTATACCAATTCTAAAATTCATCTTCTTTGTTAAAATTGTGGTGATGCTTAGACATCACCTCAGTACAACTTCCTTGAAGTCCCTTCTTGTGATAGTGATGTGGTCTAGTAAGGTCGATCATTAATTTCATTTGTCATAAGGATAAGTTGACATGGATTGAAATTAAGCGACTAAAGGTATATTTTAGTGCAGTCGGGGGTTCGTAATAGCGTCCACACGTGGCTTGCATGTGGGATTCCTTGGGCGATTGGAGGTTTCAATTAATATTGTTTTATCAAAGGTTACAATATTATTATTTACGAATTATTTGCGATCGTATGCTTATGTGTTTTACATTATCGTTTGAGATATGTCTCTTCGCCCGATTATCGATATGCTCGCACAAAATCCGTTATCGGTCCAAATTTTATCAGTGGAAGCGAAACATTGTGAATGTTCTCCTAGAAAGAAAATTTATATATACTCACTACACCTCGTCCCAAACCTCTGAGGCGATTTTAACGCTGCGGCAGGCGCGCAAGAGCAGAAATGGGACAAATCAAATAGAATGGCGAAGTGCTTCTTTTGGTCACCATGTGCGAGTCCTTGCAACTCGACATCGAGATGGATGATGCAGACCGCGATATGGCTAAATCTCATGAAATTGTATGAGGTCGGACAGATAAATCGCTTGTCGTAATTTGACAAAATTAATTATGTCAAGTTCTATGAAGGAAAGCGATTCGAGTGCGTGACCATGTAAGCGGATGATCAATCTCTTGGAGAGCTCGAATTGGTTGGAGGATATATTGATGGCGTGAGTCGAGAATCGATATGATCCTCAATTCTTTGCCCAAATCTTTTGATGACTTTCGTTATGGAGTAGTCCTTTATGATAAGAGTTATACTCTAGATTCATTGCTGAGAGGACTTAGTAGCGGAAGAAAGCAAAATGAGCAAGGTGCCTGATCTTGACCGCCACCTCTAGGAAGACCAATTTTTATCGAAGATGAAAGGAAAGTGGAATTCTAGAGATGCTAAGGCTAAAGAAAGAGTGGGAGTAATATAAAGGCTCTGCAGTAGGTTTGAAAAAGCGAAGGAGGGCAAATGCTTGATGCGGTGAGGCCGGGCATTGGAAGGCGAGTGCCCTATGCTCGAGGCTCGAGTGCGTCGTTGGCTTTAATGGAAACATGATTGGCGACTTGTTCTACCCATACTTGGGTAGTAGATCTGGCATGGCGATCATGTTTATTACACCTGCGAGGGTTCTGCGGACAAGGGAGGCTGTTTGATGGCGAGATAACGATCTCCATGGGCAAGCGGCAGTCGGCTGTTGCAGTTGGAGATGTTTCTTTATGTTTTGGGACAACAGTTTTAGTTTTGAAAGAGCGTTTTATATGTGCGGATTTTCGGGAACCTTGTGACGGGCGACGCGGCGGCACGACTCGGGAGGCGGGGTGCGGGCGTGCGCTTCACGCGCGGATGCCTCGGCACCACCGCGCGCTAGGCGTGCGTGCTCGGTGACGCCGTCACGGATCGCGAGCACCGCTCGCGTCTGCGGCGGCGCGCGCACGCATGCGCACGGGCGCGCTTTCACGCGAGATCTCGGTGCCTCTCGGCGGCGACCTCGCGACCGCGAGGACGGCGCACAGCGCAACGCCGGCAAGCGCGCAACGCGCTGCTGGTAGCGCGACGGCGGCGCGCGAGCATGGTCGCGCAAGCGAGCTCGGCGGTCGCGATCGTGAGCCCGCGAGAGCACGCGAGGCGGCGGCGACGACGGGCGCGGCGGCTGGGCTGTGCCCTGCGGCGGCCCATTTTGGGCCAACCGCCCGCACCCGTTTTCCACCGAATCCGATTTTCCGGCCCGAATCCAGTTTTTACGAATCCGGTCCGTGCCCGTGCACGCGAGGCCCGTTTTCGAAGTTTATGAAGATTTGTACTTTGCAATTCTATGTAATAGATTAGGTAGGAAAGTGCAGGTTCCACGAGTGGGCCACGATGAACGTTTTATTTTATTTATATCATTCATAGCATGTCGTGGATGTTTATATTATGCAGAAGCATCCTATGTATGTTTAAATTACGTAGAAAAACATATTATATATTTTCGTGATTGGATGCGCATAGTAAGCATGCTAGGTTTATCGCGTTTTCAAGCATATTTTAGAATTTCATGAGCATGTTTTACATGTTGAGTTCTATAGAAAAGCATGCTAGATTACGTGATCTCGCATGGACAAACCTTTTGAAACAAAAGACTAAGCCCGTAACCCGACATATTAATTTTAAATTAAAATGTCAAGACCTCCACTTTTTAATCTCTAAACAAAGTGATACGCACTGTGAGTAAACGTCCACACGCGTGACTTGCTTGCACTGTTTGTCATAAGTTTGTTAGATGAGATTTCTAAATAAAACATTTTAAATCTATTGAGAAGTGGGAGTTTCATGTGTAAACGTCCACACGCGTGGCTTGCATGTGCGATTTTCATAAGTTCTCTAGAGATGGATATAAAATGAGATAACAAAAGAATTTGGATTGGAAGCGGTATGGTCCTAGTGAGTATGCCAATTCTAAGAATTCATTTTCTGCTGTTAAAATTATGGTCATTGCTTAGACATCACCTCGAGTACAACTTCCCGTGAAGTCCCTTCTTGCGATAGTGATGTGGTCTAGTAAGGTCCAATCATTAATTTCATTTGTCATAAGGATAAGTTGACATGGATTGAAATTAAACGACTAAAAGGTATATTTTAGTCTGGTCGAGGGGTTCATGTGTAAACGTCCACACGCGTGGCTTGCATGTGGAATTCCTTGGGCGATTGGAGGTTTCAATTAATATTGTTTTATCAAAAGGTTTCAATATTATTGTTACGAATTATGTGCGATCGTATGCTTATGTGTTTACATTATCTTTTCAGATATGTCTCTTACACCGATTATCAATATGCTCGCACAAAATCCCTTATCCGATTCAAATTTTATCGAGTGGAAACGAAACATTGAGAATGTTCTTACTGCGGAAGAAAATCAATTTGTACTCACTCCACCCCATCCCAAGCCTCTAGACAATTCATCTACTGATGAGGAGCGCAAGGAGCACGAGAAATGGGACAAATCAAATAGAATGGCAAAGTGCCTTCATTTGGTCACCATGTGCAGTCCCTGCAACTCCAGCATCAAGAGATGGAAGATGCAGCCACGATATGGCTAAGTCTTATGAAATCGTATGAGGAGTCGGACAGAATCGCTTGTCATAATTGACAAAATCAATAATGTCAAGTTCAATGAAGGAAAACGATTCGGTGCATGACCATGTAGAGCAAATGATCAATCTCTTCGGAGAGCTCGAGTTGGTTGGAGGATATATTGATGACATAGTCAGAATCGATATGATCCTCAACACTTTGCCGAAGTCTTTTGATGACTTTCGTTATAAAGCAGTCCTTTATGATAAGAGTTATACTCTAGATTCATTGCAAGAGGATCTAGTAACGGAAGAACATAAAATGGGCAAAGGTGCACGGTATTTAGTACGCACCTCAAAGAAAACAACCGCTTTATCGAAGATGAAAAGGAAAAGTGGAATTCAAAAGATGCTAAGGCTAAAGAAAAGAGTGGGAGTAATACAAAGGGCTCTACCAATGGTTTGAAAAAGCCAAATGAGAAGGGCAAATGCTTGAGTGCGGTGAGGCGGGCATTGGATGGCTAAGTGCCCCAAGCTCGAGGCTCAAGTACGCCATTTGCTTTAGTAACGAAACATGTTTAGCAACTTGTTCTATCCATTCTTGGGTAGTAGACACGGTGCGATCGATCATGTTTGTTACACCTTGCGGGGTTCTGCGCACAAGGAGCTGCATGATGGCGAGATAACGATCTCCATGGGCAACGCGCGAAAGTTGAGGTCGTTGCGATCGGAGATGTTTCTTTATGTTTTGATAGAACAGCTTTAGTTTTAAAGGACGTTTATATGTGCCGGAGTTTCGTCGAAACCTTATTTCTGTTTCGAAACTTTTTATTCGTGGATATTCAGTTTATTTTGATAGTGGTGTTTCTATCATAAGAAATGACGAAGTTATCTGTGGTGGCACTTTATATAATTCGTTTTATACTATTTCTGCGAAACATAATACCTATAACTATGTTGCATCATCTACAAACCTTAAAAAGAGAAAGTTTTCTTAGCAAGATGACACCACATTTCTCGGCATCTTAGATTAGGTCACATCAATCTAAATAGGATCCAAAGACCGGCTAAGAATGGGCGTTGGGTGATCTCACGCCATCTCGCTCCCGCTTTGCGAATCTGTATAGAAGGTAAGATGTCGACTGCACCCTTCAAAGCGAAGGGTTATAGAGCCAAAGAAGTGTTGGAGCTAGTCCATTCTCGACTGTATGGACCTATGTCCACACAAGCTCGTGGAGGTGCAGTATTTTGTCACTTTCATTGATGATTACTCAAGGTGCGGATACATATACCGCTTCATCGCAAGTCCGAATGCTTTGAGAAATTCAAAGAGTTTAAGGCGGAAGTGGAGACCAAGCTTGGTAAAGTATCAAGTCATCATGGTCCGATCGCGGTGGCGAATACCTCGAGAACGAGTTTATGGACTATTTGGTGCGGTGTGGGATAACCTCCCACCACTACACCGGCACACCACAACAAAATGGTGTGTCGAGCAAAGAAATATGACTCTTTTAGAAATGGTTAGATCAATAATGAGTTATGCAACATTGCCTATTTCGTTCTGAGGGTATGTCTTAGAAACGGCGGCATACTTGCTAAATCTAGTACCATCCAAGTCAGTCGAAAAGACCCCTTTCGAGTTGTGGTTTGGGCGCAAGCCTAGTTTAAGCCATATAAGGATATGGGCGATCCGACACATGTCTTTGAACAAGAAGGCGACAAGTTGGAGGCTAGATCCGATGCAAGGTCGTTTTATTTGCTATCCTAGAGGAACGAAGGTGGTTTATTCTATAGTCTAAGGATCGGGAGGTCATTATTAGACTAATGCCCGATTCTTAGAAGAGGATTATATGAAAAATCACAAATCCAAAGTTGAAATCATTCTTCAAGAATTAGAAGATGATCGTATTCCACCATCGATTAAGCCAAAGGTATGAGATGTCGTGTCTAGTGGGAGGGATCGACACCAGATACTTCAAGAAATTGAAGTGGGTCGAGTTTCACTGGAGATACCGACCGTACAAGTGGCTTCTATCCAGCAAGTTGTGCAAGATAGAGAACCACAAGTTACTGCACCCACCGTTGCCATTGTGCCAGTAGCGCCTCGTCGTAGTGGGAGGGTTGTTCGTCAACCCTAGCGATTTATGTTCGTGGGTGAATCTTCGGATTTAGTCCGAGGAAACGAACAAGCAATAATCGACCCATGGACGTCTGAGGCGATACAAGACATTGATGCAAGATCATGGCACACCGCTATGGACTTAGAAATTGAGTCCATAACGACTATGGATGTATACGAAAGACACCTCTACCGGATGGCGAGGAAGCCATAGGTAGTAAGTGGGTATACAAGAGAAGAGAGATTCGATGGAGAGGTTTCGACTTTTAAAGCCGTGCTTGTGGCGAAGGGTACACTCAGATTGAGGGCATCGATTTCGATGAGACCTTTCGCTGTAACAATGCTCAAGTCCATCGAATTCTTACGGCCATAGCACTCACTGAACCTTGAGGTTTGGCAAATGGATGTGAAAACCGCTTTTCTAAACGGTTACCTTGAGGAAGGTAGAGACATCTATATGCAGCAACATGAAAGTTATGTGGTGAAGGGTGAAGAGCATCTAGTATGGAAGCTTAAGAAGTCTATTTATGGGCTTAAGCAAGCCTCACGATCCTGGAACTTACGCTTTGACGAGGTGGTAAAGTCCTATGGATTTATCCAATTGCCTAGCGAGAGTTGTGTGTATCGTTTAGATGTCAACATTGATGTGGTATTTCTTGCACTTTATGTAGATGACATTCTTCTAGTTGGCAACAATGTGAAGTTGTTATCAGACGTAAAGAGTTGGTTATCCGATCGGTTTCAAATGAAAGACTTAGGAGATGCGGCGTAAATTCTTGGGATCAAGGTTTACCGAGATCGCAAGAGAAAATGTTGAGCTTATCTCGGGCGTCTTACATTGATCTTGTGATTACTCGTTTTAGTATGCGCACGACCAAGAAAGGATTGCTACCTTTCGGACATGGCGTTCCTTTATCTAAGGAGCGATCACCTATGACCAAAGGAGATAGAGGAAATGAGACAAGTTCCTTACGCTTCCGCCGTAGGAAGTCTCATGTACGCAATGTTATGTCTGAGGCCCGATATCTCGCTATCCGGTAGGCATAGTAGCTAGATATCAGTCTAACCCTGGACAAGCTCATTGGACTGCAGTAAAGCATATACTCAAGTACCTGAAAAGGACTCGAGGGGGAGGTATCGCACACACGCACAAAAATAAGGGGGAGGTATCGCACACACGCACAAAAATACACAAAAAATGGCATTATGGGCCGCCTCGTGGCCAACCTCGCGGTCGCGAGGATGGTTGCGAGGTAACTCTCGCGCTCGGTAGCTCCGCATGCTCTCGCTCGCGCTCGCGAGCAAGCTCGCACGCGAAGGTGCGCGGACGTACGCAGACAAATGCAAAGGCTGGCCGATACGTGCGCAGAACCTCACGGCCGGGCTCGCGTTCGCTAGACTGGTCGCGAGCATCTGCGCAGACAGCACAAATCTAGGGTTTTCGAAAAAAATGCATTCCAATTCAACAATGTAGGCAAAATAGACCAATAATAAGCATCAATACGCATTTATAAACATCAATGGCCCTAACATTGTAACAATCATGCTCAAAACACCAAGTAATTTAGCAATATGAGCCCTAATTCCTCAAAAATTCAAAAACCCACCACAAGGAGATATAATGGACAAAAATCCTCCAAATCATGCTAAAAAGCGTAAATTCCAGAAGAATTAAGTAAATGTAGCATACCTTGCGTGGATTAGAGGTGAAATTTGCAAGAAAAATGAAGAGATTTGTGTATGGTGCTTGAGAGAGAAATTTTTCTGCTGAACTTGTGTGTGTGCGTGTAAAATGAGGGGGTAGGGGGCTTAAAATGGGTAAAGACACGCTGGTCATCTCTGGGCGCGGGTTGGGGCATGCCTCGCGACCGGGCTCGCGGTCGAGAGCTCGGTCGCGAAGTGCGCCCATGTGCGGAGAACTCGTTTTCTCGGCTAATGGTTATTCGCGGCCACTCCTCGCGGGCGCGAGGGTGGTCGCGTGGTTTGCTTTTTTTTTCCATAAAAAGAAAGCAATTATACCTTGGGACTCGAAAATGACGAAACACGACACGACACGACAAAACAACGACAAACAAGAAAAACAAAATGAAAACAAAAAGCGAGAAAACACGTTGGGTTACCTCCCAACCAGTGCTAGATTTTTCGTCGCTAGCTCGACGTTACCTCTCATCAATCAGGCGATTTGACAACTGACATCTTTCCAAACCTCGATTTGCCCTTGTACTTAGCATTTACAACAGCCCACCAATTGGCATATGAGTAGCCTCCTCCGAACTTGAATGAGTCACTCGAGGTTGCATGCCGAGTCCATCTCTTCTTTCTAGCATCTTCATCGACTGGTCGGTTGCCTTTTAAGTGCGAGACTTGACTAGCAGTAGCAATGGTGATCGAATAGCAGTTTTCAGGCTCTGAACTATCGTGTTGCTTGATGGCGTCATATATTGAAATCTTTAGCTCCTCATCATTGACACGAAACGTGAGGTCACCTTCCTGCACATCAATCAAAGCACGACCAGTTGCTAGAAAAGGTCTACCCAAGATTAGTGGTTGATGCTTGAATTCGGTATGTCTAATATAACAAAATCGGCAAGAAAGACAAAGTCCCGAATTCTTACCAACACGTCTTCAACAATTCCTTAGGATATGTGATCGACACATCGGCCATCATCGATGATATCTTTGTTGGCTTCATCTTCCTAGCTCCAAGCGGTTGAATATATTTAACGGCATCAGTTGATGCTCGCTCCCATGCTCCCTCCCAAATCACACAACACATCAGGGAATGTGTGCTCAGCAATCTCGCATTCTAGTGTGAAGCTCCCCGGATCTTTCTGCTTGAGAGGCAACTTCCGTTGTAAGATGGCACTGCATTCTTCAGATAGGTTAATTTTTTCAAATTTACCCAATTTCTTTTTGCTTGCTAATGCATTTTTCAGAAATTTCACATATCCTGGTATGTTTCGGAGCGCTTCAAAGAGAGGCAAATTGATATTCACTTTTGAAATATCTCTTTGAACCGGGTGAACTCCTCGTCATATTTCGACTTAGCTAGTCGACTTGGAAACGGAACCGAGGCGTATACGTCGGAAATTTCGGATCTAGGCATGCCTCGCGACCATCCTCGCGATCGCGAGGGCGGTCGCTAGGTACCTGCGCCACTTCGGCTCTCTTCTTCGCGTCTGGGCGCACGGGCGCGGGCTCGTCCTCCTGGCTCTCTGCCTGGTCTCTTGCGGTCGCGAGCTCAGTCGCGAGGTGCTCTTCCGTCGCTCCTTCTTCGTCCGGGTGGGTCTGATACGCTGCTCCACTTCTTAACTGGATAGCAAAACACTGATTCTTAGGGTTCACTTCCGTATTACTCGAAAATTGGCCCGTCTTTGGCTGTGCATTCATTGTGCGACTATCGATTGATCCGGTTCTCCAAAGATCTTCAAGTGTTTGCCCATGGCTGTCATGGTGGATTCCAGATGCGCAACTTTCTGATTAGTGCTACTGATGAACGAGTTTTGCTGTGTGGCCATCGAATTCTGATTCGTCATCATTTGTTGGTTGCTCACAACCAACTGCTGCATCAACTCCTCTAAACCTTGCTTCTTCGGCTCTTGAATCATACCATTACGCACATGGCTTCTTTGGAGGTTGTTGGAAGTTATTGGGGTTGGCATACGACAGATTAGGATGATTCCTGTTGTTCGGATGGTATGCCTGATTTCCCCCATGATTCTTCTAATTGATAAAATTTACATCCTCTGTCTCGATCTGGCTCTTCAAAAGAGTGAACTTCTTCATAAGATCGTCGTATCTTGAGTCACTCTCAACAGCAGCTGCTTTAACCACAGGTGTTCTCTCCATTGGCCATTGGTAACTATTAGCTGCCATCTCTTCTATGATGCGGCTGGCCTCCTCTACTCGGCGATTCAGTAAGCAGCCTCCTGCTGATGCATCTACAATGCTTCTCGTATGCAGTGTCAGCCCGCTATGCAATGATTCAGTGTCAGCCTCCTGCTGATGCATCTACAATGCTTCTCGTATGCAGTGTCAGCCCGCTATAGAACTGTGTGATCTGCTGCTCTCTAGAAAATCCGTGTTGAGGCACTTTCTCAATAAGCCTCTGAATCTCTTCCATGCCTCAAATAGTGACTCGTCTCCTTGTTGGCAAAAGTGGGAGATCTCGGCGATGATTTTCTATGCTTTTGCTGGCGGAAAGTATTTTGAAAGGAACTTCTCGCAAAGTTTCCCCCAGCTGTCTATCCCGGTTCGGTCCAGGCTCTTGAACCAATCTTTGGCCTGGCTGCGCAGAGAGAATCCGAACATGCGCATCCGGATTTTGTCTTGTGGCACCCCATTCTGTTTGATGGTGTCACAAATGTCAAGGAATGTCTCCAGATGAGCATTCGGGTCCTCAGTCACTCCTCTTCTGAACTGTTCTCCTTGAACCATGCTGATTAGGGCCGGCTTCAACTCGAAGTTATTAGCGTCCACGTGCGGGCCCCATCCTCCCCCTTGGAATTGTTCAGTGGGAGGTCGGTACATGTAGTTCAGAGGTCTCGTCTCTGGAACAGGGACAAGGAGTCCCATATTCGCCATCTGGCGTGGATCTCTGTAAACTCGCGGAAGACGTGCGGCACGCTGCTTTGAGGTATACCCCCATTGGGAGGAACACCCCCGTTCTGTGGATTAGCTGCCATTGCAGCCCTTCTTCTCTCTCGTCTCCTTCTCCTTTGAGAATTTTCGATCTCTGGGTCAAGATTTTGCTCAGGAGGTCCCCGGGACCTTGTGATCATAAACTACCTGGAGAAAAAGAGAGAGCTTAACTCTGGCAAGAATAAATAAATAATATAAATATATAACTTGAATTAATAACTCCAAATCGTCAAATTATTCCTATGTGATCTTAACAATCCCCGGCAACGGCGCCAAAATTTGATCGACAGAATTTGATCGCATGAAAAACGCGCAAGTAAATGGTAAGTCGAGTATCGTATCCACAGGGATTGCAATCCGAAAACACAGAAGCTAATTCAACGAAACTTCATCATTATCCAAGAACAGATTTGGTTTATCAGGTTTATGGCTTCAGATAATTAAATCCAAAGCAAATGTGACAACTTGAAAATAAACAAAAGCAATAAATACGCAAATAGATAACTATGAAGAGAGACTAACCCTAGGGATGCACTATTCCTATCCGCTACGATGTTTATCCTGCTTATTATTAATCGTTTTAATCCAGACAAGATGGAAGATCACATATGTAGCCAACAACTTCAGTTATGACAATTGTGACAGTTGATTACTAATTTTCCTATTATCATACGTCTCTAGAGGAAAATAAGCAACTCAAAAGGATCACAAAGAATATGCTTCCTACGAATGTTCTTATCTCGATTCGACTCAAGGCTTATCCGTATCATGCATTCAAGATCGATTGACAATTAAAGCATTTCGTAATTAACTGGCAACTATGATATGCATCAAGATTGATCAGAAATCAACACATATAATTAAGCACCAAGAATCATGAATCAATGCCTGGAAGGTAAATAACAATAGCAGGAATAACAACATATAGGATAGAATTATGCAAACCCTAGGATTAGAACAGAAATTTAGCTAGACATAATTAACGGAATAAAATACGAAATAATCATAAGAACAAGAATTAAATTGATAAAACCCGTAGGGCGGCGTCTGAAGAAGAATTGTTGGGTTCAAATCCCAACCTCAGCGGAAAACGGGAAACAGATGCAGATTGTTCGGACGAAAACGTTCCAAAACGTTAACAACGCGTAGAACTAATGCTAGAACGATGGAAAACTATTGCTAGAATTAATCTAAATCAAAGCTAATGTGAAAATAAATGAAAAACTATGAAAAACTATGGAAAAACGTGTAAAATAGGTCTGGGGAAGGTTGGGGACGCGAGGGGGTTTCTGCCCTATTTATAGAATTAGGGCAGAAACCCTAATTTTGGATCAGCCGCCATGCCTCGCGGCCGGGCTCGCGGTCGCGGGCTCGATCGGGAGGGATCATCTTCGACTCGGTCATCCTTCAGACTCTCGGCAGTGCGCGCGCGCTCGTCGGCCTCGCGGTCGCTAGGTGTGGTCGCGTCGCACATAAAATCGCCGCGGGCACGTCTCGCGTCCGCTAGGAGTGCTCGCGTGCTCTGGCGTCCTCTCGCGTGTGCTGGTGTTTCCTCTCGGCCGACCTAGCGGTCGCTAGACATCTGTTTCGCGCGCATGCGGCTCGCGCTCGCTGGTAGTTCCTCGCGCCCGGGCTGGCGGCCACTGGGCGGTCGCTAGGCCCAGGTTTTTGCCCTCGTTCTTCGTTCCATGCTTCGGTTTTCAACTTATAAGCCTACAAAACACCAAAATGGAACCCAAGAGCAGTATCTTCCAAAAATATGTAAAAGCATTGAGATCCAAGATATAAACACACTTTATCGATCTAAAATCATCTTTAAAAATTAACAATAAACGTGTAAAATCCGCGTTTATCACCCGTCTAACTTGGCGTTCCTTCCTACTCTTGCTGGTGCTAGGAAACATCTGACTGCTTACGAGTGTAGTCGACCTAACCTCTTGCTTACAAGTGTAAGATAACCAAGCTTTCAACAACTAATACTTCGTTACTCACTTGTTCAACTTCTACTTAACCTTTTTGGGGGTTTGGGTAAAGAGTTTTCGAACTAGGGTTTGAGTTGGCACATCAAACAACTTAATATTTATAGGATTAGAATATTACAAGGTTGAGACCTATAATGTAAGGTATTGTATACTGAAATCTTGAGTTGATAATTATATTTGAGCTCTGATGATTTTTTGATAACATTTCGAAACTCTCTTCTTCAAAATCGTTGAGTAATAGTTTTTGATATATAAGCTTTGGGTACTTTGGAATATTTGAATGTGTATCGTTTCGATTACCTTCAAATGTTGGATTTTGTGTGTATTTATAGAGCGAACGATGAATAGTGTCATTGAAGGGAACACCAATCATATTCATTCTATTTGTCATTTGAATTCTACCCATTTTAATCCTCATACGTCATTTTCGGCGTCTACAACATCGTACATTATAGCTTTGTAACTCTGAAAAGTGGTTCTGGTACGTCAAGATCTTTTGCAGATCTGCTACGACATGTGGCAAGTCAAATTCTCAAGGTTTAAATAACTCGTGTTTTTTCATTTGGTTTGACTTCGTGTCTTTTCAATACATTGACTTTGGGTCGTATCAGTCGAGATTGCTCCATGTTTTATTAGCCGACTGAACTCCGTCTTTTATCAGTTTGGTGATCCTAAGTCAGTTTGACGTAGTTCTCAGCAACTTTTACTAACCAACTACTAGTATGAGACTTTGTCATATTCTTGACTTCTTTGTTTTCAGCGGTGATGAGTCTTCACTCTCTAGTCTTCCGACATCAGTCTTTAGTTTTCGACTTCACTCTTCAGTAGTACTGTTCATCAGTAACGTTGTACTTCAGTCTTCAATTTGCTTAACTTTAGTCTTCAGTGTTTAGTTGCGCTGGTACTGAAACTTCTTTCAGTGTCATTGGCTTCAGTGCTGCTAAAACTCATTCAGTATTCGGCCTGTCCAAACTAGTAGTTCTTCTGCTGAAACCTGTAAACAAAAAGTTGGCTGCCTAACAAGTGAGCAGAACTATGTTACATCAACAGGGCAATCATCAACATATTTTGGAATCAAAACACACAGTTATGACATAATTCTTCCAACAAACCCTAACCTCATCATCCCCCTCATCAGCAAACTCCGCAAGGTCAACAACTTATAGTGATTGAACCTTAGCCGAATATGAAGTTATTTTTTAAATTTCTACTTATAAATAACAACTTAAAGTGATAAAATTTGACGAAATATAACTTATGCATATCATATTCAAATACATCGCCTTGATATAAAGATTGATTCATTTATTATGACTATAACACAGTGTAAAATGATTCCCCATCTAAATTTAACGGATTACACGCTAGTATTTATCAAAAAGGAACATTAACATACGTAGTTAGGCACATTAACATACGTAGTTCGGCAAAATTGGTCATGCCACTGTATTTTGATGGTAAAATTATCTATACAAATAGACATTTTATTTCTTCTCATTCAAATCTCGCCTACGCGTGTCCCTTTTGGATAGACAATATCTAATATTTCAAAATCGTGTTTCATGTCATACTCCAATCGTTGAATTTTTAGATAAAAAATAATTATGGAATAGAAAATCTCATCTGATTCGATACTGTGATTTTTTTTTTCGCTTCACATACACATCGCATCACACCACAACAATTCTTATTTCTTTCTAAATATTTTGAGCAAATTTCTGTTTAACACTGCTATACACATACACACACACACCAAATTCTCTAATGATATCTTCTTTCTATATGCTTCTTCTCAATCATGTGACCTTCATATCCCATTTATATAGATAACTCCATCCTTACAATTCAAATTAAGAAAACCAAGACGAAAAACTTTTCAATCTACCAAGAACGAAATTGTTACTAGTTAAATAATACTCCTTTTTAAAATGAAATAAAAGGGTAAATAATAAGCTAATGTAGAAAATTAATAAGCATTTTTGAAATAGCAAAGATAAAAAACTCCTTAAAAAGAACAAAAGATAAAACTTAGTCAATTTGTGCACAAAGTTACATAATTATCCTTATGTTACTATTACGTTGGAAAATTCCTCCACCAAATTTCAAAAGTTCTCGTTGGAAGAACTTTGTGTATTCTTCACCAAGCTCTAGCCTTCAACTCCAAAATTCTTTTATGCGACCAATTTACGGTGAATTAATATTCTTCATGTTGGTATATTTGTTACAACCCAATTTATGACTAGGTCATGGTTGGGTTGTGAATGATAATAAGATAATGGTACAATCAAGCAATGACTAGATTATGAATTAGTATTTTTTACCTATAAATCACAACTACGAAGATTATCAATTTTGAATTAGTGCGTTTTGCCAACAAACAAGCAATGATTAGGTTGTAAATTTACCTTTTATTTGAAGACAAAATAGTAACATGAATTATTTTTTATCTCTTTTATTTTTGTGATCAACTTTTACATTTACTATATCAAAAAGAAAAAAAAAATCCTTCGCTCTAATACTCATTAGTCATTACTCACTGCATATAATTATTTGTTTCAGGCCATTGTGACGGAAGAGTCACGCCCATCTACATAAAAAGAAAGCCTAGAATGGAATCATAAGTTGGGCTGGATGATACAGTCCAGCTCAGCCCAAGCCCAATTTGGGCTAGGCCGACCTGGCCGGTCCACCTAAGCAAGTGGGTTAGGTTGGATCGGGCTGGGCCCCATTCAGGATATTTTTTGAAATTTGGGTCCAACCTCGGCCTAGGCCCACTTCAGGCCCAATTGAATAATTATTTTTTTTTTTTAATATATTATGTATTTTATGCCTATAGTAAAATAAGTAATTTGTAGACCTAAGAAACAATATAAGTTGTATTTTAAAATTTAAGGTTTGTAGTTTGTAATTTATATTTAATTATTGTTTGCTTCGTTGCTATAATTAAATAATTAGATTCAAATATACAGATGTATGATTTTATATGGTTCGAATGCTATTTTACATATCATATGAATTCTATTGCTTCGTTGTTT
Organism: Salvia rosmarinus; assembly: GCA_036937905.1. Classification (NCBI taxonomy): domain Eukaryota; kingdom Viridiplantae; phylum Streptophyta; class Magnoliopsida; order Lamiales; family Lamiaceae; genus Salvia; species Salvia rosmarinus. The sequence goes on from CM072819.1 coordinate 90,954,686, forward strand.
GTTTAAAATTTGAGTATAAAATACAAATAAAAATATGAAGAAAAAATAAATTACTTTTTTTTATAAATATTTCTGGGCCCGGAAAGAGTTGTGGGGGTCCATATATTCTTGAAAAACGCAGCTCAGGCAGTTACGTTTCTAGGACTAGATTCATGAGTTGCATGTGATACCGAAAAACTTGTCCGTTCTAAAACAACATTTTGCAAAGCCGAACTATACATATTTTTGCATTTTAATATCTCGTTTTCTGTTTTTTAACATCTAACTCATTTTAATTTGCCATCTACTACAGAATAATAGTGGAAATATGTGTTAGTCTTAGTCTTCTAGATGTTTAATTAGGTAAGAGGAAAAGAATCTATTAATTAATTATATATATCAAAACACATTGGACTCACCACATTGATCCTCAATCTCATGTGGAATTATTACAATTTTTTATTCTTAATTTTTTAAATTCTTCATTTTATGTTTTTTTTTATAAAAATTCCAAATCCTATAATTAATAGCTTTTATTTTCCTTCTTTTCAATGAGCAATTTTCGACACTTATCAATCAATCAATAAATGTCATAAGTCCATCATACAATTCATGACATTTAATTAATTGTAATTCATAATAATTTAATTATGTGTTAGTAACAATAATTTTTTCTTTTCCATTTTCATATTGCTTTGCGTCCTATATCTATATCTATATCTATATCTATATCTATATCTATATCTATAATCTATAATCTATAATCTATAATCTATAATTATATAAAAACAACTATTGATTTTTTAAATTCTTCATTTTATGCTTTTTTTTATTGATTATATATAGCAAAACACATTGGAGGCACCATATTGACCCTCAATCCCATGTGGAATTATTATAATTTTTTATTCTTAATTTTTAAATTCTTCATTTTATGCTTTTTTTTAATAAAACATCTATTAATTATATATAGCAAAACACATTGGAGGCACCATATTGATCCTCAATCTCATCTGGAATTATTATAATTTTTTGTTCTTAATATTTTAAATTCTTCATTTTATGTTTTTTTTTATAAAATTCCAAATCCTATAATTAATAGCTTTTATTTTCCTTCTTTTCAATGAGCAATTTTCGGCACTTATCAATCAATCAATCAGTCAATGCCATAAGTCCATCACACAATTCATGACATTTAATTAATTGTAATTCATAATAATATAATTATGTGTTAGTAACAATAATTTTTTCTTTTCCATTTTCATATTGCTTTGCGTCCTATATCTATATATATATATCTATAAGTATATAAAAACAACTACTGATTCTATTTTTAGTAACTTAAGTATTTCTCCTCTTTTTACTATTTCATTTGCAGAAATAATAAATCTATAGTAATTAATGTATTATATGAATAAATAGATCATAGTATAAATACAATTAAAATGAAATATTTTCATTTTTTATCATAAATAAATTATAATTGTATACCCTATATATATATATAGGAAAGGGTTAACGTGAGAACCATTTTTATTGTGAGAACATGAGAAATGAATATGCTATGAAAGTTAACGAATACGCTGCGAAAGTTAATGAATAAAAAAAATAGAATTTTCGCCTCTTATGGGATTCGAACCTGGTGAAAATTCAATTTTGGATTCATTAACTTTCGCAGACAGATTCATTAACTTTCATAGCATATTCATTTTGTTCAGAAGAATTTTCGTAGTTCTTAGTCTCACGTTAAAATTGGTTCTTATTTGAACCTCACTCTATATATATATTACAACTTAATAGCATATTTTCATTCTCCTATCGACCAATAAATAACATACCTTAATATGGTGCAATATATAATATATTATTAATGCAAATATATAATATAAAATTATATAATTAATAAAAAATTGAGTTGGTAGTTAATAATAAAATCATTATTATTCAGTAAACTTTATTGAATGAATGATACCTTATATTGATTAGTAGATTAATGTATATTAACATAATAAATCTGTATAACTAAATTATATATAAATATATATTATTAGTTAATCACGTATGTTACTAGAATACGTAATCAAATTTGCGTTGATTAGAGATTGATGAAATTAAGAATTGAAGAATTTCCTTAATTACAAATGTAGATTAGTTAATTCTCAAAAAGGTAATTTTATATTAACAACAATTAATATCCATGCATAAATATATTTTGTAACAATCCACATGTTGTATATATAGGCTCGAACGACATCGTTGATCAGTTGCCTCTCTACCGTGACGATCATGGTGGAGGTGTTGATGTTCAACATGTGATTGAGATATATTTGGTGCTTATGAGCAGCCAATCTTTGCTACCATGATATACAATGTTTGGGAATACTATGATATTGTTGCATCTTCTATGGAGCTATCAGCTCAACTTCTGAAATCGAGTATAAGGCTTTGGTTGCCCGGTAGATGCTTCTATCAGGGAAGGCGCCATATGAGTTTGTGTCTTCCGATGTTGTAATTCGACATGAGAGTGTCAATTAGTTTTTGTACAACCATTGATAGTGCTGATTTTTGGTTGCAGTAATTCTATATTCATTCGTTGCACTACAGTTGACATGATTTGTGGGATTAATAATGTTGTTGTTGTTTGAATTTTTCTTGGTGATAGACATGACTTTGGAACATGATTCTATCAAATATTTGAGATGCAGACGATCCACAAATCATCTTTCATAATTGATCTTTTTTATCATCTTTTAAATTTACAGTTGATCTTTTATTGAGAATACAAGATCATTGATACAAGAAGTTATTTGAATATAACAATTTTGATGGTATCTATATGTAATTGATCTTTTAAGTTATCATTGCATACATATTAGTCCCATCATGTATATAACAATTTTTATGGCACTATATATGCAATTGGAGGCATTTGAACACATAATTTTATCTTTTCTATGATTCCCAATATAACTGTTTTCATTTTTTATTTAACTATTATAATATCTAAATTAGAATCATGAATACTATACTTATTAGATGAGGTTTATATTCATTTATATTGTATTATATGTTCATCCAAGACATGAGAAGAATTGGACTTTCAATTATATTTAATTAAATATTTCATGTGGTTTTTAATTGGTAAATATATTTTATATATGCTTATTGATCAATATTGGTATTGTTCTATATTTTCATTTACAACAAACTATATTTTAATTTTTATTTTAGGTAATTGTGAATGAAAAATAAATGTATACTTTTGGCCATAACTGTAGAATAATATCACATGGTATAATGTTAGCCATTATTTACATTATAAAAATACGTATAATTAACTATTTATATGTTTTTACTTTACAAATTTAAGTTTACTTCTTATTATTTTATCTAAATACTTTTAAAAAAGACCACCTTCATGCATGGTATTGAATTTTTTAGATAAAATTTTGTTAAATTTTTGCTTATTATTATTTTTCTTAAATGTTTAATTTAATATATTACCTATAACGGTATGGTAGATACTTGTGGTAGATACTTGGTGCTAGATACTTGTGTGGGATTCTTAATATAAAAGAAAAAAAAACACACACACACACATCCATAAATACACGCAATTTAGCCATATTTTATTTTTATTTTTAATTTATGTAACAATTAATACCTTACAAAATTAGTTAATATTTTTAATTGTATATTATTGTACCAAAATTCATAAGTTGAAATGGTTCAAAAGTTTCGATATGCGACAATGATGATGTTAGTGCTGATCAAACGACGAAACATCCTATACAAGGAAATATTCAAAAATTTATAACATTTTCATTCTCTACTGAAATTTGATTTGAGCAATGTAAAACATTTTAATAATATGTAGATTTAGGAATTTATATTAATATAGTTATTAGGAATTAATCGGGTTTGGTATGGATTTCTATTAATGTTTACTCTATAATGTTTGGATTTTATTGAGACAGAGAATTACTTATTGTAGCAATTTATATTTGATTATTTAGATATTTTCATGAATTTAAATAATATGGGATAATTAACTGGTATATATTATCATACGTGTTTGGAACATGTACATGTAGTAAAATTATTTAAATAGATTTGAGACAGGTAAGGACATATAAAAAATCTAAAGGTTCCAATATTAATAGGCATTCATACATGAATTTTTTTAACTTTTACTCTTTTGTTATCAATACTATTTTATTATTATTATTATTATTATTATTATTATTATTATTATTATTATTATTATTATTATTATTATTATTATTATTATTATTATTATTATTATTTAAGAGGATTAAAATATTATTTGAGCAACTTATATTTTTAAATTTGGAGAGGTTTGGGTAATTAATGGGTATTACAATACGGATTTGAGATGAAAATGTGTAGTGGATTCACTTTTTTGAATTTAGGCGGTTTGACTTTAACCTTATTATTGCAGGTCATCGTTGTACTCTGCCGCAATAAATGATTCCGAGTAGTTAAACTCTGACCGCATTGTTTCGCTTCATTATCATACTCTGCCTCAATCAACAACTCATCCTAACTGAATCATTACCAAGTATGAAGTTATTGTTATATTTCTATTTATAAATTATAAAGGTAAAGTAATTTTCCATCAAAACTCAAAGAAAACTTATAGTTTAGATGCATCAATTTGATATAAAGAGTACCTGCTTTACTATGACCATAAACAAGAGATATGGACAAACTCTTTCCAATATAGAACTATGCCTATCAAAATATATATTCAGTCATAGTCAATTATATGTTGCAATCTCATGGGTCACTTGCAAAATAGGTCTTAGAATTTCTATATGTGATGAGATGGTTAAAACTCGATACAACTACTAACTTAGTTTACTTTGAAATTTTTGATGGATTGTGAGGTAATTGCACAATTATATTTTTCATATTTTATAGAAATATTTTATTTGAATTGGTCTCACATTTTGGAAACTCTTTTTATTATTAACCCGTCGTAAACATATGTAGTCCTAATTTCTATTGGTTTCTTACGGATAAAGTAAGTCAAAAATGTATCGAATAAATACCATACCTGACTATTTTTCTATTTAATTTAATCTCTTATCTAGCACTTCTTTCAATGAATTGTTCAAATGCTATACTTCGAAATATTTTATGTTGACTTATTTTTTTTAATTCGTACCTATAATTTACAATAAAAAGTAATTTCCGTTGAATTTCGACGGGTTACATACTAGTAACAAAAAAAAGAAAAGAAAAAACGATATCTTTTATTAAATCAATCATGTGTGTCTATTACTTATTTATCTACAAACTTTTAAATAAACTAAAATAGGTTTTCATAGTAACCCACCTCTATTTATTTATATGTGCTTAAAACATAATTACAAGTGCATTTACAATATAGAACCAGCTATGGAAAAACCAGCATATCATGATAGTTTATTTTCTTTATTAGTTTCTTATTGCTTTCTATGATCTTATCATTGCGCTTGCATTTATTAAGGTTCATTAATTTTGTTATGTTATTGTGATGACTATTATATTTGTGGTTTAAGTTTACAATGCCAGCGCATTATTAAATTCGCAATTTACATGATATACTATAGAAAATATAGCAGCAATTTTGCAAGATTTTTTTTAGATTTATTACAAGGTGATTAAATCAGCAGGAGATGGATTCTTAAATTGCAAGACTGTTCTCTCAGCATTCACGTATAAACCATACATGTACATTCTCCCATCAACACTTAACGAATAACTAGTGACCAACTTTAACAAAAAAAAAAAACTTACTTGCTGAAATTCGATTTTGAAAGATTACTATATATACCTCGATTATTATTTAGGGGTAAACAAAATATTCGAAATTTGAATAATCAAACCAAATCAAATTGAAATATTAAATTATGTTATATTTTTTTTTCGAATCGGATTGGATTTTTATCTTCAAAATTCGGATTTTTTATTCGGATTAAATTGATTTTTTAAAATCCGATTCTTTTTTTATCAAAATCAGAATTATATATAATTTATTCATAATAATAATATTTTATTTAAATATTTTTAACCCTAATATAAATATATATAAGAGTTAAAAAATTTAGTTTTGGAGTTTCGATCTTTTCAGAAATTTTGGATTTTATTATAAATATGAATTTTCAGACTCAGATTTTCGGATGATTATGTTTGATTCAGATTTTTTTTCTTTTAAAATTCGAATTTTCAAATCGGTACGGATTAGACAAAATCCGAACTGAAATCCGAATGTTTATCCCTAATATTATTTGCTATATAAATGTAGATTAAGAAACACCATTTAATTCCTACAAAGGTATAATATTTGGGCACCAAAATGAGATGACGACTGGCTTTATTGTAGTTACAACCTCCACTGTATACACATATAGCTAGCAACAGCAGATAAATATATTTATTAAGTACATAGAAAACGACTTATATATACGACAATTTATTAATCTTTTATCTTTAGAACGGCTCTAGATTATTCCTCTCTAGCTATTCAATTTATAGTACACACAGCCGTACTAAAGTAACATGAGGTTTGAGGCGAGGTATTGAAATTTTTTAGAGACGACGAAAATACTCCATAAAAATTTATTTAATTGTTGTTATCAATGACGGAATTACTTACTAAATATTTATGATCAAATTTCTTGTGATAGAGTTGAAATATACATGTATTTTATATTTTAACTTTGAAAATTTTCCGTTGAGAACATTTGAAATATATATAGTTAATAATATTTATTACAAAACGAATAAAGCTTTATATGATTAGAGTATTTGGTTTTTATTTTGTATTTTCTTTGACAATAATCAAAGTTATTAGTACTGATTATTTATTTATTTATTGTTAGATGAGCCTTTTTTTTAGGTAGATAAGCCCTAATCACTAATTGTTTTTACGGTAGATAAGCCCTAATTAAAACATGAAACTTTTGAGTCATTCCCCTAAACTACACGTAAACTGCAATAGATAATTGCATATTCCTATCTTGTTCAATATGTTTTCTACTGGATATATAGGATGTAATTTCTGGATATAGCATAAAAAGAAATATATAAAATGTAATTGTTAAAAATAAAAACAATAATTGAACAAACATATGTCTGGGGCCTTAGGCCTTAATTTTTTTGGAGGCCTAAGGCAGCCGTCTCTACGGCCTCTCGAGGGAGAATGGGCCCTAAGTACAGCTGATGGGCCTTAATTTTTTTTGGAGGCCTAAGGCGGTCACCTCTACGGCATCTCGAGGGAGAATGGGACCTAAGTACAGCTGATGGGCCTTAATTTTTTTTGGAGGTCTAAGGCGGCCGCCTCTATTGCCTCTCGAGGGAGAATGGGCCAGTACAGCTGGTGGGCCTTAATTTTTTTGGAGGCCTAAGGCGGCCGCCTCTACGGCCCCTCGAGGGAGAATGGGCCCTAAGTACAGCTGATGGTATGTATGCTATACTTGGATTGCACACGCGTATAAGGTTGTTGACTACATCAGATTAATTCAATCGAAAAGCTAATTAATCAGTGTTTTAATTGGAAAATTTTTTTTTTTTTTTTTTGGTAATTTAATGCAGAAATTTTAAAGGCTGCATCACGGTGGACTCGAACCCGAGACCTTTGGCCTCAGGCATTAACCACTCTATCACTAGGCCAACACACACACACTGGAAAAATTAATGTGTTGCAGCTTTATGTCATTTAAGTTAAAGTCGGGCAATTAATTAACCCTGAAAATTTTAAAAAAAAATGGGTGTATTGCTACTTTTTTATGTTTTGTTTTAAATAATGGACCTGTGCAGAAAGATTTATATTTTGTAAGTATTAGAGAATTTTACTTTTGAAACTAGAAAATCACGTCGAAGAAACTATAAATTAGTACTTGAAGTATATTGATGTGTGTATTTTGTTGTTTACATTATTTGGATTTTTCTATGTTTATTTGGATTTAATATACACGTTTAGGTTTTTTTTAATGCAGGAATTGAGAAAATCATTATTGATGGAGTCAAATAAAAGAAAGAGAAGAAAGAAGAATTTTGATGCAATTATTGAAGAAATGAAGATGCAAGAAATATTAAACTAAATATGGATTAAGTTAATGAAGGATTATTGGGCTTTTAATTATTAATTTTGGCCTTATTAATTATCTCTAATGAGATAAGGATCAAGGATTATGGAAGAATTTTGGGGATCCATGATTGGAATCGGAGAAAAGAGAGAGACGTGCGGATGAGGAGGAGCTTTATTAAGAGATTTTGTTTTTCCAACCTTAACCATAAAAGGCTGGGACGTGACATATTTGTTTATTTTGGAAGTAGTGGCTAGTAGTTCTACTAAGTTTGGATTTGTGATTCTCGAATTGTTCATCGGAGTTCTGGTGATAAACTTCTTTTCTATTCCAGTTTATTAGAGCAATTGTTTAGTTTCTTTTATATTTGATTGTGTTTAATTTTAATAGAATGAGTAGCTAAATTTCTTGATTCGGGTAGAATAATGAAACACTAGTTCAATATCTGTGAGACCTAATTTGAGGTTTAATTAATTCAATTGGATTTTGATTTGTTCCATGAGCAGAGAGTTTTAATCTGATTTTCTTAAGACTGATCACCTTATGGTAATCCAGATTAATGTCAATTGGTTCCCCCAATCCGTAATTGTTGGAATATGGCTAATTAGTGGCAAAACTATCGTATTGATAGTAGAGAATAAATTGGTGGATGAATTATTACTTGCGTTCTTGGGTAATTTCTCTAAATTGGATTTCATCAATTCATAAGACTATTAGAACATTAAAACCGTTTCCAACTAGGTTGTGTTTTGATAAGGGAAATAATTAGTTCAACGTTTCTTGCTAATTATCGATAAAACACGTAGGAATTGGGGTATGTCTGCTGCATTTACAGTACTCTATAACTGGTTGGTCCATGAGAATTAATATATATTTGCGTCGATGATCAGAGGTAGTGACTAGTGTAGATTTATTCGAGCCGAATCCCTTTTATCTTGATTTATTTCTTATTTCTCTTAGTTATTTAATTGTTTTCTTAGTTAATTCTTATTCGCTCCAATTTAAGGCATGATGACTACACCAAACTCGATCTTTAGGAAATTGAATTCAGTAACTCGTTCTCTGTGGTTCGACCCTGCTTATTACTATATTAATCTTGATTCTTAGCAGGAATTATTTGGTGGTAAACGACGTCCACTATATATATATAAGAGAGAGAGAGAGAGAAATTTCCATTCAGTACTATACCCACATAATAAGATATCGATATCGCAATGCATGTATTTATCCTTTATTATTTATTGAGTAAAAAACACTATACCAATTCATCAAATACGATAATTTTAATTCATCCCTGACATTTCAGTCCAATCCGAGCCGGGGTAGCTCCACGACCGCGGCTTGTGGCCGAATGCCGCCGCCACCGCCACCTCCAGCGCCACGAAAAACCTGGACTTATCCAAAACCTTATTCCACAACCCGCTAACAACACAGTAACTCCCATTAAATGGAGGGCGGTGGTGTGCGGCGTGCTCGCCTCGCCCAATATGACTCCCGCGTCCTGGAGCGCCGCCACCACCGGCGGCAGTTTCCCCTTTGGGGTGTGGGCCCATGCATGGAACTGCTGGCTGAACATCACGCAGCCCGCAAATACTCCAACAAACGACATCACCACCGCGTCGCCGCATAATAGGTTTATGGGAGTGACGATGGCTGCGATAGCGGCCGCGGCCATGTGGACGTTGTAGGCGACGTTCGTCTTTGCTTGTTTCGGCCGCAGGTGGTGGCCTAGGAAATCGACAATTTGGGGGCCGAAGATTGGGGTTTGGGCGCTGCCGTAGTTGTCGATGGCCCAATGGTAGATGCCGCTGCCTAGGTCCGCCGCCAAGTAGGCGGCCACGGCGGCGAGCGTGGAACTGAGCCATGGCCACGAAGCTGCTGGTGCGTCGGCGATCAGTAGTAGGGATTTGACTGTGGAGAATAGCACGGTGGCGCAGCCAGCGGCGAAGCGTGCACGGTGAGTGAAGGTAGTGGCGGGCCAATTTTCTTGATTTAGGGTTTGTGAGGGCTTAATCGTGGCTGGTGTATGTTGAAGCTCCATAATTTAGAGAGAGAGAGAGAGAGTTAGGATGGAAAGAAATGGTTTGGAGATTCAATATATAGAGTTTAAAGGAAGCCGTGGAATGAAATATGCTCCAAGTAATGGGTGTCTAAATTAAAGAGATGACAAGACCACGTAGTATTATATCAAATAATTGCATTTTGAGAAGCAAAGCAAAATATAAATAATATGCTTAAAGAATTGCATTTGGTTCATGTCATCGTGTTTCGGCTCTATCTATGGACACATTAAATATTTTTTATATTTTAGAATAGACTAAATGGAATTATCATATCTTATTGTTGCTTGCCTATCTTTTTTTTCATGCAGAATTTATGGAGGTTAGACACAGTTGGCAGGTATAGCTAGCTTAAAGGAAATCTTAGTGGCGTACTCTAAAGGATTGCAAAGTTTTAATTTTGAGTAAGGCATGCATTATTTAAGTTGCTCCTAATTTTAGAATTTGCTCTTTACCGACTTCGTTTTGTACGTACAAAAACTAGGATAGTGTATTTTTATTAGCATGTATATGTGATGGTTGACGTCTCCAAGTATATATAAGTTATAATCTCAAAAAATAATTTGCTTCAGGCAAAAAAAACCAGTATAAGAAACAAATCGTGGACAAACAAATTAATAATCAATATTACTTAATCACCCCGTAATTCTTGGTCAATTTAATACAGATATTTTAAAGTAGCGTCACACGCGCTCGAACCCAAACCTTTTGCCGAGCGATTAACCACTCTACCACTGAAATGGAACACGCACACAGTGACACCGTAATTCTCATTTAGCAATAACGCGAGGTAAGTTTGAAATGGAAATCGTCAAAGAAAAAAAACCCAGAGAAGTACACCACGATCATGACTCTAACCTTTACTCTTTTCTTTTCTTGTCATGACTCGTAACCTTTTTTCTTTTTTATCATGACTCTAACCAATGACTCGTTTATTTATTGTAGAAATAAGGATAATTGCAAATTTCATCAAATAAAATACAAAGACGGAGTTATTGAGTCATTCAAATTACTACTTTATATTAGTACATTTTTATGTGCATTAACGAAGTTTTATCTGTAAAATTTGCCTCTATTCATTTTAAAGTGAAATAGGTCCCTATATATCTTGATAAAGCTTAAACTTTACTTCACCATATCCTCCCTGCACGTTATCCTCCTAAAAAGAAAGTTTCAAACATGCACAACCGTTCTTCAACTTGCCAAACGATTTTCTTACCTTACGAGGTCTCGTACAGCATGGGTACAATTTTTTTTACTAACGAACCACATAATCTTTCAGCAATCAGAAATTGAGTTTGCAATATTTTTTAGTTTTCTTATAGTTCAAATATTTAATTGTAATTATATATAGTTCAAGATCTATTCATTAAAAGAACAATAATTCAGGTATATGATTACCTTTTTTTGAAGTAAAAACAATATTGTTATTCCAAATCAGAAAGTACAATATCCAGAAGTCAAGATCATTACACCTTGAGAAATAATAGCAAAATAAGCTACGCTATGAGCTGCCCTATTCACCTCACGGCAGACATGCTCCTTCGTCTGTGAGAACACTTCTAAAAGATAGTCGCAGAGCGAACCCGATCCCTCATGGAAAAGTTGGACCACATAAACTACAAGCAGGGAGCCCAAAAAAAAAGGGGAGCGAAAAATATCTAATTACTCTCCTCATGTCCCATTGAACTTAACCCGTATTACTTTTTACATTGTCTCACCCAACTTGACTAATTTCATTTTTAAGAATACTTATCTTTTTAAAAAGCATAGACCCTATCTAATTTTTTATCCCTTTAACCACTTTATAGTCTTCTTCTAAATAATTGTGCCGAAAAAAAATTAGTCATGTTCGACAGGACGGAAGGTCATTAATTTTAGGCATTTATACAAGAATGAACTAAACTAGGAGCAAATTGTACAATCAAATCGTAATTATAATGTAATGATCTGGAGACACAAATGGCATAATATAAGATTGTCAAGCTTCCAAAAGGTAGGCACAAAAGCAGGTATATTCCATACAAATCCGACAGCACAACAGTCCTTAGTAAAATTGTGCTTTCTAATCATGATAAGTCACTGCATTATACAAAATTACATAGAAATAAGATGAAGAAAAACCTTATATCGCATCGGGTGCTGTGTAGGAAGATACAGATGATATGCAAGGGAACCAATATCGACTTCTACCATCCTTGTGTCCATTATCAATCATGGCAAGACCTTCCTGTATTATCCAACAAGTACACAAAAGCTTGTTATACTCGTCTGGATTTCAACCACCTAAATAGAAGAAATAACAGCAACAGCTTACTTCTAGTAAAGTTTCGAGGGCATCAGTTGCACGTCCAGAAGACCAAGAGAGCCGTCTCTGAACTTCATCGACTGTCACAAAGCCTTGACCCTAAGGAAACAGCACAGCAAATCATTACACTAAGTACAAAAATAACGAAAGCACACACTATAACATACACACAGCCTCTAACAAGAGGATACTATGAACACACATCAATTTACAAGTATAAAGCAGGGGTAAGACAAGAGCAGGGTCAACAGAATGCTTGTTAAACATGTTAAGTGTATAGAAAAATGAAAGTGATAAAATCAAGAATACATCAGCAAAATTCGTCAAGGACTAAAGGGGAAACCTGTGCTAGCTCCAAGATTTCATTGTGATCTTTATTCAATTCTGTGGGAACAGATCTAACAAGCTTCCTCTTGCCAAGAGAGATCACCTCAAAACCATTACCGAGCACCTGGAAAACAGTTTTACGTGTTTCATGGTGTAAATTTCAATGATATTGATAAAATAAAATAAAATAAAATAAAAGGTGACAAGATGCCTTAAGTATATATAGAAAATGAGGCATACTCATACATATGTATGCAGATAAATGTGTGCATAAATACAAAAGTGGGATAGAGAGAGATCTCGTGTTACATCATATGTTATGCATGATTAATGCAGATTCAGGCCATGAAGTAAATCCTATCCTAGTCCTGACTTGTTAGCATCACAGTCTTTGCACTTCCAAATAAGCACCAATAACTTAGTAGTGATTATCGGACAATCACATTACCACTATAAGAAATTACTCGAAGAAAACTTGACAGTTGTACAGACTGGTATCATAGTAGAGTGCAAGATCAAATCTTAGAAGTTTATGCTAGAGGGCCTGACCATGCCAGATTCCTGAGAAAATGATTACTTTTGGAATCTCTGAAAATAAATTGGGTGTTTCAGGAAGAAATTCCAGGGTAATATTTAATTCAGACAGATATCAAATTTGAAAAATAAACTAATATTTGGTTTAGTTTTTACGAAGAGATCTTTCCCGTGAGTAATTACATTTGATAATTTAGTGTAATAATATTATTATTGTTAGAAAAAATGTAATGACTAGTGAGACTGGTGAATAATGGCCCCATCTTGCTTAGGAGAAATAGAGGCTTGTATTGCGCCCATGAAAAATGAAGTAATGAACATCATTTTTGGTTCCAGAGGAGAAATTCATTCTTGAAAATAATCAAATTTAGTAATCACTTATAAGAGACTTAATGTTTCCAACCCAAGTTCATTGCTAAAACTAATTAGACAATTTAGCATTTAACAGTGATTTGTGAATTGTGAGGTATTCCACAAACATATTCCACTAACATAAAATAAAAAATAAGATACAGACCAAATTACCTTCAGCTTACTTATTGCACGCAAACAATCATCCTGAGAGATAGCCTCACGAGTTCCTTTCCTTCTTTGACCAAGCAGTTTACACAGTTCTTCCAAGCTGATCAGACCTCCATTGTGAGGTCTAGTAGCCAAGCAAATATCAACAATTTGCACTCCTATCTAGATCCAGAGATTGATTTTAGTTAGAAGTGAAAAAAACAGTCTGCCTACATATAATATAAATATGATGCCTAAAATGTCATCAATAAAAAAAACAAACCATGGGAGTGAAAATAAATACTTGTCAGTTTACAATAATGATAGTCCACTTATTGCTAGAGATCAATGAAGAAGTGTGGTACCAACCAAGTTCGTAATAGAAGTCACCAATCCCCAATAGTTCAGCCCAGAAACCCTTGTTAGAAGCCAGAGGATCCACTCCAACTTTGGCACACATCTCATGAAACTGTGACCGAAATGCTGGATTCTTGCGGATGTCATTCTATCAAAGCCACAAGGAATGATGAGATAAGATAATACTTTAAATTGTTTGATAAGGAATTAGGGGAACCAATTATAGAAAAAGCATGTGAAGTAACTTCGATCAGAAGCTGCAAAGATGTAATATTTCTTATTTGGTATTGTGAAAGTTGTACCATAGAAGGCTATACACTTTTCGTGCTTCAAAAGATTCACCAATTCTTCTGACATTTTGTGTGAAATAAATAAAAGGTAGAGGGAGTTATCACCTTTTGATGCATATATTTCTTTTTACTAGTAGAGGAAACTGAAGTGGGATTTCTCAAATATTCTATTTAATATCTCTTCACATAGTCCAACCAGCAAGATCTTTTGCCGCCTTTTGTTTTTTTACCAGTTTCTCAATTTTTCAGAGTATGAAAAACAACAAAATTTTAGCTTCTATGTAAGCTTATATTATTCTAGCATACTTGGTTAGTGGTTACAATCTCTGAATAGGCTTTGAGTAATCAATTAGCATAACTCCAGATGGATTTAACTATAAACTAATTACTTCTTCAAAATAATGTGAGCTTGCATCAAACAAGAGCTACTGAGATATAAATTTCTCAAAGAAAAGGTTGCTTATAAAAACAAAGACATAAAACAATAATTATTCAAGGGGTTAATATCACTTTCTAGATCAATGTTGGCCTGTTTTTTGAGAGGCCAATTTATTATTTTGTCAATATCGAAAATGTGGTATAGAAAGTGATAGTAAACCTTGTTCAAAGGAAGTAAAAGAAAAAAGGACCTTGTGTTTTCGGGCGAAGTCTTCCAGCTGAGAACGAAACGTAGCAAGTTGTTCTTTCATGAGATCCGTCCGCAATTTTGCCACATTTTCTCCAAGCAATCGGTATTGATCCTTTAATTATCCATATCATATCAAACTAAAGATACATCCAAAGAAAAAGCAACATTCACATTTACAAATAAAAATGAGAGAGAGAGCAGGACGAACCCTAGCAGCAGCGGCATTCTGCAAACCTCCAATTCCAGGTCTACGCCTCATTATGTTATTCTATATCAATTGAGCCTTGCACTAAAACTTCTCTCACTGATGAAACCAGGAGAAGAGTCAGAAGACAATAGAGATCAAACTAGGTATTGGAGTAGAAATATTATTTAAAATAAAAGAAAATTCAGCAAACACTTCAAATTCCAAAACCAAAACGAAAATGTGTGGATTTCCAAATACTTTATACTTAGCAAACCATCGGATGACCATAAGGCCAGTTATGTGAACCATAAAAAGCGAAAAAACTCAAAATGTGTGGAGTTTCCAACAGAACCGGACACCGAACCAGGTTTGTTCAGTTTATGGTTTTTCTGTACTTTTTTGCTTGAAGCTTCTTTTTCTTCTGTATCCTATTGATTCTTATAAGGGTAAATATCAGTTTATGTCTCAATGTTTTGTAATTTTTCATTTAATTTTTCAACATAAACATATCGTTATTTGGTTTCTAAAGTTTTAGAAAATTTATATTAATCTCTTGTCGATCAATTTCCGACATCCAAAAGCTTACGTGACTATCGGAATCTTATGTTGGACTCCAAGTCAATATAAAAATAAATAAAAACCTAGAAAAACTCTTCCGAAACAACGTCGTTCCATTTCTTCTCTTATATTGATGTGGAAAATAATAAAACAATATCGTTTTTTGAAGGATGCTTTTATTTAATTTTTATATTGACATGAAATTCAATATGAAATTCCGGCAACCTATAAGCGTTTGTACATCGGAAATCGAATGTCAGGAAATTAATAGAAATATTCTGAAAAGTGAAGGACCAAAATAACAATATATTTATTGGACATTAAGTGAAAATCACGAAATGTTGGAACGTAAACTCATATTAACCCTTCTTATAAACAAACAACAGGCAAAATAACAAAAATAAAGTGAAAATAGCTAAATCAATGAACAACAGCCAAAACGAACTTCAAAAAAGTCAACAACTGCGAAATGAGATCAATTTTGTCACTACTTTGATTAAAGGACTAAAACTAACAAGTATTCAGCAGGCAGCCCGGAAAATATCTTTGATTTTGCAATAAATAGGAAAGCATTTAACCCTGGCACCGAATCCCAGTTTTGTGGGCAGCACGAAAAGGTAATTAATCAATTCTCTATTGAAGGGACGAAGATATCAAACCTTACAGAGTACTAAGGGCTGATACTTTTCACAACATCGGCGTCAACACTGCCGACGGGCGTGTTGGCAAGGTGGAGATTGAAGCGACGATTTGAGCAATAAATTTGGGAATCGGGTGTGTGTGTGTGCAACAGTGGTGCGATCCGTGCGAGCGAGACAAAAATCAAACAAATTAATTATTATTCATTAAATCTACCAAATATATGAAATACTAATTTGGGTTGGTTAAAAATGGATTGAAATCAAAACAACTTCTGTTTCTATCTTTTTGAGAGATAATTGGTATAGTGTCGATGTAGTTTTGGCATAAAGAAAGTGTGATGACCTGACTTCCCAAGGAAGTACGGATCATATGGATCGTCACTGGTATAGTAAAGCAGCGGATATAAACACAACTAATCAATGCAATTAACCATTTAACTACTCAATAACGCATAGACTAAAAAGGATAAACTGTTCATCACCAACTCGAGTCACGTAAGGACTCGTCAAAGGTTCAAGGTTCAAAATAACCCAATCGGGGCACAATTCGAGGCAATCGACCTCAAGTTCAATACGGTATGAAAGCAATCATAAATCAAGCATCAAAATAATATCAGAGTTAGGCAGCAAATAAGCATGTGGATATGCATATGACGATGCATGCCCAAGGTTCTAGAAACCTTCCTAATAAAGCATCAAAAATAGCTGCTACTCTGCACCACCTCGCACCCATCATCGATCATTGCTCAACCTGCACATAAAAAACGAAATGCAGGGCTAAGTACAAAAGTACTTAGTGGACTCGTTGTCGAAAACATTTTCTTTGTCAAAAGTTATTAACTGCCCACAATAGCGCATGAGGATTTTAGTTAAAAGACTCATGCCTATCAAACATTTTATCGTTTTCCAAAAGCGTTCGGCCGAACTATTTCATTCACGTTGTTTCCATATCTGATCATTCATTCGCACACTGTGGAGGTGGCCACCTACACATAGTCATCATGACCGGTCGAGGTAGCTAACCTTAACACACAGTCACACGTGTACACAATCCGAGTTAGTCCTTAACTAAGTCGGATCCGATCGTTACCCTTTTTTAACGTTGGTGGACCAACACATTTACATACCATATGGGATATACCAATCTCAGATAGGATAATAACAAAACATAAACATTTGGCAGTCAATAACATTTCATGTGATAATATTTCATAAAGCTTTGTAAATCATGCTTTGAGTTATGCATAACATTTTTGTTTCAAGAAAGCCCACCTGCTAATCCAAGCTAGTGGTTCTAAATGGGCAGGTGTGGTGTTCTTCCTCGCTGACTACGTACGATCAAACCCTTCATAAGAAAATAGCGTTTCTTAGATTCTTTCTATCGATCGAAGGTCGTTTATAAACTACGACTTAAAGTTTCCAATTAGGGTTTCTTTATGATTTTATGTGATCGTTTTAAGATAATATCTATTATCTTACATTCCCAATTCCCAAGCTATATTACTTCATCGTTCATACGTGAACTCCAATTATGAATCACATATTCCGAGTTTATCCTCGACTCTTAACCTTAGTTTTATTATAACGTTATTACGTTATAGGTTGTCGGTAATCAAATCATGATTGATAAATTAGGAAACTCTAAACCACTAACTAGACTTAGCAATTTTAGTTACGTCCTAGTAGGTTATGCTTGACGGCTTGTCGTATTAGCAAGATAATTAAAGAGGAGTATTGACTTATGATTCAGTGAACACATGCTATCATGTAAGTAAGTACTTAAGAATAAATGAAGTGTTTCGGGAATATTAACTCGACTTTTGAGACGTAAGGATCGACATCTTATGTTCGAATCTTTGCTTGCACATTACGACATTGTTTGTTTATCCTAACTCGTCGGAGATTACATATGTCGTATAATCGTTGTTCGTCATCGAGTTGTTTTAACGCTCAACTAATATCGTATTGGGTTGTCGTTATTGAGTACTAACGTTGTAGCTCGACTTTTGGTTTTTCTAACTTAGGAACTCGCGTTCGAGTATCCTTTTATGAAATTGAAAACCCTAATTTGTGTCTAACTTCGATTCTCGTTAATTCCTTCTCAAGTTATCGAAATTGGTCGATTTCTTTTGGATTCTCGTACGTATAGTATTATGTTGTTTACGTTTGGGGCTTTGGTTTGTCGGCACAATATAAACATAAACATTCAACACCAAACAATACCATACACAAAATGAACTACACTAAAGCATTAGAAAACCATAATTTCTAACATAATACACAATCATTGTGTATGTGTGCATAAGTGTTCCATTCATTTACCATAATCACAACCATTCATTCTAAGCTTATAATTTCACTATCATAGCATCATTTAACATTAGAATTAAACTCATACTTAGCCATTTTGTTACGTTTTCGATAATTAGCCACAATTAGCATATGTATCCAATAAATTCCAATAAAATCATGTTATACTCCTATCATACTATAGGATTTAATTATCAACTCAATATCATCATATAAAATTTTAAACCATAGGTTAAAATTTCTTAAAGTTTTCGGTAATTCCAAATTCAATAGTTTTGGTGTTCAATAAATTTCACAAAATTTATATCATGCTTATACCATATACTAAACATGAAATATCACTTCGTATCATGCATTAAAAATTTAAACCCATGCCTTCTACCCTTATACATTTTCGGTAATCATATATATATATATACATACTCAATAAGTTTCATTCATTCACAACATGTTTATATTATGCAATAACATGTAATATTAACATTAAACATCAATTAATATTTATAATATGAACCAAATGCTTGAAATTCCTTTGGTCCTCACACATATTTTACATATGTGTTCAATAATTCCCAACAATGCATATTATGTTCATATTATTTCTACACATAACATATCCTATCATTTTCAACAAATGAAATCAAATAAATCCTTAGATATATACATATAGTTTTCGGTATTCAAAGGAAAATAGCGTAGTGTCTCAAAATTTCAAGATTAATATATGATGTTCATATCATATATTAAACACTATATCTCAACTATTTCTCAACAAATAAAATCAAACAATGGCTTAAAAATACTTAAATATATTCTGACCATTTTTTAAAAATAGGAGTAGTGTTTCAAAAATTTCAAGATTAATATATGATGTTCATATCATATATTAAACACTATACCTCAACTATTTTCCAACAAATAAAATCAAAAATACAAGAAAATCCCAAAAATATTCTGAAAATTAT
The DNA here is from genome assembly GCA_036937905.1 of Salvia rosmarinus. Taxonomy (NCBI): domain Eukaryota; kingdom Viridiplantae; phylum Streptophyta; class Magnoliopsida; order Lamiales; family Lamiaceae; genus Salvia; species Salvia rosmarinus. The sequence continues at coordinate 90,974,427 of CM072819.1, forward strand.
GATATTTATTCTACATGCTCCTAATACATTAACAAGCAATAATATCAAATAATATTCACAAAATCATGCTTCATCATATATAAAAAGAAATAAAGCATAAATTGAAAAACAATAAACATGCTCTGAAAATTATGAAATTTTTATAGTATCCTTAAAAAATTATTCTAAGCATTTTTTGTTCATGACGTGAGAGCATTTGATGGCTCTAAAGTCACGAAAACAAATTAGGAGCAAACTAGGGTTTTTAAACCCAAAAAATCAAACAAAAATTCCACTCCATTAGAATGGAAGAGGATGCTGAATATTACCTTCCTATGGTCTTAGAAAGATTATTTGAGTGTGGGAGGGTTTGGAAGGAGGATTAAAGGCTCAAGGCTTGAAGAGTGTAGAGAGAATTTGAAAATTTGAGAGCAAAAAGGGTTCTAAGTGAATGGGCTGCAATGGGACGTCTTCCCACTATATTGGCAGACCTAAGAGCTGTCATTGCCCATTTGGGGGTGGTCTTGGTGGTAGTTGGGAGGTGGATTGGTCAAATTACCCGTTTTGGCGTGTTAATACCGACTCTTTAAGTTTTAACGCGTTTTCGATTGATTTCTCGGAAACTTAAGGTTTTATTTTATTAAATAGCCTCCAAATGACTTATTTCAATGTTTATAAAAATTTCATGAAGTTCGGACGTCGTCCGACAAGTCAATTCCGAGTTATCGCGGAAAAACGGCGTTCGGTGATTAAATTATGCCCATTCAAAAATTCTATTGAACTCTTGAGCTTTCATAATTAATTTGAGTCTTATAAATCATATTTTATTTATTTATACCCTTGGTTCGAGTTTCGGGTCATTCGGATCAATTTAGGGTTTTCCCGGTATATTTTTCCCGACGTTCGGTTAAGTTTCTTCAGGAATTTCTTTCAGAAATTGATTCTTATAATTTCTAAATTCATAATAATATATTCCTTCATGAATTTAATTTTTATCATTAATTATCATGATTAGCACGGACTGAAAATTGATCCGGCTCGTAAATAGTGCTTTTAAGACTGGCCGGGCAAGTATGCCCGAAAATTCTCATTCTTTGGCTTCTCACATGTTTTCGCGAGAGGATTCTAGAAATGAAATCCTTTTGTCAAGATTCATTCTCGATCTTTCATTCTATGTTCAGGCTATTCAGAAAACCCTAATCCGGTAGGATTAGTCACTAGTTTTTGATTTCTCTAGTTTTCGATCTCCGAATCGATTCTAATTCGTTTCGTTGGTTACCTTAAACATAATTAAGGTCTAAGAACCACAACTAAGTGATTTAAACATCACTAATAAAAGTTTTAAATTTTCGGGTTATTACAGAAAGTCACCAAAAAATTAATGTCAACTTAGTTTTGGCATCAAAACTAGGTCGTTTTAGAGTTAATTTATTTTTATTGTTAAAATCCCGGTCAACTTCTTATTATGACTGTAAATGAGCCAAGTTATTCGTGAGCTACTCGGATCTCGTCTCAATAAAAATGCGTTCGAGTTTATTTAGTAAAGCTCGTTACCTAAACAAACCAAATTTGAGCATGATAGTATTCGGTTCTTTAGCTCGTAAACAAGTTCGTTAACTGGTTTACTTTGAAAATATAAAATTATTAACTAGATATAATTATTTTCTTTCAATAATTAGTAATTATTGTATTAAATCTCTAACTATTTTTATTTGTTATAAGAAATCAATATATATATATATATATATATGTGTTATTGTGGATAAAATAATTTATTTTTAAAATAAAATAATCAATATTCTAAATATATATCTAAATTTAAAAAGGTTGTTTGGGTTCGATTAAAGCTCTAATAAGCTCGTGAGTTCGAAATATTCGATAAATATAACTCGAGACTCGATTCGATACTAAACAAACCAAACTTAAACACGATGGTATTCGACTCGACTCGATTAGATTACACCCTACTTCTAACATGCCAATAAGAATTTTTCTCGTCAAAAAAGGAGTTATCTTTTGTTTCTGGTAAAATCCAGCTCCGGCGTATTAAGTAGAATTTTCATCACCAAAATCGTATCCCAAGACGCAATTGTTAAAAGTTTTATTGTTCAAGTATTTAATTGTTAATTCTTTAGATTGAAACACAATTGTGAAAAGGTCAACAATTTAGATATTACAACTTTATTTTCTCTTTTTTATTTACGATATATAAAATAAATTATAGTTATTAATAAAAAAAATTAAAAAACAATAACAAATTTACTTCCATAATGTTATACAAATATCACGCAGCGCATGTGTTAACTAGTTATGACCAAATAGCAAGAATATTGATGAACTCTCTTTCATTCATTCTGGATATGGCTAAATCAACTAAAAAAATCATGTTTGATCATTGTATCAAAACTTCAGAGTAACAGCTTCAACAGAATCCTGCAACGGCATTTTCGACGATCGTTTCTAGTTTGATCATTGCATCAAAATTGTTGTTCCTGACAAACAAACAAAAAATCAAGCCCAGCAAAGGTCATTTGAAGGATAAAATCTTATCGAAAGAAAGTTAATTTTTCGGTTTGAATGACAAAGGCCACTGGGATGAAAGTGCAGAAAACTTGGATGATAATGCCCACGAGAAGGTTGTCAAAGCTTCCTGAGGAGATATTCAGAACTGAGGCAAGGCCAGCACCCACGAACGAGCCCACAGTCGAACCCAAGTTGTTGATGGACATAAAGAGTGCAAATAAAGTCCCTTCAATACCAGGTGGGCAGAGTTGCCCAGATAAGATGAGGAGAGGCATAAACCTGCAATCACAAATGGTAAGATTTGAATGCTAATGATTTCATTGGTTTCACTTTTATCACTCTGTTATTTAAGCAAAAGATTTCTGTAACATGAAATGATTAGATTTCAGCATGAAACGATTCAATAGAATAATAAGAATAACTTTCAATACAAAAATTGTCGTACGTACTTGAATTGATTGATGCCGTCTGATGGAGCTGATCCAAAGAGCACCATAACCTTGTCTGATATGCCCAGTGAAAGATTTGATCTCGACACCAGAATTGCGTCCAGAAGACCTAACATGGACAAACTAATATGAGCACACCTGAATAATTTGAGAATCCCACAAATGAATAATTGGTAAGTTACATGGAGTGAGAGTCTAGTCTTCCCAAAAATGTCAAGAGGATTCCAAGTTAAGATCGACTTACAGGAGAATCCTAAGCAACTTCATCTTCTTCAAGTAGCGATTATAGATAAAGGTCCCGAGGATGAGTCCTAACCACCCTGTTGTAATTTTGTTAGCCCAACAGCCCAAAGAAGCCCAACACCTCAACCCCCATTTTAGCAGCCCACTCTTCTTCTCACCTTCATTCCCTGCATGCCTTAAGATCTTGGAGATCATTCTTTCCTTTTCCCCCAACCTTTTCCTTATGTGTTCCAATCCATGGGATTTATAATCCCTCTGCTATTTCAGCCTTAGTGGGGTTTAGAGAAAGAGCAAGACATAGAGAACGAGACAAAGAGTGTGTCTATGTGCTTGTTATCATCCTTTGTGGATTAGCTACCGGGTTGGGAAGGAGGTGGGAGTGGGCTGTTGTTGCTGAGCTGACGAGAACGCTACTCCTTTGTGGTCGTGTGGGTGTACGTGTACATGAAGGAGAGGAGCCTCACCTGAGCCGACTTGTTGCTAATCGTTTCTCTTCACACACATATCTATTTCATTATTGTGTCTTTATTCTCTTGTTTGTCTTGTTGCTGTGCTACTCTTTTTATATGTGTGCAGGGAGTGCGGAGGCCATGAAGGAGAGAGCTGCTGCTGTTCGGACGAGAAACCAAGACTATTTTCGCCACGATAGCTACTACCGCAGAGTTGTGCGTTTGGTGCTTCCATTGCTGTTGCTGCGAGCAAGTGCACGGCTACTGCGTGGCTGTTGCTTTCAGCGAGGCAAACGAGACTGTTAGATTGGATCCTAAACAGTGGTATCAGAGCCATGGTTCTTCCTCGTCATAGTTGGTAAGTCGGGATCCTGATCCTAGGATCGCGCTCGGGTAAAGCTGCTAAAACCTCTCAGTTTAAAATTCTAGAAAACTATCGATTATCGCGTATAGGATTGGGTTTTGTTTTTTGTTTACCAACGTGTCTCTCGTTTGTTAGCTGTGTGATTAAATCGAAAATATTGTTTGCCTTGAGAATTTTGCTACTCTGATTTGTATTCCGCTGCATTAAGGCTTATATATTTTTCCTTTGGATTGTTGTATGATTATGTCTTCTTTGGCGAATTATGGTTTGGCACCTTTTGATGGTAAGACGGACTTTGATTTTTGACAACCGAGAAAATGGAATGTATTTTAATTCAACAAGGTGTTTTATCAAGTTATTGATGATTTTTATGATAAAGAAGTTGATGAGAAAAAGAAATTGCAAATGAATCATCTTGCTTTATCTACTATTATCTTGAATTTATCTGAGTGTGTTTTTAGAAAATTAGGAAGAATGACTTCTGCTAAAGATTTGTGGTCAAAACTTGAAGAGTTGTATACTGAAACGTCTTTGCCTTCTAAAATGTATCTGATTGAAAGATTCTTCCGTGTTAAACTTGACATGTTTAAAGGTGTTAATGAAAATATTTATGAGTTCACTAAGTTAGTTTAAGACATAAAATTGATCGGCGATAAACATATTGATGATTATGCTCCGTTTACGCTTTTAAATGCTATTCCTGATTCATACAGTGATTTTAAATCTGATATTAAGTATTGTAGAGATATTGTGACGCTTGACACTGTTGTGAGTGCTTTGAAAAATAAGGAATTAAATTTAAAACTTGATAACGGTGCACAAGAACTGAATAAAGTCATGCATGTTAGGGGTGAAAAAAGGTTTCATGATAAGGGGAAGTTAAAACTTAGATTTAAACCTAGGAAATGCTATGGTTGTGGTGAAACGAGTCACTATATCAAGGATTGTCCTAAGAAGAATCAACATGTTGATCAGGCTAATGTCGTTACTAATGAAGAAATCACGAGTGATTTGTTCTAAGGTGGAGTCTGTGGTTGAGCTTTAAGTTTAGGGTGCATGAGCTTAGGATTTTTTGTTTCCTTGTGTGTCTGTGGTTGCTTACTTTGAGTGAAGCTTCTTCCATTTTCTTTATGCTCTTGTTTTTGTTCTTTGTGAACCCTTTGTGGCTTCGTGGCTTCGTGATATGTTTTGTGATATATGATCTGTGTGATCTATGCTAGCTTCGTAATAGCAATCTTTGTGATCGACTGTCTGTGTGATGGTTGTGATGATCTTTGCGATCTTCTCTAGCTTTGTGTTAGTTAGCTTTGTGATGTTTCTTTGTGAGCTTCTAAATTATGTATTAGTTGCCTTCATGCTTTGTGAACTTCTAACTACGTGTTAGATATCTTTGTGCTTTGTTGGTATTTTTCCTTGTGTGTCTTTTTACAGTATGAACAAGGTTAATTTACCTTTAGTTGATCATTGTGATCATGCGTGAGACTCAATCCTAATTGGCTCTTAACAGATGGGAAATATGGACTGTGTGTCTATACGTCTTGTTCCTTGCTCTGTCTATGCGATTTTGCAGGGGACACTCGACAATTGATGATTGTTAAGTGTGTTTGTTTCCTCGTCATTGCACACGGCACCACGATTGGGCCAAATGTGGAGATTGTTGTAATTTTGTTGGCCCAACAGTTCAAAGAAGCCCACACCTCAACCCCCATTTTGGCAGCCCACTCTTCTTCTCACCTTCATTCCCTGCGTGCCCTAGGATCTTGGAGATCATTCTTTCCTTTTCCCCCAATCTTTTCTTTATGTGTTCCAATCCATGGGATTTATAATCCCTCTGCTATTTCAGCCTTAGTGGGGTTTAGAGAAAGAGCAAGACAGAGAGAACGAGACAAGAGTGTGTCTATGTGCTTATTCTCATCCTTTGTGGAATAGCTACCGGGTTGGGAAGGAGGTGGGAGTGGGCTGTTGTTGTTGAGCCGACGAGAACGCTACTCCTTTATGGTCGCGTGGGTGTACGTGTACGTGAAGGAGAGGAGCCGCACTTGAACCGACTTGTTGCTAATCGTTTCTCTTCACACATATCTATTTCATTACTGCGTCTTTATTCTCTTGTTTGTCTTGTTGTTGTGCTGCTCTTTCTATATGTGTGCATGGAGTGCGGAGGCCGTGAAGGAGGGAGCTGCTGCTGTTCGGATGAGAAACAGAGGCTGTTTTCAGCCACTATATCTACTGCCGCAGAGTTGTGCGTTTGGAGCTTCCGTTGCTGTTGCTGTGAGCAAGTGCACGGCTACTGCGTGGCTGTTGCGTTCAGCGAGGCAAACGAGACTGTTAGATTGGATCCTCAACACACCCTATGACACGAGTAGTGCCCAAGAATGATGCTTCCAAATTGAGAACTTCTGTCTGGTAATAGAACATAATTGTCGAGAGGTTTGGGACAGTCACATGTGCAAGGAAAAACCAAGCCATGGGCCTACAATCCAGCAAAAAGTAGGAGCATAAAAGAAACAATAAGTTTATTCATGTCATTGATGATAAAGAAGGGAGAGTTAAAAAAATAATAATAAGTTAATAACAATGTTAGGCTGAAAAGAAACAATAAAATTGATAACAAACATGCAAACTTGTAGGCTTGTCAAGTTTCAGAATTACAATTTTATTTTTGGTAGCAGCATCATTATTTATTACCTGACTTCACTTCACCTAGTTCATGTATTATTAGACTGGTCTCTGATATTTAATCTTCTAAGCTATAACAACTGTCAACTTCACAACAAGAATCATCATCCATATTTCTTAGCGATTTTACTTTCCATAAAGTAGATCATGATACATACAAGACAAAAATGAATTCTCAAAGCACACATGCAAGTAAATAATACAAAGGGCAGCTTAAGTGAAAGCAAGACAATTAATTTTTACAGGTAAAGTACATATAGGGCAGCTTAAGTGACAAAATTCAACTGAAAACCACTCCAATCTTACACAAACAACCAACTAACTTAATGAGAGTGTTAATTACCTCAAAATGATTGGCTGTCTGAAAGCCCCAAGCAATGAAAATGTAGCAGTTTTCAAAGCATCGAGCCATTTTGCCATAATGAATTCCTGGCCTAGAGGCACCTCAGATTCACTAGCATTTACTACAGGCTCTTGTTTTGTGCTCTTCTGCCCCCTTCTTTGCCTAGAAGAACTTTTTCCAGACTTCTTCATAGAAATATTATTTTAGCTTCTCGGATTATCTTCATGGCAATCTTTGCCATTAATTGAGTGGGAGGCTCCATTTGAGCTGAATTTTTCAGAAAGTACTTTATTTTCTACTGAACTTTCCTCAACTAAACTACATGAAAGGAGCTGTATGACTGGTAAAATTGAAAAAAGCAAAAATATTTTATCTATCTTTATATTGTTAAGGGTGTAGCCCCCAAATAAACTGCCACATATTCCTCCAATAGCCATTGCCATCCAGGATATGGACTGAAGATCACCTGCAAAACTGGCCCTGTTCAAGAGTCACAAGAATTTAATGTTCATTGAAGCCAAAACAAAGAGAAATATACAGACAATTTCATTTACCAACCACAAAAATACAGCAAAAAAATAACCAATGGCATCATCTACATATAGTTTTTACATATCTGACATTACCATATACTTTTGAGGGTAGATGACCCACTCTTTGAAACTAGTCACCTTCCATGTAATATGGAAGTTAGTCTTTACAACTGAAGGATTCAGCACTAAAGCCAATCAAGACACCAAAATGTTCCATGTCAACTTAGAAGATTAATACCAGGATTTTTGAGAGAGAGAGAGCAAATGTGGACACTATCAACTTATTAGGAATTAACTGCATTACTCATCATACTTAGTCCACAAAAAGAGTGTCATGTTTTCCACATCTGCATTGAGGATTGGCGTCATATTTCACTGTAACCCGAGCAGAGTCATTTAGGCTTCAATTTTGACCTAAGTTTGTCAAAGGTCGAGGATTAAAAAAACTTAGTTTGAAGGCCTCATCCTCTGGTGTCAACAGATTACGTTCACAGTTACGTACATAGCAATAATGTTTTTTTTCTTTCTATTTGAGCAATAATTTTTCTTCAGTACAAAATAGGTATACTGAAAAAGGGAGCCACGACATTAAAAGACTTGCCTCTCAAATCTTACAGCCACAGCTATCATGGCATCAATCACAACATCAGCCATTGCAGAGCCTAAATTTTGTACTGTCAAAAGAATCATAAACAGCAATCTGGAGGTCCTTGAGGATATATGCATGCCCAAAATAAGCCATGGGAAAAGCTAGCAATGTGGCAATCATTAAGTAAGGAATCATTTTTCTTCGTTCAATGGGTATGCAATCTGATAAAATTCTGCAACGCAAATTACAATTCAACATTGTTTAAGTCCTAAATGGTGGCATACTGATTACAAATGCTACTCTCTTATAATTACATGAGTGCAGTGGAACAATAAGCACCGCTGTCAGGAGACCTGCTTGTAACCTACAGTACATGGGAAAATGTTTGATTTGATTATCTAATAATGCAGTTGCTTTTCTCGAGAACAAAATTTCTTACTCAACTCAATTTTGGACTATAGTAATAACACTTACAGATGCTGATTATTACAATTTGTAGCACAACGGTGTTTTAATTTCTATCTTGAAAATCTACAACGTCTTATATCTACCATGTCTACTAGTCCTGGCTCTCGTTTTCCTATTTTCTCTTACCCAAAGAAATCAAAATGTGCTGATAAGAAAAAAATCATATTTACATGGTAATGAGGTATTAAACAAAGAACCTGAAAACAGCTGGACTTTCTTTTTTCTTTAAACAAATATGAGCACACTTCTTGACATAAAGGTAACATCACACTGGAAATGGAGTTGGACCTGTTATATGTGTGCCTGCATATATACGTTTTCTTGGAGAGCTTGTCACTCGTACGTGAAAAACCTAGATGGTTGAAAGTCATTTCTGCATGGCTATATCCGTTAGTTAGATCAGTTGCAACAAACTAACGGATCGATGGTTAATGCATGGGAAAAATAGGATATTTTTCTTTTATGTTTCGACTATATAAAAGGGTATATAGATGTATCTTCTTCTGTCGATTCTTACTCAGAAGATAGAGATTTTAGAAGTTTACAGAGGAAATGATAGGAAAAACAACAGAGAAGAGGGAAGAGAGATAAAGCAGTTATAGCCACTGTTAAAGGGCTTGAGAGTTGTGCATCTTTCCTTGTTTTGTTTATTTGTGAAGCTTGTATCTGTAATCCTTTCTTGTTCATATAGTAAAACAACACCTCATCCATGGATGTAGATCATTCTTGATCGAACCACGTAAAATCTCGTCTTGCTTATCATTTTTTGCAATACAAATCATTGTGATTGAATCTTGATAATCTTTACAAGTGGCGCCGTCTGTGGGAAATGCACAAGAGGAGATATGTTGGCTACCACGTTGAAATTGAATTGAGAATTGACAAGACTCTCAAAGAAAAGGTTGGTGTCAAGATCAATGGCAACGACAAAATTCGAATCAGAAAAATTTACGGGCAAGAATGATTTCGCTCTATGGAGGCTAAAGATGAAGGCAATCCTTGTGCAACAAGGACTTGCAGATGCTCTCGACAACAGCAAATCACTAAAAATAGAAGAATATAAAGAGAAATATCGAGAGATAATGCAAAAAGCCCATAGCACCATTATTCTATGTCTTGGTGACAAAGTTTTAAGCGAGGTTGCAAAAGAAGAGACATCGGCAGGAGTATGAAAAAAATTAGAGCATCTGTATATGACAAAGTCATTGGCTAATAGACTATATATGAAGCAGAGACTATATGCCTACAGAATCACTGAAGATAAAGGCATTCTTGATCAACTGGATGAGTTTAACAAGGCAGTTGATGACCTCGAAGACATTGAGGTCAGTCTTGAAGATGAAGATACAGTTATTCTGTTATTAAATGCTCTTCCCAAAACATACGATCATTTGAAGGATGCTATGATCTATGGGAGAGAAACCTCCATTACCCTTGAAGAAGTCCTCAATGCCTTAAGGTTGAAGGAGCTACAGAAGTCTGCTGAATTGAAGCAGGTAGCTGAAAATGAAAGCCTGAATGTAAAGGGAAAATTCACAAAAGGAAAGTTCAAGAAGCCATGGAAAGAACCCTAGAAATTTATGACCTCTAAACATAAAGAGGAAGACTATACGGAGATCAGGAAATGCCACTATTGCAAGAAATCTGGACATATCAGAAAAGACTGCTATAGCTGGAAAAGGAAGCAGGCTCAGAACAACTCAAATGCAGGAGATACTGTTGATATTACTGAACAATTCCAGGAAGCTGAAGCATTAAACATTATCTTCTCAAAACTTGGAGATGACTGGATCATGGATACATGGTGCTCTTTTCATATGTGCCCAAATAAATCATGGTTTTGTGAATTGCACGAAAAGGATTATGGTTCTTTATTCTTGGAAATGATAAAGTATGTCCTGTGAAAGGCATGGGTTCAGTCAAGCTAAAGCTTCATGATGAATCTGTAAGAACTCTTACTGAGGTAAGGTATATTCCAAGTTTAAAACGAAATCTATTATCTCTTGGATGGCTACAGAATAAAGGTTTTGATTTCAAATCTTCAGGGGATAGTTTACAAGTCTTTAAATGGTCTAAAGTATACCTTAGAGGAGATAGAATTAAAAGCCTTTATCACCTAAGAGGAAGAACCATTATTGGTAAACTTGATCATGTTGCTGTAAATGAGTCAAGATTATGGCATGCTAGACTTGGTCATGTAAGTGAAAAAGGGCTTAGTGTGCTTCAGAAAAAGGGTAACCTACACCTATCTCATACGGCTAAGGTTGAAAATTGTGAGGAATGCATCTTAGGAAAAAGTAAGAAACCCCCTTACCCTATAGGAAAGCATACTTCCTCTGTGCCTCTACAATACATCCATAGTGACCTGTGGGGGCCTACTAAAGTTACATCTCTTGGTGGAGCAAATTATTTGATATCTATAATTGATGATTTTTCAAGAAAAGTGTGGGTTTATGTGCTTAAACATAAAAACGATGCTTTTGACAAGTTTGTTGAGTGGTGTAGGGAAGTAGAAAATGAATCTAATTGCAGGGTCAAGTGCTTAAGAACTGACAACAGATTGGAGTTCTTATATGAGAAGTTCCAAAACTACTGCAAGACAAATGGAATTAAAAGACACGAAATCCACAACAAAATGGAGTAGTGGAAAGGATGAATAGAACTCTTCTTGAAAGAGTAAGATGCATGTTACTAGGATCCGGATTACCTGGAAAGTTTTGGGGAGAGGCAGTGGTCACTGCAGCTCATTTAATCAATAAATGTCCATCTGCTGCCATCGAGTTCCATACTCCTGATGAGAAATGGAGTGGTAAGCCACAAAACTATTCATATATGAGAACCTTTGGTTGCTTAGAGGGTTGTTTGGCTAAGCTTATAATCTCTTCAAAACAGCTTATAAGATATTTAGGAGCTTATAAGCACACACAAAGTGTTTGGCAAAATAAGCTCCTAAATAGGTTATAACCTGTGAAAATAAGCTCCAACAGCTTATAAGCTCCCCTAAAAATAAGTAGCTCAACCTCAACTTATTTTTTCAGAAACTTATAAGTAATAGTGAATTTACCAAAATAACATTTCTATGGTTCGTTATTTTCTACATATACACTATCGGTTTCACCTCTCGTTAATTTTCTCTCTCTAACTATGATTTTCTCTCTCTAACTCACGATTCTTTCTCTAGCTTATAAGCTCAATCATCCAAACACTTTGGCAACTTATAAGCTCTTCAAACATTATGTCTTATAAGCTCTTGAAACATCTTATAAGTTCGTGGAGCTTATAAGCTCTTTAAAATAAGCTTAGGCAAACACCCTCTTAGTCTATTCTCATATAAAGCAAGATAAATTGGAGCCTAGAGCTATTAAATGTGTCATGCTTGGATATCCTAATGGAGTTAAAGGATATAGATTATGGTGTATTGAATCAGGAAATGGAAAACCTATTATAAGCAGGGATGTTGTGTTCAAAGAAAAGGTAATGCCATATCTTAAAATTCCTGATGCAAGGAAGAACACTAATTTTGAGGTAGAGTTTTCTGATCCAGATAAGAGAAAAGGAAATGATAAAGTTGGAATTAGTACTGAAGTAAAAACTGAAGATACCACTGATATCTCAACTTCAGACAATGAGTTGTCCGAATATCAGTTAGCTAGAGATAGAAAAAGGAGATCTATAAAAGCACCAAATCGATATGGTCATGCTGATAGTGTTTCATATGCTCTACACGTAGCAGAATAAATCAGTTATCAAGAGCTAAGAACTTACCAAGAAGCTGTTGACTGTGCAGAAAGTCATTTATGGATTAAAGCTATGAAGGAAGAAATGGATTCTCTTCTTAAAAATAAAACCTGGAAACTGGTTCCTAAACCCACAATACAAAAGTGTGTAAGCTGTAAATGGCTCTACAAAAAGAAGTTGGAAGTTATAGGAGGTGATTAGGTACAAAGTTAGACTTGTAGCTAGAGGATTTACTCAAAAAGAGGGTATAGATTTCAATGAGATATTCTCTCCTGTGGTCAAACACTGCTCTATCAGAATTATGCTTGCTATAACAGCTCAATGGGATCTCGAACTGCATTTAAAACAGCATTCTTGAATGGAGAACTGGAGGAAGATATCTATATGATTCAACCAGAAGGTTTTGAGGTTGTTGGTAGAGAATCTCAGGTCTGTCTGCTCCAGAAATCCTTATATGGATTAAAACAAAGTCCTAGACAATGGAACAAGAGGTTTGATGAGTTTATGCTTAACATTGGTTTCAAGAGGTCATTACATGATAGATGTGTATATTTGAAACTAACTGAAGATTCAACACTGGTTTACCTACTGCTGTATGTTGTTGATGATATGCTTGTGGCAAGCAAATCCAAAACTGAGGTTGATAAAGTCAAAAACGCATTGAGCAAGGAGTTTGATATGAAGGATCTTGGTGAAGCAAGAAGAATTCTCGGCATGGATATCTACACGAAAAGAGAAGAAGGCAAGATGTTTCTGGTTCAAACTGATTACATCAAGAAGCTTCTCAGAAAGTTTAACATGAATGAGGCTAAAGGAGTTAAAGTACCTTTAGCACAACATGTTAGGTTAACTGGAGATCAAAGTCCATCAACTCATAAAGAACAGGTGGAGATGAGTAAAATCCCATATGCTAATGTGGTAGGAAGCATCATGTACTCCATGATCTGTACAAGAGCAGATTTGGCACATGCAATCAGTGTAACTAGTAGATATATGTCTAATCCAGGAAAGCTTCATTGGGAGGTTTTGAAAGGGATTCTAAGGTATCTTAAGTCCACAAATGATATTGGACTTATGCTTCAGCATAAAGAATGAGAAGAAAGAGGTTACATTTTGTTAGAGATATTGTTGAGAAAGGAACTGTGAAGGTAGTCAAAGTTCCAACTGAAGACAATGCAGCTGATATGCTGACAAAATCTCTACCTACGAACAAATTTGAATACTGCTGCAAATTAGTTGGGTTGTGCTCTGTGAAGAATACATATTTTTCTGATTAATATGGGAAGTTGAAGAAGGTGAGGTGCTTTTGGTTTCTTTGCAGTCAAGGTGGAGAATTGTTATATGTGTGCCTGCATATATACGTTTTCTTGGAGAGCTTCTCACTCGTACGTGAAAAACCAAGAAGGTTGAAAGTCATTTCTTCATGGCTAGATCCGTTAGTTAGATCAGTTGCAACAAACTAACGGACCGACGGTTAATGCATGGGAAAAATAGGATATTTTTCTTTTATGTTTCGACTGTATAAAAGGGTATATAGATATATCTTCTTCCGTCGATTCTTACTCAGAAGAGAGAGATTTTAGAAGTTTACAGAGGAAAGGATAGGAAAAACAACAGAGAAGAGGGAAGAGAGATAAAGCAGTTATAGCCATTGTTAAAGGGCTTGAGAGCTGTGCATCTTTCCTTGTTTGTTTGCTTGTGAAGCTTGTATCTGTAATCCTTTCTTGTTCATATAGTAAAGCAGCACCTCATCCATGGATGTAGATCATTCTTGATCGAACCACGTAAAATCTCATCTTGCTTATCATTTTTCGCAATACAAATCATTGTGATTGAATCTTGATAATCTTTACAGGACCCATACCCATATACTAGTTTGATACTCCAAGGGAAAACAATTGTAATTGTGGTCACGAACTGGGATGCTGAAGGCGATAGATTTAGCTTGTCCTTTAGAAGGTATGACACAGCAGTCCAAACAAATGACCTAAAGCCCTAGTTCATCAGAATCACATTCCAAATTTAGGATGTAAAACAAATTTTCAGAAACACAAGAAAGCATATGCAAGCATCACAAGCATGTTAAATATTCTCTAAGATGCCAAGTCACTCAATCCCCATTATCTCCCAAGGATATATCCTGAAAAATGCAGGATTTTAGTTATTTGGAAGCTATATGTGATTCTTTTTCTTCTTAGAACTTGAATCAGGTGCCTAATAGTTGAATCATTTTTTATAGGCCAGGGATCCATAGAATGTTGGACTTTTAAGTGTCAGTTTGACGGGCCCAAAGGAATGTTTTATTTAGAGATAACTCTGGGATATGTGATCAGAAAATGACTACACAGTAATGAATGATATAAGTATCTCGGAACCTTTTGTTAGACTATATACATGTACCTCAAGAAACTAGAATTTGGTTTCCCTCAACTACTCTTCACAATAGCTTGATACCTCCTAGTTTAAGTTCATATGGTGAATATCCTTTAGTTGATCATAAGCATCTACAGAGTGTCGACCTATGTAAAAGGGTAATTCAGACATACCGGATTCCAGAGAGTATATAAATGGATGCTAACCATAGCTGTCTTCTAATCTTATCTTTAAACCGATCAACATTAGAACTTCATCCTTCCCTCCAAAGGGCTATTGGCAAACATCTAAATATAATATTTGTGCTAAGGGTCAAGTTAGTTCTTCTCTTCTTTTATTTTTTCCCTTAAATATTCTTTTTGCACAGAACTAGATATCCCTTCAAGATGACAGCCTTTCTGGATTGCTTTTTCTTCATAACGTTAGTGAAATTGATGAACAACTTCAACATCACCTACCCCTCTATTTATGTTGCAAGATAACTTGCTGACAAATAAGAAACTGATAACTTGTACTTATAATTGATTGAAACAAGTCATCAGGCTCATCACTTGACATGACTGCTAAATATCAAGGATCAAGAATCATTCCTCAGTTTCTTTTCCCAAATCATATTAGCAACAAGATTGCTGTTAGTCAATATCGGCTGCAGAAGATTCAACAATTGCGTCTAGTGTTCCCGAGATAATTAGTGCGGCTACTGTTCAAATGGTAGCTTTCACATGCAATTTCAAACTATTGCACAATTTTGTTGAAAAGCAGTCACACTCCACCGTCTTCTTTTCTGTCTTATCTCCATTTCCTTACCTATATATATGTATGGAGAGAGCAGAGAGAAATGAGTGCAAGGGTGCAGAGAAGAGTGTGCATATAGAGAAAAGAGAGAGAATGCACGAGAGTATAGAGAGCAAAAGCTTGGGAAGAAAATTTGGGTTGTAATTTTTCTCAGGTATAATAAGTTGTGAGGTGAGAGTTGTGAGTGTTGTAAACACTGTGTAATTTTCTTTCTTCCTCAGTAAGATCTGTAGCAGCTCGGAGATGTATGCATAATTGGCCAAACTTCGTTATCAAACTTTGTGTTTTATTATTCCGCATTTATTTCGCTTACTCAAATCTGGTTAGCGGGAAATTATCCACCCTTTAATTTCCCAACAATTGGTATCAGAGCCTCGTTGGTGGTGGTCTCATTGGTGGCAGATATTTTCTGATATATTTTCATGTTGTTACTATTCATGTCAATAGTGAATTTCATGAAGAGTGAAATTTTTTGTCGGCAATTCCAGTTTGTCGATAAAAGGGTGTTCTACACACAGTGGTTAGCATAAATTATAAAAAACGATCCACAGGATTCTAGATTCAAGTGGGAGCGATGGCTACATATGAAGGAAAAGTGAAAATCGAAAAGTTCGATGGTGCGGACTTTGGTTTCTGGAAAATACAGATTGAAGATTATCTGTAACAGAAAAAATTATATCAACCTCTCTGAGGAAAACAACCAGAGGGCATGAAGGATGAGGATTGGATTCTTCTTGATAGACAATCTATCAGAATCATTCGATTGACGTTATCTCACAATGTTGCTTTCAACATAGCAAAAGAAAAGACAACGGCGGTTCTTATGGCGGTTTTCTCCAGTATGTACGAAAAGCCATCGGTCTCAAATAAAGTCCATTTGATGAGGCGGTTATTCAACTTGTGGATGGCAGAAGGGGATTCAGTAGCCCAACATTTAAATTAGCTCAACACAATTACAACCCAGTTGAGTTTTGTGTTTGATGATGAAGTTCGAGCGTTATTCTCTTATCATCTCTACCAGACAGTTGGAATGCTATTGTCACAGCAATCAACAGTTCATCAGGAAATAGTAAATTAAAGTTCGATGATGTTCGGGATCTGGTATTAGGTGAAGAAATTCGACGGAGAGAATCAGGAGAAACGTCAACCTTTTCAGCTCTGCACACAAAGTCCAGAGGAAGAACTTCAGAGGTAAATTCAAATCGCAGCAGATAAAAATCTAGAAGAAGCAAATCTAAATCTAGAAAGAAAGACTTTAGTTGCTATAATTGTGGCAAGTCGGGTCACTTCAAAAGGGATTGTCGAGCACTAAAATTTTTTGGTGCCCAAGAATAAGTCAATATGACCGATGAAGCAGGTGATGCTATGATTCCAAGTGTTAACAATCCGATTGAATCATGGAATCTTGATTCAGGGCATCTTTCCATGCCACCCCATGTCGAGAAGAATTACATCAGTGATGATTTCGGGAAGGGTCATCTAGTTGACAACGAAGCTTTTAAGATCATGGGAAATGGAGATAAGACACAAAAGAATACGATGAACTGCAGCTACTTTTCAACAAGACTGTGCAGCAGTTTGAAATTGCATGTGAAAGCTACCATTTGAACAGCAGTCGTAATAGTTATCTCGTGAACAATAGCTATAATTATTGAATCTTTCGCAACCAATATTGACTAACAATCTCCCACTTGAAGACTGATTTTAATATGTCTTCACACTTAGATCAATGCAGCAGCTCTTTCGATCTTTTTACAAACCAACTGAAGTTGAACACAAGCTCAGTTTATCAGTAGTAACCGCCTTTGTCAACATATCCGCTGAAAATCCCTTCTTCCAGAAGTGATCGAATAAAATAATACCGCAACTGTATGTGCTTTGTTATGGAATGAAAAGATGGATTCTTTGCTAGATGGATAGCGCTCTGACTGTCACAATCAAGACATTGTATTCTCATTTATTGCCCAATTCCTCTAAGAAACCTTGTAGCCAGACCATTTCATTACTGCTTACGTGACAGTGACGTATTCTGTTTCAATTTTGGGGAGAGCAACTATCTTTTGCATTGAGAAACCCAACTCACTACTAATCCTCCCAGAGTATAGACGTACCCTGCATTGCTCTTTCTTACATCATCATTTCTAGCTAAATCAGTATCTACATAGCCTGTTAATGTTATATCTCCACCTTTAAAATATAGCGATTTATTTATGGTACCAGAAGATATCTGAGGATCCATTTGACTTCTTCCCAGTGAATTTTGCCTAGATTATTCATGTACCTGCTAACCACTCACACTGCTTGAGCAATATCTGGATTAATACAAACCTCGACAATTGGAAGTTTGATGTATGTCATGGTTTGTACCAGACCAGATATTACTTAAGCAGAGGGAATGGTTAGTTGGTACATGAATAATCCGGGTAAAGTTCAATGAGAAACAATCAAATGGATCCTCAGATATCTTCGTGGTACCATAAATAAGCTATGTAGATGCTGATTTAGCAGAAAATATTGATGTAAGAAAAAGCACTACAGGGTACATCTATACTTTGGGAGGAAGAGCAGTGAGTAGGGTTTCTCAACTGCAAAAGATAGTTACTCTCTCCACAACAGAAGTAGAATATGTCGTTGTCACGTAAGTCAGTAAGGAAATGGTCTGGCTACAAGGTTTTTTAGAGGAATTAGGCAAGAAACGACAAGACAATGTCTTGTATTGTGATAGTCAGAGCGCTATTGTAATATCCCAAAGTTTTTAAAACTAAATTAAGATATATAAGTCGTAAATTAGGGTTTTGTTTCGATAATCGAAATAGTAATTTATCGAAGTCCAATTTCGACTATCCATAATAAGAGGATTTTCATATTATATTCATAAACGATTAGTGAATTAAGGAATATATAAATATATATACATATATATATATATATATATTTCTTCAAGAGCATTATTCTAACGTCGATAAAACTTCGATAGTTAGTCTTACGTTATTTTCTAAGCGACGAAGCCTAGAATTTAATTCCTTATTATCAAAGGAATGAATAAGATGATTACGACTTATTGTTTAACATTTTGAGACGATTCGATTATCAAAGTTTTGAGATGATTCGGTTATTTAGTATAACGTTAAAGAATTACAATATTTAAAGTCCTATGATTATTTTATGAAATAAGAGCATTATTTTATATAATCCTTCAGTAAAATAATTTTAGTTATTAAAGAAATAGAGATTTGATAATTTATTCTTATTTGTTATCTATGGTTCGAAAACTTCATTTTAGGATATAGAATTGTTCTTATTTAATTTTCCTATGATTTATTCTAACATCTAAGACTTATATTATATCACATTGCTATTAGTTGGAAGAAAATAAAATATGTAGCATATTTTACACTAAGTGACCGAAAATGTGCAAGTGTAGGTGTGAAAAGAAGAAAAATTCCATTCCTTTGATTGTAATACCCCGAGAAATTTAAAACTTTAATTATTATTATTTAGCTAAATCGAGATTTGAAATTTAAGCGATTATTAAATTTTATAATCGTTGACGTTTCGACTTTATTTTCGAACGAGAAAATTTAAACGGATGTCGGAGGACGAATACAGTTATAAACCGAGCTAGATCTTTTATACTGGATAAATTATCCAGTCAAACCACATCATTTCATATTCCCCAAAATATCCTCCACTTTTCCCTATATACTCATCATTTTGTCAAACTTCACCATCACCCAACCCTACAATCACCCACATATCACACTTCAATTTCTCTTGCTACACAGTCATCGACCGATAGAAAATAAACAAATAGAAAGAAGAGGAAATCTCTTTACACACCATACATTCTTATTCAAACTGGTACAACACCATGGAAGAGAAAATGGAGCGAGCTCAAGGCCTCAACCTATCCGAATCAATAACCAAAGTTTTTCACTAAGGTTTACATTCAACTCTCCTGAATATTTCTTTGATGCTTATGCCTTCTATTCAAAACATAGAGAAAAATACGTACAAATATACCTAGGTTTCCCCCTCACAGCAACATCCCAACTTCACATTCGTACGCATCAAACAAATGAAATTAGAACATACACAACAAGTTCCACAATAAGCTAAACACATATATACACGGAAGAACCAAATTAAATTCTGATTTACAACTTGAATGGGAGATTGGTGAACCATGAGCTTGGTGTTCTGTCGCTGCGACTCATTGGTCAGAAAAATAGGCAGCGGCAGCAACGAGGGGCGAGAATGAGGGGCAGACGGCGGCGATGGCACGGCTCGCGGACGACGGCGTGCTGGCCGGAGACTGAGGGAACGACAGCAGTCCGCGTGAGTGTGTGTGTGTGTGCGCTGCGTGAGTTAAGAGGTGAGAAGAGAGGAGAAAGAAGAGAAGAGAGAGGGGCGGTCGCAAGAACTCGTCGACGGCGACGTGGCTGGCCGGACAGTGAGCTTGTGTGTGTGTGTTCAATCCGTGTGTGTGGCAGTGTGAGACGAGAGAGAGAGGTATCAAAAAGGGGGAGGGAGGCGGCTGGGGTAGAGAAAAATTAGGTTAGTTCTTTTTTTTGGGCCAAATGGTGTGTGGGCCGAAAATAACATGATGTTGGGCCTATAGTCTTGGGCCGATTTTAATTCTGTTGGGTTAAACGAAAATGGGCCGAATTAAAATGGTGATGGGCTGATACTATTTCCTCCCTCAATTTTTCAGTGGGCCGAAAATTCAATGGGAATAGGCTTAGTTAGTTTAATTCATTGGGCTGGAAAATTATATCTTTGGACTTGAGAGAATGGGCCATGGGCTGAAATTAAATAAGTATGGGCTTTTATTTAAATTAATGAAGGACTCTTGAATTAATTGCTATGGGCTTTTAATTATATTGAAGATGAGCTTAGTCTTATTTTAAAGATTGGGCTAGAATTTAGTTTGATAATGGACTTGAGTTATTTATTTCTATAATCCATTAAATTCAATTAAGGATTTAACAAATTCTATATTATTAAATATGAGATTTAATTCTAGTAATTAAATTTCGAGATTAATTCTTAATTAATTAAATAATAATCTAAATACAAATTATTTAGATTGGGTTATTTAAATTCATTAGATTGAATTGATAATTACTAGTTGGATTAATTTAGTTCTTATAATTTAATTGAGAGGTGGAACTAATATAATAATTGAATAATTTCTAAATTGTAGAAATTGAATAACATAATTAATTAATTATGTTAAGGGATAACTTGAGAATTATTCTTTTTAAGTGATTTATTTATATAATACGACGAACCTTAAGCAAATTGCTAAAAAGGTGTGATGGAATTAAATCCTAATTAGTGGATATCTATGATGAATTAAATTAATTTGATTGATTAATCAAATATTATTGGACTATTAATTTGATCCATTTAATTAATATTTAATTATGGATTTACTTAATTAAATTGGAGTTTTAATTAAGTAATGAGTTGATTATGTCAAATAGATGCTTGAGGAAATATTATTTAATCAACTCTAAATTATAGAACGATTGATAGAAGATGATTGATTTATAAGAAACCTTTATTGATAGTGTACTATAGATATAGGTATCTATAATAGAATATGCGGAACGTGTGGGACGAGAAACGCGGCGAAGAAATTTTAGCAATGAATGAGGATTTGGAACTCGAAAACGTTGATACGCGTTAACAAACGACGAATATTAGTTATGAACTTAAGATTCATAAATTATACGAAACGACGTGGAGAAACATCGTTGGAAGGAAAGAATGCAACGTCGAAGTGTCATCTATCGTTATGACGAGACCAATCGAATAGACGAAATATAAATGTTAATCAAGTCATATCGATGACGAAAATCCTAAAACCCAAGGACTTAAAAGATATCGAGCTGTCGAATCTTAATGATACTTCTCGAAAGAAGCGAATGACATACTAAATTATATTTCTTGCGTTGATAAGGTCCAGCGTGGAAACAAACGAAAACAACAGAGGATCGCTAGCGGGTATTCCAAGAAGGACAATTCTTGAGGTGGGCTTTTCTTGAAACAAAATGATTATGCATAACTCAAAGCATGATTTACAAAAGCTTTATGAAATATTATCGCATGAACTGTTATTGACTGCCAAATATTTATGTTTTGTTTTGTCCATATCTGAGGTTGATTTGTCCAAATGTGGGACGAGAATTGATTGGTATATGTGAATGAGTTGGTCCACCAACGTAAAAAAAGGGTAACGATCGGATCCGACTTAGTTGAGGACTAACTCGGATTGTGTACACATGTGACTGTGTGTTAAGGTTAGCTACCTCGACCGGTCACGGCGACTATGTGTAGGTGGCCACCTCCATAGTGCGCGAATGAATGAACGAATGAATGATGAATGAATTACCAGATATGGAACAACGTGGATGCAATAGTCCGGCCGGACACTTTTGGAAAATGATAAAATATTTGATAGGCATGAGTCTTTTCAACTAAAATCCTCATGTGCTATTGTGGGCAGCTCAATAACTTTTATAAAGAAAATATTTTCGGCAACGAGTCCACTGAGTACTTTTGTACTTAGCCCTGCATATTCGTTTTTGATGTGCAGGTTGAGCAAGGATTGATGATGGATGCGAGGTGGTGCAAAGTGGTGGTGGTTTTGTTGCTTTAATTGAAAGGATTTCTAGAACCTTGAGCATGCATCATCACATGTATGTTCACACGTTTATTTGCTGCCAAACTCTGATATTTTGTTGGTATCTGTTGATTATGACTGCTATCATATCGTATTGAACTGGAGGTCGTACCTCGTCCCTTGAAGTGCGCCCTAATTGGGTTAGACTTGAACGTAGAACCTTTTTGGCAAGTCTTTCTGTGACTTGAGTTTGTACCGATACAGCGTATCCCTTTCAGTCTACGCATTTATTCGCAATTGATTGGTTAATCGTATTGGTTTAAATTATATATATCCGCTGCATTTAGCATACCAGTGACGATCCATGTGATCCGTACTTTCTTTGGAAGTTGGGTCGTCACAAAGTGGTATCAGAGCATTTGTTCGCTCTGAACCCTAGAAACTCTTTCCTTGAATCATAAGTTGAAAGTAGAGTCTTGAAACTGTTGGGATTTGACTTCCTTTCATTGAATTCTAAATTGAA
Organism: Salvia rosmarinus; assembly: GCA_036937905.1. Taxonomy (NCBI): domain Eukaryota; kingdom Viridiplantae; phylum Streptophyta; class Magnoliopsida; order Lamiales; family Lamiaceae; genus Salvia; species Salvia rosmarinus. The sequence continues at coordinate 90,997,103 of CM072819.1, forward strand.
AGTTGAGACTAAAATTAATTGTGTTTGACTACCACTGCACTCCACTCCATCATCGTCCTGCTCAACGAGGAAGAAGGTAACTATTTCAACCGAAAGTTGTTTTGAAATGATGAAAGTTTATGAAGTGTGAAATGGACTTACAAAGTCGCATTGTGTTGAAAGTTGAAATATGTTGAAAAGAAAGGTCTCAAAATTTCAAATGGAGTTGTTGTTTCCAATGATTTTGGAAAATGAATGATTGACATTGAAAAATTATTTTCAAAATAACTGATTGTTAAGTCGAAGAAAAAGTTGAAAACTCTGGGAGATTGATAAAGTAATGATATGAGAATATCTGTTGATTGCATATATGTTATGAGTTGTGTTTACTCCTATATGCAAAGCATGCTAGAGGCATAATATAAATGAGTATGTTTTCCATGAGAACGTAGACTCTTAAGACGCATGATCCCTTTTGCGCCGAACTTAGTATGAGAACATAAGGTGTTCCCGATTGAACGGAATACTAAGGAAGAACGAGAACATCGAAACTATAAGAATCTCGATGACGAAGCGATTGTTTAACTGGAGGTTCGCACTGCTATGAATCACAACCTCTCTATGTGAAGGGATTTCGAACACTATACGTGCTATTTCTATCGTGGTGATAACGAAGAATCAAAGCATAACGTTAAGAAAGTATGTATAATAAAAAAATAAATAAAATGAATTTTGAGTATTTTGGGAACACATATGATCGAATGTTATGATTCGAATGGAAATAAAGGTTTCATAACTCAATGAGAAATGATGAACACTTAGCCTTTACCTGAAGGCTAGACATTAAATGTCTGTTTTATCCTAAGAGACCATACAATCTCTTTTCGAATACCAAATTAATAAAATAAGATATAAGGTTGTGGTTCGAGCGATGTTTACGACTAAAGTCCTTTATCCCGTAGAACCATACCCAAGAAGGTTGTATATTCCTACGCACGTATCGAGGAGACGACGCCGGTGAGTTCTTAGCTCACTTCATGTGACACTAGGTTCTGTACATGGACGTGGTAATCATACTACGACGGCGCATCTCGATCGGTTACTTAGATTGCCACCCGATTAGCGGGGTGTACATGAGATCATCTGAATACATATATCGTCGAGAAAGCTTCGATTTCATTCCATCAACCACCGAACTATGTATTCACGGTATACTGAGTCGTAATTTGCGAGCGGTATCTCCCTATGCGAGAATACATGGCATGATGAAAACCCCGAGTGGCTCCACCCGAGATGCCTCGTTTAGCATCTAATGGGCTGCGTTCTTACAGGTGTGGCGGGAACATATTCGAGGTTGGAACTTCGCCCTGACAACTCACTTTTCGGTCCTACCACCGGTGGATTCCATCCCGTCATTGCTCGCCCAGATTATCGTTGTCGATCGGTCCATGCCAAGACTCACATCTACCTACCGGTGTTTCCCGCTCAATGACCACCACGTGCGGACACATGTCCCACGACATGTGTAGAGATTGACGGATCACGTGGCTAACCGTATCGTTGTGAGAGAAACTTGTGCCATCTTGCCGTTTCTCAAATTCCAAATATGCTATAAGGAGATCATGGTTGAGGTCCACCGAGACCTAATTGCTATGGAAGAAGCTAGAATTATTTGAATTGAGAAACCGTGAGCCCCACATTCAATGATGAGGTCAAAGAGAAGTAGGACCCGGAGGAAGATCCCGAGGAGGACCGCCTCGACAATGAGATGGAGGAAATTGATAGTACTCATACTCGGTTCGACTCCAACACGATGAGCTCTATTTATGCCCCAGGCGATTATGGATCTAGTTATTTAAGACTAGAAAGTGTTTTGTTTATATACGATTGCATAATTGGTGATGCATACGAGGCGATGAGTCGCTCGATACAAACCCTTATTTTGATGACCTCGGTAGTATTTAAATATTTATGCGCATCGTGATTAGGTATGTGGAGGATGCCGATATTAGTTTTGGAGCATCATACTCCGTGCACAGCCTCTTTTGGTAAATCTCAAGAACGATGAAAATCCTTGTAGGGCATTTGACTTGATATGATGATAGCTCATCGAGAGCAATTAGTTTTGATGTCGTATTACATGATGTCGACGATGTACTAGACGACGCATATGATTATAAATACATATCGCGCTGAGATATTTAAGATCCTGATGGATGGTATAAGAAGATGTTTGATTGCGTATATATAAGAGGGATTGAAGAGCTAATCCTTAGTTAGAATCCGCCAATTTTCAACGGGACTGGGAATCTCGTGGATACGGAGCTATGGATTCACGCGCTAGAACGAATCCTTAAATTCCTTTATTGCACCTTTTAAGAGCGCTTGTCATGCGTTGCTTTGCAAATGATTGGTGCAGCTGATTTCTGGCGGGAAGCGAAGAGAAAGACCTTATATGAATAGGAACTAGAAGCTTACACCTGGGAAGAGTTCAAGGAGGAAGTGTACGAGAAGTACATTCCTAAGAGCTACCGTAAGATGAAAGAACACGAGTTCTACAATTTACGATAAGGAAAGACCACGGTCACAGGTTACGACCGTGCATCCTGCGAGATGTCGCGGTATGCGCCTCAGTTGTTTGACACTGACGAGAAGAGAACTGAGAAGTTCGAAAGAGGTTCGTGATACGATCCTCGTCAATCGGTTGGAAATTGACGAATCGTAACCTAGAATCAAATGTGAAAGCGAAGAGCTCTTGAAGAGAATAAAACTCATTAATATATTTGAAATCAAAGCTTAATATTTCGTGAGTTTACAAGCCTCTATATAGGCTGAAAATTTAATTGCTTTGCTCGAGCTCTTGTGATTGGTTCACTGGGAACCCGAACCAAGTCGGGAATCAACGAACTTTAGGTTGCATCACTCTATCATGAGATTAGAGTGTCACTAATCGGTTATGGAAATCTGATCTATCGTGAGGCCCTTAATAGAGCATTGGACATTGAGGATACCTTGCCTGAGGATATGATTGTCGCTGTATATCCACCGAATCACCAAGGAGATCGTGGAAGGAGAAAAATGGGAAGGACCCCACAAGGTCAAAGATCAAATGTTGGCCAGGTCGACACGAGGCCACGACAAGTGAGTAATGTACCATCTAGGCACGAATAAGACAATGAACGTACCATAGTACCCGCGCCTAGCGGAGGAAACTAAATATTCGTGAAACTCCCTGTATGCCCTAAATGCCATAGGAGTCACAAAGGAGTCTACATGTTCACAATGATGAATGTTTCAAATGTGTCCAGAAGGGGTCACTACTACAGGGATTGTCCAGGGATACGCCAATGAGAGAATGACCATCCCAATGAACCGAATCGAGTCTGACAAATCCGCGCTATCCAAGCTCAACCGTTCGACAACAAACCCGGTCCGGTGCTTCCACCAAATCAGCGACCATATCAACCACGACAGCAACGACAATGACAATGGCGACAACCGCAGCAACAATACCGCCAACTCCAACAACAACGACAGCAGCAGCAACCGCAGAAACAACAACGACAACACCATCATCAACAACAGCAACTGCCCCAGCAAACTAGGACCTACGCCTCAACCAGGAAAAGAAATTCCCACAGGAGCCGCCAAGGAACCAAGGAAACTTGGCAGGTATGGGAATACTCCTCCAACTACCTGTTACCCTACTGTTTGAGTACTGGCGCCTCGTATTCTTTTATTGCTGAAGCCTGCGTAGAGAACTTAGGATCAGATCCTAAACGCGCTGAACAAATCATGAGAATATCTTCTCCAGTAGGAGGTATAAGAATGGTAACCCACACATGCTCGAACCTAGAACTTGGACTAGGTTTACTTCAGGTCATGACAGATAATCTTCACGTCATACCTATGATAGATGTGGGTATAATCCTATAGATGGATTAGTTAACCGAACATAATGCATCTATCCCTTGCAATGAAAGAAATTTTTCCAACATCTCGGAAAGAAACCTATAGACTTTCACGGGATCAGCATGGGAAGAAGAGTCCCAATCGTATCCGCGCTATAAGCAAGAACATTGCTGAACAGGACAGATGACCACGTCTACCTCGTCTATCTCGAGGAGAAAGACCAGAATAAGAGAAGGATAAAAGGCGTTTCGGTTGTGAGAGAATATTCCAATGATTTTCCAGATGAACTACCTGGATTACCGCCGACTCGACAGATTGAGTCCACAATCGATCTCAAACCAGGTTCTGCCCTGTATCGAAAGCCCCATACCGGATGACACCGAAGGAACTTGAAGAATTGAAGATCCAACTACAAGAACTCTTGGAGTTAAGTTTCATTAGACCCAGTGTATCTCCATGAGGAACACATGTCCTTTTTGGTGAAGAAAAATGATAGTACACTGAGAATGTGCATAGACTATCGAGAGTTAAATAAGATAACTCTAAAGAATAAGTATCCCTTGCCCCGAATTGACGATCTGTTTGATCAGCTTAAGGGAGCATGAGTCTTTTTGAAGATAGACTTAAAGTCGGGATACCATCAACTAAGGATTTGACCCGAAGATGTACCTAAAACGGCTTTCCGTACAAGGTAAGGTCATTTTGAATTCATCGTTATGCCCTTTGGACGTACAAATACCCGACAGTATTTATGGATATCATGAATAGGGTATTTCACCCATACTTAGACAAGTTTGTCTTAGTATTCATAGACGATATCCTAATATACTCGAATAACCAAGACCACGAAGAGCACTTGAGGACTGTGCTACGAACATTGAGGCAAGAGCAACTCTTCGCCAAGTTTAGCAAGTGTGAATTTTGGTTAGGTGAAGTGACATTCTTAGGTCACATCGTGTCCGCCGAGGGAATCAAAGTAGACCCCTCAAAAAAAAAATAAAAAAAAATAAAATAAAAATCGATACGAGTTCGAGAATGGGAATTTCCAAAGAAATGAATGAAATTCGAGCTTTAGGATTTGTCGGCTACTATCAAAATTTATCGAAGGATTTTCAACGATAGCCCGACTCATGACCCAATTGTTGAGAAAAGGAATCAAGTACACTTGGACCGAGCGTGAGACTAGTTTCCGAGATTGAAGAAGTTCTTGACAACAAAGACACATACATCGATGCAAAGCATATAAAGAATACACGACCTACACCAACATTTCAAGAATGGGTTAGGATGTGTTACGATGCTGAAGAAGCAAAGATATTGCCTAAGCTCCAAGGCGATTCGCTACACGAGTTAAACTATCCTACGCACGATCCGGAATTAGTAGCGGTCGTACATGCCTAAAGATTTGGAGACACCATCTCATGGAATTAGATGTAAGATCTATCTTGACCATAAAAGCCTGAAGTATTTCTTCAAGTAGAAAGATCTTAACATGAGGCAACGTAGATGGTTAGAACTAGTGAACGATTACGACTGTGGTATCAATTATCACCCAGGCAATGATAATGATGTAACAGATGCCTTGAGTCGCAAATATCAGTTTGGGATGCCTCCTCAGTCACGAGGAGATGCTTATAAATAAATTTCGGAGGATTAATATCGAGTTATAGAGCCGCTGAGATGATAGAAGGTCAGATTACAACGTTGATTGCAATCCCAGTTGAGAGCTCGAATCTTGGAAGCTCGGAAGAAAAGCAATAAGCTAGAGGAATGCGAGCCAAAATCAAGAATAATGACCACAAGAATTTTTGAGTAGTAACATATGATGTTATATGATGGGAGAATGTGTATTTCTAAGAGACGAAGGGCTTAAGAGTGAGATCTTGAGAGAAGCCCAGGAGACGTTTTACACCGCACATCCCGAAAGCACCAAGATGTACCAAGATTTCAAGGAGAAATTTTGGTGGGATGGAATGAAGCGAGACGTAGCTTCATTCGTACAACGTTGTTTGACGTGTCAACAAGTGAAAACACTCCACCAGCGACCGTATGGAACCCTACAATCGCTGGACATACCAGAATAGAAATGAGAGGATATAGCCATGGATTTTTATACCGGGCTACCCAAATCACTAAAAGAAAATACCGCTAATTGGATTATCATCGATCATTGACCAAGAGCACGTATTTCTTTCCGATCCTAATAACATATGGATCAGGTATATTAGCACAATTGTACGTTCGATGAATCATAAGTTTGCAAGGAGTTCTAAAGACTATCGCGTCTGATAGAGATTCAAAATTTACATCCAGATTCTGGATGAGCTTACAAAGGGAATTGAGAACTCAATTGCATTTCGATCTGTGTTTCACCCAAAAACGGTTAGACAATCTGAGAGGACCATTCAAGCGCTTGAAGACATATTGAGGATTGTTGTCCCGGATAGAGGAAAATTTGGAACAAGTGTTACCACATGAGAATTACCACAATAACAGACTATCAAGCAACTATTGGAATGACCCGTGCAGCGCTTTTACGGAAGAAATGTCGATCACCACTTTATTGGGATGAAGTGGAGAAAGAATAATATTAGGACCTGACTCTATAGGAGAAATGATTGAGATTGTGCTACTGATCCATGACGGATCAAAGAAGCTAAAATCGACAGAAGTCGTCTGTAGATAAGCGTCGCATAGGCGATATTTTGATGTGGAAATAAATTTTCTTGAGGATTTCCACATTAAAAGAAATCATAAAATCCAAAAAATAAATAAATAAAAAAATAAAGCTGGGACCACGTTTCGTAGGACCCTATGAAATATTGGAAATGATAGTACCAATAACGTACAGATTGGCATTTCCGCCAAGCCTTGGAAACATGCACAATGTGTTCCACGTTTCACAACTCAGGAAGTACATACATGACCTCAGTCATGTGATACCACCTATATATATTGTCCCGATGACAATAGGAGTTATGTATAATTATCTACGAAAATTTTGGACCAACATATCCAAAAACAAAAGAACAAGGAAATACCATTGATGATATTTCTATGGAAGGTATAGACAAGAAGAAGCAAGTTGAGAATTAGAATCTGTTATGAATGAGAAATACCCAGATCTTTTCCACAGTTAGCAAATTTCGGGACGAAATTTATTTTAAGGGGGATGGTATGTAATACCCCGAGAAATTTAAAACTTTAATTATTATTATTTAGCTAAATCGAGATTTGAAATTTAAGCGATTATTAAATTTTATAATCGTTGACGTTTCGACTTTATTTTCGAGCGAGAAAATTTAAGCGGATGTCGGAGGATCGAATACGCTTATAAACCGAGCTAGATCTTTTATCTTGGATAAATTATCGATCGAAACCACATCATTTCATATTCCCAAAATATCCTCCACTTTTCCCTATATACTCATCATTTTGTCAAACTTCACCATCACCCAACCCTACAATCACCCACATATCACACTTCATTTCTCTTGCTACACGATCGTCGACCGATAGAAAATAAACAAATAGAAAGAAGAGAAATCTCTTTACACACCATACATTCTTATTCAAACCGGTACAACACCATGGAAGAAAATGGAGCGAGCTCAGGCCCTCAACCTATCCGAATCTGAACCAAAGTTTTTCACTAAGGTTTACATTCACTCTCTGAATATTTCTTTGATGCTTATGCCTTCTATTCAAAACATAGAGAAAAATACGTACAAATATACCTAGGTTTCCTCACAGAACATCCCAACTTCACATTCGATACGCATCAAACAAATGAAATTAGAACATACGAACAAGTTCCACAATAAGCTAAACACATATATACACGGAAGAACCAAATTAAATTCGATTTACAACTTGAATGGGAGATTGGTGAACCATGAGCTTGGTGTTACATCATTTGCGACTCATTGGTCGAAAAATAGGCGGCGGCAGCAGGGGCGAGAATGAGGCGAGGCGGCGGCGATGGCACGGCTCGCGAGACGACGGCGTCTTGGCCGGAGGCGAGGAGCGACAGTCCCGCGTGAGTGTGTGTGTGTGTGCGCTGCGTGAGTTAAGAGGTGAGAAGAGAGGAGAAAGAAGAGAAGAAGGGAGAGGGACGCGGTCGCGCAACTCGTCGACGGCGACGTGGCTGGCCGGACAGTGAGCTTGTGTGTGTGTGTTCAATCCGTGTGTGTGGCAGTGTGAGACGAGAGAGAGAGGTATCAAAAAGGGGGAGGGAGGCGGCTGGGGTAGAGAAAAAATTAGGTTAGTTCTTTTTTTTGGGCCAAATGGTGTGTGGGCCGAAAATAACATGATGTTGGGCCTATAGTCTTGGGCCGATTTTAATTCTGTTGGGTTAAACGAAAATGGGCCAAATTAAAATGGTGATGGGCTGATACTATTTCCTCCCTCAATTTTTCAGTGGGCCGAAAATTCAATGGGAATAGGCTTAGTTGGTTTAATTCATTGGGCTGGAAAATTATATCTTTGGACTTGAGAGAATGGGCCATGGGCTGAAATTAAATAAGTATGGGCTTTTATTTAAATTAATGAAGGACTCTTGAATTAATTGCTATGGGCTTTTAATTATATTGAAGATGAGCTTAGTCTTATTTTAAAGATTGGGCTAGGAATTTAGTTTGATAATGGACTTGAGTTATTTATTTCTATAATCCATTAAATTCAATTAAGGATTTAACAAATTCTATATTATTAAATATGAGATTTAATTCTAGTAATTAAATTTCGAGATTAATTCTTAATTAATTAAATAATAATCTAAATACAAATTATTTAGATTGGGTTATTTAAATTCATTAGATTGAATTGATAATTACTAGTTGGATTAATTTAGTTCTTATAATTTAATTGAGAGGTGGAACTAATATAATAATTGAATAATTTCTAAATTGTAGAAATTGAATAACATAATTAATTAATTATGTTAAGGGATAACTTGAAATTATTCTTTTAAGTGATTTATTTATATATCTGACGAACCTTAAGCAAATTGCTAAAAAGATGTGATGGAATTAAATCCTAATTAGTGGATATCTATGATGAATTAAATTAATTTGATTGATTAATCAAATATTATTGGACTATTAATTTGATCCATTTAATTAATATTTAATTATGGATTTACTTAATTAAATTGGAGTTTTAATTAAGTAATGAGTTGATTATGTCAAATAGATGCTTGAGGAAATATTATTTAATCAACTCTAAATTATAGAACGATTGATAGAAGATGATTGATTTATAAGAAACCTTTATTGATAGTGTACTATAGATATAGGTATCTATAATAGAATATCTTGAGCGTGTGGGACGAGAAGCGGCGAAGAAATTTTAGCAATGAATGAGGATTTGGAACTCGAAAGCGTTGATCTGCGTTAACAAGCGGCGAATATTAGTTATGAACTTAAGATTCATAAATTATACGAAGCGGCGTGGAGAAACATCGTTGGAAGGAAAGAATGCAACGTCGAAGTGTCATCTATCGTTATGACGAGACCAATCGAATAGGCGAAATATAAATGTTAATCAAGTCATATCGATGGCGAAAATCCAAAACCAAGGACTTAAAAGATATCGAGTGTCGAATCTTAATGATACTTCTCGAAAGAAGCGAATGACATACTAAATTATATTTCTTGCGTTGATAAGGTCCGGTGGAAACAAGCGAAAACAACAGAGGATCGCTAGCGGGTATTCGAAGAAGGACAATTCTTGAGGTGGGCTTTTCTTGAAACAAAATGATTATGCATAACTCAAAGCATGATTTACAAAAGCTTTATGAAATATTATCGCATGAACTGTTATTGACTGCCAAATATTTATGTTTTGTTTTGTCCATATCGAGGTTGATTTGTCAAATGTGGGACGAGAATTGATTGGTATATGTGAATGAGTTGGTCCACCAACGTAAAAAAGAGTAACGATCGGATCCGACTTAGTTGAGGACTAACTCGGATTGTGTACACATGTGATTGTGTGTTAAGGTTAGCTACCTCGACGTCACGGCGACTATGTGTAGGTGGCCACCTCCATAGTCTTGTGAATGAATGAGCGAATGAATGATGAATGAATTACGGATATGGAACAACGTGGATGCAATAGTCGGCCGAACACTTTTGGAAAATGATAAAATATTTGATAGGCATGAGTCTTTTCAACTAAAATCCTCATGTGCTATTGTGGGCAGCTCAATAACTTTTATAAAGAAAATATTTTCGACAACGAGTCCACCGAGTACTTTTGTACTTAGCCACCGCATATTCGTTTTTGATGTGCGGGTTGAGCGAGATTGATGATGGATGCGAGGTGGTGCAAAGTGGTGGTGGTTTTGTTGCTTTAATTGAAAGGATTTCTAGAACCTTGAGCATGCATCATCACATGTATGTTCACACGTTTATTCTTTGCCAAACTCGATGTTTTGTTGGTATCTGTTGATTATGATCGCTATCATATCGTATTGAGCGGAGGTCGTACCTCGTCCTTGAAGTCGCCCTAATTGGGTTAGACTTGAGCGTAGAACCTTTTGGCAAGTCTTTACGTGACTTGAGTTTGTCTTAGATCAGACGTATCCCTTTCGATCTACGCATTTATTCGCAATTGATTGGTTAATCGTATTGGTTTAAATTATATATATCCGCTGCATTTAGCATACGAGTGACGATCCATGTGATCCGTACTTTCTTTGGAAGTTGGGTCGTCACATTGATAGTGTTATATAATTATTATGATAGTGAGATACTATTAATATTAAGATAAGGAGAATTATTGATTAAACAAGTGAGATGTATTATTTGTCTTATAGTAGCCGAAAATTTGGACAAAAGAAGAAAAGAAGAAAATTCAAAACTCTTTGATAGTAATAGTTGTTGATTTTGATAATGAAAGATAAATTAATGTATATTATCATAAGAAAATAAAAATCATCTCCAACCTTTGTTGAAAGTGCCGTAGCCTTGCAAGAAGAAAAATGGGATGAATTTTCTTATTTTGTTGATAATGATAGGTTTAAATGTAGTGATAAGATGAAATAATTAATAAAGTTTTTGATAAAATAAAATTTTGTCTTCTATCACCACTTGGTGACCGAAAATTTAGAAGGATATGTGAAGTGTTAATTTATGACTTTTAAAGTAGATATTTTACAAAAAGGTGTACTAATGTATATTAGCATGAAATAAATCAAAACCATCTCATTTCTACTTTAAGAGTACCGAAACCTTGGAGAAAAAAAATAGAGAGAGTTCATCAAATTTTCTTTCAAATCCTAAGTTAGAAAAACGTTCTCGTCAACAATCGGTTCCGATTAAAAGGTTAGAAATCGTACAAGCTTCTTATATATGCAAAAATCTTATAAATCCATCCATGAAATCTTAAGTTATATGCTTTTATTATTTTATGTGAAAATTGAGAAATTTTGTTAAATGTTTAAGTTGTTTATTAAATATGTTTATATGATGTTTGTAAGCATATATTATGAATTTGGTACAAAGTTGAGCATGTTATAAATTTTTGTGTTAGAACCGAAAATACCTAGAAATTATATGTTGATGGAAATAAATTTTGATTGTTGTTTTGAGCATGGATTGATGATAGTTAGTAATGTTTAAGCATGTATGAATTAATTCATAATTTTTGGAAAATATTGCATATTATTTCAAAAAATTCGAAAACTCTAAAGGATGATATATTGATGTATGATTTGAGTATGAAGGATATTATGGCATATTATTGATGTATGATCATAATAATGTGTTATATGAATTAATTAGAATTTTTGGAAATTGTTTAGTTAAGATGTCAAAAATTTCGAAAATCACAAGCATATAGTATATTGATGTGTGATTTGTGTATGTTGAATATTATGACATATTGTTGATGTATGATGATAATGATGTGTTGTGTAAATTAATTGGAATTTTTTGAAATTTTTTAAGTATTATTAAAAAAAATCGAGAACTACAAACTGTAAGGCTTTGATGTCAAATTTTCTTTGTCTAATGTTATTACATATTATTGATCCTATGTTAATATAGTATGTTATATGAATTTATAGGAATTTTTGGATAAGGTTTGAAAATATCTTTATAAGGACCGAAAATATTGAAGTTGAAAAAGTTGGAGTTCAAATTTAATTTATTGAATATGATCATATATTTAGTTCCAAAAATATGTTTAAGACATACTATGAATTTATGAGATTTTTAAAACGAGGTATAATATTTTTCGTCAAAACGTTTTGTTAAGTGACATAAGCTTTTGAAAAATAAAGTGTTATGTTTAAGTTAGATCATACATATGTGTATGATTGAGCATGATTGATTGATAACGTGAAAAATCGAGACTTATGAGAATGTGATTAGAAATCGATTATAATTAGAGTATATATATATATGTAAGTTAATAATTATATTTATAAACGTTGAGAAATATATGTTTTCGAAGTCAAATGACTTGATTAAGGTATGAACGTATAAAGTATATTAGTGCGTGAAAAAGGTTATGTTGTCGCCTAGTATAAATATGGGTTTCGTTGAATAGATACACTAAGACGTGTAAGACGTATTAGAGATATAAGAATATCTCTTTTATAGGGGTCGATTTCATAATTGAAATCAGGTTATCGAAAGATGTTAATATAAGCTCAACGATTGACCTAAATTATTGATATAAAGTCTTAAACCATGTTTCATCTCAATTGAAAAACGAGAAGTTATAAGTTAGAATATTCAATGAAAAGACGTACTAAATTGGTTAAAATATACGAAGGCTTTAGAAGGTTTATGTTTAGTTAATAGATATTAAAAAGATTTAGAAGGTTATCGAATTATTTTAGACTTTGACGATTTCGAAAAATAAGACCGACGTACTAAACTAGTTTCTAACGTAAAGGTGGAGCGCGAAAGTGATCGTTGAAGTAAAAAGGAAATCATTTTGAAAAGCATACATACCAGGTGAGCTTCTTTCTCTCCTCAAGGATAAAATGAAATGATAAATGTTTTAATTACGATGCTTTCTTTTGAGAAATGATAATGAAATGCTTTTATTTAATTACCCGCCCAAAATATTTATGTTTTATGTATGGATCCTATCAAGTTGTTGGTTCGCCAATGTAAAGTTAAATCGAATTCAGATCCTATGCTAGAAGGACAATTCCTAGTAAGGATTAACGTGTACACTAAGGTAATCATACTTCTTTGAAAGGTTTGCTCGGCCGATTCACGGTGTTGTGTCTTTGAAAGGTTTGCTCGGCTGGTCACGGCGTCCGTGGAAGGAGGCCTCCTTATACGGTGCAAGATGTTATATGAGATGTGATATAGATCATACAGACGGAAAATATGTCTGGCCAAACAAAGTTTATGGAAAAGGACAGAAAATGTTTAGTAAGCACGAGCATTTCAAATAAAACCTCGTGTGTTACTGATGGGGCAGCGTAATTTAAAGTTATGATAAATGTTTTTAGCATAAGTCCACTGAGTGCATCTTTGTACTCAGCCCTGCATGTTTGTTTTTAAATGTCCAGGTTGAGCTGGTGATGCGATGGAGCAGTGTTGAGCAGTAGGAAACCTTTTGTCGCTGATAGTAGAACCTTGAGTGCACATCGTCATATGTGTACTTCACATGTTTTCCGCTGCAAGAACACTAAGTTATATTTTGAATAGAGAACTAATTTCCTTCAGATCAATTGAACCCCTTTTGTTAAAGATCTGATGGTCTAGTCTCATATGTAAATTATGTGTGCTTAATCCCAAATGCTTTGAAGTTCTAGAAGTTCTCTTGATATATGTCTCACAATTCGATATCCAATTATCTTTTCCGCTTCTTAATTCCCATTCCAAGTAATAGTCTCTGCTAATCCGTCATTTGGAATAGTGGACTGTTACAGCTATCCATCTAGCAAAGAATCCATTTTTTCATTTCAGAACAAAGCATATACAGTTGTGGTATCATTTTAATCGATCACTTATGGAAGAAGGGATATGAAACTTGAGAAGATAAGTGGAGCACAAAATCTAACGGACATGCTGAAAAAGGCGATTACTACTGAGCTTGTGTTCAACTTCAGTTGATTTACTAGAGTAAAAAGATCGAAAGAGCTACTGCATTGATCAATGTGTGAAGACAGATTGAAATCAGTATTCAAGTGGGAGATTGTTAATCAATATTGGCTACGAAAGATTCAACAATTGTAGCTATTGTTCACGAGATAACTATTGCGGCTACTGTTCAAATGGTAGCTTTCACATGCAATTTCAAACGGCTGCATAATTTTATTGAAAAATAGCTACACTCCATCGCCTTCTTTTTTGTCTTATCTCCATTTCCTTGCCTATGTATATGTCTGCAAAGTGCATAGAGAAATGAGTTCAAGGGTGCAGAGAAGAGTGTGCGTATAGAGAAAAGAGAGAGAGAGTGCACGAGAGTATAGGGAGCAAAAGCTTGGGTACAAGCTTCTGGAAAGAAAAATTGGGTTGTAATTTTTCTCGGATATAATAGGTTGTGAGATGAGAGTTGTGGGTGCTGTAAACATTGTGTGATTTTCTTTCTTCCTTAGTAAGATCTGTAGTAGCTCGGAGACGTAGGCATAATTGCCCGAACTCCATTATCAAATTTTGTGTTTTATTATTCCGCATTTATTTCACTCACTCAAATCTGGTTATCGGGAAATTATCCACCCTTTAATTTCCCAACATATGCGACTTAGGAGCAACTCTCACAATCTTTGCTCACAATATTCACCAAATTGGAAATTCAGATAAACGGGCAAATATACCATGCAATCAGAGATTCAGAATCTATATATTGTGAGGCATAGACAAAAAAATCTGGATGCTGCAGACGCTCCAGAAACACGAAAACACGTAACAAAAGCCTTCAGGCCTGACTAACTCAAATACATTACTTATAACAACTATTAGAAATCGTAGCATTCCCTTAACATCATATCAAAAGAAACACAATTCTCATGAAATTAATTTGAAAAGATAAAGGCACGAAAAAATTGGCAACAGACAAATTTAGGAAAAATGAGAGCTAGAAAAAGAACCTGGGTGAAGTAAATGAAGCAATCCAGCCACAGAAATGAGGCCCCAAATACGATCCCTAATTTCTTAAACAAACTTATCATTTTCTTTACTTATTTCTGGCGGAGCGAACATATTAAATTTTGTTCAACACCCCTCCACCGGTCGACGATCTCATAGAAAATTTTAGTTGCGAATTCTGAAGAATTGTTTCTCTAAAATCATCATATTCTGCATATACATATAAAGACGTGAATGAAATCGCGGAGGAGATTTAGGGGAATTGGATCTTAGGGGAAATTTAGGAGATTACGCATGGAATTTGCTTCATTGTTCGATTTTTATGCTCCTCCCTCTTCAACGGCTCTTCAACGGTTTTCTTTGTCGTTCAATTACTGCGTACAGATTATCGGATCTCATATTTACCGTTTGATTTTCACCATCTAACCTAATTTACTATTTATTGCGCCTCCTCGCCTTCTCGCCTCCTCGCCTACTCCGTCTGAAAATTTAATCAATTCATACCTACTCACTAATTTTATTCAGCATATGAAACATAATAGAAAGTAAAATATTCTGCGTGTGAAACCTAGGCGTTGATATTGGATACAACCGGTCTTCTACAAACGTGATAACCATTGTTGAAGACACATCAAGTTAATCGGTAAAAATCGGTTCAAATAAGCATCTGTTCAGTTAAAGTTTTTTGTATAACAATTTAATTGTTTTGTATTTTGTTTTCGTCATTTTTATTAAAGACTAAAATGCACAAAAACTTCTTATGAAAACAGATGACGTTCATGTTTTTTTACAACTAATGAATTTTTTTTATGCATATGTGTTTAGATTCAGTGCGAAAAATGTTTGGGTAGTGTAAAAGTATGACCACATGTTTTATAGGTGTCAGAAATAATCCAAAGTGGTCCCCTACATTTGAAGAACTTTAATGGAATATAGTACTACATATATAATCAACTTTTTTTTTTACTTAAATCGTTGTTTTAATGACCTGTATTTTTTCAACTGAAGTTAACACTTTGTATGTGTGGGGTCGTAATTTTCTTTTGTTTAATACAAGTGTTGCGTCATTTCAGGGAGAGGATATTTTTGTATTATTCTTTGATATGTATAATATGCAACATAGTCATGCACGCCGTAGCTTCTTCTATGTATTTTAAGATTTCAATTATATGCTATTGGTAATGCATATCTCCTATGCTTAATTTGTGCGTGATGTTTTTTGATGATGTTCACACACAAATCTATTATTATGCATATTGTGTATTTTGTTTAATCTTACAAAATACCCATTACCTGTATGGATTGTATGTTATTATTTAGTTGTTTGTATGTGTAATCATTTGTGCATGTTATAAGTCTTGATATGCACTAATATGTTTTTGATATGCACAAGAACTATTTTGTCAGATATCAATAATAGTTGTAAATTAATATATGTGTCATTGTTTTTCATACAGTAGATGGATAAGAAGATACAGAGTTCAGTTTTGAGTAAGTTTTTCTTAATACAATATTTAAAGTTAAAAATTTATATTTAGGCTACTTTAATTTAATAGTTAATATATTATAGAAACCCAACAAGCTCGTGTTCAAGTTCATAAAAATACATCAATTGGTAAATCTATGCAAGAAAGAGAACTTCGTATGAAAGGTATTTATTTTTTTTAAAAGCTAATTGTCTTTTATGTGCGTAATATGTATCTAGTACATATTTTCCTAACTGTAATGTTAATTTATATTTGCAGCAAGAAGTGATATGCCACCAACATCAAAAGGTATCATCTCTCTAATGTTTTTTTAATCATTTTTGTGTAATTAATATGAGTATGCACAACATCTTTATTGTTAAATATTTTTGTATGTTTTGCAACCGTTTGTTAATGATTCTGTTTGGTGTATTGCATGCATAACGCCATTATTTGTTCATGAATGGTTGATGAAATAACTTTTTTATTTTTACATTGTGCATGGATGATTGATGATTGCAATATTCATAGGCTATGTTAATATATTTCATGCCAGACTGCATTCTTGTTCATCATATTATTTTATTTTAATTTTTTTAATTTTAATTAACAGGAAAAGTTCAAGCTTGTAATACTAGTAATGTAGATGAAACGTTGGCGCCCATTGCTGTAACTGAGGATACCCCTATACCTGATACAGGTGTTAAATCGGTTATGCCAGGTATACGAAATATAATGTTTCAAATATATAAAATTAAACATGTCCGGATTCTTTCCTGTGCATGTACATGTTTAATTATATTTTCATGTATATTCCAATATACAGGAAAGGGGCAAACAGTACCACTGGTAATATAAAGGAAACAATGGCACCAACTGGTGCAATTGTAGAAACTGAAACACAGATTTTATCGATTAAGCCAGGTATACGATATAAAATGTTTTAAATTTGTGTATACTACAACTATTATTATGTTATAAACTTATAATATAACGCAAAATCAACTTATTTTGTCTAATAATTAAATTTGAGTGTTACAGGGGGGTAGGTTGTTACGGTCAACGACAGTCGCAAAAAGACAATCATGCCTATTGAAACTAAAGAAGACAAATGATGACATGGGTAGATTTGTTCTTGTGTTTGACATTTTATTTGTTTTTCATTACTAAAATGTTTAATCAATACTATTATGCATCAGGAGCAAAGGATTTTGTCAATGAAGATAATCGTGAAGTACAGAAAGATGGAACCAGTGAAAACATGGGTAATAAAAACAATTTTATACTAACAACATATTTTTAATTTATAATCATATAATTTATGCATATAACTCGTAACTAACATGCATGAGGATATATTGGAATTAGAAAAGGGTATGGGAAAAAACACCACAATGATTGGGAAACGAGTCAGGGTTGGACCTCCTCATACAACTGAAATTCAAGGTACAAGCCTAGAAAAAAATTTATCCTATTGAGATGTTTTGTTTGTATATGTATTGTCTGTTATGCATGTCGTACATAATATATATGCATGTCATATCGTACGGTTTGCATAACTATATGTTACACCAATATTGTACTATGTTAGTATTCAATATATCAATGCACACTTAATATATAGTTATGGAAATCGTATGTTATTGTTATGCACATATTCGTTTTTCTGTTTATAAATTTTGGAATATAGCTATGTTTATAGCTATGCACACATATTAAACATTAATGTGCACACTGGATGCATTTGGTATGCACTCTGTTTTATATAGGATATAATATTTTTTATGATTTTTTTTTATTTGAGATGTTGTGTTTGTATATGTTGCGACTGTTATGCATGTTGTACATAATATATATGCATGCCATATCGTACGGTTTGCATAACTATATGTTACACGATATATTGTACTATGTATAGTATTCAATATATCAATGCACACTTAATATTTAGTTATGCAAATCATATGTTATTGTTATGCACATATTCGTTTTTTTGTTCATAAATTTTGGAATATAGCTATGCACACCTAGTAGACATTAATGTGCACACTGGACGTATTTTCTATGCACTCTGTTTTATATAGGATATAATTTTTTTGATGATTTTTTATTTATTTATTTGAAGTAGACAATTTAACAAATGAAGTTAGCGAAGAAGTTGGAATTGTTATTCATTAGACTGCTATGATTTCAATTGTTGTTATCCATTTATGTATTTCACATGTTGTGCATATCTAATATTACAATTATGTAATTTACCTGTTGTGTATATGGAATATTTCAATTTAGTACCTTGATACTCACTACTGAAAAAGAAAACTAGACCAACACAGATAGATAAGGGAAAATCTATTGCTGATGTAGGTATTATACATTATTTGTGCATACAGTACGCATATATTATGCACTGTGTTTTATATAGAATATTATATTATTGATGTGCTTTTTTTAATTTGAAGTAGACAATTTAACAAGTCAAGTGAGTGAAGATGTTAGAATGGGTATTGAGGAGACTGGAATGATTTCAGATGTGGTTATTTATTTATTAAAACATATTATAATTATTTTATTTAACTGTTGTGCAAATGTAATATTTCAATTTAGGACCTGGAGAATCGCCACTTAAAAAGAAAAGTAGACCCACTCAAACAGAAAAGGGAATATCTATTGCTGATGCAGGTATTAATCATAATTTGTATCTGTTTGATCTTCACAAAAATAATTTTAATTTAATAGAATAAATAAGCCATTTGTCTATGTGTTTGTAGGAAAGCAGAAGAAGATAGTTATGAAAAAAAGAATGATAATATACATGATCAACCTGTGGTCCAACAGATCCAAGTTAGGAATCACATTGATGTTAGATGCCGGCGTAGAAAATTGAACCAAGAAGTTGATACCTTAGAAGATAATGAGGATCAAGCACTACCAAGGTTGTTGACACGAACTACACCAACATCTTTTAGTTTAAGTATTCAACAAATGAACGACTCGCAAATGGAAGCTGTGAGACAGATTGGGTTCGATCGTATAGTGGACCTAAACGTCAAAGAATTACCAGGACATTTGGCATACTGCGTATTAGACCACTTCAACTCAAGAAACTTGGCATACTGGGTATTAGACCACTTCAACTCAAGAAATTGTGAGTTAGAAATGCCAAATGGATGCAGTGTCAGGATAACTGAGGATGATGTTTACCGTGTGTTTGGTTTTCCATACGGTACGAAGGAAATCAAATTGTTTGAGCGGACTGCCACAAGTGCATTGTTTGAGCAATGGCTGGGTTTTTTTGGTGGTATCGGAAGAGAAGAAATAAAGATCAGGGCTGTATGTACAACAACATTGGCAAGTATTGGTAGAGGTTCATGGTTCAGGAGGCATTTTTTGATTGCCTTGGCATTCTCACTCATAGAGAGCACTTGCAGTGGTACTGTGCATCCATTCATAATGGATTGTCTCGATAATGTTAGGGGTTTAGGACAATGGAATTGGGCGAAATACGTTCTGAATTCTCTAGTAGATAATAAGAGATCATGGGCAATCCAGAAATCCAGAATGTTTGTAGGGCCAACACTATTTATTGTGGTAAGATGTTTCTTGTAGAATATATCATTTTAATATGTTTTAATATAATGTATGACAAAAAATTATCATTCATCTAATCTACTCTTATTCATTTTGCAGCTGTTTTATGTGGATAGGTTTGAAATCAACCGGAGGCCTGAATCCAGGGTGTAACCATTAATTAGTGTTTGGAATACGAAGAGTCTAAAAGAAAGATAGACCCGGGAGCTCGAGGATGGTTATTTTGGCGGTGGATCATTGTGCGTTCCAATAGATATGCCCAGTGACCATATTCAACAGATAACTACTGATGAAAACACAAACAACGAGATGACGGGAGAACAAGGAAGCACTTTGGGGAAACAAATTATGCGTGAAACAGCAGAAATTGCTTCGAGTATCAGTAAGTTGAAGTCTCTAATTGAAGATGCACCAATTTCTGAGTTAAGGAACAATGAGTTTAAGGAAAGTGTCGTTACTGCATGCAAGATTCTTGGCATAACAGTAGATATTCACGCACCAAGAACTAATCGACCAGCTATCACAATTCCTATCGAGGAAGATATCTTTTACTACAGAGATGATGTACTGAAAAGCGTTGATCGAGCATCGGGTTCTGGACACGGTATGATTCATAGCCCATTGGAGGTTCCAAGATTTGACTTGGGATTTACACAAATGGTAATAGGGTTAATAACTTATAATATGCTATAATATATGTTGATAGAATCTATTAAATATTATGTTGGATTTTATGTTTTACTTGTTAACTTGTTAATGTCATTTTGTAAGGATGATGCTGTAGAAGTTGGATGTGGTCGTGTTAACACGAAGGAAACGCAAGATAATCGAAATGATGAAGTGAACCTGCAAAATGAGGTCTGTTATTTTTGTTATTTTTGTTTTGTTATCCATGTTCATGAATGTTGGATTGTGTAAGATTATTATTGTTAATTGTTGGTGGATTTACAATTTATTTGCTTGTCAGCTGTTTTTCTATTTAATTGATTTGCTGTATATAAATTGTGCATGTTTATAGTTAATCTTGCATGAGGTTACAAATGATTAGCACGTAGGCTCTTTTTATATTTCATTAATATGCTGTGTAATAATTGTGCATGTTGATACAAGAGTATTGTGCATGGGGTTAAAAGTGATATGCATTATGATTCTTTTTTTAATTGATTTGCTGTATATAAGTTGTGCATGATGCCACAAGGTAAATGTGCATGGTGTTAAAATTGATATGCATGTCGATTCTTTTTTGTTTTTTGATCCATGTTTCATGAATGTTGGATTGTGTAAGATTATTATTATTAATTGAGCATGATGGGCTTACAATTTATTTGCTTGTCAACTCATTTTATATTTAATTGATTTGTTGTATATAAATTGTGCATGTTTCTAGGTAATTTTGCATGAGGTTACAAATGATTATCATATATGCTGTTTATTATATTTAATTGATATGATGTGTATAACTTGTGCATGGTGCTACAATATAACTGTGCATGGGGTAACAAGTGATATGCATGGGTATAACTTATTATATTAAAGTGTTATGCATGTGCGTATTACTTGCAAATTATACATATTCACTTTTTTATTTGTAATAGTTAATACCTAATAAATCTCATTCAAATAGGTGGTGACTGAAGAAGCAACTGGTGCGATACGAAACACTGAAATGACTGATTCAAATAAACAAAAGCAAATATGTTCACCGGAAGAGGTTGAAAATTATATTCATTGTGTTATTGTGTAATACAGCTTTGTTTTATGTGTTTTATTGTGCAAATCTGCAATTTATTTATTGCTTCTGTTTATATATGGAATAACTTTTAATATTCTTATTAAACACAAGTGAAAGTTTTGGTGAATGATGGAGTTTGTTTTATGTGCAGACTCAGCAGATTGGTGTGCACGCGGCGGATAAGGGAAAATATGTAGTAAAACAATATGTCAGGAGGTGTAAGAATGTCACAGCCGCTCTAATCCAAAGGACAGATTAGAGAGAACTGGAGCTTGGAACAATGATTACAAAACAATTAATAAGAATAATCGAAAGATTTCAAAATAACATTTATCGAACTTGATATTCAAACATTATTTACAAGGCAAAAGTCATTTCTGTATGTAAAGGCTACAAGTTCCTTTAATGAAGGTTCGATAATTGATGATTCAATCACAACATCAACATACAAATAACACTCAGAATATGCAGCGGAAAGCATGTGAATGCATATATGACGACCCAAGGGTTCTTTCTTTCAAATATATATAAATACCAAAAGACCTCTGACTACTCAACATCTCCGCCCATCACCATCACTCACCAATCTGCACATTTAAAAACAAATATGCAGGGCTGAGTACAAATAATGCACTCAGTGGCTCATGCCAAAATAATATATCACAGTTTGAATTACTCTGCCCCATCATAGTAACACACGAGGTTTTAATTTGAAATACTCGTGCTTACTAAATATTTTCTGTCATTTTCAATAAATATCGCTTGGTCAAGCATTTTCCACGTATGTATGATCCATATCCACCACAATAATCATTCACAACAATTCCCTGCGCTGGAGAGGAGGCCTCCTCTCACAGACGCCGTGACCGGCCGAGCACCCTTTCAGCACACAGTCACAAATAATCAGTGCACAAAATCCAGGCCATCTCAAGACAAGATACTGAATTCTCCATCATCCTTGGGGGTACTTCCAAGAATACGAATTCAAGCATGTCATAAAGTGGGAGCTACCCAACATTATGCATCAATAATCATGGATTGGATACATACATAATACATAAACATTTTGAGCAGGTAATTAAATAATCATTTTATAAATATTTGCTTGCAATAAAGCATCATAGATAAATCATTTGGTAAATTCTACCAGTTTGAGTATAGTAAAGCCCACCTTGACTTTGGAACTTGAATTTCACCGCATGCGTGCTCTTACCTCGTTATGCGTGAACATCACGTCCCACCTTTACGCAAAATGTACGTTTAGTATGTTGGCACGCTTTCGAGATTTTCAAAGTTCACTCAACTTTGATAAATAAATTAATAATTGAAGTTTCGATGATTCTTTATACGTCTTAACGTTGAAGCGACGCGTATATCAATAAAATAATTCTCGTATATCGAGAGGCGTAATATGATCTGATCTCATTTTAACCTTTTAGGTTAAATAATCAACGATATATAACGTTATTCAAAACAAGGATTTCAATCATGAAATCTTTTCTCACAATTGAGATATTCGGATAAAAGTAATCGTTTTCACGTATTAACGTATTTAACGAGCGTATTTAAATGCGTTAATTTGAAAGTCAACCATTTTGACTTTTCAAAAAAATATTCAAAAACATATTTTAATCAATATAAATCGATTTTCAATCGATTTCTTTTCATAAAGCTTTAATCTTTGATTTTTCACGTAAATCGATAATTTTGATTAATATTTTCTTTCAATATTAATCTTCTAATACATTAAGCATTATTTATGCTTTTAACGTTATTTAATATAACGTTCCATCTTAAACATAATATTCTATGTTTAATAATTCCCAAAAATTCAATTATATCTAATATAATTTTTTAGACATATAATACATTATTATTCATGATTAAAAAGGAATTAAAATTCCTTATTTCCAAAGTATAGCTCACGGCTATAACACTTATTTTTCCAAACTTGTTCCAAAAATTCCTCTAAATTCATATAGTGTATTATTTTACATTATGATCATTAATATGTATTAATATCACTATAGAAAATTTTGAACACCACCTATACCCATATTATAGGTCTCGAAAATTTTCAAACCTTGTCCAATAAATTTCTAAAATTCTAGTTAATCTATACAAGGCCCCAACATTAATTTATAACATAATTATAACCTAAAGTCCAATATATGAAATTTCTACACCAAGGTATTAATATTCAAAGGTTCCGGTTCTCACAAACTATACACTAAACATTTTCATAAAATTCTAATTAAATTACACTATGTTTAAAAATACTATAGTGTAACACTATATCACCATAATATAACTAAAAACAACTAAATCAAGCCTAACTCATACCATGAAGCTCACGGCCATTTGGAAAAATTTGAGCATATATTCTTCAAAAATTTTAGTAAATTCATGGAATACATAATCAATACCCTAGATCAACAATATGCTATTATAACACTTAAATAAAAATTGTACAATAACTTAGCATTTCTTATGCAATTTCGGTAATTTTAAAAATTAAACATAGGGTTTTTATAAATTTCCCAATAAATCACTATAGGCTTCTATACTAATATACAACATAATTCCATCATCAAAAATATCCTAGGGTTTTTCGATCATCAAGAAATAATTCATATAACATATTTAGCTTCCAAAAAGACATCAATATGAACATATTATCATAGGTAGCATACTTACTAAACATTAAAACATGCTAGCATGATTTTCATAATTAATAACCATGCTTGAAACCTAAGATCAAACCATTAGAATTTTAAAAACTTAGGGTATAATCGAAGCTTGTTCGATTCCTAACCTTTTCAACGGCTTTGATTTTATGTAGGATGATTAAGTATCAAGCTTTGGCTAATTGAAAGAGGTGAAGAACTCTAGGTTTCTCCAAGAAAAGCTCACGGTTCTTTCTTTGAAAAGAGAGAGAAATGTAAAGTGTTTGTGTTTAAGGAGTATAACACTTAAGTAAATGAATTAATTCACTCACTTCTCTCACTATCTCTCTCTCGGTCACTTACACAAGAGCAAGACAAATTATTAATGAGTCACCAATTGAATATGTCATGGTAGATAATATCTTCTTACAAGAAGTAAATACATGATAAAGTTTTTTTGAAACCAACAAAATGAATTTGACTCACTTTTGCCACATTACCGTCGACACTATGAAGAGAAGGAAGAAATCAGATTTTTTTCATTGCCTTAACATGTATAAAAATCCTACACTCTATCCCAAATAAATTTGATACATCATCAAGCATTTCATGGTCAAACTAATCGGCTCTCTCTCTCACAACATATATCCCACTTGGTTGATTACTAGATTAGAGTGTAGATAGATCCCACTTGCATGAATTAAATCCACAACTTAGCAATTTGCTCCCAAAATTGACGTGAATAATCCTACACTAAATAGCTCAAGGCTATTTCAATTCTTTATGTGTGAATAATTTATTTTCATGCCAATTATACATATATATATCACAATATATGTTTTAGATGATAAATTATATCATAGGAAAAATTATTGGAATTAATCCATAGGTAGAAAACCCCAATTCTCGATTTAGGGTTTTCGAGAATCTTAAATAATCACAAATATCTTTCCAAAATTTTCTAGCATTAATTCAATGCTAAAATAATATTCAATTATATAAAATAATCATGGGAATTTAAATATCATAATTCCTTGATCGTTAGACTTGATTCTCAAGTCATCTCTAAACGTTAACGTTTGAAACGTCTCAAAACGTTAATTATCGACTCATCTCAAAATGGTCGTAATAAAGCTGTAATCACTTATTAATTTATTCCAATAATAATGGAATAAAATTCTAAGCTTAACAACTTAGAAAATATCACGAGCATTTAATTATCGATACGTAATCGACGAAGAAATATCTTTGTTGAAATACGTTACATATTCGTATTTCTCAATTCACATTCCTTCGTGAATTGTACATAGGAATTTATTATTCCAAAATAATCGAAATCATTATTCGATAATTTATTAATCAATTTATCATAATAATATTCTAATTTACGAAATTAATATCGTAATTAGGCATTTAAATAATCGGGGTATTACATTCCACCCCCTTAAAGAAATTTCATCCCGAAATTTACATACCTCAGAAAAGATCGGGGTATTTTTCTTTCATTGTATCCTCAAGCTCCCACGTGGCTTCCTCTTGTCCATGATGCTTCCACGGCACTTTGACTAGTGGAATCGATTTATTTCGCAATTGCTGAACCTTGTGGTCTAGAATAGCCGTAGGTTCTTCATTATAGCTCATATCTGGATTGAGGATCACGTCGTCTTGATGGATCACATGCTTCGGATCGTACACATACTTTCTGAGTTGTGATACATGAAAAACATTGTGTACGTTTCCCAGACTTGGCGGAAGAGCCAACCTATAGGCGACTGGGCCTATTCTTTCTAGGATTTCATAAGGTCCAATAAAACGGGGTCTTAACTTTCCCTTTACTCCAAACCTTATAATCCCTTTAGATGGAGAGACCTTCAAAAAGACTTTATCTTCATTTTCGAAATGTAGCTCAGACCTTCGCGTATCAGCGTAAGATTTCTGTCTATCTTGAGTTTCTTTTATTCTTTGCCTAATTTGGCGAACGATCTCAATCATTTCGCTTATAGCGTCGAGCCCTAAGATTCTTCTTTCACCCACTTCATCCCATGGCGGTGATCGGCATTTTCTTCCATATAAGGCTTCATACGGGGCCATATCGATCGTCGCTTGATAACTATTATTGTAGGCAAATTCAATGAGAGGGTAAAACCTCTTCTCATTTTGCACCTCGATCCAACACTACTGTTCTCAACATATCTTGAGTGTTTGGATCGTCCTTCCGATTGTCCATCGATGCGAGGGTGAAAAGTCGTCTTGAAATTTAACTTCGTGCCCAATTCTTTTTGCAAGCTAGTCCAGAATCTTGAAGTAAACTTTGAATCTCTATCAGATGTGATAGTTTTCGGTACTCCATGTAGGCGTACAATTTCCTCTACGTGCAACTGGGCTAGCTTATCAGATCCGTGTGTAATCTGAATTGGCAGAAAATGTGCACATTTGGTGAGTCTGTCCACTACTACCCATATAGCAGTGTTCCCTTTCTTAGAGTTTGGTAAACCCGTAACAAAATCCATAGCTATGTCTTCCCATTTCCACTCGGGTATCCCCAAAGGCTGTAGTTTTCCGTAAGGACGTTGGTGTAATGCTTTTACTTGTTGACAAGCAAGACATCGCTCTACAAAAGAGGCTATGTCTCTTTTCATACCTTCCCACCAAAACTTTTTCTTTAAATCTTGGTGCATTTTAGTCTTTGCTGGATGGGTCAGATAAGGTGTGTCATGAGCTTCACTCATGATTACATTCAAGATTGTTGTTGTCTCGATACACACCTTCCTTCAAACAATAAAGCATTATCTCGGTGCTTCTTGAAAAATTTTCAGTCCTTCCATCTTACCTTGGCTCTTGCTTTTTCTAACTTTTCCTCCATCCTTTGTCCTTCAAGGATTCTTTTCCTTAAGTCAGACGTCAATGTGAGTGTAGCAATACAACTCGTGATCGTCTCCGGTTGTTCAACCAATTCAATATTCATCCTTTCAAACTCTTCAACGAGTTTTTCTTCCTTTGTGAAGAGACATCCCAATTTGTTTTGACTCTTACGACTCAAGGCATCAGCTACAACATTCGCTTTGCCCGGGTGATAGTTTATACCACAGTCGTAGTCTTTTACAAATTCGAGCCATCTCCTTTGTCTCGTGTTCAGATCTCTCTGCTCGAAAAAGTATTTCAAACTTTTGTGATCGGTAAAGATTTCACATCTTACTCCATAGAGATGATGTCTCCATATCTTTAGGGCATGTACTACTGCTGCTAGTTCCAGATCATGAGTTGGATAATTCAATTCATGCGGTCTCAGTTGTCGAGATGCATAGGCTATCACTTTTCCATTTTGCATTAACACACAACCTAATCCATTTTTGGAAGCATCTGTATAGACCATGTACTCTTGATGCGCTACGGGCCGCTAGCACGAGGCGATGGTTAACTTTTCTTTGAGCGCCGGAAATTACCTCACTCATCATCCATGTGAATTTAATTCCTTTTACGAGTAGTTGGGTTATTGGTCTTGCTATCTTGAGAATCCTTCAATGAATCTCCGATAGTAACTCGCCAATCCCAAGAAACTTCTAATTTCATTTTGTGTCCTCGGCGATTTCCATTCTTGGGCTTCTACTTTGGCGGATCAACTTTAATCCCTTGGTGACACAATGTGTCCAAGGAACATTACTTCCTTCACCAAAATTCACATTTGCTAAACTTAGCAAAAGTCGTTTTCTCTCAAAGTTTGCAATCTTGTCTGAGGTGTTCCTTGTGTTCTTCTTCATTCTTTGAATAGATGAGGATGTCATCTATGAAGACTAAAACAAATTTGTCTAAGTATGGGTGGAACACCCTATTCATGAGATCCATGAATCTTCCGCCAAGCATTGGTCAATCCGAATGGCACAACTATGAATTCATAGTGGCGTATCTCGCTTCGGAAGCGATCCTTGATACATCTTCAGCCGCACTTTAAGTTGGTGATAGCGATTTGAGGTCGATTTTCGAGAACACGCTAGCTCCTCTTAGCTGATCAAACAAGTCATCTATCCTTGGAAGTGGATACTTGTTTTTGAGCGTCATTTTGTTCGGTTCTCGGTAATCTATACACATCCTCAAGGAACCATCCTTTTCTTTACAAATAACATCGGTGCTCCCAGGCGAAATACTAGTGCGATAAAACCTAGGTCTAACGACTCTTGGTTTGAATTTTCAACTCTTCCAGTTCTTTCGAGCCATTATATACGGTGCCTTTGACCTTTGGGCCGATCCGGGTTCCAAGTCAATGGTAAACTCGATTGTCTATCGTGAGGCAATCTGGTAGATTTTCGTGAAAACATCTGAAAATTCTCGTACAATCTCTACATCTTCAACTTTTATCGTTGTTCGATCTTCTCCATTCAAATAAACAAGAAATGCATGGCATCCTTTCTTGTTTATCATACTTCTAACCTTCAATGCGATATTATTGGGACCTTCCTTCCCATGTTGATTCCATAAAAGCTTGTAGCTTCTTTTCGAGAAATGGAGCGAAATTTTCCTTTCTTTACACAGATCGTAGCATGATTTTCACCAACCACCCATTCCTAAAATTATATCTACATCACCCATGGGTATTATGTTTAAGTTATTTGTCGAACCTTTAGTGATCCTACGTTCAATTCTAGGTTCGAGCAAATGTGAGTAACGATCATAATCCTCCTATGGGTGAAGAGATTCTCATATCTGATTATTCTTTCGGTCTAAGTTCGATAGATCAACACATGTTCTTGCTATGAAAGAATGTGATGCTCCGTGTCGAACAAAAGTATAGCAGTGCGTTGAGAAGTGTTCCCATACCGCCGAGGTTTCCTGGTTTTGTTCATTGCCTCGGTCGAGCATATGCTTTGGCTTGAGCCTACCGAGGTGACAGGCGCTGTCTTGGTTGATTCTGCTGCGGGTATGCGGCGTTGGCGTTCTGTCTTGATTCTGCCGCTCTTGGTGGTTGTCGTTGTTGTTCTTTGTTGGGGCTTCTTGTTGTGGTTGAGGCTGAAACCGGATAGCCACGAGGGTTGGGCGTTGCGGGCTGATTCGACCTTCCCACCGTCCCGTGCATATCCCCGGGCAACTATTTGCGTAATGACCCTTCATTCCGCACTTAAAGCAATTTACCGAATGACAAACTCCTTTGTGAAACTTCTGGCACTTTTGGCAAGGAGTTGTCCTTGCTTGCTCTTGTAGTCCTCCCGTCTGAGGGGAAAAGACTGATTTCTTCCATCCCTGTCCTTGCGGTACCGTGTTCCCTTGCCACGGCCGCTTGTTATTAGTATTCTCAAAACTTCCCGCTTGTTATTTCGAATTTCCTTCCCATTTCTCTTCCCTTGTCCCTGTATTCAACGTACGTGTTTGAACCGACTTCTTCCGCATAGCCGCCTCGATGTCCAAAGCTCGTCCGGAGATTCGGTGTAAGTCGATCTCCATGGTGGCTAGAGACATTCTTATCTCGATCTCAACCTGGACACAATTTTTCTCGCCATCTTCATATCCGTATTCACCGATCGGGGCATATCTGGACATATCGCGAGAAAATGCGATCGTGTCTCGTCACGGACATCTTCTCTGTTTGATTGTAAAATTCTTGTTCCTTCTTTTTCGATAACTTTTGGAGCGTATTTCTCATACAATTCCCTTTGAATTCTTCCTGTGAATTCATTCATCGATCCTCGCAAAAATCTTTCGTCGGGCTTCCCACCAAAAGTCGGCAGGTCCTGTCAGTTGGAAGGTAATACAGGACAGCCGTTCCGGTGCTGTGCATCGAAGAAAATCAAATATCCTTTCCATAGCCCTTATCCATTGCTCGGCATCATCCGGGCTTCCTTTTCCATCAAAGGATGGTGGGTTTTGCCTAAGAAATAATTCCTCGATCCTACGATCGGGTGGAGGTGGTGGTGGTTGGGGTACATTCGCGAGTTACGATGCGAGAATCTTCCTCCGCCTCTACCTCTTCCCCTTCCCTACCTCTTTGTGCGGGATCCCGTCTTGGCGGCATTACATTGTTTAAACATCTGATAAATATTGAAAATCATTTTCACAATTAACATATATAATATCATCACACAATTTCTTTTGTAAAGCGACTTTAAACCAAGCTATTCATCACAATAATCATTTACGCAAAAAGCCCGCTTGGGTTATCATATATATACATCAGAAAATTTGTGCCTCAGAGAGAACTATTTCGTACAACAGTTGCTACAAAAGAGATAATGTACAATAGATGGCATTTTAAAAGCTTAACCTGTATCGAACAACATACGGGATTACAAGATAATACAAGGTACAAACGTTCACTTCCCTTTTCAAAACACAAAGCACCCTACACACATACTGGACTATATACATACAGACTAAAACCTAGCTAAACCGGTCAACAGGTGCATCACTCATCATCATACTGATCCTCCTCAGGATCTTCCTCATCGTCTGAATCATCATCGGAGTCGTCGTCATCCGAATCATCGTCTGAGTCGTCCTCACGGCGGCGCACTGAGCGGTCCCGCGCCATCATCCCCAACCATAGGAATGTCGCGGATCGGTCGAGGTCATCACGGCATCGATACCTCGTCACGGTGATGCAGCCGATGCGACTCATTTGGCGGTGCGTGCCACTGTCATAGGCGGCAAGATGGGAAGCGGCGGGTGTATGGGTGTCCAATCGACAAAGGGAAACACCGGCATCCCCAAAGCTGCGGGTCGAGATGCCCTCTCTACCTCTGCAAGCCTACCCTCGTCCTCCAAGAATCTGGGTACTATCGGGTCCACTCGCCGAGGTACCTCCAAGTAAAGCCACTCGGGTGACTCGTCACGCCACGTATATTCCATCGGAGGGAGATAGGGGCCTCTCGGTGCTACCCCGTAGATGCTGAAGACGTAGGTCAGATGGCTCACAAATCTCGGTAGATCTGCTATCAGGTCATAGTCCCCACCAGCACGGTAGATATAATTTCCTGACACTCCCCGTGCGTAATCCTCCCAATCTACCGGTAACCATGTCAGAAGGCGCTTCACGCCATCGAAATCAGTCACTCTATGCTCGTGCGCCACCCTCCAATGACGAAGGTAGTGCATGAGAAACTCTCCGAGATCATCTCCCCAGCACATCTGGTAACCACGGTAACTATGAATAATCTCCACTGGGGTGGCCCTCGGTCCTAGCCTCCGTCTGGTGGTGTGTCGAGTCTTGGCCATCTGCCACATACAAACGAGCAAAAGATAACTAAATAAGATATCCGTTACACAGATAAAACTAAACTTAACAAATCTATAAAGCAAAAGGATAAACTGGACATGTCTATAAAGCAGATAAACAATCCAAACACCTCTGATAAACAAATAAATGTTATACGGAAGTTGTTCTCATATACAACGGCACGTTGTAGCTTTCCTACCATACTAGGAAACATACTATCTAGCAAAGATAAACAAAATCTTATCATATAACTAAATTCTAATTCTATATAACTATGAGCTAGCTTCTACTGGCTCTCGTGATTTCTGGAGAAGGAAACAGGATCTTCCTCACAAGAAGGTAGTACAGTCCGTTAGAAGCGTGGGTGAAAACGTGTGCAAATCGGGTCAGCGAAGAGACGGACCCAAACAAAACTCTGCGCAAGCAGAAAAATTTCGCGCGTTCGCGCAGATTGTAGGCAATGCCGACACCAAGGTCGTGCATGCCGTTCTGAGCGGACTGCCAAGGCAGTGATGAGGTGAGGGATAGTCAGCTGGTCAATCGAAAAGAATCGAACTTGAAATAATGGCGAGCTCGTATTAGTCGTTCGAGGTCGACTTTCGATGGATTTGCGGGCGAAATCTTGCGTCGTGTGCCGAGATGAAATCTTGAACTCAAGGTGGATGTCGAGGTTGACACAAGTAAAATGCCCGGTCGATGCCGGGTGAATCAATTGAAGTCGCGCAATGCCGGGCGCTCACTGGTTAGCAGTCGAGGTAAACTCGGGTTGACTTAAGCGAGGTGGAAAGCCTTAGCTTTTCAATTTGAGCTTGATTCTTTTGTTCTCGAAAGAAAGGAAGAGTTCGTACATTTGTTCGTCTATCTTCTTTTCAAGAGGATCATGCATCTTATTACGTCTATGTTCCATTCGGGATGACATAGGCATTAATCAAATCAATATTGAGAAATGAGAATAAAATTTCAAATGTGACGAACAAAGCTCGTTTTAAACATACACATTTCTTGCGAAAATTTTCAATCAATCAATCAATCAATCAATCAATAAATAATCATGGTTATTTACAACCCTTCTCATTTCATTTGTCGATAATGTTCTATCGACAACAAATCAAATTCATAATTCATTTGTCGATAATGTTCTATCGATACAATCATTTTCGATAATGTTCTATCGACACAAAATCAAATTCATAAATCTCAAACTTTTCTTTTCAAAGATGAAAATAATTTACCTTTTTCGGTTGAAATGGATGTGATGGAGTGTTGGCGTAGTCGGATGATTTCTAGAAGTCTGACTCATCTAGACTTAACTTTTGAAAGAAAGTTTAGGGTTGAAATACTCTGATACCACTCTGTCACGCGCTCTAATCAAAGAGATTAGAGAGCTGGAGCTTGGAGCGTGATTACAAAACAATTAATAAGAATAATCGAAAGATTTCAAAATAACATTTATCGAACTTGATTATCAAACCTTATTTACAAGAAAGTCTTTCGGATGTAAAGGCTACAAGTTCCTTTAAGAAGGTTCGATAATTGAGCATTATTTGACATCACATCAAATAACACTTAATATGCGGAAAGCATGTGAATGCATATATGCATGATCCCAGGGTTCTTTCTTTCAAATATATATAAATACCAAAAGACCTCGACTATCAACATCTCACCATCACCATCACTCAATTTGCACATTTAAAAACAAATATGCGGTGAGTACAAATAATGCACTCGAGGCTCATGCGAAATAATATATCACGGTTTGAATTACTCGCCCATCACATAACACACGAGTTTTAATTTGAAATACTCGTGCTTACTAAATATTTTATATCATTTTCAATAAATATCGCTGCGACATTTTCCACGTATGTATGATCCATATCCACCACAATAATCATTCACAACAATTCCTCTGTTGGAAAGGCCTCTCTCACGTGACCCGAGCACCCTTCGGCTACATCACAAATAATCGGTGCACAAAATCAGGCCATCTCGACGATCTAATTCTCCATCTCCTTGGGGTCTTCCAGAATCTGAATTCAAGCATGTCATAAAGTGGAAGCTACACATTATGCATCAATAATCATGGATTGGATACATACATAAAACATAAACATTTTGAGCAAGTAATTAAATAATCATTTCATAAATATTTGCTTGCAATAAAGCATCATAGATAAATCATTTGGTAAATTCTACGGTTTGAGTATAGTAAAGCCCACATTGACTTTGGAACTTGAATTTCACATGCGTGCTTCTCCCGTTGGCGTGAACTTCACGTCCCACTTACAAAATATGTACGCTTAATGCGTTGGCACGCTTTGAGATTTTCAAAGTTCACTCAACTTTGATAAATGAATTAATAATTGAAGTTTCGTGATTCTTTATCGTCTTAATCGTTGAAGCGGCGTATATCAATAAAATAATTCTCGTATATCGAGAGAGCTGATATGATCTAGCTCATTTTAACCTTTTGGTTAAATAATCACGATATAATAATGTTATTCAAAACAAAGTTTCAATCATGAAATCTTTTCTCACAATTGAGATATTCGGATAAAAGTTCGTTTTCACGTATTACGTATTTAACGAGCGTATTTATGCGTTAATTTAAGTCAC
This sequence comes from Salvia rosmarinus, assembly GCA_036937905.1. Classification (NCBI taxonomy): domain Eukaryota; kingdom Viridiplantae; phylum Streptophyta; class Magnoliopsida; order Lamiales; family Lamiaceae; genus Salvia; species Salvia rosmarinus. The sequence goes on from CM072819.1 coordinate 91,031,326, forward strand.
CATTTTGACTTTTCAAAAAAAATCAAAAACATATTTTAATCAATATAAATCGATTTTCAATCGATTTCTTTCATAAAGCTTTAATCTTGATTTTTCACGAAATCGATAATTTTGATTAATATTTTCTTTCAATATTAATCTTCTAATACATTAAGCATTATTTATGCTTTTAACGTTATTTAATATAACGTTCCATCTTAAACATAATATTCTATGTTTAATAATTCAAAAATTCAATTATATCTAATATAATTTTTAGACATATAATAAATTATTATTCATGATTAAAAGGAATTAAAATTCCTTATTTCCAAAGTATAGCTCATGCTATAACACTTATTTTCAAACTTGTTCCAAAAATTCCTCTAAATTCATATAGTGTATTATTTTACATTATGATCATTAATATGTATTAATATCACTATAGAAAATTTTGAACACCACCTATACCCATATTATAGGTCTCGAAAATTTTCAAACCTTGTCGATAAATTTCTAAAATTCTAGTTAATCTATCAAGGCCACATTAATTTATAACATAATTATAACCTAAAGTCCAATATATGAAATTTCTACACCAAGGTATTAATATTCAAAGGTTCGGTTCTCACTATACACTAAACATTTTCATAAAATTCTAATTAAATTACACTATGTTTAAAAATACTATAGTGTAACACTATATCACCATAATATAACTAAAACAACTAAATCAAGCTAACTCATACCATGAAGCTCACGGCCATTTGGAAAAATTTGAGCATATATTCTTCAAAATTTTAGTAAATTCATGGAATACATAATCAATACCCTAGATCAACAATATGCTATTATAACACTTAAATAAAATTGTACAATAACTTAGCATTTCTTATGCAATTTGGTAATTTTAAAAATTAAACATAGGGTTTTATAAATTTCCCAATAAATCACTATAAACTTCTATACTAATATACACATAATTCCATCATCAAAAATATCCTAGGTTTTTCGATCATCAGAAATAATTCATATAACATATTTAGCTTCAAAAGACATCAATATGAACATATTATCATAGGTAGCATACTTACTAAACATTAAAACATGCTAGCATGATTTTCATAATTAATAACCATGCTTGAAACCTAAGCTCAAACCATTAGAATTTTAAAACTTGGGGTATAATCGATGCTTGTTCGATTCCTAACCTTTCAGACTTTGATTTTATGTAGGATGATTAAGTATCAGCTTTGGCTAATTGAAAGAGGTGAAGAACTCTAGGTTTCTCCAAGAAAAGCTCACGGTTCTTTCTTTGAAAAGAGAGAAATGTAAAGTGTTTGTGTTTAAGGAGTATAACACTTAAGTAAATGAATTAATTCACTCACTTCTCTCACTATCTCTCTGGTCCACTTACACAAGCAGAACAAATTATTAATGAGTCACCAATTGAATATGTCATGGTAGATAATATCTTCTTACAAAAGTAAATACATGATAAAGTTTTTTGAAACCAACAAAATGAATTTGACTCACTTTTGCCACATTACCGTCGACACTATGAAGAGAAGGAAGAAATCAGATTTTTCATTGCCTTAACATGTATAAAATCCTACACTCTATCCAATAAATTTGATACATCATCAAGCATTTCATGGTCAAACTAATCGGCTCTCTCTCACAACATCTATCCCACTTGGTTGATTACTAGATTAGAGTGTAGATAGATCCCACTTGCATGAATTAAATCCACAACTTAGCAATTTGCTCCCAAAATTGGCGTGAATAATCCTACACTAAATAGCTCCGGCTATTTCAATTCTTTATGTGAATAATTTATTTTCATGCCAATTATACATATATATATCATAATATATGTTTTAGATGATAAATTATATCATAAAAAATTATTGGAATTAATCCATAGGTAGAAAACCCCAATTCTCGATTTAGGGTTTCGAGAATCTTAAATAATCACAAATATCTTTCCAAAATTTGCTAGCATTAATTCAATGCTAAAATAATATTCCAATTATATAAAATAATCATGGAATTTAAATATCATAATTCCTTGATCGTTAGACTTGATTCTCAAGTCATCTCTAACGTTAACGTTTGAAAGCGTCTCAACGTTAATTATCGACTCATCTCAAAATGGTCGTAATAAAGCTGTAATCACTTTATTAATTTATTTCAATGATAATGGAATTAAATTCTAAGCTAAAAACTTAGAAAATATCACGAGCATTTAATTATCGATACGTAATCGCGTAGAATTATCTTGTTGAAATCGTTACATATTCGTATTCTCAATTCACATTCCTTTGAATTGTACATAGGAATTTATTACTCCAAAATAATCGAAATCATTATTCGATAATTTATTAATCAATTTATCATAATAATATTCTAATTTACGAAATTAATATGTAATTAGGCGTTTAAATAATCGGGTATTACAAAGAAACAATAGTTCGATATGGTTATAAATGTTAACTAATTTAATACTTGTATTAGGTTGTTAAACAAGACTCATGGTGGGATGGAACCAACGTGTTGTTTTGAGGAGTATGGATGCAACGTATGTCATTGAATGTATATAATCATCCCATATAGTATTAGTTGACTATTATTCATTGTTCAATATGATATTTGAATGTCTTAATATTTTTTTTTGAGCGTGTTAATACAATAAAATGTGATCGATGCATACAAGAAGGTAAGTTTGTGAAACCGATCAAATTTCGTTCGCCTTTTGTTCGACGAGCTATTTGTGCTACGAAACAACTAAACAAATCGTAGAAGGAACTTGGTGTTGCATGTATAAAACGATGGAGAAGAGTATGTTTTTATCATTATCTTTCAAGTTTTCATACTTGTTATGTTTTTGATTTACTAACATGGATTTTTATAGAGAGAAGTTATCTTTTCATACAGTCTTTAGAGCTAAGGAGGTATGACATGTACACCTTGAGGAAGGAAACAACATAAGTATATTCATTGTAAATGCATGGCGGTGATACTTAGACAATGAGCAATCTGTTCGATTCATCACCTCCATTTTTGCAACAACGAGTATATACGTAAGTAAAAATCAAATTTTATATTATTAATATCAATTGTTTTATGAATGTTATCTAGAAAAGACACATAACTGATTTTCGATAAATAATGATATTTTATGAATTATTGAAGTTAACGTATTGATGTTATTACGACTTGAATCCTGCACAAAATGAATGGTCATATGAAAGGCGAAGAGGCTTTCTTTGCTTTAATGACATCGAGTGAATTGAGTATCAACACAACCGTGTGCGTGTGTTGGCCTAGTGGTAAGTGGTTAATACCGAGGCGAAGGTCTCGGGTTCGAGTCCACGTGCGGCCTTTAAATTTGATTAAATTGATCGAAAAAGAAAAAAAGAGTATCAACACAACCAACTAGTTCAAATTGACATGGTTGTTCTATTACATCGCACTCATTTTTGCTACTTCGTATGCATTCTCTCCCAAAAATCATTTTGTTGTATGCGCTTTTTTCTCGATTTATGATAGCGATGTGTACTATGCCTGTTGTGTCGATACAAGAAAGGAGAAGATGTTCATCTTGGATAGCAAGCTTGGCGACATTGTGGAAAATGATTTAAAAATATGAGCAAGTGTCATGCGATATTGTAAGTCTAGCAATTTACATGAACATCAACATTGTAATTGGTACATATTAATTGTAATCCTTATGCATTTATGAACCTCTATCATAATTGTTCCAAGTATTTGCACCTATAATGTGCGTGACTATTGACCTTGTATGATTAATTGCAATGGAGATTAATGCTAACGAGTTTGTAGCTGATCGTGACGAACAAGACTAATGCAATATCCAAAGACGCATTTTGTGGCGAAATGGGTGATAGAAGGAACAACATAGATACTGGAGTTTATTTGATGAGACATTTGAAAACATTTATGGGTGATGGATCACCCGTTGGAAGTGTGGATTGTCGTGAGAAAAAAGACAACTTATGCGTGTCGTGCATTATTGTGCATCAATCTTGTGTCGTGAACATTGCTAAAGAATATGTCGATCGTGGACTTACATTTTATCGGAAATGACATTAGATCCGAGTTTTAATGCAAATCTTATTTTATTGGATTGAATAATATTAGGTCTCAAGTATTTTGATATTGGGATTTTATGCATTACATACATTAATGCATTTTTGGTTTTAAATAACGTAGAATGAATAATGTGAACATTCACCATTTATTTTAAATACCGGTTTTCATTTTATTTATTGTGATTTTGTTGAATATGTTCTTGTGCATGATTGCAATTTTAATTTTATAGATACATGTATTTTTAATTAATTGAGCTATTATTGTAAACCACTATTTTTATCAATAAGATTTATTGTCAGAATAATATTCATGCTAAACATGCACAATTGTTTAGAAGAATATAAAATCCTATATTAATAAAAATCATCATTGAGAATTATGCACAAACTTGCTTTAATGATTCACTACTGAACAAATCCATTTAATAAATATAATTTGTGGATACATAATTATCTTAATATCGGGTATTAGGATCACATATGCGGATTTTTAGATGTACACGATGCGATAAATACATAATGATTGAAAGCAGTATACATTTCATTGCATATCTTTGTGTAAAATTTGTTGTATAGAATGCATTTTCAACTTATAACGTAACACTACCGACTTTTGTATAAAATACGTGTATGTGCACAATATAGTATATTATTGTGCACACTATATCAAAACTAGTGCACAATATAACGATATTTTGTATAAATTCGTTATGTCACAATAAAGTATATTATTGTGCACATTATATCAAAACTAATGCACAATATAATGATAATTATCCGGTACAATACATTATAAGTGTAAATAAATAAGATAGTTAAAAACAATGAAAACGAATAAAATTACGTAATTAAAACAAAGTACAATATGAAGACATAATGTATGGAGTGATGATAAAGGTAACAATATTAAGATATCACTATTTATCATCCACGTCGGACAATTCGGAATCGTGGTAACCAAGTTGTTACATTTCTGCATTTTCTTTTGCTTTTGAAGTTTTCAATAGCTTGCTCTCTTTGACTTCAACCCGACCACCTCTTGTACCCTTGGTTTTAGAAAGCGTCGTGACAAAATATCAATCTCGGTTGGTATAAGCATACCATAAAATCCTCAATAGCCTTATCTTTATCCTTACTCGAGCATCTTGTTGTCCCATGTTGGAATACTTATCGCTCAAATCTTTCAAATCAATATAAAGGATCTTTCGATCATATTACCTTCAACATGACCAATAATTTTACAAAGCTCAAGGAAGAAATAGTATTACCGTGAGGATTTCTACAAATATTTATGACCACCCATGTATGTATTAGTTTTCATCCAACGCTCTAATAATAAACTTTTGTGGAATATGCTTCATTTGAGAGACTTCATGACGAAGAACAAGTGTTTGCACAACAAACCTTTCCTCATGAAGCTTGCATGAACAAGATATATCATCGGCGTAACATTGTGGCAAAGCAGTAAATATACCATCGACCTATCATCAACCTCAAAATACCTAGCATCCACTCTCGTGACATATCATTCATAACACACCTTCTATCCACGCAATAATTTCATTTTGAACATCAACAAATATCTTGTTGGTGTATGGACGCCACATGTCTCTCAAAATCGAGATCGGTTTTCATGTCGGGAATGTGTATGGTCGATATGTCATTGATCATAACCACTACTGTGTGCCTCCATGGAATTATTGAAGTGTAGATCAAATCTACAAGGTTAGAATCACTATTCAAAAATAGACCAAAAACTATTTTGGCTCCCGTTGTCCTAAACGACCACTCATACTTATGTCACAATCTGGGAATCTAGAATTTACATAAATTAAACATATCGACAAACCACTTATGACCAACAATGTCATATTTCTCCATCACTTGCGCCATTTGGAATCAAAACGAAGGTTCTCCAAATATGTCCAAACAACATCATCAAAATCTTGTTTGAATTAGTACTATCCCTTAATGAAGGGCAACTTCTAACAACCTTCATCATTATATGCCACATACAAAACCTATGTGCGGAATTGGGCCATACATTAGCAATTGCAATTTTAGGCGGGGTCTTGATCGTTATGATTACATTCGGATGTTTTCCATGCACTCATAAAATTTGGACATCACCCAAGAATAAGATTCAACATCTTCATTAGAAATTATAGTCAGCAAATGTAACACATCTACCATAGTTGTCTCTACCGGTAAAGGGTGTAAAATCTTTTATACCTAGGAAAAAACAACAACGAATAGCTTTAAATGTTAATTACATAATAAATATTGATTAAAATAGAACTCGACGTGATCTTAAACATGAAATAATGCACCTATTCAAAATGTAAATGAATAGGAAGCATCGGACATAATATATACATGCACACTAATTGCAAATATCTCTGACGTGCATACTTAAACATGAAATAATACACAATGTACAAAATGTAAATGAATAGGAAGCATCGGACATAATATATACATGCTCGATTGCAAATATCTCTGCGTGCATACTTAAACATGAAATAATGCACAATGTACAAAATGTAAATGAATAGGAAGCATCTGGACATAATATATACATGCACCGATTGCAAAATCATGAATATATACACATAACCATGCACAATAGAACATACGATCCGGTAATAAAGATAAAAACAAATACCAAAAGACGGATTTATGGGATAACCAAACTAACTTTTCATTACGTATGTTGCATCAAAAGAAACATTATCACCAAATAACTTAAAATTACATGGATGTGGAATCAGCCGAATAAGCGTGTAAGCATACTTGCATCATCAACATCGTAGCTAAACATAAAGCCATTACAATTCTCACGTTTCCATTTAAAGTTATCCAACAACATTTGAGCATCTACACATTAACAGACATCCGTAAGTCACGCTTGTAATTCTTGAAGTCGACAATAGTACAACCAACATCTTGGTAGCTACCAACAATCTCCTTGAATATCGAAAACTCTTGCTAGGGCCAATATTGGCTTTTATACCCTTCTCATGAACATTTGATGCATATAATCAACCTTACAATTACTTTTCATGAGGTGACGATAAGCATCGTACCATTTGATGTGTGTGACCCTCAATAAACTTATGAATCTTATATCCAATCCGACGAGCAAAACACATCGTCATCACCACACTCGCTAGATAATCTATTATGTTTCGATTTGAAGAACTACCATCATTAGGATCATTATAACCGACATTAGAACCCTCGAGATGCGAAATGGACCTAAACAATATGACTTTCTGTCACTCGAACATTTTATAGAGCTTTTCTCGTCTCAAATCCACAAGCATTCATATCGTCATAGAATTCCTCTGCTCTCTAAGCTACGGACATCCATATGTAATTTCGGCTTTTTAGTTCATCACAAAAGGTATAATAAAATCATTGAACACTTCATTTTGGATATCATTACTGCGAACATTTTATAAACATTATATATATGTTTCCGTTTGTGCATCTGTAACATGTAATTATTAGTATTTAAATAAATGATGCTCTATAATGCAAAGCTGTCAAACTTATCATAGATTAAAATAATTTAATTAATCATGATGTTGGTATAAAAAACAAGGAGATCAACATAACAAAATATGCCAAAAGGTGATAATAAATTAATTGTACAACAAATTTATACGATTTTAATTAAAATACCTTTGAATAATTTACGAACAATGTTTATAATTACTATCATTATGCATCTTGTATAATGTCAATATTCATTGTTAAAAACAATTAATGAAACATTAAGTACTCGTGCCCATATAAAACATGATGCTCGAAAAATAATAAATACAAATATAAAGCAAAAATCTAATACAAATACAAACCATCCATTGCCATTTACACAAAAACTACGGAGGAAACCGAGATGATGGTAATGATAACTTTTAATATGGATAATAATAATGATCAATTAATAACTATGGAAACAATATATAAGGATATGACATCCCAACATATAGCATGTAATCGGTTACAATTATATTATATTACATAAATATCCTTATATCTACTATATTAGGTAATAACGAAAATCAATCCTATTTAATCTAAACCGTTGATTAGTAAGAATTAACAATCGGATTAGTTCCTAGTTCCTATATTATTTGGGGTTCTCAATTGATCCATCCCATATATATATATATATATATATATATATATATATATATATATATATATAGAAGGATCAAATAGTACCCAACCTAGAATAGTATGTAGTACTCAATCTCATCCACTCATCTAATAGATCCTATGGTTCATATTTTTCGGATTTTTAGTAATTTGATTTGTTATGTGATTAAAAAAATAAACCATGCATATAGTTGAAGCGAATAATGCATTCAAATGAACACAAAATGTATTCACTTGAACACACATGCATCGAGTTTATTTTAATGCATCGTAAATCGCCCAAAGCATTGCTCCGATCAGTCCGCGCCACGCCGCTTACGCCACCCATCGCCGCTCGCGCACAACGCGCCACCAACGCCCGCTCGCCGCAGCGCCCAGCCGGTTGGGTGCGATGCGTATATTGTTTTAAATGCATTATTTAGTTGTTTTAAACGATGACATGTTATTTCATATGTATTATTTATGTTTTGTTGTGGCTCTTCCCAAACCTAGCGCCGATCGCGCCGCGCCTACCGGTGCGGGCCATCCGATCCTACCGGTCGGCGTGCACCAGCGTCCTACCTAGCGTCGAGCGCACGCCACAACCGGTTGTGTGCGATGTATATGTTATTTTGAATGCATTGTTATGTTATTCTTTATGCATTGTTATGTTATTCTCTATGCATTATCATGTTTTATGGTGCCTCGCCAAACTCGGCCCGCGGAGACCCAACGCGGACTCCTACCAGTAGGGCGGGCACCAGGCGCCACTGGGTGCCCATTGCCCCGAGCGAAAAATGGGTTGTCCGTGTCAAATTTTGAGTGCGTCCGCGTGTCAAAATGTGGTCTAGATTGAGTACTACATACTCTCGGGCCGTACTACGAGAACCCACCTATATATATATATATATATATATATATAGAGGATAGATCATATAGTACCCAAGCCCATAGTATGTACTCAATCTCATCCATTCTCTCATAAATCCTATGGTTGAGATTTTTCGGACTTTTAAGCTTAATTTGTGATTTTGCTTCATTAAGGGTAGATTAGTAATTTGATTTGTTATGTGATTGCGAAAACAAACTATGCATTTAGTTGACGAATAATGCATTCAAATGAACAAAAATGCATGCGATTGAACACAATAATGCATGCGATTGGGCTTCGCGTCCAGCGGGCGTGCTAGCGTCCTTCGCGCCAGCAGTGCGCTTCGTGTCTCGCGCCCGGCGCTCGCTCCAGCACCCGTTGGCTGTATTTTACGTTTTGTTCAATGCATTGACATGTTTTGATCAATGCATGGGCGTCTTGTTCAATGCATGAGCGTGCTTTGTTCGATGCATGTTTGTGTTTGATGCAACATGCGGTTTGTTTTATTATGCATTGTCATGTTTTGTTCAATGCGTTTCATGTTTTGTTCAATGCATTTCTATGGTTTCGACGAAAATCTCTAATTCATCATTCATGTCAATTCCGTCTCTTTCGTTGATTACGCGATGCCGTGAACCACCGCCATAGCCATCATATTTCTCGATTCTTGATCATCTATCAAATTTATCTTCTATTTTTCTCAAAATCCATCAATTTTGTTTTCAAATTTTTTCTTCTTTTCTTTCTTTCAAAATCTATTGTTTGTTGTTGTTTGTTTATATTGTTGATGTTCGATCTTGCCGGCGTGCGTCATTCCGTTGCCGTTGTCTCGTCCGCCGTTGCCACCAGGAGAGGAGAAGAAGGTTGATTTGATTTCTTCCCATTTGCCCTTGCAAAATTAAAAGAAAAGAAAAGAAAAGGCGCCATGTGTCGACGTGGTGCGACGCGTGTTCAAAATGTGTGTCTAGATTGAGTACTACATACTATCGGGGATCGGGTACTACGAACCACTATATATATATATATATGGGTTGGATCGGACTCATCTTTTTGAGAACTTGAGAACTATGCACAAAGCGTATAAAATTGATGAATAAACATAAAGTTGTGCATAACAAAACATTCTAAAATTGTTGTCCAACAAAATAATTTTAGAAAGTTTCGCTTATGCACAACTTTATATCGTTATGCATCATCTTCGCTCTTATGCATGGTTCAGAGTTAAAAAGATGTGGTTCTATTGATTCATATATATATATATATATATATATATATATATAATAGGATTAAGGTTTAGCGAATCTCTACGCATATAATCTCCTTATTTTTATTTTTCTCAAATCTCCTTTATTCTTAGTATTTACATCTCATATCCATATTGATTTATCAAACTCCACCCTAATATAAACCTATATAAATAGTTGTGAGTTTTTTTCATCCCACAATACATAATTATTTTGCACCCATCAATTTTAGTAGGTCCATCGATTAATTAGTTGATCAAATAAATATTTATTTTTATTGAAAAATTTAATTTAATTTGATTATTATTTTTAAAATTTTCATGAAACTTTATCCATTGAGACACAAATTGAATGAAATATTTTAGCGATTTTAGAAAAATATTGAATCATACATCGATTATATTAGTGAGATGAGAACATAGTAAAATCAATTTTAAATTCGATTTATGAGCTATGTGTATATAAATTCTAAATAGGTCGAGATATTAACGACACGTCGATGTGAATATATGATCTAATCACAGGATGGATTAACGAGGTGAAACTTGGAACAGATAATTACCGAACATTTAAAGAGAATTTATCAAAGGATTATGGAACAAACATCAGTGAACTAAGTTCCAACCCTATATACAAGGCACATAATTTACATATAGAAGGCTACAATTCCTTAACAAAAGATTTCTGATATGGAGGAATTTAGCGCCAACATCAAAACATAGGCGTAGTGTTTTAGCAGGGAGAAGCATGTGAATACACATATGACGATGTATATTCAAGGTTTCTAATAAACATTATCAAAAGAGCGACTACTCACACGCATCCACCATCGCTCAACTGCGCATTTAAAACAAACATGCGGTGCGTGAAGAATGCACTCGTGAACTCATGCCAAAACATTTTATTAATTTAAATTACACGCCTATCACGTAACACGAGGTTTTTATTTGAAATACTCGTGTTTACTAAACATTCTCTCATTTTCCATAAATATTAGTGCGGCGGACATATTTTCCATGTAAGTATGATCCTATCTCTTTCCATTTATCACAGCTTCCATTATCTTATCTCATTAATTCATCTTGCGCGTAGAGGCCTCCTCTCGGAGCCGTAACACAGCACCGCTGACACAAAAATAGTGCACAAAATCCTTGCCACTCCGACGGGATCAATTCTCAATCATCCTTGTGGGTCTTACAAGGATCTGAATTCAACATTTCATATGTTGGGAGCTAACAACATGGATAGGATACATCATAAAACATAAGCATTTTGGGCGGTAATTAAATAAATCATTTCATCATCATTTCTTGCGAATAAAGCATCGTAAATAAAACATTTGATAAGCGTTTGATCTTTTGAGTAGAGTAAAGCCACGATGTAGATCGTCTTAACTCGATTTCCTTCTCGTCATTTGTCACGCCCACGTCCAACCTTACGTAAAACTATTTCGATCGTTGGTCACGTTTTTGAGATTTTCAAAGTTTAAATAATCTTTGATAACTTTATAATATAATAATTTGCATCCTAACTAATTTTAATACGTCGGTTCAGCGTATCTTAATTAAATATTTCTCGTACTTTGATGAGGCGTAATATGATCTACGATCTCATATTAACCATTTAGGTTAAGCGTTGACGTGTACTAACGTCTTTTGATAAAATGATTTTAATTATGAAATCTTTTCTCACCAATGAGATATTCTTATAAATGTCGTTTTCGTATTAGTGTATTTATTCAACGATTTTCATACGTTAATCTTAAGTCAACGTTTGACTTTTCTTACGTATTTTATAACCAATTTCTATATAAATCTATTTTCAATCGATTTCTTTTCATAAAATCCTAATTCTCGATTTCTCACGTAAATCAATAAACTTGATTTATATTTTATTTTAATATGAATTAACTTTTCATTATACATTACTTTCATATTCAGCGTTATTTAATATAACGTTTACGTAAACATAGTATACTATGTTTATAAAATTCCATAAATTCTTAGTATGTCTAAAATAATTTCTAGACATATAATATATTATTTTCTTGATATAAAGTTTAAAAATCCTAATACTTCAATTCAAAACTCACGGTTTTGTGAATAAAAATTCTTAAACTTTTCCAAAATTCCTCTAAATTCATAAAGTACCTATATTACCATAGGATCATTAATATGTATTAACATTAGCTATAGAAAAATTTGGACATACCTAACCCATACTATAGCTTTGAATTTTCTCAAAATATACTAAACATTTTCTAAAATTCTAATTAAAATACCATGCTTAAATATCATCCTATATCATAATTATAACATAATATCCAATAAATCAATTCCCACATCAATGTACCATTCCTTATAGTTTCTGACTACCCAAAATTTCCCAACAATTTTGTAAAAATCTTATAAAATTACACAAGGCTAAACATCATCATGTAACACTAATACATCATAATATTTAACATCTATAACATATTCATCAACATACTAACACATTAGCATTCTCGAAAATTTTAAAAACATAAACATATAATTTCTAAAAATTCTAATAAATTCACATATCTAAATCGATGCTCTAAATCAATAATATGCTATAATATTATTTAAATATAAATTATACATTAACATAGGAATTCTAGCAATTTTCGGTAATCTTGAATTAAATAGCATACAATTTCTAAAAATTTCCAAATAATCACAATGTGTTCTACTACCAACATATAACATAAATTCACCATCAAATTAAATCTAACAATTTTCGATCATAACCTATAAACTCATAACATGCTTAACTTTCAAATAAATCATCAATATGAAACATATACATCATGTGTAACATAATTAATAAACAACAATACATGCTAGCATAATTTCTCATAAGAACATATGCTTATAAATTAAAATCGAGCGGTTGAAAAATTAAAATTCTAACGTATAATCGAAGCTTGTTCGATTTCTAACCTCTTTATCGTTCGATTAAGTGCACAAGGATTTAATAGAAGGATTGGTGTAGAACAATTGAAGAACACTCAAGCTTTTCTTAAGGAAAGCTCACGGTGGTTTTGAAATTTTGGGTGAAATGAAATGTGTTGTTTAGTTTGATGTCCTAATACTTATGTAAAATAAATTAATTCCTTGTATCAAAATCTCTCTCTCTGGTCTCACTCACACACAAGCAAGACAATTTAATTGATGACACACGGGTAATATGTCACTTCTACACAAAGTAAATGCTTTCTAAGTAAATGAATGCATCAATAAAATCCTTCTTTGAATCAACAAGAGCCATCGGCTCTCTACACAAACACACACATTTTCAAGATTTTTAGTTGATGACTCTTCATATATTATGTCATCTTCTTACAGTAAATACCATGTATATAATTAAATGAAACAATTGAAAATCCTACCCTTTTCTACATAGCGTCGGTCATTACACAAGAAGGAATGAGTTTTAATTGTTTGTCTTATACTAGATATTAGATCAGCATTAACTTCATGCAGCAAATTTAAAGTCGAAGAGTTTTAAAATTCTTCTCATATCGAATGAATCTTATTCCATTGCCAACACCACATTGATCCTCTTCATTTATTATCTTGGTTTGTGTGAAATTTGATCCCATTTGATTCATCAATTACACAACATAGCAAAGGTAGCAAAATTTGTTCATTATGCTCTAACATGAAATTATTCACGACTTTGAGTATTAAGTGCTAAGTATTTGATTTTCTTGCTATTTATAGATATATAACATAATATATGTCTTAGATGATAAATTATATCATAAGAAAAATAATTAGAAGGGTTCTGTGTGAAAACCCTAATTTTCGATTTTAGGGTTTTCAAAATTACAACTTCATTCAATAATTATTCCTTAATTCTCTAGCATTTTTAATGCTAAATAATACTCTAATTACATAAAATAATCATAGAAAGTTAAATATTATAATTCCTTGATCATTAAACTCGATTTTCTAATCGTCTCTAAGCGTGACGTTAGCGTCTCAAAATGTTCATAATCGACCCATCTCAAAATGATCATAATAAAGTCATAATCACTTTATTAAATTATTCCATTAATAAGGAATTTAATTCTAAGCTTAGTCGCTTAGAAAATTTTAAATTTTAACTATCGATATTGATCGACGTTAAAATATTATTTAAATACTTTATATAATTATATTCCTTAATTCACAATCATTAGTGAATATGATATAGAATTCATTACCTCATAAATAATCGAAATCATTATTCGATAATTTATTAATTCAATTATCACGACAAAACCCTAATTTACGAAATTTAATTAACGTAATTAGCCTTTAATTCTTGAGATATTACATTCTACCCCAAAAAAATTTAGTCCCAAATTTGCATACCTTAAAAAGTTATATCTTTCTTTCATGGCATCTTGCTCCCGTGGCCACTCTTGTGATGTCTCCATGGCACTTTGTAGCGAATGGACTTATTTCTCAACTATTGAACCTGCGGTCTAGAATAGCCGTAGTTCTTCTATAACTTATATTTGGGTGAGGATCACGTCGTCTTGATGTATCACGTGTTTGAATCATATCGTCTTTGTTGTGACACGTGAAAACATTGTGTACATTCCCAAACTTGGCGGAAGAGCCAACCTATGACAGCGGGCTATTCTTTCCGGATCTCATAAGGTCCTATAAAGCGGGTCTTAATTTTCCTTTCATCCAAACTTTATCATCCTTCGATGGAGAGACTATAAGAAAGACTTTATCTCACCTTAAATGTAGATCGATCTAGCGTATCGCTAAGACTTCATCTTGAGCTTCTTTTATTCTTTGCTAATTTGATGGCGATCTCAATCATTTCACTTATTCGTCGGCTAAAACTCTTCTCTACTCTTATCCCAATAAAGGCTGATCGACATTTCTTTCCATATAAGGCTTAAGCGGGGCCATATTAATCGTCATAACGATACTTGTAGCAAACAATAAGGGTAAAACATCTTCCCACTTTGCACCTAGATCCAACACTACTTTTCTCAGATATCTTCAGTGTTTGAATCGTCCTTCGATTATCCATCGGTACATGGATGAAACGTTGTCTGAAATTTAACCGTGCCCAATTCTTTTGTGTCGATCTAAAATCTTGGCGTAAATTTGGAATCTCTATCGACGTGATAGATTTTGGTACCCGTCATGTACAATTTCTTTTACGTACTGGGCTAACTTACGATCCATGAGTAAGTCGCGATAAATGAGCACACTTTGTGAGTCTATCCACTACTCTTACAGTAGTGTTTCCTTTTGACTTTGGTAAACCCGAACAAAATCCATTGCTATATCCTCCCATTTCCATTCGGTATTCCCAAAATGAACTTTCCGTAGGTCTTTGGTGCAATGCTTTACTGCGACAAGCAAAGCAACAAAGGCTACGTCTCGTTCATGCCCACCTGAACTTTTCTCAAGTCTTGGTACATCTTAGTCTGCGGATGGGCGGTATAAGAGTCTCATGAGCTTCACTCATGATTTCCTTTGGCTCATCATTGTTTGGAATACACAATCTTTCCTCAAACAATAAGGCATTGTCGATGCTTCTCGAAAATTCTTGATCTTCTTCTTATTTTGACTGGTTCTCTTCAACTTCTCATCCTTCCTTTGTTCGTCTATTATTCTTTTTCTTAAGTCGACGTCAAAGTGAGTGTAGTACGACTCATGATCGCTCTCGGTTGTTCAACCATTTCTATCTTCATTCTCTCAAATTCTTCAATGAGTTTTTCTTATTTTTAAAGAGACATCCTAACTTAGTTTGATTCACGACTCAAGGCATCGCACCACATTCGCCTTGCGGTGATAATTTATACCACGATCGTAATCCTTTACCAATTCGAGCCATCTTCTTTGCCTCATATTCGATCTCTTTGCTCAAGAAGTATTTCAAACTCTTATGATCGTAAAGATCTCACATCTCACTCCATAGAGATGATGTCTCCATATCTTTAGTGCGTACTACTCGCTAGTTCTAGGTCATGAGTTGGATAGTTCGATTCATGTGGTCTAAGTTGTCGGATGCATAAGCTATCACTTTTCCTTCTGCATCAACACACAACCCAGTCCGTCTTGAAGCATCGATAGACTACATATTCTTTGTCTGCTACGCTAGTATCGCTTGTTAATTTTTCCTTAAGCTTTTGGAAATCCTCAAATTCTTCACCAAGTAAATTTGATCCCTTCGAGTAGTGTGTTATTGGCCTTGCTATCTTTGAGAATCCTTCAATGAATCTCCGATAGTAACCAACTAATCCCAAGAAACTTGATTTCATTTTGGGTCCTGCGATTTCCATTCTTGTACCACTTACTTTGTGGATCCACTTTAATTCCTTGACCGACACAATGTGTCCAAGTAACATTACTTCCTTTAGCAAAACTCACATTTGCTAAACTTAGCAAAAGTTGTTCGAGATCTCGAGGATTGCTAAACCGTTCTCAAGTGCTCCTTATGTTCTTCTTCATTCTTGAATAGATGAGAATATCATCTATGAAGACTAAACAAACTCGTCTAAGTATGAATGGAACACTCTATTCATGAGATCCATGAATACGGCTGGTGCATTCGTTAATCCAAACGACACAACTATAAATTCATAGTGGCCATATCTCGCTCGAATGCGCTTTAGATACGCTCTTCGACCGCACCTGAGTTGATATATAACGACTTGAGGTCGATCTTTGAGAACACACTTGCTCCTCGAATCGATCAAACAAGTCATATATCCTGGCAGGTGGATACTTGTTCTTGGCGTCATTTTTTAGTTCCAGATAATCTATGCACATCCTCAAGGAACCATCTTTCTTTTTACAAATAAGGCAGTGCTCCAAGGCGATACACTAGTCGCGATAAAACCTAGGTCCAACAGTTCTTGAATTTGGATTTTCAATTCTTCCAGTTCCTTGAGCCATCCTGTAGGTGCCTTCAACAAGCTGATCCGGTTTCCATGTCGATGGTGAATTCCAATTGTCTATCGGGGTAATCCTGGTAGATTTTCGGAAAAACGTCGGAAATTCTCGAGCGATCTCCACATCTTCGCTTTTATCTCGTCTATCTTCTCCATTCGGTAAACAAGAAATCGCGACATCCTTTCTTGTTTATCATACTCCTGCCTTTGACTCTGATCGGGATTTTCTTCCCATGTGATTCCATGAAAATCGTAGCTTTTGTCGAGAATATGGAACAAAATTTTCCTCTCTTGTATAGAATTGTGGAATGGTTTTCAAACCAATCCATCCCTAGAATTATATCTACATCGCCCATGGGTATTATGTTCAAGTTATTCGCCGTAACCTTAAGTGATCCTAAGTTCAACTCTATGTTCGAGCAAACATGCGTATATTAATCCCTCCTATGGGTGAAGAGATTCTAATGTCCGATTCGCTTTTCGGATCTAAGTTCCAACATATCGCACATGTTCTTGCTATGAAGGAATCTGACACCCGTGTCGAACATAAGGTATGTTGAGAAGTTTTCCCATCCCGCGAGTTTCCTGGTTCATTATTCTCCGTGTAGACATACGCTCAGCCGCAGGCGACAGTGGCGGTGCTTGCCTTCTTGGTTCCTGTTGTTGTTGTGGTCGCTTTGTTGGCGTTCTTCTTGGGTTTGTCGTCGCCGTTGTTCTGGGTTGTTGCCCTTGTTGTTGTTGTGGTTCTTCTTGAGGTTGAATTTGAATTGAATAATACAGTGGTTGGGCATTGCGAGTTGGTTCGGCCTCTATTCCTGGCGTATCCTGATTGCATAATGCCCTTTACACCACACTTAAAACAATTCTTGTTAAGCGACTCCTTGTGAAATTTTGGCATTTTAGGCAGGAAGAGCCTTATCTGCTCTTGTGGACCTCTTGGAGGAAAAAGCCTTTTCCATCCCCTCAGGCGCCATATTTCACTGCCACGGCGTTTATTCGGTTTCCAAAACTTTCTCGGCTATTATTCGATGTTCCTTCCCATTTCTCTTTTCTTTGTCCCTTTGTATTGCGAGTTTGCGATGGTTTATCATCGCATGGCTGCTTCAATATCTAAAGCCCGTCCAAGAGCTTCGATGGGTCAAATCTCCATGACTAGCGAGACATCCTTATCTCGACCTCGGACGATCTAAACTTTTCGACATCTTCATATCCGTGCTTACTTGATCGGGGCATATCTTGACATATCGCAACAAGTGCGATCATAATGTCACATCATCTTTTCTGCTTTCAAATTGAAGAATTCATGCTCTTTTCTTCCTATAACTCCTTGTGATGTATTTCTCATATATATCTCCCTTTGAAATCTTCCGGTAAACTCATCCATTTGCTCGGTGCGATTTCTCCGGCTTCCCACGTGAAGTTGGTAGGTCCAGAGTTGAAAAATGTCTGAGACAATCGCTCTTACGTTGTGCATCGTAGAAAGAATCCTTTCCATGGTTCTTATCCATGTCGCATCATCCGACTTCTTTTCCATTAAAGGGAGGGTTCTGCTAAGAAAGCGATTCCCGATCTGATCGGTGAAGGTGCGGGTGGTTGTGGTATTGCTTCCTACCGGGTTGGGAAACTCTCCCCCCTACCTCTTCCTCTTCTCTACCTCTAATCCCATGGGATCTCGTCTAGGCGGCATTCTTATATAAAACATATAATTAACATCGCATATCATGATCACAATTTAAACATATATAATATCATCATATAATCTTATCGTAAAGCGACTTTAAATAACACCATTCATCTTTGTCATACTCATTTTGTCATAAAGCCCATTTCGGTCATCATAATATATATATATATATATATATATATATATATATATATATATCGAAAATTGTGCCTCAAGAAGTTATGTACAAGCATTCATTACAAAAGAAGTCACATACATTACATAACATTACAAAATACCATGTTTCTCTTTCTACTACGACATAACTAAGCATGCTACACATATATACTATACTATACATATCTACAGATCCATCCACTCTATGCTGGAATCTCACTCCTCATCTCGGGTCCTCATCCTCTTGGATCCTCCTCGGATCCTCCTTCTCATCGAGTCCTCATCAATCATCCTCGCGTGCGTACCTAGATGGTCCCGCTCCGTCATCCCCAATAGCATGTATATCGCGTATCGGACTAAAGTCGTGCGGTATCCGACACCTCATCCGCGCCGTCGGCGGTATGGCTCAGGGCGGTGGCGCCATCATCGGTGGTAGGACCGGAAGTGGTGGTCGTGATGGATGTCCGCATGACGGAAGCGGCATCCCAGGCTCTCGGTTGTGATGCCTCGGTCACATGTGCGGTCGGTCTCCGTTAGACATCTGGTACTACGGGATCAACCACTCGAGAACCTCCGTATATAGCCACTCGGCGGTCATGCGCCACGTATACTCTCGGGGAGATATGGTCCTCGGTGCAACCCCATACACACTATACACATAGGTCGGATGACTAATGAACCTCGGTAAGTCTCCGATCGATCATAATTACCGTTCACACGGTATATGTAGTTCGACACTTCCGGCATAGTCCTCCTAATCCCGGTAATCGAAGGCTGATGCCATCGTCCGTCACACCATGTTCATGGGCATCCTCCATAGCGGTGATAGTGAATAGCGGGAAGACGTTTAAATACCACACATGGGTTCTTGGGCATGCGAGTTTGATGTAGCCCTTTGATATCTTTAGGAATAGATGGACTCTATAGGACCCATTTTACTAACGGATTCATCACTACTTTAGCGACTTTAGCATAAAATAAAAAAAGATGTTGCGGAGCAGTTTGAACCCGTGACCTCAAGGTTATGAGCCTTGCTACTTCTACCCTTTGAAGAGAAGAAGTCAAACTAATAGACAAGAAGGACCACTGGCTTATCCAGAGATGTTTTTATTTGCATTCACGCTTTTAGAAAGAGCCGCTAAGGTGGTCACTTGATTCACGAGGATTCCACGTGTCCCTGCTACTCGGTCGGGCGTAAGCTAGTGATGCTTTCGCTCTGGACTTTCGCCATCTAGGGTGCGCATTCGGCCTGCCTAGCGACACGACACTTGTATGCTCTCCACAACCCCGTCGTAAATCTCCCAAATTATCGCAGACCGTCCAATACTCACGATGTCGTGAATCACTTCTTCGGCGTACTTCCTAACCTCCTCCTGCTGTGTGGGCGTCGCCATCATCATGAGACAAAACTAGCATAAGTCAAACTAAATATATCGATAAATAGATAAGATAAACTTAAGCGAATCATTAGCGACTAGGATAAACTGGACATATCTATAAAGCGATAAACAATCCAAACACATCGGTAAATAGATAAATATTATCGGAAATGTTTTCATATACAACACCGTCGTAGCTTTCTTATTCTCTGGGAAGCTTACTATCTAGTAGCTCTAAGATTCTTATCATACTATAAGGTTCTTATCCTAAGTAAACCATGAACTAAACTTCAATTGATTCTCGGAATTCTGGAGAAGGAAACAGGGTTCAGTCCTTCATAACAAATAAATTACAGTGCGTTAGGAGTGCGTAGGTGAAAACTGTGCATAAATCGAGTTCAAGCGAAGGAGCTGATCAAAACAAAATCACTGCGCAGTCGGGGAAAAATCCGCGCGCCGCGCCAAAGTCATAGTCTGTCGGCCGAAGTCGTGCATGCCGATGCCGATGTCGATGTCGTACAGGCTGATGCGAAGCCAAGGTCATAACTGCCGAGGTTGAAGTCGATAGTCGAGTCGGGCCTGAAGTGAAGTCGAGGCCATTCCTTTTCGCATTAAACTTTTGCCTTCGAGTTCGAGTCTAACTTTACTTTCGTTTTCATATCGTTCCTTTTCTTTTGTTCTCATAATGGAAAAGTTCGTACTTCTATGTTCTTTTGCAATACGTGATCATGCTTCTTATATAGTCTATGTTCTTTTGATATAACATATCAATCATTATAAAGAACTTAAAACTTGAATGTTTTATTCGATTTCATAACGTAGCTTGCTCATAGAATATTTCACTTTGAACTTTGTAAATTTAACATTTCATCAATGGCACTATTATGCCCATAATCAAACATAAACCTTCATTTCTAACTTTGATCACTTCCATTCCCAACACCATCCATAACCTTCACTTCATATCATTCCTCATAAACTTTCATCGATTTCAAAAAAGTTTTGGAATTTCCGTTCAATCCTTTCTCGTAACTTTCATTTCGATAAAACTTCATAGCATATTTTCACTTTTACTTTCCAAAACACGACTTCAATCTTTTCATTGAACTTTTCATTTCAAAACTTGAGAAGAAATCACTTACCTCGTCCGGTTGAGCTTGATGTGATAGAGTGTTGAGCATAGTCGGTGATTTCTAGAAGTCAGTGACTCGATCAAGACTTGACTTTTAAAGAAGGTTTTGGGATTCAAAAGCGACGCTCGATACCCTTTAAGACCTCTAATCCTAAGGATGGATTAACAGGAAAACTTGGAGCGATATTACCGAACATTTAAGAGAATTTATCAAAGAATTATGGAACAAACATCAGTGAACTAAGAGTTTAACCCTTATATACAAGGCCATAATTTACATATAGAAGGTACAATTCCTTAACCAAAAGATTTCTTGATGCGGAGGAATTTAGCATCAACATCAAAACATAAACATAGTGTTTTAACACTGAGGAGAAATGTGAATACACATATGGCGATGTATATTCAAGGTTTCTAATAAACATTATCAAGAGGCTGACTACTCACACGCCTCCAGTCCATCACTCAACCTCGTATTTAAAACAAACATGCGAGGTTGAGTACAGAGCATCTCAGTGAACTCATGCAAAACATTTTATTAATTTAAATTACCTGCCATCACGTAACACACGAGGTTTTTATTTGAAATACTGTGTTTACTAAACATTTTCTACCATTTTCCATAAATATTAATGCGGCGGACATATTTTCCATGTATGTATGATCCATATCCCTTTCCATTTATCACAGTTCCATTATCTTATCTCATTAATTCTTGCGTCGTGAGAGGCTCCTCTTACGGACGCTTGACCGACGACGCCCTTTCGGCACATCGTAAAATAGTGCACAAAATCCTTCCACTCCGCACGGATCAATTCTCAATCATCCTTGTGGTTACTTACATGGATCGAATTAACATTTCATATGTTGGAGACTACCACAACATTCACAATTCGAGCATGGATATGATACATACATAAAACATAAGTATTTTGGGCGGTAATTAAATAAATCATTTCATCGTCATTTCTTGAATAAAGCATCGTAAATAAAACATTTGATAAGCATTTGATCTTTTGAGTGAGTAAAGCCCACGGACGTAGATCGTCTTAACTCGATTAACTTCTATGTCGATTTTCACGTCCACGTCCATTTACGTAAAACTATTTCGATCGTTGGTCGCGTTTTGAGATTTTCAAAGTTTAAATAAACTTTGATAACTTTATAATATAATAATTGCATCCCTAACTAATTTTAATACATCGTTTCAGCGTATCTTAATTAAATATTTCCGTGCTTTGATAGAGGCGAAATATAATCTACGATCTCATATTAACCATTTAGGTTAAGCGTTGAGCGTGTACTAACGTCTTTTGATAAAAATGATTTCAATTATGAAATCTTTTCTCCAATGAGATATTCTTATAAAATTTCGGTTTACGTATTAGTGTATTTATTCAACGTATTTTATCGTTTAATCTTAAGTCGACATTTGACTTTTCTTACGTATTTATAACCAATTTCTATATAAATCGATTTTCAATCGATTTCTTTTCATAAAACCCTAATTCTCGATTTTTCACGTAAATCATAAACTTGATTTATATTTTATTTTAATATGAATTAACTTTTCATTATACATTACTTTTCATATTCAGCGTTATTTAATATAACGTTTACAAATAACATAGTATACTATGTTTATAAAATTCCATAAATTCTTAGTATGTCTAAAATAATTTCTAGACATATAATGTATTATTTTTCTTGATATAAAGTTTAAAATCCTAATACTTCAATTCAAAACTCACGGTTTTGTGAATAAAATTCTTAAACTTTTCAAAAATTCCTCTAAATTCATATAGTACCTATATTACCATAGGATCATTAATATGTATTAACATTAGCTATAGAAAAATTTGGACATACCTAACCCATACTATAGCTTTGAATTTTCTCAAAATATACTAAATATTTTTCTAAAATTCTAATTAAAATACACAATGCTTAAATATCATCCTATATCATAATTATAACATAATATCCAATAAATCAATTCCTACATCAATGTACCATTCCTTATAGTTCACGCTTCACGAAATTTCCCAACATTTTGTAAAATCTTATAAAATTACAAGGCCTAAACATCATCATGTAACACTAGTACATCATAATATTTAACATCTATAACATATTCATCAACATACTAACACATTAGCATTCTCAAAATTTTAAAAACATGAACTTATAATTTCTAAAATTCTAATAAATTCACATATCACTAAATCAATGCTCTAGATCAATAATATGCTATAATATTATTTAAATATAAATTATTACATTAACATAGGAATTCTAGCAATTTTGGTAATCTTGAATTAAATAGCATACAATTTCTAAAATTTCCAAATAATCACAATGTGTTCTACTACCAACATATAACATAAATCCACCATCAAATTAAATCTAACAATTTTCGATCATAACCTATAAACTCATAGCATGTTTAACTTTCAATAAATCATCAATATGAAACATATACATCATGTGTAACATAATTAATAAACAACAATACATGCTAGCATAATTTCTCATAAGAACATGTAATATCCGTAATTTTAATACTTAATTACGATGATAAATTCCGTAATTAGTATTATTAATTCGATAATTAAACTCTTAATTAGTCAACTCTTGACTTTGACCAAGCATAATTGGATAATTTACGTGTGATATTCACTAATGATTAGTGAATTAAGGAATATAAATTCGATATTCCTTGAACATTAATGTTCTAACGTCGGATAAATTCGTATTCGTCTACGATATATTAAGTTGTTAAGTTTAATTTGAAATTCCTATTATTATAGGAATAAATAAAGTTGTTACAATTTTATTTTGAGCGTTTAGAGATAATTAAACTATGAGAATTTAGAGGCGTTTCAAATGTCTACGTTTAGAGATAATGCGATAACTTTAGCAAATGATCTTGGAATTATAAAATTCAAATTCCTATGATTATTTTATAATATAAGAGCATTATTTATCATCAAAATAATGCTAGAAAATTTAAGAATGCAATGTACCTATTGTTATGGGTTTGAAAACCTAAAATTTCAAATTAGGTTTTAAGGTCTAAAATTATTTTAATACTTTTCTATGATTAAATTTATTATCTAAGACATATAATATGTCATATAAATATGTAGTAGCTATTTTATACAAGGAAATAAAATGTTTGGAATTTCTTTAGTAATTATCAAAATTAGGGTTTCTTAAGTACAAATTAATTTTTATTCTTATTCAATTAATGATATATGATAATTATTATATCATTATGAAATCATTAAGGATAAAATGAAGTGTATTACAACTTGCACAAGTGTAGGTACACTTGTACCAAAAGTGGCGACAATTTTAGAGGATTTTAGTATGATTTTATGTACAAATATCTTACTACAATTAATGAGGGTTATGATTATAATCTTATCATGTATTAGGTGTAAAGTGAGATCATTAGCAAGTGGAACAAGTAATCCATGGGTAATTAAAGAGGCGAAATCTTTGAAATTTGGGGTTGAAAATGTTTAATTTCATACTATATGATAAGGCCACTGTATAGTTGAAATATTTGACTTTTCGATAACTTTATAATATGATAATGATATAATATATAATAGGAAAAAATAAAATTAAACCTAATTAATTAAGGCATGGCCTAGAATGTCAAATATTATATAATGTAATAATTTCTTTAATTCTTGATATTTATGATACAATTTATTAATTAAGTAATAATATAACATAATAAGGTATATAATATAGTAATAAAATAAAATTTAATTCTAGGCTATGTGATATAGCACTACACATATATATATATTAAAATGTTACAAATTATTTAATTAAATGACAACTATGATCTGATGATAATTAAGGGATAAGGTACATGATGAGTTGTACATGATAAGGATTTAGATAAGATATGATAAGGATTTAGATAAGATATGATAAGGATTTAGATAAGATATGATAAGGATAAAGATAAGATTTTGCCTGAGTGTACATTAGATATTTTCATGTAATAATTATGGTACCACTTGCATGCGATAAATATAAGATAGGAGCTCTTCATTTCTTATTCAAACCACAAGTGATCGAAAATATAGAGAGAAAGAGAGTGTTCTCCAATCCTTCAAACCCAAGCTTAGAACAAATAAGCGTTACGATCGATATTAATCCGATTAAGAGGTTAGATTTCTTACGAGCTTCATATATCGTTAGAATTTATGTTATAAGCTTAGTTACTTGTGTAATTTTCGAAAATTGTATAACCTATGCTAATATGTTTAGATATCATGTTTATATGATGTTATTAAGCATGTATTATAATTATATCACAAAATTAAGCATGGTATTAAAATTTCATGTGGACCGAAAACATAGGAGTGCCATATGTTGATGATTTTGATTTTAATTGTTGATTTGAGCATGAAATAATAATCTAGAGTATTAAATAAGCTATATGAATTTATATAGAATTTTGGAAAACTTTAGTACTAAGTTCATGAATTTCAAAATTATAGTATATGATAATAGGTTGTGATATAAACCATGTTTAAGTGTTATCATATCATATTGATGATGTAGATTCATAATATATGGTTGTAGGAATTTATTGAAATTTATAAAATTATTTGGACCTAATCGAAAATTTGAATATGACTTAGGTAAATTAAATTCAATAGTTCATAATAAATAACAATTATGTTATAATAAGGATAATTAAGGATGATTAAGTATTATATGAATTTATTGAATTTTTGAAAAATGTTTAGTTGGTTAATTAAGATAACAGAAAATCATACCTTATAGTATTAATGTTATAAATTTATTTTATCAAGTATAATTACATAAAATGTTCTAAAATAATGTTTTAGACATAGTATGATTTTATAGGAATTTTGGAACAGAATTGCACATAAAATAATAAATTTCATAAGAAATTGAAAAAGTCAAATGTTGACTTTGAGTTGACTAAAGTCAAAATTGTTGACTAAATGTTGACTAAGTCAAAATAGTTGACAAAAACGTTGACCAGGTCAAGGGCATAATTCGATAGTCGTGATCTATGTGCGTAATGCGTTTAGTAACAATGTAACTTCGTTCGTAAGTACATTAAAACATCATTATATACTAAAAGGTAGAATATCTCTTATAAATTGAGAAAATTCATAATCGACATTAATTGATTAGGAAGCGTCAAAATAAGTCGCGTTAGCTTATTTGTGAAGAGCGTTATAGACTATGTTGCTCTCTTCGAGCGTGACCGACATACTAAAATAATTCTTACGTTAAGGTGATCGGGCTTGAGCATTCGGCGTGAAAGACCGTGGTGAAAAGACGCATTACTGAGGTGGGCTTTATTCGAAAACCCTTTTATTCTGCTTTCTTGAAAAGTATTTATTTACAAGCTTTCGGTTGAAAATGATTATGACTGCTTTTCAATTACATGCCCAAAGTATTTATGTTTTAACGTATGTATCCTATCATGTTGTTGGGAGCCAACTATGAAAGTGAATCGTTGTTGGGTAGCTCCCAACTTTATCGAAAATCGATATCGGATCTAGTCGGATCGAATTCACAGCTAGGTTAGTGTACACCTAAATGACGTGAGCCGTTAGCAACATCTTGACGATCGTAGATCTGATCGATCGAATCACGACTATGTGATTGTGAGCCGATAGCAACATCTTCGCGGTCGGTGTCGGTAGAGAGGCCACTTCTACGGCGTGAGATCGATTATGAACGTTATGTAAATAATACGGATCATACGAATCGAAAATGTCGGCGCGAATCTTTTGAGAAATGATAAAGTGTTTTGGTATTCACGAGTTATTTCAACTAAAACTCGTGTTATACTATGGGCAGGTGTAATTCATGAAATTATTTTGGCATGAGTCCACTAAGTGCAATCTTGTAGCCACGCATTTTTTTTTAAATGTGCGGTTGAGCTGCGATGGATGACAAGTGTTGAGCGATCGGAGTTTTGTCGATAGTTTACCTGAATGTATATCGTCATATGCATTCACATGCTTCCATGTTCGAACACTTAGTTGTATTTTGAATATTACTTATGTTACCGGATCAGTTGAATCCTTTTGTTGATGATCGTTGGTCTAGTTTGTATGAAATCGTTGTGTGTTTATCTAGGTTTGAAGTCTTGAAAGGTTGTTGGTAATTATGTTCTTAATCCCTTTAATAGTGATCCGTTAATCCGTACTTTAGATTGGCGGGCTTATACATATGCTTATAAATTAAAATCGAGCGGTTGGAAAATTAAAATTCTACGTATAATCGAAGCTTGTTCGATTTCTAACCTCTTCACCGTGTCGATTAAGTGCACAAGGATTTAATAGCAGTTGGTGTAGAACAATTGAAGAACACACTCGAGCTTTTCTTAAGGGAAGCTCGCGGTGGTTTGAAATTTTGGGAAGTGAAATGAAATGTGTTATTTAGTTTGATGTCCTAATACTTATGTAAAATAAATTAATTCCTTGTATCAAAATCTCTCTCTCTCATCTCACTCACACACAAGCAAGACAATTTAATTGATGACACACCAGGTAATATGTCACCTTCTTACACAAAGTAAATGCTTTCTTCTAAGTAAATGAATGCGATCAATAAAATCCTTCTTTGAATCAACAAGAGCCATGCTCTCTCACACAACACACAACATTTTCAAGATTTTTAGTTGATGACTCATTCATATATTATGTCATCTTCTTACAAAGTAAATACCATGTACTTAATACATTGAATGAAACAATTGAAAATCCTACCTTTTCTACATAGCCATCGGTCATTACACACTGAAGGAATGAGTTTTAATTGTTTGTCTTATCCTAGATATTAGATCCAAGCATTAACTTCATGCAGCAAATTTAAAGTCGAAGAAGTTTTAAAATTCTTCCTTCAATGAATCAACTTACACGGCTATTCCATTGCCAACACACACCATTGATCCTCTTCATTTATTATCTTGGTTTGTGTGAAATTTGATCCCATTTGATTCATCAATTACACAACATAGCAAAGGTAGCAAAAATTTAGTTCATTATGCTCTAACATGAAATTGTTCACGACACTTTGAGTATTAAGTGCTAAGTATTTGATTTTCTTGCTATTTACAGATATATAATATAATATATGTCTTAGATGATAAATTATGTCATAGGAAAAATAATTAGAAGGGTTCATGTGTGAAAACCCATTTTTGATTTTAGGGTTTCGAAAATTACAACCTCTTCAATAATTATTCCTTAATTCTCTAGCATTGTTTTAATGCTAAATAATACTCTAATTACATAAAATAATCATAGGAATTTAAATATTATAATTCATTGATCATTAAACTCGATTTTCTAATCGTCTCTACGCTGACGTAAACGCCTCAAACGCTCATAATCGACCCATCTCAAAATGGTCGTAATAAAGTCGTAATCACTTTATTAAATTATTCCATTAATAAGGAATTTAATTCTAAGCTTCTTCACTTAGAAAATTTTACAAATTTTAACTATCGATATTTAATCGCGTTAAAATATTATTGTGAAATACTTTATATAATTATATTCCTTAATTCACAATCATTAGTGAATATGATATAGAATTCATTACCTCATAAATAATCGAAATCATTATTCGATAATTTATTAATTCAATTATCACGACAAAACCCTAATTTACGAAATTTAATTAACGTAATTAGCCTTTAATTCTTCGGGATATTATGAAATTTGAAGAGAATATAATTTTCTCTATTTTAAGTCTTTTGCTATTTATATTATTTGGGTACAAGAATATACATCTTAGATGGGTTTGACATTTATCGTCATACCTATGTGGAGTTTGAAGCTCATATTTTTTTGTGAGCCTTCACAATTATACTTATTTTTATTGAGAAATTTAATTTAATTTGATTATTACTATTTTCAAATTTTCATGATATTTTATCAATTCAAGAAAAAATTGAATGATATATTTTGTACAATTTTAAACAATTTTGAATCATACATCGATTATATTAGAAGCGAGATAAGAACATATAGTAAAATCAATTTTTAAATTCGATTTATGACAACTATATGTATATAAATTTTAAACAGTCAAGACATTAACGACACGTCAATGTGAAATTTGAAGAGAATATAATTTTCTCTATTTTTAAGTCTTTTGCTATTTATATTATTTGGATACAAGAATATACATCCTAAACTGGTACAAACATTTATCGTCATACATATGTGGAGTTTTGAAGCTCACATTTTTTTGAGACTTCACAATTAATAAAAATAGTAAATTCAAATTTTTATCGAGAGGATAACCAATTATTAGAATAAATATATATTTTATTAATTAGATCTTTTATAAATTTGAATGAATTCGTAATTAGTGGATACTCTATCGAGAATGAGATGAGAACATATAGTAAAATCAATTTTATTTTGATTTGTGACATTACATGTATATAAATTCTAAACATGTTAAGATATTAAACGATAAGTTTGTGTGAAATTTGGCGAGAATATAATTTTTCTTTTTAAAGTTTTTTGCTATATATATTATTTGTGTACAAGAATATACATTTGAGAGCAGTACATACATTTATAGACATGTCTATGTGGAATTTTGAAGTTCACATTATTTTTCTTGTGAGACTTTACAATTAATAAAAATTGAAATAAAAATTCAAATTTTTATCAAGAGGATAATCAATTATTGAAATAAATATATATTTTATTAATTTGATATTTTATAAATTTAAACAAATTCAGGTAATTAATGAATACTACTATATTAGAATGAGATGATAACATATAGTAAAATAAATTTTAATCCGATTTATGATTATATATATAAATTCTAAATAGATCAAGACATTAAAGGACACATCTATGTTAAATTTGCTCGTTTAATTTTTAGCTATCCATACTATTTATTATTAATAATTACTCTGTAATATTCAAGTCTTATTAAAACAAATAACTAAATATTGTAATAATTAAATTTATAAAATTAATAAGTTTTTGGTAATTAATCAAATTTGGAACATGTGCATGTATGTATATGTAGACATTATTAATATTTATTCTATGTTCAAGTCATTAGTAAAATATAATAATCAATTACTATAACAACTTATATATATAAAATTAAACATATTTGGGTAGTTAACGGATAGTAACTATACTGATTTGAGACATGATCGATTAGTAAAAATATTTTTAATCTAGTTTGGGATATTACAGTATAAATTCTTTGTAATGATTACTTTGTAACGCCTTTGTAATGTTCGATTTTTAAACCTATTTTTTATCTTTCGTTATTTATGTTATTTATTATTTACTTTGTAATGTTCGATTTTATCGAGAATAACCAATCACTGTAACAAATTATATTTATAAATTTAAACAACTTCGGATAATCGAATTTAAGACATATATGAGTATATACATTCTAAAGCATATTAACATGCCTACTAATATTTAATTTTTACCCATAAATTACAATATAAAGTGATTTTCATTAGAATTAGAGTGTAACTTATACATATCAAATCCAGGCAATGTCATGATATAAAGATTATTTTATTTAATATATCAAATTCATATATATCGCTCGATATAAAGATTATTTTATTTAATATGACTATAAACACAACATAAAATTCGACGGTTACACACCAGATATATATGTATAGTGAACAATATTGAATTTAATCTTATTGAATATAATCATTTCTTGCGCTTGATTATGTGTCACTAAATTTGGCATCCGTTGTTCCTCAAATGTGATAAACTAGCATATCGCTCACGCGATATGTGAAGGTGTACAATGTTATTTGGTTTTCTTCAAATTTTAACTCAGTATAATATTATTTGTATTGTATTCAAGAAATAGTTAATGTAGTTAGCATTCTAGATGTATAAATTATGACAATAACCAACAGTAATTTTTTTCTTTTTGGGTTAATTTAATCAGAATTTAAAGAAAGTCGCGATGGAATCGAACAGGACCTATGTCATCATGCATTAACTACTCTTCATGGTACACGCATGCATTTAATTGAAAGTCATTTTCTTCCTTTTAGTTTTAGTTGTGATTAAAAACATTAAACTTAATGGTTTAGTTCTTAAGAGTAAAATCAAACTATTTGTAGTATGCTTAACTCTTTTCTTAAGTAGTAAAGCCAGAATTTTGTCGTAGTTTGTACTTGTATATCTTCACTTTCTACTCTTATTTGTTTAGTGATGAAATCATGCACCATAACAAAATTATTTTGTAGTAACATGATTTTATACCAAGAAAAGTGTCATAAAATTTATTACTTTTTTATGTGTAACATAGTGAGAGGATTGAAAATGAATATACTTTATTGAATTGATTTATAATCTAAAAACACAACTACTTATAATTACAAAATTACTGTATACGATTGATGAGTTGTACAAAGGCTAGCTATAACAAATATAACAATATAAATATATAACTAACTAATGTTGAGTATTCATCAATATATATACAATATAATATGCTTAATAAATATATCAACAATTTAAGCAATCCAATTTATTATACGATAACAAAGTAGAACTATTAAAATCTACAACGAATAATATCAATACTTAGCAATTCAAGCAATGTTGTCATAATTATATAGACTAACTATGGTGTCATAATTACAACCTCAATAATCATAACTATTTAGTTCTACGACATAGTGAGTGGACTAACTACACAAAATATATATATATATATATATATATATATATATATATATATATGGAGTGGATCAAATGAAGCTACAACTTTTTGAAATTAAGAACTAATGTGGTCCATCAATTTTTATAAAGTCCTTCTCCTTCCGAGGGCCCTATTTTTGTTTTGTTTGTTCACCGTGACGAAATCATAAAGACTGGAATAACTCGAAGAGAGTGGCGCCTAGCCGTTGAGGCGTATGTTGTCTTTGTAGAGGAATAGTATGATCTTGGACTGG
Organism: Salvia rosmarinus; assembly: GCA_036937905.1. Taxonomy (NCBI): domain Eukaryota; kingdom Viridiplantae; phylum Streptophyta; class Magnoliopsida; order Lamiales; family Lamiaceae; genus Salvia; species Salvia rosmarinus. Next base: position 91,063,968 of record CM072819.1, read on the forward strand.
CCCTTCGCATGATCTAGAAAGAAAAGAAGTCGTACTACTATACGGTCAAGATTAATGTAATATCTCAAGTTTTATTGCTAAATGCGATAATAAAAATCGTTAATTATAGTTTTGTTTCAATAATTGAAACAATAATTTATCGAAACTCGATTTCGACTATACATGATCTGAGGATTATTATATCATATTCACTAATGATTAGTGAATTAAGAAATATAGTTTATATTATTCGAAAGTATTATTCCAGCGTCGATTAAATTTCGATAGTTAGTCTTACGATATTTTTCTAAGTGTGAAGCTTAGAATTAAATTCCTTATTATCAAAGGAATGAATAAAGTGATTACAACTTTATTATGGACATTTTAGAGACGATTCAATTATTAACGTTTGAGGCGATTCGACGTCAACATTTAGAGACGATTCAAAACTAAGTCTAACGATTTAGGAATTATATTATTTAAATTCCTATGATTATTTTATGTCATAAGAGCATTATTTATCATTAAAATAATGCTAAGAATTATGGAATAAAGATTGAATAGAGTGAGCATATTTTCGAAAATTAGGGTTTCAAATTAGGGTTTTGTGACATAGAATTGTTCTAATTATTTTTCTATGATTTAATTTATCATCTAAGACTTATAATATGTCACATAGCTATATATTAGCTATATGTAGCAAGAAACTAAAATGTATAGCATTATTGCTATATATGTTTCGAAAAATGGTCATATGGTATGAAATGAATTAAATTGCTATCAAGTTGATGATGTTATGTAATAATTATATTAATGAGATATTTTAAGGATAAACCTAGGTGTTTTAACATGTTGTGCAAGTGGGATGAATTTTATCCTAATGGCGAAAATACACCTTATAGTGTGAAAAGAAATAAAAATATCATCTCTTGATCATGATGTCTATGATTATCTTGATAGGATATTATTAAGAGATAAGATGAGTTGTATAATCAAGTTGTGCAAGTAGAGTGGCTCTTGTCTCATATAGAAAATTTTGAAAAGAATGAAGAAAGAATAAAATTTAAACTCTTGGAAAGTGATGGTATGACTTGATAATGATATAATTACTATGTATAAAAGTGAGACAAAATAAAATATCATCTCCTATGTTAAAGGTGATCGAAAATTTCAAAAAAAAAAATCAAAGTGTGAACAAGTGTGAAATGTGGAAAATTCAAAGTGTATATTTTTACTTTTCAAAGATTGATTTTTCTAAAGTATTAATTTTAGATTATGCTTGATAATGACATATATGAATCATGAAATGTAGTATAAGACAAAATGAATTTTCTTCTATCTCTATGAAGTTGTCGACACCTATGTATATAAAATAATGTGATGATTTTCTTAATTCTTTGATAATTGAAAATTAAATTGATATATATTGATTATGAGATAAGATGATATATAGCATAAAAAATATAATTTTGTCCTAATCCATTTGGTAGGCGAAACTTGTATATATGTGTACAAAGGATTTTTCATTATTTCATGATAATGATAGTTGATCTGGAATTATCATATATTTAATTCTTATATGATATAATATGTTATTAAATGCGTGAATTATAAAAAATAAACAAGTGTGATGTATTTTGTTTGTAATAGCCGAACACATGAAATAATAAAATTTATTTGTGCAGCTTGTGAAGTAAGTTGTAAGGTGTATTAATTATGTGATAAGGTATCACATGATAAAGTGTAATGAGATAAAATGAAATTTGTCTCTAACCTATGCAAGTGGACGAAAACTATACATGAGTTGTAAAGTATTAGGTTATCATTTTATGTGATAATTGTACACAAGTGGACATTAGTATAAATAAGGAATTGTCACGACCCATTCGGACCAACCCGACTGGAGGCACTAGTACTAGGAGTAGTACTTTAGGGTTACATGAATAAAATGGAAGCGTAACAATAAGCTAACATGCTTGACAGAATGTGAGATGATGTTATATTGTTTTTGAAAGTTTAGCCATCGGACCCAAAACTTGGCACGATCCGATGGACCTCAATAGTTTAAAACATAAAGCGAAATAAGGAGTTCAGTGCGGCGAAGTGTGTGAATACATATATGACGATATGCATTGGTATAAACCACAAATTCAAGTAAATCGGTCAGGACACTGGCCCTCAACACTTTCCCATCATCACCATCGAGCTCAACCTCACATTTAAAAACAATATGGGCTAAGTACAAGAAATTGCACTTAGTAGACTCATGCAAAACATTTGATAGATTTGGATTACGCGCCAATATTGAGTAAGTCAGCGGTTTTAGTTAAAATGCCATCTTACCAAATCATTTCGTTAAAACATAGCTCGCCGAGCATTTTCTGGTGTGTGGTCCGATCTCATAGTCACAATACATAATAATAATAAATAATAAGCGCGAGAGGAGGCCTCCCATCGACGCCGTGACCGCCTAATCCCGCCATGCAGTCTCTCTGCAAGCATATGTTAACACAACAGATAGTTCCAACCTTCACGCCAATCCTAGCGGCATTTATCATCCGACAGACCCGACATTTAAAAGGTTGGTGCTACCACAACAATTGATATAATAGTTCCAACTATCTCCACATACCCGGCATAACGATAGATCCATACACAAAACGAAATATTTTGCGGTGTAGCAGAAAACATTCTGATAACAGTAGTATAAGTCTTGTAAATTCATTTGGTATGACAGAAAAGTCATATTTTGAAGATAAAGCCCACATTTTGAGGTAAGAAAGGAAGCCCACCGGACTATGGTTCGTTGTAAAAGTCTAGTTCGTCGTTCGTCAAAATCCCGAGCATTGGCTTCGTCACCCTTCTGACGAGGCTTTGATCGCGCTCAAGTCTCGAGACTTTCAAAACTAAGATAAACTTCGATATTTCATATCGATGTGACTAATTCTAGTGGATTATGCGTCTAATCGTGTCGATCGACTTTTCTCGTCGAGATCGCTCGCGATATAGCACGTTTCGATATATGGATTTCATTTGAAATCTTTTCTTACTAATGAGTATCATACTCAATTAGTATATCTTACGGCTCTGACGTTTTATAAATGTATAATCGTCGTTGACTTGAAAAGTCAACGAAGTCAACGATCAACAAAGTCAACGATTTTGACTTTTAAAAAGTAATTTCTTACAAATTTTGTTTTATAAATCGAATTTGATCGATTTGAAAACGTAAGTCCTATTGCTCGATTTATCTTGTAAATCAAGGACTTATAATTATTTTCAATTTTAATAACCCTTTTATAAATAAAAAGCGATTTTGGTTTTAAAACGTTATAAAATGAACGCTTGTCTCAAACATAGCAATCTATGTTTATAAAATTTTGTAAAATTTAAAACTGTCCAGAATATTAATTTAGTAAATTTTCATTAATAAACTTTTAAAAGGATTTTAAATCCTTATTAATTATCGATAATTCGATAATTAACTTAAAATGTCAATTGACCTTTGAAAATTTTCTAAATTCATATAGTGCATTATTATACACTATGGTCCAGAATATGAATTTATGAAATTCATATAATACTGTTGCTATTTATTTATATATATACATATATATATTTTCGTATTTCAAATAATAGGAATAATCATCCAAAATTCCCAAAATTGATATGTACTTATTATAATATCCCAACATCAGTATATAGCATTAATATAACCCATAGTTCATCATAGGCATTCATTTAATAACATATAGTATTATCTACGGTAATTACAAGATAATTACCAAATAAATAGCAAACAATTTCTAAAAATTCTAAATAAATTCCAACATCAATAAACATTATATTATAACATTGTAACATCATAACATCAACCAAACTAATTTAAATCGTCACCATATGAGCTTGTGATGCTCTCGGCTTTTCGATTTAATTTAGTATTTGGTTTTCAAAATTTCAATAATTATATACTATGTCTATACACTATAGTATAGTAATATAACATCATAATATTTATCAAAACTAATTAAATCATCACCTTCAAGAGCAACAAGCTCACGGTTTATTTGATTTAAAATAGTATTTGATTTCCAAAATTCTAATTAATTCACACAATGCATAAATAATATACTAAAGCATTAAAACACCATTACATGTTCAAAATAAAATCATACATCAACATATATCTTCCTAATGCTCACGGTATTAATGAAATAAATAGCTAGGGTTTTCAAAATTTAATTAACATACCATAGTCTTAAATCATATCATAGATCAATAATACATCATAAAATGGTTAAAAGCATTCGGTTCATGAACATTTTATATACATTTTGAAATTATTACAACATGTATACTATGGTTCTAAGATTACTTATTCATGCTAAATCTTTACAAACATTGCATATATAACAACTATGCTCTTTCAACATATATGCTCATAGTTTGAAAATAAAAATACATCAAGAACATACTAATACACAAGGTTTTGAAAATAAGAACATCAAACACATACATACATATTTAATCATGCTCGAAAATTTCGAATAGGGGATGAAAAATCGTGACTATGGTCATATTACCTTTGAAAGAGTATAAGTTTCAAGCACATGGTTAGTGTACCAAGATTTGTGAATGGGAGAAGGAAGAAGAAGGAAAATATTTCTTTCGAGGGCTCGTTGGAGCAGAAAATGGGAGAGGATGGAGTGAAAATGATTTCAAAATTTGGGAGTGGGTGTATGATGAAAGTGGGTGTTGAGTGAAGAGTCTCCTATACTACTCTCTCTTCTGCCGATTTTGGCCAAAATGGCACAAAATCTGCAGCAATGATGAAAATTAGTGTGATGATTAGGCTAGGTTTAAAAGGTGTTCATGCATTGGGTGGAAAAGGTGGAGCTCATGCTTGCTCATGATAGCCGAGCTGACTAGAGTGTGGCTGATTTTAATTTTGTTACTCATTAGTACTATGTATTAATCATAGTATAGGTCATAGATATATAATACATGCCATTAAAATAATTAAATCAAGCATATAGTATATTTTCAAATTACCGATCGAATTAGGAAAATAGGAATAAAATATAAATTACACCTATTATTGATACTCATGCTCAATTCGATCAAAATATGCATATATACATCATAATATATGATTTAGATATTAAATATTAGCATAGGATAAAATTATAGCATTAATTTATGCATAAGAAACCCAATTTCAAAATTAGGTTTAAAATTATAATTGTCTAATCGAGTTTTAATGCTCCAAAACTGATTTCATAGCTTAATAACACTCATATATATCATATTATAAAGTTTAGATACCATATGATAATTTAATAGTGTCATTTCATGTGAACAACCAAAGTTTATAAACTTAGGGTTTTGAAAATTTCAATATCAAATTATCGAATTTTAATAACTGAAAATTCGATTTTAATAATTAATAATACTGAATTTATATAAAATATTAATAGGAAATTAATTATTATAATTTCGAGCATTAAACTCATTTTACAAAAGCTCCAGACGCGTGGCTAACGCTCTCAAACGCTCAAAATCGACTCATCTCAAAATGGTCGCAGAAGTTCATACTTACTAAATAAATATATTCCTTTAATAAAGGAATTAAGATGAAATTAATTCTAAGCTTCACTCGAGAAAATTTCATGAAAAGTCGAGCGTTACTGCGTGACGTTAAAATATATTGACGAATCATTTCGTAATATTTCAATCCTTTAATTCACAATCCTTAGTGAATTATGAAAGAATCGTTATAACGATATCGTATCGAAATCACAAGATTCGATGTCGTAAAAGATAATATCTGGAAAACCACAATTACGGGTTTGAAAACCGTTCTATATTCGTTTCTTTGAATATTACATTCCACCCTACGAAAAATTTAGTCCGAAATTTATACCTTTAGAAAAATAGATCGGTATTTTCTCTCATCCCTTTCAAGCTCCCGTGGCTCTCGTGTCTCCCGAGAACTTTGACTAACGGAATCGACTTTACCGTGGTTGTTGGACCTTGTGGTGTATGGCTGCGGTTCTTCCTTATAGCTCATGTCGGCTCGGGGATCACGTCGTCTTGGCAAATCACGTGCTTTGGGTCGTGAGCGTATTTTCGTTGCAGAGCGTGAAAAACATTATGGACATTCCCAGGTTTGGCGGAAGACCGACTATAAACTCTGGACCTATCTTTTCTAGGATTTCATAAGGTCCTATGAAACGGGTCTAAGCTTTCCTTTCGTGCCAAACCCCGACAATCCATTTCATGAGAGACCTTAAGAAATACTTTGTCTCTATCCTCAAATCAGAGCTCTCGGATCTCACGCGTATCAGACGTAAGATTGTCCCGTCCCGAGCCTCTTTTATCCTCATCCTAATTTGTCGAACGATTTCGATCATTTCGCTCACCGCATCGTGCCCTATGACTTTTCTCTCACCGACTTCATCCCAATAAAGTGGTGATCTACACTTTGCCGTGACAAGGCTTCAGATGGGGCCATGCCGATCGTCGCTTGATAACCGTTGTTGTAAGCAAATTCAATCGAGGTAAAATATCTTCCCATTTTGCACCTCGATCCAAAATTACGCTTCTAAGCATATCTTCTTGTGGTTTGATCGTTCTCTCCGACCGTCCATCGGTTTGTGAATGTCAGATCAAGTTTAACTGCACCCGCTTCTTTGTAAGCTAACCAACTGGATGTGAACTGGAGTCTCGATCGAGGTAATAGATTTGGCACTCCATGTAGTCGCACAATTTCTTAACGCATACCGGCCAACTTATCGATCATAATGTTTTGAATAGGTAGAAAGTGAGCACTTTTGGTAAGTCTATCCACAATTACCCATATGGTCGTGTTTCGCCTTCGATTTGGGTAAGCTTGTAACGAAATCCATCGTTATATCGTCCCACCTCCATTCGGGATTTCTAACGGTTGTAACTTCTCGTAGGGTCGTTGGTGTAGCTTTCACTTGTCGACAAACAAGACAATGCTCTACGAAAAAGTTTATGTCTCGCTTCACGCCTTCCCACCAAAATTTTTCCTTCGTGTCCCGGTACATCTTAGTACCGCCTGGTGGGCGGTGTAGGGCGATCGTGAGCCTCACTCATGATTTCGCTCAAGCTCGCCGTCAGAACGCATATCCTACCTTCAAACAATAAGGCGCTATCCGCGCCTCTGAAAATTTTGAATCCTTCGCACCTTAGTCTTTCTCGGATCTTTTCCAACTTTTCCTCAATCCTTTGTCTCGACAATTCTTTTTCTTAGGTCGATGCCGCGTGAGTGTAGCGATACAATTTCACAATTGTCTCGTGGTTTCACCATTCAATCTTCATTCTACCAAACTCTTCAACGAGTTTTTCCTCTTGTACAAAGAGACATCCTAACTGGTATGGCTTTCACGACTCAAGGCATCGCCACTACATTCTTCTTGCCCGGTGATAGTTAATACCACACGTAATCTTTACCGCCTCAAGCCATCTTCTTTGTCTCATATTCAGATCTCTTTGTTCAAGAAATACTTCAAACTCTTATGATCCGTGAAGATCTCACATCTCACATCGTAGAGATGGTGTCTCCAAATTTTTAGGCATGAACCTACCGCTAATTCCAAATCGTGGGTTGGGTAGTTCGATTCGTGGGGTCTGAGTTGTCGGGACGCGTAAGCTATCACTTTTCCTTCTTGCATCAAAACACAACCCAGCCCAGCCTTAGATGCGTCTCAGATAGACCACATACCCCTTGTCCGCTCTCGACCGCTAGAACTGTGCATTGGTCAATTTTTCCTTGAGTATTTAAAACTCGCCTCGCACTCATCACCCAATCAACTTGATTCCTTCCCGAGTAGTCGGGTTATTGGCCTTGCAATCTTGGAGAATCCTTCATGAATCTCCTATAGTAACCACTAATCCTAGGAAACTTCGATTTCGTCGTCGTGTTCTTGGTGATTTCCATTCTTGCACGGCCTCTACTTTGGTCGGATCTACTTTTATGCCTTCAACAGACACGATGTGTCCAAGGAACATAACTTCCTTCACTAAAACTCACATTTGCTAAACTTAGCAAAGAGTCTTTCATTTCAAGGTTTGCAAACCGTCCGTAGATGTTCCTTATGATCCTCTTCGCTCTTTGAGTAGATAAGGATATCATCTATGAAGACCAAAACGAATTTATCCAAAATGGATGAAATACTGCTCACGAGGTCCATGAATACGGTGGTGCATTGGTTAATCCGAATGGCATAACTATGAATTCATAGTGGCCATATCTCGGTTCGAATGCGCCTTAGGTACATCCTCGATCAGATTTTCACCGATGGTATCCTCGACTTAAGATCAATTTTAGAGAATACACCCGCCTCGCGCAATTGATCAAACAGTCATCAATTCGGTAAAGGGTATTTGTTCTTTAGTGTCATCTTATTTAGCTCCCTATAATCGATGCACATCCTCAAAGAACCATCCTTTTTCTTAACAAACAAAACAAAGCGCCCCCAAGGTGAAACACTCGCCTAATGAATCCTAGATCCAAAAGCTCTCGATTTGGATTTTCAGCTCTTCTAGCTCCTTCGGGCCATCCTATAGGCGCCTTCGACACCGGGCTGATCCCGGCTCCAAGTCGATGGTAAACTCTAGTTGTTCATCGTGAGGTAGTCCCGTAGATTCTCGGAAATACGTCCGAAAATTCGACGACTTCAATGTCTTCTACCCGCGCTCGGTTTATCCTCATCGCTTAAATAAACAAGGAATGCATGGCATCCCTTCCGGTTCATCATCCTCCTAGCTTGTAGTGTCGATACTATCGGGATTCTCCTTCCCATGCCGATCCCGTGAAATGCGTAGCTTCATGTCGAGAAAGTGAAACGAAATTTTCCTTTCCTTACAGAGAATCGTGGAATGATTCTTAGCTAACCATCCATTCCGAGGATTATGTCTACATCATCCATGGATATTATGTTTAGGTCGTTAGCCGTAACCTTAAGTGATCCTAATGTCAACTCTAGGTTCGAGCAAAGTGGGTAACGGCCATAATCCTCCCTATAGCGCGAGATTCTCATATCCCGGCTCGATTTTTCGTGACCTAAGGCCAAAGATTTCACGCATGATTTTGCAATAAAGAACGCGAAGCACCCATCGAACAATACTATAACAGTAGGTCGAGAAGAACTCCCATACCGCCAAGTTCCTTGGTTTTGTCTGCTCGCCTCCCATGCAGGCGTAGGCTCTACCGAGCCACCGAGGCCGACGGCGCCCGGTCCCGCTGATTGGCGGTTGTTGCTCGCTTCTGTCGCATTCTTTGGCGCTGGCGCGTGGTTGTCGCCCGCCGTTGTTGTTGGGCGGTGGTTGCCATCGCGTTGCGGGATTTGTTGCTGCGGCTGCTGCCATTGTTGCGGCTGTTGGAGTTGTTGTTGAGGCTGGGGTTGTTGCCATCAAGTTGAGGGTTGGGAAACCGCGCGGGCCGGGTTGAAGTCAGATAGCCCTTAATGGTCGAGCATTGCCCGGCTGGTTCGGTCTTACATCCGAACGTGATATCGGGCAATTGTCATGAATGCCCGCTTGCCCGCATTTATAACAACCACCACATTTGCCGCACACCCTCTGTGTGTCCTATGGCATCGAGGGCATTGAGTGTCCTCGACGGTTCATGTGGTCCCCTTGCGGTGGAGCATGTCGCTCTTCCAACCTTATCCTCTGGCGCTGCCTCTGCCACGCATGGTGACTGTTCGTCCCAAAGTTCCCGCTGTTGTTATTCTCATGTTGGGTTCCCATTTTCCTTTCCTCTATCCAAGATTCAGTGTGACCGAGACGCCACCGACTTATTTTCGGTCAAGGTCACTTATATCTAAAGCTCGTGCGAGAGCTTCATAGTAGACAGTCTCCATGGTCGGCAAGAGACATGCGATCTCCATTCTTAGCCTCGCTTCGAACTTTTCCGACATTTTCAAGTCGGTGTCCACCGCGGTGCATATCTCGACATCTCGCAGAAGTGCGATCATAGTCGGTCACAACTATCCTTTCTTGTTTTAGCAGAAAAATTCGCTCCTTCTTCCTCTTATAGCTTTTAGGTATGTACTTTTCATACAGCCCCCTTGAAATCCTCCCACGAATTCTTCTGTCGCTCACCGTGAAAGTTTTCTTTTCGCCTCCCACCGTAAGTCACCGGTCCTATCACCGAAAGGTAACACACGACAACCTTTCCCGCTGCTGCACCTTAAAAGGTAAAAATCCGCTCAATGGCCCTAACCCATTGTTCGGCTTCTTCCGGCTACCTTCCGTTAAAGACAGTGAGGGTTCATCTTAGAAACATTTCTTCGATTCGGCGATCGGGTTGTGGTGGAGGTGGTGGTTGGGAATTTCTTCCGCTCTTGCTCTGGGATCCTACCCTTCCTCTCGCCTTCCCGACCTCGACCGGGTTCTCGCTCCGGATTCCTTCTGAGGCATGCCGCTATAGAAAACAGTAATCATTAGCACTTATTCTTTTCACGACTTAACATACACCAACGCTATTATGGCTTCACCGTAAAACGATTCCAAATGTAATATCATTCTTAACAAACATAACTTGTCATAAAAGCCCTATTAGGTCATGTATATATATATCCAAAATTTTCGCCATAGGCGTGATGTTCAAAACCAACGGTTATACAAAAGAGAAATAAAACATAAGTCCCGCCCACATGGCCTTCCAAAAGCTAAGGTTCTAAGTCCAACACTAAAGATTAAACATAGGAAAAGGAAAACAAATAAGCTTAAGCACAAAAAAATCTCTTTAAGCTTCGCTGTGGTCTACATCATGCGCCCTCCCACCGTCCGCCCTCCGGGATCTTCCTCCTCCTGAGTCGCCTCGCCGCTCGAAATGTCCATGCAGGCGCCCTCGATGGACCGGCCCATCGCTTCCACCATCGGTATGTCTCGCAGGGGTTAAGAGCGTTCGTTGCATTCACCCGATGCTCGTAGTCATGGCGGATCGGGTCAGAGCCACCGCGACATCTGTTACTCTCATCCGTGCCGTCCGGCGAAAGTGCTCGATGGTGGTATGGCTGGGACCATGGGTGGTGGAGGTGGTACCGTGGGCGACGGTGTCCGGCTGTGTGGTGGAAATACCGCCTCCCAAGGCTCTGGGCGTGGCCGCCTCTAAGCGAGCAAGCCTTCCTCGTCAAAGGAAAGGAGGCACGACTGGGTCAATCCGCCGGAACCTCTCAGTAAAGCCACTCGCGACTCATCCCACCTGTATACTCTGGGAGTGAGGTAGGGTCCTCTGCTGCTGCCCAGAATGCCAGACACGTAAGTCAGTGACTCACGAACTCGGGCAGATCTCCCACCAAGTCGTAGTCGCCCATCGCCGGTAGATGTAATCTCCGATATCTCGAGACATACCCATCCCTGTGCGGGGGAGTATCGCTAGAAGGCGCTGGATGCCATCATATCAGTCACGCCGTGAGCTCGGCTGCCCTCCAAAGACGGAGATAATATGCCAAGAACTCACCCAAGTCTTCCCCAACAAGACATCCAACTGGAGCGATATATACTCACCTCCTCCTCCGGGTGGGTGTGGTCCAATCCTCCTCCTCGCGAGATATCTCAACCCTCCATCCGTCACTTAATAAAACTAACATAAGTCAACTATCGCCATCGCATAAGCGTGCAAGGATATCTTAAACGTAACGTGAAGCAACTAGATAAGGTCAAGCAAGTCTATAAGGTAGGCAACATCATACTGCACAATACTCACCATAACTTACCTTCTTAGTCTTACCCAAACATATACATAAGTCAACAACATCTTAATATAAGCTATGAGATCCTTATTCTATACCAAACACTCGAACTAGAGTTCAACGGACTCTATCGTATTCTGAGGCAGAATTAAGGATTCTGTTCTTCATAACAAATGAAGATCAATGCGTTAGAGTACGCAGTGAAAACCATGCGTAAATCGGAGTCCCAACGAGAGATCTAGCTAAAACAAATCTACTGCGCGCAGTGCAAGAAATTTGCGCGATCGTGCCAAGTTGCAAAATGAGACGTATGTCCACGTAATACGCCTACCATCTTTGGGTTTTAAGTTGAGGCTGAACATTCTGAAGCCGTAAGTGGCATCCATTTTGTGTTGATGCTCACCATGTCGAAGTAGTGATGGAGTGCCGACGCCATTCACCTTAAAGGTCGAGGTTGTCCTCGCCCATCCTTCTCGCTCTTCTTCCGTCGCTCGTGCCCAAGGGTATCGTTACTTTCATTCTTCCTATCGCTCTTTCGCTCGCATAAGGAAAAGAAGTTCGATTTATGTTCTTTCACGACACGTGAACATGCTCCTTAGAGTCTAAGTTCGCCTTATGATAACATATCGCTCATCATAAATAAAAAAATCGAAAGATGTTTCAATTTGAAAAGAAATACGATTTCAACATAGCAATCATAATCAACCTATATGCATATCAAAATGGATTCATTCATCCCATGTTGATCATTCAACTACGTACTTTCATATCAATACTCGAGTAGCATTAGTTCAACTAAAGTATTTTGGAAAATTTTTCGCTTCAACTTTCATTTTCATCATAAAATTTCATAATAATCAAATCCTTCAAAAGTCCATCCAATTGTTCAATCATGTAAAAATTTCCATTTCATGAGTTTGAGAAAGGAACGCGCTACTCCTTTCCGGTTGAGCTCGATGTGATGGAGTGTTGAGTGAGTCATTGGTTTCTAGAAGTCCATGACTTGATCTGACTTAGAATAAAAAGAATTTGGGTTTTCAAAGAGCAAAAGAGCTCGTTACACGACCCCATTCCGGACCAACCCGGACTGGAGGGCGACTAGTACTAGGAGTAGTACTTTAGGGTTACATGGATAAAATGGAGATGCGTAAAAATAAGCTAACCCGCTCGAATGTAATACGAGATGATGTTATATTGTTTTGAAAGGTTTAGCCATCGGACCCCAAAACTCGCCCGATCCGATGGGCCTCAATAGTTTATAAACATAAAACGAATAAGGGAGTTCAGAGCGTAGCAATGAAAGTGTGTGAATACATATACGACGATATGCATTCAAGGTATAAACCACAAATTCAAGTAAATCGGTCAAGGACACCGGCTCCTCAACACATTCCCCATCATCACCATCAGAGCTCAACCTGCACATTTAAAAACAACATGCAGGCTAAGTACAAGAAATTGCACTTAGTGGACTCATGCCGAAAACATTTGATAGATTTGGATTACGCCGCCAATATCGAGTAAGTCACAGTGGTTTTAGTTAAAATGCCTCAGGCTTACCAAATCATTTTCGTCAGAACATAGCTCGCCGAGCATTTTCGCGTGTATGGTCCGATCTCATAGTCACAATACATAATAATAATAAATAATAAACGCCGAGAGTGAGGCCTCCCATCTACGACGCCGTGACCGCCGTAATCCCGACAAAGACACAATACCACTCTGAAGCATATGTTAACACAACAGATAGTTCCAACCTTCACGCCAATCCTAGCTGTGCATTTATCATCCCAAGACAGACCCGACATTAAAAAGGTCATGCTACCACAACAATTGATATAATAGTTCCAACTATCTCCACATTTCTACCCGGCATAACAGATAGGATCCATACACAAAACGAAATATTTTCGTGTAATGCAAGAAACATTTGATAAACAACAGTAGTATAAGTGTCAGAATAAATTCATTCGTATGACAAGAAAGTCATATTTTTGAAGATAAGAAAGCCCACATTTTGAGGTAAGAAAGGAAAGCCCACCGACTATGGTTCGCTGTAAAGTCCCAGTTCGCTCGCTCGTCAAAATCCCGTCACGCTTCAAGGCCCACACCTTTACGAAAAATGAGGCTTTAGACGTCGCTCAAGTCTCTCGAGACTTTCAAAACTAAGATAAACTTCGATATTTCATATCGATGTAGACCGAATTCCTTAGTGGATTCAATGCGCCTCTAATACGATACGATCGACTTTTCTCGCTCCTCGAGATACGCTCAACGATAAGCACGTTTTTCGATATATGGATTTCATTTGTGAAATCTTTTCTTACTAATGAGGTATCATACCAATTAGTATATCTTACGCCGCATCGACGATTTATAAACGATAATCGCACGCTTGACTGAAAAGTCAACGAAGTCAACATCGTCAACAAAGTCAACGATTTCGACTTTTAAAAGTAATTTCACAATTTTGTTTTATAAATCGAATTTGATCGATTTGAAAACGAAAGTCCTATTGCTCGATTTATCTTGTAAATCAAGGACTTATAATTATTTTCAAGATTTTTAATAACCCTTTTATAAATAAAAAGTATATTTGGTTTTTAAAACGTTATAAATGAACGCTTGTCTCAAACATAGCAATCTATGTTTATAAAATTTTGTAAAATTTAAAACTGTCCAGAATATTAATTTAGTAAATTTTCATTAATAAACTGCTTTTAAAAGGATTTTAAATCCTTATTAATTATCGATAATTCGATAATTAACTTAAAATGTCAATCGACCTTTGAAAAATTTTCTAAATTCATATAGTGCATTATTATACACTATGGTCCAGAATATGAATTCATGAAATTCATATGATATTATTTGCTATTTATTTATATATATACATATATATATTTACTGTAATTTCAAATAATAGGGAATAATCATCCAAAAATTCCCAAAATTGATATGTACTTATTATAATATCCCAACATCAGTATATAGCATTAATATAACCCATAGTTCATCATAAGCATTCATTTAATAATATATAGTAATTATCTACGGTAATTACAAGATAATTACCAAATAAATAGCAAACAATTTCTAAAAATTCTAAATAAATTCCAACATCAATAAACATTATATTATAACATTGTAACATCATAACATCAACCAAACTAATTTAAATCGTCACCATATGAGCTTGTGATGCTCTCGGCTTTTTCGATTTAATTTAGTATTTGGTTTTCAAAATTTCCAATAATTATATACTATGTCTATACACTATAGTATAGTAATATAACATCATAATATTTATCAAAACTAATTAAATCATCACCTTCAAGAGCAACAAGCTCACGGTTTATTTGATTTAAAATAGTATTTGATTTCCAAAAATTCTAATTAATTCACACAATGCATAAATAATATACTAAAGCATTAAAACACAATTACATGTTCAAAAATAAAATCATACATCAACATATATCTTCCTAATGCTCACTAGTATTAATGAAATAAATAGCTGTGGTTTTCCAAAATTTTAATTAACATACCATAGTCTTAAATCATATCATAGATCAATAATACATCATAAAATGGTTAAAAGCATTCTGTTCTCATGAACATTTTTATATACATTTTCAAATTATTACAACATGTATACTATGGTTCAAGATTACTTATTCATGCTAAATCTTTACAAACATTGCATATATGACAACCTATGCTCATTTCAACATATATGCTCATAGTTTGAAAATAAAATACATCAAGAACATACTAATACACAAGGTTTCAAAATAAGAACATCAAACACATACATACATATTTAATCATGCTCAAAATTTCGTAATAGAGGGATGAAAATCGTGACTATGGTCGACTATTACCTTTGAAAGAGTATAAGTTTCAAGCACAATGGTTAGTGTACCAAGATTTGTGAACGGGAGAAGGAAGAAGAAGGAGAAAATATTTCTTTCAAGGGAGAGAAGCTCTACTGTTGGAGCAGTAAAATGGGAGAGGATGGAGAGGAAAATGATTTCAAAATTGGGAGTGGGAGTGTATGATGAAAGGTGTTCAGTCAAGAGTCTCCCTATACTACCTCTTCTTCTCACGATTTTGGCCAAGAAATGGCACAAAATCTGCAGCTTAATGATGAAAATTAGTGTGATGATTAGCTAGGTTTAAAAGGTGTTCATGCATGGGTGGAAAAAGCTGAGCTCACGCTTGTTCTCATGATAGCCGACTGCCATGCAAGTGTGGGCTGATTTTAATTTTGTTACTCATTAATACTATGTATTAATCATAGTATAGGTCATAGATATATAATACATGCCATTAAAATAATTAAATCAAGATATAGTATATTTTCAAATTACCGATCGAATTAGGAAAATAGGAATAAAATACAAATTACACCTATTATTGATACTCATGCTCAATTCGATCAAAATATACATATATACATCATAATATATGATTTAGATATTAAATATTAGCATAGGATAAAATTATAGCATTAATTTATGATAAGAAACCCTAATTTTCAAAATTAGGTTTCAAAATTATAATTGTGCGTAATCGAGTTTTAATGCTCCAAAACTGATTTCATAGCTTAATAACACTCATATATATCATATTATAAAGTTTAGATACCATATGATAATTTAATAGTGTCATTTCATGTGAAAACCAAAGTTTATAAACTTAGTGGTTTTGAAAATTTCAATATCAAATTATCGAATTTTAATAACTGAAAATTCGATTTTAATAATTAATAATACTGAAATTATATAAATAATAATAGGAAATTAATTATTATAATTTCCGAGCATTAAACTCAATTTACAAAACGCTCTCAGACGCCGACGCTCAAAACGCCTCAAAACGCTCAAAATCGACTCATCTCAAAATGGTCGCAGAAGTTCATACTTACTAAATAAATATATTCCTTTAATAAAGGAATTAAGATGGAAATTAATTCCAAGCTTCACCGCCGTAAAATTTCATGAAAAGTCGACGCTCGACACGCTGTCGACGTTAAGATATATCGACTAATCATTTCGTAATATTTCATTCCTTTAATTCACAATCCTTAGTGAATTTATGAAAGGAATTCGTTATAACGATATCGTATCGAAATCACAAGATTCGATGTCGTAAAAGATAATATACGGTAAAACCCTAATTACGGGTTTAGAAAACCGTAATCGATATTCGCTTTTCGAATATTACATTCCACCCCTTACGAAAAATTTCGTCCCGAATTTGTATACCTTTAGAAAATAGATCGGGTATTTTCTCTCATCGCTTCTTCAAGCTCCCACGCGGCTTCTTCTCGTCCGTGGTGTCTCCACAAAGACTTTGACTAACGGAATCGACTTCGTCCGTAGTTGTTGGACCTTGTGGTCAAGTATGGCGCGGTTCTTCCTTATAGCTCATGTCCGCTCGAGGATCACGCCGCCTCGCAAATCACGTGCTTTGGGTCGTGAACGATTTTCGAATCGCAAGACGTGAAAACATTATGGACATTCCCTAGGTTTGGCACAAGAGCCAACCTATAAGCCATCGGACCTATCTTTTCTAGATTTCATAAGGTCCTATGAAACGGGTCTAAGCTTTCCTTTCGTGCCAAACCCGACAATCCTTTCATGGAGAGACCTTAAGAAATACTTTGTCTCCATCCTCAAATCAGTAGCTCTGATCACGCCAGACGTCAGAAGATTTCCCGTCCGTCCGAGCCTCTTTATCCTCATCCTAATTTGTCGAACGATTTCGATCATTTCGCTCACCGCATCGTGCCCTATGACTTTTCTCTCACCGACTTCATCCCAATAAAGTGGTGATCTACACTTTCGCCATACAAGGCTTCAGATGGGGCCATGCCGATCGTCGCTGATAACCGTTGTTGTAAGCAAATTCAATCGAGGTAAAATATCTTCCCATTTTGCACCTCGATCCAAAATTACGCTTCTAAGCATATCTTCTAGTGGTTTGATCGCTCTTCCGATCGTCCATCGGTTTGTGGGTGGAATGTCAGATCAAGTTTAACTGCACTCAGCTTCTTTGTAAGCTAATCCGTAACTGGATGTGAACTGGAGTCTCGATCGAGGTAATAGATTTCGCACCCATGTAGTCGCACAATTTCCTTAACGCATACCGGGCCAACTTATCGATCCATAAGTGCTTTCAATAGGTAAAGTGAGCACTTTTGGTAAGTCTATCCACAATTACCCATACGGTCGTGTTTCGCCTTCTCGATTTGGGTAAGCTTGTAACGAAATCCATCGTTATATCGTCCCACTTCCATTCGGGATTTCTAACGGTTGTAACTTCCGTAGGGTCGCTGGTGTAGTGCTTTCACTTGTCGACAAACAAGACAGCTGTTTCTACTAAAGAAGCTATGTCTCGCTTCACGCCTTCCCACCAAAATTTTTCCTTCGTGTCCCGGTACATCTTAGTACCGCTCGGGTGGGCGGTGTAGGGCGACGTGAGCCTCACTCATGATTTCGCTCAAGCTCGCCGTCAGAACGCATATCCTACCTTCAAACAATAAGGCGTTATCCGTGCTCTTGAAAATTTTCAATCCTTCGCACCTTAGTCTTTCTGATCTTTTCCAACTTTTCCTCAATCCTCGTGTCTCGACAATTCTTTTTCTTAGGTCGATGCCGCAGTGAGTGTAGCGACACATTTCACAATTGTCTCGTGTGGTTTCACCAATTCAATCTTCATTCTACCAAACTCTTCAACGAGTTTTTCCTCTCAGACAAAGAGACATCCTAACTGGTATGGTTCTTACGACTCAAGGCCGCCTACTACATTCGCCTTGCCCGGTGATAGTTAATACCACAACGTAATCCTTTACTAATTCTAGCCATCTTCTTTGTCTCATATTCAGATCTCTTTGTTCAAGAAATACTTCAAACTTTTATGATCCGTGAAGATCTCACATCTCACACCATAGAGATGGTGTTCCAAATTTTAGGCATGAACTACAACCGCTAATTCCAAATCGTGGGTGGGTAGTTCAGTTCGTGGGTCCGAGTTGTCGGACGCGAAGCTATCACTTTTCCTTCTTGATCAAAACACAACCCACCCCGCCTTAGATGCGCTCAGATAGACCACATACCCCTTGTCCGCTCTCGACCGCTAGAACCGTGCATCGGGTCAATTTTTCCTCGAGTATTTGAAAACTCGCCTCGCACTCATCATCCAATTGAACTTGATTCCTTCCGAGTAGTCGGGTTATCGCCTTGCAATCTTGGAGAATCCTTCATGAATCTCCTATAGTAACCACTAATCCTAGGAAACTTCGATTTCGGCCGTGTTCTTGGTGATTTCCATTCTCGCACGGCCTCTACTTGGTCGGATCTACTTTTATGCCTTCACAGACACGATGTGTCCAAGGAACATAACTTCCTTCACTAAAACTCACATTTGCTAAACTTAGCAAAGAGTCTTTCATTTCTCAAGGTTTGCAAACCGTCCGTAGATGTTCCTTATGATCCTCTTCGCTCTTTGAGTAGATATGATATCATCTATGAAGACCAAAACGAATTTATCCAAAATGGATGAAATACTGCTCATGAGGTCCATGAATACGGCTGGTGCATTGGTTAATCCGAATGGCATAACTATGAATTCATAGTGGCCATATCTCGTTCGAATGCGCCTTAGGTACATCCTCGCATCGATTTTCAATGATGGTATCCCGACTTAAGATCAATTTTAGAGAATACACCCGCCTCGCAATTGATCAAACAGTCATCAATTCGGTAAAGGGTATTTGTTCTTTAGTGTCATCTTATTTAGCTCCCTATAATCGATGCACATCCTCAAAGAACCATCCTTTTCTTAACAAACAAAACAAAGCGCCCCCAAGGTGAAACACTGCCTAATGAATCCTAGATCCAAAAGCTCTCGATTTGGATTTTCAGCTCTTCTAGCTCCTTCGGGCCATCCTATAGGCGCCTTCGACACCGGGCTGATCCCGGCCCAAGTCGATGGTAAACTCTAGTTGTCTATCGTGAGGTAGTCCCGGTAGATTCTCGGAAACACGTCCGAAAATTCTCGACGACTTCAATGTCTTCTACCCGCTCGGGTTTATCCTCATCGCTTAAATAAACAAGGAATGCATGGCATCCCTTCCGGTTCATCATCCTCCTAGCTTGTAGTGTCGATACTATCGAATTCTCCTTCCCATGCCGATCCCGTGAAAATGCGTAGCTTCGTCCGTGAAAGTGAAACGAAATTTTCCTTTCCTTACAGAGAATCGTGGAATGATTCTTAGCTAACCACCATTCCGAGGATTATGTCTACATCATCCATGGGTATTATGTTTAGGTCGCTAGCCGTAACCTTAAGTGATCCTAATGTCAACTCTAGGTTCGAGCAAAAGTGGTAACGGTCATAATCCCTCCTATAGGCGATGAGATTCTCATATCCCGGCTTGATTTTTCGTGACCCAAGGCTCAAGATTTCACGCATGATTTTGCAATAAAAGAATGCGAAGCACCGTGATCGAACAATACTATAAATGTAGGTTGAGAAGAACTCCCATACCGCCAAGTTCCTTGGTTTTGTTCGCTCGCCTCCTATGTGGCGTAGCCCTAGCCCGAGCCTACCGAGGCCGACGGGCGCCGGTCCCGCTGATTTGGCGGTTGTTGCTCGCTCGTTGTCGCCCGCCGGGCGCTGGCGCGGTGGTTGTCGCCCGCCGTTGTTGGGGGCGGTGGTCGCCATCGCGTTGCGGATTTGTTGCCGCGGCCGCCATTGTTGCGGCCGCTGGAGTTGTTGTTGAGGTTGGGGCGCTGCCATTGAAGTTGAGGGGTTAATGAAACCGCGCGCGCGGCCGGGTTGAAGTCAGATAGCCCTTAATGGTCGAGCATTGCCGGCTGGTTCGGTCTTACATCCGAACGTGATATCGGGCAATTGTCATGCGAATGCCCGCTTGCCCGCATTTATAACAGCCACCACATTTGCCGCCGCACACACCCTTGTGTGTCCTATGGCATCGAGGGCATTGAGGTGTCCTCGACGGCTCATGTGGTCCCTTGCGGTGGAGCATAAGTCGCCTCTTCCAGCCTTATCCCCGGGCGCTGGCCTCTTGCCACGGCAAGGCCAGGACTGTGGTCCCCAAAGTTCCCACGGTTGTTATTCCCGCGTTGGGTTCCCATTTCCTTTCCTCTATCCAACAGCATTGTGTGACCGAGACGCCACCGACTTATTTTCGGTCATGGTCATTTATATCTAAAGCTCGCATGAGAGCTTCAGTAGGATGTGTCTCCATGGTCGGCAAGAGACATGCGATTCCATTCTTAGCCCCGCTCGAACTTTTCCGACATTTTCAAGTCGGTGTCCACCAGCCTCGGTGCATATCTCGACATCTCGCAGAAAGTGCGATCATAGTCGGTCACGGTCATCCTTTTTGTTTTAGCAGAAAAATTCGCCCTTCTTCCTCTTATAGCTTTTTGGGATGTACTTTTCATACAGCCCTCTTGAAATCCTCCCACGAGAATTCTTCAAGCCGCCACCGTGAAAGTTTTCTTTCCGCCTCCCACCGTAAGTCACCGGTCCTATCACCGAAAGGTAACACATGACAACCTTTCCGTGCTGCACCTTAAAAGGTAAAATCCGCTCAATGGCCCTAACCCATTGTTCGGCTTCTTCCGGCTACCTTTCCCGCTAAAGATGTGAGGGTTCTGCCTTAGAAACATTTCTTCGATTCGGCGATCGGGTTGTGGTGGAGGTGGTGGTTGGGGAATTTCTTCCGCTCTTGCTCGGGATTCTACCCTTCCTCTGGCCTTCCCGACCTCGACCTCCGGGTTCTTGCCCGGATTCCTTCTGAGGCATGCCGCTATAGAAAACAGTAATCATTAGCACTTATTCTTTTCACACCAACATACACCAACGCTATTACGGCTTTCATCAGAAACGATTCCAAATGTAATATCATTCTTAACAAACATAACTTGCCGCAAAAGCCCTATTAGGTCATGTGTATATATATCCAAAATTTTTCGCCATAGGTGATGTTCAAAACCAACGGTTATACAAAAGAGAAATAAAACATAAGTCCCGCCCACACGGCCTTCCAAAAGCTAAGGTTCTAAGTCCAACACTAAAGATTAAACATAGGAAAAGGAAAACAATGTAAGCTTAAGCACAAAAAAATCTCTTTAAGCTTCGCTGTGGTCTACATCATGCGCCCTCCCACCGTCCGCCCTCCTCGGGATCTTCCTCCTCCTGAGTCGCCCCGCCGTCTCGAAATGTCCATGCGGGCGCCCTCGACGGACGGCCCATCGCTTTCCACCATCGGTATGTCTCGCAGGGGTTAAGAGCATTCGCTGCATTCACCCGATGCTCGTAGTCATGGCGGATCGGGCCGTAGCCACCGCGACATCTCGTTACTCTCATCCGCCGTCCGGCGAAAGTGCTCGACCGGTGGTATGGCTGGGACCATAGGTGGTGGAGGTGGTACCGTGGGCGACGGGTGTCCGGCTGTGTAAGGGTGGAAATACCGGCCTCCCAAGGCTCGGGCGCGGCCGCCTCTCTAAGCGAGCAAGCCTTCCTCGTCAAAAGGAAAGGAGGCACGACCGGGTCAATCTGCCTCGAACCTCTGTAAAGCCACTCGCGACTCATCCCGCCTGTATACTCGGGAGGAGGTAGGGTCCTCTCTGTGCGCCTCAGAATGTCAGATACGTAAGTCAGTGACTCACGAACCCGGCGATCTCCCACCAAGTCGTAGCCGCCCATCGCCTTGTAGATGTAATCTCCGATATCTCTCGAGCATACCCATCCTGTGTGCAGGGAGTATCGCTAGAAGGCGCTGGATGCCGCCATAATCGGGCCACGCCGTGAGCTCTCAAGCGCCTCCAAAGACGGAGATAATATGCCAAGAACTCACCCAAGTCTTCCCAACAAGACATCCAACTGGAGCGATATATACTCACCTCCTCCTCGGGTGGGGTGTGGTCCAATCCTCCTCCTCGCGAGATATCTCAACCCTCCATCCGTCACTTAATAAAACTAACATAAGTCAACTATCGCCATCGACAAGGCAAGGATATCTTAAACGTAACGTGAAGCAACTAGATAAGGTCAAGCAAGTCTATAAGGTAGGCAACATCATACTGCACAATACTCACCACAACTTACCTTCTTAGTCTTACCCAAACGTATACATAAGCCAACAACATCTTAATATAAGCTATGAGATCCTTATTCTATACCAAACACTCGAACTAGAGTTCAACGGACTCTATCGTATTCTGGAGGCAGAATTAAGGATTCTGTTCTTCATAACAAATGAAGATCATGTGTTAGAGTACGCAGGTGAAAACCATGCGTAAATCGGAGTCCTAACGAGAGAGATCTAGCTAAAACAAATCTACTGCGCAGTGCAGGAAATTTGCGCGATCGTGCCAAATTGCAAAACGAGACGTATGTCGACGTAATACGTCTACCATCTTTGGGTTTTTAAGTTGAGGCTGAACATTCTGAAGCCGTAAGTGGCATCCATTTTGTGTTGATGCTCACTCATGTCGAAGTAGTGATGGAGTGCCGACGTCATTCAGCTTTAAAGGTTGAGGTTGTCCTCGTCCATCCTTCTCGCCGCCTTCCGCCGCTCGTGCCCAAGGGTATCGCTACTTTCATTCTTCCTATCGCTCTTTCGCTCGCATAAGGAAAAGAAGTTCAGATTTCTATGTTCTTTCACGACACGTGAACATGCTCCTTAGAGTCTAAGTTCGCCTTATGATAACATATCGCTCATCATAAATAAAATTTCAAAGTTGGAAAGATGTTTCAATTTGAAAATTTTTGAAATACGATTTCAACATAGCAATCATAATCAACCTATATGCATATCAAAATGGATTCATTCATCCCATGTTGATCATTCAACTAGTACCACCTGTACTTTCATATCAATACCGAGTATTGCATTAGTTCAACTAAAGTATTTTGGAAAAATTTTTCGCTCAACTTTCATTTTCATCATAAAAATTTTCATAATAATCAAATCCTTCAAAAGTCCATCCAATTGTTCAATCATGTAAAATTTCCATTTCACGAGTTTGAGAAAGGAATGCGCTACCTTTTTCCGGTTGAGCTCGATGTGATGGAGTGTTGAGGGAGTCATTGGTTTCTAGAAGTCCAAATGACTTGATCTGACTTAGAATAAAAAGAATTTGGGTTTTCAAAGAGCAAAAGAGCTCGATACCACTGTTACGACCCCATTCCCGACCAACCCGGACTGGAGGGCTTACTAGTACTAGGAGTAGTACTTTAGGGTTACATGGATAAAATAGAGATGCGTAAAAATAAGCTAACATGCTTGAATGTAATGTGAGATGATGTTATATTGTTTTTGAAGGTTTAGCCATCGGACCCCAAAACTGGCCCGATCCGACGGACCTCAATAGTTTATAAACATAAAGCGTAAATAAGGAGTTCAGAGTGTAGCAATGAAAGTGTGTGAATACATATACGACGATATGCATTCAAGGTATAAACCACAAATTCAAGTAAATCGGTCAAGGACACTGGCTCCTCAACACATTCCCCATCATCACCATCGAGCTCAACCTCGCACATTTAAAAACAACATGCAGGCTAAGTACAAGAAATTGCACTTAGTGGACTCATGCCGAAAACATTTGATAGATTTGGATTACGCCAATATCGAGTAAGTCACAGTGGTTTTAGTTAAAATGCCTCAGGCTTACCAAATCATTTTCGTCAGAAACATAGCTCGCCGAGCATTTTCGTGTGTATGGTCCGTATCTCATAGTCACAATACATAATAATAATAAATAATAAACGCCGAGAGTGAGGCCTCCCATCTACGACGCCGTGACCGCCGTAATCCCGCATAAAGACACATACTACCTGCAAGCATATGTTAACACAACAGATAGTTCCAACCTTCACGCCAATCCTAGCTGTGCATTTATCATCCCAAGACAGACCCGACATTAAAAGGTCATGCTACCACAACAATTGATATAATAGTTCCAACTATCTCCACATTTCTACCCGGCATAACAGATAGGATCCATACACAAAACGAAATATTTTCGTGTAATGCAAGAAACATTTGATAAACAACAGTAGTATAAGTGTCAGAATAAATTCATTTGGTATGACAAGAAAGTCATATTTTGAAGATAAGAAGCCCACATTTTGAGGTAAGAAAGGAAAGCCCACCGACTATGGTTCGTTGTAAAGTCCCAGTTCGCTCATTCGTCAAAATCCCGTCATGCTTCAAGGCCCACACCTTTTAAAAAGCGAGGCTTTAGTACGTCGCTCAAGTCTCTCGAGACTTTCAAAACTAAGATAAACTTCGATATTTCATATCGATGTAGACCGAATTCCTTAGTGGATTCAATGCGCCTCTAACACGATACGATCGACTTTTCTCGCTCCTCGAGATACGCTCAACATATAAGCACGTTTTTCGATATATGGATTTCATTTGTGAAATCTTTTCTTACTAATGAGGTATCATACTCAATTAGTATATCTTACGCAGCATCGACGATTTATAAACGATAATCGCACGCTTGACTTGAAAAGTCAACGAAGTCAACATCGTCAACAAAGTCAACGATTTTGACTTTAAAAAGTAATTTCTTACAAATTTTGTTTTATAAATCGAATTTGATCGATTTGAAAACGAAGTCCTATTGCTCGATTTATCTTGTAAATCAAGGACTTATAATTATTTTCGATTTTAATAACCCTTTTATAAATAAAAGTGTATTTTGGTTTTTAAAACGTTATAAAATGAACGCTTGTCTCAAACATAGCAATCTATGTTTATAAAATTTTGTAAAATTTAAAACTGTCCAGAATATTAATTTAGTAAATTTTCATTAATAAACTGTTTTAAAAGGATTTTAAATCCTTATTAATTATCGATAATTCGATAATTAACTTAAAATGTCAATCGACCTTTGAAAAATTTTCTAAATTCATATAGTGCATTATTATACACTATGGTCCAGAATATGAATTTATGAAATTCATATGATATTATTTGCTATTTATTTATATATATACCTATATATATTTACTGTAATTTCAAATAATAGGAATAATCATCCAAAATTCCCAAAATTGATATGTACTTATTATAATATCCCAACATCAGTATATAGCATTAATATAACCCATAGTTCATCATAGGCATTCATTTAATAATATATAGTATTATCTACAGTAATTACAAGATAATTACCAAATAAATAGCAAACAATTTCTAAAAATTCTAAATAAATTCCAACATCAATAAACATTATATTATAACATTGTAACATCATAACATCAACCAAACTAATTTAAATCGTCACCATATGAGCTTGTGATGCTCTCGGCTTTTTCGATTTAATTTAGTATTTGGTTTTCAAAATTTCCAATAATTATATACTATGTCTATACACTATAGTATAGTAATATAACATCATAATATTTATCAAAACTAATTAAATCATCACCTTCAAGAGCAACAAGCTCACGGTTTATTTGATTTAAAATAGTATTTGATTTCCAAAAATTCTAATTAATTCACACAATGCATAAATAATATACTAAAGCATTAAAACACCATTACATGTTCAAAAATAAAATCATACATCAACATATATCTTCCTAATGCTCACGGTATTAATGAAATAAATAGCTAGGGTTTTCCAAAAATTTTAATTAACATACCATAGTCTTAAATCATATCATAGATCAATAATACATCATAAAAATGGTTAAAAAGCATTCGGTTCTCATGAACATTTTTATATACATTTTCGAAATTATTACAACATGTATACTATGGTTCGAAGATTACTTATTCATGCTAAATCTTTACAAACATTGCATATATGACAACCTATGCTCATTTCAACATATATGCTCATAGTTTGAAAATAAAAATACATCAAGAACATACTAATACACAAGGTTTTGAAAATAAGAACATCAAACACATACATACATATTTAATCATGCTCGAAAATTTCGTAATAGAGGATGAAAATCGTGACTATGGTCGACTATTACCTTTGAAAGAGTATAAGTTTCAAGCACAATGGTTAGTGTACCAAGATTTGTGAACGGGAGAAGGAAGAATGAGAAAATATTTCTTTCAAGGGAGAGAAGCTCACTGTTGGAGCAGAAAATGGGAGAGGATGGAGAGTGAAATGATTTCAAAATTGGGAGTGGGAGTGTATGATGAAAGTGGGGTGTTCAGTCAAGAGTCTCCCTATACTACCTCTCTCTTCTCACGATTTTGGCCAAGAAATGGCACAAAATCTGCAGCTTAATGATGACAATTAGTGTGATGATTAGGCTAGGTTTAAAAGGTGTTCATGCATGGGTGGAAAAAGTGAGCTCATACCTTGTTCCTCATGATAGCCGATTTGCCATAAGGTGTGGGCTGATTTTAATTTTGTTACTCATTAATACTATGTATTAATCATAGTATAGGTCATAGATATATAATACATGCCATTAAAATAATTAAATCAACATATAGTATATTTTCAAATTACCGATCGAATTAGGAAAATAGGAATAAAATACAAATTACACCTATTATTGATACTCATGCTCAATTCGATCAAAATATGCATATATACATCATAATATATGATTTAGATATTAAATATTAGCATAGGATAAAATTATAGCATTAATTTATGCATAAGAAACCCTAATTTCGAAAATTAGGTTTCGAAAATTATAATTGTGCAGAATCGAGTTTTAATGCTCCAAAAACTGATTTCATAGCTTAATAACACTCATATATATCATATTATAAAGTTTAGATACCATATGATAATTTAATAGTGTCATTTCATGTGAACAACCAAAGTTTATAAACTTAGGGTTTTTGAAAATTTCAATATCAAATTATCGAATTTTAATAACTGAAAATTCGATTTTAATAATTAATAATACTGAATTTATATAAAATATTAATAGGAAATTAATTATTATAATTTCCTGAGCATTAAACTCATTTTACAAAACGTCTCAGACGCCGACGCTCAAAACGCCTCAAACGCTCAAAATCGACTCATCTCAAAATGGTCGCAGAAGTTCATACTTACTAAATAAATATATTCCTTTAATAAAGGAATTAAGATGGAAATTAATTCTAAGCTTCACCGCCGTAAAATTTCATGAAAAGTCGACGCTCGATACGCTGTTCGACGTTAAAATATATCGATTTAATCATTTCGTAATATTTCATTCCTTTAATTCACAATCCTTAGTGAATTATGAAAGGAATTCGTTATAACGATATCGTATCGAAATCACAAGATTCGATGTCGTAAAAAGATAATATACGGCAAAACCCTAATTACGGGTTTAGAAAACCGTAATCGTATATTCGTTTCTTTGGAATATTACAGGAATAAGGCCATCAATTATTCCATTTTGTCACTTGAAAACCGAGAGTTGGAGAGGAAAAGGAAAAGAGAGAGTTCATCCATTCCTTTCCCAAATTTTTAAGTAGAAAAATGTTGCCGCCGATAATCGACTTCGATTAAAAGGTTAGAAACGTTACGAGCTTCTAATACATGTTAAAAATTTTGAATTCCATCCATGAAATTATATGTTATATGCTTATGTTATTTATGATGAAATTTTAGGAAATATTTTTCATATGCTAAGATGTTAGGTAATTATGTTTATATGATATTCTAAGTATATATTATGAATTTAGTACAAAGTAAAGCATGTTATGGAATTTTGTGGGATTACCGAAACCTTGTGTGTATCATATGTTGATGAGAATGATTTTTAATTGTTGATTTGAGCATGGAATAAGGATCTATGATAATTAATAAACTTATATGATTTTATGTAGAATTTTTGGAAAACATTGGTATATATATTTTGAAATTACCGAAAAATGTTGAGAGAGATTATGTTGATATATGATCCATGTTTAGATGATATTATAGCATATTAGTGATGTAGAATCATAATATAGTGTTGGATGAAATTATTGGAACTTTGAAAAATTAGTTGTACCTAAGTCAAAGTTTTCGAGAATATGGTTCTAAAATATATTGATGTATGAGTTGTAATTGATGAAAATTATTTTATAGTGATGATATATGGTGTTGATTATGTGTTGTGTGATTTAATTGGAATTTTTGAAAAATATTTGATAGGTTTTACAAAAAGGACCGAAACCTATGTATTAGGGTTTTAAAAGTTTTAAAATTATTTTATCAAGTATAATCACATGTTATGTTCTAAAAATATGTTTTAGACATACTATGAATTCATGTGATTTTTAAAACAAGATATATTATGTGTATATCGAAACATGTTGTTATGTGACATAAAGATTGAAAAGTGAAGTGTTATGATCAAGTTAGATCATGTGTATGTGTTGTCAAAGCATGATTGTTGATTAACGTGAAAAATCAAGACTAATGAGAACGTGATTAGAAATCGATTGAAAATCGAGTACATATATAAATTAATAGTTATACGTATAAACGTTGTGAGTTATATGATTTTGAAAGTCACATGACTTGACTAGAGTATAAACGTATGAAATACGTTAATATACGAACATGGTTATGTTGTACATCTAGAAGAAGTATGGATTTCGTTGAATGGATACACTAAGATGTGTAAGACATACTAAGTGGGTTAAAAGATACGAAGTATGTTAGAAGGTTATTGAAGGTCTTAGACTTGGACGTTTTCAAAAAACGTGACCGACGTACTAAATTAGCTTCTTACGTAAAGTTTGGACGCGACGTGATCGTTGACGTTTGTAACAGCCCTCCAATCCTAAGGACGGATTAACGAGGACTAATACTTGGAACAGTAATCAAGGAACATGAAAGACAATTAATCATAGACTTGTGGGACATAATTCAAGTAAACTAAGAGGCTTCAACCATTAAATACAAGACACACATAATTTACATATAGAAAGAGACCTACAGATCCTTGACAAAAGATTCAAATGATCTGAAGGAATTCAACTGTCAACATCAAAACTTAACTTAGTTCTATCGCAGCGGAAAAACATGTGAATACACATACAACAATGTGTAGTCAAGGTTTCTAACATATCATTATGAAAAGGGTTCCACCGCTCAACACACCTCCATCCATCATCTCGCTCAACTCGCACATTTAAAACAAACATGCGGTCGAGTACAAGAATGCACTCGGTGAACTCATGCCAAAACATTTTATCAACTTTAAATTACGCTGTCCCATCATAGTAAGATACAAGGGTTTTATTTTAAAAGGCCTTGTACTTACGAAACATTTTCAACATTTCATAAATATTTGTCTGGCCAGATATATTTTCCTTGTATGTATGATCCATATCACCTCTCATATAACATCTCATAGACTCATCTTGTGCCGTAGAAGGAGGCCTCCTTCCACGAACGCTGTAACCGGCCGAGAACTCTTTCAGCACACAGTCACCTTTTGTGCACCTTAATCCTTGCCACCCCGGCACAGGATTCGAATTCTCAATCATCCTTGCGAGTTCTAGCAAAGGATACGAATTCGCTTATCTCATAAGTTGGGAGCTACCCAACAACATTCATCATTTTTTCATGGATATGACACATACATAAAACATAAACATTTGGGCAAGTAATCAAGTAAACATTTCATTATCATTTCTTGCAATTAAGCATCGTAAATAAAGCATTTGGTAAGCATTTTATCTTTTTGAGCATAGTAAAGCCCACCTGGACTGTAGATTATCTTAATTCGATTTCTTCCTTCTCCAATTTGTC
This sequence comes from Salvia rosmarinus, assembly GCA_036937905.1. Taxonomy (NCBI): domain Eukaryota; kingdom Viridiplantae; phylum Streptophyta; class Magnoliopsida; order Lamiales; family Lamiaceae; genus Salvia; species Salvia rosmarinus. Next base: position 91,094,458 of record CM072819.1, read on the forward strand.
ACGTCTGCGTCCCTCCTATACGTAAAAACTAATTAAGTACGCCGGTCACGTTTTTCGAGAACGTCAAAATTTAATAAACTTTGATAACTTTATAATATAATGCTTCGTATCCCTTAACTAAATTATTTCTCGTACTTCGATAGAGACGTAATATAATCTACGGCCTCATTTTAACCAATTAGGTTAAACATCGAAATTATACTAACATCTTTTGATAAAAGGATTTCAATTATGAAATCGTTTCTCACCAATGAGATATTCTTATATATTTAATACGTATTACACGTATTAGTGTATTTATTCAACGTATATCACAACATTGATCACATACTAACGTATTTCATACGTTTAAACTTAAGTCAACGTTTTTTACTTTTCTTAACATATTTTTCGAATTATTCATATATTTGATAACCAATTTTCATATAAATCTATTTCCAATCGATTTCTTATCAAATAACCCTAATTCTCGATTTTTCAGGTTAATCAACAAACATGATCAATATTTTACTTTAGTATCACCTAACTTATACATTACATATTATTCTTTACGTCTTACGTCATTTAACATAACGTTTCGCCGTAATTATAGTATACTATGTTTCTAAAATCCCATAAATTCTTAATAGGTCTAAAATATATTCTAAGCATATAATACATTATTTTTCTTGATAACAAGAATTTAAAACTCTAATTCCTTAGAACAAGCTCTCGGCTATCATACAATATTTTTCAAACTTCTTCCAAATTTTTTTATAAAATCACATAATACACTATATTATCATAGGATAATTAATATGTAAAAACATTTGCTATAGAAAAATTGGACATTACCTCTCTATCCCTAATAGCTCTCGATTTTTTTTTCCAATATACCCAAACATTTTTCTAAAATTTTCAATAAAATTCCACAATGCCTAATTATCATCCTATATCATTAATATAACATAATATCCAACCATTTCAACTTACATATCAATATACCAACCATAATACCTCTCGAAAATTTTTCCAACATGAACATACATTTTTTTTAAAATCTAATAAATTCACATAGCACTTAATTAAGGCTCTAAATCAATAATATGCTATAATATCACTTAAACATAATTTATACATTAACATATGCATTTCAATCATTTTCGGCAATATCAAATCTATTGCATATTATTTCTAAAAATTTCCAATAATTCACAATGAGTTCTACTATCAACATATATCATAAATCCATCATCAAATGATCATAAAAAAAATTCGGTCATCATTAGTAATTTCACAACATAATTAACTTGCAATTAAATCACCATATATGAATCATATACATCATGCTAAACATAATTAATGAACAACAAAACATGATAACCAATTTCTCATAGTTGTAGCATTTATACATAAGCATATATATATATTAAAATCTAACGTTGAAAATCAAAAATTTTAACGATAAATAAAGCTTGTTCGATTCCTAACCTTTAACCGCTTTGATTTTTGGTGTCAAGGTTTTTGTATCAAGGTTTTGAGAATTAAAAGACTAATACACTCTTTCTTTTTCTCTCAAAGGCTCACTAAGAGTGAAGAAAAGGATGAGTGATGTTTTGGTTTGATAAGTCTTATTACTATGTACCAAAGCAAAAGAAATAAGACTTAATACCTATTTCTCCTACACTCTCGGTCCAACACACACACACAAAGCAAGATAAATACTTATTACTTTGTGACTCATCTTAATAGGTCATCACTTATACATAGTAAATGGCCATCACTTCAACTAAATAAATGAAACAAAATCCTTTGCTTTTGATCACTTACAACCGTCGGTCCTTCTCACTTGCACAAAGGAGGAGTTTTTATTTTTGTCCTATACTACATATGAATCCTACACATTACCAAATGCAGCAAATTCTCATCAAACAAGAGTTTTTAAAAATCTTCCAACCTAAATAGTCAACATAATCGGCTATCACTCTTCACAAAGCATTCCACTTAATTCATCTAGTTAATGATCTTGATTTGTGTGTAATTAAATCACACTTGATTCATATAATTACACATCATGGTAAAGATAGCAAAAATTCATTCATTAAGTTCTAATATACAATTGTTCACGGCACTTTGTAGTATAAGTGTCCAACATTTGATTTTCTTGCTATTAATAGTTATATAGCATAATATATGTCTTAGATGATAAATTAAATCATAGAAAAATAATTAAAATGATTCATGTGTCAAAACCCTAATTTTCGAAATTAGGGTTTTCGAAAATTACACATTTTATTCCATAATTATTCCTTAATTCTCTAGCATTATTTTAATGATAAATAATGCTCTTATTACATAAAGTAATCATAGGAATTTAAATATTATAATTCCTTGATCATTAGACTTAATTTTCTAATCGTCTCTAAACGTTGACGTTCGAAACGTCTCAAAACGTTAATAATCGAACCATCTCAAAATATTTGTAATAAAGTCGTAATCACTTTATTAATTCATTTCTTCAATAAGAAAATTTAATTCTAAGCTTTGCCACTTAGAAAAATTTACGTAATATTAACTATCGATATTCCATCGACATTAAAATATTAATAATCGAACCATCTCAAAATGTTCGTAAAAAGTCGTAATCACTTTATTAATTCATTTCATCAATAAGGGAATTTAATTCTAAGCTTTGTCACTTAGAAAAATTTACGTAATATTAACTATCGATATTCAATCGATATTAAAATGTTACTGCCGAAAGAATAATATAAACTATATCCCTTAATTCACAATCAATTGTGAATATGATATAAGAATTCATTATATCATAAGTAGTCGAAATCAATACTCGATAAATTACTAATTCAATTATCACGGCAAAACCCTAATTTACGAATTTTAATTATCGTAATTAGGCTTTAAATCTTCGGGATATTACATTCTACCCCCCTTAAAAGAAATTTCATCCCGAAATTTTCATACCTTAGAAAAGGTTGGGGTATATTTTTTTCATGGCATCCTCAAGTTCCCACATGGCCTCATCTTGTCCATAATGTCTCCACAGCACCTTTACTAGAGAAATGGACTTGTTTCTTAATTGTTGAACCTTACGGTCTAGAATAGCCGTAGGTTCTTCTTCATAACTCATATCTGGGTTGAGGATCACGTCGTCTTGATGGATCACGTGTTTTGGATCATATACGTACTTTCTTAGTTGTGACACGTGAAAAACATTGTGTACATTCCCCAAACTTGGCGGAAGAGCCAATCTATAGGCAATTGGGCCTATTCTTTCTAGGATCTCATAAGGTCCTATAAAACGGGGTCTCAATTTGCCTTTTACTCCAAACCTTATAATTCCTTTCGATGGAGAGACTTTAAGAAAAACTTTATCTCCACATTCAAAGTGTAGCTCAGATCTACGCGTATCAGCGTAAGACTTTTGTCTATCTTGATCTTCTCTTATTCGTTGCCTAATTTGACGGACGATTTCAATCATCTCATTTACTGTATCAGGCCCTAAAATTCTTCTCTCATCTACTTCATCCCAATAAAGCGGTGATCGACATTTCTTTCCATATAAGGCTTCATATGGGGCCATATTAATCGTCGCTTGATAACTATTATTGTAGGCAAACTCAATGAGGGGTAAAACCTCTTCCCACTTTGCTCCTCGATCCAATACTACTGTTCTCAGCATATCTTCAAGTGTTTGAATTGTCCTTTCCGATTGCCCATCGGTCTGTGGATGAAACATTGTGCTAAAATTCAACTTCGTGCCCAATTCTTTTTGTAAGCTAACCCAAAATCTCGAAGTGAATTTGGAATCTCTATCAGATGTGATAGATTTTGGTACCCCATGTAGGCGTACAATTTCTTTTACGTACAACTGGGCTAACTTATCAGATCCATGAGTAATCTGAATTGGCAGAAAATGTGCACACTTTGTGAGTCTATCCACTACTACCCATATAGCAGTGTTCCATCTTTTCGACTTTGGCAAACCCGTAACAAAATCCATCGCTATTTCATCCCATTTCTATTCGGGTATTTTCAAAGGCTGTAACTTTCCGTAGGGTCGTTGGTGCAATGCCTTCACCTGTTGACAAACAAGACAACGTTCTACAAAAGAGGCGATGTCTCGTTTCATACCTTCCCACCAAAACTTCTCTCGTAAGTCTTGATACATCTTAGTGTTGCCTAGGTGGGCTGTATATGGAGTATCATGAGCTTCACTCATGATTTCATTTCGCAGCTCGTTATTGTTTGGAATGCACAATCTTTCCTCAAACAATATGGCATTGTCAGGCGCTTCTCTAAAATCTTTTAGCCCGTCGTATCTTATTTTGACCCTTGTCTTTTCCAATTTTTCATCCTTCCTTTGCTCGTCTATTATCCTTTTCTCAAGTCCGATGTCAATGTGAGTGTAGCAATACGACTCATGATCGTCTCTGGTCGTTCAACCATTTCTATCTTCATTCGTTCAAACTCCTCAACGAGTTTTTCTTCCTTTGTAAAGATACTTCCCAATTTGGGTTGATTCTTACGACTCAAGGCATCAACTACCACATTTTCCTTACCCGGGTGATAATTTATACCACAGTCGTAATCCTTTACCAATTCGAGCCATCTTCTTTGTCTCATGTTTAGTCTCTTTGCTCGAAGAAGTATTTCAAACTCTTATGATCTGTGAAGATCTCACACCTCACCCCATAGAGGTGATGTCTCCAAATCTTTAATTCATGTACTACGGCTGCTAGTTCCAGGTCATGAGTTGGATAATTCAATTCATGTGGTCTAAGTTGTCGGGATGCATAAGCTATCACTTTTCCCTCCTGCATCAACACACAACCTAGTCCGTTCTTGGAAGCATCAGTATAGACCACATACTCTTTGTCTGCTTCTGGAACTTCTAGTACAGGGGCACTAGTTAACTTTTCTTTGAGCTTTTGGAAATTCGCCTCGCATTTCTCAGTCCAAGTAAATTTGATTTTCTTTCGGAATAGCTGTGTTATTGGCCTTGCAATCTTAGAGAATCCTTCAATTAATCTCCGATAGTAACCAGCTAATCCTAAGAAACTTCTGATTTCATTTTGGGTTCTTGGCGATTTCCAATCTTGTACTGCTTCTACCTTAGCCGGATCCACTTCTACCGACACAACGTGTCCAAGGAACATTACTTCCTTAAGCCAAAATTCGCATTTGTTGAATTTAGCAAAGAGTTGTTCAGACCTTAAGATTTGCAAAACCGTTCTCAAATGTTCCTTATGTTCTTCTTCATTCTTGAATAGATGAGAATATCATCTATGAAGACTAAGACAAATTTGTCTAAGTATGGATGGAACACTCTATTCATGAGATCCATAAATACGGCTGGTGCATTTGTTAATCCGAATGGCACAACTATAAATTCATAGTGGCCATATCTTGTTCGGAATACGGTTTTGATACGCGTGTCCAAGGAACATTACTTCCTTAAGCCAAAATTGCATTTGTTGAATTTAGCAAAGAGTTGTTCGGACCTTAAGATTTGCAAAACCGTCAAATGTTCCTTATGTTCTTCTTCGTTTTGAGTTGATGATAATCCCGATTTGAGGTTGATCGGGTTTGAGTTGATGATAACATGATAACGATTTGAGGTTGATCTTTGAGAACACACTTGCTCCTCAGAATCGATCAAACAAGTCATCTATCCTTGGCAGTGGATATTTGTTCTTGAGTGTCAGTTTATTCAGTTCCCGATAATCTATGCACATTCTTAAGGAACCATCTTTTTTCTTGACAAATAAGGACAGTGCTCCCAAGGCGATACACTAGGTCCGATAAGACCTAGATCCAACAATTCTTGGATTTGGATTTTCGGTTCTTCAAGTTCCTTGCATTCGATAAGGTGCTTCGACATCGGGCTGATCACGGTTCCTGGTCGATGGCGAATTCCAACTGTCTATCAGGGGGTAATCCTGGTAAGTTTTCGGGAAAAACATCTGGAAATTCTCGAACAATCTCCACATCCTCAACTTTTATTTCTGTTCTATCTTCTCCATTCAGGTAAACAAGAAATGCGCGACATCCTTTCTTGTTTATCATTCTTCTTGCCTTCAGCGCTGATATAATCGGGATCTTCTTCCCCATGTTGATTCCATGAAAAAGCGTAGCTTCTTGTCCAGGAAAATGGAACGAAATTTTTCTCTCCTTACACAGAATTGTGGAATGGTTTTCTGCTAACCAATCCATCCCTAAGATTATATCTACATCGCCCATATGTATTATGTTCAAATTATTCGCCAGAACCTTAAGTGATCCTAGGTTCAACTCTAGGTTCGAGCAAACATGCGTAACAATCATAATCCCTCCTATGGGTGAAGATATTCTCATTTCCTGATCTGCTTGTTCAGATCTAAGTTCCAACATATCGACACATGCTCTTGCTATGAAAGAATGTGAAGCACCGTATCGAACAAAAGTACAACAGGTATGTTGAGAAGTTTTCCCACACCTGCCAGGTTTCCCTGGTTCTGTTCATTCTGCCTTCGGTGTAGAGCATAAGCTCTAGCCTGTGCCGGTTGGTGACGGGTGCTTGCCATTCTTGATTCATTGTTGTTGTTGCCGTGGTGCTTTATTCTTGACGTTCTTGATGTGGTTGTTGTCGCCGTTGTTCTTTGTTGTTCTTCTTTGAGGGTGGTCGATATTGAATAGCCCTAAGTGGTTGGGCATGGCCTGGCTGGTTTGGCCTTCCCACTATTCCCGGGCGTATCCCTGGGCAATTATTAGCATAGTGGCCCTTCACACCACACTTAAAACAACTACCCGCTAAGCAATTTCCTTTGTGAAATTTTTGGCATTTTGGGCAAGGAAGAGCCATCATCTGTTCTTGTGGACCTCCCATTAGAGGGGAAAAGACTGGCCTTCTCCATTCTTGCCCCTGAAGTGCCACGTTCCCTTGCCATGGCCGCTTGTTATTCGGATTTCCAAAATTCCCTCGGTTATTGTTACTGAAATTCCCTTCCCACTTTCTTTTACCCTTGTCCCTTTGTATTATGCGCCCGAGCTTGTCGGCTTATCCTCCGCATAGTCGCCTCAATAACTAAAGCCCGACCAAGTGCTTCAGTGTATGTCAAATCTCCATGACTGGCAAGAGACATCCTTATCTCTGGCCTTAGACCAGATCTAAACTTTTCTGACATCTTCATATCCGTGCTCACTTGATCAGGAGCATACCTTGACATATCGCAAAAGATGCGATCATACTCTGTCACAGACATCTTTTCCTGTTTCAAATTGAAGAATTCATGCTCCTTCCTCTTCCTATAACTTTTTGGGATGTATTTCTCATACATTTCCTCTTTAAAGTCCTCCCAGGTAAAATCATCCATCTGTTCTGGTGCTAAATTTTCCTTCTAGCTTCCCACCAGAAGTCAGTAGGTCCGGTGAGTTGGAAAGTAATACAAGACAGCCTCTCTTGCGCTGTACATCGGAGAAAATCAAAAATTATTTCCATGGTTCTTATCCATTGTTCCGCATCGTCTGGACTTCCCTTTCCATTAAAAGAAGGTGGATTCTGTCTAAGGAAAACTTATTCTATCCTACGATCAGGTGGAGGTAGGGGTGGTAGTGGTATATCCTCATTTTCCTGTACCGGAATTCTGCCCCTTCCCCTACCTCTTCCACTTCCTCTTCCTCTTCCCCTAACTCCCTGCTCAGGATCTCGTCTAGGCGGCATTCTGTTATTTAAAACATATAATTAACATCGCATATCATTATCACAATTAACATATATAACATCATCATATAATCTTATCATAAAACAGCTTTAATAAAACCATTCATCTTTGTCATACTCATTTTTGCCGCAAAAGCCCATTTCAGGGTCATCATACATATATAGGAAAATTTTGCCTCAAAGAGGACTGTTATGTACAAGCAGCCAACACAAAAGAAAGTCACGCACATACTGTGGCACTTCTTCTAGCTTAACCATCATTAAACTAACATACTAGATTACGTAACGTTACAAAAATACTATGTTTCTCTTTCCACTACCTTACATTACCAAGCACGCTACACACATACTATACTATACATATCTACACAGATTTACATCCACTATCGTCGTCTGAAGCCTCTACCACTCATCCTCGTCTAGATCTTCTTCTTCAGGATCCCCCTCCGGATCCTCTTCTTCCTCTGAGTCCTCATCAGAATCTTTCTCACGTGCTCGTACCCGAGATGGTCCCGCTCCATCATCCCCGATGGCATGTATATCCGTACTGGACTATAGTCATCGAGAGGAGCAGACACCCCATCTTGCCGCCCCCGACGATATGGCTCACTGGGCGGTGGCGCCATCATCGGTGGTAGGACCGGAGTGGTGGTCTTGATGGATGTCCAACCGGCGGTGGGGAAAAGCGGCGTTCCCAAAGCTCTCGGTCAGGTCGCCTCTCCACATGGGCAAGTCTACCCTCATCCTTAAGATATCTGGGCACCACAGGATCAACCTCTCTCGGGACCTCCGTATACAGCCACTCTGGCGACACATCGCGCCAAGTATACTCTCTCGGAGGAAGATAAGGTCCTCTCGGTGCAACCCCATACACGCTGTAGACATATCTCAGATGACTGATGAACCTCGGTAGATCTGCGATCAAATCATAATTGCCGTCCACGCGGTAGATATAGTCACCCGACACTTCCCTGGCATAGTCTTCCCAATCACACGGTAATAGAGCCAAGAGGCGCTTAACTCCGTCAAAATCCGTCACACCATACTCATGTGCATCCATCCAGTGTCGGAGATAATGCATCAGGAACTCTCCCAAGCTGTCACCCCATCACATTCCATAGGTACGGTATGCTCTAATCACTTCCTATGGCATAGCTCTCGGCCCTAACCTTCTCTTAGTTGTGCGACGCGTCCTCGCCATCTGCCACATACAAAACTAGCATAAGTCAATCTAGATATATCTGAAAAACAGATAAGATAAACTTAAACGCATCTGTTAAGCAGATAGGATAACTGGATATATGTATAAAGCAGATAAAACAATCCAAACACATCTGATAAACAGATAAATGTTATCAGGAAAGGTTATCATGTACAACACATGTCATAACTTTCTTTACATTACTGGGAAGCTCACTACTTAGCAGCATTCTAAGATTCTTATCATACTATAAAGTTCTCGTTCTAAGTAAACCATAAACTAACTTCAACTGATTCTCGTAAAATCTGGAGAAGGAATCATGGATTTGGTCCTTCATAAGAAATAAAGTACAGTGCGTTAGGAGTACGTAGGAAAACACCGTGCGTAAATCGGAGTTCAAACGAAGGAGAACGGGTCGAAACAAAATCACTGCGCAGTACAGAAAAGCCCACGCGCCCGCGCCGAGGTCGTAGGTGATGCCGATGCCGAAGTCGTAGATGCCGATGCCAACGCCGAGGTCATACCTGCTGCCGAGGTCGATGTCGTAAATGTTGAAGTCGAAGTCGTAAATGCCGAAGTCGAAGTCGAGGTCGTTCATTTTTTTGTATCCATATATTGCTTTCGATCTCGAGTCTAACTTTACTTTTGGTTTTCATTTGATTCCTTCGTTTTTCATGTCGTTCTTTTCTTTTGTTCTCGTAATGGAAGGAAGTTCGTACTTCTATGTTCTTTCACAACAAGTGATCATGCTTCTTATATCGTCTATGTTCTTTTTGGGATGACATGTTCATTTATCATAATCAACCTTGAGATTCGAAAATAAAGTTTCAAATATTCATAACATAGCTCGCTTATACATACACGTTTCTTTGAATTTCGAAAATTTCACTATTTCAACTTTGGCCATTCATGTTCATTTTCGAACATACTCATTCATCTCTCTCTTTGATCACTTTGCATCACTTCCATTCCCAACATTTTCCAATAACTTTCATTTCATATTATTTGTCATAATCTTCATTGATTTCAAATTAATAACATAATTTTCATGAATTTCAAAACATGATTTCAAAATAAAGTTTTGAAATTTCCTTTCAATCTTTTTTTTTCGTAACTTTCGTTTCAATTAAACTTCGTAGCATTTCTTCACTTTTACTTTCAAAACATGCTTCCAATCTTTTTCATCATTGAACCTTTCATTTCAAAACTCGAGAAGAAATCATTTACCTCATCCCGGTTGAGCTTGATTTGATGGAGTGTTGAGCATAGTCAGCTGATCTCTAGAAGTCTAGTCACTCAATCTAGACTCGACTTTGAAAGGAGGTTTTGGATTCAAAGAGCGAACTGCTCTGATACCACTTTGTAACAGCCCTCTAATCCTAAGGATGGATTAACGAGGACTAATACTTGGAACAGTAATCAAGGAACATGAAAGACAATTATTCATAGACTTGTGGGATATAATTCAAGTAAACTAAGAGGCTTCAACCATTAAATACAATACACACATAATTTACATATAGAAAGAGACCTACAGATCCTTAACAAAAGATTCAAATGATCTGAAGGAATTCAACTGTCAACATCAAAACATAACTTGGTTCTATCGCAGCGGAAAAGCATGTGAATACACATATGACGATGTGTAGTCAATGTTTCTAACATATCATTATGAAAAGGGGTTCCGACTGCTCAACACACCTCCATCCATCATCTGCTCAACCTGCACATTTAAAAACAAACATGCAGGGCTGAGTACAAGAATGCACTCAGTGAACTCATGCCAAAAACATTTTATAAACTTTAAATTACACTGCCCCATCATAGTAAGATACAAGGGTTTTATTTTAAAAGGCCTTGTACTTACGAAACATTTTCATCATTTCATAAATATTTGTCTGGCCAGATATATTTTCCTTGTATGTATGATCCATATCACCTCTCATGTAACATCTCATAGACTCATCTTGCGCCGTAGAAGGAGGCCTTCTTCCATGAACGTTGTAACCGGCCGAGAACTCTTTCAGCACACAGACACCTTTTGTGCACCTTAATCCTTGCCACCCCGGCACAGGATTCGAATTCTCAATCATCCTTGCGAGTTCTAGCAAAGGATACGAATTCGCTTATTTCATAAGTTGGGAGCTACCCAACAACATTCATCATTCGTTCATGGATAGGACACATACATAAAACATAAACATTTGGGCAGGTAATCAAGTAAACATTTCATTATCATTTCTTACAATTAAGCATCGTAAATAAATCATTTGGTAAGCATTTTATCTTTTTGAGCATAGTAAAGCCCACCTGGACTGTAGATTATCTTAATTCGATTTCTTCCTTCTCCAATTTGTCACGTCCGCGTCCCACCTTTACGTAAAAACTAATTTAGTACGTCGATCATGTTTTTCGAGAATGTCAAAGTTTAATAAACTTTGATAACTTTATAATATAATGCTTCGTATCCCTTAACTAAATTATTTCTCATACTTCGAAAGAGAGGTAATATAATCTACGGCCTCATTTTAACCAATTAGGTTAAACATCGAAATTATACTAACGTCTTTTGATAAAATGATTTCAATTATGAAATCGTTTCTCACCAATGAGATATTCTTATAAATTTAATACGTTTTACACGTATTAGTGTATTTATTCAACGTATATCACAACATTGATCACATACTAACGTATTTCATACGTTTAAACATAAGTCAACGTTTTTTACTTTTCTTAACATATTTTTCGAATTATTCATATATTTGATAACCAATTTTCATATAAATCGATTTCCAATCGATTTCTTATCAAATAACCCTAATTCTCGATTTTTCATTTTAATTAGCAAACATGATCAATATTTTACTTTAGTATCACCTAACTTATACATTACATATTATTCTTTTCGTCTTACATCATTTAACATAACGTTTCACCGTAAACATAGTATACTATGTTTCTAAAATCCCATAAATTCTTAATAGGTCTAAAATATATTCTAAGCATATAATACATTATTTTTCTTGATAACAAGAATTTAAAACTCTAATTCCTTAGAACAAGCTCTCGGCTATCATACAATATTTTTCAAACTTCTTCCAAAAATTCTTATAAAATCACATAATACACTATATTATCATAGGATCATTAATATGTAAAAATATTTGCTATAGAAAAATTGGACATCACCTCTCTATCCCTAATAGCTCTCGATTTCTTTTTCCAATATACCCAAACATTTTTCTAAAATTTTCAATAAAATTCCACAATGCCTAATTATCATCCTATATCATTAATATAACATAATATCCAACCATTTCAACTTACATATCAATATACCAACCATAATACCTCTCGAAAATTTTTCCAACATGAACATACATTTTTTTAAAAATCTAATAAATTCACATAGCACTTAATTAAGGCTCTAAATCAATAATATGCTATAATATCACTTAAACATAATTTATACATTAACATATGCATTTCAATCATTTTCGGCAATATCAAATCTATTGCATATTATTTCTAAAAATTTCCAATAATTCACAATGAGTTCTACTATCAACATATATCATAAATCCATCATCAAATGATCATAAAAAAAATTCGGTCATCATTAGTAATTTCACAACATAATTAACTTGCAATTAAATCACCATATATGAATCATATACATCATGCTAAACATAATTAATGAACAACAAAACATGATAACCAATTTCTCATAGTTGTAGCATTTATACATAAGCATATATATATATATTAAAATCTAACGGTTGAAAATCGAAAATTTTAACGTATAAATAAAGCTTGTTCGATTCCTAACCTTTTAACCGGCTTTGATTTTTGGTGTCAAGGTTTTTGTATCAAGGTTTTTGAGAATTAAAAGACGAATACACTCTTTCTTTTTTCTCTCAAAGGCTCACGGCAGTAGTGAAGAAAAGGATGAGTGATGTTTTGGTTTGATAAGTCTTATTACTATGTACCAAAGCAAAAAGAAATAAGACTTAATACCTATTTCTCCTACACTCTCGGTCCAAACACACACACACAAAGCAAGATAAATATTTATTACTTTGTGACTCATCTTAATAGGTCATCACTTACACATAGTAAATGACCATCACTTCAACTAAATAAATGAAACAAAATCATTTGCTTTTGATCACTTACAACCGTCGGTCCTTCTCACTTGCACAAAGGAGGAGTTTTTATTTTTGTCCTATACTACATATGAATCCTACACATTACCAAATGCAGCAAATTCTCATCAAACAAGAGTTTTTAAAAATCATCCAACCTAAATAGTCAACATAATCGGCTATCACTCTTCACAAAGCATCCCACTTGATTCATCTAGTTAATGATCTTGATTTGTATGTAATTAAATCCCACTTGATTCATATAATTACACATCATGGCAAAGATAGCAAAAATTCATTCATTAAGTTCTAATATACAATTGTTCACGGCACTTTGTAGTATAAGTGTCCAACATTTGATTTTCTTGCTATTAATAGTTATAAAGCATAATATATGTCTTAGATGATAAATTAAATCATAGGAAAAATAATTAATATGATTCATGTGTCAAAACCCTAATTTTCGAAATTAGGGTTTTCAAAAATTACACATTTTATTCCATAATTATTCCTTAATTATCTAGCATTATTTTAATGATAAATAATGCTCTTATTACATAAAATAATCATAGGAATTTAAATATTATAATTCCTTGATCATTAGACTTAATTTTCTAATCGTCTCTAAACGTTGACGTTCGAAACGTCTCAAAACGTTAATAATCATATCCCATAAATTCGTAGGTAAACATGAGTAAACACTTATGTGTTGCAATTAATTATATAGATGCATGCTAGGTATATAATCAATGTATGGTGAATCAAACATCCAAGATAGATCCTCATGAAGAAGGTAAGATAAGATTTCCCTACAATAACTCTGTGTTTTCTCAACTGGGCATCTTGGTTAGTGTTCATCAGCATGGACTAGGTCTGCTGATAGCTCAACACTTAGTCAAATTTCAAAGTTCGTCTTTCTTTAAAAGGCTGGACTGGTACTACTCATCAGTAAGCTCTTTCAGTTTGGCAGTTCCTGCTGATAGACTTTGTTGGCTCTTCAGCTGGGTCAATCATACTGATTGTCACTATGACTCTTTAGTTTGGCTGGAAAATCTTTAATATGCTACTGTCGCTAGTTTGGCTGACCAGTTTAACTTAAGAATCTTCAACATGGCTTGTTCTCAGTTGATGGTGCGATTGGGAGGCTTCAACTTCTCTCTTATTTGTCAGCATCAAATTCCAGCTTTGACCTCTTGTGTTAGTTTTGACTTCGGGGAACCAACTTTGACTTAGGGGAGCCAACTTTAACTTTTTCCTTTTTTGCTGACTCTTCCCAGTTCTAGTTTTCGGTGCCAGATTCGACTCCTTTCCTATCAGTGTTGAGGCTAAACTTCAACTTCGCATAATTTTTGCTTCTAAAACACGTCGAAACTGCACAAAACACTAAAAACAATACCCAAACATGATATCTTCACAAAATACTAAAATCATACTAAAGATATGAGATATACGTGTAAATACTTATGAAAACTGATATTGAAATTGGGAAAAATGATGCAAAACTGAGTGTTATCAACTCCCCCAAACTTAAGATGTTGATTGTCCCTAAGCAACAAAAAAACAATAACAACAACACATGAATACAAAATGGTTTTTTCCAATAACAAACTGACCTCAAAATTTTTATATTTGAAAAACAGAGCATTGCACATAACAACACTTAGTCAAAATTTCATATCTCAACGAACACCAATACACAGCCTTGCTTGGATTTAAATCCTCTCAGCATGGATATATTCATGACAACTCTCAGCTCTCCGGTGAAAATGGGAAGTGTATGCCATAGCCTTACTTGTCGTCTCGCTTCTCCATTGCCCAGATGTATGCTCAAGAATCAGGATCAAGAAGGACTTTTACAAAGGTTGTAATGCAGGCTCTTTGGTCAGGTTAGATGTTTTTAGCTAAGTGACTCAACATCCCCAAACTTATGTTAACTCGTAACATACGATTTGTTCTCACCTATTTACCAGTTTCGTATTTCTTCGTGGATCTGGGCCTGGTTTTCTTTTCAGTTATTGACCAATTTTTTGTACTTTTGCTCTTTGAGCCTTTGATTCTTCAATAATTCTTCTGATTCGTTCTCAACTCCTTGTTTCTGTGAGATTTCTCCTTTTTTGAGGTTTGATTAATAGTGACTGAAGTTTTCAAATTTCAACTCCTGGTTTCAGGTTTAGCATCTCAGCAACATTTTTTTTTTCTTCAATCTGCTCTCAGTTTCTCACTCTTTGCTGTCAATTCTTCATCCCTTACACTTTTCAGCTCCATTCTCTTGGTTAATGAAAGAAACGAACAAGCTCGAAAAGGGTTGACAATGGATAATATCAATATGGAGGTCAGGTGTTTCTAGGATGGAGATTTGGCTATGAAAGAAGGCCTAATATCATCTCCCAGTTTCAAATACACAATGCACTCTTGAAGAAGATACCAACGCGAGTTCAGAGGTACATATGTCATTTCATAATCACTCAAGAAAGAAATGAACTGTTAACGATGAGACAGTTAAAAGCTCAAATTCTTACTGGCTTATTTCTTGATTTAAAAACTTGCAAGGCTATAGTATCAATATTCATCAAAGCATGCTTAATCAACTCAGTATATGTCAATTGCAATACCGATAAAATTTTGAAAATGTCTATCATCGGTCTTGTCACTTCATTATCATGCAATGTTACACAAAAATACACAAAAGACATAAGAAAACAAAGTTCAGTAAAACCAAAATTTTCAAATTTTGAATTTTTCAAACAGTACAGTTTGTCTCGATCACACTTCACTCTCCCCTCCCCTCCATAAACTTACACAACTGTCAATGTGGGTGAGTTTGCAAAAGAAGAGTGGGCGAGGAGAACTAACTAACCTAGGGTGTTGGAAATTTTTCTTACATCAGCTCTGTTGGGAGAGCTTTATCAGTATCATTCCCCCTGCTGACAGTTTTCCCGACTGGTACTTCGAAAAATTTGTTAGAGCTGAACTGACAAAAATAACAAACAAAGAAAAAATAGGATTGTGTTACCTCCCAACAAGTGCTTTGTTTAACGTCAATAGCTCGACGATACATGTTCAACTTTTAAAATCATTCAGGGTCATCCAGGTTGATGACAGTTCTATTCTTGCTCATGTCTGAATAGAAATAATGCTTGAGGCGATGACCATTAATTGAAAATGTGGATCCATCAACTATCAGCAACTGATAAGATCCATTCTGATTGCTCATGTTCATAGTGTAGTAAGGACCTGATCATCTGGAGTGAAGCTTGCTTGGAAAAAACGAAGCCTGATGTTGTGGAAAAGAACTTCGTCTCTGTGCTTAAAATCCTTTGTTTTGATCAAGATATCTTGAAATTTCTTGGCTCTCTCATTGTAGATGCATGAGTTCTCATAGGCTTCATTTTTCCATTCCTCTAGTCCAGTCAGGTGATCGCGCTTGGCATACCCCTGTTGTGAATTCAAAGTTAATTCTTCGAGTGGCCCAGTACGTTTTATGTTCCAATTCGACTGGCAGGTGACAAGACTTCCCGAATACTAGCTGGTATGGCTACATATCAATTGACGTTTTGTAGGCAGTTCGGTAGGCCCAGGACGCATCATCAAGGTGCTTGGCCCAGTCTTTTCTATTCATGATCATCTTCTCTAATATCTGCTTTATTTTTTGTTCGCCAGCTCAGCTCGGCCATTAGCTTGTGGATGATAAGAAGTTGTAACTTTGTGCCTGATCCCGTATTTAGCAAGGAGACTGCTCAGTCATCTGTTGTTAAAATGTGATCCTCCATCACTGAGTAGTGCTCGTAGGCAGCCATAGTGTGTCAATGTGTTCTTTTGCAAGAATTTGATGTCAACTTTTGAATCATTTGGTACTGCTTGGGATGGTTTCTATCAATCTTGACACATAGTCAATTGCTAACAGTATGTAAGAAAATCCACCCGAGTTGGGAAAAGGTCCCATGAAATCTATGCCCCACACATCAAACAATTCAGGTTCTACAATAATATTCTAAGGTATCTCATCCCTCTTGCTGATGTTTTCTGTCCTTTGGCATCTATCATAATTCTTCACAAAAGTGTCACAGTCTTTGTAAATGGATGGCCAATAGAATCCACACTGTACAACTTTTGTGGCAGTTCTAGCAACAATGAAGTGTCATCCACTAGGTGAACTGTGGCATCCTTCAATAATCTTATTCCATTCAAATTCGCGCACACAGCGTCTAATGATTTCATTAACGCATCTTTGGTACAAGATGGGGTCTTCCCAGCAATAGAATTTAACATCATGCATAATTTTTTTCATCTGATATGGCTTCAGTCTTGGTGGTATAACTTGAATTACTAAATAATAAGAAAAATCAACATACCATGGAAAAGGTCAGATCTTGATAGATAGAATTTGCTCATCTGGAAAGAGCTCATTGATGCATGTTCTATGATTGTCTCCCTCCATGAGTTGTTCAAGTCTTGATAAGTGGTCAGCTACCACATTCCCATAGCCTTTTCTGTCTTTGATCTCCATGTCAAACTCTTGTAAGAGTTGGATCAGTCTTGGCTTTGCATCTTTCTTGTTGAATAAATACCTGATTGTTGAATGATCAGTATAGACAATGGTATGAGCTCCAATCAGGTATGATCTTAATTTATCGAAGACAAACACCACTACTAGTAGCTCTCTTTCAGTAACATTGTAGTTCTTTTGCACTGCATCCAACGTCTTACTGGCATAGTGGATGACCTTGAAAATTTTCTCTCTCTTTTGCCCTAGAGCCATGCCTACTACCCGTCACTTGCATAAGATATAAAGATAAATGGCTATGTCCAGTTTGAGTTATTAGTACGGGTGTAGTCGTCAGGGCTGACTTCAGTTTCTCAAAAACTTTCAAACAATCTTCAATAAATATGAACTTTTCTTCCTTTTCCAGTAGGGCACACAACGGCTTGGTGATCTTAGAAAAATTCTTGATGAATCTCCTGTAGAAACCAGCATGGCCTAGGAAGCTTCGGATGGACTTGACTGAAATAGACGGTGGCAGCTTCTCAATAGCAACAACTTTAGCTCTATCCACCTCCAGTTCTTGTGCTGAGACTTTGTGTCCAAGCACAATTCATTCCTTTACCATGAAATGGCATTTCTCCAAATTCAACATCATGGTTGTCTCTTCACACCTTTGCAATACTTGTGATAGGTTATCAAGGCATAGATCAAATAAATTATCGAATACTAAAAAATCATTCATGAAGACTTCATGATGTTCTCAACCAGCCCATGGAATATTGCGATCATACATCTCTGAAAAGTAGTTGAGACGTTGCATAGCCCAAATGGCATTCTACGAAAGACAAAGACTCCATATAGGCATGTGAATATTGTCTTATGCTGATCTTCAGAGGTAATTGGTATTTGATTATAACTGAAATATTCATCAAGAAAACAATAATACTTGTGCCCAGCAAGTTTATCCAGCATCAAGTCAATGAATGGCAGCGGGTGGTGATCTTTGCAGGTGGTGGCATTTAAAGCTCTGTAATCAATGCAAACTCGCCAGCATGTGATCAGCCTGACGACTATGAGCTCTTTCTGCTCATCCTTGATTACTATAATTCTAGTTTTCAGTAAAAGCAAAAATTAACCACCATAATTCCATATCCACGTTAGTTATTAGTCCAACTAACTAGTTGTTAAAGCAGTCAGTAAAATTGCTAACTGATACACTCAGTACAAGACTTTTCGAACTTGAACTGATCAGTAGTTATGATACCAATATTGAACTGCCATCGGTTACCTGACAGTTATTGACCAATAGATAATTCAGTCTTGATTTAAGAAAAAAAATTATTTTACCTAAACTAATGTACTCCCCCTCTCATACACCGGTACGAAAACCATCACTATTGTTTATCTTAAGTACTCTACTTTTATCTTTTTATTTTGATTATATATCATGTTTGATATAGTTTAATTTGAATAATTTCAAATCAAATAATAAAATTTAAAATAATATATTAAATTGATTGTTTGGTGACCTATGTCATCTTTAGTGTCAATGTTTTCATTTTAGAAATATCTGCGGTCATTAATAAATAATTTACACGTGTAAATAACACTAGCTAGAAATTTAGGATAATTAAAACTAATAATCCCATAAAAATTTAGCTCGAAATTAGTTCAAACCTAATAGTTCGATAATTTGATAGGATTGATGGAATGTTTTTATCCAATTGACATCCTTTAGTGACACTCGCCTTAATTAGATTGAATTTAATAACTTTATAATTTGACATGATTGATTGAATGTTTCTATCCAATTAACCCTCTTGAGTGATGATTGATCTAATTAGATCGAATCTGATGGGTATATAATTTGATAGGATTTACTGAACGTGGTTGTTCGATTGATAATAATATTTACAAAAATATTGCCTTTAAAATTGCTCCACAAATTATGATTGAATTTTTGAATATTGTTTATAAAATACAAAGGGAAACTATATAATACTATCAACTTTTCAAATGTATGTATTTTTATAACCATTTCAGAAAATTATTATACTCCATACCCATCTTATTAATTTAATATTTTTTTAGTTAAAAATTAAAATGAATCATGTCGGTCCGTGACTCTGCACCACCACAATCAATTAATTATTATAATTAATTGATTGCATTGTTGTTTTGTGAAATAACTTGATAATAATATAGTAGAAATATAAGAACTAGTATCAAATTAATCATTAAATATTGGTTTAAATATAAAAATTAATGAAAATTAAGCAATAAACATGTTTGCCGTCGAAAAATGTATGTCTCCTATCGAGTATGTCAAGTCTACGATCGACCAAAGACATTGAAACAATCGATAGGAGACAACAAAAATTACAATATTCATTATATATATATATATATATATATATTAATTATTAAGTTGTCTCTGGTTGGCACGAAACTCTCCGGTCGATCGGATACTTCACATGTTCGACCGAAGACAACTTATTTAGGCCAAGAATTAATTTTAAATTTATGTATAATATTTAAAGTAATTGAAACTGAAATTTCACATTAAATTAGAATGAATAAACCTAAACAATTTAATTAATATAAAAAACAAAGAATCATTGAAAATAAAGTTGATATTTCAGTTGAAAAACTCGATTCCAGTCGAGTAGACAAATTCACCGGTCAATTTTTCCATCTTGAACTCTATCTCCGGTCAACCGGAGACAAGTATGTATCATGTCGATTGGAGACAGAGTTCCCGATGAGAAAATCAACCGGAGACTTTACCTACTCGATTGGGATCGATTTTTTCAACTAGAATATCAACTTTTTTTTTGGTCAATTAATACAGAAATTTTAAAGGCTGCGTCACGGTGGACTTGAACCCGAGACCTTTGGCCTCGGGTATTAACCACTCTACCACTAGGCCAACACACACACACTAGAATATCAACTTTGTTGTCGATGAAAGGAACTGAAATTCATTTTTTTTACATGAGGAAGAATTACCTTAATGTCTTTGGGAGATTAACGTCTTCGATCGGAAATTAATATACGATACCTTCAAAGAAATGCGTGAAATCTGAAAAATGACTGGAGCAAAAAAGGAGATGTAGAGAAATGGGAGGGGAAATGGGCAATCGAGAGGACTGTAGAGAAAAAATGGAGATAGTAAATTCAAAATGGTAAAATTTTTAGGTTAAATAAATACATAAAACAAATAAAATAAAATGGAAATGAGATTTCGAAATACTCATCAGTCATCAATACAAAGTCTAACTTCAAAAAAAAATCTGTACAAATTTTGTTAAAAAATATGATGGTGATTAAAGCTTCACATCAACTTGTACTTTTATCAAAAATATATTATTTTATTAAAATAGGTATATGGTGTAGAGAATTTTAGAAAAGGATACGAGCAATATTCAAATTTTGTCAAAAATGGGTACTAAAATTTAGATCCTAAAGAAAACTCCATTGCTCCCCTAAAAAGAACTACATTGCCGCTGATGTGGTGTTTGAGTGTGCAATTTCCCTCTCGCCTCCCTCTTCCTCCCGTCTTTCAACCCCACATTCTCTTTCTAGAAACGCATGTGCCTTCTCCTGCCTCCTTCCGCTACTTCCACACTCCCTGACAAACAACCGATAAACCCCTGTAAAACCCTCTTATTTACAGCCGCCAGTTAACCCCTCACGATTTTATTTTATTTTCCTTTTCTTTTTTTCCAAAGTTATCAAAACGGCAGCTTTTCGAGGTGTTATCACTCACAGAACTAGCAATAAGCTAGGCAGAGTTGTAACCGCTATGGCTAAAATGGGGTTCTCTGCGCCCACCGCCCCTTTCCGGCCCTCGTCATGCCCGCCCTATGTCTGGTTTTCCCTCTCTTGCATTCAGTTGTACTCCGTTTCTTCCTCGAGCAAAGTTTTTTGCAGGTTCAGCTTCCTTTTGAACTCACCAAACATGTATTTCCTTTGATTTTGGATGGCTTGATATTGATATACTGTTAATTTTCTCTTTTTATGTGTGTGTGGAGCTTAATTAACAGTTTCTGGCCCTGTTATTGTTAAACCCTGGGGGTTCTAGTCTTCTCAAAATTTATGTGAATTGTTTGGAAACATAGAATTTTGGTGTGTGATAGTCTTATGTATGTAGATAACTTTGTATTGTTAGTGGATTGAGGTTTTTTAGGCAATGCTAGTTTGGGAGTATGTAATTTTGCTATGCTGTCCTTGAATGTAGACTCAGACACAATCTTGCTGCGCGCGTTTTTGGCAGGGTGGAAGATAAAGCAACCCGAGGTGCTCATCTAGGCATCGCTAATGGAGCTATCAGCGCTGATGTGCTTGAATTAAACCAAAAATCGAGCTACAGAACGTTTCAGCAAAATGAAAATCCAATGCTTTATCGAGGAAGGAGTGAGTTTGCGTATACCTGGAAGAAAAAGCCCTCTTTTTATAGAGAGGCGGAAGCAATAGAGGAAGACAGTCAAAAGATTTTGACGGAAGTATTAAATACTGCACGAACTGCGGAAGACTGGGGACATACCATTGAAGACTGGGGTAAAGCTACCGAAGAATGTAAAATGAACAAGAGACTATTTGCTCATGCGAATCACACATCTGCGAAGCTTAAAACAAAAACAATTTCAGATGGCAATAATAGGAGAAAAACAATAGTATGCTATTCTTTCATTGCAAGCTTTTGCTACGTTAACCACCATTTTTGGAGCTCTTCTGATCATGGGAAACTTATTTGTTTTGCAGTATGAAGGAGAAGAGAGTGTGTTGAGCAGGAAGGGGACGGAGTATACTGGAAATGACAGGCAACATGTGCATCATATCTCTGATAACCAGATATCTCTAGGTCAGGTTGGATCTCATGTAGTTTCTCACACAAATGATTATAATAAGGTAGTATTGCCCCCAAGTGGCTTGCGAAGTAAAAGGGTTCAGGGTCCCAAACCTGACGAGGATGAAGTAATAAATAATAAAGGAACTGCTTCGGCTGATAACGGAGTTGTTCCAAGTGATGACGTTGCTGAACCTGTGAGTGAGAAAATCACTGGTCCTGAATACTCGGAACTTCAGGAGAGACTTATTCATATCTATGAAAAGGTTCTCGTTGTTGATAGCATACCTGCAGCTAGGGAAGTAGTCCGTCTGCTCACTACTCGATACAAAGATCTTGTTCACGCATGTGATACAGAGGCATGTATAGGTTTATTGTCTAAAACATGCTTTTTATACCATTTTGTGAAAATCTGAACCACTGTTTAGCTTTCTCTGTGATTTTTATTATTGTAGGTAGCAAATATTGATGTTAAAGATGAAACACCCGTGGACCATGGAGAAGTGATATGTTTCAGCATATATTCTGGGCCTGAAGCTGATTTTGGTAATGGGAAGTCCTCTATCTGGGTAGATGTCCTTGATGGAGGTGGCGAGGGTCTTATCAAAGAATTTGCTCCATTTTTTGAAGATCCATCTATTAAAAAAGTAATTCATTTCATTGTTGTTTCATGATTGGCTATTTATATTCCATTACAACAATTTTATCCAATCAAATCACCCGTTAGCATGGTATAAGAGACATCTGAATTTATACACATAATCAGCTTCCCTGAACTTTTTGTAGGTGTGGCACAACTACAGCTTCGATAATCATGTAATAGAGAACTATGGGCTTAAACTTTCTGGTTTTTATGCTGATACTATGCACATGGCTCGATTGTGGAATTCCTCTCGACGAACAGAGGGAGGGTATTCTTTGGAAGCACTCACAAGAGATTCCCTTGTCATGTCAGATGCTAGGAGAGGCCCTGGCGAACAGGTTCTTGGGAAGGTGTCAATGAAGAACATTTTTGGTCGGAAAAAACTTAAGAAAGATGGATCTGAGGGTAAAATAATTGTCATTCCTCCCGTTGAAGAGCTACAACGAGATGAGAGAAAATTATGGATTTGTTATTCTGCTTTGGATTCGATAAGCACATTGAGCCTGTACGAAAGCCTGGAGAAGAAATTGTTGAAAACCCGTTGGTTTGTCGACGGACAATGCCAAGGGTCAATGTTTGACAACTACTGTAAGTATTTACGTCCATTCGGAGAGCTCCTTGTTAAAATGGAGAGAGAGGGAATGCTGGTTGATCGTTCTTATCTTGCTGAAATTGAAAAGCTTGCTAAAGTAGAGCAGCAGATAGCTGCTGATAGATTTCGCAAGTGGGCCTCTAAACTTTGCCCCGATGCAAAAGACATGAATGTGGGAAGTGACGCACAGTTGCGCCAGTTATTCTTTGGTGGTGTACAAAACAGGTAGTGCTAACATTCCATTTGAAAGAATCTAAGTTGATAGCTTTGTTTTTGAAGGCCAATAATGGGCGTACACTTATTCTTTGTTATTTTATTTGCAGAAAGGATCCAAATGAGTTTCTTCCGGTGAAGAAAGATTTTAAAGTTCCCAACGTGGATAATATAATTGAAGAAGGAAAAAAGAAAGCCACAAAATATCGTAAAATCATATTGAGCAAGCCTGAAGGTATCAACATAGTGGCTGATAAGTTCACTCCAAGTGGGTGGCCTTCTGTTAGCGGGGATGCTTTGAAGACTCTTGCTGGCAAGGTCTCTGCAGACTTTGATTTCTTGGATGAAGAAGATGATGAAGAAATTCTTGAAGAAGAGAATCAAAACTTTTCAAAGGACAATGGAGCGCCTCAAAGTGTAGACAGAGATATGTCTGCTTATGGAACTGCTTACTCTGCATTTGGTGGTGGACAGGCAGGAATTGAGGCTTGTCATGCCATTGCTGCTCTATGTGAAGTTTGCTCAATTGACTCTTTGATATCCAACTTTATTCTTCCCTTGCAGGTTTTCTTCTTCTAGACTAACAACGTTGCATGATTAGATTGCTGATTACATTACACATGTATATGTGGGTGTCTGATATTTGCGTCTTAGTTCTTTTACCTACTTTTCTGGGGGGCTTTCTCTGATTGGCTTTTGGCTATAATGGGTGCACAAATATGAGCTTCTGAGCATCTAAGATATAACTTTTTTGGATGATTGTTTGCCAAACTACATTTAGATTCTTTGAATGATTTATATATGGGTATAACAAAATTACTAGTAAAGCTGTTAAAATTTGTCAATCTTCATCATGCAGCTTAGTGTTAATTTTGTCTGCCTCTCTCTCTTTGTTCTTTTACATAAATTTGTAAGCTGTCCTGATTATTGCATAAGGTTGTCTTTGTTGGTTGCCTCTGAGAGTTGAGTATCATCTCTTATCTTTCGGTAATTATGTTCCTAACTCTGCTTTTGATCGTCCATATCAGGGAAATCACATTTCAGGCAAGGATGGAAGAATCCATTGTTCTTTAAATATCAACACAGAAACTGGCCGACTGTCTGCTAGACGACCTAATCTGCAGGTTGGTACAATGTTTTTTTCTCTCCGTGTTACCATGATGCTGTTTGTATGAACTTCAAGAAATTATTTGTAATTCTGACTGCATGTTACTGCCACTGAATATTTTTGGTAAGTCGGCATCTTTTTGGCGTGGATTAGTGACTTTGTAATAGAGTTTCTCTTTGAGATATTATTCGTGTTTTAACATTTCCGTTCTTTGTTGTATATTTTCTTGAAAATCCCTTCATCAAACAAAACCACAAGTCACATTATCCTTTTGTGAAGTCCTTTCTAAGTTATATCTTTTATCTTCTGAAATCCAGAACCAGCCGGCGTTGGAGAAGGATCGTTACAAGATCCGTCAGGCATTTATAGCAGCACCAGGAAACTCTCTAATAGTTGCTGATTATGGACAGGTAAAAACCCGAGGGCTCTTAAAATATAATGCTTTGTTTGCAGTTATTTTTTTTAGAAGATATAATCCCAACTTACTATATACATACACATAATTACACCATATAGTCATCATATTTCTCTTAAACTGTAATACTATGTATATAAGAGTTTAAATCACTAGAATTTCTTAAAAATAGTTAGTGTGTGTACAGAAAAGAACTAGTCTTTCAAATATTTGGTCTCAGTTCCTAAGTAACTAAAACTGATCAGAATGAAAAATACTAAATTTTTCTGTGTTTTATTCTGTTTCTGACAATCAGTTAGAGCTTAGGATTCTAGCTCATCTGGCCAACTGTAAGAGTATGCTTGATGCTTTTAAAGCTGGTGGAGACTTCCACTCAAGGACTGCAATGAACATGTATCCGCACATTCGTAAAGCCGTTGAGAATAAGGATGTGCTTCTCGAGTGGCATCCTCAGTCTGATGAAGATAAGCCTCCGGCCCCATTGCTAAAGGTTTGCTCTTAGATTTTTCACTTTGCCTTTTACTTTCCTCATTTGGAAAACAACAGCCAGCATGTATGTAGATTATTGCCATTGCCATTGCCATTGCATTGGTTCCATGTAAATATAGCCATATTTCTGGTGTGGGAAAACATAAGCTCTTTGAATTGTGTTATAACAAAAATTAATGCATATCACAAGCATTGAGTCAATACTTTTTAATGGTCATATTTCAGGATGCTTTTGGTTCCGAAAGAAGGAAAGCAAAGATGCTTAACTTTTCCATTGCGTATGGAAAAACAACTGTTGGACTTGCTAGGGACTGGAAGGTAATTAATAGTTTCTCAAGAGCTTTCAATTGTTTGAACAGTTTTGTTCCATGTGTGAACACAATCTGGGCTATCAGGTTTCTCGTGAGGAAGCTCAGGAAACAGTTAATCTCTGGTACAGCGATAGACAAGAAGTGCTACATTGGCAGACACTACGCAAGAAACAAGCACATAACTATCACTGCGTTTACACGTTGCTAGGACGGGCCCGCCACTTCCCATCTCTAAAGAATGCCAGCTCTGCGCATAGAGCTCACATCGAACGTGCTGCTATCAATACCCCTGTGCAGGTCCATGTTGCCCAGTGCCCTTCTAATTTTTAGGGTTTATATTTTAGGCTAACATGTACAACCTTGAAATATACTGCAGGGAAGTGCTGCAGATGTCGCTATG
Source organism: Salvia rosmarinus (assembly GCA_036937905.1). Taxonomy (NCBI): domain Eukaryota; kingdom Viridiplantae; phylum Streptophyta; class Magnoliopsida; order Lamiales; family Lamiaceae; genus Salvia; species Salvia rosmarinus. The sequence continues at coordinate 91,121,012 of CM072819.1, forward strand.
TGCGCCATGTTGCAAATATCAAGAAACCAACGTTTGAAGGAGCTAGGATGGCGACTTCTGTTACAGGTATTTTAGCTTCGAAGGCAAAAGAAAAGAAATGAGTCTTTAAAAACTAAAGAAAAAAATAATTTTTTCGGAGATCATTTTCCAAAATGCCTGTATTCTGTTGGGCAGGTTCACGACGAAGTGATCCTAGAAGGGCCCATTGAATCGGCTGAGGAGGCCAAGGCTATTGTTGTTGATTGCATGTCTGAGCCTTTTGAAGGGAAAAACATTCTTAGAGTTGGTTTGTCTGTTGATGCAAAATGTGCTCAGAGTTGGTATGCTGCCAAGTAGACGATGACGGTGCACATTGCCGGCATATGATTTTCTCTTGTTCTTGGTCTAGGGCACTTGATAAATATGGTGCCTGTCACGATCATTCGTGTAATCTGGTTAGGATAACTTCCCCCCTAATTTTGTATATAATTTGTGAATGCAAGGAATTTCGCTTCATTGTTTTTTTACACTAGTGATCCTCTGAAAACGAAATTCCTTGTTTAAGATTTCAAATTCAATTTATTTTCTTGTCGTAATATCTACATGGCAACAGTTTACTCTAAAATCCAGATTGATCACAGCGAAATCTAATGGAAAAATATAAGCAAATGTCCCACATTTAATAAATTTCCGAAATGATCATAACATTTAGATCATTTTGCTACCTAACTTTAAATACTGTAATAAAAATATCCCAAGTCAATTTTTTTGGACTTTTAGGAGTTGATATTTTTGTTACATTATTCAAAAGTAAGCTACCAAAATGTTATGGTTAAAATGTTTGGATATTTTTTGGATAAGTATTAAACATTGGGACAGTTTTAGATATTTTAATTCAGAATAATCCTAACTCCAACCATATGCTATAAATAATATAGGAATATAATTAATGAAGCATATAATTCATTAAATGTGTAACCAAAGAAAATGCTATAGCACAAGATATTTAAATTTTCCCAAGTAGCATACACAATTGACAACCTGATCTAAATACTAACATAATGCACATGCAGAGGATCCAAATTCTACTCCATAATCACTTCTTTCTCATTTGTATTGCGTAATTTAAGCATTCAAGGATCAACAAATGCATGTTTTGGTAGACAATAATTGGACCTTTTAAAAGCAAATATCAAGCCAAAAATATTGCTGAGGTGAAGTTATTTCCCAAAATGTTGCAGATCGATTTCCCAGGCATTTGCCAACTGAAGCAACAGTTGGTCTGGAGCTGATCTTTCCCAGTCATCGGGTAGGTCTATTGTCGAAGAAGCTTCATGTAAATTCAGCAAGATCTCCCGTTTTACCTCCACTGGAGTGCCCAGCACATCAGGGCCATTCTCCATAATGATATCTGCCAACTGAAGAGACGAGCAGAAATCATGTCAAGATACAGAATTCCAGAGACGGGCTAAACTAAATGGGACTACCAAACATGAAACATGGGCGTGGAAACCCTAGGAATGAGATGCGCGCTTCTCTAGCAGTTGCTCTGTAGCTGATCTTTCAAAAAAATTAGTTGAAGATGCATCATATAGACCAGTAGAAGTTACAGTAATGCATAGTGAAGGATAATCAATCAGCATATTTATATATTATTCCGTTTAGATAAATATTTTGGTCACATAGAAGATTTACGATTTACTTGTGTGATGCCAAACAGAGTTAATGTGTATATAATTAAACAGATAAGAGACCAGGAATACTAAGCAAAAGGCTTACCTGTTGAACCCAATATAAGCAGATGTCATACAAGTTTGGCTCCACTATCAACTGTGAAACAGCATTTAGAACTTCACTTGCTACCTCATTTGACAGTTGATCTATAACAGGGCCAGATCTGTCCATGAGCTTTACCAGCAAGACATCATCCCCAGTGGACAGAACTTCAGCAAAAGCAGCATCTACGTCACCTGCATGAAGTGCATCCATTGCGTTGCGCCAAGAAGTCCAACCCGGGTCACGATCTTGGACAGTTCCATCATCTCCTAAAGCTTCGGCCGTCATTTCAGGGATGGCCACTCGAGCACCACGACTGACTCCATTGTCTTCACCAGCAACTCGTATAGCTTCCAAGGTTGCTTCATCCTTGGAAGCTTGCCAGACACTCCTTGCAGATGGTCCTTCCCCAAACCTAACAGGTGGAGCTCCCTTCTCCCATGCTCTTCTGCTGCCAACTTGATCAGCCTCATTTTCTGATTTCCCAGATCTAATATTCCTGGAGCCCATATATCCATTTTTACCATATGAATGAAAGTCCCAAGCATCCGATGCATCGGATCTCCAGGAGGGGGGCCTAGATTTCATTCCCAAGGCAGCACCATCAAATGCACCAAACCTCTCCCCAAAGTGATAGCGTCCATCGCTTCCTCTTCCTGACTTGCCACCAGAATAGTCAGTAAAGCCGTTGTACTTGCTCAGAGACCTGTTAGAAGATCCTTCATATCCACCACCCATATTACTGCCACCCCTCCTACCTGAAGATGATATTGATAAATCTCGTGCCATATCATCTACAACTCTTTCAAGCCCCTGTACTCGGTTTTCTAGAGTAACCATGCTGTCATGAGACCCACCCATAAAATCCTATAACAAAATGGAAAAGAAAAGGAAAAAAAAAGGAAGAAAAAGTGATAAGATAAAAATGCCTATCTTTGAATGAGGGCCATAAAAATAAAAGTATACCTGCAACATATTCATGAGATGACCCTGTTGCCTCTCCAGCAGTAACAACTGTCTTTGAATAGCCATCCAATTTCCTTTGTTATTCATAAATCCCTCAGATTGAACTGCGGATCTGGAAAATTCTGAATAAGCACTGGCGGATTCAATCTGATTATAGTCACGCTGACCATCAACAGTTCCTCTCTCGATTTCATAATTAGCTTTGATAGGTGTATCACCACCCTGGTAGTTATGCCTAGTCCTCCTGGTTTGATCTGTGCTTGATTCTGGCTCTTCCTCACTTTGCGAATTCGAAGGATTGGTGCATCGACGAGGAAGAATCACTTCAACTGGCAAATCATCTGAATCTCTTGTTTCTAGTTTTTGGAAGAACTCAGGGTTCAATTCCTTCTCAGTTAATGCCTTCTTCTTCAATATTCCAACAGCCTTGTCCAGGATGTTGTTCCCCTTGCCTTTCAGATTAGGATCAGCCGGAGATGATCCATTAGATATATCCTTCAGCAATTTTGCACTTTCTCTTTCTCCAAGATCTCTTTTATCCAATTGATCAGCATTTTCAGACACTTCATCATCTGAAATGAAGAGCATTAGAACATGAACCATGCGAAGAAAAAGAAACAGAAATTGCTACTGAATAGGGAATTGAACCTATTATAAGACCAATCTAATAATGTCTACCATTAGATGAAGCTTTTGTTTCATCAGAAGACCCATCTCCTTTTCCTGAAATTTTTTTCCATAGCTGCAAGGCCTCATTCATGCTCTCTCTAACAGGTTTAATCTGGGATATTTCAGCATCAGTTTAGTTGAATGGATTACCATATAAGCAACTTTTTTTATGTTCCTTGATGAAGTCCATAATTGAAAATCATAAAATTGCCATTCAAGTCTTCCAAAAAGAAACTGTCATTTGTGTGCAAACCAGAAACTATTATGAACGGAGGATATAGTGGATTACAACTCGCACTTTTCCAAATTCATTGATTTGCTTACAATGCTGTGTAGCTGAAACTGAGAGCAAAACTGGGTCTTTTTGGCATTCAATTACTAAGACTCGCACTTGAAATGACTGAGACATGGGAGCCAAGAACATTAATTGCACCAAATATCTATGAGCACAAATTCACACTTGAAATGATTGAGAAATGAGAATCAAGACCATAAAGTGAACCAAATAACTAAAAGCACCAAAAAAGAATGGGCCAGAAATATTTCTCCCAAAGAATTTGTAGAATGAAGAGATTAATATAACACACGTGATGAACATCAAGCCCTGGGTTAATGCATCTGAATCAGAGAGACGAGCATCTTTTGCCCATTATTTGCATGCACCAAGGATAGCAAATTGTTCAGGCATCACATAGAATATGTAAAAAAAGCAGGAACTATGGACCTACTTTCTTTTAAAAAATATTGTTGATAAAAAGAGGATATTAATATCAGGGATTGGATCTTAACAAGTAATATACATGTATACATCAAGTTACAAATACTAAATCCCCCCCACCCACCCCACCCCACAAAAAAAGAAAAAGAGAAACTTTTGCAAATTCGCAAACAATACTGCCTTAGGAGACTAATGTATAGCGTTCCATCTCAATTTATCTAGAAGTCAGCCGCAGAAATCATTCAGGCAATTAATGGAAGCAGCAAAACATGTGAATAATATTTAACACCAGAAATTCAGATTCTGCAAGAACAAACTCTAGCAGATGAACAGGATAAAGTTGGCAGCCAGAATTCAGTTGGTGTCTTGTGCACAGAATAGCCCTGTAAATCAGATAATCTGCAGAGGCATGCTGATGGTTTTGAACAAGACAGTATTTTGTACCTTGTCAAACCGACAAGCCTCAAGTGCATTCAATGTTGAAGCAGCTCCTTCTGCTGTTATGTTTTTGTTCGAAGACAAGACACTTAATGTCTCAGCTGCAGCTTTCCTAGTCGCCCAATCCGAACTGTTAAGACATTCTTGAATACTCTGAAGCAGCGATTCCAAATTTGGGGGGGTGATTGCTGCTACCTGCAACAGTACAGAGAATATGTAGATCTTTATAGTATCAAAACACTAACCATAAAAGCAAGAAAGGTTCAAGGCTTGCACGAAAGTGGTATCATCATTCCTGACTTGTTTAAAAGCAACATAACACAACGATCCTTAGCATAGATAAGTATAATAACTGATAGGAAAATGAACTGAAACCCCACTTCTCCATTTACATCAATTTCACAACACCAAATATACATTAGAGAAAAGTCAACATTATAATCGAAGTTGGGGAATCAATTTTTACATCTCATGGCCAATTTTCCAATCATAGCTAATGCAAATTCAAATCTAACTACTAGCAAAAGGAATTCAATCTAAAAGGCCTATTTCCCAATCATAGCTAACGTAAAACACCAATCAACTCAAATTCAAATCTAATGACTACCAATTTTTCCATGTAAAAGGCTTATTTCTCTCTTTTTTTTGGTCAATTAATTCAGAAATTTTAAAGGCTGTGTTACGGTGGACTCGAACCCGAGACCTTTGGCCTCGGGCATTAACCACTCTACCACTAGGCCAACACACACACACAAAAGGCTTATTTCTCAATCATTGCTAATGTAAAACACCAATCTACTCAAATTCAAATATAACTAATAGCACCAATATAGCAAAGGGGGCGAACCTGCGACAAGCTCGACACAACCTGCAACAGTGAAGCCTTCGCCATGAAATTCGGGCTATTCAAATACTTACAAACCCTCACGCAAAGCTTCTGAAAAGTACCCAAAGGCGGATCAGACGCACACTCAACCATCTTCGCCAGACACAATGCAGCCCCACCCTGCGCCGCCTTGTTGCTCTCGCTCATCACCTCGAACAACGGCTTCATGAACAGCGACACCACGCCGTCCCCACCGCTGCCGCCCTTCAGGTAGAGCCCCGCCAGCGCGCCGACGGCGTCGCGGCACGCGTCCCGGACCTGCGAATCGGAGTCCTTGAGCCTTTTAACAATGTGTGCAATGATTTTAGTGAGGTGTGTGGCGGCGGCGTCGGTGTGGGCGGCGCAGAGCGTGGCGAGGAGGCGGACGCCCTCCTTCTTCAGCGGCGGCTTGGGGTCGCCGACGGCGTCGTAGATGCAGGTGAGCAGCATCGAGACGCCGTCGTTGGTGAGCGACTGGATGATCTTCTCGAGGTCCTCGACGGCGATCTGGTGGGTGTCGCGGTCGGCGAGCTTGGAGAGGGAGGTGAGAATGCGCTGCTTGAGCTCCACCATTGCCAGGTGGGATGAGAGGGAAGACGAGGAGGCGGCGGAGGATGATCTGGAAGGGGTTTGATTGGGGGGTTTCGAGGGTTTTGCAGATCTCTGCGAACTCATTTTGCTATTCCGGGAAAATTGCAGCACAATGCGTGCACAAAAATGGGGAATTTGAAAATCGTTGAAGAGGGAAAGGGAAATGCAGTGGATTTGAAGAAAAATTAAAATGAAGGGATTGAGATTTGAGAACAGAGGCGGAATGTATGAATGGGAGTGGAGTTTTACTGAAGTTGAAAGGAAAATGAGAGAGGAACGAGAGATCTGTGGCTGGGTTGGGCCACCACCACCACCAACACAGAATTGAGATGGGAGCCGCTGCTGCTGCTGCGTGTTGTGTGTGTTTCAAGTTTTTGAGATAAAATATTAGAAGAGTAATCATCTTGCATTATCTTCTTGAATTACTATAATTTAGGGATGATTCCCGTTTTGCGCCTCTGTAATTTTATTTATGCGCTATGGATATAATATAAACTATCAACTAATAATTTGAAATTTCAATTAACGGGATGGATACGAATTTTGCATTCTTTTTTCATTTTAATCAATTTTTTGTAACCTTATTATTACTTGTAGTATTTTGTCGAATTTTTTTAAATTAATTTTGTTTTCCAAACCTGGTTCCACATTCAGATCAAAGTCTAAAACCAAAACTATGGAGATGAGTTTGTTGGAATAAATTTGTATATGAGCTTAGATTTGGAATCTACATTTGTGTAGATCAATTTAGTGTATTTATGTGTTCAAATCCATTGTGGGATGAATGAGCAATTAATGCACAAAGATGAACTTCTTAATGGTGGGAATAAGTTTTCTATCGCATTGGAAAAATAAGGAAGCTCTAAGCTATTTATAAATGAGTTCGCATCGATAAGGAATAATCAGTGTGCGTTGAGTTGGAATGTAATCTTTTGTCGTTTAAAGAAGGCATGATGATTGATGAAGTGAGAAAGTTTGAGAGTTTAGAATAAGAATAGTACAACCTAGTGGGTTTTAATTAGCTATTTTATGGCTAACCCAAATCTCTACGAGGATGGTGCGAGCACCATCCGAGTTCGAGAGTCGAGTCCGAGCGCGTGCACGTCGCACTTGTCGCGTTGGGCGCTTTAGGCGCGCGTCGGACTCGACTACGTGGCGAGACGAACCATCACGTCGGTTCGGGCTAACGATAGGCGCGGATCGGCCTTGGTTGGTCGTGATTTGGGCCTTGCACCACTTCACGAGCGAGCATCGTGGGCTATAAAGGGACCTGCGGAAGATGATTAAATTACACGGAACAAAGGTAATCAATCTACTCATTCATTCTTCAAAATCCTCTCGTCCCGACTATCTAGTAGTTCGCGGAAATCGTCTAGTAGTGAAACTACTCGTATTTGTTAAACCGTTGTATCTTGGAGATAATTCTTTGTTGACCGCGTGCCTTGTGGCGGAGCAATATTATCTTCTTGGAGAAAAGTCTAACTCTTGCCTCGGTTATATATAGCATTCGCTTTAAGCGTTATATTCGCATTTCTACGCACCCGTTAATAACAATCGCAAGATAATATTACGTGGAAATGGCGACAAGTCGAAGCAACGTTACGAATGCCCCTGTTCATGCCGAAAAGCGGAAAAATTCTCGGGTTACGAATTTAGCGTTGGCGATCTAAAATGCTTTCTACGACTCTCTCAATTTGCACGTTTCTTGAATGAGTCACCTCCTGCGTGGAGGAAGATGAGACCGATGAACAAAAGCGCTGCGTTAGATGCATGGCATCATAGCGACTTTACGTGTCGCAATTACATCCTCAATGGGTTAGGCGACACTCTATAGTGTTTACTCTAATGCGAGGCGTCGAAGGAACTATGGATCTCTTTAGAGACAAAATACCGAGACGGAAGATGCCGGTCAAAGAAGTTTATCGTCGGACGCTTCCTAGATTACAAAATGGTGGATAGCAAGGCGGTGCTTGAACAAGTGCAAGAACTCCGGTTGATTACGCACGATATTCTCGCCGAAGGTATGGAACTTTCGAATCATTTCGGGTTCTTTGCAATGATCGAGAAATTACCACCAATGTGGAAAGAATTCGAGAACTATCTCAAACACAACGCGAGGAGATGAGACTTGAAGATCTTGTTATGCGATTGAGGATCGAAGAAGACAACCGCAAATCGACAACATGGCGAAGAAATCGTCTATGGAGGCGAAGGTAAATCTAGCGAGTCGAGCACCAACAACAAGAAATGCGAGTTCAGCGGGAAGAAGCGAGACCGAAGAAGCGAAGAGGATCAAGGAGATTGCTACAAGCGAGGCAAACCGGGCACATGGCGAAGGATTGTCGGAAACCAAAGAAGAAAGATGGTCATCAACAAGCAAGCGTGGCGGAGGAAAAATGGTACCCTGACTTATCGAACTCGATTTATCTGCTTTGTTGTAGATGAAGTCGACATGGTGAGCAACCCATTGGGTGGTGGGTTGATCTTGGTGCTACAAAGCACATCGTCGCGATAAGTCGATGTTCTCACCTATGAACCGTCATAGAAAGAGGAAGTTGTACATGGGCGACTCGCGTCTTCGAATCGTTGGAGCGGGAAAAGTTGTGCTAAAGATGACTTGAGATTGAAAGTGGCGTTGACCAACATCTTTGCATGTTCCGACATTCGCAAGAATCTTGTGTCCGGTTACATTTTGAGCAAAGGCGGTTTTAGACTAGTATTTGAAGCGAGACAAAGTTGTAATGACCAAAATGGTCACTTTATAGGAAAATGCTATCTAGATAATGGCCTTTTCAAGCTAAGTGCACTCGATGTAATCTCGATGTTGAAATAAAGAAAGTGTTGCATATGTGATTGAGTCTCTAATTTATGGCATGATAGATTAGGACATGCAAATATAAATACACTACTGAAGATTAGTGAATTTAGAGCTATTGCCAAAATATCATTTGATCAACACAATAAGTGTGAAATTTGTGTTGAAGCAAAATGGCGAAGAAACCTTTTCATTCGATTGGAAAGATCAACTACCTCTAAATTGATTCACACCGACTTATGTGATTTAAAACTTGTGCAAACTAGAGGTGGAAAGAATCATTTTATAACATTTATAGATGATTGCACAAGATTTTGTTACGTATATCTTTTGAGAAGCAAAGGCGAAGCATTGAAGCTTTCAAAGTTCTGAGTGAAGTTGAAAATCAACTCAGCGCTAAAATCAAGATGATTCGAAGTGATCGTGGTGGCGAGTATGATGCACCGTTTGAAGAATTTTATCGTGAAAGCGGTATTATTCATCAAACAACGGCACCTTACTCACCACAATCAAATGGTATTGCGAGCGGAAAAATAGAGCGTTAAAGGAAATGATGAATGCTATGTTGATTAGCTCGGGCTTATCACATAACATGTGGAAGCTATCCTTCGGCAAATAAAATATTGACAAGTTACCCCAAAAGAAATAAGATAAAACTCCATATGAATCATGGAAAGGTAGGAAACCATCCTACAAATACGAAAGTGTGGGGTGTCTCGCAAAGGTCGAATTACAAAACCAAAACAAGTTAAGATAGGCCCTAAAACTATTGATTGCATCTTCATTGGATATGCAAACAATAGTAGCGCATATCGTTTTTGGTACAAGTCGAAATACCCGACATGCGTGAGGGAATGATCATAGAATCGAGAAATGCTACATTTTTGAAACTATATTTCCTAAGAAAGAAAAGAACGGCACGCAAGTTCTAAGAAGAGAACTTATGAAGAAAACTCGTCGGAAAATATTGGACCAAATGTTGAGCCAACACCTACACGAGGCGAGGAAAGCGAACAAAAGCGCAAAGTTCTTTGGTCCGGACTTTGTGGTTTATTCGTTGGAAGATGATCTAAGACAATCGAGGAAGCATTATGCGGTCACGATCTTGCTCTATGGAGAAGCTATCAATAGTGAAATTGAATCTATCTTAAGCAATCACACTTGGGAAATCGTTGACCTTCCTCCCGGTTGTAAACCTTTAGGATGCAAGTGGATTCTAAAGAAAGTTCAATCCGATGGAACTATTGATAAGTACAAAGCACATTTGGTAGCGAGGGTTACAAACAAAGGAAGGGTATGACTACTTTGATACATAATCACTGTTTCAAGGATTACATCCATAAAACGCTACTTGCTATATTGCGTTACATAATCTTTAAGTACATCAAATGGATGTAAGCGGCCTTTCTAAATGGGGATTTAGAAGATGAAATTTACATGGAACAACTTTGAAGGGTTTGTTATCCCGAGACGAAAACAAAGTTTGCAAACTTGTTAAGTCTTTATCTGGACTTAAACAAGCACCCAAACAATGGCATGAGAAATTTGACCAAGTGATCTTTGTCGAATGGATTCAAAATTAATGAATGCGACAAATGTGTTTACATTAAAGGGACATCAGATAATTTTGTCATTGTATGTCTTTATGTTGATGACATGCTCATAATGGGTAGTAATCGTGATATAATCATGAATACTAAAGAAATGTTGAAGAGAACATTCGATATGAAAGACTTGGGGATAGGCGATGTGATTCTAGGAATTAAAATTTCTAGAACACTGATGGAATGTCTTATCACAATCTCACTATGTTGAGAACGTCTTAAAAATTCAAAGCTTATGATCTACCTCGGCTAAGACACTGTTGATTTAAGTCTACACTTAGCCAAAATCGAGGAGACCAGATATCCCAATTGGACTATGCTAGGGTCATTGGAAGTCTAATGTACTTAGCAAATTGTAAAGACCCGACATAGCATATTGATTAGCAAGTTGAGTCGGTTCACAAGCAATCCAAGCAAGGATCATTGGACGCGTTAACTAGAGTTCTAAGGTATTTAAAACATACTTTGAACTATAGTTTACACTACATGAGATATCCAATTGTTTTGTAAGGATACGGTGATGCAAATTGGATATCCGATACAAAGACTCCAAATCCACAAGTGGATTCGTGTTCACCATAGGTGGAGGAAGCGATGTCATGGAAATCTTCTAAGCAAACTTGTATAGCTCGATCTACAATGGAATCGAATTCATTGCTTTAGATAAAAGGTGGCAAAGAAGCGAATGGTTAAGAAATTTCTTAGAAGATATTCCTTGTTGGGAAAAACCCATACCTCCGTTATGGTGTATTGTGATAGCATGTCGACCATAGGGAGAGCTAAGAGTAGCATGTATAGCGGTAAGTCTCGACACATTCGGCGAAGACACAATACCGTTAGACAATTGATCACGACTAGTATAATGTGTATTGACTATGTAAGGTCGAAAGACAATATAGCGGATCCGTTTACTAAAGGTATTAATCGTGATCAATTATCTGATGCGATAAGGGAATGGGATTAAAATCACGCATAAAAACGTTCATAATGGTAACTCAACCATGATGATTGGAGATCCCAAAACTTGGTTCAAAGCGACAACTAAGTTATGAAGGTTGAGTTATACACTTGAAATCTCAATAATCCATTCGTGGCTGTTCAAGTGTAACCTGCGAGTTAGTGGTAAAGGGTAAGTTTTAAAGAACTTTTAATGATTCCTATAGCCTTATTGGTGGAGTAGGCGGGATACTCTTCATAGGAGATCACCTATCTAAGTGTGAAGTGTGGGCGGCTTCAAATAAATAACACTTATGAATCAAGATATGGTCGAGGCGAAATGGACTGGCGTGAGCGAAAGATAGTGTATCTAATATTGTGTATGTGTTATTGTCTTGGTTTACACAAAAGCGGTGGGTTCGAGACATCGTGTTCACCGGCGGTGAGTAAATCGATAACACTATATTAAGGAAAGTTCAAAGCCGACAACTACCTATCTAATGCGATAATAGGTCGTCGGGACTTTGATAAAACTTGCATTGCATTAATCGTCATTCATGTGGGGATTGTTGGAATAAATTTGTATATGAGCTTAGATTTGGAATCTACATTTTGTGTAGATCAATTTTGTGTATTTATGTGTTCAAATCCATTGTGGGATGAATGAACAATTAATGCACAAAGATGGCTTCTTAATGGTGGGAATAAGTTTTCTATCCCACATTGGAAAAATAAGGAAGCTCTAAGCTATTTATAAATGAGTTCACATCAATAAGGAATAATCAAGTGTGCACCATCTATGGTGCACCCTAGTGGGTTTTTAATTAGCTATTTTATGGCTAACCCAATATGCCTACGAGGATGGTGCGAAGCACCATCCGAGTCCGAGAGTCCGAGTCCGAGCACGTGCACGTCGCACTTGTCGCATTAGGCGCTTTAGGCGCACTTTGCGCCGCGCGCGCGCGTCGTCGCGAGGAGCTTTGAGCAGCAAAGTTTTGCCAACATGGCACTGGAGATGGCTCGGGCGACACGTCGGACTCGACTACATGGCGGGATGAACCATCACGTCGGTTCGGGCTAACGATGAGCGCTTGGATCGGCCTTTGGTTGGTCGTGATTGGGCCTTCGCACCACTTCACGAGCAGCACCGTGGGCTATAAAGGGACCTGCAGAATATGATTAAACACACGGAACAAAGATAATCAATCTACTCATTCATTCTTCAAAATCCTCTCTGTCCCGACTATCTAGTAGTTCGCCGGAAATACGTCTAGTAGTGAAACTACTCGTATTTGTTAAACCGTTGTATCTTGGAGATAATTGCTGTTGAACCGCGTGCACTGTAGCGGAGCAATATTATCTTGCGGAGAAAGAGTCTAACTCTTGCCTCGGTTATATATAGCATTCCCTTTAAACGTTATATTCGCATTTCTACGCACCCAGTTAATAACAATCGCAAGATAATATTCTGTGGAAATGGCGACAAGTCGAAGCAACGTTCCGAATGCCCCTGTTCATGCCGAAAAGCCGGAAAAATTCTCAGGTTCTGAATTTAAGCGTTGGCAATCTAAAATGCTTTTCTACCTGACTACTCTCAATTTGGCACGTTTCTTGAATGAGTCACCTCCTCCGTGGAGGAAGATGAGACCGATGAACAAAAAGCACTGCGTTAGATGCATGGCATCATAGCGACTTTCGTGTCGCAATTACATCCTCAATGGGTTAGACGACACTCTCTATAGTGTTTACTCTAATGCCGAGGCGTCGAAGGAACTATGGATCTCTTTAGAGACAAAATACGAGACGGAAGATGCGGTCTAAAGAAGTTTATCGTCGGACGCTTCCTAGATTACAAAATGGTGGATAGCAAGACGGTGCTTGAACAAGTGCAAGAACTCCAGTTGATTACGCACGATATTCTCGCCGAATGTATGGAACTTTCGAATCATTTCGGGTTCTTTGCAATGATCGAAATTACCACCAATGTGGAAAGAATTGAGAACTATCTCAAACACAAACGCGAGGAGATGGGACTTGAAGATCTTATTATGCGATTGAGGATCGAAGAAGACAACCGCAATCGACAACATGGCAAAGAAATCGTCTATGGAGGCAAAGGTAAATCTAGCGAGTCGAGCACCAACAACAAGAAACGCAAGTTCAGCGGGAAGAAGTAAGACCGAAGAAGCAAAAGAGGATCAAGGAGATTGCTACAAGCGTGGCAAACCCGGCACATGGCGAAGGATTGTCGGAAACCAAAGAAGAAAGATGGTCATCAACAAGCAAGCGTGACGGAGGAAAAAACGGTGCCCTCGACTTATCGAACTCGATTTATCTTTGTTGTAGATGAAGTCGACATGGTAGGCAACCCAATGGGTGGTGGGTTGATCTTGGTGCTACAAAGCACATCTGTGGCGATAAGTCGATATTCTTCACCTATGAACCCGTCATAGAAAGAGGAAGTTGTACATGGGCAACTCGCGTCTTCCAAGATCGTTGGAGCGGGAAAAGTTGTGCTAAAGATGACTTGAGTTGAAAGTGGCGTTGACCAACATGCTGCATGTTCCGACATTCGCAAGAATCTTGTGTCCGGTTACATTTTGAGCAAAGTCGGTTTTAGACTAGTATTTGAAGCAGACAAAGTTGTAATGACCAAAAATGGTCACTTTATAGGAAAATGCTATCTAGATAATGGCCTTTTCAAGCTAAGTGCACTCAATGTAATCTCCAATGTTGAAATAAAAGAAAGTGTTGCATATGTGATTGAGTCTCCTAATTTATGGCATGATAGATTAGGACATGCAAATATAAATACACTAAGAAGATTAGTGAATTTAGAGCTATTGCCAAAAATATCATTTGATCAACACAATAAATGTGAAATTTGTGTTGAAGCAAAAATGGCAAAGAAACATTTTCATTCGGTGGAAAGATCAACTACACCTCTAGAATTGATTCACACCGACTTATGTGATTTAAAACTTGTGCAAACTAGAGGTGGAAAGAATCATTTTATAACATTTATAGATGATTGCACAAGATTTTGTTACGTATATCTTTTGAGAAGCAAAGGCGAAGCATTGAAGCTTTCAAAAGTTACAAGAGTGAAGTTGAAAATCAACTCAACGCTAAAATCAAGATGATTCGAAGTGATCGTGGTGGCGAGTATGATGCACCGTTTGAAGAATTTTGTCGTGAAAGCGGTATTATTCATCAAACAACGCACCTTACTCACCACAATCAAATGGTATTGCCGAATGGAAAAATAGAGCGTTAAAGGAAATGATGAATGCTATGTTGATTAGCTCGGGCTTATCACATAACATGTGGGGGGAAGCTATCCTTTCGGCAAATAAAATATTCAACAAGTTACCCCAAAAGAAACAAGATAAAAGTCCATATGAATTATGGAAAGGTAGGAAACCATCCTACAAATACACGAAAGTGTAGGGGTGTCTCGCAAAGGTCGAATTACCAAAACCAAAACAAGTTAAGATAGGCCCTAAAACTATTGATTGCATCTTCATTGGATATGCAAACAATAGTAGCGCATATCATTTTTGGTACACAAGTCGGAAATACCCGACATGCATGAGGGAATGATCATAGAATCAAGAAATGCTACATTTTTTGAAACTATATTTCCTAAGAAAGAAAAGAACGACGCAAGTTCTAAGAAGAGAACTTATGAAGAAAACTCGTCAGAAAATATTTGACCAAATGTTGAGCCAACACCTACACCAAGGCGAGGAAAAGCGAACAAAACCGCAAAGTTCTTTGGTCCGACTTTGTGGTTTATTCGTTGGAAGATGATCCTAAGACAATCGAGGAAGCATTATGCGGTCACGATCTTGCTCTATGGAGAAGCTATCAATAGTGAAATTGAATCTATCTTAAACAATCACACTTGGGAAATCGTTGACCTTCCTCCCGGTTGTAAACCTTTAGGATGCAAGTGGATTCTAAAGAGAAAGTTCAATGTCGATGGAACTATTGATAAGTACAAAGCACGTTTGGTAGCGAGGTTACAAACAAAGGAAGGGTATGACTAGTTTGATACATAATCACCATTACAAGGATTACATCCATAAGAACGCTACTTGCTATAGCTGCGTTGCATAATCTTGAAGTACATCAAATGGATGTAAGCGGCATTTCTAAATGGGGATTTTGTAAGCCCGCCAATCTAAAGAACGGATTAGGCGGGTTTGTTACCAACTAAGCGTTAAGGATTAAGAACATAATGACCAACAACCTTCGAGACTTATTGTATAGATAAACACATGCGATTTCATACAAACTAGACCAACGGATCATCAACAAAATGATTGTTGATGCGGGTAACATAAGTAATATCGAAAATATAATCATGAATACTAAAGAAATGTTGAAGAGAACATTCGATATGAAAGACTTGGGGATAGTGATGTGATTCTAGGAATTAAAATTCTAGAACACCCGATGGAATTGTCTTATCACAATCTCACCATGTTGAGAACGTGTTTAAAAATTCAAAGCTTATGATCTACCTCCCATTTAAGACACCTGCTGATTTAAGTCTACACTTAGCCAAAATCGAGGAGACCCGATATCCCAATCGACTATGCTAGGGTCATTGGAAGTCTAATGTACTTAGCAAATTGTACAAGACCCGACATAGCATATTCAATTAGCAAGTTGAGTCTGGTTCACAAGCAATCCAAGCAAGGATCATCGACCGCATTAACTAGAGTTCTAAGGTATTTAAAACATACTTTGAACTATAGTTTACACTACACAAGATATCCAAATTGCTTTGTAAGGATACGGTGATGCAAATTGGATATCCGATACAAAGACTCCAACCACAAGTGGATTCGTGTTCACCATAGGTGGAGGAGCAAAGGTCATGGAAATCTTCTAAGCAAACTCAGATAGCTCGATCTACAATGGAATCCGAATTCATTGCTTTAGATAAAGTCGCGAAGTTCGAATGGTTAAGAAATTTCTTAGAAGATATTCTTTGTTGGGAAAACCCATACCTCCCGTTATGGTGTATTGTGATATCATGTCACCATAGGGAGAGCTAAGAGTAGCATGTATAACTGTAAGTCTCGACACATCTGTCAAGACACAATACCGTTAGACAATTGATCACGATCGGTATAATGTGTATTGACTATGTAAGGTCGAAAGACAATATAGCGGATCCGCTTACTAAAGGTATTTATCGTGATCAATTATACAATGCATAAGGGAATGGGATTAAAACCACGCTTAAAGAACGCTCATAATGGTAACTCAACCATGATGATTGGAGATCCCAAAACTTGGTTCAAAGCGACAACTAAGTTATGAAGGTTCAAGTTATACACTTGAAATCTCAATAATCCATTCTCGTAGTCGCTCAAGTGTAACCTACTGCAGTTCAGTGGCAAAGGTAAGTTTTAAAGAACTTTAATGATTCCTATAGCCTTATTGGTGGAGTAGAGCAGATACTCTTCATAGGAGATCACCCATCTAAGTGTGAAGTGTGGGCCGCCTCAAATAAATAACACTTATGAATCAAGATATGGTCCGAGGCCAAATGGACACAACGTGAGAACGAAAGATAGTGTATCTATTATTGTATGTGTTATTGTCTTGGTTTACACAAAAGCGGTTGGTTCAAGACATCGTGTTCACCGAGCAAAGGAGTAAACCGATAACACTATACTAAGGAAGGTTCAAAGCCAACAACTACCTATCCTAATGCAATAATAGGTCGTCGGGACTTTGATAAAACTTGCATTTGCATTAATCGTCATTCATGTGGGGATTGTTGGAATAAATTTGTATATGAGCTTAGATTTGGAATCTACATTTTGTGTAGATCAATTTAGTGTATTTATGTGTTCAAATCCATTGTGGGATGAATGAACAATTAATGCACAAAGATGGCTTCTTAATGGTGGGAATAAGTTTTCATCCCACATTGGAAAAATAAGGAAGCTCTAAGCTATTTATAAATGAGTTCACATCAATATGAATAATCAGTGTGCACCATCTATGGTGCACCCTAGTCGGTTTTAATTAGCTATTTTACGGCTAACCCAATACTACGAGGATGGTGCAAGCACCATCCGAGTCCGAGAGTCCGAGTCCGAGCACGTGCATGTCGCACTTGTCGCATTGGGCGCTTTAGAGGCGCACTTTGCACTTCGCACGTGCGCATCGTCGCGAGGAGCTTTGAGGAGCCAAAAGTTTTGCCAACATGGCACCTGGAGATGGCTCGGGAGACACGTCGGACTCGACTACGTGGCGGGACGAACCATCACGTCGGTTCGGGCTAACCTGATAGGCCTTGGATCGACGCACTGGTACGGTCGCCATTGGGACTTGCACCACTTCACGAACAGCACCGTGGGCTATAAAAGGACCACGAAGAAGATGATTAAACACACCGTAACAAAGATAATCAATCTACTCATTCATTCTTCAAAATCCTCTCTCGTCCCGACTATCTAGTAGTTCACGGAATACGTCTAGTAGTGCAACTACTCGTATTTGTTAAACCGTTGTATCTTGGAGATAATTGTTGTTGAACCGCGTGCAATTGTGGCGGAGCAATATTATCTTCTTGGAGAAAGAGTCTAACTCTTGCCTCGGTTATATATAGCATTCCCTTTAAACGTTATATTCGCATTTCACGCACCCGCTTGTTGGATTTGTATCTTCGAAAGCGCTTTGGTTGAGCTTGTATACAATGTTTCGTTACCACTATTACAATCTCCTATCCGAATTGAATACTTGATTGCATATATCGTGTCCCCTTATCTCATATATAAGTTAGATCATACGATTGTGTAGAAGATCACGTAAGTCCGTATGATTGGTTGCTTAATGAGATATAAAAAGTTTCACACCGAGACAACTTGAGGACGAGTTGTCGGTATAAGTCGCGGTATAGATAAGAAGTGACTTGACTTGGTTGCTTGTCTATCTTTGATGCGTCTCGACGTATTGAAGGATCACAGTGAGATGTGTTCTTCTATCCGCGTGAGTGAAGAACCAAGATCTCGGTGACTTACGATGATCTAAACCTCGATAAGGTATTAGATTAGTATGAGTTCTTCACCATCACTTTGACTTGTTATGGGTGAGGGTTATATGTTCTAACCCAATATTCTCCGTGATCTTGGGTGGTGGCGGTCTTGTATGTCATGCTAGTTATCTCAGTCGAGTCAAGTGATCCGTTTAGGATGATGGCGTCCCTTAAGGAGCTCAAAGGTTTATTGTACTAAACCTGCAGGTTGAGTTAGCTCAAGTACAATAATAAGGTTGAGTGGTACTACTAAGGAATTAAAGATATTAATTATTTTAAGCAATGATTGCTATAAATAATTAATGGACGTTCGATATCTTAAATACGGGATTCGTAATGTCTAAGTGCAAGCCTGACTCACCTTGGTAATAAAGGAGTAAGTCGGCATTTATTCTCTAGTGGCATGAATAAATGTTTATAAATTAATTTATGTTCGGGCCGAACATAAGATAATTAATTTATTTGAGGCCCATCTTTATTCCTTGCATTTGATCCACAGGTGGCCCATCCAGCCCCTCGCTTAGTAAAATCGGCCTCAGTATGCTCCCAAAGGCAAGATTTTATTCTCTTTATCCTATAAGGATATTATTATATTTATGGGATATGCATAAATCCTTTCCTTGTGGGATTATGGTAATGCATTATAAATATAAGGTAAGAGATAAAGTCTAGGTTAATGCTCATTAATCCTACACAAATTTTCGGTAATCTCATAGTGATTGAGAGAGAATTTTCGAGAGCATTGTGAGAGTATTGGGTGATTTTCCGAAGCATTCTCCATAGATCGTCCTCACTCGACGTTGGAGATTGGGCAACCGGGATACAGTCCAGAAGGTCAAAGCACGAGTCTCGACCGTTTGATCCGTTCATCCCGTTCGATCGACCCCGACAGATCCAAAGGTAAACACGTGAAAACCCCTACGTGTTGCAATTAATTATATAGACGCATGCTAGGTTTATAATCAATGTATGGTGAATTAAATATCCAAGATAGATCCTCGGGGTGAGGGCTAGACATATGTCATCCCTACAATTGGTATCAGAGCCTGGGATCAGAATCTTGGCTCTGTTGGATTAATTCACGTTTGATTATTACGTGCGCTTAATTAATTGTGGATCTTTCGTTCATTGTGGCTCGTTTTTGTTTTTGTTGGATTTTGTTTTTTACCACGAGAAAATCCGTGGTTAGATTAGATTTTTTCATGTAAATCTTATCTGTAAAAGAAGAACGAAGACGAAAGCACAAAAACGAGACGATCAAGAATTGCCGAGAAACCGGATGCACGGTAGCCTTCGGCGCCGTCGCGCATCCTCGGCGGCGGGCGGGCGACAGGGCGGCCAAAAGGCGGCAGCGGCGACGCAGCGCACCTTTCAGCGAGCCAGGCGGTGCGGCGTGCGCTTGGCGGATGCCTCGGCACCGCCGGCGGCCGAAGCGTGCGTCTGGCGCTTCGGCGTCTCGGCAGCGGCGGCACCATCGGGCGGCGAGCTTGGATGGCTCGCCCCGCCGGCCGCGGAAAACCTCAACGTGGTCAAGGCGGGCGGCGGGCGGCGACTTTCACGCTGGTTCCTCGGCGGCGGCGAAACCGCCGAAACCTCAACGAGGTCTCGCACGTGGCTGGCGCGCTCGGCGAGACGCGCCAGCAGCAGGCGCCTCGGCAGCGCAAGACGCAGCGGTCCCGGCAGGCCAACACGGCGCGCCGGCTATGCGCGTGGAAACCTCGAGCATGCTCGGCGGGGTGCCTGACGGCGACACGAGGCGCGCGAATCTCACGCGAGACCTCGGCGGCGCTCGGCGGCCTCAGCGCGAGACTCGCGCAGGAAACCTCAAAGTCGCCGAGTTTTCTCGGCAGAGTGGGGCGACCGCGCGCATGGGCTGTGCCCTGCGCGGCCCCAATTTCGGTGCTCGACCGGCCCGTTTGTTACAGGTCGACCCGACCCGGTTCGCCCCCGACCCGTTTATTAGCTGCATCCGCTTTTTCGCCCGAATCCATTTTGACGAATCCGGTCCGTGCCCGTGCACGCGAGGCCCGTTTTTCGAGATTTAATTCTGTACTTTGCAATTCTATGTAATAGATTAGGCATGAAAGTGCAGGTTCCACGAGTGGGCCACGATGAACGTTTTTATTTTATTTTTATCGTTCATTGCATGTCGTGGATGTTTAAATTATGCAGTAGCATGCTATGTATGTTTAAATTACGTAGACAAACCATTATGTGTTTTCGTAATTGGATGCGCATAGTAAGCATGCTAGGTTTATCGCGTTTATCAAGCATATTTTAGAATTCTGCGAGCATGTTTTACATGTTGAGTTCTATAGAAAAGCATGCTAGGATTACGTGATCTGCATGGACAAACCTTTTGAATAAAAAGACTAAGCCAGCAACCCGACAAATTAATTTTTTTAAATTAAAATGTCAAGACCTCCACTTTTTGATCTCTAAACAAAGTGAGGACGACTGTGAGATGGCGCCCACAGCGCTGGCTTGCTTGCACTTGCTTATCATAAGTTTGTTAGATGAGATTTCTAAATAAAACATTTTAAATCTATCGAGAAGTGGGAGTTTCATGTAAACGATCCACACGCGTGGCTCAGCATGTGCGATTTTCATAAGTTCTCTAGAGATAGATATAAAATGAGATAACAAAAGAATTTGAATTGGAAGCGGTATGTTCTAGTGAGTATGCCAATTCTAAGAATTCATTTCTCTTTGTTAAAATGTGGTCATTGCTTAGACATCACCTCGAGTACAACTTCCGCCAAGTCCTTCTTGCGATAGTGATGTGGTCAGTAAGGTCCAATCGTTAATTTCATTTTCATAAGGTTAAGTTGACATGGATTGAAATTAAGCGACTAAAAGGTATATTTTAGTGCAGTCGGGGGTTCATGTGTGGCGCCCACACGCGTGGCTTGCATGTGGGATTCCTTGGGCGATTGGAGGTTTCAATTAATATTGTTTTATCAAAAGGTTACAATATTATTGTTACGAATTATGTGCAATCGTATGCTTATGTGTTTTCATTATCTTTTCGGATATGTCTCTTACTCCGATTATCAATATGCTCACACAAAATCCTTATCGGTCCAAATTTTATCGAGTGGAAACGTAACATTGAGAATGTTCTTCCGCGAAGATAATTTATTTGTACTCACTACACCCCGTCCCAAGCCTCTAGACGATTTATTCATCGATGAGGGCGCAAGGAGCACGAGAAATGGGACAAATCAAGCAGAATGGCAAAGTGCCTTCTTTTGGTCACCGTCAAGTCCCCTCAGCTCCAAAGATCAAGAGATGGAAGATGCGACCACGATATGGCTAAATCTTATGAAATCGTATGAGGAGTTCAGACGTAATCGCTGTCATAATTTGACAAAATCAATAATGTCAAGTTCAATGAAGGAAAGTGATTGATGCATGACCATGTGAGCAAATGATCAATCTCTTGGAGAGCTCGAGTTGGTTGGATGATATATTGATGACGTAGTCGAATCGATATGATCCTCAACACTTTGCCCAAGTCTTTTGATGACTTCCGTTATAGAACAGTCCTTTATGATAAGAGTTATACTCTAGATTCATTGCAAGAGGATCTAGTAATGGAAGAACGTAAAATGGGTAAAGGTGCACAGTCTTTAGCACGCACCTCAAAGAAAACCACTGCTTTATCAAAAGATGAAAAGGGAAAGTGGAATTCAAGGGATGCTAAGGCTAAAGAAAAGAGTGGGAGTAATACAAAAGGCTCTACCGGTGGTTTGAAAAAGCGAAGGAGAAGCGGCAAGTGCTTCAAGTGCGGTGAGGCGGGCATTGGAAGGCTAAGTGCCCCAAGCTCGAGGCTCAAGTACGCCATTTGCTTTAGTAATGAAACATGTTTAACGACTTGTTCTATCCATTCTTGGGTAGTGACACGGTGCGGCCGATCATGTTTGTTACACCTTGCGTGGGTTCTGCGGACAAGGAGGTGTTTGATGGCGAGATAACGATCTCCATGGGCAGCGCGTGAAAGTCGGTTGTTGCGGTTGGAGATGTTTCTTTATGTTTTGGGACAACAGTTTTAGTTTTGAAAGACGTTTTATATGTGCCGGATTTTGGGCGGAACCTTGTTTTGTTTCAAATTATTTACTCATGGATATTCTGTTATTTTTGATAGTGGTATTTCTATCATAAGAAATGACGGTTATCCGTGTTCGCACTTTATATAATTAAGCTTTATACTATTTCGCAAAACATAATACGATAACTATGTTGCATCTTCATCAAACCCTAAAAAAGAAAGTTTTCTTCGAAGATGACACTACTTTTCTCTCGGCATCTTAGATTAGGTCACATCAATCTAAATAGGATCCAAAGACCGGCTAAGAATGGGCGTTGGGTAATCTCACGGTTACTCCGTTCCCGATCTGCGAATCTGTATAGAAGGTAAGATGTCGATTGGACCTTCAAAGCGAAGGGTTATAGAGCCAAAGAAATGTTAGAGCTAGTCCATTTCGACTGTGTGGACCAATGTCCACACAAGCTCGTGGAGAATACAGTATTTTGTCACTTTCATTGACGATTACTCAAGTGCGGATACGTATACCGCTTCACCGCAAGTCCGAATGCTTTGAGAAATTCAAAGAGTTTAAGGCGGAAATGGAGACGAAGCTAGGTAAGAGTATCAAGTCGCATGGTCTCGATCGCGGTGGCGAATACCTCGATAACGAGTTTATGGACTATCTAGTGAAGTGTGGGATTACATCCCAACAAGATTTCAACGGGCACACCACAACAAAATGGTGTGTCGAGTGAAGAAATATGACTCTTTTGGAAATGGTTAGATCTATGATGAGTTATGCTACATTGCCTATTTCGTTCGGGGTATGCCTTAGAAGCAATGCATACTTGCTAAATCTAGTACCATCAAGTCGGTCGAAAAGACCCCTTCGAGTTGTGGTTTGGGCGAAGCCAGTTTAAACCACATAAGGATATGGGCGATCCAAAGACGTGCTAAACAAGAAGGCCGACAAGTTGGAGGCTAGATCCGACGCAAGGTCGTTTATTGGCTATCCTAGAGGAACGAAGGTGGTTTATTCTATAGTCCAAGGATCGGAAGGTCATTATTAGCACTAATGCTCGATTCTTAGAAGAGGACTACATGAAAATCATAAACCAAAGTTGAAATCATTCTTCAAGAATTAGAAGATGATCGTATTCCACCACCGATTAGGCGAAAGTGCGAGATGTCGAGTCTAGTGGGAGGATCGACACGGATACTTCAAGAAATTGAAGTGGGTCGAGTTCCTTGGAGATACCGACCGCACAAGTGGTACCTACTGACAAGTTGTGCAAGTTAGAGAACCAAGTTCACCCACCGTTGCCATTGTGCTGTGGCGCCTCGTCGTAGTGGGAGGTTGTTCGTCAACCCGACCGGCGATTTATGTTCGTGGGTGAATCTTGGTTTAGTCCGTGAAGCGAGCACAGCAATAATCGACCCATGGACATACAAGGAGGCGATACAAGATATTGATGCAAGATCATGGCACACCGCTATGGACTTAGAAATGGAGTCCATAAGCGGCTATGGATGTATATGAAAAGACACCCGCGGATGGCAAGGAAGCCATAGGTAGTAAGTGGATATCAAGAGGAAGAGATTCCAATGGAGAGGTTTCGGCTTTTAAAGCCGGGCTCGTGGCGAAAGGGTACTCTTAGATTGAGGCATCGATTTCGATGAGACCTTTTCACCTGTAGCAATGCTCAAGTCCATCGAATTCTTACGCCATAGCACCCACTTGAACCCAGAGGTTTGGCAAATGGATGTTAAAACCGCTTTTCTAAGCGGTTACCTTGAGGAAGGTAGAGACATCTATATGCAAAGAACAGAAGGTTATGTGGTGAAGGGTGAAGAGCATCTAGTATGGAAGCTTAAGAAGTCCATTTATGGACTTAAGCGAACCTCGGTCATGGAACTTACGCTTTGACGAGGTGGTCGAGTCCTATGGATTTACCAGTTGCCTAGCGAGAGTTGTGTGTATCGGTTAGATGTCAGCGGTGATGTGGTATTTCTTGCACTTTATGTAGATGACATCCTTCTAGTTGGCAACAACGTGAAGTCGTTATCGGCGAAAGAGTTGGCTATCCGATCGGTTTCAAATGAAAGACTTAGGAGATGCAGCGTACATTCTTGGGATCAAGGTTTACCGAGATCGCAAGAAGAAAATATTGAGCTTATCTCGGGCGTCTTACATTGATCTTGTGATTACTCGTTTTAGTACGAGACCGCCAAGAAAGGATTACTACCTTTCGGACATGGCTTTCCTTTATCAAAGACGCATCACCTATGATCGCAAAGGAGATAGAGGAAATGAGACAAGTTCCTTACGCTCCGCCGTAGAAAGTCTCATGTACGCAATGCTATGCACGAGGTTCGATATACGCTATGCGGTAGCATAGTAGCTAGATATCGATCTAACCTCGGACAAGCTCATTCGATTGCGAAGAAAGCATATACTCAAGTACACGAAAAGGACTCGAGATTATAGGCTAGTTTACCATGCGAGATAGTCTAATGCCTTTGGGTTATCTGCACTCGGATTTCCAAGCTGACCGTGATGAGAAAAAGTCTACCTCGGGCTATGTGTTTACCTTGGGAGGTGGATCCGTATCCTGGCGGAGTGCAAAGCGGCGATGCATTGCGGACTCTACCATGGAAGCCGAATATGTAGCCGCCGAGGAGGCTTCTAAGGAGGTCAGATGGTTCAAGAACTACCTCATGGATCTAGGTGTGGTACTGGTTGGCCAAGAGTATCATAGTTTCTCGTGATAACTCGGTGCGATGTGGCAAACTCGAAGGAACCACGGACCCACAAGCGACCAAACACATAGAGAGAAAGTACCATGTCATACGAGAAATCGTTAGACGAGGTGACGTGGTTGATTGAAAAGATTGATACAATGGAAAATCTAGCGGATCCATTCACGAAGACCTGCCGCAAAAGTCTACGATGGACACGTTAGAGGACTTGGATTATGCTTGATGGCACCCACTTAGAAAGGAAACTTTTGTATAAGTGGGAGAAGCAAAGTGATGGTTGTTTGTAATAGCTAGTAGAGACACATTGTATACTAAAAGTTTGCTTTAGTAAAAGTGGGAGATTGTTGGTTGTATCTTGGAAGGTTTTGGTTGAGCTTGTATACAATGTTTCTCGTTACCACTATTACAATCTCCTATCTGAATTGAATACTTGATTGCATATATCGTGTCCCCTTATCTCATATATAAGTTAGATCATACGGTGTGTAGAAGATCACGTAAGTACGTATGATTGGTTGCTTAATGAGATATAAAAGTTTCACTGGTGAGACAACTTGAGGGCGAGTTGTCGGTATAAATTCGGTATAGATAAGAAGTGACTTGACTTGGTTGCTTGTCTATGCTTTGCATGCGTCTCGGCGTATTGAAGGATCACGATGAGATGTGTTCTTCTATCGGCCGTAGTGAAGAACCAAGATCTCGGTGACTTATGATGATCTAAACCTCGATAAGGTATTAGATTAGTATGAGTTCTTGACCATCACTTTGACTTGTTATGGGTGAGGTTATATGTTCTAACCCAATATTCTCCGTCTTGGGTGGTGGCGGTGCTTGTATGTCATGCTAGTTATCGTATCGAGTCACCGTATCCGTTTAGGATGATGGCGTCCCTTAAGGAGCTCAAAGGTTTATTGTACTAAACCTGCAGGTTGAGTTAGCTCAAGTACAATAATAAGGTTGAGTGGTACTACTTAAGGAATTAAAGATATTAATTATTTTAAGCGATGATTGCTATAAATAATTAATGGACGTTCGATATCTTAAATACGGGATTCAGAATGTCTAAGTGCAAGCCGACTCACCTTCGGTAATAAAGGGTAAGTCGGCATTTATTCTCTAGTGGCATGAATAAATGTTTATAATTAATTTATGTTAAATTTGAACATAAGATAATTAATTTATTTGAGGCCCATCTTTATTCCTTGCATTTGATCCTGGTTGGCCCATCCGTGCCCTTGGCTTAGTAAAATCGGCGCCCTTGTATGCTCCCAAAGGCAAGATTTTATTCTCTTTATCTATAAGGATATTATTATATTTATGGGATATGCATAAATCCTTTCCTTGTGGGATTATGGTAATGCATTATAAATATAAGGTAAGAGATAAAGTCTAGGTGAATGCTCATTAATCCTACACAAATTTTCGGTAATCTCATAGTGATTGAGAGAATTTTCGAGAGCATTGAGAGTATTGGGTGATTTTCCAAGCATTCTCCATAGATCGTCCTCACTCGGCGTTGGAGATTGGGCAACCGGGATACGATCCGGAAGGTCAAAGCACCAGTCTCGACCGTTTGATCCGTTCATCCCGTTCGATCGACCAAGCGGATCCAAAGGTAAACACGTGAAAACCCCTACGTGTTGCAATTAATTATATAGACGCATGCTAGGTTTATAATCAATGTATGGTGAATTAAATATGCAAGATAGATCCTCGGGGTGAGGCTGACATAAGTCATCTCTACACCGATTAATAACATCGCAAGATAATATTCGTGGAAATGGCGACAAGTCGAAACAACGTTCGAATGCCCATTCATGCCGAAAAGCGGAAAAATTCTCGTGTTCGAATTTAGCGTTGGCAATCTAAAATGCTTTTCACCGACTACTCTCAATTTGGCGTTTCTTGAATGAGTCACCTCTCATCGTGGAGGAAGATGAGACCGATGAACAAAACGCATGCGTTAGATGCATGGCATCATAGCGGCTTTACGTGTCGCATTACATCCTCAATGGGTTAGAAGACACTCTCTCGGTGTTTACTCTAATGCCAAGGCGTCGAAGGAACTATGGATCTCGTTAGAGACAAAATACAAGACGGAAGATGCGGTCTAAAAAGTTTATCGTCGGACGCTTCCTAGATTACAAAATGGTGGATAGCAAGAGCGGTACTTGAACAAGTGCAAGAACTCCGATTGATTACGCACGATATTCTCACCTAAGGTATGGAACTTTCGAATCATTTCGAGTTCTTTGCAATGATCGAGAAATTACCACCAATGTGGAAAGAATTCAAGAACTATCTCAAACACAAGCGCAAGGAGATGGGACTTGAAGATCTTATTATGCGATTGAGGATCGAAGAAGACAACCGCAACCGACAACATGGCAAAGAAATCGTCTATGGAGGCAAAGGTAAATCTAGCCGAGTCGAGCACCAACAACAAGAAACGAAGTTCAACGGGAAGAAGCAAGACCAGAAGAAGCAAAGAGGATCAAAGGAGATTGCTACAAGCTGTGGCAAACCCGGGCACATGGCGAAGGATTCTCGAAACCAAAGAAGAAAGATGGTCATCAACAAGCAAGCGTGACGGAGGAAAAAGCAGTGCCCTCGACTTATCTCGAACTCGATTTATCTGCAGTTGTAGATGAAGTCGACATGGTAGGCAACCCAATTTGGGTGGTGGGTTGATCTTGGTGCTACAAAGCACATCGGCCGATAAGTCAATGTTCTCCACCTATGAACCCGTCACCGAAAAGAGGAAGTTGTACATGGGCAACTCGCGACTTCCAAGATCGTTGGAGCGGGAAAAGTTGTGCTAAAGATGACTTGTGATTGAAAGTGACGTTGACCAACATGCTGCATGTTCCCGACATTCGCAAGAATCTTGTGTCCGGTTCTGTTTTGAGCAAAGCTGGTTTTAGACTAGTATTTGAAGCAGACAAAGTTGTAATGACCAAAAATGGTCACTTTATAGGAAAATGCTATCTAGATAATGGCCTTTTCAAGCTAAGTGCACTCAATGTAATCTCCAATGTTGAAATAAAAGAAAGTGTTGCATATGTGATTGAGTCTCCTAATTTATGGCATGATAGATTAGGACATGCAAATATAAATACACTACGAAGATTAGTGAATTTAGAGCTATTGCCAAAAATATCATTTGATCAACACAATAAGTGTGAAATTTGTGTTGAAGCAAAAATGGCAAATAAACATTTTCATTCGGTGGAAAGATCAACTACACCTCTAGAATTGATTCGCACCGACTTATGTGATTTAAAACTTGTGCAAACTAGAGAAATGTTGAAGAGAACAAGGGACATCCGATAATTTTGTCATTGTATGTCTTTATGTTGATGACATGCTCATAATGGGTAGTAATCGTGATATAATCATGAATACTAAAGAAATGTTGAAGAGAACATTCGATATGAAAGACTTGGGGATAGCTGATGTGATTCTAGGAATTAATCTAGAACACCTGATGGAATTGTCTTATCACAATCTCACTATGTTGAGAACGTGCTTAAAAATTCAAAGCTTATGATCTACCTCCGCTAAGACACATGTTGATTTAAGTCTACACTTAGCCAAAATCGAGGAGACCCGATATCCCAATTGGACTATGCTAGGGTCATTGGAAGTCTAATGTACTTAGCAAATTATACAAGACCCGACATAGCATATTCAATTAGCAAGTTGAGTCGATTCACAAGCAATCCAAGCAAGGATCATTGGACCGCATTAACTAGAGTTCTAAGGTATTTAAAACATACTTTGAACTATAGTTTACACTACACAAGATATCCAAATTTTGGAAGGATACGGTGATGCAAATTGGATATCCGACAAAGACTCCAAATCCACAAGTGGATTCGTGTTCACCATCGATTGGAGGAGCGATGTCATGGAAATCTTCTAAGCAAACTTGTATAGCTCGATCTACAATGGAATCCAATTCATTGCTTTAGATAAAGTCATGAAGAAGTCGAATGGTTAAGAATTTCTTAGAAGATATTCCTTGTTGGGAAAACCCATACCTCCCATTATGGTGTATTGTGATATCATGTCGGCCATAGGAGAGCTAAGAGTAGCATGTATAACGGTAAGTCTCGACACATTCTGTCGAAGACACAATACCGTTAGACAATTGATCACGATCGGTATAATGTGTATTGACTATGTAAGGTCAAAAGATAATATAGCGGATCCGTTTACTAAAGGTATTCATCGTGATCAATTATACTGATGCGATAAGGAATGGGATTAAAATCCACGCTTAAAGAACGTTCATAATGGTAACTCAACCATGATGATTGGAGATCCCAAAAACTTGGTTCAAAGAGACAACTAAGTTATGAAGGTTCAAGTTATACACTTGAAATCTCAATAATCCATTCTCGTAGCTGTTCAAGTGTAACCTTGCAGTTCGTGGTAAAGGGTAAGTTTTAAAGAACTTTTAATGATTCCTACTGACCTTATTGGTGGAGTAGAGCGGGATACTCTTCATAGGAGATCACTATCTAAGTGTGAAGTGTGGGCCGCTTCAAATAAATAACACTTATGAATCAAGATATGGTCCGAGGCCAAAATGGACACAACGTGAGCGAAAGATAGTGTATCTATTATTGTGTATGTGTTATTGTCTTGGTTTACACAAAAGCGGTGATTCAAGACATCGTGTTCACCGGCGGTGAGTAAATCCGATAACACTATACTAAGGAAGGTTCAAAGCCAACAACTACCTATCCTAATGCAATAATAGGTCGTCGGGACTTTGATAAAACTTGCATTTGTATTAATCGTCATTCATGTGGGGGATTGTTGGAATAAATTTGTATATGAGCTTAGATTTGGAATCTACATTTTGTGTAGATCAATTTAGTGTATTTATGTGTTCAAATCCATTGTGGAAAGAATGAACAATTAATGCACAAAGATGGCTTCTTAATGGTGGGAATAAGTTTTCTATCCCACATTGGAAAAATAAGGAAGCTCTAAGCTATTTATAAATGAGTTCACATCAATAAGGAATAATCAAGTGTGCACCATCTATGGTGCACCCTAGTGGGTTTTTAATTAGCTATTTTATGGCTAACCCAATGCTACGAGGATGGTGCGGCACCATCCGAGTCCGAGAGTCCGAGTCCGAGCACGCACGCCGCACTTGTCGCATTGGGCGCTTTAGAGGCGCACTTTGCACTTCGCGCGCGCATCGTCGCGAGGCTTTGAGGAGCCAAAGTTTTGCCAACATGGCACCTGGAGATGGCTTGGGTGACACGTCGGACTCGACTACGTGGCGGGACGAACCATCACGTCGGTTCGGGCTAACCCGATAAGCGCGGATCGGCCTTGGTTGGTCGATGGTTGGGCCTTCGCACCACTTCACGAACAGGCACCGTGGGCTATAAAAGGGACCCTGCAGAAGATGATTAGACACACCAGAACAAAGATAATCAATCTACTCATTCATTCTTCAAAATCCTCTCTGTCCCGACTATCTAGTAGTTCGCCGAAAATACGTCTAGCAAATGCAACTACCGTATTTGTTAAACCGTTGTATCTTGGAGATAATTCTTTGTTGAACCACGTGCATTTGTGGCGAGCAATATTATCTTCGGAGAAAGAGTCTAACTCTTGCCTCGGTTATATATAGCATTCCCTTTAAACGTTATATTCGCATTTCTACGCTTGACCCAGTTAATAACAATCGCAAGATAATATTACGTGGAAATGGCGACAAGTCAAGCAACGTTCGAATGCCCCTGTTCATGCCGAAAAGCCGGAAAAATTCTCGGGTTCGAATTTAGCGTTGGCAATCTAAAATGCTTTTCTACGACTACTCTCAATTTGCACGTTTCTTAAATGAGTCACCTCCTCTGTGGAGGAAGATGAGACCGATGAACAAAACGCATGCTGCGTTAGATGCATGGCATCATAGCGACTTTTCGTGTCGCGATTACATCCTCAATGGGTTGAAGACACTCTCGGTGTTTACTCTAATGCTAAGGCGTCGAAGGAACTATGGATCTCGTTAGAGACAAAATACAAGACGGAAGATGCCGGTCTAAAGAAGTTTATCGTCGGACGCTTCCTAGATTACAAAATGGTGGATAGCAAGACAAGCTTGAACAAGTGCAAGAACTCCGATTGATTACGCACGATATTCTCGCCGAAGGTATGGAACTTTCGAATCATTTCGAGGTTCTTTGCAATGATCGAGAAATTACCACCAATGTGGAAAGAATTCAAGAACTATCTCAAACACAAACGCGAGGAGATGGGACTTGAAGATCTTATTATGCGATTGAGGATCAAGAAGACAACCGCAACTCGACAACATGGCAAAGAAATTGTCTATGGAGGCAAAGGCAAAACAACCGAGTCGAGCTCCAACAACAAGAAACGCAAGTTCAACGGGAAGAAGCAAGACCCGAAGAAGCAAAAGAGGATCAAGGAGATTGCTACAACTATGGCAAACCCGGGCACATGGCGAAGGATTGTCGAAACCAAAGAAGAAAGATGGTCATCAACAAGCAAAGCGTGGACGGAGGAAAACGGTACCCTTGACTTATCCGAACTCGATTTATCTCTGTAATAGATGAAGTCGACATGGTAGAGCAACGCAATCATTGGGTGGTGGGTTGATCATCGGTGCTACAAAGCACATCCGTCTTTGATAAGTCAATGTTCTCCACCTATGAACCCGTCACCGAAATGAGGAAGTTGTACATGGGCAACTCATGACTTCCAAGATCGTTGGAGCAGGAAAAGTTGTGCTAAAGATGACTTGAGATTGAAAGTGGCGTTGACCAACGTCTGCATGTTCCCGACATTCGCAAGAATCTTGTGTCCGGTTCTGTTTTGAGCAAAGCTGGTTTTAGACTAGTATTTGAAGCAGACAAAGTTGTAATGACCAAAAATGGTCACCTTATAGGAAAAGGCTATCTAGATAATGGTCTTTTCAAGCTAAGTGCACTCAATGTAATCTCCAATGTTGAAATAAAAGAAAGTGTTGCATATGTGATTGAGTCTCCTAATTTATGGCATGATAGATTAGGACATGCAAATATAAATACACGACGAAGATTAGTGAATTTAGAGCTATTGCCAAAAATATCATTTGATCAACACAATAAGTGTGAAATTTGTGTTGAAGCAAAAATTGCAAAGAAACCTTTTCATTCGGTGGAAAGATCAACTACACCTCTAGAATTGATTCACACCGACTTATGTGATTTAAAACTTGTGCAAACTAGAGGTGGAAAGAATTATTTTATAGCATTTATAGATGATTGCACAAGATTTTGTTATGTATATCTTTTGAGAAGCAAAGACGAAGCATTCGAAGCTTTCAAAAGTTACAAGAGTGAAGTTGAAAATCAACTCAACGCTAAAATCAAGATGATTCGAAATGATCGTGGTGGCGAGTATGTTGCATCGTTTGAAGAATTTTGTCGTGAAAACGGTATTATTCATCAAACAACGACCTTACTCACCACAATGAAATGGCATTGCCGAGCGGAAAAATAGAGCGTTAAAGGAAATGATGAATGCTATCTTTGATTAGCTCGGGCTTATCACATAACATGTGGGAGAAGCTATCCTTCGGCAAATAAAATATTCAACAAGTTACCCCAAAAGAAACAAGATAAAACTCCATATGAATTATGGAAAGGTAGGAAACCATCCTACAAATACACGAAAGTGTGGGGTGTCTCAAAGTTCAAGTACCAAAACCAAAACAAGTTAAGATAGGCCTAAAACTATTGATTGCATCTTCATTGGATATGCAAACAATAGTAGCGCATATCGTTTTTGGTACACAAGTCGGAAATACCCGACATGCATGAGGGAATGATCATAGAATCAAGAAATGCTACATTTTTGAAACTATATTTCTAAGAAAGAAAAGAACGACGCAAGTTCTAAGAAGAGAACTTATGAAGAAAACTCACGAAAATATTGGACCAAATGTTGAGCCAACACCTACATTAAGACGAGGAAAACGAACAAAAGCGCAAAGTTCTTTGGTCCGAGACTTTGTGGTTTATTCGTTGGAAGATGATCCCAAGACAATCGAGGAAGCATTGTGCGGTCACGATCTTCGCTCTATGGAGAAGCTATCAATAGTGAAATTGAATCTATCTTAAGCAATCACACTTGGGAAATTGTTGACCTTCCTCCTGGTTGTAAACCTTTAGGATGCAAGTGGATTCTAAAGAGAAAGTTCAATGCCGATGGAACTATTGATAAGTACAAAGCACATTTGGTAGCCAAGGGTTACAAACAAAAGGAAGGGTATGACTACTTTGATACATAATCACCTGTTACAAGGATTACATCCATAAGAACGCTACTTGCTATAGTGCGTTGCATAATCTTGAAGTACATCAAATGGATGTAAAACGGCCTTTCTAAATGGGATTTAGAAGATGAAATTTACATGGAACAACACGAAGGGTTTGTTATCCTCTGACAAGAAAACAAAGTTTGCAAACTTGTTAAGTCTTTATACGGACTTAAACAAGCACCCAAACAATGGCAAGAGAAATTTGACCAAGTGATGATGTCAAATGGATTCAAAATTAATGAATGCGACAAATGTGTTTACATTAAAGGGACATCAGAAAATTTTGTCATTGTATGTCTTTATGTTGATGACATGCTCATAATGGGTAGTAATCATGATATAATCATGAATACTAAAGAAATGTTGAAGAGAACATTCGATATGAAAGACTTGGGATAGCGATGTGATTCTAGGAATTAAAATTTCTAGAACACATGATGGAATTGTCTTATCACAATCTCACTATGTTGAGAACGTGCTTAAAAATTCAAAGCTTATGATCTACCTCCCGCTAAGACACTGTTGATTTAAGTCTACACTTAGCCAAAAATCGAGGAGACCGATATCCCAATTGGACTATGTTAGGGTCATTGGAAGTCTAATGTACTTAGCAAATTATACAAGACCCGACATAGCATATTCAATTAGCAAGTTGAGTCGGTTCACAATTAATCCAAGCAAGGATATTGGACCGCATTAACTAGAGTTCTAAGGTATTTAAAACATACTTTGAACTATAGTTTACACTACACAAGATATCCAAATTGTTTTGGAAGGATACGGTGATGCAAATTGGATATCCGATACAAAGACTCCAAATCCACAAGTGGATTCGTGTTCACCATAGGTGGAGGAGCGATGTCATGGAAATCTTCTAAGCAAACTTGATAGCTTGATCTACAATGGAATCCAATTCATTGCTTTAGATAAAGTCAAGAAAGCAGAATGGTTAAGAAATTTCTTAGAAGATATTCCTTGTTGGGAAAACTCATACCTCCGTTATGGTGCATTGTGATAGCATGTCACCATAGGGAGAGCTAAGAGTAGCATGTATAACGGTAAGTCTCGACACATTAAGTCAAGACACAATACCGTAGACAATTGATCACGGCGGTATAATGTGTATTGACTATGTAAGGTCAAAAGACAATATAGCGGATCCGTTTACTAAAGGTATTAATCGTGATCAATTATACAATGCGATGGGGAATGGGATTAAAATCCACGCTTAAAGAACGTTCATAATGGTAACTCAACCATGATGATTGGAGATCCCAAAAACTTGGTTCAAAGCGACAACTAAGTTATGAAGGTTCAAGTTATACACTTGAAATCTCAATAATCCATTCTCGTAGCTGTTCAAGTGTAACCCTGCAGTTCGTGGTAAAGGGTAAGTTTTAAAGAACTTTTAATGATTCTTATAGCCTTATTGGTGGAGTAGAGCAGGATACTTTTCATAGGAGATCACCTATCTAAGTGTGAAGTGTGGGCCGCTTCAAATAAATAACACTTATGAATCAAGATATGGTTCAAGGCCAAAATGGACACAACGTGAGAACGAAAGATAGTGTATCTATTATTGTGTATGTGTTATTGTCTTGTTTTATACAAAAACTGGTCGGTTCAAGACATCGTATTCACCGCGCAAAGTGAGTAAACCGATAACACTATACTAAGGAAGGTTCAAAGCCAACAACTACCTATCATAATGCAATAATAGGTCGTCGGGACTTTGATAAAACTTGCATTGCATTAATCGTCATTCATGTGGGGATTGTTGGAATAAATTTGTATATGAGCTTAGATTTGGAATCTACATTTTGTGTAGATCAATTTAGTGTATTTATGTGTTCAAATCCATTGTGGGATGAATGAACAATTAATGCACAAAGATGGCTTCTTAATGGTGGGAATAAGTTTTCTATCCCACATTGGAAAAATAAGGAAGCTCTAAGCTATTTATAAATGAGTTCACATCAATAAGGAATAATCAGTGTGCACCATCTATGGTGCACCCCAGTGGGTTTTAATTAGCTATTTTATGGCTAACCCAATACTACGAGGATGGTGCGGCACCATCCGAGTCCGAGAGTCCGAGTCCGAGCACGCACGTCGCACTTGTCGCATTGGCGCTAGAGGCGCACTTTGCACTTCGCAAGTGCGCATCGTCGCGAGGAGCTTTGAGGAGCCAAAAGTTTTACCAACATGGCACCTGGAGATGGCTCGGGCGACACGTCGGACTCGACTACGTGGCGGGACGAACCATCACGTCGGTTCGGGCTAAACTGATAGCCTCGATGGATCGGCCTGGTTGGTCGGTCGTGATTGGGCCTTCGCACCACTTCACGAGCGAGGCACCGTGGGCTATAAAAGGGAACCTGCAGAAGATGATTAAACACACCAGAACAAAGATAATCAATCTACTCATTCATTCTTCAAAATCCTCTATGTCCCGACTATCTAGTAGTTCATTTGGAAATACGTCTAGTAGTGCAACTACCGTATTTGTTAAACCGTTGTATCTTGGAGATAATTGTTGTTGAACCGCGTGCACCGCAATGGTGAGCAATATTATCTTCTTGGAAAGAGTCTAACTCTTGCCTCGGTTATATATAGCATTCACTTTAAACGTTATATTCGCATTTCTACGCACCCAGTTAATAACAGAGTTTATAATAGATTAGTAGGCCAACAAAACAAGAAAATAGGCTCACTCTAAAATAAGGAGCTAAAGTGTATTGGACGATTTTTTTTTTTGTCAATTTAATATAGAAATTTAAAGGTTGCGTCACGGTGGACTCGAACCCGAGACTTTTGGCCTCGATTATTAACCACTCTACCATTAGGCTAACACACGCATATATATTGGACGATTTTGTCTTGAAATAAAGCCAAACATATAGTTCGCATGCTCTTTCAAACTCTTTTTTTCAATTTCTAATGAAAAATATTTAAAAAGAATTTTATTTTAGATAATTTACGGGCGATTGAAATGCTAAACTTTGAATCCCAACAACTAGGGGTGTATCAAACCGATCGTAGGCAAATATCATTGTCTTTAAATCTTAAGTTTTATTCATCAAACACTTTGAAACTAAAGCTTTCTAAATTTAGATTTAATTTTTCAAAATAAATTAGTTATTCACATTTAATATAATATTGAATTATTTTGTTAAACGAACAAAGATTGTTAGAGATTTAATACAATTACTATTAATTATAATATAGAAATATAAATTATATCAAGTCGACAATATTATTCAAATTAAATCACTTATAGCTAAATAGTGGCTTCCTCGAGTTTTAATTCATTTAATAAGTGAGTTTTCCTTTAGGATTTCAGAATAAATTCGAATAAGTCATTAGTAGTCTAGTAGATTCGTTTAGGGAGGTCAATAGATAGATTTTACCATGACTAGAACTAATAAATAAGTAACGATTTTGATTTTGAAATCGATCCATTAGATATCGAATCCGAATCGGACCCGGACCATTAAATATGGGTCTTAAGTGATCCAAATCTGAGTGGATCTGGAACCGAAATCGTTTCTTTAAAATTTAATGGGTTATGAGTGATTTCGGATTGATATGGATAAAACTAATTCATTGATAAGCTTACTGAAACTTAGACTTATCAATAGATAGGTTTTACTCGGATCAGAACCAATAAATAAGTATTGATTCTGTTCTAGAATCGAAATCGGACCCAGATCGGACCATCCAACTATAAATCTAAACAGCTCGGGTTTAGAACCTAAATTGAAATCGAAACTATTACTTTAAAATTTAATGGGCTTTGAAACGTTCAGAATTGATGAAGAAACTCACCCAACGACATAGTTTACCAATTTATACGTTGAACTTGTCCACAATGTGCGGTGGTGCGACCAGATAATTATGACGGATCTTGCCTCGAGCATATAACATGTTTGAATTTTACTCACGGTAGTAGGTTTATGGAAAGCGACGCTCTTTAACCGTGAGGATAATAGATTTCGACTTTTTCCTACCACATTCCATCAGTTTTTCCTCTCATCACTTCAAATCTGCTTTCTGGACTCTCTACAATTTGCTTCATCTGCTCACTCCTCCATTTTATTTCATGCTCTAGAAGCTGCAATTTTGTTCGGGTTTTTTGCCTTGATAATCATCAATTCTTGATAATTAATTGCATTCCTCAAAATTTTCATGTATGTCGTGAAATTCTGTCTTTTTTATGGCTTGATTCTTGATTGCCTTAATACGTGTTCAATAAACAATTCTATTGTTTGATGATGACTGGACAATTTGGCAGCTTGGTTTCTGTTTTCTTTTTCCTGTTTATGTGGTGAGTCTTAAGTCTTGACCACCAATGTATTTTCAATCATTTCAAACTCAAATGAAAAAAAATTGCTATTTAATTTTTTATTTGCATAATCTTCTAGGTCGATTGAGGGGTTGTAGGATGGTTGATTTTCGCCTTCGTATATCGAGATTCATCATTACTTTTACATGTGTTAGATGGTCAAATTGTTTGTCACAACTGTCAGTATTATTGCCAAATTGTTTATGTAACAGCTCAATTCAGATGTTGCAGTTGTATTAGGTACTTGCATTTGTATAATACTGACTTGGTTCGCATGAAAACAGTTTAGTAGGATTAATGGAGAATTCACCGATGTCAAAAGTGCTTAGAGAACCAGTATTAGACTGTCCAAGACTTTAGAAATCAGTAGACTGGTAAATTTGTTTTATCTTCATGTTCTTATTTGTTATTACCACTAAAGAAATTACTTGTATCCTCCTTAGTTTGATTTTTGAGGGTGATTTAATGACAATATTCGGATCAAGGTATTTCAAATATTCAACTAGCACTATATAAACTCACATTTGGTTTAGGTAATGAGGCTCGAACCACTTTCTTATCTGCATTTTCCACCCCCATTATATTTGGAGTTTATTTATTGTAGACACAGGCACTAGCTCGATGTGCTTCTCTTGTAGAATTATGGAGATTCGGCCACTTTTGTGGGTGAATGCTGCTTGAGATTGAGAAAGCAAAGAAGGGTTTTGAACTGATGGCCATTGTTTTGTCATGATTAAGAAACTATATAAGAAACCATGTTTTGTGTGATTATTATCTTGAAAAACAATTTCTAAGTTCGCATATAAATTGGCAATTTTTTTGGCATGTTTAGCTTGGAAACATTGAAGCTTCGGCTACTGGTGTAGAAGCATTTGTAAATGAAGTGAGAGTGA
This sequence comes from Salvia rosmarinus, assembly GCA_036937905.1. Lineage (NCBI taxonomy): Eukaryota > Viridiplantae > Streptophyta > Magnoliopsida > Lamiales > Lamiaceae > Salvia > Salvia rosmarinus. Next base: position 91,159,816 of record CM072819.1, read on the forward strand.
TTACAGTTGTGCTCCCTCCTAAGAGTACTTTTGGCTTCAGATAGTGTGCTCTATTTTGGATAAAAACATCGGAATAAGTTACTTTAGAATAACTACATGTATCAACTTACTGCAATAAGTTACAAAAGATATGAAAAACAATTTTTTTAGAAAAATCAATCAATTTTATTTTTGTTATTGTATTGTATGCAGCAAAATAAAGTCGTGCAATTCATTTCTTTAGCCATGGAAAGATTTCAGTGATTAAGTAGTGCTTAAAGATAGAATATGTTTAGTTTAGTTTTGTTTGTCTTATTTCATTTGATTCTTTTTGTTTATGTTTATTTCTATCAGAAGATCTTCTCCATGCATTTCTAAGAATGCCTCTATTTATTTTCAAGCAGATTTCATTGAATTCTTGTACTGTTCATTGATTATGTTGGAATTAATATTTCTCAATCTTTTTTTTTGGTTAATTTAATACAGAAATTTTTAAAGGCTGCGTCACGGTGGACTCGAACCCGAGACCTTTAGCCTCGGGCATTAACCACTCTACCACTAGGCCAACACACACACACCAATATTTCTCAATCTGTTCTTTTAAATGTACAAGTTGTAGTTTGTTTGTCTTTTTTCCAAGAAAAGGTGAAAAAGATGCTAACCATCATGCATATGTGCCATTAATAATTCTCATTGGCATTATGTCTCCCTCTTGCTCCTTAGAAATATATTATTATGTGACAATGAAAGTAATGCATCATACAATCCTTGTAATTGTCGCATTCAATTACTGATGCCATGTAATAGTTAATTACTTCCATTATCATGAAACTGACATGCTGGGAGCTGCTCTTATGCAGGCTGTTGAACAAATTGAAATCTTGAAGAAACTATTATTTGATCATTTCGCTAGTTTGCGTGCTATGACTCAGAAACTCGAAGCTATTAGGGGCGGTGGAGGATCTATCAAAGTAGGTACCACCGGGACAATAAGCGCCCTAATGTCTCGAGAGTTCGAATATGCAAAATCTGCATCCATCTCTGCCTCGACTAATCATGCAGCTCCGACAAGACTGAAACCCGGGATTTCAGCAGATGAAGCGAGCAGCAGCAGTGGCATGGGCAGTTCTAGAAATCATAAAGACCCCGAGAATTCGAGGAGGAAGCACGGTACTCCTCAAATTCCCATGCTCAAGGCATATGATAATGATAATACCTCAGTAGATGGAACTCCTATAAGAAAAAAGCCGGTCAAGAAAGGTCACTGCATGGTTGAAATAGTCGACATAAAATGCAGAATTCCTATAACACACCGTCTAAAGAAAGTCAGCTTTTCGAAGCTGTCCGACAACACTAACGTCTGAGGTTGGAGCCTCTCAAGATTTCGCTGTTCAGGTTTCTGTAAGCAAATACAGAGAATGAACTTGGTTGATTGATGTTTGCTATTTCTATCACAGAACAAAGACTTGGTACGAACCTCTTGCTTTGTCTCTTCTTTCTCCTGGGAATGGTGATCACTGAATCGAGCTTTGGTTTCTTCAAGTTGCTCGACTCGCCTAAGTTAAGCCGGCTGAAGTATTCTATTTCTTGCATGATGAGAGATACGACAGTGCCTCTGGTCCCTATTGCCACCAGATGGGATTTTGCTTCTGTTTTTTTCGGTAGTGCAGGGCCAGGACTACGTGATTCGTGGGTCTTCTTTTGTAAGAGATGCATTTCCTTCGAGACAGGCTACTTCGGGTCTCGATTTGAAACAACACTTGCTTAGAATGGGCTAAATAGTCTTGTTCTTGATTTCTGGTTTGCGACACATTTCTTAAGCGTATATATAGGAATCTCTGCTAGCCTCTATTATCCTTCTAACTATCTATGCTTGCAGTTTATCTCTAAAGTACAATAATTTGCTACTAATTGCTGAATTTAGCATCTCATAATTGCCTGTTTTGACCAAAGTAGTTGAAGCAGTGATACTAACTATTAATCCCTAATAATGGTTTATTAATCACAATTAGGATAAAATTAGGACGGATGCAAGAAAATGTGCCTCACTGGCAGATGGAAGTTTTAGTTCATGTTATTTATTTACATTTTAATGATTGTGTTGAACCACAGGATTTTGTGGACAGTGTTGTTGCTTGTGTTGGCCAGTTTTTTTAGGGTTCATGGGAAGCATATGAGTATGTGGCCTTTATCATGTGAAATCGGTGTTTGTCATGAAATTGATAGCAACAACACATTTTATATGGCTCAGTAAACTTGTCTGGTGTATGTAAAGCTGTTGAATTGGGCGAACTGGTCCAGTCCGACTTAGTTCGTCGGGCAGTGTTTCATAGAATAAGACTAGTCCTGTTCAACCTAACTTTTCTCGGACCTCTATCTTGGGCTTGGCCGACCTTAACACGGGTTAGGCCGGGCTGAGTTAGTTTTGACAATACGATACTAGATAAATCATATTCTTTATAGTTGGGTAAGTCACACTTGAAAACAAATTCATGACTTATAAAGATGGCTTTTCTTTTAAAACAAAATATCAAATTTTAAACAAATTATATATCAACTTTTACTTTGTTTCCATTACAGGTATGACACGGGAAAAAAATATGCAACTCTAATTCAATATCAGATGATTCATACAATATCCAAAAAACGTCATAGCAACTATATCATATGCTATTATGTGAAATATAAAAATGATACTCATTTTAAATTTTGGAGATCCAATGAAAAGTATAAAAGCAATAATATTTATTTTTGTTGTGCGGTTTTATTTTTTGAAGAACCAAAATTAAGAGCTACAACGGTGAAGTGGACTGATGATTAGATTCAACCATATTTGAGGGGCAATGTCATTATATGTGAAGAGTGACAATTAATAAACCACCGACTTTCGTTGGGGAGTTAATTAGCTAGGGAGACTTTTTTATTCAATGATCTAGGATAAGATATTACAAGAATGTAATCTAGAAAATAAGAGAGTGTATGCTTAAATCATGATCTGATAATTATATGTAAACTTTGAGGATTTACCGATGACACTTTTAATCTCTCTTTTTCGAAGTCGCTGGATATTTATTTTTGATATATGAGCTCTGAATGCTTTTGAATATATGAATGCACAAAGGTAACCTTCAAAGATTGGATTCTATACGTATTTATAGAGCGGACGATGAATGATATCATTGGAGGAAACATCAATCACATCCAATCCATTTGTCCTTTGAAACCTGCCTGTTTGAATCCTCGTACGTCGCTTTTTATGTCTGCAACATCGTACATCTAAACTCTGCAACTCTGAAAAGTGGTTCTGACATATCAGGATCTACGCATATTTGCTATGACATTTGAAAGTTAAACAATAAAGTTTAAATATTTTCCGTATTTTTCCAGTTGAGTTGACTTCGGATTCCACTAGTTTTATCAGTAAGCTAGACTCTGTATTCAGCTTGATGTAGTTATCAGCAGTCATGATTTCTCAACTCTTGGTATGATAATTAGTCATTTTGGGGCTTCTTTATCTTCAACAACGCTGAGTCTTCCGTCTTCCGTCTTCCGACATCCGACTTCATTCTTCACTCTTCAGAGCTCTGATACTGATACTCCTATCAGCATGACTGACTTTAGTACTGCTTGAACTCCTTCAGCATGTGACCTATCCCAACGAGTAGTTCTTTTGTTGAAACTTGTAAACAAAAAGCTAGCTCTCCAACATATGAGCAATATTATATTACATCAACATGGCAGTCATTTGAGAGATTTTTGGATCTAATCAAAACACTAAATTAAGACACAATTTTCCAAAGGTTTTCTTATTGATGATATCGATATTGATGATAGTGACGATATTGACAATAGTGACAATATTGATGCTAGTGACGATATTGATGCTAGTGACGATATCGATCGTGACCTTGATACTGAGTTGGGCGCTAACTATGATGAATCGCTAACTATGGATATGATGCCGAAAATAGACCGATTTTATATCATCCTTCAATTCGAATTGGCAAAAGCAATGTCTCCCTGCATAATATGGATTCCAAACATTCATGATCTGGATGTGAATGAGTCGAATTACTTATCTCTGAAAGATGTTCCGCTAGAAATATTCTTGTTATTGCTTCGACTCATATTCCCCAAAAAGTGGATCCCTGTCACACCCCGACTTATCTAATCTCGTATTAACTGACTAATCGGAGTGCGACGGGTGGAAGGAAAAGGAATTGACTAACTATTTCAAGAGACTCGCAGATATAAACAGTTATCATTTTAAAGAAAGACGAGTCATTAGACCTATGATTAACCAAATGATCAAAGTTGAATATTAATCAATCACTGTTTAGCAAACTGATACCATGATCTTTGACATGAATTCATACTTGTTTATCAAATGTCTAACCCATCAAGACTCGGATCATGCAATATTTTACAAACTGTAAATGAGTTGGCAGCAAAAGAGCAGCTGAGTTTATGTGTGAAGACATAAACCCGGGGCAAAACATATGACATGACAAAATAGGTCTTCGCTCAGCATTCAATTTCCGTCATCATCTCCTGCACAACCTGCACATTTAGAAATACATGCAGGGCGTGAGTACTTGATGCACTCAGTGAGCAATTGCCGAAAACAACTGAAACATGCTCTTAGAGCTATATAATCGACTTGCCACTTCTTAGATTCACAGGGGTTTTAAGAAATATCCTATGAATCAAACTTTATGAAATCACTTACTTCATGATCAATGCACGTGCTAACAATTCTAATCATAACATGTCTGCAGACAATCATCAATAAACACCATATCTACAAGACAAGCGTGTTGAGAAGTAGGCCTCCTTCTCAAACACCTCGCCAAAGGCCACTGTGTACACATACCCTTACTAGCACTCGTCAGCATAGGGCCGATATCATCATTCTCTCGTAGATAGGTAATATGCAATATGCTCAAAACAGCAAGTCAATTAACTTTTGCAAAATAGGCGTATGCTTATTATCATAAACTTGTGCAAACACATATTTTAGTTTAGAAAGCCCACCTGAAAATCTGGCTTACTCGAGACTTTCAGCTTTTCCTTTCTTGATCTCTATCCCGCTTCCACTTGCTCCTTAATAAAGAAATAAGAAGAATAAATATGGGAAAGATGAACTAAGAGTTTCTAACTCTTGAGCCTCTACTAAAACTCTCTAGATACTCTAAGGTTAAGCTAAGCTCTGCTAGGTCAATGCATCCAAAACTAAACTATTCAACTTCTTAAAAATATTTATAAGAACTTAAATCTTTTCAACTCCTTATATATATATATGGGATACCATATCGATATAAGAAAATCTTTAACTTTCAAATCTTTTCATTTGAAAACTTTGATCAAGTAAGTCTTGATCAAGTTACATAATCACAAGAATCCATATTTTGAAATCAAATTTCAAATATCAAGCCATAATCACAAAGTCCTTTGAAATACGCAAACTAACGAAATCTAAATTTTTCATACAAGCATAGAAAAATCTTAATAAATCCAAATAAGGTAATTTCATATACTAGATCATACTTTTGAAATCAAACTAATCAAATAAAATCAAAATAATAAGTTCTTGATATTCCATAAGCATACTAAATTAGGGTTTTCACATAAGTTGGATTTAACTCCAATTTCTTTCACCAAACACAAGCATACATATATAATCACATATATACTAACTTATTTTAAACAAATCAAAGCCAAATCATCTTAAAATCATGGCCATATTTTTCGGTCATCACAAGAAAATTAGGGGTTTCGATTTTTGTTTCCACAATCGACTCTAAACATGCTCAAACATCTTTAATTACATAAATACAAGCTCAAATTAAGAAATCATCAACAATTCCTCAAAGTAAGAAATAGGGTTCTTGACTAAAGTTTGGATTTTTCATGAAAATAGACACATTAACCCACAATTCAAGTATAATCACTAGATCTAGCATCAATTGAAGCATATATAAAAGATCAACGTTTTTTCCCCAAATTTCTTTAAAAGGGCCGAAACTTTTGGGGTTTGAAAAGGAGATTTTTCTTTGTTTTCTCAACATAATAACACTTCTAATAGGTAGATCTATGCATATATCAACTAAAAATCGAAGAACAAAACCCGTAAGAACAAGGGCCTAAATGGCCGAAACATATGGGGGTTTGGGAGTGAGTTTTCATCTTGATTTTCTCTCCAAAACTTGAATAAGGTTAGTGATTTACCTTCTTAAGACGTCGATCTACCGATTTGAAGAGGTTTAGAAGCTTGGATCTTGATTTTGGAAGAAGAAAATTTGAGTGTGTGTGTGTGTGAAGCTCTCGAAAATTGAGAGAAAATGGAAGAGAAATGGTGGAAAAAAATGATGTCTTGGAGGCTAAGCATATATATATAAAGTCCTATCTCACTATTTGATGCAGCCCAAGTTTTGTGAATTTAATTATTATGTGGCATATGGGCCACGTTTTTGTATCAAGATTTTCGCGATATTTTTAGCTTGATTATCTGAGTCTAGTCTATTAAAACATCTTTTGTAAATTAGAGTTCTACTTTGATTAGGAGTCCTTCTTTGATAAGGATTAGACTTCATTATTCAAATTTATATAAAGGCTTGTAAGCATCTGAAAATATTCACTTTTGATTTACGAATATATGTGAGTTTTATTCTCTTCATTAGCTCTTGAATTTTCTTACATTTGCCAAGAAATTCAATTATCGGTCGATCGACGAGACATTCATCCCTCGTTCGTGTGTCATTCATCGTCCCCGAGTTGCTGCGTCAACTATCTAGTTGGGGTATAGGCGAAATACTGACCTATATCACTTCGAGGGTTAGATTCAGAGGTTTTGGGATATTCCATCTTGTTCGTTCTTCCGTTCGCGTGCTGATAGATCCTTCGTACCAGCGAGGATCGTATCATTTGGTATCAGAGCTGACCTTCCGTTGGGTCGGTGTCTCATAGGGTTCGCCAGATCGCCGACTGAGGCAGTCGGGTCTTATGGGGGTGGGGATGATGCGTCCCATATTGCCCGCGGAGGCTTATCCTGGGCTGGATATAAGAATGAATTCCCACATTTGGTATCTTGCGAGGGCTAGTGAATTGAAGTGGGTGAGTCCGTTTGATATAGGTGACGACTTGGATTTGAGGACAAATCCTTTTCAAGAGAAGGGGAATGATGCAGCCCAAGAGAAGTGGGTGAGTCCGTTTGATATAGATGAATTCCCACTATTTAAGGCTTCCATGAGAAGCTTTCAATTAGCTTCCTTGGTAAGCTTCTTAGTTTCTAGAGAATTCCATAGCTTATTCCATAAGCTTTGTTTTCTTTAGCTTATTCTATAAGCTTTGATAGTCATTTGGGCTTATTTCTACATTTTAATGCTAGGCCCAATTTGTTAAGGACGTTATGTTCTCGTCCTCAAAGATATAAATTTCGAAAATAATTTAAGGATATAAGGTATCCTTTAAAATTATTACAACAAGATAATTCAAATAGGAATATTGAAATTACTAGCGAGTTGAAATCTTTATAATTTACTCTTTCTAAAATAAACGTTGAAATAAAATAATAACTGAAAGATTTATCATTTAATCAATCAACTGTAGAATTCTAAAATAAATCTTTGAGTTAAAACTTTATGAAATCTTATCTGAGGATGCATTGCCCCTAGTCACTCACATAATTAATTTCTAATTAATTACGTATTTAGCGCTTAATCAGAGCTATGAAAATCTGGGGTATTACATTCTCTCCCCCTTAAAGAAATTTCGTCCCGAAATTTAGTACCTTTGTAAATAGCTCAGGGTACTTCTCTTTCATCTTCTCTTCTAATTCCCAAGTCGCTTCTTCCGGGCCATGATGTCTCCATAGAATCTTGATTAAAGGAATCGACTTATTACTTAGTTGTTGATTCTTTCGATCTAGAATACGTTCTGGCCTCTCTTCATAGCTTAGGTCAGACTCAGGAACTATGTCTTCTTGGTTGATAACATGGTTCGGGTCATAGACGTACTTCCGTAACTGAGATACGTGAAATACATTATGAACGTTACCAAAATTGGGTGGTAACGCCAACCTGTACGCAACAGACCCAATCTCTTCTAAAATCTCGTATGGTCCGATGAATCTCGGCTTGAGCTTTCCTTTAATTCCAAATCTGTGCACTCCTTTCATAGGTGAAACCTTTAGGAATACTTTATCTCCGATTTCGAATTTCAACTCAGTTCGTCGCGTATCTGCATAAGACTTTTGGCGATCCTGAGCTTCTTGAATTCTCTTCTTAATTTGGCGTATGATATCAATCATTTCCTCAACTGCTTCTGTGCCGAGAATCCTTTTCTCTCCAACTTCATCCCAATACAAAGGAGATCGACATTTCTTGTCGTATAATGCTTCGTAAGGTGTCATGTTGATGGTTGCTTGGTAGCTATTATTATAAGCAAACTTGATCAAAGGCAATGCTTGTTCCCACTGTTCTCCTCGATCTAAGACGATGGTTCTGATCATATCTTCTAGTGTCTGAATAGTTCTTTCTGTCTGTCCATCGGTCTGTGGATGGAAGGCTGTACTGAAATTCAACTGGGTGCCCATTTCTTTTTGGAAACTTGTCCAAAATCGCGAGGTGAACTTAGAATCTCTATCTGAGGTAATCGACACAGGAACTCCGTGCAGTCGTACGATCTCATGCACGTAAATCTGAGCTAGCTTATCGGCTCCGTACATCACAAGAATTGGAATAAAATGGGCGCTCTTGGTCAATCGATCAATAATTACCCAAATGACTGTATTTCCACGCTTGAACTTGGGTAATCTGGTGATGAAATCCATAGCAACATGGTCCCATTTCCACTCAGGAATGTCAAGAGGTTGTAGTTTTCCATGTGGTCTCTGGTGTAGCGCTTTGACTTGTTGACACGCCAAACACTTCTCGACAAACGACGATATCTCTTGTTTCATACCAACCCACACGAAATTTTGTTTCAGATCTCTATACATTTTCGTGCTTCCAGGGTGAGCGGTATAAGGCGTGTTGTGTGCCTCCTTCAGAATCTCTTCCTTTAATTTCTTATCATTGGGTACTCATATCCTGTCCCCAAGCATGAGGGCATTGTCTCTTGCTTCATGGTACTGTTGATCCTTGGTTCTCACCTTTAGCCTTAACTTTTCTAATTGTTTATCTTGACGTTGAGCTTGAACAATTTGATTTCTCAGGTCAGGTTATAGAACAAGGGTTGCAATGATACCTTGAGTGGTCTCAGGTGGTAACACCACTTGTAATTTCATCTTCTCGAACTCCTTAACTAGCTCTTCGTTCTGGGTAAGAACAAATGCTAATTGAGTCCGACTCTTTCTACTTAATGCATCGGCGACTACATTCACTTTTCCTTGGTGATACTTGATTTCACAATCGTAATCTTTAACTAGTTTTAGCCATCTTCTCTGACGCATATTAAGATCCTATTGCTCAAAGAAGTATTTCAGGCTCTTGTGGTCAGTGAAGATCTCACACTTTGATCCATATAAATAATGTCTCCAAATCTTCAACGCATGGACCACGGCTGCTAGTTCTAGGTCATGGGTAGGGTAATTAAGCTCATGTTGTCTTAGCTGTCTTGAAGCATAAGCAATTACCTTACCTTCCTGCATGAGTACACATCCTAGCCCGTTTCTTGAAGCATCTGTATAAAGCATATATTCTTTATCGGGCTCAGGTACTGTTAATACTGGGGCTGCAGACAGCCTATCCTTCAATTCTTGAAAACTTTTCTCGCACTCTATGGTCCATTGGAATTTTACTCCCTTTCGAAGTAATTGCGTCATTGGTCTAGCAATCTTTGAGAATCCTTCGATGAATCTTCGGTAATAACCAGCTAGACCAAGAAAACTCCGAATTTCATTCGGTGTTGTAGGTCATTTCCATTCGCGCACAGCTTGTACTTTCGCAGGATCCACCTTGATTCCTTCTGCTGAGACGATATGACCAAGGAAATTCACTTCTCGAAGCCAAAACTCGCACTTGCTGAATTTGGCATACAACTTTTCGGTTCTCAACGTATCCAAGACGGTTCTCAAATGGGTTTCGTGTTCTTTCTTTGTCTTGGAATACACCAGAATGTCATCAATAAAGACCAAAACAAACTTATCGAGGTATTCATGGAAAACACGGTTCATCAGATCCATGAACACAGCTGGAGCATTGGTTAGTCCAAAGGGCATTACGGTAAACTCATAATGACCGTACCGAGTTCGAAAAGCAGTCTTCGGTACATCTTCTTGCTTAATCTTTAACTGATGATATCCCGATCTCAAATCGATTTTTGAGAAAACTCCTGCTCCCTTCAACTGATCAAACAGATCATCAATCCTCGGCAATGGGTACTTATTCTTCAGGGTCAACTTATTTAATTCCCTGTAGTCGATGCACATTCTCAAAGTGTCATCCTTCTTCTTAACGAACAATACCGGTGCTCCCCACGGAGATACGCTCGGTCGGATAAATCCCAAATCCAATAGTTCTTGTAATTGGATCTTCAATTCCTGAAGCACCCTTGGCGCCATTCGGTATGGTGCCTTCGAAATTGGGGCTGACCTAGGTTCTAAGTCGATGGAGAACTCTAATTGTCTATCCGGTGGTAATCCAGGTAAGGATTCCGGAAAAACATCTGGGAATTCTCTCACAATTGGGACATCTTCTACTTTCCTTTCAACTTCATCTTTTCCAGCCAAATACACTATATAAGCGCGTGCTTCATCTTGTCTTAGCAACTTTTCTGCTCTTAAGGCTGAAATAATAGGTACTCTCTTATGCCTTTCATCTATCCCGTAAAAACAGGTTGGTTCTTTGTCTGGTGGTTGGAATGAGATCTCACGACTTTCGCAACGAATCGTTGCAAAGTTTTGGGTTAACCAGTCCATTCCCAGAATTATATCCACATCCCACATTGGCAAAAGACGCAAAGATTTTGCTCCTAACTTGAGAGGACCTAACTCAAATTCTAAGTTAGGGCACTCATGCGTGATTCTATCGCTTCTGCCTAATGGCGTAAGGACTCTTATATCAGGATTAGATCGTTTTACTGGAAGCTCAATAGTATCTACACATGCTGAAGAAATAAAGGAATGCGAAGCTCCAGTATCGAAAAGAATTATGACAGTACATCTCAAAGTTCCCATGCACATAACCGTCACGCTTTCTTATCGGTTGATTTACGGTTTAGGCAAAGGCTCTCGATCTTTGGTTGTGGTTGAACTTCTTGCATCTTGATTGAGCTCGAGGTGGTTGTAGAGTCATTGGAAATTGAGCTACCAGAATCTGAGGGAATATCGGAAATGGCAACTGAGGGTAAGCTGTCATAGCTTTCGTAGATTGAGTCTTACGGGGAGGATTTGGTCTGGATCCACTTCCTGACGCCTTATCTCTGTTTGGACAGTTGTTAGCATAGTGGCCCACTTGACCACAGTTGTAACAATTGTTACTTCTCCATTTACAAACTCCAGAGTGTGCCCGATTGCATTTCGGACATACGAGTCTAGCTTGATTGGGAAAACCGAGGTTGGCCTTGAAACGATGGTCGAGATTGACCTTGGGAGAATTGTCCCGATTTCTGCCACTGCTTCTTATTCGGAAAATTCTTATTCTCCTACCTTCTCTTATTTCCAATCTTTTGATCAATCGGCATTAGCTTTGTGGGTTAGGATTACAGGTGGATCTTGAAGTCGGATCGACGTAATATTCTCGTGGCGCATTTCCATTTCCATATCAGCGCCCGATTCGAGTCTCGCATAAGACATCGGAGGTTGGCTTGCGATTATTCTCATTTCTTGGTGTAATCCGGGCGAAATAATTCACCATTTTCTCATCGGTGTCGACCTTATAAGGTGCATATCGAGCCAACTTGCGAACTCTCGTCGCACTCACCATTCTGATCTTCTTCCTTGCTTAAGATTAGCGAACTCAATCTCTTTTCATCTGCGATAACTCGTGGAATATATTTGGCCAAAGTTCTTCTTTGAAATGCTCCCACGTGAAAACGTCTAGGCGTTACGGCGTAAAGGTTCTCTCGACGAGATTCCCATGATAATCTCTGATCCCTTTAGCCGAAAGAGATACATAGCATACACTCGATCGGTGCATTCCAAAATCGAAAATACGGTCCATAGCCCTAACCTACTCTTCAGCCTCAGATGGATCACCAGATCCAGTAAAAGTTGGTGGATTTTGACGAAGAAAAAGTTCGGAAATCTTGCGATCAAGACGGGGAGGTGATTGATTAGGTGAGTTATGGGGTGTTGGTTGACTCTCTTAAGTCTCTTCTTCAGGTATTGGGTTTTGACGTCTTCTTGGCATATTGAAAGAATTTGAAAATTCGAATATCGGATCAAAGGAAACAATTCTTATCTCATAACAGATTAAAATGGTTGCGGAATTCAAACAAATCAGTTTGTTGATAAGATACTCATCACGAATAAAGGAGTTGCAAAGCTCATATACTGAAATATTCAATTTATATAATCTGGGAAAATTGCCTCTTTGAGGACTTTTTAGCAAAAGGGGGAAAATTGCCATAAGTGGGTCTGGGCTATGGTGATGCTTTATCTATACAGCATCCCTACGAACTATCCACATACATACCGCATACATATACATCGACAGACTGCTACTACAACTATTTATATGCATCGCTACTATACATCGTACTATCGCACACAAGATCTACTACTAATGACTACTGCTTGGACCAGGCTCATCACTCCTGGTGATGTTCATCTCTACATCAGCTCCACTGTTCACTGCTTCTTCGTCAAAGTAGCGATCAATCTCATCTTCCCAATCAGGGCTGTCGTGTCTTGGTGCTACAAAGGTTCAATCTCTTCCTCATTGTAGTCTAGTACTGGTGGTTTATGAGCATTGGGGTTGTTGTCATGCGAAATTACTTTAAACTCAGGATGTAGAATGTATGGGTCAGTAACAAAAGACATTTCACTGACTGGGAGATACTCAAGCTTACACTTGCCAACGGACTCAATATGTTCAGGTTCATACCGATAAGATCTAGAGAGACCTGATGGTCTAGAAGAACTAGTCCCCTCATCTGCAGGAGGAGGTGACTCTTGAAATGTATGAATCTCACGTAAACAACTAGGAATGTCAGCTGAAATTGACTGGGACTCGGGAGTTATAACGAGAGTGTCAGGAGGAACTGCGTGAATTGGGTAAGAGCTAAGAATTACTTCAGAAACAGAATTACTGGGGCCACTCTGAGAAGACATTGGATTAGCAAAATAAATCGGATGAGAAGGCGAGTCAAAAACAAACGACTGCTCTAATAGATCCGCATCAATTTCCGGTATCACTGGATCCGGATAGGGAAAAGGAATATTTTCAGCAAGAAGCATATCAACAAGCCACGGATCTAATGCAGGGTGTAAATACAAATCATCAGGACCCCGATGAATATCTGAGTCCATCAATAGAGGAGAATCAGCTGGCTCAAAAATGTCGGGAACTAAAGGAGTACGATCAATCAACATAGGCTCATCAAATCTCGAAGCCGGGATAACAGGGGGTGACACAACAATAGCAGGCTGAGGAGAAGGATCATCCTACCTCACATAGTGCTCCGCAAAGAGGCGATTTAAGAAGAATGAAAGCTCTCAAAGAAGGATAGTCACCAGGGGTGGACCTTGATGATCCCGATTCTGCGTGCCGAACAAGCGCATGGAATCAAGGAAATCCCGACTCTTGTGGTTTCTAGAAAAATCTATGTAATCAAGAGCTTTGGAAGAAGCCCATCCTCGCCATCTTGTGTTGGCAAGACCGAATCGATCAAGTATCGCATTGAAATCGTTAACCCCATGTCGCTTAACCGTAAACCGTTCAACGAAGCGCCGAGAAAATCGAGAATTCGTGTACTTCTCGGCTGAGCTCGTAAAATCTATCGATCGTCCAATCAGCAGAGGTCTAACTCTAGTACTTTTACGCGAAGTAGACCACATCCTCGGCATCCTAAATAATCATAACTTAAATATCAGGACAATCACATCGATATGTCCCATTTCCCATCTTGGGATACTAATCAAATTATATGCATAATCAACTCATATAGCATACAATACTAAGCATGTAAAGATCACACAAAGCTATAAGCAATGCAGAAAGAATTCTGAACTCTTTATGAAAAATCAACTACTTGTACCTGGTTGTGTTGGAGATGACGGACTTGAAATGCTGAGCTCAAATGATTTAAGACAACTGGGTTAGACTCAAGTAAGACTCACAGGACCAGAGCGAACAACCGCTCTGATACCATTCTGTCACACCCCGACTTATCTAATCTCGTATTAACTGACTAATCGGAGTGCGACAGGCGGTAGGAAAAGGAACTGACTAACTATTTCAAGAGACTCGCAGATATAAATAGTTATCATTTTAAAGAAATACGAGTCATTAGACCTATGATTAACCAAATGATCAAAGTTGAATATTAATCAATCCTTTGTTTAGCAACCGATACCATGATCTTTGACATGAATTCATACTTGTTTATCAAATGTCTAACCCATCAAGACTCGGATCATGCAATATTTTACAAGCGTAAATGAGTTGGCGACAAAGAGCAAGCGAGTTTATGTGTGAAGACATAAACCCGGGTAAAACATATGACATGACAAAATAGGTCTTACTCAAGATTCAATTTCCGTCATCATCTCCTCGCACAACCCTGCACATTTAGAAATACATGCAGGGCATGAGTACTTGATGCACTCAGTGGGCAATTACCAAAAACAACTGAAACATGCTCTTAGAGCTATATAATCGACTTGTCACTTCTTAGATTCACAGGGGTTTTAAGAAATATCCTATGAATCAAACTTTATGAAATCACTTACTTCATGATCAATGCACGTGCTAACAATTCTAATCATAACATGTCTGCAGACAATCATCAATAAACATCAATATCTACGCACAAACGTGTTGAGAAGTAGGCCTCCTTCTCAAACACCTTGGCCAAATGCCACCTGTGTACACATACCCTTACTAGTAGCTCGTCTAGCATAGGGCCGATATCGTCATTCTCTCGTAGATAAGTAATATTCAATATGCTCAAAACAGGCAAGTCAATTAACTTTTGCAAAATAGACATATGCTCATTATCATAAACTTGTGCAAACACATATTTTAGTTTAGAAAGCCCACCTGGAAATCTGGCTTACTCGAGACTTTCAGCTTTTCCTTTCTTGATCTCTATCCCGCTTCCACTTGCTCCTTAATAGAGAAATAAGAAGAATAAATACGGGAAAGAGGAACTAAGAGTTTCTAACTCTTAAGCCTCTACTAAAACTCTCTCGATACTCTAAGGTTAAGCTAAGCTCTGCTAGGTCAATGCATCCAAAACTAAACTATTCAACTTATTAAAAATATTTTATAAGAACTTAAATCTTTTCAACTCCTTATATATATATGGGATACCATATCGATATAAGAAAATTTTTAACTTTAAAATCTTTTCATTTGGAAACTTTGATCAAGTAAGTCTTGATCAAGTTACATAATCACAAGAATCCATATTTTGAAATCAAATTTCAAATTTCAAGTCATAATCACAAAGTCCTTTGAAATACGCAAACTAACGAAATCTAAATTTTTCATACAAGCATAGAAAAATCTTAATAAATCAAAATAAGGTAATTTCATATACTAGATCATACTTTTGAAATCAAACTAATCAAATAAAATCAAAATAATAAGTTCTTGATATTCCATAAGCATACTAAATTAGGGTTTTCACATAAGTTGGATTTAACTCCAATTTCTTTCACCAAACACAAGCATACATATATAATCACATATATACTAACTTATTTTAAACAAATCAAAGCCAAATCATCTTAAAATCATGGCCATAGTTTTCGGTCATCACAAGAAAATTAGGGGTTTCGATTTTTGTTTCCACAATCGACTCTAAACATGCTCAAACATCTTTAATTACATAAATACAAGCTCAAATTAAGAAATCATCAACAATTCCTCAAAGTAAGAATTAGGGTTCTTGACTAAAGTTTGGATTTTTCATGAAAATAGACACATTAACCCACAATTCAAGTATAATCACTAGATCTAGCATCAATTGAAGCATATATAAAAGATCAACGTTTTTCCCCAAATTTCTTTAAAAGGGCCGAAACTTGTGGGGTTTGAAAAGGAGATTGTTCTTTGTTTTCTCAACATAATAACACTTCTAATAGGTAGATTTATGCATATATCAACTAAAAATCGAAGAACAAAACCCGTAAGAACAAGGGCCTAAATGGCCGAAACATATGGGGGTTTGGGAGTGAGTTTTCATCTTGATTTTCTCTCCAAAACTTGAATTATATTAGTGATTTACCTTCTTAAGACGCCGATCTACCGATTTGAAGAGGTTTAGAAGCTTGGATCTTGATTTTGGAAGAAGAAAATTTGAGAGTGTGTGTGTGTGAGCTCTCGAAAATTGAGAGAAAATGGAAGAGAAATGGTGGAAAAAAAATGATGTCTTGGAGGCTAAGCATATATATATAAAGTCCTATCTCACTATTTAAGGCTTCCATGAGAAGCTTTCAATTAGCTTCCTTGGTAAGCTTCTTAGTTTCTAGAGAATTCCATAGCTTATTCCATAAGCT
Organism: Salvia rosmarinus; assembly: GCA_036937905.1. NCBI lineage: Eukaryota > Viridiplantae > Streptophyta > Magnoliopsida > Lamiales > Lamiaceae > Salvia > Salvia rosmarinus. The sequence goes on from CM072819.1 coordinate 91,176,461, forward strand.
TTGTTTTCTTTAGCTTATTCTATAAGCTTTGATAGTCATTTGAGCTTATTTCTACATTTTAATGCTAGGCCCAATTTGTTAAGGACGTTATGTTCTCGTCCTCAAAGATATAAATTTCGAAAATAATTTAAGGATATAAGGTATCCTTTAAAATTATTACAACAAGATAATTCAAATATGAATATTGAAATTACTAACGAGTTGAAATCTTTATAATTTACTCTTTCTAAAATAAACGTTGAAATAAAATAATAACTGAAAGATTTATCATTTAATCAATCAACTGTAGAATTCTAAAATAAATGTTTGAGTTAAAACTTTATGAAATCTTATCTGAGGATGCATTGCCTCTAGTCACTCACGTAATTAATTTCTAATTAATTACGTAGTTAGCACTTAATCAAAGTTATGAAAATCTGGGGTATTACAATCCCGCTCTAATAGCTCCGAATAAATTAAATACGTGCATTAAGATACGAAGGCTTCTTATTCCATAACAACGAAAGCACTTTTCACTCTTTCATATACTAGATTTCACTTGAAAAGAAAATGTTCCATACTAACGATATATATATATATATATATATATATATATATATATATATATATATATATATTATCAAATATAAATATGAAACTATTTTATTATGAAAAATAAGTATTTTTAAAAAAAATTATAATGATAAGTTTCTCTAAAACTTTCATTTGACGTTGTTAGTTTTCTCAATTCAAAAAAATTTATGATTATATTTTTATTTTATATTACACATATATTTATAAATTTGAAGTTCTCGTGCTATAATTTATAAATTTAATTTCTCGTAAAATTATAATATTTACTATTTTATCTTTCCCCAAAAATTATTCTTGAAAATCTTTGGTGTGAGTTTTAATAAAAATTATGAAGTGTTTTATGAGTGAAGTAAGAGTTAGTGTAATATTAAAGTAATTAGTGATGGACCATGGTGGTAAATTGTTTAAATAAGTTGTAGTTTGAAAAAAAACTAAGTAGAGATAGAGGTGGGTCATGGGTAGAACCGGTAAAATGGGTTCAACCCGATAGGCCGGCTCGGGGTACCCGGAATTTGGGCTAGGTTGGGCTTCAAAATAAGAGGCCCGAAAAAAATCAGACCTAAAAAACTCATCCGAAAAAAACCCGACCGACCAGACTTCGAGTAAAAAAGCCCAGGGTTTTTGAGATAAAAATCCCACCCTGTAAATATATATTTTATTACATACTATTTTTTTGTTTTTCTTTATTCTTATCTTTCTCTTTAATTCTCTTTTAAAGTTGTTTATTGTTTTATTTTAGATTATTTACTACTTTAAATTATGACCTCGATGCTTTAATCTATTTTTTGTTGTATTAGCATATACTTTTGAACTTTTAATTTTATTATTATTGATATTAAATTACTAGTTTCTAGACTTAAATTGTTATTTTACATAGTTATTTATTATTTTACAATCAAATATGCAATTCTGTAGGTTAAAAACAATGAAAAAATTGAGCAATGTTAGCACATCTGGGGCTGGACTTCATATTTAGCAGCCCGAATTTTTTTTTGACCTGAACCGACCTAACCCGAAAAAGTGTAAAAGCTCGATTGGCCGGCCCGAGCTAGCTCGACCAGCTACTTTTGCCACTTCTAGTCATGAGTGATAAAATTTGTAAATAAATGATGTCGTTATGGATAATAAATGTGGAATATTTTGTGGGATTGTTTACATAAATGACAATGAAATAAATTTGGGAAACGTACCAAAAATGAAAAGTATGTACAAATATTTGGGACGAAATGAGTATTATTTGATGTAATCTCACTATTACATATAGCAAAATTAGTACATTTTCCGTTATTATTTTTCAAAATTAAAATCAATTGGTTCTTCATTATTACAGATAAAATTCCCAGTTTCATTTTCGAGTTTCTAACTTGAATAGATAAGAAATATACTTGATGGAAGTGAATGAATACCTTATAATAACCAGTAACCATATTTAAGATAATAATAATGATGGGCCCTTAAACTGAAGGCCCGAACTGAATAGTGATTAAATCAGCCGCCCGCATTTCAAAAATTTAGTTAGGTTTGACAAACAAATATATATATATATACAAAAGTAAATAGGATCAATTTACAAAAAGGAAAACAGCCCTAGCGCAAATTCTTCTGCTTCTTTTCACTGCTGGCTTCTCCATTATTATTCTTCTCCTCTCCTTTTTCTGTTAATTTTTATAAATATCAGGGTTCAAAAAGTGATACCAAACGCATTTTCTATTACTTTTGGTGTATGATTGGAGTAAATTTGCTGGAATTTGCGTTTTGCAGTAGGCTGCCTTGGAGATTTTTGAAGGAACATTAATCACATCGTGCTCTTTTTATTTTTGGGAAATCGGTGGTCTTGCTGCTTAAATCTGTTAGAAAAGAAAACCTCGTTTATTATGAGCTGGAAAAGCTGGATATTGAAAGTTGGATGAACTGATATTGCTGTTATTGAGTAGTAAGTTATGAGCCCATCTTGTTATAGAATAGAAACTGTTATTGCTGTTCGTCATGAACTACTCTCACTCTGATGATTGATTAGCCATGAATACGACTATCATTAAGAAAGCTAGTAGCCAAAGACATTCCACGGCAGTACTGGATGTTCAGTACTCACCATTATTTTGACGAGCAAACCTTTTTGCAGTTAAGGTATTTTGTTAATTTAAAAATCGTGCATAAAATTCATGGATGGATTAGAATGTTGAATCTTTGCTACAATTGAATATAGATGGGTTCAGACATCAAAACAGTTGAACAGAGGCTGAAGTCTTTCACCGGTCAGCTTCAGACAGAATGTGGAATTCTGGAGAGACTTGTGTATAAGCACAAGAATCAACATCGAAGATGCTCATATTTTCAATACATTCTCAAGGTTTCTAGTCTTGGTTATGCTTAGTTTTTCCATCAGAAATATAGCTATATGTTATGATATTGGTCGAAGTTCTGATGTGCTTGTTGTATGCATGAAAGGTAAGAAGGGATTTGCAGCTTCTGAAATTAGTTAACCTGGAGGAGGTATTGGAGTCCTCTTTTCTGGTGATAAATGGCGACAGGCCAAAACAGAAGGTTCAGCTTTTAGAAGGGTATTACTCCTCATCTTTCTTCTTTTTTTCTACCTTCTTTTCCTTTAATCAATCACTCTCAAGTCTCAACTGATATCATCAAATTACTAGTAAACACTCATCCGTCAGTTGATGTGGACCCCTCTTACTATGAAATTTGAAGCTAGATTTTGTGGTTAGAACAAAATCAAGCTAGACTTACAGATGTTTGATTGGCCTATGCAAATTTCAGTATATATATATATATATATATATATATATATATATATATATATAGGGAGTGGATCAAATGAGAACTATATCTATTTTGCGACCTCTGTGAACTAGGGATGGAAATTTAGAACTGGAAAATCGGTTAGTATCTAAACCAAACCGATTTTTTGGAGTTCGGTTATCAGAATAACCGAGTTTGGTAAAATAGGTTCGGTATTCGGTCTTGGAAATTAAAAATTTCGGTTATCGGTATACCTGATAACCGAATGGATATACCGATAACCGAAATAATTGTATTATATGTATATATATATATATATTAGTTTTATAATTATTTTTAAAATACTAAAACTAAAAGAGAGAGAGGGCTCGCGAACCTCGCGTCGCACCCACAGTGTGTTTGTTACTTTATTTAATTGTTTTCTTAATCTTTTGAGTTTTGGGGAAAGGGAATGGAGGCGGGAATTGGGAACCCTAGATTCACCAGTGCCGCCGCCGCCCGCCGACCGCCGTCGCCGCCTCCGCCTCCGCCTTGCGCTTTCGCGCCGATCGCCGCCGCTCACGCTAACCTCCACATCGACATTCTGCACTCTGCACACAGGCAGCGTCGTCGCCCGCCCCGATGCCGCCGCCGCGTCGCTCGCTTGCTCGCCGCCGCCGCCGCCGCTGACCCACGCACGCACTCTGCACACCAACTCCCAGACCACCATGCGCCCCCCACCCAACTCCCAGCCAGACCACCTGTAATACCCGAAAAATTAAAACTTTGATTTATTAATTTATTTAGCTAAATCGAGATTTGAAATTAGAGCAATTATTAAAATTTATAATCGTCGACGTTTCGATTTTATTTCGAACGAGAAAATTTAAACGAATGCCGAAGAACGAATACAGTTGCGAATCGAGCCAAACATTTTTTTACTCGATAAATTATTACATCACCACACTTCATTTCAAATCTCCTAAAATCCTCAACTTTTCCTACTTTACTCAATATTTTTCAACCTTTACCATCATCTTTCACATCATACACCCTAGCTTTGTACTTTGTGAAATCATACCACTCATAAAACATTTCAAATGCTTCCATACTAATTTTAATCGTCCGTTTCAAAGATCTCATGGAGCTCCAACATCAAAATCGAGTAACACAAATCTAAACCTATTTTGAGCAAGGTTGGTTCTTCTATCCACTGTATTTCATCTTTTGAAATCAATACTATGCTATGTTCTATATACTTTTCCAACTGAAGTAGGACAATTTATCATTTTCTCAACAAACCAACAATCGACAACCAAATAAGAATCAGAAATATAGCATTTTACTTGCATAACTTGAGTTTTTGGCCTTATGAATCATAATATGCAGAATACATTCTTTCGTAATAGGAATATGGAAAATGATGGAAAATTTACAAAGTATTAACAAAACTTAGAACTTAAACTATGTTCACCCTCTGTTCTTTTCGAATGAGTTGAGTAAATCGGGGCGGCAGAGATGCTTTTGAACCTAGAACTGTAGTGTTTGGACCGAGCCACTTAAGGTTCGGCCATTAACCAACGACGACAGCGGCGCTTGGAGCAGGGCATGAGCACACCGTCGTGCTATTGACGGCGCTGCTCTTTTGCCGGTAGGTTGGAGGTCGTGGCATCGACGGCAACGGCTGAGATCGTGCACGATGCGGCTTCAAGCAGCTGAATCATCAACGCGCCGTTTGGAAGGCAACAACAGGGGCTGGAACAGAGACGACGCAAGGAGGGCTTCAGGCTAGATCTCCAGGCAACGCGACGTCGGACCTAGCACGAAGGCAGCATCATCGGAATATATAGAGGCGTTGGAAATCCACCGAGAGAGAGAGATTGGGGTGTGTATGTTTGTGAGAGAGAGATTCTTCTTTTCTTGTACGAGTGACGAAGAGAGAGAAAGGGAGTGATGGCTCCGGAATCGGCAGGCAACGGCAGATTTGTCGAGAGAGAGAAGTGCGTGTGTATCTGTGGTTCGAAAAAGAGAGAGCACGAGATGAGACAAAAAAGAAGATGAAGGAATAGAGGGGAAAGGAGCTGTGGTCGCGGCGGTCAAGGTCGCCGACGACAACGTGACCATCCGCCGGAGTGGGGAGGCTGCGGTGGCAGCAGATTGCGAAGAGAGAGGAGAGGGATGGAGGTTGATGTTGTGCGAGTATGCGCGTGAGTGAGGAGATGGGAAGAGAGTAGAGAGGAGGCTGTGGTCGCGGCGGCGACGCACCTCGCCGACCGGCGATGTGGCCGACCGGACATGGAGGTGGCGACTGTCCGCGTGTGTGTGTTGTGTGTGAGAACCGAGAAAAAGAGAGATGGGTGTGAATGAATGGGGGGCGGCTAGTGCTAGGGTTTAGTTCTTTTTTTTTCTTTTCTTTTTTTGTGTGATGTTGGGCCTTATGTTCTTGGCAAAAAAAAGAGGAATGGGCTATATGATGTGGGCTGGTTTAAAAAAAAGGGCGTTGGGCCTTGAGATACGGGCCGAATTAAATGAAAGATGGGCTTCTGAATTAAATTAATATGGGTTTTACTTAAATTTAATGTGTACTTAGATTTATTTTAAATGTTGGGCTAAGAAATTTAAATTGATAATGGACTTGAATTATTTATTTCTATAATCCATAAAATGGAATTAAGTATTGATTAAATTCTATATTAATTAAATATGAGGTTTAATTCTAGTAATTAAATTTTGTGATTAATTCCTAATTAATTAAATGATAATCTAAATACCAATTATTTAGATTGAGTTATTTAAATTCATTAGATTGAATTGATAATTACTATTTGGACTAATTGAGTTCTTATAATTAAATCGAGAGGTGGAACCAATTTAATAATTAAATAAAGTCTAAATTGTAGAAATTGAATAGTATAATTAATTAATTATGTTAAAGGATAATTTGAGAATTATTCTTTTAAGTGATTTATTTATGTAATGAGATTGACTTTAAGTAAATTGCTAAATATAAGGTGATTGGAATTAAATCTTAATTAGTGGATATCTAAGATGAATTAACTTAATTTGATTAATTAATCAAATATTATTGGACTTTTAATTTAATCCATTTAATTGACTTCTAATTATATATTTGCTTAATTAAATTAGAGATTTAATTAATTAATTAATGATTTGATTATGCAAAGTAGATGCATGAGAAATATTATTTAAGTAACTTTAATTTGTAAAATGTTTGTTAGATGATGATTGAATTGCGAGAAATATTTATTGATTGTGTAGTATTAGTATGAGTTTCTCTGTTAGAATATGTGGGACGTGAGGCGAGAAACACGGCGAGGAAATGATAGTGATGAATGAGGTATTGGAACTCGAAATCGTTGATACGCGTTAACAAACGACGAAGATTAGTTATGAACTTATGATTCATAAATTGTACGAAACAACGTGGAGAAACATCGATGGAATGGAAGAATGCAACAACTAAGTGTCATCTATCGTCATGGCGAGACGAACCTAATAGATGATATATAGATTGTTAACTAAGTCATATCGATAACGAAAATCCTAAAACCCAGAAACTCTAAGACTTAAAAGATATCGAGTACGTTGAATCTTAGCGATGCTTCTCGAAAGAAACGAATGACGTACTAAATTATATTTCTTACGTTGACAAGGTCCAGCGTGGACGAAAACGAAAACGACAAAGGATCGCTAGAAGGTATTTCAAGAAGGTCAATTCTTGAGATGGACTTTCTTATCTAAACAAAAAGTGATTTTATGAAAATCATTTACTTCTTATGCTTTATTGCTTTCTTGAACTGCAAATATTTAAATACGATATTGTTTGCCAAAATGTTTATTGTTTTGTATATATTCATTCTGGTTGGCTAGGCCAACAGGAGATATTACGATTCGGGTCTTACTGGTGGATGCCAGTTGGGATTATGTACACTTAGCCTCTAAACCGTTTGCGGTCAGTCGTGCGTTCGGGTGAAGGGAGGCCTCCCTCCCGACGCGTTCCATAGCCGATTTGGATTATACGCTGTAAGAAAACGTCTGGCCAGACAACTTTGGGAAAATGATAAAATGTTTAGGAAGCACAAGACCTTTCAAATAAAACCCTTGTGTCTTACTGTGGATGCGGTAGTACAATTTCGTGAAGAAAATATAAAATATTTCGGCATGTGCCCACTGAGTACTTTGTATTTAGCCCTGCATATTCGTTTTTGATGTGCAGGTTGAGCTGGTGATGAAACGGAGTGGAGTTGAGAGAGGTTTCTTTTGTCGGTGAAAATGGAACATCTTTTGGTTCACCTTGAGAATGCATCTTCATATGCATATCTCACACGTTTATTCCGCTGCAAACTCTTTAGACTCTTTTGAATTCTAAATATATGTTGAACTCTTGAACATTCTAGTAGTGATTACATAATCAACTATTATTTGGTCAGATTCTCTTAGTCGAACTTGATATCACTTATGTTTCCGTAGTTACTCATGTGTCCTTACTAATGATATGGTTTAGAAATCAACACTAAGATCCCCATTTCTTTCCCCGCTTCTTTAATCCAATCCCAGTCACGGCCGGACAAGGCAGTCATTCGGGATTAGCTGAGTCGGGCTGTGACACCACCGTGCGCCCGCACCGCCGCGGCGCCGCCTGCTCGAAGGTACGATTTCAGTTTTTTTGAGTAGAGAAGAACGACTACTATCAACCATTGGTAATTTGAGTAGGATTACTAACGCCTAAAGTAGAAGTTCTTCGTTCAGTACTTTAGACCAAATTTTATCCAAAAGCCCATATTATACAGTAAATTTAATTTTCGAAGCTTGTTGAGTCTCGAGTAAAATTTTCAAATAATCAAATCCATTTTCTAGTGGCGTCAAGGAACCGAGCATGAATTATGAACAAATATCTCCTAGCGTGAGCTTGGCTTGTTAAAAAATTAACTAGGCTTGAACTTAAGAAAAATAAAGTACATGGATTTGTGGCAACCTCCTAAAGATACAATGACTTTTGCAGCTTCAGATGGTTGCATTAACAAACTAAAGTTTCAGGAACAAAAAAGAGATCGGAACTTTGTTCTAATACTTGATTTTCATGTCCTAATTCTGTTTGTTGACTTGTTCTGTTTGAAGAATACTCAATTCTGTTTGTAGACTTGTTCACGTGCTTATATTTTCTGGGCTCTTATGATTTTGGCGTATATCTTGTTGTTTAAATTCTGGAGCCTTTCTTATAGTGTGCTAAATGGATAACCTTCTATTTGTGTATTATGAATTCTGATGAATTTATTGATGTGCTCTGCAGCTTTGGGATGAGTTTTGCAAGAATATATTGAAAAAACAAATGCTGTGATGTTAGAAATAACATTTGGCTTGCTGTGATCTTTTCTTGCAATGATGAGGATTTTATTTAATAAAAAAAAGAAATTAGGCGCAGCAAAAAAAGTTTAACCAAACAACCGATAACCGATCGGTTCGGTTATCGGTAAGCATATATATGTACTTTTCGGTTTCGGTTAACCGAATTTTCGGTTCGATTAACCAAAACCGAACCGATTTCCACCCCTACTGTGAACTATATATTAGATGTGTAAAGATCATGCACAGATTGGTATAAAGTTTTGCACAAAAACTTTCTTAAATTGTTTTATTGTGCAACAATTCGTTGTGCACAACTTTATATATTTTGTTCATCAACTTCATACGTCTGTGATTCGTTGTGCATAACTTTATAGATTATTTTGTTCATCAACTTTATACGTTTGAGTTCTCAAGTTCTTAAAAATATAAGTTCTTATATATATATATATAGGGTTGGATCCGAGAACTCATCTTTTGAGAACTTGAGAACCATCCACGTTGAATACAATGCACAAAATAGTATATAGGTGTATAACTAAAACTTTCTAAAATTGTTGCAAAACAAAATAATTTTAGAAATATGCACAACTTTATATGCATCATCTTCAACGCCTTATGCATGGTTCGCAGATCGCAAAAAGATGTGGTTCTCATTTGATCCACTCCCTATATATATATATATATATTCTGATCCTGCCACAAAGATGTGAACTTCGATTAGTTTATAGCTGATCTATCTTGGCGTTTCTTGCTACTACTCCTAGATTCATGTATTGCTTGGTATTCAGACTCATAATTTTCATATCAATCTTAGGTAGGCCAAGAAGTGGTCTTTTGCTGATGTAAGACTTACTAAATTTATTTTGTGTCCTAAGATTCAAATTAATATGGCCGGCGGCTCTGTCTTGCTGGTTTGGGGCTGATAATTTTTATTATTATTGGTAGCTTAAGTCAAATATTTAAGTAGATGAAGTTTCCGCATGATTTCTATTGTACGTAATTCTTTCGAATGTTTGTGTTATTGTTAATGTTATTAATATTATCTATCTTTGTAGTTTAAAAAGGAGAAAAACTAATAGTGGAAAATATAATTTCTTGGAAAGTCTTTTGGGAGTTACCCGTCTATTGTCACAGGTAGTTTCCTTTCTTTCTCAACTTTAACATTGCATGAGTAAGCCAACATTTCTCATTCCTGGCTTCTTTGTCATGCTTTTGCAGATTGTTGAGCCATTGCTGCAGGCAGCTATGTATCCTTATAAATTTGTAACTGTTGATTGTGTTTGTATGTATGCGCATTTTTTTGGTTTGTGTGTAGGATAATATCTATCATATTTGAATCGTATATAATATATATTTAGGTCTTCTTGTATGGCTATATGGCATATTATGTGATTTTCTAAAATATCAGTACTATTCAATGTTAATTATACTATATATGTAATCTGTGTAATTAGAAGTGTTACAACATCTACTTTTGCACTTCTGACCTACAGATTATTAGCAGAACTTATACATTTGTCATGCAAAAAATGTTACCCAAATTTATAGTCTTCTCAATTTCTGTCATTATCAGTTCTTGGTTGTTAGTCCTCCTTTATTTTGTCAATCTTGTATAATTCTTCCTTGATGTTGCTTTCCATTAAATTGTGATGCAGTCTGTTCTTTCTGGCTTCTATTTCCGTTTATTTCAACTCTCCCTAGTTTATCCCTATGACAAAACTTACACATATTAAGTTCCAAATGGTTCTTGTTTCACCCCATTTGGTGTTTATGTCTCTTGGCATGGCCTGTTCTAGATATACAATTTTATCCTTACGAATTTGTTGCTGTGAATGTCTTAACTATGCAAAGAGAGATATCCATGCTTCTTGCACGATCATTTTTCATGAAGTTTTCACTGGCGGTATTGGCTGTGCTTGCACGTATTCGGGTACTGGTTCAACAGGTAAGCAAAATTTTCTGCAAACAGTTGATGCTGAAGTTGCTAACAATAACTAATTTTAGGTTATGATCCATCAGATTTGTTTGTGTACATGACCTAAATATGTATTCTCTTTCTTCATGGACTTTATTGAAACCATCCCATTTTTCCTTTGGATGAGAAGGTCCATTGGTTGAGGAGTGCAATTAGTTTAATGCTAGTTGATGTTTGAATCTGTCAAGAGTATTGTTCAGCCATTTACTATCATGCATCTATTACTTAGATTACCCTAACTTCAAGGAGTCAGACTTTAATGGGTTCTATAAAATAAATATAGCCCAAGCCTAATTTAATGGGTTCTATAAAATAAATATAGCCCAAGCCTAAGTTATTGATGTGTTTTCCATTTCCTTATTTGCAGATGCTTCTTGATGCTGTTATTCTATACAACACTGTTTCTTCTCTTTCTCAAAAGGAACAAAGTATTAAACTAAACCAAGATGGATTCAAGGTTAGTGCACTCTTGTTAGTGTTTGAAGCAATATATAAGTTACTGCAGCTTCTATGCTGGTTCTTGTCAAAAAAATTTCCTATTCTTTTCTGCAGTTTGCTTATGGAACTCCCTTTCATTTACTTAATATTTAGGTCTTTAGAGAATATTTTCCGAGAAAGGAGGAAGCCAGAATATTACTGGAATGCATTTGGCAGAAGGATAAGTTTGTCTTAGTCGAGACGACCCGCAAAAGTGAGACCACTAGTCAAGAGAAGGATGAACGAGGAGATTTCTCACCGAGCACTCCACAAATACTATACGAGAACATTGAGGTTATACTTGGAGGTAATATCTATCTTCTTTTGTTTTCTTTTTTCTTTTTTCACCCTATGATGATGTCATTGTATAATTTAATAACCTACTTGAGATTCGGTAGTCATGCTTCATAAAATTATGTATCCTGCAAATTGTTTAATCCCATTTCTTCTCAATTCTTATCCTGCTTAAGGGCTATTCGTTCTGCATGATTAGCTTGGTCTTTTGCTGTTATACACTAATTTCCCATAACCTTCTCCCTTGGTATTTTGTTCACATAGTTGATGAATCTGGGGCTACAGCATCCGTACATCCAGCAACCAATACAAACGATGTCGAAGAAAACTGCAGTTATGCAGGATTGAAGAAAGATGAGAAAAATGTTCCAGAAGCTTCAGATGTAGGTCCATCATCAACTGCAAATATAGTTTCCTTAGAAGATGTATCCTCCAATTCATCGGCTGGAACACTCTCTGATACAAACAGAAATAATTTAGCTGGAGATAACTCATGCTTTATGAAAACCTCCGTAGCCAAAAGCACTCACATAGAAGCTAGCCCACCTGCTATTTCAACCGCATCGTCCCTTTCAAAGTGGGCCAGAAAGGAAACAAGTAAGAAGGTTGCTTTTGTAGCTGTTAAACAACCAGCTCCATCAACTACAGATCAATCGAGGTTTCCTTTGAAAGGCACAGAAAGAAACAATAAAGATCCATTTTTCAGTCTCCTTACTGGTGGGAATAAGAGTAGTGTATTGTAAGTAGTAAAGTGGCCTTTTCAATAGAGTTGAGATCCAAGTAGTTCACGAGCAACTTGGCTCATTAATGGTCCTAAATTCAAGTTGGCAAATTCCGACCAGTCCATTTTCCCGTCTACAATTTAAGGCGGATGGCGGAGGTACTGCTTTTAAAACCCTCATATATTTTTTTAGTTCAAAACTGTATAATCACTTTTATCTTGTTAGTGATGGTTTTGCTCGTTTGCTTCTCAGTTTCACATTGATATGTTGTTTTTTTGGTTAAATACTAAATTTCATTTAAGTGATTATGTTAGAATTTCAAACCCCATTTGATTCCTTTTACTGTGTTTAGTACTTGATAGAGATACTGAAAAAAAATGCATTTCATTATTTAATTAGGTTACAGTATTGAAAAGAGTTACTGAAATTGGATGTTCCAACACTCAGGTTGTGAGATCATTTTATACTACTAATGCTATTGGCATTTTATATTTTTGTGATATGCCTCAATCTTGACTATTTGTTTAACATTATATGTAAAACAAAGAAATAAAATAATTCAGGTTTTTTGGTTGGTATCTTGAGTTTGTCTTGCTGTTTTCAAAATTTTATTCTATTAAAAATCATTTGATAGCCAAATATGATCAGCATGTTGGAAAAATCTTAATTGGACTTACATATGTTAAAATTAAATATGCATAGCTGTCTTTTAGTAATCCAATTAAAGGGGTCTATTAAGGAAATATTATGGATTAAAAGGATATTAATTAATCATGGAATTAATTGTATAGATACCATAAAGAGATTTGTATTTTGTTGAGGGACCAAATTGCAAATCTAGTTTTAATTACTTATTATATAAGTAGGGTTATGGTCCCCAAACGACAGTAGAGAGAAAATCCAGAATCTATATTTATTCTGCAGCGTTCTATACAGAAACCCTAAAGAAATACTGTTCGTTTGGAAGATCCATACAACCACAATCAAGATTCAAGATTTCTATATGGATTCAGGTACGCTTCCGCTTTGGTTATGATTTTCTCGGATTATCAATATAGAGTTATGAATTCTAGGGTATAAATTAATATTTGGAATACCCTATTATGTGTATAATTTTTCTAACAAGTGGTATCAGAGCTTCTCTATACATGATTATCTGAGAATTATGAATTGCAACCGGCAGTTATTATTATTTTATATGGATTCAGCGCCGAAAAATATCGCAACATGTTTACTGATCTTCAATTCATGCGTGAATTTATGTTTAATTAGTGTGCCGCATGTATCGAAATATCCATTAAAATGTGGATAAGTTCAATGCTTTCAATTATTCTCGATATGCGTGATTTGAAAACATATGGTTTGAAAGCCATAAAAGTAGTCTGCTGTTTCCGTAAATAAGCTCATTGAAGAAGTCAAAACAATGATGACAATGATTATAATAATATTTTGAATTATTTTCCATTAGAAATTCAAGTACGTACAGTATGGTATGTGAATGATGATGATGATTGTTATATTCAATGTTTCTGTTAGAAATCAAAACTTGATGTTCACTGAATAATTGAATGTATGCTTCCCAGTATGATATCATGCTACCGTTTTGTAAATAAAAATGAGTGTTTCAATATCAGGTTATATTGAAGTAGTTGAGAATTTTGTGGAAAAGTTTAATGATAAGGATCTTGATTTTGCCGATATGGATGAATTTGAATTCTTAGTTATCTCAGTTTAAAAATTATTTGAATACATTGAACCCGAAAATTTTCGGTTATTCAGTTTTGTTTCCCCACATTACAATTTATAAATTGATCATTTAATTTTAAATTTGTTTGATACATCTCATGTTCTTATTAGATTTATTAGTATTCGAGATAAATAAATTGAAATAAGATGTCGCCACAGTGACCTCTCTTGTAAAAATTTATTTATTAAGAATATTAAGATGATTGTGTGAGTGTATATTCATGCGGGTATTAGCTGGCTTACAGGAAGGTTAATGCTTGGCTGAATTTCATAAACACTTGTGGTGGTAAATACATGACAATTTTATGGTAATCCATGTGAATAATTTGTCATTCCATAGGATGACAATTGTTTGACAGGACTTATTGTCAGTATTTGATCACTACACGGAGGGACCTATTTATAAGTTAATATTATTGTCCACAGACTTGATATTAATGTTATGCCAGGTTTCTCGAGATGTTATCTTCTTATTTGAATTTTATGATTAATTGTGGTTTAATTATGTGAGCATAAAGTTGATTTTTGATTTTGTTCTCTGTTCAGCTATGATGTCTGCTACTTCTATATCTACTAATACCAACAACATTCCCATGCTTAATGGGTCAAACTTCAAGGATTGGAAAGAAAATGTTCTGATCATTTTGGATCTGACTACGGCTGAAAACCGATGGATGCAAGTTCTCACGAGGAAAACGGAACTTTGAGAAGTGGGATCGCTCAAATCGCGTTAGTCTAATGATCATTAAGCGGCATTCCGAAGCCTTCGAGGCACGACACGATGAAATTACTACAGCCAGTGAGTACCTTGCAGAGATTGAAAAACGTTTTGTAAAAAACGATAAGGCCGAGACAAGTACGCTTTTAGTTAACTTGATCTCACTAAAGTATAAGGGCAAGGGAAACATAAGGGAGTACATCTTACAGATGTCTCACATTGCTTCAAAGCTAAAGGCACTAAAGCTCGAGGTGTCTGATGACTTACTCGTGCATTTAGTTTTGATATCTCTTCCTGCACAATTTCGTCAATTTAAGGTCAGTTATAACTGCCAAAATGAGAAGTGGACTCTTAATGAGCTCATTTCATATTGTGTGCAAAAAGAAGAAAGGCTGAAGCATGATAGAACTGAAATTGCTCAACTGGCTAGTACTTCTAAAGACAAGGGTAAAAGAAAATTTGACGTTGGGAAAGTTGCTAAAGTTGATGGTCCACCACAAAAGGAACAAAATGCTGAAAATTCAGATTCTAAAGGTTGTTTCTTTTGTGGCAAACCTGGACACATGAAGAAAGATTGTACCAAATATCGTACTTGGCGCGTAAAGAAAGGTACATTTCTTACTCTGGTCTGTTCTGAAGTTAATTTAGCTTCAGTACCTAGAAACACTTGGTGGTTAGATTCTGGTGCAACTAATCACATAAGTGTTTCAATGCAGGGTTGCCTGAGCTACCGAAAGCCAACTGATGGTGAAAGATACATCTATGTGGGAGATGGCAAATCGGTGGAAGTGGAGGCAATTTGGACATTTTAGATTGTTGTTAAGAACCGGATATTTTTTGGATTTGAAAGACACTTTTATAGTACCGTCATTTAGACGGAATTTGGTTTCTATTTCCTTATTGGACAAATATGGTTATTCTTGTTCATTTGAAAATTCTGAGTTTTGTCTTTCATTAAATTCCAATGTAGTTGGTGGTGGTTCATTAAATGTCTATGACAATCTATATATGCTTGATATTGTGCCTTCATATAATGAATCATTGCATGTTGAATCAAGAGGTACTAAGCGAAAAATAAGTAAACAAAATTCAGCAAAATTATGGCATAAGCGTTTAGGTCATATCTCAAAAACCAGAATTGAGAGACTTGTGTCAGATGGTATATTGGATGCACTTGATTTTTCAGACCTTGATGTTTGTGTCGAGTGTATCAAAGGAAAACAGACCAAAATAAAGAGATTGGGTGCCAACAGAGCTACAGACGTCTTACAATTGATACATACGGATATTTGTGGGCCATTTCCTAAGGCTTCTTGGAATGGTCAACGATATTTTATATCTTTATGAGCGATTACTCACGATTTGGGTACCTATATCTAATTCATGAAAATCGAGGCCATTGGACATGTTCAAAATTTTAAGGTCAAGTTGAGAATCAACTCAACAAAGGAATTAAACTGTCAGATCTGACCGTGGAGGTGAGTACTATGGCAGATATGATGGTTCAGGAGAAGAACGTCCAGGGTCTTTTGCTCTCTTCCTAGAGGAATGTGGAATTGTCCCACAGTACACCATGCCGGGAACACCTAGCATGAATGGTGTTGCTGAAAGACGAAACAAAACTCTAAAGGATATGGTGAGAAGTATGATTAGTCATTCATCTCTACCAGAATCACTCTGGGGAGAAGCACTAGAGACTGCAGCTTATATTCTCAACAGGGTACCAACTAAAGCAGCTGCTAAAACACCTTATGAACTTTGGAATGGGCAAAAGCCTAGTCTAAATCATTTGCATGTATGGGATGTCCAGATGAGGCTATGCCTTATAAGCCAAATGAAAAGCTGGACTCCAAAACAATTAGCGACTATTTTATTGGTTACCCAAAGAGATCAAAGGGTTTCAAGTTTTACGATCCCACTAGAAAAATCATTTTGAGACGGAACAAGCGGTATTTTTGAGGATGTTGAGCTTTGGGAAGAAATAAAGTTAGAGACATTACCTTTGAGGAGGATTCATTTCGACTCTACTATCGCTTCTAGTAACGCGGTGCTCTTATTCATGCCGTTACTCGAGAAGCGTATTGTAACATCAACAGGATGATGTTGAAAATATCCCCACTCGAATGATCAAGTTATTCAAGAAGATCAAACTTCGGTTGATCAAGTTATTCAACAAGATCAAACTCGTTGATCAAGTCATTCAACAAGATCAAACTCAACAACCTCAAGAGCCAATGCATTAAGAAGATCCACTAGAGAGAGAAATACCATTCAGAATGATTACAGTATATCTTCGTGAATGTGAGGAAAATAATGGATTGATGATAAATGATCCTATCAATTATCAGCAAGCCATGCAATCTCCAAACTCTGAAATGTGGAATGATGCTTTGATTGAGGAGTACGAGTCAATGTTAGAAAATGATGTATGAGATATCGTTCCATTATCTCCAGGTGTGAAACCTATTGGTTGCAAATGGATTTTTAAAACCAAGAGGGATTCAGTAGGTAATGTGGAACGATATAAGGCTCATCTTGTAGCAAAAGGCTATACTCAAAGGGAAGGCATTGATTTCAAAGAGACTTTCTCTCCGGTTTCCTCGAAAGACTCTTTGAGAACAATTATGACATTGGTTGCACATTTTGATCTTGAGTTACATCAGATGGATGTGAAAACAACGTTTCTCAATGGTGACATTAAAGAGACAATTTATATGGAGCAACCAGAAAACTTTGTGGTTGAAGACCCAAAGACTATGGTTTGCAAATTAAAGAAATTCATCTATGGACTCAAGCAAGCTTCTCGTCAATGGTACCACAAATTTCATCAGGTAGTAGTCTCGTTCGGATTTGAGGCTAATATTGCTGATGATTGTGTGTACCAAAAGTTCTGTGGGAGTAAGTGTATTTTTCTGGTTTTGTATGTGGATGACATTTTGCTTGCCACGAATGACAAAGGACTGTTGCACGAAACCAAGGAATTTCTATCAAAGAATTTTAAGATGAAAGATCTTGGGGAAGCTTCTTTTGTATTAGGAATCCAAATACATCGAGAACGTTCTCGAGGTATTCTTGGATTGTCACAAAAGGGGTATATTGAAAAAGTGCTACAAAGATTTGGCATGCAGAATTGCAAACCAATTGATAACCCTATAGCTAAAGGAGACAAGTTTAGTCTCAATCAGTGTCCTAAAAATCATCTGGAAATTAAGGAAATGGAAAAGATCCCATATGTTTCAGTTGTTGGGAGTCTAATGTATGCTCAGGTCTGCACAAGGCCAGATATAGCATTTGTTGTTGTTATGTTTGGCAGATATTTAAGTAACCCTGGTATGGATCACTGGAAAGCGACCAAACGGGTTTGAGGTATTTGCAGAGAACAAAGATTTCATGCTTACATACGTAAAATCGGATCAGTTGAGATCATTGGGTATTCGATTCGATTTTCTTTGGATGCCAAGATAGTAGAAGATCTACTTGAGTTACGTTTTCCTATTGGTGGGGAGCCATTTCATGGAGAAGTGCTAAGCGGACACTTGTAGCACCTTCTACCATGGCGTGAATTCGTGGCATGTTATGAGGCATCCATCGAGGAATATGGTTGCGAAATCTTATCACCGGGTCTGCGCATTGTTGGAAATATTGAAAGACCAATAAAGTTATATTGTGACAATAACTCAAGAAGATTATATTCCAACAACAACGGAGTTCTACTAAGTCAAAGCACATTGACATTAAGTACCTGGTTGTGAAGGAAAGAGTACAGAGTGGTCAGATTTCTATAGAGCATATAGGGACAGACTCAATGATTGCGGATCCGCTAACAAAGGGATTGACACCCAAGGTCTTTCAGGATATTTTGGTTTAGTGAGAATCTGTAATACATTAATGCTTTATAGTTTATTTTGGAATCATTTTGTGTATTTTGATATTTTCTGTACAGACATAAAGTAATTGATTATTGCACTCTGTCATTTTATTTATTATTATTGATCTCACTGAGGAATAAGGTGGACCAATTGGAAATAGATATGTTAGATCACATTGCATATAATATCTAATGCTACGCATCTATGATTGATCTATGTCATTTGATTATATTAGTATTCGTGATTACTGATGGGTCTAGTTACGCTTAAAGTTATTATGGCCTTCTTAGTCCTATACCAATATGATCAATGGACGAGATTGCTTCAAATATCCTATATGTGACAGCAAAGTTTGAGCTCATAAGGTGATACATGTTTGTCCGGTAACATATGTAGTCCAAGTGGGAGATTGTTGGAAAAATCTTAATTGGACTTACATATGTTAAAATTAAATATGCATAGCTGTCTTTTAGTAATCCAATTAAAGTGGTCTATTAAGGAAATATTATGGATTAAAAGGATATTAATTAATCATGGAATTAATTGTGTAGATACCATAAAGAGATTTGTATTTTGTTGAGGGACCAAATTGCAAATCTAGTTTTAATTACTTATTATATAAGTAGGGTTATGGTCCCCAAACGACAGTAGAGAGAAAATCCAGAATCTGCATTCCTTCTGCAACGTTCTATACAGAAACCCTAAAGAAATACTGTTCGTTTGGAAGATCCATACAACCACAATCAAGATTCAAGATTTCTATATGGATTCAGGTACGCTTCCGCTTTGGTTATGATTTTCTCGGATTATCAATATAGAATTATGAATTCTAGGGTATAAATTAATATTTGGAATACCCTATTATGTGTATAATTTTTCTAACAAATTGTATTAGAGAGTGCTACCAGTGATCGTGTGATACGCAAGAAAATGTAGACTAGCAGGTTTTGTCTAATTTTAGAACTGAAATTATTACCAATTAATAGTTTACCTGGTCGGAGGGATTTAACTAATGGTTCGCGGCGATGAAAATTAATTAAATTTATACATTTGTAGAAAATGGCAATATAATAAACAATAAGTGTTTACAAATGTTTAGAGGCAAAAAGTTAACCAACCAAAATTTCAAGTTTTATTATATTTAAGAAATAAATAAATCTACCCAATTTGATTGAAGGTCATGAACCTTTCCGGTCAAACAAATTGAACTGAGCGCTGATTATTAATTGGACTGGCGGGTCTGGTTTTTTGAAAAACATATTATTTCGAAGTCGAAACATATGAAAAAAATTGTCCTCTTATTTAAAACCCATGTTTTTAACGATTGAGACATAAATCATTGTTGCTTAGCTATTAAACTGAAGATAGAATAGAACTGTCTGTTTTTTTTAGTTCATGAAAATCCGTAATTAACATTTTCTTAGCACATTGAATAAACTCATGTCCTTTTACAATATCGGTAAACTAAACTGGATAAACCTACGTTCTTGGATAGTATAAAAATATCTTTTGGACTTTTTGGCTGCAAAAAAGAAGAAGCGCAATCTAATTTTCAAAGTCATGGCCTATTAAAAAATAGAAAAAAACACATGATTATTAAATAATTAACACGCTTTGCATCTTTTTCATTATTTCTACAATACATATGTAGACATACATATATGTATATTGGAAAAATATAAAGAACATTAATATTATGAGTTCACAAATGCTAATGATGGAGATTTATGAGTGAGTCATTTTGCATGTGTACATTAGTACAATAATTTGAGTGTTCGAAAGCGGTCTTTCCATGAAAGGGCCTCCAGTCTTAATCGACACAAGAAATTTCATGCAATTTATGTATGATATATACATTTACATGTATTGGCGGACCCACAGGGAGCAGCAGGGACATTGGATCCTCCTCGGATTAAAAAAGGTATATATATGTAATTTATATTTCATAATTTAAAAAATAATGTTTTTTGTTGCGATGTATTTTTTATTAGAGAGATTAAGTTGGTTTTTCTTTTGTCATTGACGTAGTATATCAATAAAAATATATTTACAACTTGTGTTAAGTATGAACCTTACCGCTCTTACTTGTTTAAAAATATTGTAATATTATATATATTTTAATGAGAAATTTGATATACTAAGAAAATATCTCTCTCAATTTAAACTTTGCATATTATTATGTTACTTTAGCATTTTATCCGTGTATATTGTGGTATTAAATTTCAACTTGTGTCATGAATTGGAAAGCCATTTTATTTTTATATTATCTACATAACGAGGAATTGAAATTCAAATTCAATGAAGTTTTATTCACAATTCCTTTCTCACAATTTAAAAGATGAGAAATTAAGGCTCACATCGAATTTTATTATTTAGGTAGATGGAATATTTTATATAAAAGTAAATCCTATTGTAGATATTTCATCTTCATCAATTAATGGACATACTCTGGTCCAACCTCATATAATAGAATGCAAATTTTATGAGGTGGTCCTATCTAACTTTTATTTTGTTTAATATTGTGATATATTCTTAAATAATATTATATAAAACTTATTATTTATTTCTAATTTTAATTTTAAAAACTATTTTTATAATGTACTCCCTCCGTCCCAACTAGCTTGATTCGTATACTATTTTAAGCCGTCCCAACTAGCTTGAGTCGTTTCTATAAATGGAAATAATTAAGAAAAAATAAGGGATTTTAATTGCAATTAGCAGTTAACTAATTGTGCTGATTATTGGCTAATTAAATTAAATTAATTTATTTTAATATGCTAATTTTAACTAAAAAAAATTAATTTATTTATTTATTTAAAAATTAATTTATTTATTTAATTTAAAAATTAAATTAAATTTAAAAATTAATTTATTTTAATATGCTAATTTTAACTAAAAAATTAATTTATTTATTTATTTAAAAATTAATTTATTTATTTAATTTAAAAATTAAATTAAATTTAAAAAATTAATTTATTTTAATATGCTAATTTTAACTAAAAAAATTTATTTATTTATTTATTTAAAAATAATTTATTTATTGAATTTAAAAAATAAATTAAATAATTTATTTAAAATTTAATTTATTTATTTAATTTAATAAATTAAATTAAATTAAAAAATTAATTTATTTAAAATAAATTAATTAATTTATTTTATTATGCTAATTTAAAAAATTAAATTAATTTTAATATGCTAATTAAATTAAGGATGATTTAAAATAAATTTATTATGTAAATAAATAAATTTAAATGTAAAATAAAATAAAATAAAAAACAAAATATATATATACCTAACACATAAACCACTTTATTACCAATACACTTTAAACACTAAACACTATCTCCTTAATTCCCGTGCCCAAAAGAAGTGCCTCAAACCAGCCGGGACGAAGGGAGTATAAATTATGATTAGTTGGACCTCATGAGTAAAAATTCTTGGTCCATCACTATTTACATGAAATATTGGCATGTCATGTATATTGGAAAAATCATTCACATAATATTTGTGTGCAAAATTAAAATACACTTAAGATTTATGTATTTAGGCGTCAGTAATCCTTATACTCCCTCCGTCCCCCAAATCTATTCATGAGAATCTTTGGTACGATTTTTAATAAAAGTTGTTGAATGTATTATGAGTGGAGTAAGGATCCCACAATAGTGTAATATTAAATTAGTTAATGGTGGGCCATAGATGATAAAAAGTGTAAATAAATGTGTTATTGGGGGTAAAAAAGAGAAATAGTGGTGAACCATGGGTGATAAAAGGTGTAAATAAATGATATTATTGAGAGTAACAAATTAAAAAGATAGTTACCATAAATGGATAGGAAGAAAATTAGAGGACTTCTCAAAAAGAAAAACTAGGAAGGAAATTGAAGGACGAGGAGTATTATTATATCATAGTTGAACCAATCCAACAGAATGAAACAATTGTTATTTCCTAGCAACATTAGTTCAAAAGTACTCACATGTATATTCCCCCATTCATGAAAAATGTTCATTTAGTTACGTTTTGATCAATTCACGAAACATTCATTTCATATTTTTGGTTATGGCCCACACATAAATCTCATAATTTTTATCCATAATCTATCTACTTATTTACATAAAAATCACTCATGGCTCACTCTTTCCACTTACTGAAGCCTGAAAGAAGCTATTTGATTGAAATGTCTCTTATCTGAAATTGGTTTTCTTGATAAAGATGTTGTGATTTTTCTGATAGTCAATCTGTTATTTAATTGTGCAATAATCATGTGTTTCATGATAAAACTAAGCATATTGATGTGAGGTTTGATTTTATTCGTGACATTGTTGATAAATGCATTATTAAACTTGAGAAGATTCACACTGATTTTAATATTGCTGATATGGGTACTAACTGTTTGCAAGTTAAGAAACTCATCACATGTCAAAGGATCTTGAATTTTGACCTTTGGTTAGTTTAACCTTTTGGATCTTTGTGATATGTACAAACTGTATTGTACAAACATGTCCCTGTTTAGTCCCCGTGGCTTTGCGGTGTGATTTTACAGGGGGCTCGTGATGATGATTTTTTTTACGGTTACCTCTCTGAGGCTCTCCTCACACCATGTTTGGGCCAAAGGTGGAGAATGTTAAAATTTGTTGGCCCAACACCAATAGGCCCACTAACTTAACCCATTTGGCAGCTCATCCCCCTTATCTCTGTTTCTTCCCTACGTGCCCTAGAATTGTGGAATCCCCTTTCCTTCTTTCCCTTTCCTTGTGAGTTTCAGACCTAGGAGTTTATAAGCGTGTTGCCGCCTTCGTTCTTTGAGAGAGAGTGAGATACATCCAACCTACTCGTAAGCAATACTTTGCTTGTTCTCATCCTTTGTGGAGGAGCTACCGGGTTAAAGGGGAACCGTGGTTGTGGGTGTTTCTGCACCGATGAGATAGACGTCTCCATTGGAGGTGTAGACGAACAAGAGCACCGCACCTGAGCCAAGAGAGTCTTCAATCTCTCGATTTATCTTTTCTCCTCTCCTTTGTTTTGTGTTTGTTTCCCTCTGTTTTGCTACTGTTCTTTGTGTATGCGGGAAGCTCGTGGGTTGAACGAAAAGTTCTGCTTCAGTGGCTGCGAACGGACATTGAAGTTGCACGCAAGGCTGTTTTCACACAATATAAAGTGCAAAATGAAAAATGAAAATTTGGAAGTATACGACAAATTGTTGTTTTTCCCACGAACTAGTAGTATAAAATTATAAAGGATAAGAAAACTTCCAAATTACACAAACTTAGGTGACACATCTCTCAATTAAAAAATTAGAAAGAGATTGGAAACGCAGCCGATTGGAAATTATCACATCAATCAAAAGCTTCACTACATGGGCCTTCCCCCAACTACATAAATAAAATAAAATTTACAAATCCGAGTACCCCTATACTAGTTTTTATTATTAATATTTTCTCACTTTTCAAAACTAAACTAAAATAAAATATCGAGTATATTTGAATTGGTCGTGCATCAAATGCAGTACATTAAATTAATAAGCACCTTAAAAGGGTGAAAACAATCAATTCACCATTACTTTTCCCTCTACAAAAATACAAACCAACCACATCTCAAAACATATACACATACATATATGCAGCACATCACCTACCGACCGGAAAGATGACGCAGCTCGGCCGGAAAATCGTCCACGTCGGATGTTCTTGCAGGGACGATGTCCGTTGGCGGACGCCGATGTCCGATCGAGCAGGCCACCTTCTTCGATGTGGAAGCGGACGAGGTCCGAGGTCCAGCCGTATGAGGTCAACGTAATCATAACACGATCTCGACCGCGGTGCCTTACCGTAGAGTACGCCATACGCCCAGCGGTTGCTACACTCGAACCGCGTGCGCATGAACTCCACATCCAATCGCGGGTAGCACGTGTAGAAGTTGAACGGCCGCTTTAGGCGCCACTTGCCTATATAACAGCCCAAATGAGGCAACTGCTCACTTTCTTCTTCCACACTTTGCATCGAGATCATACTTTTCAAAATCTTCCCACCTTTTCGAACTTGTTGAAGGAGCCAAACATCTCATCGAAAAGTAAGTATGTATTCTTCATCTTCCTTCTCGCTCGAAAATTTCGGTTACGCCTCGGTTTACGGCCGTGTGCTTCCGATATAAAAGATTATATGTGCTATAACCACTTTGGGTAGGTCCATAGGGCTTAGTCTTGTGGTCCCTTGGTATCATCGGTATGGGACTGACTTAGGGTTGGCGTGGCAAGGTCGAGGTTGTGGAGGAGCTTTTGAGGTAACGAATGAATACCGTATTTCGGAGGAGGCATGGTGGTGCCTGCCGCGATCGGATGATAGGGCGATGGCCCCTCCGGAGGGATTTATTACTGTTTATGTAGATAGCTTGATAGCTGGCCTTAGGTTTCCTTTGGCCCCAATTTTCCTTAGCTTTCAAGAATACTTTCAGATCCCCATATGTCAACTGACCTCGAAGTTCATTAGGTCGGTGGTGGGGCTAGGGCTGTCCTGCTATGGCGTTGGGGAGAAATTGTCCTTCGAGGTCTTGATGCGCTTTTTTAGCATCAAGGCCATAGGAGGGGTGTACTATCTGTCTCCTCGGCAGAAGCTTAAGATAGCGGCTCCTCGAAGGTGTCCCATTCGCAGCGTGTACTTCTTCCGCGGGCCGGCGGGCATCCGAGGTATGAGTGGGGCCTCGGTATGATGAAGGACGTGAAAATCAAGCCCCTGGGCCCCATGGAGAAGATGCTGAATGACCTCGGTGAGATAATCTCCATTGATTTCGCCGAGGATGACCCGAACAACGCCGGCTGAGCGTTTATAGTCCGAGGGTGTAGGAAAACGTATGTTAACCTCGCCCGAGGATCCATCTTGGGTGTTTAATTCACCATACATTGATTATAAACCCAGTACGCGCCTATATAATTAAATCGCAACACGCTGGGGTTTTCACGTGTTTACCTTTCGATCCGCCGAGGTGGATCGAACGGATGAACGGATCGAACGGATCGAGACTCGTGCTTTGACCTTCCGGATCGTATCCCGGTTGCCCAATCTCCAACGCCGAGCGAGGACGATCTATGGAGAATGCTACGGAAAATCACCCAATGCTCTCTCACAATTAAAACTCTCGAAAATTTTCCTCTCTCACAACTATGAGACGACCGAAAATTGTGTTCTCAATATGTGAGTTGTGTACTAGACATTATCTCATACCTTATATTTATAATGCACTACCTTAATCCTATATGGAATGTTACCATAATCCTATATGGAATATTACCATAATCCTATATGGAATATTACCATACACTTAGATTATTTCCATACTCAAGATTATTACCATAATCTTATATGGAAAGGATCTATGCATATTCCATAAATATAATTATATCCTTGTGGGATAAAGAGAATAAAATCTTGCCGAGAGCTATAGGGGCCGATTTCCACAGTCTTATGGGCTGGACGGGCCACCCAGGATCAAATGCAAGGAATAAAGATGGGCCTCAAATAAATTAATTATCTTATGTTCACCGTAACATAAATTAATTTATAAACATTCGATCATGCCACTAGAGAAAGAATGTCGACTTACCCTTTATTACCGAAGTTGAGTCGGGCTTGCACTTAGACATTACGAATCCTCAGATTTAAGATATCGAACGTCCATTAATCATTTATAGCAATCTGACAACTTAAAACGACATAACTTTATTTCTTAAGTAGTACCACTCAACCTTATTATTGTACTTGAGCTAACTCAACTCGCAGGTTTAGTACAATAAACCTTTGAGCTCCTTAAGGGACGCCATCATCCTTAATCGGATCGGTGACTGACATGATAACTAGCGTGACATACAAGATCGCCACCACCCAAGATGGAGAATCTTGGTTAGAACATATAACCCTCACCCATAACAAGTCAAAGTGATGGTCAAGAACTCATACTCACCTAATACCTTATCGAGGTTTAGATCATCGTAAGTCACCGAGATCTTGGTTCTTCACGACGGCCGAAAGAAGAACTCATCTCATCGTGATCCTTCAATACGCCGAGACGCATCAAAGATAGACAAGCAACCAAGTCAAGTCACTTATCTATACCGCACCTCAAACCGACAACTCGCCCTTAAGTCGCCTCGGTTGTGAAACTTTTATATCTCATTAAGCTTCGACCAATCATACTGACATCACGTGATCTTCACACACCGATGATCTAACTTATATATGAGATAAGGGGACACGATATATGCAATCAAGTATTCATTTCGGATAGAGATTGTAATAGTGGTAATGAGAAACATTGTATACAAGCTCAACCAAACCGCTTTCAAGATACAATCCAACAATCTCCCACTTATACTAAAGCAAACTTTAGTATACAATGTGTCTCTACTAGCTATTACAAACAAAACCATCACTTTGCTTCTCCCACTTATACAAAAGTTTCCTTTCTAAGTGGGTGCCATCTAGCATAATTCAAGTCCTCTAACGCCACGACGTAGACTTATTCTGCGCGTGATTTAGCGGTGCCATCTAGCGCAATTCAAGTCCTCTAACGCCCCCGACGTAGACTTATTTCGGCAGTGCTTTAGTGAATGGATCGGCTAGGTTATCCGTCGATCAATCTTTGCTATCAAGACGCCCCTCGCCTAACGATTTCTCGTATGACATGGTACTTTCTCTCTGTGTTTGCTTGCCTTGTGGATCCGTGATTCCTTCGAGTTTGCCATTGCACCGAGTTATCACAAGAAACCATGATACTCATGGGCAAACCAGTACCACATCTAGATCCATGAGGTAGTTCTCGAACCATACAACCTCCTTAGCGCCTCCGGTGGCTACATATTCGGCTTCCATGGTAGAGTCCGCAATGCATCGCCGCTTTGCACTCCGCCAGATACGGTTCCACCTCCCAAGGTAAACACATAGTCCGAGGTAGACTTATTCTTATCACGGTCACTTGGAAACCGAGTCAGATAACCCAAAGGCATTAGACTATCTCGCATGGTAAACCAGCCTATAATCTCGAGTCCTTTTCGTGTACTTGAGTATATGCTTTATCGCAATTCAATGTGCTTGTCCGTGGTTAGACCGATATCTAGCTACTATGCTTATCGCACAACAGATATCGGGCTCGTATGTAGCATTGCATACATGAGACTTCCTACGGCGGAAACGTAGGAACTTGTCTCATTTCTCTATCTCCTTTGCAATCATAGGTGATCGCCTTTAGATAAAGGAACGCCATGTCCGAAAGGTAGCAATCCTTTCTTGGCGGTCTCGCATACTAAAACGAGTAATCACAAGATCAATGTAAGACGCCCGAGATAAGCTCAACATTTTCTCTCGCGATCTCGGTAAACCTTGATCCCAAGAATGTACGCTTCATCTCCTAAGTCTTTCATTTGAAATCGATCGGATAAACAACTCTTTACGCCCCGATAACAACTTCACATTGTTGCCAAATAGAAGAATGTCATCTACGAAGTGCAAGAAATACCACATTACCGCTGACATCTAACCGATACACACAACTCTCGCTAGCAACGGGTAAATCCATGGACTTTACCACCTCGCCCAAACGAAGTTTCATGATCTTGCATCATTGTCTTGTCAGATCGCTCGCTGACGTCCATGGGT
Organism: Salvia rosmarinus; assembly: GCA_036937905.1. Taxonomy (NCBI): domain Eukaryota; kingdom Viridiplantae; phylum Streptophyta; class Magnoliopsida; order Lamiales; family Lamiaceae; genus Salvia; species Salvia rosmarinus. Next base: position 91,204,576 of record CM072819.1, read on the forward strand.
CGATTATTGCCTGCTCGCTTTCGACTAAACCGACGATTCACCCACGAACATAAATCGCCGGGTCGACGAACAACCCTCCCACTACGACGAGGTGCTATGTACATAATGACAACGGGTGCAAGAACTTGTGGTTCTCATCTTGCACAACTTGTCGTGTAGGTACCAACATACGGTCGGTATCTCCAAATGAACTCGACCCACTTCAATTTCTTGAAGTATCTCGTGTCGATCCTCCCACTAGACTCGACATCTCGCACTTTGGCCTAATCGGTGGTGGAATACGATCATCTTCTAATTCTTCAAGAATGATTTCAACTTTGACTTATGATTTTCATATAATCCTCTTCTAAGAATCGGGCATTAGTGCTAATAATGACCTTCCGATCCTTAGACTATAGAATAAACCACCTTCGTTCCTCTAGGATAGCCAATAAATGCCTTTGCGTACGATCTAGCCTCCAACTTGTCGCCTTCTTGTTCAAAGACGCAGTCGGATCGCCCCATATCCTTATGTGGTTTAAACCGGCTTCATGCCCAACCACAACTCGAAAGGGTCTTATCGATCGACTTGACGGTACTAGATTTAGCAAGTATGTCGCGGTTTCTAAGGCATACCCCGTAACGAAATAGGCAATGTAGCATAACTCATCATAGATCTAACCATTTCAAAAGAGTCCTATTTCTTCGCCTCCGACACACCATTTTGTCAGTGGTGTGCTTGGTGAAGGCGCGGGATGTAATCCCACACTTCACTAGATAGTCCATAAACTCGTTATCGAGGTATTCGCCACCGCGATCGCATCAGCAGGACTTGATACTCTTACCAGCTTCGCTCCACTTCCGCCTTAAACTCTTTCAATTTCTCAAAGCATCTGCACTTATGCGAAGCGGTATATGTATCCGCACTCGAGTAATCACAATGAAAGTGACAAAATACTGCATTCTCCACGAGCTTGTGTGGACATAGGTCCACACAGTCGAATGGACTAACTCCAACATTTCTTGGCTCTATAACCCTTCGCTGAAGGGTCCGGGTCGACATCTTACCTTCTATACAGATTCGCAGACCGGAATGGAGTAACCGTGAGATTACCCAACGCCCATTCTTAGCCGCTTTGGATCCTATTTAGATTGATGTGATCTAATCTAAGATGCCGTAGAAAAGTAGAGTCATCTTCATAAGAAAACTTTCTTTTAGGGTTTGATGAAGATGCAACATAGTTATAGGTATTATGTTTTGCGTAAATAGTATAAAGCTTAATTATATAAAGTGCCAACACGTATAACTTCGCCATTTCTTATGATAGAAACACCACTATCAAAAATAATGTAATATCCATGAGTAAATAATTTCAAATGTAAACAAGGTTCCACGAAAATCCGCACATACAAAACGCCTTTCAAAACTAAAACTGTTGTCCCAAAACATAAAGAACATCTCCAACCGCAACAGCTTCGACTTTAGCGCGCTGCCCATGGAGATCGTTATCTCGCCATCAAACAGCCTCCCTTGTCCGCAGAACCTCGCAAGGTGTAACAAACATGATCACAGGCCAGATCTACTACCCAAGAACGGGTAGAACAAGTCGCTAAACATGTTTCACATTAAAGCAAATGGCGACTGAGCCTTGAGCATAGGGCACTTGGCCTTCCAATGCCCGGCCCACCGCAGACTGAAGCACTTCGCCTTCTCCTTCGCTTCTTCAAGCCTCCGTGGCAACCATGTTCTTGCTCCCATTACTCCCACTATTTCCTCGCTTTACCACCTTTGGCACCCCTTTTCTATTTCCATTTTGCAATGAAAATTTTGGGCCCTTAGATGTGTTAGCAAGAGCATGTGCCTTTTCCCATAACTCCTTCCGCAAAGAACGAGATCATTAAGCAACCGACTAAGTGTAAACTCGGTCTTGCTCATGATCGCATTCACGCCGAAAGTTCTCAAAAGACTTGGGCAAGGTATTGAGGATGATATCGACCGTGGCTTGGCCAATACCTCCTCCCAACCGATCAAGACTATCCATGAGACGAGTCATGTGGGAGACATGTTCATGGACCGAACTTCCTTCTTCCATCTTACACGCCAAGATTTCTCTCATTGTGTGGAAGTCGATCGTCCGATCCGATCGCCCAAACTTACTCTCGAGACTCGACCAAATATCGTCGGCTCACCATCGATCGATGTCAGCAATGCAAGCCTTGGACATCGTAGTCATCATATAGCATTTAGCCATATTGTTCGACTTATTCCAAAGTCCGCTGACTCTCCGCTCATTAGTCGACGCGCAAGAAGTGGCATCGGGTTTAGGAGTAGTGAGAACAAACATGTGTTCTTCAAATGATAAGAACATATTCCATGTTTCGCTTCCACCGATAAAATTTGGACCGATAACGGATTTTGTGCGAGCATATTGATAATCGGCGAAGAGACATATCTCAAACGATAATGTAAAACACATAAGCATACGATCGCAAATAATTCGTGAATAATAATATTGTAACCTTTTGATAAAACAATATTAATTGAAACCTCCAATCGCCCAAGGAATTCCACATGCAAGCCACGCTGTGGACGCTACACGAACCCCCACTGCACTAAAATATACCTTTAGTCGCTTAATTTCAATCCATGTCAACTTATCCTTATGACAAATGAAATTAATGATTGACCTTACTAGACCACATCACTATCGCAAGAAGCGGACTTCGGGAAGTTGTACTTGAGGTGATGTCTAAGCATCGACCACAATTTTAACAATAGAAGATGAATTCTTAGAATTGGTATACCACCTGACCATACCGCCCAATTCAAATTCTTTTGTTATCTCATTTTATATCTATCTCTAGAGAACTTATGAAAAATCGCACATGCAAGCCCACGCTGTGGATCGCCATACATGAAACTCCCACTTCTCAATAGATTTAAAATGTTTTATTTAGAAATCTCATCTAACAAACTTATGATAAACAAAGGCAAGCAAGCCACGCTGTGGACGCCATCTCACAAGGCCTCACTTTGTTTAGAGATCAAAAGTGGAGGTCTCGACATTTTAATTTGAAAATTAATTTGTCGGGTTGCTTGCTTAGTCTTTTATTCAAAAGGTTTGTCCATGCGCATCACGTAATCCCTAGCATGCTTTTCTATAGAACTCAACATGTAAAACATGCTCAGTAATTCTAAAATATGCTTGATAAACGCGATAAACCTAGCATGCTTACTATGCGCATCCAATTACGTAAAACACTTAAAGGTTTGTCAACGTAATTTAAACATACATAGCATGCTACCGCATAATTTAAACATCCACGACATGCATATGAACGATAAAAATAAAATAAAACGCTCATCGCGCCCAATCGTGAAACCCCGACATTTAAATCTAATCTATTACATAGATTTACAAAGTACAAGATTTAAACATCGAAAACGGCCTCGCGCGCACCCGCACGGACCGATTCAACAACTGGGCCTCGCGTGCACCCGCACGGGCCGAATTCGAAAACGGGTCCGCCGTGGTCGGCCCATAAGAGTGCCGGGTCGCAGGGCTAGGGCCCGCTTGCGCCCATTACCCACCGCCGCCGCCCGCTGGCCTCGCTGGCGCCTCGCTGTCGCTAACGCGACCGCGACCCGCCGAGCACGCTGCGGCACGGCCACGCCCAAGCGCCGAACGCCCGCCGAGACATCGCCGCCCCCGCCAAACTCGCGATCGCGAAGTCCGCCGCCGCGCCGGGTTTCGCCGAACGCGCCTGCCGCCCGCTAGCTCGCACGCCGCGCAGCTCGCGGTAATCTCGCGATCATGAAGTTCGCCGCTAAGCGCCAGGATCCCGCGAGAACGCGCCCGCCGCCGCAGCCCTCGCGATCGCTTTAGCGATCGCGAGACTCGCCGCGAGAAACCACCCGTAAATGCCGAGAACCTCGTTTTCCCGCTGCTTCGCTTCTTCGCTCTTTTCGCTCGTTTTCTTTACGTATAAGATTTACATAATAAAATCTAATCTAACCACGGATTTTCTCGTGGTAAAAACAAAACCAACAAAACAAACGAGCCATGATGAACGACAATCCACAATTATAATAACGCACGAATAATCAAACGCGAATTAATCCAACAGAGCCAAGATTCTCGATCCCGTGCTCGATACCAATTGTAGGAAAACGATGTTAACCCTCGCCCGAGGATCCATCTTGGGTGTTTAATTCACCATACATTGATTATAAACCCAGCATGCGCCTATATAATTAAATCGCAACACGCTGGGGTTTTCACGGTTTACCTCGATCCGCCGAAAGGATCGAACGGGATGAACGGATCGAACGGATCGAGACTCGTGCTTTGACCTTCCGGACTGTATCCCGGTTGCCCAATCTCCAACGCCGAGTGAGGACGATCTATGGAGAATGCTACGAAAATCACCCAATGCTCTCTCACAATTAAAACTCTCGAAAATTTTCTCTCTCACAACCATGAGATGACCGAAATTGTGTTCTCAATATGTGAGTTGTGTACTAGACATTATCTCATACCTTATATTTATAATGCACTACCTTAATCCTATATGGAATGTTACCATAATCCTATATGGAATATTACCATAATCCTATATGGAATATTACCATACACTTCAGATTATTTCCATACTCTCAAGATTATTACCATAATCTTATATGGAAAGGATCTATGCATATTCCATAAATATAATTATATCCTTGTGGGATAAAGAGAATAAAATCTTGCCTTTGAGAGCTATAGGGTAGCCGATTTCACTCTTTATGGGCCCGACGGGCCACCTGTGGATCAAATGCAAGGAATAAAGATGGGCCTCAAATAAATTAATTATCTTATGTTCACCCGTAACATAAATTAATTTATAAACATTCGATCATGCCACTAGAGAAAGAATGTCGACTTACCCCTTTATTACCGAAGTTGAGTCTGCTTGCACTTAGACATTACGAATCCCAGATTTAAGATATCGAACGTCCATTAATCATTTATAGCAATCGATCGCTTAAAACGATTAATAACTTTATTTCCTTAAGTAGTACCACTCAACCTTATTATTGTACTTGAGCTAACTCAACCGCAGGTTTAGTACAATAAACCTTTGAGCTCCTTAAGGGACGCCATCATCCTTAACGGATACGGTGACTGACATGATAACTAGCGTGACATACAAGATCGCCACCACCCAAGATGCGGAGAATTGGTTAGAACATATAACCTCACCCATAACAAGTCAAAGTGATGGTCAAGAACTCATACTCACCTAATACCTTATCGAGGTTTAGATCATCGTAAGTCACCGAGATCTTGGTTCTTCACGACGGTCGAAAGAAGAACTCATCTCACTGTGATCCTTCAATACGCCGAGACGCATCAAAGATAGACAAGCAACCAAGTCAAGTCACTTATCTATACCGCAGCCCCAAACCGACAACTCGCCCTTAAGTCGCCTCACTGTGAAACTTTTATATCTCATTAAGCTTGACCAATCATACGTACTTTCGTGATCTTCACACACCGTATGATCTAACTTATATATGAGATAAGGGACATGATATATGCAATCAAGTATTCATTTCGATAGGAGATTGTAATAGTGGTAACAGAAACATCAGTATACAAGCTCAACCAAACTGCCAAGATACAAATCCAACACGGTGCTCCCCGGCCCTGGTCGGATCGCAAAGTGAGGGCACCCCCACTATCCTTATTTTTGTGTACTTCCTTATTCTTGTGCTCATCAACCCTTATTTTGTTTTGCGCGAAGCTCGATTCCGGAAGAAGGCGGTGGACGCGCCGAGGTGACCCCCGCAAAGTCGCCGAGCTCGCGACCAGGAAGAAAGGCAGGGGCCTAGCGGTCAAGGCGCCCTGTGGTGGTGGCAAGGCGCCTGAGGGGAGGCGGGCAAGGCTACCGAGATGGTGGACGACTTTAACTTGTTGGCGACGGCACCTCACTGAGGGCGGACACTGCATCTCGGACACCGCATTTGACGAGACGCCGACTCCACTCCCCCATATCCTTCCCCAAGGTATAGGTCTCTTTGTATTTTTTGATGCTTCCTTCGATACATTCCCGACCATGTTGAGTTTCGTGATGTCAATTCGTGACGGGGAGCTGCACCGCATTGCGGGTACATTATCGAGGCGCCTCTCGGATGAGGCGTCGGAGGAGCTGGCTACACCGCCGAGACCGCAAAGATCGCCGCCGAGGCCGCCGCGTCCGCGAGGCCGACGCCGGCCGGAGAGGGCCGCGGCCGAGGTCGCAAAGAAGCCGCCGAGACCGCCTCAAGAAGAAGGCATGGGCCTTGAGACGGCTCGGCCGAGCTCAAGAGTCGCGAGAGGAGGCGGCCGAGGTGAAGACGGAAGATGGCCAGGAGAGGAGCTTTGCCTTGGAGGTCAAGGTCGATGTTAAGGGCCTTCACCGCCAGACTCATCGAATCCGAGACCCTTCTCCTTTATCTCCGACCGCCGCCGATTTCGGACGAAGGTGGTGTCGACCACCGAGGGGTTGGCGCCCAGATGCCCGATTTCGACAAAGCGAAACATGGCCGGGTCGAGGTCGCCACCTGCACGATGAACAAGAACTATGCCCGAGTGGTTGCCGGGTCGGGTCTTTCCCTTCCGAGGCTCACGGCGCCTAGCTCCTCCCTTCGACGGCGGAGGCCATTGCCCAAAGGCAAGGAGGATGAAGATCCCGAGCAGGAGCTTGCCGAGGTGCGCTACCAAGCGAGGAGGAGGAGTGATATGGGAGGAGCCGAGTGGAGGCTGCGGCGGTGAGCGGCGATCGCCGACCGACAAGGCGGCCGAGGTCACACCCAAATGTAATAGGTTAATATTGCTTTGGGATCATTAAGATCCCTACCTTTGTACGCTTCCCTTATTATAAATAAAAGACGATTTTCGAACGTGTTTGTCCTTTTCTTCTTTGTTGTCTTTAGCATTCCGCTTCTCAAGACTTGGACTTGATCATGAATTGTCGACCAAGCCGAAAGAGGTCCGAGGTGCCTTGGCCGGAAGGACAAGAGGTGTTATTTTGGAGAACCGATCGTCCGAGCCGACTCAAGTTTGACGAATATGGATGTCACCGCATCATCCAATCGACCTAAAGAAGAAGATGCAAGAGGTCGATCGAGAAGTGGCCCGCCTCCCGGCCGAGAACGAGGCGCTAAAGCTAAGAATCACACAACTCGAAGCCGGTGAGGATTTATCCGCCGATGTGATCCAAGGACGGCCGATACAATGCGAGGAGCGCTCGAGCCGACAATCGAGGAGCTAGCTCGATCTCGAAGAGCATGCAGAGTATGAGAAGGTAATCCACGGACCGTGGAACTACCATATCGTGTTCGACGATCGAGTTCGAGCTTGGTCACGGGGGCATGGTGCCGAGGGACGAGGAGGGCCTAATAGCAAAAATTTAAAGACCGCTCGACTCCATCATGAAGCACATGCATGATGTACGAGGTCGCTCAGAACGACGATGCCCCAAATTTCCAGCCGAGTTCACCGCTGGCTCCACCGTCCAATAATAGAAGAACTCAAGAGGCGGCTACGCTGATCACGCCAAGTGCTCCGCCTAATGGGTCCAATGAGAGGAGCATTTAGATGGCGGTCCTCGGCAGGCCTGGAGGCGCCCAGACATCGTGTCGGCGTGGAGGGCGGCGGTCGGGCGAGGCGTGTTCCCCGGCCCGACGCCAGCCTCTGGGCGGGCCGAGGTGTGACTCGGGTATAGAACGCCTCGGCTCGGAACCCGCCTGTGCGCCTCCGAGTGCACCGAGCGGTCGCGGTGGTCCCGAGTCACTATTTCAGGTCTGGTGCCCCCGAGCCCACGCCGAGCGCTCGAGTAGGCCGCGTGAGTCCGCCTTGTCGATCGGGTCAAGGCACCGAGTTCGCTCCAGCGTGCACCGCCGACCGAGATTTTGTTCGAATCGTGCAGCCTTCAAAGAAGACCTGGCGAAGCGGAGCTCGAAGCTCAATGAGTTTCAGATATAACTTAGACTTGTATGTAGTCGTAATGTATTTAGACTGCTCAAGTGTATATTTTCCCTCGAGAGGTACAAACATAGCTTAGACTTCGTTTTGGTTGTAAATGTATTTAGACCAGATATGTAATGTATATCTTCCCAAATAAAGGGCATAATTTGGCGAGATCCGATCCGATGTCTTTCGCATGTAGATACTTCAACTTAATGAGTGATCCGTATGCCGCACGTAGACGCTCAATTTAATGAGTCGCCTGTATGCCTTGCACTTAGACGCTCAATTTAATGAGTAATCTGCGGAGTGCGGCGCGCGCTAGTGAGTACCCTACTTAGTGGGTTTTTCATCTCGTAGGCGCCCCTGTGAAGGATAATTGTGGTGTATCCAAATGGATGTTCACATAGGTACGAGACTAAGCGAAATATTCATTAGAAAACAAATGTTTTATCAATATGTAATCAACATCGATTTTGGCAAAACAAGAAAGGGACCAACATGATGCCGATCCAAATCGGCTATGTAAAGTACCTCCTTAAATGAGTGATATGCCGTGTTCGGGGATAAGCGCAATGGATAGGCGAGCTAGCTTGTGTGCCCTTTGCCGAGGTCCTCGTGAACGTGGTATGGGCCTTCCCATGTCGGATCCAGCTTGTTAAGACGCCAGCCCCATCTGCTTCATTATTTCAGGACGAGGTCGCCTACTTGGAGTGCGGAGGCTTTGACCCTTTGTTGTAGTATCGCGACCTGCCCTCGATTGGCTTAGTTTATGAAGGCGAGCTCGCTTTCTCCCGAGAGCATCAAGGTTGGCACGCAGTCCTCCTCATTCCCTGGCCGTGAAGTGAAGAGCGAGGCTTGGTACGCCGATCTCACCAGATGACGGCCTCATCTCCGAGACCAAACCGAAAGGGTTCTCCACGCCAAGTCCGAGGTGTCGCTCGAGACCAGAGGACCTGGGGAGATTTTCACCAATCACCCTTAGCTCGGTGATAGCCTCTTCTTCAATCCTTGACAATAAATACGGTTCATCACCTTGGTCGACCATTAGCTCATGGGTGTGCGATCGAGGTGAAACGCTGCCGATCCGCAGCTCTTCACACCATTCCTTGAAATTTTGTCCACTAAATGGGTGCCGTTGTCCGAGATCGAACGTGCGGTATGCCAAAGCGCGACTATGTTCTTCCACACGAATGTCCGAATCTTCCCGCCGTGAGGCTCGAAAGTGGCTCACCACCCATTTTGTAAATAATCTACACGACGACTAAGTATCAAGTCGACCCGGTGCTTTCATTTAACGGGCAACGATGTCGATCCCCATCGCATGAAAGGCCACGGGCTCGCAGTCGCCCGATCGGTCCTGGGTAGCTGACCGTGGAGCGTACCGGCACTTCGGACATTTTTGACGAGCTCGGCCGAACCTGGACGATGGTGGGCAAGAATATCCCGACCTCGCCTTCTTTGAGAGAGTTCATGACCATGTGGCTTCCACAAGACCCCGTGAATCTCATTGAGCACGATGGCTTCTTCCGCCCGAGGCATCTCGTGAGGGTGAAGGTAGACTTCCTATAGAGAGCGCCTCATGTACGAGGTACTTTTGGGATTTCGCCATCATCTTTTGGCTTCGAGCCGATCTTGAGGCAAGGCGCCATCTTCCGTGTAGCCTTTATGGGAGACATCCAGCCGGGCTCTATCTCGTGATGATGCCGATGGGACTCGCGATGCTCCTGGAATGAACCTCCTCCATCGGTGGACTTGTTGACGACGCTGCTAACTTGCCGAGAACGCCACCGTCGCTTTTCCTCGTGGATTCATGAACACCGGTACCGAACGAGGTCAAGATCTCCTTCGCTCTTCAAGCGTATTGCTTCATTCGATCCTCCTCGCCTCGTGATTCCGCCAGGACCCGTTTACCACGACCGGGAATCTTCAAGATCCGGATCTTGTCCACTTTCACTTTTGCGAGGCGGAGTCCCGAGATCGCTTCAGACTCCACCTCGTTGTTCGTGGCTCGGGAAGGTAAACCGAGGCGAGGTCACTTCCTCGCTTATCCGGGCCGAGGAGGATGATGCTCGCCCACGCCTGCCTTGCATGAAGTCCGCTCATGTACATCCGCCAAGAATATCAGCGGTGCGAGGACGATTCTCCACGCGTGGCAAGGCTGGGGCGACCTCTGTGAATTTGCCTCCACCAGAAAGTCGGTAGCTTCATTTTACGACCGGCCCGGGGAGTACGAGATGTCGTGCTCACGAGCTCCAAAGGCCCACTGCTACATGTCCGGATGATTTCGCTTTGATAAGACCGTCTCAAAGGTAAGTCGGTTAGTACCGGATGGAATGGGTGGAAGTAGGGTTTGAGGCGCCGCTTGGCGCTCACCAAGGCCGGTGCTACCTTTTCGAGGCCGGTATACCTTGTCTCCGGTCCTTGAGAGCTCGGCCGATGAAGTAGACGGGAGTTGTCGTCCGACCTCATCCCGACTATCATGCCGATTGCCTCGCCTCGCCGAGCGCCAATACAAAGAGAGGAGCTCGCCTTCTTCGGGGTGGTCGGGCGGGCGTCGGCGAGATACTCTTTAGCCGCGTGAAGGCGACCGGTGTTCCTCCCGCCAGCTAAGTCCCGAGCTCTCCTCAAGATCTTCAAGAAGGAAGCGCTTCTACCGCCCGAGATAGAATCACGAGGGCGGCAGACACCCAAATGAGTTTGTGGATCTCCGGATGGTCTTCGCACTGCATGTCAAGCACTGCTTTCACCTTAGTGGGATTTGCTTGCACCTTCTCGAGAAACCCAAAGATCCTATGAATTTTCCCGCCTTCACCATGAATGTACACTCGTGGGGTTGAGTTTGAGGTTGGCCGACCCGAGGAGTCAAGGATAGTTCGAGGTCGCCGGCGCAGCCTCCGTTTTTTGACTCTTAACCACGATGTCGCCGACGAGACCTCGACGATCCGCCTAATGTGATCTTTTGAATATGGCGCCCACCATTCTTCGATAGGTAGCCCCAGCTTTTTCAGCCGAAGGGCATCTTCCGATATAAGACAACAAGTCGGTGATGAATGCCGTCTTTGGGGCGCCCTCCTGCTCATTAGACCGGTGGTACCTTTGTATAGATCTAGGAAGTCAAGGTCTCATGGCCCACCAAAGCTTCCACCGTAGGGAAAACTTATGTTAACCTCGTCCCGAGGATCCATCTTGGGTGTTTAATTCACCATACATTGATTATAAACCTAGATGCGCTCTATATAATTAAATCGCAACACGCTGGGGTTTTCACGTGTTTACCTTTTGATCCGCCGAGGTGGATCGAACGGATGAACGGATCGATCGGATCGGACTCGTGCTTTGACCTTCCGGATCGTATCCCGTTACCCAATCTCCAACGCCGAGTGAGGACGATCTATGGAGAATGCTTCGAAAAATCACCCTTTGCTCTCACTCTCAATTTTCGAGAATCCTCTCCCTTTTTCACTATGGAGATGCACGAAAATATGAGGATTATTTATTTGGATTAATGAGCATTCATCTCATACCTTATATTTATAATGCACTACCTTAATCCTATATGGAATATTACCATAATCCTATATGGAATATTACCATAATCCTATATGAATATTACCATAATCTTAGGATTATTTCCATACTCTTAGGATTATTTCCATACTCTTAGATTATTTCCATACTCTCAAGATTATTACCATAATCTTATATGGAAAGGATCTATGCATATACCATAAATATAATTATATCCTTGTGGATAAAGAGAATAAAATCTTGCCATAGAGAGATATAGGGACCGATTTTCTTGCTAAGCTATGGGCTGGACGGGCCACCAGTGGATCAAATGCAAGGAATAAAGATGGGCCTCAAATAAATTAATTATCTTATGTTCACCCGTAACATAAATTAATTTATAAACATTCGATCATGCCACTAGAGAAAGAATGTCGACTTACCCTTTATTACCGGTTGAGTCGGGCTTGCACTTAGACATTACGTAATCCTCGTATTTAAGATATCGAACGTCCATTAATCATTTCTAGCAATCGATCGCTAAACGATTAATATCCTTATTTCCTCAAGTAGTACCACTCAACCTTATTATTGTACTTGAGCTAACTCAACCCGCAGGTTTAGTACAATAAACCTTTGAGCTCCTTAAGGGACGCCATCATCCTAAACGGATACGTGACTGACATGATAACTAGCGTGACATACAAGCATCGCCACCACCCAAGATGGAGAATTGGTTAGAACATATAACCCTCACTCATAACAAGTCAAAGTGATGGTCAAGAACTCATACTCACCTAATACCTTATCGAGGTTTAGATCATCGTAAGTCACCGAGATCTTGGTTCTTCACGACGGTCGAAGAAGAACTCATCTCATCGTGATCCTTCAATACGCCGAGACGCATCAAAGATAGACAAGCAACTAAGTCAAGTCACTTCTTATCTATATCGCACTCAAACCGACAACTCGCCCTTAAGTCGCCCTCACCGTGAAACTTTTATATCTCATTGCTTGACCAATCATATGTACGTGATCTTCTACACACCGTATGATCTAACTTATATATGAGATAAGGGACATGATATATGCAATCAAGTATTCAAATCGATAGAGATTGTAATAGTGGTAACAGGAAACATTGTATACAAGCTCAACCAAACCGCTTTCAAGATACAAATCCAACAATCTCCCACTTATACTAAAGCAAACTTTAGTATACAATGTGTCTTTCTACTAGCAATTACAAACAACCATCACTTTGCTTCTCCCACTTATACAAAAGTTTTTTCTAAGTGGGTGCCATCAAGTTTAATCCAAGTCCTCTAACGCCCCGACGTAGACTTATTGCGGCAGTTTTAGTGAATGGATCCGCTAGGTTATCCGTCAGATCAATCTTTGCAATCAAGACACCCCTCGCTCAACGATTTCTGTATGACATGGTACTTTCTCTCATGTGTTAGGTCGCCTTGTGGGTCCGTGGTTCCTTCGAGTTTGCCATTGCACCCGAGTTATCACAAGAAACTATGATACTCTTGAGCAAACCAGTACCACATCTAGATCCTGAGGTAGTTCTCGAACCATACCGCCTCCTTAGTAGCCTCTCAAGTGGCTACATATTCGGCTTCCATGGTAGAGTCCGCAATGCATCGCCGCTTTGCACTCCGCCAGATACGGTTCCACCTCCCAAGGTAAACACATAGTCCGAGGTAGACTTATTCTTATCACGGTCACTTGGAAACCGAGTCCAGATAACCCAAAGGCATTAGACTATCTCGCATGGTAAACCAGCCTATAATCTCGAGTCCTTTTCGTGTACTTGAGTATATGCTTTATCGCAATTCAATGTGCTTGTCCGTGGTTAGATCGATATCTAGTTACTATGCTTATCGTGACAACAGATATCGGGCCTCGTATGTAGATTGCATACATGAGACTTCCCACGGCGAAACGTAGGAACTTGTCTCATTTCCTCTATCTCCTTTGCGTCATAGTGATCGCCTTTAGATAAAGGAACGCCATGTCCGAAAGGTAGCAATCCTTTCTTGGCGGTTCGTGATACTAAAACGAGTAATCACAGATCAATGTAAGACGCCCGAGATAAGCTCAACATTTTCTCTTGCGATCTCGGTAAACCTCGATCCCAAGAATGTACGCCCATCTCCTAAGTCTTTCATTTGAAACCGATCGGATAAACAACTTTACGCCCGATAACAACTTCACATTGTTGCCAAATAGAAGAATGTCATCTACGTAAAGTGCAAGAAATACCACATTACCGCTGACATCTAACCGATACACACAACTCTCGCTAGGCAACTGGGTAAATCCATAGGACTTTACCACCGCCCAAACGTAAGTTTCATGATCTTGCATCATTGTCTTGTATCGCCTCAGACGCCCATGGGTCGATTATTGCCTGCTCGCTCGACTAAACCGACGATTCACCCCGAACATAAATCGCCGGTCGACGAACAACCCTCCCACTACGACGAGGTGCTATAGACATAATGACAACGGTGGGTGCGAGAACTTGTGGTTCTCTATCTTGCACAACTTGTCGTGGTAGGTACCACTTGTACGGTCGGTATCTTCACGAACTCGACCCACTTCAATTTCTTGAAGTATCCGTGTCGATCCTCCCACTAGACTCGACATCTCGCACTTTGGCCTAATCGGTGGTGAAATACGATCATCTTCTAATTCTTCAAGAATGATTTCAACTTTGGACTTTGATTTTCATATAATCCTCTTCTAAGAATCGGGCATTAGTTCTAATAATGACCTTCCGATCCTCAGACTATAGAATAAACCACCTTCGCCCTCTAGGATAGCCAATAAACAATTTTGGCCGATCTAGCCTCCAACTTGTCGCCTTCTTGTTCAAAGACGTGGCCGGATCGCCCCATATCCTTATGTGGTTTAAACCGGGCTTCGCCCAACCACAACTCGAAGCGGTCTTATCGACCGACTTGACGGTACTAGATTTAGCAAGTATGCCACTGTCTAAGGCATATCCCCGTAACGAAATAGGCAATGTAGCATAACTCATCATAGATCTAACCATTTCCAAAAGAGTCCTATTTCTTCGCCCGACACACCATTTTGTTGTGGTGTGCTCGTGAAGGCGCCGGGATGTAATCCCACACTTCACTAGATAGTCCATAAACTCGTTATCGAGGTATTCGCCACCGCGATCGTAACGCAGCGACTTGATACTTTTACCTAGCTTCGTCTCCACTTCCGCCTTAAACTCTTTGAATTTCTCAAAGCATTCGGACTTGTGGTGAAGCGGTATACGATCCGCACTTGAGTAATCACAATGAAAGTGACAAAATACTGCATTCTCCACGAGCTTGTGTGGACATCGGTCCACACAGTCGAATGGACTAACTCCAACATTTCGTGGCTCTATAACCCTTCGCTGAAGGGTCCGGTCGACATCTTACCTTCTATATAGATTCGCAGATCGGGAATGGAGTAACCGTGAGATTACCCAACGCCCATTCTTAGCCGTCTTTGGATCCTATTTAGATTGATGTGACCTAATCTAAGATGCCGAGAAAAGTAGAGTCATCTTATAAGAAAACTTTCTTTTAGCTTTGATGAAGATGCAACATAATTATAGGTATTATGTTTTGCGTAAATAGATAAAGCTTAATTATATAAAGTGCCAACACGTATAACTTCGTCATTTCTTATGATAGAAACACCACTATCAAAAATAATGTAATATCCATGAGTAAATAATTTCAAACAGAACAAGGTTCCACCAAAATCCGCACATATAAAACGCCTTTCAAAACTAAAACTGTTGTCCCAAAACATAAAGAAACATCTCCAATCGCAATACCGACTTTCGCGCTGCCTATGGAGATCGTTATCTCGCCATCAAACAGCTCCTTGTCCGCAGAACCCTCGCAAGTGTAACAAACATGATCATTATACCAGTATCTACTACCCAAGAATGGGTAGAACAAGTCGCTAAACATGTTTCACATTAAAGCAAATGGCATACCTGAGCCTTGAGCATAGGGCACTTGGCCTTCCAATGCCCCTGCCTTGCCGACTTCAAGCACTTGCCCTTCTCCTTCGCTTCTTCAAGCCTCCGTGGCAACCATGTTCTGCTCCCATTACTCCCACTATTTCCTCGCTTTACCACCTTTGGCACCCCTTTTCTATTTCCATTTTGCAACGAAAATTTTGGGCCCTTAGATGTGCTAGCAAGAGCATGTGCTCCTTTCCCATAACTCCTTCCGCAAGAACGAGATCATCGAGCAACCGACTAAGTGTAAACTCGGTCTTGCTCATGATCGCATTCACGCGAAAGTTCTCAAAAGACTTGGCGTTGTATTGAGGATGATATCGACCTTGGCTTCGCCCAATACCTCCTCCCAACCGATCAAGACTATCCATGAGATGAGTCATGTGGGAGACATGTTCATGGATCGAACTTCCTTCTTCCATCTTACACGCCAAGATTTCTCTCATTGTGTGGAAGCGATCGTCCGATCCGATCGCCTAAACTTACTCTCGAGACTGACCAAATATCGTCGCGTCGCCATCGATCGATGTCGCGGTGCAAGCCTTTGGACATCGTAGTCATCATATAGCATTTAGCCATATTGTTCGACTTATTCCAAAGTCTCGCTTGACTCGCCGCTCATTAGTCGATGCGCCGATAGTGGCATCGGGTTTAGGAGTAGTGAGAACAAACATGTGTTCTTCAAATGATAAGAACATATTCCATGTTTCGCTTCCACTGATAAAATTTGGACCGATAACGGATTTTAAAGAGCATATTGATAATCGCGAAGAGACATATCTGAAACGATAATGTAAACACATAAGCATACGATCGCATATAATTCGTAATAATAATATTGTAACCTTTGATAAAACAATATTAATTGAAACCTCCAATTGCCCAAGGAATCCCACATGCAAGCCACGCGTGTGGACGCTTTACATGAACCCCCGACCGCACTAAAATATACCTTTAGTCGCTTAATTTCAATCCATGTCAACTTATCCTTATGACAAATGAAATTAATGATTGGACCTTACTAGACCACATCACTATCACAAGAAGGGACTTCGGGAAGTTGTACTTGAGGTGATGTCTAGCAATGACCACAATTTTTAACGCAGAAGATGAATTCTTAGAATTGGTATACTCACTCTGACCATACCGCCCAATTCAAATTCTTTTGTTATCTCATTTTATATCTATCTCTAGAGAACTTATGAAAATCGCACACGCAGCCACGCGTGTGACGCCATACATGAAACTCCCACTCTCAATAGATTTAAAATGTTTTATTTAGAAATCTCATCTAACAAACTTATGATAAACAAGCAAGCAAGCCACGCGTGTGGACGCCACTCACAGCAAGGCCTCACTTTGTTTAGAGATCAAAAGTGGAGGTCTCGACATTTTAATTTGAAAATTAATTTGTCGGGTTGCTTGCTTAGTCTTTTTATTCAAAAGGTTTGTCCATGCAGATCACGTAATCCTAGCATGCTTTTCTATAGAACTCAACATGTAAAACATGCTCGCAGTAATTCTAAAATATGCTTGATAAACGCGATAAACCTAGCATGCTTACTATGCGCATCTAATTACGTAAAACACTTAAAGGTTTGTCAACGTAATATAAACATACATAGCATGCTACCGCATAATTTAAACATCCACGACATGCATATGAACGATAAAAATAAAATAAAACGCTCATCGCGCCCAATCGTGAAACCCGCACAATTAAATCTAATCTATTACATAGATTTACAAAGTCGAGATTTAAACTTCAAACGGGCCTCGCGTGCACCCGCACGGACCGGATTCATCAATTGGGCCTCGCACGGGCACGGGCCGAAATCTCTTGGAAAATGGGTCCGGGCCGGTCGCCCAAAATGTGCCGGGCCGCTAGGGCAAAGCCCACCAGCGCCACCGCCTACCGCCTGCCGGCCTCGCTGGGTCGCCTCGCGGTCGCTAAGGCGACCGCGACCCATCGAAAGCACGCTGCGGACGGATTTCCCCAGCGCCGAACGCCCGCCGAGACGCGCCGCCGCCGCCGAAACTCGCGATCATGCGAGTCGCTGCAGCGCCGGGTCGCCGAGCGCGAACGCGCGCCTGCCGCCCGCTAGCTCGCCGCCGCTTGCCGCGGCCGTACCTCGCGATCGCCGATCGCTCGCGGGCGCCAGGATCTCGTGGCGCGAACGCACGCCTGCCGCCCGCGCCTCGCGACGCCTCTAGCGATCGCGAGGCTCGGTCGCGAGATACCTCCCGCAACACCGCCGAGACTGTTTTCCCGTCGCTTCGCTTCTTCGCTCTTTCGCTTCGTTCTTCTTTACGATAAGATTTACATAATAAAATCTAATCTAACCACGGATTTTCTCGTGGTGTAAAACAAAACCAACAAAACAATGAACGAGCCACGATGAACGCACAAATCCACAATTATTAAAACGCACGTAATAATCAAACGTGAATTAATCCAACAGAGCCAAGATTCGATCCCGTGCTCGATACCAATGTAGGAAAACTTATGTTAACCTCGCCCCGAGGATCCATCTTGGGTGTTTAATTCACCATACATTGATTATAAACCCAGCATGCGCCTATATAATTAAATCGCAACACGCTGGGGTTTTCACGTGTTTACCTTTGATCCGCCGAGGTGGATCGAACGGGATGAACGGATCGATCGGATCGGACTCGTGCTTTGACCTTCCGGATCGTATCCGGCTACCCAATCTCCAACGCCGAGTGAGGACGATCTATGGAGAATGCTTCAAAAATCACCCTTTGCTCTCACTCAATTTTCGAGAATCCTCCCTTTTCACTATGGAGATGCACGAAAATACGAGGATTATTTATTCGATTAATGAGCATTCATCTCATACCTTATATTTATAATGCACTACCTTAATCCTATATGGAATATTACCATAATCCTATATGGAATATTACCATAATCCTATATGGAATATTACCATAATCTTAGGATTATTTCCATACTCTTAGGATTATTTCCATACTTCAGATTATTTTTATACTCTCAAGATTATTACCATAATCTTATATGGAAAGGATCTATGCATATACCATAAATATAATTATATCCTTGTGGGATAAAGAGAATAAAATCTTGCCATAGAGAGATATAGGGACCGATTTTCTTGCTAAGCTATGGGTCTGGACGGCCAAAATTGTGGATCAAATGCAGGAATAAAGATGGGCCTCAAATAAATTAATTATCTTATGTTCACCGAACATAAATTAATTTATAAACATTCGATCATGCCACTAGAGAAAGAATGCTGACTTACCCCTTTATTACCGAAGTTGAGTCGGGCTTGCACTTAGACATTACGAATCCCCGTATTTAAGATATCGAACGTCCATTAATCATTTCTAGCAATCTGACTGCTTAAACGATTAATATCCTTATTTCCTCAAGTAGTACCACTCAACCTTATTATTGTACTTGAGCTAACTCAACCTGCAGGGTTTAGTACAATAAACCTTTTGAGCTCCTTAAGGGGACGTCATCATCCTAAACGGATACGGTGACTGACATGATAACTAGCGTGACATACAAGATCGCCACCACCCAAGATGCGGAGAATTGGTTAGAACATATAACCCTCACTCATAACAAGTCAAAGTGATGGTCAAGAACTCATACTCACCTAATACCTTATCGAGGTTTAGATCATCGAAGTCACCGAGATCTTGGTTCTTCACGACGGTCCGTAAAGAAGAACTCATCTCACCGTGATCCTTCAATACGCCGTAGACGCATCAAAGATAGACAAGCAACTAAGTCAAGTCACTTATCTATATCGCAGCCCCAAACCGACAACTCGCCCTTAAGTCGCCTCACCGTGAAACTTTTATATCTCATTAAGCTCGACCAATCATACACTTCGTGATCTTCTACACAATCGTATGATCTAACTTATATATGAGATAAGGGACACATGATATATGCAATCAAGTATTCAAATCGGATAGGAGATTGTAATAGTGGTAACAGGAAACATTGTATACAAGCTCAACCAAACCGCTTTCAAGATACAAACCAACACCACCTTCTTATCGATATCGGGAGGGTAGCAATCTTCGGACAGTTGTTTGTTGAGGTCGTGTAGTCGACACACGCGCCATCCCTCCTCGGCTTCCAACAACGATCGGATTAGCCATCCGTGTCGGGTACTGACTTCAACAAGATGTTGGCCTTCCGAGTCGAGTCACTTGCCTTTTATGACTGGTTGCGCTCGCCGCAAACACCTCTTCTTCTCGCCGAACCGGTTTTATAGTCGGGTCAATGTTGAGGCGATGAGTTATGAGCTCTCCGACACTCCGGCCATGTCGAGTGGGACCAAGCGAACACGCCCATGTATTCCCTCGAGTCGCATGACGCCCGCCGAATATCGCTGGGCCTCGACGCCGATCTTGATAACTTTGGAGGGTCGCCGTCGATAGCTGGAGGTCTTCGGTCGTCGTCTCGAGGTGGCACCTCGAGGATTCTCAGAATTGCTATGCTCGAGGGTGGCTACATCTTGGGTTGAGACTCGTAGGCACTCTTTAGCCGCCGCTTGGTCACCCTAGATGCTTAGCACTCCCACCGGGTGGGTATCTTGACGGTGAGGTGGTATACCGAGCAGACGGCCTTGGTGGCATAGAGCCAGTGTCTCCCCAGGATGATGTTGTACGGAGAAGGAGCTCGGACGAGGAAAAATTGAATGGCCTTGGTGACCGACCGGAGCTCGCCCCACGGTAACCGGAAGGGTAATGACGCCTCGGGTTGAACCGCCCCGAATGAAGCTCCGTAGGCGGGAGGAGCGGATGTACCAATTCCTCCAACCTCAAGTTTATCCAGATAGCTCGGAAGATAATGTCGACGAGGCACCGATGTCGATGTAGACCCGGTGGACGTTTTTGTTGCCCACCACGGCTTGTATTGGATGGCGCTTGGTGGGGCATGATTTTGGACAACGGGTCATCTTTGAGAACACGATGTCCTCACCATCCCGAGTCGCTTGTTCTTCGCTCCTGGGCCGGCCTCCGAAGCCACTTTAACGACGACCTCGTCCGTCTACGGGAGTCCGGTGATGGCATAGACCGCCCATAGCTGGGACCTTCATCCTCGCCATCTTCGGGCCGGGTCGCCAAGGTCGGCCTGCAGCTTGTTGCCACCGCTGTTCTTCCCCGCGCTTTTGTTCCCCGGTCGTGCTCGGCCGAGGTATTTCTTGAGGCTCCTTCTTTGACGAGCTCGTCAACTGTGAGCCTAGGTTTCGCAATCATGTATCGTGACCATACCCCGTGATAGTCACAATATTCCTCCGCTGACCTCTTCTCGATCCTCCTTTCATAGAGGGGCTTTGGGAAGAGCTCGCGTGGAGCTCGAATATCTCCGCCTCGATTTGAGCAGATGAGGTGCTTTGCCGCTAGGATTGGCCGAGGTCCGAGCTCTGACTCGAGGCCCTTCCCGATTCTCTCAAGGCACTCGGCGTTCACCGACCTCGGTCATCCGGCTTCTTTCTTCACCATCCGCCGTCCTGTGTCTCCTCTTCTTTCGGTCCGACTCGCCTCCTTCGACGGTTGTTCACCGAGTTCCAAAGGTGACTAGCCATCTCCGGCTCTCACGGGTGATCTCCTTGTTCGGCGCTGGTCGGATCCCGCTCGAACGCGCTGATGATATAGAGATCGCTGTTCTCATCAATTTTGAGAGACTCCTTGATGAACCTCGAAACGAAGTTCGACATCGCCTCGCCCCCCCTGGCGGATTGTGAGCAGGTCGGACGAAGGTGGCAGGGTGGCATTTTCGATAGAAACGCCACTTAAACTGATCCATGAGATCCTGGAAACAGTGTATACTATTTTGTCGGAGCGAGGTGAACCAGCGTCGGGCGTTGGAGATCAGCACCTCGGGGAAGATCTTGCACATATAGAAATCTTCCATTCCTTGATTTGCCATGTTAGTGGTGTAGGCGAAAAGGAAGTCGGAGGGGTCCCCAAGGCCATCGTAGGCGGCGATGTTGGGTGCCCTATACCGCTGGGGCAAGGCGTGTCCGTAATCTCTCGGAGAAAGGAGACGACTCTTCCGCCCGGCCGAACCCCGAGATCGCTGCCATCTCTCCTCGAGGGTGGGAGACCGATAACGCTCATCGCCTCTTCGAGGGAGTTCGCCCGCCTTTCCTCTCTCCTATTCCGCTTCGGCCTCGGGCGGCATGCGAGAGGTGGAGAGCGGTCATGGGTGACGAGGTGGTGAATGGTTGCGACCCCTTGGCGAGGTGATCGACCGCGGCGGATTGGTGTACGCTGCTCGGGCAAGTTTGCCGAGGTGAACGCTGACCGCCTCGGTGGTGGGTGACCCCTGCCACCAGATCGCGCTCGGGCACTCGGAGTGCCCGCTAATTTGTCCTCCGTGGAGGAAGCTTTGAAATCGCAAGGTTGGCGGCGAATTGGTCACGGCACCGCCAAGGGCCTCGTGGGACGAACGAACTGTCTGCTCGTCCTCGCTGAGGTTGGCATCTTCCCTTCGTGAGGGTGGCGATCCCGAGGGTGTATGGAAACGTTTCCATGTTGCCCTCGGTGTGTGACCGCTTGTGGTGTCCGCAATCTCCTTCCCGTGGCGCCGAGTGACCACCGTCGCCCCGCCGCGTTGTTGCCGATGACGACGGCGGTTGCGTGTTCTCGCCATTAATTTTGTAGAGAAACGAAGCTTTTTTGTTCAGCGATTCCCATAGACGGCGCCAATGATAAATCTAGAATATGTAGATATGCGAGATTTATGTAAAGCAGTAAAGAATACCAAGGCTTTTACGTGGTTCGATCGTTAATGAGATCTACGTCCACAGAGGAGTGGTTCCTCAATACTTTCACTATGTTTTTATTACAGTGAGTATGGCTAAAAGCTCTTAGTATTCAATAAGTTGCTAACCCCTCCACCTTCGATCTAACTCCTATTTATACATATATGAGGCCCCTAATGGAACCGATCCTCCCATGTAGGGCCTCTTAGCCTCTCGTGTGTAGGGACTGCTCCTCTTGTCCATAGGGCTCTTAGCCTTCCTGTAGGGACGCCCGCCTTCGCGCAAGGTGGCGCCGATTAGGGTTTGGGGCTGATTAGGTTTGAAGGTCGGGCCTTGGGCTTAACCGCGTGGGCGCTACTAATGTCGTGCCCAGCTGCTTGGGCTCGCTGGGCTCACGTGGTTGGGCCATATCCCATCAGACAGCATCCAGTGGAGGGTAACAGAGAAGGCGGCCGTATTCCGGCAGTTTTTCAGCTTCATTTGTGACCGAATTCTTGTGTGTTCATTAAGGATGCCTAATCCCCGCTACAGAAGATTGTCTCCGACAAGAAATTTCTCTTCTCCGCTGTCACCGGAGCCGGTCTATTCCAGCGGCGACGGAAGCCAAGAAGAGCCGGCTACAACGTCGTCCAGCAGTTTTTGTGAGAGTGACTCGGATTTAGTCTCGTTGAAGATGATTATGCTGGGTGATCCCCAGATTGGAAAAACAAGTTTTCTGGTATAATATATATACATATTATATCCAGCTCTCTCTCTCTCTCTTCAAAAAAAAAAGTGTTTTATAATTGCAGGTGAAGTACGTGGGAGATGAAGAAGAGAAGAAAAGCTTGCAGATGAAAGGGGTGAATGTAATGGATAAAACCATGTGCATTCAAGGTGCAACAATTGCTCTCACAATATGGGATGTTGGAGGTTTGTTCAATCGAATTTATTGCAAAATTTTAACACTACTGCAAAATTATAAACAAACAATTTTAACACTATCTTTGAAACATTGTAATGTCCTTTCTCAATCTATTGCAAAATTAACACTTTCACGTTTTTTTAATTCCCTGAAAAGTTGATGTAATATTACCTACTGGAGCAGACATCGTCAAATTGTAGTTGTATGACCTCGATATTTTTTATTCAGTCATTGTTATGCTCAATACGTCAATTTTAAAAACAATATATGGAAGTTGACTTTGTAACAAATTAAAAGATGATGATATTATTGCATGTTTCAAAACTCGGGTGAGAGCTTTGTGCATTATTTGCAATTAGCCATTTCCTATGATGAGATACACAAAGCTTGCCTCAAGATTAAGTGGGAGTGTATGAAAGACACTAAATACAATTACTAAAGTTCGATAAAAACTCAATGGTATTTTGTTTGTTTATTTTGGGACTTTCCAAAAGTAACGCAGGTGAGAAAAGTTCATTTGATCAAGTTCCAATGAATAATCTTGGCATATAATCTCTCACCAGCCGACGCACACTCCACAGGTATATAATCTTGGCATAAAGTTCAAATTAGCGCTGGTCACTGCAATAATTATGTAATTAACCAGAGATGAAAAAAAAGATTTATTTTCTTAAAATGCAGCATAATTGGATGGTACAGTGAAGCAAGAAAGTGGAATCAGGTCAGAAACACGATTTGCACGTCAATTTAGTATTTGTGCTTGTCTGAAAAAAACTGAATAAAGCTGAGTGAGAGATGAGTCCTTCATTATTTGCTTCACTAAAGAAGTATTTCCCAGAAATAATTCCACTCGAGTAGTTGGAGTCAATTCAAACTTTCTTCAGAGATTCTTTTATATATAAATACGTACAAAATGCGTATAAGTTTGACATAAATCAACTAATGTGCTAAAAGATCAGAGACAATAATATAATACATTGTAAAGATCAATGTTCAAACTAGCAATAGTAGATATACTTTTTGTAGATGATGAGATTGATAAATTAAATCATTGTATTATTTGGATTTCTCGCTACGTCGTAGAAACATGAGTATTTCCGCGGACGAATAGGCCTGGTCCACTTTTCTTACTAAATTAAGAATTATAGTTTTCGGCTATATTATTTTAATTTTCCTTTCATTGTTATGTATGAGCGGTGGTCAAACTCAGTTGTTGTGATTTTATTTTAAAATGACTGAAGATTTGAAAATACTATATATATGTCAAAAGAGAAAAGCAAATTTCGTTTCGATATTGAATTGATTGTTTTTTTGTTTTTTTTTTAGTTGGGTATTTATTTTATTCTTGATGGCTTTTATTTGCAGACGGCAGTTCCAATAGTAATAGGGACCAAATTTGATGATTTCATGCAGCTTCCACCCGATATTCAACTTACTGTCGTCACGCAGGTAACAAATCCACTCGTTTTTTTTTACTCTTTTTTTTATAAAACAAATACGATTACACGAAAATACACTTAATAGTATTTTCCTTGTTCCAAATGGATGCAGTATGATGTGCGAAAAAATATTGAACTTACAAAATAATTGTGTAAAAATAATTTATTTTCATCACAATTTTGAATTTTTGGATAAAAATGAATTTATCAGCTTGTATCAAATATATAAAACCTATAAATACGCATATTAAATTACTAAATTATAGTTAAGAATTAAAATAAGTAAGGATATCTTAGATATGATCAAAATGTGTAAGAATACACACTTTTATAATAATAGTAATAGATAAATAATACTCCATCCGTCCACCATAAGCTTGCTTTTGGTGACATGAGTTTTAATATATTATAGTAAGTGGAGAAGGGGTCTCATATTATAAGTGTAAAAAGATGTCCAAAAAAATACAAGCTTTTAGTGAATTGACCAAAAATGAATTAAATACAAATTTTTAATGGACGGATGAAGTATAATATATCATTTCATATATTAAATAAATAATAGGGATACAATAAACAAATCAATTTTGTAACACGACATTTTATAATAGATATATGTTTGGAAATTTGTTGGGCTTAGATTTGTTAAATTTACATATATTTGTAAACTTTGTTTAGCGAAATTGAAAGAAAAGAAAGTGACATTTGGAAATATGATGCAGGCTCGAAGATATGCAAAGGCAATGAATGCAGCCCTATTCTTTTCAAGTGCAAAACATAATATAAATGTGAACAAGATGTTCAAGTTTATCATTAAACTATTTAACTTGCCTTCGACTCTCCACAGAAATTTGACTCTTGGTGAACCCATTATTGACTTCTAATTCTTTTATTCATT
Organism: Salvia rosmarinus; assembly: GCA_036937905.1. Taxonomy (NCBI): domain Eukaryota; kingdom Viridiplantae; phylum Streptophyta; class Magnoliopsida; order Lamiales; family Lamiaceae; genus Salvia; species Salvia rosmarinus. The sequence continues at coordinate 91,230,121 of CM072819.1, forward strand.
TTTCCCTTTTCAAATTGTAACATCATGTTAGTGCAAAGTGATACTTGAATTCTATTTCTGCTCCAAGCTAAAGATACCACAGGAACTCATTTTCTGTGGGCCTTCTGTATTAAAGGAGAAATAAATTTATTTCTTTTTCACTATACTCGATTATAAAATACATCAAGAGCTAGCTTCGACGACGAAGATTTTAAGCACCAAAAATTCTATACAGCAAAATTTTAAGTCCGAAATCAAACGTAACAGAAGCTAAAACATCTTCTGTACATTAACTTGCAACATAGCTAAAGACTGATTTAACTAAGCGCTTCAAATGCTAATACCTAAATATTCCAGCTTTACACCAAATCAAAAGAACACAAAGGCAGCATTTTCATCCATTCCATTTCATCAATCTACAGATGTGTGCAATGAAACCTCAGTTAGATTGAGCGCAAAATTCCAGTTGATTTACGACTAAAAAGAGCCATGCTCGCAAAATCGAGCTTGGCTTCAGTATATTCAATCTTTTTATAATGTCAACATGAACATACTTGAGCAAAGGTTGCTGACGATTGCTCCCCTCATCCTACAGACAACTCGGCATAGCAGAAAGGCAACTTCTGAAGCTTTTGGCCGGGAACAGATAGCATCATCCAGCAGAATTCTCATGTAGCAGAACATACTCGCGGCTGCAACACCACAAATTGGGCAAATGTTGAATTAAAGGCATTGAAACAATTGTAATTACAGAAGTACGAGTTGGTTAATGGAGCGATTCAGTGGAAAACTAACAAAATAAATTTTTTTAGTCGCAAAATTAAAATGTAGACAAAATGGCAATAACAGTAGAAAAGAGTTAATGGGAAAACTAGTTATCGATAATGAGTAAATAGAGGTGGTAGAGTGTTTTAAGAACCCAATTCGTATCTTTTTAAATAGCTTACCTGCTATTGCCAAATTTGATAGTGTCTTTCTCAAACAGTTCATAGTATCGCTGAGGTTCAAGCCGCTCATCCTGAAAAGGGGAAAAATAACTGTAAAGTCAGACTATAACACTAAATTTGAAATCAAATTCAAGTTCAACTCCTAAGATGATCGTTATGAAGAAGAGAGAAGATTATTATTTCAAAATTTATTCCAGAAAGCTGCTCACATTGACAAATGTCCCATTGGTGCTTCCAAGATCCATCAAATAAGGCCTAGCAGATTGCAAAGCAGCAGAACCTATTAGTCAGATGGAAAGAAAAAACAAGCACAAAGCCATCCTATTGGAGTAAAAACAAAGACTCATAATCACACCTCACTCGTTTTGTCACGCCACCATCTGGGTTTTCCTCCTCCACTTGCCTTCAACCATACCAGCCCATAAAAAAGGTAAGTACATACAACATACATTACATAATCAAACAAGAACGTGGTATAATAACCACGTCCAAACTATAGTCATACCTGTACTGAAGAACAGCGTGTTGTTTACTGCAGGATGGGTGGTCTGTTGGGATGTCTGCAACCCTTCTCTCTCTACCAAAAAGATAGCAACTTTGCCGATGTACATAAAGAGGATCTGCATGTCAAAAAATACAATAGTCAACAGTTTCCTAATGTAGAGCCATAATTTCATACCAATGGCCAGATATAATGAACTCCGCGATGAAATTGGAGAGAAATTGGGCAACTATCAATCAGGACGGACAACATACATGAAATATTTTGTGGAACAACAGCTAAAAACATCATAGAGCAAAATGGAAAATTAGGGCATGATGGTGGTAATGAAATCAGAATAACGAGCGGGGGCTGATTAAGGACTCGCACAGGAATGACGATTTTTATTTTATTTTTTTTATTTTTAAGTCAGAAAGTGTAGTGGTCAATTTGACGATGAACACAGATTATTATAACAGAAAATGGTATCCAATAACAATTTACCATTGAGCGCTTCACCACCCTTGAAAACATACAACCGCCACCTTATTTCTGGTTTTCGAGCATCAGGTGGCTCATTAAACAGCAGTGTTACACCTGATCAAGCCTCAAATGCATCAGAAGAAGCAACAGTGAAAAAAGATCAAACGAACAAAAGAGGCAGAATCCATATGATGTTTACTTCACTTGGTTAGTAACATTTTTATTCGTTATCTGATCTCTTATTGCTTAAACCAACCTAATTATAGATGACATAGAGCACATTTAGTAAAAATCAGGGAGCTTAGCTACATATGAAATGAAAAGGCAGGTGGTTGAACTACATATGAATGCCGGGGGCTCTGAAAGACATATTAAAAAAGGCAGGGCGGAATTACATATAAAAAAAAGGGAAGGGGCCGAACAGAACTACATATCAAAAGAACTAGCAAGTAGCAAGGGGCTGGGCAACTCAGTTGGCTGCTTGTGGTCCCTTACGAAGGTTACACAGACAGGTACCACCAAAGCAATATCAGAAAACTTGAAGAAGAATAGCTGACTAAACACTCTTGATATTAAAAGGCAATCCCATAGTACCTTTTACTCGATTGGTTTCTGCTGCAAGTTTTCCAGACAGCTCAAATGAAGGCTTATGCTGCACATGTAAACAAGTTTTCCAGATAAATAAGTAAGACATTAGAAAATAATACCTATAAACTGGGATAGTTAAAAGATAAGAGTCCTATGTTTTTGTCTTTTATAAGAAAGGGCGTTTGACTAAAATGTGTGAGCAAGGGTCGTGAAAAAAAGTAAGTGTAGAAGATTAAAATGGGGTCAAAAATAGTAATTCAACATGGAGTGAAAGATACTTTTTCCTTTGCTTCCAATGACTCTTCCACAGCCCTCATCTTAGCTAGAGCCTCGCTGTCACCATTACTGCATAAAATGAAATACTGTGTGTCAAGAATTCACATCAAGCAGAAGTATAAAACGCATACAATATCTAAATCAATAAACCAGAAGAGGTAGCATGAAAAGGCTAGATCCAAACAGTTATCCATTCAGATTGGAAACAGGAATTCATTATTTCCTGGAAGCTTAAGCAAAGTTTCCTAACAATGAGGAACTAGCCTAATAGAAAAATACAGACCCCACAAAACCCACCAGGTCCAGGACTACCAAAATCAAAAGTTAATGAATCTTAAACATGGTTTTCAATAAGTAACTCACCGATCTTCATCATCTCTTGAGTTTGTCAGCTGCAAGCATTTAGAAAATTATCAGATGTCCTAAAATCTCTCTCCAACAAATCAATAAATAACAAAACACAATTTGAGATTTTCCTGAAAAAATGAGCAATGAGAACTAAACTTTTCAAAAATACAGTAATATTGCCAAGCAAATGAATGCATAAGACATCCAAAATGAATCAACCTATTACCAGCTGATCAAAACACCGGGAAGAAGAAAATAAATCACTGGGATCAAATATATTTCTTTAATAGTTTATAACAAATCTAACACAAATACATTTATTACATAGTTAAACTGTAGAGTCAAAACATATTATGATGGGTATGCAGAAAACTTTTCCCCTCCTTTCCAGAAAGCCTATATGCATCACTTCTCCATCAAATTTTGTCATTCATGCTACATCAAACAACCTAGAAACCAACCAAACTTTCAGATGTCAATTATGATGACAGTCCCGAGTTTACTTAGGTGCATAGAGCTATAATTTGACCATACATTTCAACTTCTAGGCAATACAAAGTTTGAATGAAAAAGTACACAGCAACAAGACTCATTATAATGTCAAAACAAGTTATCTCATCTCATCAATAAAAAGCAAACTTCAACAAGTCATGAACAAGGTATGGAGAGTGGATATCACCAGGCACCTCATTACGTCCTCTGTTGTCAGAGGTAGAAGGTGATCTAGATCTTCGTTGACCCCTGTGGTGACGATCAGAGGGTGAATGGGAGTGTTCACGTCTGGATCTAGAACCATTACCAGCAGCATCCCTTCCTGGCCTTCTATCTTTCTTCTCAACTGGCACATCCCTGTCTAATTCCTTTTCATCACGAGCAATCCTGTCACTCTTCCTATTGTGGTTTTTCTCGTATTCCCTCTCACTCCCTTTTTCAGCATCTCGTTCAGACTTAGCTCTGTGTAATCTTTTACTACGCGGTGAAAGAGGTGGTGGAGACCTTGATTTCTCCCTATTTGGAGATCTTGTCTGGCTTGAAGTTTTTTGTCTAACATGAACAGGGGAGCGAGATGGTGGTTTTCTAAAGTTTGGGGATCTGGTGCGGCTATGGAGTTTCTCCCTCACAGGTGAATGAGATGCAGGGGATCTTGATCTAGCACGTTTAGGCGATCTAGTACGACTTAAAAGCTTGTCTGCAGTCGAGCTCCTGTGACTCAGAGGAGACTTTTCTTTTTCACGAGCAGGAGATCTTTCTCTTCTAGAGGCGCTTCTCCTACGAGGAGGCCTATCAGTTCTGACAGGAGATACAGAGTTGTGGCGCCCCATTGAATAGCTATTGCATCAATGAAACTTATCTACATATATATAAACCACCTTGTAAGAAATATACAGCATGAAATGGAAAGATAATGATATGGGATCAAATCAAATAAGTTTTTCTCCTTGAATTGCATTGCTTGCATCAAGAAACTCGCTTAAAAATCGATTCAAATAATTGTTGCTGATTCAAGATTGAGCATATTTAATTATTTATTCATATGACATTTAATTTAAAGTTCAAATATAGCTCACTATGCATACAAAATAAACGTAAATAGACCAGAATTCTGGACTTCAATTCAAATCCAGACTAGTTAAGGCTCATTCAAATTTTATAAGGTAGATAATCAGAAAAGTCCAACCACCACTTTAAAGGGAAAAGAGGAGGAAGATGTCTACCCTTGTGCCTTGTCAACCCAAACAATCAACCATCATGCTAAAATAAGGGATGATGATCTCAAAATTACACTAGTGAGTTGTGACTTGTCATTGACCTGAAATATGATAGAACCTTTTTGATTGATTAAGAATTTGTTTACTCTAAATTTACTCATAGTACTACTACTAATTAACTGCTGCTAGAAAATTAATTAGCTCAAAAATCAATTATAGGTATTACTATTATGATTTTTCAACTTCAATTTTATAATAGTTAACTGTGAAGGTTAATATAATGTTCCTCGTAAATTATCATTTTAACAAAATCTTACTTTTAGCCTTGCGCCTTTGATAAGCATGCCGATTTTGTTCTACTACCATTTCCACATCCAGACCTTAAGTCCTATTTCCAACAGAAACTATCTTCCCAAGTGAGAGCCAAAATTGCCGCCCAGCAATTTCGCAAGCACAGAAACATATAAATGCACAGCGAAATTCCGAAATATTTTCCAACAAATTTCACTAAGATAACAATTGAATAAGAGAGACAAGAATACGTTACAGTAACAAATGCGAACCACAACATCAGACCAAAAACACGAGAAACATGGTCGTCATTTAGTATATAGCGCATATAATCGAGAATCAATACTCTTATGATCGAGAATATTTACACCATACCATTTATTATTCCAAAAAACAAAAGTATCAGCAAAAAATATCAGAAAATATGTCGAAATAAATAAAAAATTAAAAGTATCCAACACTAGAAACTATAACTTTCACGAAATGGAAAACAAGGGAGAAATGACGAGAAAATACCTATATAAGGTTTCACGTTTGAGTCGCTTCACTGAATACAGGGAAAATTGGAGGATTAGGTCTTTGAGATGCCACAGCCTCGCTGAAGAAGATTACAGAGAGTGCGCAAACGAAGTTGTTGGCCGCCTTGAAGATTTCTAATGCTCGGCTAGTTGTTGGCCCACTTAGACAATCAAAGTTTATTGGGCTTTATTATTGGGCCTTCAGCGTTCATTCATGCTAGAAATACAGTTGCGTAATCACCTTCCTAACAATAATAAAAAGAAAAACAATAACCAAATGTAAAGTTGTGATTTTCATTTATTTTTAATCCAGGACATAACAATATATATTCAAAGTAGGACTGACAATTCATGCGTGTCGGGACTTTATCGTGTCGACAAGATAACGACACGCCACGATAAGGTAAAACACGAACACGGCCCGTTAAGAGTTGTCATATACAAACACGACATGAAATGTACTGACACGGACACGACACGAGCATGACACGAACACAAATATGATATGATTTTTCGTGTTGACACGAAAAGTTAAATTTAAATCAAAACTAGAAAATAAATTAATAAAAGAAAAAAATATATATAAAATATAATTAAATTAATATTAAATATATATAAATATTATCGAATTATACGAAAACGACACGATCCGATACGAACATGAATGCAACACGAAAATTATCGGGTTATACGAACACGACACGGATCATATACGAATACGACACGAAATTATCGTGTCCTTATCGTATCGACACGATAAGGTTGACCACTAACCCGTTAATTTCGTGCGTGTTCGTGTCGTGTTCACGTATCGTGTCGAAAATTGTCAACCCTAATTTAGAGGATGTTACTTTCAACGTCGCCTATAAACCAATGTCGCCTGAACATCGGTTTTCCTGTGAAGAAAGTTGCTGGGACTTTTGCTCCAAACATCACCTCCAATTTTCTGATAAGTTTACTAATTGGGTGGATAAATATTATTTTTGAAATTGTGAAAAAATCATAATGGAAAAAGAGTAAATAAGGTTATTTGAGACTTATAACCATACAAATGGATACTATTTCCCTATTTTTATAAGGGTTGATATAATTCAACATTTATATTCTGAAAGATTATATCTCTTTTTGGCTCTTACAATTATCATTACAAATCAGAATTATTACTAAAAATAATACTCCCTCCATCTGCCATAATCGTTCATTGATTTTGGTGGCACGGATTTTAATAAATTGTAATAACTGTAAAGTGAGTGGAGATAATAAATGAATAGATTAATAGATATTGGGATTAAAAGGTGGCTATATGAATAATAAATGAATATATTGTGGATGTAAAAATATGGATCATGAGTGGGTTTTTTATAAATAAGTGGATAAGTTTATGATAAAAGTGTAAAGTTGATGTTTACCAAAAAAAAAAAATAAATATTTTTGTGTACGGAGCAAAATGAAATTAAATGAACGTGTTTGGTGGACGGATGGAGTAATAATTAATAATAATAATAATAATAATAATAATACAATAATAATAATTAAAAGAATATTAACATAAAAGATAATAATTAATATGATGGATCCATCATGGTATGTACCAGTGTATAGGGGATACACTAAGTAAATTTTAAAAATAAAAATCTTTTCACAAGACTTATTGTCTATTGTGATAGTAGCTGGCCAGGTAACTAGCAGTTCAGTACTAGTGTCGATATCGCTGGTAAGTTTAGAAAATGAGAGTCTTGTACTTAGTGATATCAATTAACAAACCTACTGACTGTTGAGACAACTATTCAGTTAGACTGATAACTAAGGTGTAGGGGTGAGCAAAAACCGAATCGGACCGAAAAACCGAATCGAACCGAACCGAAATTAGCGGTTTGATTCGGTTTGCTCAGTAATTCGGGTTGGGTTCGGTTTGAAAATATTAAAACCGAAATTAATTCGGTTCGGTTTCGGTTTGGGGAAAAAAATTCGGTTTTCAAACCGAATCGCCCGAATTTTTTATTTTTTATTTATATATATATTATATTATATATATATGTGTTATTTATATTATTAATACTTAAATTAGTTAATATTATATACATATATATAATATATATTATATTATAAATATTATAATATTTATATTAAATGTAATTTAAATTCGGGTAAAACCGAACCGAACCGAACCAAACTGAATATTTCGGTTCGGTTTCGGTTCGGTTTGGATATAGAAAACGGTTCGGTTCGGTTTGGGTTTTAAAAAAAAATCGGTTTTTTAGTTTTTCGGGTTCGGTTCGGTTTTGAACCAAACCGCCCGAATGCTCACCCCTACTGAGGTGCATGCGGAATGTGATGGTTACTGTATTTGTCTTACTAAAAACTTAAACTGGCTTAAAACACTTAGTCGAATATGACTTGATCAGTTTTCAGTTTTACCTCACCAGTATTATAACGACCCGACTTCCGGATCGACGGCTGACCCCACAGATCAACACGAGTCTTTTTCATTGTGCTTTGTCCTCACTCACACACTTCCTGAGAAAATTTCCCAGTGGATCACTCATCCCACAATTGTTCCAAGCCAAGCACGTTTAACTTTACAGTTTTTATAAGATGGACTCCCGAAAAGAAGATGCATCTTGTTGGTATGAGTAGCACATATCAAATCCTTTAGCTCTCATCGAATATGCAGTCCGATACCTGCATATTCTCGAAATCCCTCTCATTCCGGTGTGTTTTGGTTTATTCATTTACCCCTCCGCTTTGAAGCCTTAATCGGAGCCGCTCCTTGTCCATACCTCTGCACCGACGATCAGTCCGTACTTCTGCCCCGGGCGTCACATGCCCACCACGCTTCCACGGCGCCCCAATTTTCTAAGAGAAAAATAATATTAATATATTGCTATTTAATTTAAACTTGAACAACAAATGAAACTTTTGTAAACTCAACAGATAAGAATAAAGTTAATTTTGACTTTATTATGAAATGACTGGATCAATCTTGTCTTCCCAAGTGACTATGTTAAACAAAATAATAAACTAAAGACGTGTATAAAAAAATATTTTAATTTGAAAATGACTTAACTAAAGAAAACTAAACTTAAGATTTTAATCAATATCGAAAATCTCATAACTTGATCTAAAATAAACGACTTCTTATTATACTAGTCATTCTCGACTTCCATGGCTGTTTCGACTCCTCAACTGCAAAACTGAAAGTAGATAGGGATAAACATATCATAAATATACTCAGTGAGGAACAATGCAATTATCCACATATGTAATACATGTTAATCTTTCATATTGTCACATAAATAGAATTTAATATCATGAAAATATATATATAACTGTGAGACCTTAATATTCTGTGAGGTCTTAAATATAATAATAACATAAGACTTTAATATAATAATAACATGAGACCTTAATATACCGTGAGGTCTTAAATATAATAATAACCTGAGACCTTAATATAGTGTGAGGTCTCAAATATAATAATAACATGAGACCTTAATATACTGTGAGGTCTTAAATATAATAATAACATGAGACCTTAATATACTGTGAAGTCTTAAATATAATAATAACATGAGACCTTAATATACTGTGATGTCTTAAATATAATAATAACATGAGACCTTAATATATTGTGAGGTCTTAAATATATACATATAATAACATATAATATATCATGAGAACATGTATATTAACATAAATACCATGTAGCCTTTAAAATAAAAACATGTAGTCATATAATCAATATGAATATAAAAATATATAAAACAATAGGGATAACATAACCAACAAGCATAAATTTCTCCACATTTTTTTGTCGAGCACAACAAATTAAAATCAACTCAATTCGAAAACGAGGATCCTAGTTGTGCCGTGTGTGTGTGGAATGTGTGTGCAGTGTGTATGCCGTGTGTGTTTGGGTGCAGTGTGTGTGGAATGGTGTGTGTGTGTGTGTGTGTGTACTGTGCGTGAATGTGTGTGGAGTGTGTGTGCATGAATGTGCTGTGTGTAGAGATGGCAATGGATCCCGGACCTGATCCAGATCCGTGGATCCGATCCATTTTTCAGGATCTGGATCCTCAAAAAATTGGACCCGATGGATCTGGATAGGATCCGGACCAAAGCAAAAAAAATCGGATCTGGATCTGGACCTAGTCAGATCCGATCCAGATCTAGCTCATTCCCATCCCCAGCTGTGTGTGGCTTTGTTATGCGTATATATATAATATGAATACAACCATAATTAAGCCCTAATCCTACTAGAACTCTTGTTAATTAAATCTTAATCCTATAAAATAAAATTAGGGCTCAACAAATTAATGTTCTTCAAAGCTTAATTTGAGATTTTCTAGTGGAGATAAGTTTAAAACAATAAAAAATATTAGAGTTTGATTGGAAATAGAATACATATCAATATATATCATGATTATCCCTAAGATTATTATTATTATTATAGATCTGGCCTTCTAAAATTTTGGGGTGTTACAAGTATCAAAGTGATACTGATATAGTGTTTCAAAACTATGCAGTTCTGCTTGTGTGTTGGTGATGACAGTTCAATAATATGTAATGCAAATACGATACTGAATGTTAAGAACTGAAAGTAAATAACACTTAGTTTTTGCGTGGTTCGGAGAGATCAGCTCCTACATCCATGGATTGATTACTCAGTCAATCAATTAATTGGGATTTAGTTTTGTTGAGTACAAAATATAAACCTAGATATAAAGTTAACCTTATTGTATCCCGCCGAACTGGGCGTTCCTCCTACGCTTGTAGGTGCTAGGAAACCACTAACTGTTTTCGGGTGCAGTTGACTTAACCTTTAGCTTACGGGTGCTAGATGACCAAGCTTTCAGCAACTAACACTTCGTTGCCTACTTGCCCAAACTTCTACTCAACTTTTAGGGGGGTTTAGTACAGGGGTTTCCAAGTATAAATCTGAGTTGATACAGACGTCAAACTTAATATGTCTAGGCTTAAGATATACAAGATGAATATCCTAAACTTAAAGAAGTGTATACTGAAATCTCAAGCTAATAGATATATGTGAGCTCTTGAGATTTGTTGATAGCACAATGAACTTCATTTTCAAAATTAGTGTTTGATTGACTTGAGCTTTGATCTTGCATGCTTTGAGATTTTAATATATATATATATATATATATATATATATATATATATATGAATGAGTTATAATACAAACCCCTTAATATAAAAATAAGAATTCATCTCCATCATCCATTTACCATTAATCAATGGTTCAAGATTAAGTTATCACAACCCCTATAATTAAGGGAGGTTTATTTTCGTAATATTTTATAATTACTATTATACCCTAATTTGATTTAATCACAACCACTCATCTACAAAATCAATGGTTCAAATTTATTCTCATTTCTTATTTTGAATGTGTTTTATTTGAAGCAAACTATATATATATATATATATATATATATATATATATATATATATATATGGTTGGTCTCGTAGTACTCGATCCCGGATAGTATGTAGTACCCAATCTAGATCACACATTTTGAATACGTGGTCGCGCACATGTCGATACGTGGCGATTCATTTTCTTTCTTTTCTTTTTATTTTCGCAAGGCAAAATTGGAAGAAATCAAATCGCCCTTCTTCTCCTCCTTAGTGGCAACCGACAGCAGAGACGACGACGGCAAAGAACGACAGATGACGACGATGATGACGGCAAGCAAAAGACCGACTAACAAAGAAGAATATAAACAAACAATAGATTTTGAAAGAAAGAAAAAGAAGAAAAAAATTTGAGAACAAAATTGATGGATTTTGAAAAAAAAAAATAGATGATAAATTTGATAGATGATTGAATAATCCAGAAATATGGTGGCTATGGCGGTGGTTCACGGTGAATTCACTGGTAATCAGGGAAGGAGATGACGGAATTGACAAAGAAGGATGGAAGAGAGTTTTGCGGTCGAAAACCATAAAAATGTATTGAACAAAACATGACAATGCATTGAACAAAACATAAAACTGCATATTGTCACAAAACACAACATACATTGAACAAAGCACGTTCATGCATTGAACAAAGCACGTCCGTGCATTGAACAAAATATAAAACTACATGTTGCCACGAAATACAAACATGCATTTAACAAAGCACGTTCATGCATTGCACAAAGCACGTCCATGCATTGATCAAAACATATCAATACATTTAACAAAACGTAAAAATACATTGTTGGCCAACGAGCGCGCGAGCGAGAGTCGGAGCGACGCGCGAATACGAGCACGAGCGCACGATGGCCGCGCCCGCGCATTGGACGCGAGCTTCCAACCGCATGCATTATTGTGTTCAACTACATGCATTTTTTGTTCATTTGAATACATTATTCAGTTCAACTAAATGCATAGTTTTTTTTCGCAATCACATAACAAATCAATTTACTAATCTATCCTTACTATAGCGAAAATGAGAAAAATCAAACTTAAAAAGTCCGAAAAAATCTTAACCATGGGATCTATGAGATGAATGGATAAGATTGAGTACTACATATTATCTCTAGCTCGAGTAATATTGATCCATCATCTCCCCCCCCTCTCTCTCTCTATATATATATATATATATAGAGAGAGAGGGATGTAGAATAATGTCGTTGGAGGGAGCACCAATCAGATCCTTCTATTTGTTGATTGAATTCTTCCCGTTGAGAATCCTCGTACGTCCCTGTCAGAGATTTGCATCATAGTACATTGTAGCTCTGCAACTCTGAAAATGTCTTCTGACAAGATAAATATTTTGCAGATACGCTAGCACACATGGCAAGTCAAATACTTACAGCTTAATATCCTCCATGTTTCTTTAGTTGAGTTGACTCCTTATTTTATCAGCATTGACTTCAGATTGGGCTAGTCAAGATTGCTTCTTCTTTTGTCAACAGGCTGGACTCTCATCATGTGTCAGCTTCGGACACCTGAGTCAGTATGATGAGTTCAACAGATATAAAAAGATACCCAACTTTGACCTTACATTAGCCAACTTTGACTATCGATAGGAAGCTTTGACCCAAGACGTCAATTTTGACTCGATAGCTAGCATTGACTTTCACAATGACAACCGACTGCCTGATATGACACTTAGTCATATCATGACTCCTTCATCTCTTTCAACGTTGAGTCTCAGTCTCCCATCTTCAACCTTCGGTCTTCCGACGTCAGTCTTCGATTTTATTCGAGTAGCCCTTGTTTATCTGCATCGCTATACTTTAGTCCTTCAAACATCAGTTGACCTCCCGTCAGTTTTGAGTTCTTCAGTCTATGTTCCTTCAGTTGCATTGATACTCATGTCAGTAAGACTAACTTCAGTATTGCTTAAACTCCTTTAGTCTTGGGTCTATCCAAACTCGTAGTTCTACTGCTGAAACCTGTAACACAAATATCTAACTCTAGAACAAGTCATTAACATTAGTTACATCAGCAAACAATCATCAGAGGTTTTGAGATCTTCTCAATAAAAATATGAACGTCATAAAGTAAACATTAATGATGAATAGTATAAATTATATTATATTAAAATGAGAAAATTATACTTAGGCATATTGATTAATGTTATGACTCGTCTAAGATTTATATATCCGTACATTTCTTAAACTCAATTGGAAATTGATTTTGTTACCCGTTCTCATCCAAAGCCCATATATTAATACTCACTAACTACACAAACATGTAAATACTATTTTATTTAAATAATATTTAAATATGAACATTACAATGTTTTACCTAATAATGATTACACAAAAGATTATAAAATGAAGTAAATTCTACTAAGGCGTGACCCATTTAGAATTGAAATGAGATAAAATACAAATCAATCTTAAAGTATAAAATAAGAACCACTCTTAATCATTGATTTTTGAAGATCTACGGTGAATTCCTCACCTTACTTGATGAATTCAAATGCTTGGGTTCGAATCCCATGTGGGACGATTTTTTTTTTTTTGAATTCAGATACTTACATGGTTAATTTAGATGCTTTCACGGGGAATCCAAACAGTTTCAAGAGTTCTTAGTTTATATGTTAAGTATGGTTTTTAGAATAACCACTCCATTTAGAATATATACATATATATAGGGGAGGGTTAACGTGAGAATCATTTTTATTATGAGAACGTGAGAACCAAAAAATGATGAATTCACAGTGAAAATTGATGAATCCGTAGGGAAAGTTACTGAATCCAAAAAAATAGAATTTTCGCCCCTCATGGGATTCGAACCCGGGTGAAAAATTCTAAATTTTTAAATTCAAGAACTTTCTCAATGGATTCATCAATTTTATGACTTAATTCAATTTGGTTCTTAGTTTTAGGATAAAATGGTTCTCATTTGAACATAATATATATATATATATATATATATATATATATATATATATATATATATATGTACTTGTCCCAATTCTAATTAAAAATAACTTTTATGATGATTCTTGTCCATACTCGTATATTAATATTCGTTAATTACCAAACACACAAGTATCCTCTTATTTATGTTTTTAATATTGATGAAGTCTCATGAAACATTGATAAGGTATTCCAATTTTTTTATTTTTAAAAAAAATTAGGAAAATAATTATGAAAATTCTATACTATTATTTTTTAAAGGAAAACCTAAGAATATTAAATGATTAAAACTTAAAACATAATGAAAAATAATTAAGATAAATAAGAATGGAGAATGCACAAAAGGCCGCATAGGCACATGTTAAGTCGGTGCTTCCAATATGTTATAGTATTATAAATTGATTAAAATTTACATTCTATATGTCAATATCAATATAATAATTATATATAATGCTAATTAAATACATAGAATGACTATCATCCGGAAGATATAACTTTATATATTGTTTCAGTTGATTTTGAGATCTAATCAAAACATGTTTTGATCCTAAATTCCCAACAAACATTAATATGGTTATTAAAAATGATTAAAAATAGAGAAAATTTTCACGTAGGCTTGTCAATAAATGTTCAGCCCGTTTAGAAGATACATGTTTCAAATTCTATTAAAAATGATTACACGTAGGCTTATCAATAAATATTAAGACTCAACTGTTGTTATCTAGTCAATTTTATTTGTCTCCCATGCATATTTTGTAAGGATTGAGAACAATTCATTCTGCTAATATTTCACTAAAATATAATACATAAAAACAACAAATCACATGACATAAAGAGATAAATATTTTTTATAATTGTTGTCCGACATCAAATAGAGCAATATTTAGGAAAAATAATAAATAAAATCAATAGATAACATATAAGAGTTTCATAATCATCAACATAATAGACCACCAAAAGGCCATAACCCAATTTCAATGGATTGATCAATGTAAATAAAAGATTTTTCAACCTACTCACAAATCATTTTACAATAACAAAATGGAACAAAAGATTTCACGTAGACTTATCAATAAATGTTAAGACTCAATTGTTGTTATCTACTCAATTTTATCTGTCTCTCGTGCATATTTTGTAAGGATTGAGAAGAAGACATCCTCTAATATTCCACTAAAATAGAATACATAAAAACAATAACTCACATGACATAAATACATAAATATTTTTTATAAATGTGGCCCGACATCAAATAGAGCAATAATTAGGGAAAATAATATATCAAATCAATAGATAACATATAAGAGTTTCATAATCATCCACATAATAGACCACCAAAAAGACATATCCTAATCTCAATAAATTGATCAATGTGAACAAAAGATTTTTCAACCTACTCACAAATCATTTTACAATAACAAAATGGAATAAACTCATTTAGAATTTAGATTAATCAGAAAAACAAAATGCCTCAACTAACTATTATACCGTTTATACACTATAAAAATATTTTAATTTCAAAAGCAGCTCCATGAGAGTTAATCCGATAGAAAAAAGATGGATCAACACATGACAGAACATTTAAAAGAATGGTGCAATATGATATCATTTATAAATTTAATATATCTAACTTTAATCTTGATGTTAGCTAATTGACTTAGCTTAGTGTTGAGAGTAATTACAAACAATACTTTATAAGATTAATCAATCACCAATAATAAATGCATAAGTTAAGAATAAGTAGCAATGATTTAATCTAGCTATCCATATTTTTGTGAATGAATTTTCAAAATATTTTTCAATATAAATAAGTGTATAAGTAGAAACTAATGTCTATTGGTGGAATGCAACTACTTTCGGCTAACTATCACAAATTCTAATTTCATATATCTTATAGGTCAAATTTAAAGTTTAAATTCTTCCAAATATTTATTTTTCAAAGAGATTGTTTTTTATTGTTTATGATTGTTTAGTATAACTTGATTAGTTAATAATTTGCAATTATTTTTGTTACATATGATGTATACGGTCTTTTAATTGTATTTGGAAATTACTAATTTATATGTTTATAATATCATTCGTTTTAAGAAAAAAGTTAGAAATATCATTCTATATAAATAATATAAACATAGTTTAATTTACATAGTAAACAATCATTCATAGTTTTAGGTAGTATTTATGGTAATCTAATTAATCTATATAGTTATGCATATTTTGTGAAATAGATAAATAAGAAATATGAAAATGTAAATTTAAGATACATAAGAATAGATGATAGAGATGGTGCCACATAAACACATGAATGAATGTGGTGCTCTGAATCCGAAATGCTATTATGAATGTATAGATAGATAGATTTGGAGGTTACAATTAAAAGATTAACAAAAAAAGGTTACAAATCAAAGATTAAGATTAATCTGTAATTATCAGTTTAAGATTAATTTCTATTTGATCATTTCCCTATATGTACCGTTATTTGCGTAAAACATGTTTACAAACTTATTTACAAAATGCATGCCCAGCCCCCTGAATTTGTTAAGTTTAATCATTATGTTTCTTAAAATTTGATTTGGATTATTGGGCTAATTGAATTTGAGTATGATGTATGTGTAAGCCCTTAAATGTCCAATGTTTGGTCTAATGACTCTAATCACATGTAATTTTAAAAATCAATGAAAGATGTGGGGATGAAAACAAAATTCCGTATCCTAAAATTATTAGTTTCTACCGTCTAGTGTTTCCCTTTTTTCTTTCGTTTTTTCCTTTACTAATTTATTAAAGTTGCTTCTGAATTCAGAAAGTTATTCTTACAAGGATTTTCTTAAATATTAAGATGCCGACTAAAAAAATTAGCGGTTTTAAAATGCTTTGTGTCGTGAAATGGTTCACATGGAAGTAGTAGGGCCACAGATTGGATAAGACTTTCGTTTTGTATTGATTTTGTGACGAATGATATGATATATTGAAATTAAAGTTTGAAAAATAAAATCTATATTTTTATATTTTGTGTAGAACCCACTTTAAATTTATGCTTACTATGAAAATATGATTATTTTGTGACTAGTTTGTATAATTAACGGGTCCCATTATAATGATAATACAAGCCTGTAGTAAATAATGCAAAATATGATTGTAATAGATGACATTATCATACAAGATTACAAAAAGTATTGATAGCAAATAGAAATAAATAAAACTGACTGTTTTTTTAATATGGGGGCTCGTCCATATATCATTGCATTTATGTCAATTGTACATATTATGGTATCACTCGTTTTCAATTGTGGCCATTTTTGTCCAAAATGAAAAAGAAAAGATAAGGACTACATTCATTTTGCTGCAACAAAACAATAAAGCTATCCACATTTGTGAATGTCAAAAAAGGATTATTTCAACAGGAAAATTTATCTAAAATACTCAAAACTATTTATGTGTATTTTATAATATATTATACTACAAATAATATTTAAGCAGTATCAAATTTCTTAATTTTGTAGTATCAGTTAAATATTAATTAACATAATCATTAGTTATTGCTACTTGGTGAAATCGGTTCATTTAACATCCAATTGTATTTTTTTTATAATATCTATGAGATGAAATTTTATATAAACAAAAATTGAATATTGAAATATGAATCACAGTTAAGTTCATACTAATATTTTATTTATTCTAAGAAGAGAAAATTGATATTTCAAGCCATTCTGTTTTTGAAAAATCTAATCCTTATTTCTTTTCAAAAAAATTATGAATTCAATTCCCATTTGTTACAAAAAGAAATGAACTTAGATGTCACTTGCATGGCAAGTTAATTGATTTTCCCAAATTAGGTAGAACTAGTGGTTTGGTCACTTAATATTTAATGAATAATACTCCTCCGTCCCACCCAAGACATTTCCTTTTTGAATTGTACCCAAGATTTATTAACGTTCATTTTGAAATAATTATCTCTTCAAAAGTTGTGGGAGCTACCTACTTTTTATCACTTTATTCACTTTATACCGCCTCCTAAATAATCACAAAAGAAAGGAAATATCTTGGGTGGGATGGAGTAATAGATTACGATATAAAATTAAAAATTTAGATATTATTTAAATTTATTGATAGTATAAGATATTTTCATATACAAATGTATAACGGGTTTGGTTATTTTAAATAAATTTTCCTTTTTGTAACTGGACAGAGCAAAACGAAAGCAGAATGCGTAGTTACTGAGTGACCAGATTCTCGCAAAATCTATAAGTAAACAGCAATCCATTTGCCGTTTTTGGGTAACGCCGTCATTCCGACTCCACAAATTTCCCATTTTGTTATATCAAGTGGTCGCAATCCAAACATGGCATTCTCTGCTGCTGCTTCATCCTCCGCTGCCACAGCTCGCAGCCGCGCCCAACCCGCCCTCGCCTTCCACACCCCTCCCAATCCCAGCCTTCCGCTCAAATTCCACAAATTCACCCCTTCCATTTCCCGCCGCAGCTCTTCAATCTCCTGCACGCTCCCCAAGATGGCGGCGACGGCGGTGGACAAGGAGCTCGACGCCATGGCGGCCCTGCAGCGGCCTGATGCTTTCGGCCGATTCGGGAGATTTGGCGGGAAGTATGTCCCCGAGACGCTGATGGCTGCTCTCACGGAGCTCGAGGCCGCGTTCAATTCACTCGCCACTGACCATGAATTTCAGGTTTCGGCTTCTTCTTTTTTTTTTTTTGGTCGAAAGATTGATTTTTTTTTGAAAAATGTTGTATGCTTGGATTTAGGTTTTGATGTGGACTGAAAATGGGGTTTTGGGAGAATTTTTTGCTTTTGACAAATTGCATTACTCTGTTGAGTCTCTCTCGTTGGAGTGATCTAATTGTCATTCATTTGATGTAATTTTATGTATTTTTTTGGAGGTAGAATTCATTTGATGTATTTGCTAAAAAAGGAAATGATGCTATTGTAAGAGCCTAAAATATATGATTTCGTTTGCTTATATGTTTGTGTAGTGCCCCTTCACATTTTGGAATGAGTGCTCCCTTTTAGTCTCTTGCTGCTGTATAGCTTCTTCCCATTTCTCAATCATTCAAGATCTTTTTGGAGCTCGAATCAATTAAAGTGCTAAACGTCCCAATAAATAATCAACATATCTATCACAAATACTGAAAACTTGGTATTAATTTTTCCCATCTAATTAAAAGCAACAGAGGCATTTCCTCATAACATGATTTTTTACTGTTGTATGGAGTCTGTGTGTTTGAGAGAGAGGGACTGACCAAGTGACTGAGTCAGCGTAGGGTGAAGGGGATTACATCTGCTGCAGGAGTTAGACTAGCAAGAAAATGGAACTTCTTATCTTAATAGAAGTAAAAAGGAAGAGAGGGACTGACGGGGCTGGCGGTGTCTATTTCTAATGCTCTTCATATATGTAGGTATATATATTTATACGTGCGGGGTTAGGCTGGGCCAGTCCCCTGCTATTCACTGAGCGGGGCGGGGTTGGCCTTTGTGAATCGATTATGTTTTCCATTCCTAAGAAAGACTTCTTTATATGTTGCTTATGTGATGATTTGTTCAAATGTGGGAACAAAGTAGTCAAGATGTAGTAGAGAATATGATAAGCTATCTTATGACATCGGTTTTAAAAAAAAATGCTGTGTTATTTTCCAGTTCTTTGTTATTGAATGATTTGTTGGACTGATTGCAGAAAGAGCTTGATGGAATATTGAAGGACTATGTTGGAAGAGAAAGCCCACTTTATTTTGCTGAAAGGCTCACTGAGCACTACAAGCGTCATGATGGAAAAGGGCCTCACGTATACCTCAAAAGGGAAGACCTTAATCATACCGGTGCCCACAAAATTAACAATGCTGTTGCCCAGGCTTTGCTTGCTAAGCGTCTCGGTAAGAAGCGTATCATTGCTGAAACTGGAGCTGGTCAGCATGGTGTTGCCACTGCTACTGTTTGTGCTCGATTTGGGTTGGAATGCATCATCTACATGGGCGCTCAAGATATGGAGCGACAGGCCCTCAATGTCTTCAGAATGCGACTTCTCGGTGCTGAGGTCTGTTTTGCCTAGATCTTTTACTATTCCTTGAATAATTTAATTAGGGTTAATTATAGTTTAGTTTATGAGTTGAACTTTACCACTTGTTTAATTTATGACCTCAACTTTGCGAAATTGTTTAGTTATAACCCATGTATAAAATTCCAGCATCAGAAATCTGACTACGATCACCTATAAAATGAGGTGAAATTTCACCCCCCCCTCCCACCCCCGCAATGTGTTGCATCAGTTGGTTATTTCCATCTGTACTTATAATATCAAGTTTCTTAATTTCATTATGCAGGTTAGACCTGTTCATTCCGGGACTGCCACTCTGAAGGATGCCACATCCGAAGCTATACGAGACTGGGTGACTAATGTGGAATCTACTCATTACATTTTGGGATCTGTGGCCGGGCCACATCCGTATCCTATGATGGTGAGGGAATTTCATAAGGTGATTGGCCAGGAAACCAGAAAGCAGGCCTTGGAGAAATGGGGTGGTAAACCCGATGTGATTGTTGCTTGTGTTGGTGGGGGTTCAAATGCAATGGGAATCTTTCATGAATTTGTTGAGGACGAGGATGTCAGGCTGATTGGCGTGGAGGCGGCTGGTTTTGGCTTAGACAGCGGCAAGCATGCCGCCACTTTGACTAAAGGAGAGATTGGGGTTCTTCATGGAGCCATGAGTTACTTGTTGCAAGACGAAGATGGGCAGATAATTGAGCCACATTCTATAAGTGCTGGGTAGATCTCATTGTAAAATTAATTTGGAATTTTGGTGTCAATGTCTTGACTAACATTTCTCCGTGGTTGTTTAGGCTGGACTACCCCGGGGTTGGACCGGAGCACAGCTTTCTGAAAGATATTGGACGGGCTGAGTACTATAGCATCACTGATGAGGAGGCTTTAGAAGGTAACTAATTGATATTGAGGCACACTCTGGTCTGTCCTAATTAAATTCTAATTGTGATTAATTAAATTCTAATTATGATTAATAAACCCTAACTAGGATTAATAAGCCCTAATTATAGAATAATAATCTCTAATTGGAAATTATTGAACCCTAATTGGGGTACATTCGGATGTACACAAGTTTTTTCCATTGATATTTGCCAAATCGTACTCTGGTTGAATGAACGAATGAGATGCCGTCTCTTTTATCTTAATGTGCCCCAGTCTTGCCAAATTCATTTAGTACTTCTGTATGTGCAGCGTTTAAGAGGTTGTCGAGGCTAGAGGGCATTATCCCGGCACTAGAGACGTCTCACGCGCTAGCCTATCTGGAGAAGCTATGCCCTACGCTTCCGGATGGAACAAAGGTTGTCCTCAACTGCAGTGGCAGAGGAGATAAGGATGTTAATACAGCCATTAACTATTTAAAGCTTTGAGCCTACTGCCATTCTCAAATTTTCTTTACAAGACTACATGTTTATCATATCGTAGTCAGGTGAAACTTTCTTTATAGAGATTTGGTTGCTGCCATATGAAATAAATCATGTTGCATCAAATAATAACTGTGGCTCTCCATTCTATCCCTTCTCTTAAATTAATTGTTAAGAGCTCATGCAATTAGGGCTGTTTCTTTTCAAGGTAGTGCTTCGATTCACGATCATGTTGAAATATGTAAAGAAAATGAAAAAAAAAATGATTCTCCTTAGGGCTGTAAATGAGCCAAATTATTCGTGAGCTATTCGGAGTTCGGTTCGATAAAAGTTCGTCCGAGTTTGTTTAGTCAAGCTCGTTAGATAAACAAATCAAACTTGAGCATGATAGTATTCGATTCGTTAACTCGTGAACAAGTTCGTTAATTGATTTACTTTGAAAATATAAAATTATTAATTAGTTATAATTTTTTTTTCTATAATTAATAATTATTGTGTTAAATCTCTAACTATTTTTATTTGTTATAAGAAATCAATAAATATATTGTGTTATTGTGGATAAAATAATTTACTTTTAAAATAAAATAATCAATATTTTAAACATATATCTAAATTTAGAAAGTTTGTTTGGGTTCGATTAAAGCTCGAATAAGTTCGTGAGTTCGAAATATTCGATAAATAAAACTTGAGATTCGGTTCGATACTAAACAAACCAAGTTTGAGTACGATAGTGTTCGGCTTGGCTCGGTTCGATTAAACCTCCTCCGTGAGTGAAAACAAGCGTCATTTGCAATTTTAACCCTTAATCCTTTGAGATAGTTGGATTCATGATTTAGTTTGATCGGTTACAGTAAAATATTGTTAACCTAATCAGTAAGTTAATTTTTAAATAATATAATTCTTAGCTAAACTAAGCAATAGTAAAAAGAAAATGGCGTTCTTAGCTTTTCACTATGCAAAGGAATGATGCTTTAAAACTATTTTTGCTTTTGAAAACAATATTTTTATCTCTTTTTTTAGAGAAGAACGATAAAAGACAGCATTTATATATCTCCGATGGGGACCGGACAATAAGTTGGATAATGTATGAAAAAAGCTCTTATTTATCCTCAACCACAAATGCAAGAATATCATTCATCCATACACAAGCTTAACAAATACACAGTTTGATGAATTCACACCATTGCTTATTACAAACTATCTTCTCAACCTCGCCAAGTTTTACCTAATCAAAACTACATAAATTGCCTCATTATTACTATCTACTAGTAAAGCCGCTGCTCCACTTGGTTAACGTCTGCTGCTTGGTTTCCCTCGACACCAGAGACGACTCCATCCACCCTCAAGCACACCGTGTTTCATCCGTTTATGCTACAGATTTCCAGCTCCCCCATTTTCACTGCTTTGCCTGCAGAGTAGAATCCATCGAGGTATTCGTAAGGTGTAAAGCTTTGAAGAAAAGATGCTCGTTAAATGCAGGTATCCATGAAATTTTTTCACTACTAAAGTAAACCACTTTAAGTTTCGAGGTGAAGATGACGGACTTGCAGCAGTAACAAGCAATTGTAGCTAAGATGGTTCAGAAACAAAATAATGGAAAATGCGTAGACAACTTCTGATGAGGGTTTTAAGAATGAAGACATATCATTGTTAGACAGACCATTCGACAAATTTGCTTGGTCATAACTGGTTCTTGTTTTTATGTCCTATCTCGTTGATCATAGACCCTCGACACGGGTGAACTTAATATTCACATTTCAAGATGCTAATTTTAGATATTTTCTGAAAAAAGGGGATATTAGTGCAGTGACCTAATTACTCCACTAAGCACAACGACGGTGATTGCAGCTAACAATTGAAGTAAAAACTCAGAACCAAAATATTTCTTTTTAAGAAGACACCATTTTCAATGAAAGACCGCCCCGCATCCTCTATTTCCTATTAAGTTCCTGTCACGACACTCATTCCATCAGTGCACACCACATACACGATATGATATTACTATTATACACATGACATATACCAATAAAATGACGAACAAGACTCAAACACGATAGAAGATAAAACAGAATATGAATAAGAAGGCAACAAACTACTTATCTTTGTAGTCACTATCATTTGTGCAAGCCAAATGGAAGCAAGCGGATACACAACAGAGTTATCGTAGGACAAATACCATAAAAAGAAGAAAAGAAGAAAAGAAAATTACCTGAGAATACAAGAAAGTTCCAAGAACTGCAATTGCAGCGCCAAGAGCATTGACGGGTTGTACAGGTGTCTGGAAAATAATGATCGAGGAGACAATGACCGAAATACGTTTCATCGTATTCCCAATGCTAAATGTCAAAGGAGAAATCTCATCCAGCGACATGTATGACACCTGGTTGTAAAGATGGTAAAATACACTCTGGGCC
Source organism: Salvia rosmarinus (assembly GCA_036937905.1). Classification (NCBI taxonomy): domain Eukaryota; kingdom Viridiplantae; phylum Streptophyta; class Magnoliopsida; order Lamiales; family Lamiaceae; genus Salvia; species Salvia rosmarinus. The sequence continues at coordinate 91,253,940 of CM072819.1, forward strand.
GCCATCCACCTACGTCCAAAAATCAGCCACACAAAATGTAACCAACACAGAACAATACAAACAACAATTGGCTCAAGAATAGAACAAAGTCCCATAGAAAACGAAGTTTCCAAGACTGCTCCCTGAAATCCAACACATATATAGTCTAGAAAAATAAGTTTATACAAACTTCAAATCGTATAAATGGCATTCTTTTGACAATTTTTTTGTTCCAATAATCAAACATGTTAAAGCTGTTGTTTATAAATTGTAGGCATAGCATCTGTGAATCAAAACTTTACATAAATGTTCATATGCAAGCATCAGAATCATGAACTTTGGCATATTCTTGGAAGACAAATGCATTAGCTTCATAATCAAGCAGAATAAAAAACACTTTATCACCTTGAGGTAATATCGTATATCCAAGGAATTATTCTACGAGCAAAATAAAATAAAACAAAACAAAACAAACAGAAATTGGAGTGGCAGGATCGTGATTACCAAACGATCTGAGGTCCAATTTCAGACAAAGCTTGCTGAAACCCTGCAGCCCACATCTGTGGTCCCTCCACAGCAATTGCAAAGGGGGTAAGAATTACTAGAGAAAGCATCGATAAGCAAGCATAATAGTTCATTCCGCTGACTGATTTCCCCTTCATGCCCTTCTTGGAAAATATATTCCGGAAAACAAACGCCAAATTCGAGATCATGGCCCCCATGAAACCTGATATCGACATCGACAGAAAACAAAACCAACAACCACATGAGCAAGGGCATCAAAAAGTTACTTTCATTTCCAGCAAAACCATCAAAAATACATCAACAATCTCAAATTCCACCAACTTGAACTAGAAATCACATGATTCAATTGAACTAATTAAAGATACTTCACATACCATAAATCAATTTCCTCACCTAATAAATAACCCAAAAAAAGAAAAAAATGAGCCTTAATTGGCAGAATTAGGTCATGAAAGGTACCAATCATGTTGAAGTTGAGCTCGGTGAGAGCGGCCAGGCCGCAGCCGCCGATGATCGGAAGAAGCGAGAGGTAAACCGCCGGCGGGAAGGTCTCCCCCAAAATGAATCTCGAAACCAACACACTGAAAGCAGGCTCACCGCTCTTGATTATGTGAGTGAAGGAAACTGCCACCTTCGACATGCTCACAGTCGCCGCAACATGTCCAATTGTGTGCGCAACAGCCACCTAAACATCGTTATCATCGTAAAGCATCAATCTTTAACCACAAAACACCAAAACCCAGATTGCGAAAAACCCAAACAAATTAAATTAATTAAACAAAAGAAAAACATTCACAGGAAAAAGCGATTTCCAAAAATCGAGGTCGGTCTTGGGCGTCTCGGCGATCCGCAGCGCCCACGAGACGAGCATGATGAGGGAGCCCGCCGCCAGCGAGAGAGTCGACGTCAGCCACGGATAGGGATACGCGTTCAGCACCTTCTTGTTGTATATGTTGAAGATCACATTCAAGCCCCACCACGTGGCGAAGTAGATTCCGATCTTCACCTTCCTCGCTGACTCAGATCGCGCCGCCGCCGCTGCCGCCTCCCCCACCGGCTCTGACCGCTCGGCCTCATACGCAGCGCAGGTGATCAAAGACCGCTCCTTTCTCTCAAACGACGTAATGTACAGCGGTTTAGAGAGAGAAACAACGGATAGCCGACGAAGCCCTAGCGAAGGCAACACCGGCAAACACCGGGTGGCAGGGGCGAAATTTCTCTTCGACCCGAGAAAATCGGAGACATGGACGATCGCTGGCTGCTTGAGGGAGGAGATCATAGTAGAATTGAGAACAAGAAATTCAAGAGAGGCGGAAATTTTGATGGGATTTGACCACAGAGATTGTTGGGGTTTTCAAAGAAGAAAATCTAGAAAGGTATTTATATGTGGAAAAAGGGAACGATGAGAAAGTTTTGAAGCTTTGATAGTTCCAAAGGACAGAATGGAGAGCTGTTTAGGCCTTGACGGCTTTTGTATGTGCTAAGCAACCAACCAACTCTATATAGTCATTAGCTGCAAAAATCACAAAACCCCAAAGAGAAAGTGAGGAGCAAATGCAAAGTCCATACCAACCATTCTATGCTCTTCGATTGGCTCGGATGGATCGGACCAACACGTGACCGATTCCAAATAAATTTTAAAGTGGACTCGATTTACTAGGAGTTGAACTTCAGATGGGTTTTAATAGTGGTACTAATCTTTGTTTAACTTCACAAGACATGTTGAATTAGCCTATCTTGCTATTTCATATTTTTTTGTTTGATGGTTATAGGTATTTACATATGTATTTTATGATTATGCATGAAAGTAGCACATGATATAAAAGAAAATGTAGAACAATAATAGTCTTTTTATAGAGCCACGAGATAAAAGAAAATGTAGAACAATACTAATCTTTTTATAGAGACACGCATTGTATAGTTATTATAGTGTGAAGGAAGGAAAATGCACTTCGAGGGTGACGTAAATGTACCTGACTGGTGACACGTGACCAAAGTGACGTGCCACCGATATTGAGCGACTAGTTGATAGAAAATTAATGATAAATTCTATATAGCACGCGGGTGCAGTGATTGATGAAGTTATTTATATGTTTTTTTTCTAACACCCTTATATCGATCAAAAAATTGATATCAACGACTAAAATCGATTGAACCACTAAATTTTCTATTTGCTCGATATGCACTATGCAACACAATCCCTCTCTCTTTCCACTATCGATCGTTGTTTGGCAATTTCCATCTTAACATAAAAACATAAAACACAAAAATTAACATCAATAAGCACAAGAAACATCGATCATGGTACAACATCCCTCACCCCTCTCTCTATAAATCACAAGTTCTTGCAGTTTCTGATTTTCTATGTGATGAATGAGAATTAACCCCCTTTGGTGCTATCTCCATCTCGTGCAACGAGTCCATGCATGTTGTAGAAGACGTCAACTCTATTGAAATCATCTCAGACAACGGCGGCGGCGACAATGGCCGTGTGATTTCAAAATGAGGAGAGAAGATAAGACGTCGGAGAAATATGACCAAAGGAAAAAATGAGTGTACATATAAATTTTAATTGACATGTGTCAAACATTTATTAAATTTTAAGACACTTGCAAAATAATAATAATGTCATGCCCAAATTTTCGAGGGAATGCTCGTAAGCCAAGGCGTGACAAGGGGTTGAAGAAAAAAGATGAAACATGTTTGACTTGGAACAATAGTGGGATGAGTGATCTCTATGAAATTTCTTAAGGAGCTAGTGTGTGAATGAAGACAAAACATATTAAAAAGAGTCGTGTTGGTATGTGGGGACAAAAGTTGATCTAGAAGCCAAATCGTTAAAGGTGATAGCAGAGCAAACGTCTCACAGCATGGTGTAGTTTGGTGACGAAACAAGCGGAAGCTAACGACATGTAACACTCAGTGCAGAAGTAAAGAGCAATTGTTGGTGCAGAGACATAGACAAAGAGTGGCTCCTATTAAGGGTACGAAGCAGAGGGATATATGAATTAACATGAAGAAACCCGAAGTAGAGAAATTTTGAGAGTATGTAGGGATGTGACTATATATTTGAAGAAAGTTTAATAGATTTAATAGTTACTATTCATACTAACAAAATGCATCTTCTTTTAAAAGTTCATCTTATAAAAATTATAAAGTTGAGCGTGCTTGACTTATAGCAATAATGAGATGGAGTGACTTCTTGGAAGTCTCTCATGGAATGTGTGAGTGAAATAAAAAAACACTAAAAAGATTCATATTGATATGTGGAGATATATGCCAATTTGGGAGTTGGGTTGTTTAAGTTTATGAAATCATGGTTGTATTTGAGTCATACTTAAAAGACTTTTATTAGTTTATGGGGATAACCGTCAATCTGAAAATCAAATCATTGACATGCATTGAATTTCATACTATATTTAGTTACCATTAATTTGGTAGTCGAATCGTTACAAATTAACTAGACATGCATTGCACTCCATACTTGAGATTCAATTGGTGCTTGAAATGCCGACGTTTTCAACGTTTATGATTCTTTTTTTCTTTTTAAGAGAAAGGTGTTACCACACGCCAATATTGTTTCTCTTACATGGCTTAAATTACTACCATTTCAAAAAGATAAAACACCTAGTGTATGGTGTATTCGTTGACAGCCTTTTCAGTCGACAATATAGTAAGTTCAGAATGCATAAACAACAATGTTAGGATCGCTCATAAACAACATCATTTTAGATCATGTCAGTTTTTATAAATATTGATTATAATTCTATCATGTCATCCAACAAGCCACACCAACATTTCGATGTCAGGAAATAGACTCGAGACATTTTTGATAAATCTTTGATAGTTCATGATTTAATAGACACTTTTGATAATTTGTGATATTTTTAGTAAAAAGAGAATACTATAGGATTTAAAGTGATATTTACCTTATTAATTATTATTCCACCGTGGTATCCGGCGAACCACATCAATATTTTTGAGCCAAACAATGTAATTGGTACATTTTTTTAATAAATTTTTGATGGTTCACGATTTTAATAGATATTTTTTATACTTTAAAATATTTTTCATAAAATGAGACATTTTATGAAATCTAAAATGATATTTATCGTTAAAAAATTCCTCAGAACAAGTAAAACAGATTAGCCGAAGGTGATTAATGCCAGCAACTAATAGTTAATAATTTTATTTAGTAGCTGGTTGCTTATAGCTTGTGATCGATCTTAATTTCGTAAGGGAAATAAATGCTTAAGAACACCAAGGATTTCGTGGTTCGATTTATGAATAAGATCTCGTCCACGGGGGAGAGAGATTCGTGTATTGAATGTGTAAGAAGCGATTACAAAGAGTGTGAATGAATCTATTTCGTCTAATCTAGCCTCTATTTATACACGAATGTATTGACCTAGATCTTGAATCCAAGTCTTCTCTCACTAGGATTCGAGATCTATCCTCTCGAATTAGGATTCTTTTAGATATGGTGAGCTTCTGCTCCCACCGATTTTAGGAGTCTTCATGGGCGAACTTGTCCGGGCCGAGCTTGATGTCGTGGTTACTTGTATTGGGCCCGATGCTTGGGCACAGTAGTTGGGCGTATCTATCACAACCCAAAAAGACGCGTAAACGAGGTCATCTTTGGATCGGGGTTGTTTATGACGGCGGGGTTTGGACGATCTTTGACATTCTTTTCTTTGTCGACTTTGTGCGTGTCAATGCTCCGACGTCGTATATCGTATCTTTGTGTTCGCAGAGGTGTCCGCCGAGGTCATGTTTGTTGTTTGTATCTCGGCGAGGTGTCACGGCTTCTCGCGACGGGCGTTATGCCGAGGTCTTCGGCGCTTCACCGCCGGTGTTAAGCGAGGTCTTCGACGAGCTTCACCGCCGGGCGTTAAGTCGAAGTCTTTTGGTAACCGCCGACGAGGCGTTCACCGAGGTCGAAGACGGGATTTTCTCGCCGTTCTTTGAGTCTTGGGCGCGGGATACGCACTTAATGCGCATTAAATGTGGCGGCGGTTGGATTCGATAAAGTGCATATTGGGGAATGTCTTCCTTGATACGCAATATCTCCTATCACTTTGCCTTCCACATTTCTCCATTTTCAAAACTCCTTGCTTTGCGAAGACGGTTATTCTTCGCCATTGGCGTCACGAAGCTTCTTGCCTTCTTCATCGATAAACAAAAGTAAGTAATGGCTACTTCTTATAGCGAGTCGCTGGCGCCAAATTGTGTCTGTTCCCCGTCGATTCGTTAGTGAATATGCATGTTTTCACCGCGTTAAGGTTCCTCATCACGTATATGTACTGCGATTCCCCACTATTGGGATTGTGGCAAAGTGTCTTCTTTTCTTGACTTTGAACATTTCGATATAAGGAATATTTGTCATCAATATTTTATTTCTTCGATGTTGATCTCGTTGCCCCGTCCGGAGGACAGGGCTTGTGCCCTCAGGAGGGTTTATTGTCATGTATGAAGAGACACTCAAGGTGGTCTGCATCTTCCCTTTCCTTACGTATCGTCGAGTTCCAAAAGATGTTTGGCATATCTCTTGCCCAACTCACGCGAATTCATTTCGGCATTTGACGGCCTAGGGTCTATGCCTATAGGCATAATTTTCCTTTGACCTTGAAATTTGGTTCTCGATTTTTGCAATTGAAGGCCACTTGGGTGGTATTATCCGTCACCCGTAGAAATTTCAAAGTGAAGACAAAATCTAAGATCTCGAACGCGCGAAGAAGTTTTCTTCCGGCCGGTTCGAGGCTCGATGAGTTCGTCCGCGATCCGATAAGATCGCCGATGTGATCGTTGATACGGACTCACGGTGACTGGAGGCGTTGGACAAAATTGGCCTTGTTGGCGAGGTCTTCTCAGAGGCCGACCTTGCGGCGGGGCTTAGCACTTATGATCCCTGCCTCCGGGGTGGAGTCGGTGAAGGTGAGGCCCTTCTTCTCTTTCTCTTTATTCCATGATTATATGTGTTGATGTTGACCTATTGTATTTCACGGTAGTGAACCTTATAAGAGAAAAGAAGAAAGGAAGGAGCCGATCTCGGCCGGCAGCCGTCTCGACTTTGAAGGATGTCGAGACATGCCGAAATGAGTGGAGAGGCTTGAGATCCCTTCACCGCAGCCACTCAAGCGCTTGAAGAGGTCAAGCATGTAATCCCCGAGTCCCTCGGTTGCCGCCGAGGCTGAAGTCTGAATCATTGGTTCTAAGTTAGCGCCTCGTCTCTTTCCCGAGGTTTTGTACTTGTCTTTATACTTTGTGTAGTAGTATAAAAATTGTGTTCTTCTGACCTGATGTATATATCGTATAGGGGGTCGAGGATGTGGCGGCTGAGGTGTCTAAAGTATCCGATCTTATATCGGATTACTTGAAAGGCGCCGTTACGCAGTTTGATGGGGTGGCCCGGTATGCTCGGGAGGTGGAGGAGGAGAAGACCCTCCTCGTTCAAGAACTTTCCGAGGCCGAGGCTAAGATCCGGACCTCATCAATCGAAGACGGCGGATCGCGACGCCATTGAGGCGTGGCGGCAAGGGCGGATCGGCGAGGCGGCGAGGCGGCAGAGGCAGGGGCCGGCGGAGGCCGAGGTTGCCTGATGAAGGTTGAGATGGAACAAGTTCGCCGTCGAGGCGGACATGGCGGCTTCATGAGGGAAAACGCCGTGCGCTGCGGAGAGGTTGTTCGTGTCGGCAAGCTTCTCGGGATGGTTTCGATGCGGCCGAGGTCCTTAATAAGCGCGTCGTCTCGGATGCAATTGAAGAGGTCGCCGAGGACTACCGGACACGGACAAAGCCAAGTATGGGTGCGAGGAGACCGATGATGATGTCTGGCGAGCTTTATTTTGATGTGCTTGTCCGCGGCCGAAGGAGCTTCCGTCTGCGAGCCTTGTCTCTTCTCGGTTCTTCCGTCGCTGAGTGCTGCTCGTGCTCGCCCGTGGATCGGGACCCCCTGACCGACGCCTTTATGGCTGATCATGCAAAGGGGTCGGGGGAGGCAGCTGAGGCCTCGAAGGGTATCGAGGCTCCGGAAGTTCCCGAAGAGGCCGAAACCGGACGAGCCGAAGACAGGGCGGAGGAGGCTGAGGCTATCCAGGCTTCGGAGGCGGCTGAAGTGGACGTGGTCGAAGCTTCTGGAGGGGTCAGTTGATCCCCCTTATTTTTTTTTTTTTTGAATGTAAATGTACACTTGTTTTCTGCCTAAGGGCATATTAATAGAATCACAAGTTTATATGAAAACACTTATCTTTTTGTTCAGTTATCTCCTGAAATGCTTGATGCTTCTCCTTGGTTGAACCGAATCGAAGACCTGTCGCGGGCTCTTGAGTTGAAAGAGGTCGAACTCCTCCATATAAAGGGGCAGCTTGGTCATGTACAGGCGGAGTCTGATGTCAAGCATAGAGCCGCTCAGGAGAGCTTTGACGAGCTCCAGGCTCGCCTTTTGGAATTGGAGGAGGTGTTCGAGGTCGCCAAGGAGAAGGCCAAGGTGATAGCTGAGGAGCATGCCGAGTACGAGGAGGTTATCCACCGAAATGGTGGGATGACGATCCGGAAGTTGAAGCCAGGTTGTCGAGTGCCGCCCGTTGTCACGAGTACCGCGCGAATATGGTCGGACCTCCGGCATTCACGAGCGAAGACGTGAATTAAAAGGCTCGGGAGCATATACTGGCCGCATCGCTCGACAACCATAGCTCGACGAAATGCTTGACGGGATGCAGAGGCCTCTTCTTGCACGGAGCTTCTCGCCTAGAATAAATGAACCGAATTATGACGATCCGGAGTGGCGCGCAAGAGGCGTGCTATTACCCTTGAACGCGTGGATCCTCAAGGGGTCGAAACAGGCGTTATCGGTGGCGGAGGTCGAGCTCGCAGAGCGGCATTTTCAAGTGACCGAGGTCGCCGGCAGGACCGTAGTGTAGACCAGGGGACGAGGTGGGGTAGGATTAGTATAGATGAGTGCTGAATCTCGATTTTTCTAGGGATTGGCTCGACTTTTCCCGATCCGCTCCGTCCTCGTAAAATGTAACCTGTACATCTTTTTGTTTAATAAGAATGATTTCTTTGCTTCGTATTAACTTTGTATTGAACAAGAGTAATATGCGAAGGTAGTTTGTCCTCGTAGAGAGTTCCGCTTCGAAATAAGCGGCGAATCCGTTCCGTACAAAGGTAGGGGTTCTGCTTTTTTCGAGGTCATCGGGAGGGTGGTCCCTTTACTTCGACTACATAGAAAGAACTGCTTCGAAATAAACGAAGGTAATCTGATCTCGTATGTAGGAATGGTTCCTGTTTTTTGCCGAGGTTATCGGGAGGGGTGGTCCCCTTATTCGTCTACATAGAGAGAACCGTTTTCGAAATAAACGAAGTGTCGATCTCGTATGTAGGAATGGTTCTGTTTTTGCCGAGGTTATCGGGAGGGTGGTCCCTTATCATCTACATAGAAGTACCGTCTTGATAAACGAAGGAAATCGATCTCGTATGTAGGCATCTTGCGTTTAAATTTACCTTCGTATGAAACGAAGGTAATCGACCTCGTCGAGGGAATTAGATCCTCCGTAGAGGGTAAATAATAATGTGAAGATTAATTATGCATTAGTGTGTGAGTAGAACTTGCAAAAATAATATTTTATTGATGAAAGATAGCGCGACCACCAAATAAGACTCGGACTCTAAACAGGACTTTAAAGACACGACCGAACAAGACCCGACCTTGACACTTATGCATAATATCTCTTCGGATGAATGATGTGCCATCGTTGGGTAATTGCTCACCGGATAATTGAGCGAGCTTATAGGCCCTTTGCCGAGGACTTCGTCGACCGGTAAGGTCCTTCCCATGTGGCTTCCGACTTGCCGAGCTGCGCGGCTTCTTGACTTCATTATTCGAGTCGAGGTCGCCCACTTGGAATTGTCGGGTTTTAACACGCGGTTGTAATACCGAGCTACTTGTTGCTTGTGCGAGCTTCCTTGATGTGGCGAGGTCTCTCTTCTTCGAGTAGGTCTAGATCAGCTCGTAGATTTTCCCATTGCTTCGGAAGAGAAGTCGATGGTGCAGGGGACTCGGTACTCACGATCTCGCCGGGATCATTGCTTGGTTCCATACACCAAGCGTAGGGTGTTTCTCCGTTCGAGGTCCGAGGTGTTGTTCGGTATGACCATAAGACACGTGGTAAATTTTCCACCGAGGCCCTTAGCTCGGTCGAGGCGAGTTTTAGACCACTACGATGGTCTGTTGGTAACCGGTCGACCATTTGCTTGAGGATGGGCCACCGAGGTGAACTTTGTTGGATCCAAGCTCTTGACACCAATCTTTGAATGTCTTATCGGTGAATTGTGTTCGTTATCCGAAAGTAGGATATGAGGAATGCCAAGCGACACACTATGTTCTTCCGCACGAAGTTGAGGCGTTCTTGCTTGTGATTTTCGCGAGGGCTCGCCTTCCACCCACTTCGTGAAGTAGTCGATCGCAACAATTAAAATTGGGCTGTCACGGTGCTTTACAAAGGGGCCTACAATGTCGATCCCCATTGCATAAGCGGCCAATGGCTCTGTATGGAGGTGAGGTCGGTCTATGGTAGCCTTTGCGTTCCATGGATTTGACATTTGGACACTTTTACGAGGTCCATTGAGTCTTGGAACATTGTTGTGATAGTATCCCCATCGCATGACTTTCTTTGACAAGGCTCGGGGTCCGATGTGGCTTCCATACGATCCTTCGTGTATTCTCGTAGAACGTAATTAGCTCGGTTGGACCCAAGCACCTTAAGAGAGGTGGAGATATGACTTTCTGTATAGGACCCCGCTCAATTGTATATCGCAGATTTGTTAGGATCCTCCTAGCTTCTAGCTTGTCATGGGCAGCTCGCCCTTCCGGTACTCTCGAATGGGAGTCATCCAATTGGGTTCTTCATAGAGACTACGTTGACCTCGGCTCGTTATCGGCATCGTCTATGCTTCGCCGGACTTCCTCTCTTGGCGGGCTCGTTGATGACGAGGCCAATTTATAAGATGTCACTCGGCTATTTTGCTCCCTTGGGATGCGAACTATCGGAAGTGTGAGAAAGTCCGTTCTGTGCTTTTGCTTTTCAAGATACTTCTTCATTACGCCGCTTTTGCCTCGTATTTTCCCAACATTTGGCTCACGACGACTGAGAGTCATTGTGAACTGGCGGCTCGTATCTCGAGACTTTGAGCGAGGCGAAGTCCTGCGATCGATGCTTCATACTCCACCGTTGTTCGTATTTTTGAATGTGAACCAAGTGAGTAAGCGATCTCTTGGTCGTCCGGCCTGGGAGTAAGATACCGCTCCGCTATCTTTTTTTCGAAGCCCCGTCATAGGGGGCGATGCTTGGTACCCGGTATTTATCCGGGAGAGAAGTGTTGAGTATCCTATTTGAGAACGGGGTGACTATCTTCCCGTATCCATCGAAGCCGTCCTCTGGAGATTGGGACGGAGTTCGACGATCGAACTCGTTTAGGTGACTCGGACCGACTTCACGGCGGCCCTGATGCCTTTTCCTGCGCTGCTCGTCCCTTGGAGATCGGGGCGGAGTTCGCTGGATGGATTGATTACGGCGATCGAGGGCTCGCCCGGCGATCGGCGTCCTCTCCCGCGTTGCTCGTTCCTTGCGCGGTCGGTTTGGGCCCCGACCTCTCGTTGTGATGCCTCGTATCTAGATGAGGCTTCGACGTTCCGTTCTTCAGGACGTGGCCGACCCTGTGCTTCGCTGAGGTACTGGAGAAAGCTCTCCTTATTTTCTCGAGAAATCCTTGCGGCGTCGTCGAGGTTTTTATGAGCCGGATGTTCCCTCGGATTATTCTGCGATTTCCTTCGCTATGGTAACCCCGCCCCTGCGAGGCGGGTGTCCGTGCTCGTCGAGACTTTGGATATGTCCTTGAGGGGTTTCTTCTCGATTGGGCTCTTCCAGTGAGCTCGGCGTTCCTTCGCCGTCGGCGTTGTTGTTGTTGACGGTCTGGATGCATGGCTTCGGTGTACACAGTCGTGATTATTTCCCATAAGCGGTGGTTGATCGAAAACACAAAATTTCGTTTCCACAGCAGGCGCAAGTGATCGATCTTAATTTCGTAAAGGAAATAAATCTTGAGAACACCAAGGATTTCGTGGTTCGATCTATGAATAAGATCTCGTCCACGGGGAGAGAGAGATTCGTGTATTGAATGTGTGAAGCGATTACAAAGAGTGTGAATGAATCTATTTCGTCTAATCTAGCCTCTGTTATACGAATGTATTGACCTAGATCTTGAATCCAAAGTCTTCTCACTAGGATTCGAGATCCTATCACTCTTGAATTAGGATTCTTTTAGATATGGTGAGCTTTCTCGTTTCCACTTGATTTTAGGAGTCTTCATGGGCGAACTTGTCGGGCCGAGCTTGATGTCGGGGTTACTTGTATTGGGCACGATGCTTGGGCACAGTAGTTGGGCGTATCCTATCGACTTGGTCTCATTGATTTATTTTATTTCATTATAGTATATCTCTGAAGTGAATAATCAGTTAATACAGGAAACTTTTGGTGGGCATATGCAATTTGTTTAATTTACAAACCAATTATAGCTGTAGAAGTGATAATAATCAAGAGAATGTGATGAGGATATTACTTAGCAGCTTATCAAGAAAATAAAGACAAGCAACTTCTTCATAATCTAATGTTCTAAAACTTTGTTAGGAGAGCAAGACCAATTTTGCATTGTTCTCTAATGTATTTTGAACAAGTTGTTAGAGAAAGTACAAGAAATGAACACCAGCAGCCAAAATTAGATCATGGAGAATCTATGTTTATCATACTTTAATCCCACATTTTAAAAATAAAAAGGTCAAACCATCTAATTAATGTTTACTTAGTTGTTTTTGGGCTGGCAAATTGTGAACTCCATTATAGTATGATCAAATAAAAAATCTTCATGGAATTAAGAATTAATTTAGATCATTAATCTTTATATGATCTATAATTATAATAAATGGACGAATTAGTATAATATATAATTACATATAATACATTATTCTAAAAAACGTATTATTATATATATATAAAAGACTAATAGACCAGATTAATCCATAGTTTCTATATAGGGATAGATCCTAATAGAATTCATCTCTATATATATGTGCTCCTCTCAACAATAAAAATAAAGGGTGATGTGTACTTTATAGCTCGAACTCTGATCTCATAGTTATTTTATAGTTCACATTAAAAAAAAAAAAACAAATTCTGATTTATAAATACACAAACTTTTGGTCAATTCTTGAATTGCATGAGCTTTAATTTTGGTATGATAATACATAAATTTTCAGTTTATTATGATTTTATGTTATCAAGCAACTAAAATCCTCAAGTTTAAAGCTAACACTTAGATTGAGATTTTTGCCTACATGAACTTATTATCATCCAACTAACAATACTACGTCGTTTCTAACTAAACAAAGCTCGTCGTTTGGGCACTTTCATGACTGCTTTATTATGAAAAAGCCATTTGGCATTCATTGTTGCAATTAAGGTTATGTAATATCTCAATTATTTAAAATTAAGTTATGATAATATAAGTTGTTAATTAGGGTTTTTGTTTCGATAATTGAAATGGTAATTTATCGAAGCTCAATTTCGATTGTCCATAATGCGAGAAGTTTTATATTATATCTTTAAACAATTAGTAAAACAAGGAATATTTATGTTATTCCTTTCGAGAGCGTTTTTCCAACATCGATTAATTTTCTATAATTAGTCTTACGTTATTTTCTAAGCGACGAAGCTTAAAATTTTATTCCATATTAACGAAGAATAAATAAAGTGATTGCGACTTTCTTATTAACGTTTTGCATGATTCGAAATTTTTAGTATAAATTTTAAAGAATTTTAATATTGAAAGTTCTATGAATATTTTAAGAATCAAGAGCATTTTTTTTATATTCATTCTCTACAATATTTTTATTTATTAAAGAAATGAAGATTGGACAATTAATTTCTATTTTCTAACAATGGTTCGAAATTTTTACTTTAGGACATAGAATTGTTCTTATTCATTTTTTTTTCATGATCTATATCATCACCTTAGACCTATATTATATCATATTATTATTAAATGGAAAAAATAGAGACATGTGGCATATTTATTCTATGATGGCCGAAACATTTTGCAAGTGTGAAAGAAAGAAAAATTTTCATCTTTGTTTGATAGTGATAGGTATTTATTTTGATAATGAAAAATATTTAATTTGGAGATAAGATGAGATAATTAATTGATGATAAGATAATGTATTATTTTGTTTGGTAGTTAAGGTGTGAATTTTTATGAGATAGGATAGTTGTATATTGTTGACTAAAGTAGATATTTTTTTTAAGATTTGATTAAAGAGAGTATATAATCAAATAAATAAAATTTTTTCCCTCACTCACTCCATAAGCACCAAAAACTTTAGAAAAAAAAGAGAGAGAGTGTTCTTCAATTTTTCTCTTATATTTCAAGTTAGAAAATCGATTTCTTCGCCGATCGACTCCGATTAAAAAGGTTAGAAATTATCTAAGCTTCTTAGATATACAAAAATATTAGAAATCCATCAATGAAAAATGAAGTTATATGCATTTTTTATTTCATGAGAAATTTGAGAATTTTTGTTAAATGTTTAAGTTGTTAATTAAATATGTTTATATGATGGTTGTAAGCATGTATTATGAGTTTAGTACAAAGTTGAACGTGTTAAATTTTTCCTTATTATAGTTGAGATATGTGAGATTTATATGTAGGTGATCATGATTTTTGATTGTTTTTTTGAGCATGAATTAATAGTAGTGGGTATTGTTTAAGCATGTATGAATTAATTCATAATTTTTGGAAAATGTTGGAATTTATTTCAATTTTTTTTAAACTATAGAGTATGAAATATATTGAGATATGATTTGTGTATGATGGATATTAGTGTATATTGTTGATGTATGATGAGAATAATGTATTGTGTGAATTAATTAGAATTTTTGAAAATTATTTAAGTGATTTTCAAAATTTTCAAAACCATAAAGTGTAGGGTTTTGATGTCAAATTTTTCTATGTCTAATGTTATTAGATATTAATGATCCTATGTTAATATAGTGTGCTATGTGAATTTATAGGAATTTATGGAAATATTTTGTAAATTGTTCCAAAAATTTCGAAAATATTAAGGTTGAAAGTTTTAAAGTTTCAAATTTATTTTATTAAATGTGATCACATATTTAGGCCCAAGAATATGTTTAAGATATACTATGAATTTATGTGATTTTTAAAATGAGGTATAATATTTTTACGTTGAGAGTTTTGTTAATTGATGTAGAAATTTGAAATATAAAATTTTATGCTTAAATTAGTTTCATATATATGTATATTTGGGCATGATTGATTGTTAAAGTAAAATTATGAGATTTATTAGAATATGATTAGTAATAAATTAGTACAAGATTATATATGCAAATTAATTGTTCTAAAGATGAATTTTTGAAAAATGCATGTATTTGAAGTTGAAATGACTTGATTAAAGTATGAATGCATGAAGCATGTTACTGCGTAAGTAGAGTTATGTTTAATGCACGAAGTTATGTTTTACGCCTAATATAAATATGAGTTTCTCTGAATAGATACGCTAGGACGTGTGAGGCGAATTAGAGATATAACAATATCTCTTTTATAATAATTGATTTCATAATTGAAATCATTTTATCGAAAAATAGCTAATACGAGTTCAACGACTGACCTAATTTATTAGTATGAGGTCTGAAGCAATGTTTCATATCGGTTAAAAACGAGAAGTTATAAGTTAGAATTTTTCATGAAAAGACGAATCAAATTGGTTAAAGATACAAAGGCTTTAGAAGGTCTATATTCAGTTAATAAATCTTGATAAGATTTAAAAGTTATCGAATTTCATTAAATTTTGGCGATTTTCAAAGATGCGACCGACGTGCTAAATTAGTTTCTTACGTAAAGGTGGAGCACGAAAGTGAGCGCTAAAGTAAAGAAAGAAACTCGTTTTGAGAAGGAAAATATACTAGGTGGACTTTTCTCCTCAAGGATTAAATGAAATGACAAATGTTTTATTCATGATGCTTTTTTTTTGAGAAAATGATGATGAAATGCTATTATTTAATTACCTACCCAAAATGTTTATGTTTTATGTATGGATCCTATCAGTGTTGGTTTGCCAACGTAAGTTTAATCGAATTCGGATCCTATGCTAGAGGGAGAATTCCTAGCACGAGTTAATGTGTATACTAGGTAACTGTGTTACTGAAAGGTTTGCTCAGCTAGTTACATGTGACTGTGTGCTGAAAGATTTTCTCGATCGGTCACGGCGTCCGTGGAATGAGGCCTCATTCTACGGTGCAAGATGAGTTGGATATGGATCATACAGACAGAAAACATGTCTGGCCAGACAAAGTTTATGAAAAATGACAAAAATATTTAGTAAGCACGGAACTTTCAAATAAAACTCCGTGTGTTATTGATGGAACAGTGTAATTCAAAGTTATGATGTATGTTTTGGCATAAGTCCACTGAGTCTTTGTACTCAGCCTTGCATGTTTGTTTTTAAATATGAAGATTGAGCTGGTGATGAGATAGAGCAGTGTTGAACATTAGAAATCTTTTGTCGCTGATAGTAGAGCCTTGAGTGCACATCTTCATATATGTATTTCACATGTTTTCCGCTGCAGAACATTAAGTTATATTTTGATCAAAGAACTAGATTCCTTTAGATCAGTTGAACCCTTTTGTTAAGGATCTGATGGTCTAGTCTCTCGTATGTAAATTATGTTTGCTTTAATCTCCAATACTTTGAAGTTCTAGAAGTTTTCTTGATATATATTTCACAATTCGATATCTCATTTTCTTTTCCCACTTCTTAACTTCCAAACCAAGTAACAGTCCCTGCTAATCCATCCTTAAAGATAGTGGGCTGTTACATGTTAGAAGGTTGAGGCCCTTTTAAACTCGAAGAAGATTTGAGGGATTCACCGTTAATGAATTAGGATAGTGTGTTGGGAATTAATTCACGAATTGAGGGCTCGGAGATGTCGTCTTTGTCGAATTCATCATTGTCACGGAAGATCACTTACTCTAAGAGATTGAATTCTGAGAGATTGTACGTCCATGAAAAGAGGGTGGTGGTAGATGTATCACCAAACTCTGAGGTGGATTTTCACTTTATATAGATTAAATTGTTGGAAAATTATGGATGGTGAGTGGGAATTGCTAGTAATGAGATTCATGGCCTTTGGCCTTTCATTACCAAAGAGTTAATGGAATATTGATGCTTGTCATCAATTGTGACCTTAGAACATCCCTCTTGGAGTGCTATATATAGTGCATCATTCTAGAGTTAGAAATAGGGCAAGCAAAAACATTCTATTCTCTCAGCAAAAGCAAAGCATTCTACTTGCATTCTTAGCTCATAGTTCTTAGTCTTCGAGTTCAGTTCTCGTTTTCGTCCGATTCACGGGGCTCGACTTGTTTGTGGTGCTACTGCGATCGAGATGAAAGTCGTTTACCTTTGGGGACGAGCCGCCAATCGTGAGCACTACCGAGGCGTTTCTCGTCGTCTTGCGTAAGTTCAACTTGGGCGACTTATTTATAAGTTCTTGTTGTCTTGACATCTCATTTGTAATAGTTATTATTAATCATTTCATTGTAATTTTGCGATATTGTAGCTAAAATTCAACTACAATCGCAAGCGAAAATTGCGCCCAACTCTCTGCTTGAGTTACGATCGTGCAAATTGAAGATGTTGACCAATCCGATGGCGCCCGCCACTCAATCCGTTGGAGCGATGCAGTTCCACCATGGCTCCGGTCTTTGAACCTCCGCATTCCGTGGCTCAACAACCGCCAATTTTCACGGCGTCGACTTCAAACGCTGGCGCATAAGATGATGTTTTACATCACCACAATGGGGCTTGCTAGCTTCTGCGTGAAGGCGGGCCGCCTATCCTTCCGAGGAAGAAGCGGACGTAGAAGTGCGTATGAAATCGACACTTGGTATCATTCCGACTATACGTGCCGAATATTGTGTTAAATGGGCTTGATAATAGCCTATTTAATGTATTTTGATCAAGGATCTCGCCAAAGAGTTGTGGGAGGCAATTAACCAAAAGTATCTCGGTTGAGGAGGCTAGCACGAAGAAGTTCGTGGTTACCAAGCTCACCGAGTTCAAGATTGTGGATTCAAACCGATCATGCCTCAAGTACACGAGTTTCAAGCTACGTTGCACGATGTTGAGCCGAAGGTATGCCTCTGCTGAACAATATTCCATTGCAATTTTAATTGACAAATTGCGGAAGGATGGAAAGGGTTCGGATCTTACCTTAAGCACAAGCGAAATGAGATGACCATGAAAGCATGGTTGCTCGACTCAAGTTGAAGCTCAAGTTAAGGAGGCGAGTTGAAGGCTAAAAGTCCGATGGAGGCTAAGGAAAATCGGTGAGGAGGACCTTCAGGCGCCCTCGTCCAGATGAACAAAGGCGAGGGAAAGAAGTAGGCTGCAAAACCCAGTTTTGGGCGTGCTACAAGCTGTGATAAGCACGGGCACATGGCTAAAGGCCGAAAGCCAAGAGAAAAGACAAAGGCAAAGGCCGCGTCAACAATGTTGAGAAGGACTTGACACTTGGGACAAATATGACTTTGTTGCCATGATAAGCGAGGTAAACCAAGTCACAAATCCTACCCCTACTTGGTTTCTTGACACGGTGCTCTGTTCACATTTGTGTCCATCGAGACTTGTTCTACACCTACAAAGAGGTTGAAGGCGGTGTGACCGAGGCAAGTGATCATACTTCCAATGTGCTTGGAGTTGGTACCGTTGTACTTCAACTTACCTCGGTGTGGAAATAACTCGAAGGATGTCTTTGCATGCTCCTTCGATCCATAAGAATCTCATCTCGGCATCAAGTTGACTAGAGCCAAATTTGATATAGATTTTCGTGGAGAATATGTAATAGTTAGAAAGTTTGGAAAGACTCTCGGCAAGGGTTATGTCTCCGAAGATCTTTTCAAACTCAGTGTTAGAGCTTGTAAGCCTTCTAAGGCAGTTGCAAAAACTAATGAGAATGCTTCTACTTCTGCTTACTTGCTTGAGTGTTCTGATTTATGGCATTGTAGACTTGGTCATGTTAATATTAATGCTATAAAGAAACTCGCTAACATGAACTTGTTAAAAATAGATGTATCTAAAACACAAGATAAATGTGAAATCTGTGTTGAAGCAAAAATGACCAAGTTGCCTTTCAAATCCGTTGAAAGAAGCTCAAAACCTCTAGAATTAATTCACACCGATGTTTGTGATTTAAAGTTTGTACAAACTAGAGGTGGTAAAAGTATTTTATTACTTTTATTGTGATTGCACAAGATATTGTTATCTTTATTTATTAAGTAAAGATGAAGCAATTGATACATTTGAAACTTCAATAATGAAGTGAAAATCAACTTAATTGCAAAATTAAGGTTGTAAGAAGTGATAGAGGTGGAGAATATGTTGCTCAGTTTCTTTGAATTATACAACGAAAGTGGTATAATTCATCAAACGATCGCTCATATTCGCCTCAATCAAATGGTGTTCTGAAGCAAGAATCGAACTCTTAAGGAGATGATGAATGAGTTATTAATAAGTTCTGGTTTTCCCCAGAATATGTGGGGGGAAACTGTTCTTACAGCCAACTATATCTTGAACAAGATTCTTATCAAAGGGAAGGATGTAACTCCTTATGAACTTTGGAAAGGAAGGAAACCTTCATATAAATACTTCAAAGTGTGGGGGTGTTTAGCTAAGGTTGAAGTACCGTCGTCAAAACAAGTTACAATTGGACCTAAAACGGTAGATTGTATCTTTATTGGTTATGCACTTAATAGTAGTGCTTATAGATTTGTTGTGCACAAATCTGATATACCTGATGTTCATGTGGGAACAACAATTGAATCAAGGAACGCTATATTCTTTGAGAATATCTATCCTAATAAGGATAAGAATAGTTCTGATTCAAGTAAAAGAATTGAGGAAGATTCTACCAATTCTCATACTATTGAAGAAGGTGAACCCTCAAGTTCTAAGCAAGTTTTTTTATGGCCCTGCTAATAGAAAACGACCTAGGTCTACACCTGAAGATGTGCAACCTAGACGTGGTAATCGTGTAAGAAAAGCTAAAATTTATGGATCGGATTATGTCTTTTTATTGTTAAATGATGAACCGGTTACCGTAAAAGAAGCTTTATCAGGCCCAGATGCAGATCTGTGGAGAGAAGCAATAGACATTGAGATAGAGTCTATTATGTTGAATCATACTTGGGTGTTAGTAGATCTTCCACCTGGTTGTAAAGCTTTAGGATGCAAGTGGATCCTAAAGAAGAAGTACAAGTCTGATGGCACTATTGATAAATATAAGGCGGACTTGTAGTTCGAGGTTTAGACAAAAGGCTGGGTATGACTTCTTCGATACCTACTCGCCTGTGACTAAACATACTTCTATTAGAACGCTGCTCGCTATTGCTGCTTTGCAAAATCTTGAGATTCATCAAATGGATGTAAAAACAGCGTTTCTGTATGGAGAGTTAGAAGAAGAGATCTATATGAAACAGCCGGAAGGTTTTGTAGTACCTGGGCAAGAGCACAAGGTATGCAAACTTCAAAAGTCTTTGTATGGACTTAAGCAAGCGCCACTGCAATGGCATATGAAATTTGACAAAGTTATGTTGTCAAATGGTTTCAAAATCAACGAGTGACGAGTGTGTCTATGTAAAGAATTGAATAACGATTTTGTTATTGTTTGTCTTTATGTAGATGACATGTTTATAATGGGAAGTAACTCTCGTGTGATTGGAGAAACAAAAGAATGCTAAGTAAGAACTTGACATGAAAGATATGGGTTTAGCGGATGTAATTCTTGGAATTAAAATTCTTAGAGCCAAATGGAATTGCTTTGACACGGTCACACTATCTTGAGAAAGTGTTGAAGAAATTCAATGCAATGGATAAACTATTTCCAAGACTCCTTGGGACTCGAGTGTTCATTTGACTCCAAATAGGGGTGAACCTATAAGTCAAGATGAATATTCTAAGATTATTGGGAGTTTGATGTATCTCACAAACTGTACCCGACCTGATTTAGCTTGCTCTGTGAACAAATTGAGTAGTTTCACAGCTAATCTAAGTAGAGAACATTGGAAAGCACTTGAACGCGTATTGGGTTACTTAAAGTTTACCCAGAATTATGCGATTCATTATTCTAGTGAGCCCGCTGTACTTGAAGGGTATAGTGATGCTAATTGGATATCTGCCTCAACTGACTCGTTTTCCACAAGTGGATACGTGTTCACTATTGGAGGTGGAGCTGTATCTTGGAAGTCAACAGTCTTGCATAGTAAGGTCTACCATGGAATCGAATTCATAGCTTTAGATAAGGTGGTGAAGAAGCCGAATGGCTTAGAAATTTCCTCGAGGGTATTCCATGTGGCGAGTCCGCCTTACGTGTTGATTCACCGTGATAGTCAATCGCAATAGGAAGGGCACAAAATATATATTATAACGGTGAAGTCTCGACATATTAAATCGACGACACAATACCGTGAGACATTTGATCACAGTGGGGTTATCACTATTGATTATGTAAAATCGATAGATAATCTAGCGGATCCACGACAAAAAGCATTGTCGAGATCAAATGTTTAAAGCTGTTAGAGGAATGGGTGTTAAATCCACATCTTAAGGATGATTATAGCGGAAACCCAACCATGATGATTGGATTATCCGAGAACATGGTTCAAAAGGACAACGAAGTTATAAAAATCCGTGTGATAAACACTCAAACATGCCTATTCTCGAGAACGGTGAGTGTTTGTAAGTCCGCAAGTGGTGAGGTTAAGTTTTTAACTTTTAATGACTCTTGGATACCTCAAGGAGGTCAAGTATAGAGAATACTTGGTTGTAATAGTCATCTATGCAAGTGTGAAGTGGGGTCGCTTCAAGTGGTACACTTGTGAATCCAAATGGTGTTCCAAGGCCATAATGGACACAAAGCGTAAACGGATGGAAATTGAGATGATATTGTGTCAATATTATTGTCTCGATATACACCATGGAGGACTAGTTCAGGTGAAATAACCACTATGTCGCCGGTATGCTCGATAATTTCGACTATGGAAGGTTGAGGCCACAAGCTACCTTTCAAATGCAATATCGTCTCTTGAGGATGAACTGCGTTTTGCTTTATATGGTATTTCCACTCATGTGGGGGATTGTTGGAAAATTATGGATGGTGAGTGGGAATTGCTAGTAATGAGATTCATGGCCTTTGGCCTTTCATTACCAAAGAGTTAATGGAATATTGATGCTTGTCATCAATTGTGACCTTAGAACATCCCTCTTGGAGTGCTATATATAGTGCATCATTCTAGAGTTAGAAATAGGGCAAGCAAAAACATTCTATTCTCTCTAGCAAAAGCAAAGCATTCTACTTGCATTTTTAGCTCATAGTTCTTAGTCTTCGAGTTCAGTTCTCGTTTTCGTCCAGTTCGCCGGGGCTCGACTTGTTTGTGGTGCTACTACAGTCGAGACGAAAGTCGTTTACCTTTGGGGACGAGCCGCCAATCGTGAGCACTACCGAGGCGTTTCTCGTCTTGCGGGCAGAAGTTCAACTTCAGGCGACTTATTGATAAGTTCTTGTTGTCTTCGACATCTCATTTGTAATAGTTATTATTAATCATTTCATTGTAATTTTGCACGATATTGTAACCAAAATTCAACTACATAAATTACATATTAATATATGACTTAAAACTCTAGTTCGAGAAAGTTTGAAATAATTAAATTATTAGATTCATAAGTCTCAAGAATAGTCTGAAGATGAATGATTTAAAATGAAATTATCCAACTCAAAATAAAAAAATAAACGAAATAGAATTTATCATTGTACTTTCTAGCTTCTAATTTCAAGGATAAGCTACATAACTATGTATTGCGCTACATAATTATGTATTGCGTCTCAAATGGTTTCAGGAGGTAGAAATTTGGATTAGTGATGATAAAATTTTGGGTAGTAGATTCAATTTTTTAATCTAAGTATAAATAAAATGTTTTAGTAGTGATTGTAATAATTCAATTTAAGATAAACAAAGTGTGTAGAATTACTAAAAAAAAGTCTAGATATTCTAATATATATTTTTTCATAAATTAATCATACTTATTTTTATTATTATTAAAAAAATATTTTGACATTTTCATACAAAATATATAGAGGGAAATTGGAGAAAGCATGCTTCAAAATTAAAATGACAAAAAACTATTTTGGAGTGGTAATAGTAAGAAGGAACATGCATGTCAATGATTACCAATACTAAAAATTTAGTTACACCTAAAAGAAATTACTTTGTATTTGGCTTTTTACCCATGATCTTTAAATCACAATCAGAGGCGGAGCTGTGAGGGCATTGGTCATCAAGGATTCTTTAATTTTTTTAATAGGTTATATGTATTTAGATATTTAATAATTAAAATTTTACAAAAGAAGAATTATATTGATATGTTGAGGGAGAGTGTGAATTAACAAAATAGTGAATCCTAAGTGTCAATTCTCAACTTAAAGTGCTCATCTTCTTTTATTTGTTTAACTTAGAAATTCTAAATTTTGAATATAATATTTTTTATTTTATTTTTTATATATATTTTCTCATCCTATGGTTGAATTTAGATTTAGGATTCACTGTTTGACTTATGAAGTTATGATAGGTACAAGAAAATCAAGAATTGAGTTTTATAAATTAATATATTTCATATTAACATTTATAGTTTACTTATTATGTTGAATTATAGATTTTAATTTTTGAGCTATTATTGGTTACTTGTTTAATTATTTGCTGGTAAATTATATTATTTATTTTTTCAAGATATATGAATATTAAGATATATAAGAAAAAAATTAGTTATGACTAATTTCTTTTTTCTTGTACAATTTTTTATTTATTTATTATTTCTAGAAATTATAATTAGTTGGAACCCTCTAACGATTTTTCCTACTCCATCACTGATCACAATATTAGATCTTTTATTAAATCTTTGTCGCACAATATTAGAGTTTTCGCCACAGGTACGGCAGTTCATGCATGCATGCATGTTGGCTGATATAGTGATATCTGCATTTTGTGTACAATATTTGACGGGAAATGAATCAATGATATTTTAGTGGGGTATATCATATATGGAACTTCGAAATAGAAAATAATATATTATATTTAAACTACAGACATACAACTCTGAAACATATAAGAGAATTTTGTATGTTTGCATCAAGTTTTAAGGATCTCTCAAGATCTATATCGTAGCAATAAAGTAGAGGATCTTATCTAGAGTAACACCAGACAAAATTCAATTAAGCAAAATTTGTGTATTATGTTTTTAAATTATACGTTTGACGTATGTATCTTGCATGGCGCGAGAAATTATTAATAATTATGTATTTGTCAAATAACTATAACAATAATAGATATTATTATTATTATTATTATTATTATTATTATTATTATTATTATTATTATTATTATTATTATTATTATTATTATTATTATTATTATTATTATTATTATTATTATTATTATCATCATCATCGAGGATCAAATGAAATAGATGATGGAAAATAGAGATTACACTTGCTCGAGCGTTTTATAAAATGAAACATAAAGGTAGAAGATCAGAATACAAAGGGAATATACGCAATCAACACTAAAAAAATTACAGAACCGTAAACTGAATACGTTTGGACACAAAACTACATATGTTTTAACACAAAACTGCATATACGACTTAAAAAAATACATGAGATTTATTTCTCCAGAAACTTCATGCATATTGTTATACAGAAAACTGCATACGATTTAATATAAAACTGCATAATGTTGAACACAAAATGCACATGAGATTGATTTCTTCAAAATTTATTCTCACGTTTAGATCGATTACTTCTAACTTCATAATTTGAAAGAAAACAAATGATCAACAATAAAGATAGCAAATGATCAACAAGATAAATATTTGTGTATATTTGAGAAGATATCGTGAATAAGAAACCTATAATTTTCTTTTTTAAAGCATGCAGGTTTGTGTTCCGTAGCATGTAGGTTTGTGTTTAGTCGTATGTAAGTTGTTGTTTTATAATATGCATATTTTTATTAGAAAATATACAGGTTTATATTTTTTAGCATATATATTTACATTTTATAGAATGTATGTTGACGTTTTGTGGTATGGATTTTTACGTTTTGCATGATGCATGCTTCATTTTCGACCGCAAAACTCCTTATTATCCTTCTCCGTCGTTCTACCGCTTCATTCTCTGATTATCGGAGAACTTCGTTGTAAACCACCGTCATAACCACCATGTTTGTCGATTTTTCAAAATCCACATCTCTTTTTTTTTTCCCACAAAATCCCTCAAATTTCTTCTCAAAATCTTATTTTTCTTCTATTTTTTCTTTCAAAAGCTGTTGTCCATTGTTTCACACCATCTATTTGTCGTGCGCGACAAATCGCGCATGCAACACCTTGTAAATCGCCGCCACCGTAAAAATCCTAAGAAGATGAAGAAAATCGAAGGAGATGAGAATAAGAAGAAGAAGACTAAATTTTTATTTTGGCCCAATTTACCCTTGCAAAAACTAAAAAAAATAAAAAATAAAAGTGGGACTGCCACGTATCAGCTTGTGGTGTGGCCACATGTTCAAAATGTGCGATCTAGATTGGATTCTACATACTACCTGAGTACCGGGTACTACGAGAACTCAACTATATATATATATATATATATATATATATATATATATATATATATATATATATAGAGAGAGAGAGAGAGAGAGAAAGACAGATGATGGATCAAGTAAGAATGAAATTATTTGTAAGAAATAAGAATAAATTTAAGCTATTGATTTTAGTAAATTAATGGAAAATATTAATTTACGTTGTGCTATAATACATTACTATATATTCTACATTTCAATTTCACGGGATTTATTTAAAGGTTATATTAGTAATTTTGTTTTATATTAAAAACGGTTATTTCCTTAATTTTAAGGATTTGTTGTAATCTATCTTATAACTTTTTATTTTAGATAGATTATATTTTTTTTGTTGCACTGGTAGAATATTTTCATAGCATTTATCGTACAATAATAAATTATGTTGCACGATGTGTAATGTGTGTCATTTATTTATTAAATATATGCATTGTTTGTATTATATATGTGTTACAGAAAGTATAGATATTGTAACAATAAATTGTGATGCGTGATGTGTAATGTGTGCCAGATATTATTAAATGTGAACAACTAGTTTGTACAATATTATATTGAGCATATTATAGAATCCTTACTTTTTTGTAAATGACGAGATTATCGGAAAGTGATGGGATTTATATCTGGAATGTCAGAGAAAATAATTTTTTATATTAAATTTAACCTTATTCAAATTATTTAATAAAATAAAATCTAAAATCATTAACTAAATTATCTTTAATTTGGACTGTTGATATAGCCTAGATGAATGAATGTGATATATTCTTATTTTTTACACTTATATTCTAAAATTCAAAATCAATTTAGTACAACTTCTTGTTGGAAAATATCTTGCACAATAAAAGTAGCTTCCTATTTGAAAAGAATATTCTATTATTCCATTAGCATTTAGGCTGCCATTGACCATTACATTGAAATTTGAAAATACAGTGTGTAAAGGGTAGTCGGTAGGATGGAACATCCCTTTTTCCCTAGAAAAGCACATGTTTGAGACAAAAATTTGAGTAGGCGCATGTGCTCATCCATTTATGATATACTCCATCTGTCCCATTATTATTAGTTCGTTTTATTTTTGGACTGTCCCATTAAGTTGGCTCGTTTTCAAAAAATGAAACAATTTTACACTAAAAAGTGCCTCGAATTTTGTGCCATACTACTTTGCACATAAAATATAACTTTCCTTAATCTACGTGTAAAAAGAAAGGAGTCATGATTTATGGGACGGAGGAAGTATTAATTAAGGTGATTAAGAATAATTATAACTGTTTAAATATAATTTAAATATAATTTTGAATTTATTAATTTATAATTATGATTTATTAATTCATAGTTAGAGTTTATTTATTCATAATTAAAATTTACTAATTTAAGATTAAACTTTATTAATTCACAATTAAAGTTTAATAATTTAAAATTTGGATCTATTTATTTACAATCATGATTATTAATTCATGATTAAGGTTTATTAAATATAATTAAGATTTATTAATATCAATTAATAATTAATTAATCAAAAAAAATAATTAGGGTGGTCTCACTGCGCACAGAGACCACCCCAATGTTTAATTAGGAGCGAAATAAAATTAGTAATTTTATTTATTAAAGAAAAGATTCACAAATTATAGATCAGACCTCACACCATGCAATATTCATTGTTAGGATTTGAAAAGTAAGAGTTAAATAATAAATAAATATTAAAAGTATATAAAATTATAGGGTAATTTTAATCAAGAAATGTTGTTGACATAGTACAGAATAAAATGTAAGATTGCCTATTAGTTAAGTTGAATGTTCTAATGATGTAATACTACCATACTTTTATTGAAAATAAAGGATTTTACCTGTTTTACACTAGTGAGGATCCCACACAATTTTTTTATACATATATATTAGTTTTAACTATTGAGGAAACCAAGAATTACCTCAATTGAATTTGATATAAAACTATAGTGAAAGAGTCCGCTATTTGTAGTTGTACATGAACTTTGATAGTCTAAACATGGATGGAAATAGAATAATAATGATTTTCTGAATAAACCCTAATTTTCTCGATGAGAAAGAATGGTCAAACATGGTAAGAATTGGAGAGAGAGATCTATTTTCCATGGATTCCCGTAGTACCCGGTCCCCAGATAATGTGTAGTACCCAATCTAGATCACATTTTGAACACGTGGCCGCACTACAAGCTGACACGTGGCAGCTCATTTTTTTTTTTAATTTTCGTAAGGGGCAAAATGGGAAGAAATCAAATCAGCCTTCTTTTTCTCCTCCTTGGTGGCAACGGATGGCGCCGGAGACGACGACGGCATCAACGGCACCGGCGTCATCCGACGCCGGCAGTGATGACCAAACGACGATAGTAATATAAATAAACAACAACAAACAATAGATTTTGAAAGGAAAAAAAAGAAGAAAAAAATTTGAGACCAAAATTGATGGATTTTGAGAAAAAATAGAAGATAAATTTGATAGATGATTGAAGAATCGAGAAATATGGTGGCTATGGCGGTGGTTCATGGCGAATTCGCCGGTAATCAGGGAAAGAGACAACGAAATTGATGTCGAAAACCATAAAAATGTATTGAACAAAACATGAAACTGCATTGAACAAAACATGACAATGCATTGAACAAAACATAAAACTGCATATTGCCACAAAACACAAACATGCATTGAATAAAACACTTTCATGCATTGAACAAAGCACGTCCATGCATTGATCAAAACATGTCAATGCATTGAACAAAATATAATACTGCATGTTGCCACGAAACACAAACATGCATTTAACAAAGCACGTTCATGCATTGAACAAAACACGTCCATGCATTGATCAAAACATGTCAATGCATTTAACAAAACGTAAAAATGCATTGTTGACCAACGAGCGCCGGAGTGACGTGCGAGCACGAACGCACGCTGGGCGCGAGCTTCCAATCACATGCATTATTGTGTTCAACTACATGTATTTTTTGTTCATTTGGATATATTATTAAGTTCAACTAAATGCATAGTTTTTTTTTCGCAATCACATAACAAATCAAATTACTAATCTACCTTACTATAGAGAAAATCGGTGAAATTAAGCTTAAAAGTCCGAAAAATCTCAACCATAGGATCTATGAGATGAATGGATGAGATTGAGAGTACTACATACTATCTGATCCATCCTCTATACATATACTATTTGATATATATATATATATATATATATATATATATATATATATAGGGGATGGTTCACGTGAGAATGTAAATATTGGTGATAAATAAGAATGCGACATTTAGCGTATAAAGTTGTCATGATTGAATGTATAAATTTGTTGCACCAAATTATGTGCAACAACTTTATATTAAGTCTACACTTTATATGTTAAATTTGATGCAACAAATTTATACATTTAGTGCAACAACTTTATCGTTAAATGTTGCATTCTTATTTCTCACCAATATTTGCATTCTCACGTGATCCATCCTATATATATATATATATATATATATATATATATATATATATATATATATATATATACCAATTTTCATATTATAAAGTAGATCATATATGGTGTATTGTAGATTATAGAAGACCATATGATTAGTTAACCTTATGAGATATAAACTTGAGTCACAGTCGAAATAACTTGAGGATGCATTATTGGTTTGGGTTATATTATAAACGGCTAGTAGTTTGTCTTGACTGTTTGTTTACTGGTACACCTTTACGTATTGATAGATCATAGTGAGATAAGTTATTATGTCTAGTCATTGTGAAGAACCAAGATCTCGGTAACTTAATATAACCTAAACCCTGATAAGGCTTCAAGTGTGTATACATGTCTGTATGTCACTTTAACTTACCACGAGTAAGAGTTGATTAATAACTTAATGTACTATGTATCTTAGATGAGAACTGTTCGAATATGACATCTTGTAATCTGTTTTAGATAATCGTATCTAATTTAGGTTGATAACATCGCCTTAAGGAGCTCAAAAGGTTACCGTATTAAACTCGGTAGGTTGATTAAGTTTAGTTATGATAATAAGGTAGAGTGATACTACTTAATGAATTAATATGCAATATATTAATTCAAGTTATCAAAAACTTTAATTAATTAATGGATGTTCGATATCTTAAATATATGGGTTCGATAAGTCTATTACAAACTTCGACTCAACTCGGCAATAAATGGGCTGATTTATGTTCTAGACCGAACATAAGAAATTAGACCCTAGTACGCCCATCATTATTACTTATATCTGATTATGCACCGTCCCTTACTAGTGCAACTCGTTGTCTTTTGTCTATCCATACAACTCTCTGTCTTTGTTTATCAATATAATTTATCAGATTATTTTTTGAGATTATTAAGAATCACAAAATAAGAAACACATAAAAATGAGAGAAATAGAGAGGATCGATTATAGGGGACATGCAATATCTATTGATGTGTTCTTTGTAGCTTGTTATTCATCCAACATCAAAATCCGGGTATTAGATTATAGTTCAAAAGATAAGAACTGAAGTCTCCAATCGATCAACTCAATCACAATCTTCCAGGTACATCTCTAAACACTAACATATTGTATCAACTTAATTAATAGGAGTATGTTAAAATATAACCAACATATTGTATCCACTTAACTAATAGGAGTATATTATATTATTCAAGAAAGATCATTGGGGAAAGTTGAAAAAATAGTTAAATTTTACAATTCGTACAATACTGTTGTTATGTCAAGCTCTCCTTTATCGGTCGAATGGTGAGCAGCCTGGAGGTCTCCTCATCGTTGCCTAATTTTTCCCATTTCCCCTCACAAATCCGGTGACGACTCGCTTGTTCCTGTAGCCACTAGCAAGGTACCACATGGGCCTTATCAGCCAACAACAACAACTTCTTCCATTCTTGATGATTATATCAAATCAACAACACAAATACAATGAAGTGAATTTTCTCAACAATCCCGTCGTTCCTTGACCGAATTTTGATATATATATATATATATATATATATATATATATATATATATATAGAGAGAGAGAGAGAGAGAGAGAGAGATGGATCAAATAGTACTCGAGCCAGAGATAATATATAGTACTCAATCTCATCCATTCATCTCATATATCCTATGGTTTAGATTTTTTCGGACTTTTTAAGCTTAATTTCGCTATAGTAATGGTAGATTATTAATTTGATTTGTTATGTGATGTGGAAAAAAATTATGCATTTAGTTGAACTGAATAATGCATTCAAATGAACAAAAAATGCATGTAGTTGAACACAATAATGCATGCAATTGGAAGCTCGCGCCCAGCATGCGCTCGTGCTTGCGCGTCGCTCCGGTGCTCGCTCGCACGCTCGTTGGCCAATAATGCATTTTTTATGTTTTGTTAAATACATTGACATGTTTTGATCAATGCATGGACGTGCTTTGTTCAATGCATGAACGTGCTTTGTTAAATGCATGTTTGTGTTTCGTGGCAACATGTAGTTTTATGTTTTGTTCAATGCATTGACATGTTTTGATCAATGCATGGACGTGCTTTGTTCAATGCATGAATACGCGTTGTTCAATGCATGTTTGTGTTTTGTGACAACATGCAGTTTTATGTTTTGTTCAATGCATTGTCATATTTTGTTCAATACAGTTTCATGTTTTGTTCAATGCATTTTATGGTTTTCGACAGCAAATCTCTCATCCATCATTCTCTGTCAATTCCGTCGTCTCTTTCCTAGATTATCAACGAATTCACCGGGAACCACCACCATAGCCACTATATTTCTTGATTCTTCAATCATCTATCAACTTTATCTTCTATTTTTTCTCAAAATCCATCAATTTTGTTCTCAATTTTTTTTTCTTTTTTTTCTTTCTTTCAAAATCTGTGGTTTGTTGTTGTTTATTTATATTGCTGTTGTTAGCCGGTGCTGCAACCGTCATCGCCGGTGCCGTCAGCTGCCGTTGTCGCTGTCGTCATCTCCGGCGTCGTCCGTTGCCACCAAGGAGTTGCCACGTGTCAGCTTGTAGTGTGACCACATGTTCAAAATGTGTGGTCTAGATTGGGTACTACATACTATCGGGGACCGGGGTACTGAAACCCAACCCTATATATATATATATATATATATATATATATATATATATATATATATATATATATATATATAGAATGGATCAAATGAGAACCATATATTTGGTGAGAACTAAGAACCAATCATGGTTGATCAAGAAATAAGTACCAACCATTAGATCTAATGTAATATAGGGTGTGGATTAGTTCTTATTTCTCATCTAATAAGTGGTTCCTCTATAACCAACCCATATATATATATATATATATATATATATATATATATATATATATATATATATATATATATAGACGTTTATGTTTGTACACAATTATCTCAGCTTCACTATCACTGTGGTAAATGAACAACTCAGATATGGGAATAAATAGTGAAGATTAGATAATTGTGTACAAACATAAAGCGTCTTTTTTTTTAGTATACAAAGCTAACAATTATCCCACTTATACTAAAACAAACTTTTAATAACAAGGTATCTTCTACTAGCTATTATGACACTATCACTTCTCTCACTTATACAAAAGTTTCATAAGTGGGTGGCATCAGTCGCAACCCTAGTCCTTGAACATGCTTGTCAAAGATCTTTTGCTGTAAGCTCTTTGTGAAAGGATCAACCATATTCTTCGATGTTCCAATATTTTCTATGAGCAAGTCTACACATCTTATGATATCTTCTATAATATGATATTTTTTCTTTATGTGTTTAATTACCTTGTGGATCCTGGGTTCCTTGAAGTTCGCCATTGCATCCGAGTTATCAAGATATATCTTGAACTCTTAGGCGTACTAGGAACCATTCCTAGATCCAAGAGGTAGTTTATGAACAATATTACCTCCTTAAAAGCCTTCAAATGGGCTACATAATCGTTCTTCATGGTACGGTCTGCAATGCACTCATGCTTTGTACTTTGCCATGACACAATCCCACCTCCCAAGCTAAACACATAGACTTTTTCTTATCCCGATCAGCCTGGAAGTCCATGTCTATATAACCTATATAATACAGACTGTCTGATTGGTATATATATATAAACTAACCTATAATCTCTAGTCCTCCAAGATACTTAAGTATATGCTTTAATCTGGTATCCTTGACCAGGGTTAGACTGATACTTGCCACCATGCCCACAACATAGCAGATATTCGTGCACAACATTGCATACATGAGTTTAGGGTACTGCACTCGTTTTCTATTTGCTCTTTGGTGTCTTAGGACACTGCTCCTTAGAAAGATGAATCGTGTTTGAAAGATAACAAATTTTTATTGGTTGTTTGCATGCTGAAACGAGCAATCACAATATCAATGTAGGACATTTGAGATAAGCTCAACATTATCTTCTTGCTATCATTTACGACTTTGATTCCAAGAATGCACATTGGATCTCCTAAGTCCTTCATTTGAAACTATTCAGACAACAATTTCTTTATGTTTGGTAACAACTCCACATTGTTTCCAATTATATGAATGTCATTAACATAAAGTGTAAGGCAAACTACGCCACCGTTGATGTCTAAACAGTACACACAACTCTCGTTCACTTATTGACTAAATTCATAGGATTTAATCACCTCGTTAATACATAAGTTCCATGACCCATAAACTTGCTTAGATCCATAAATGAACTTCTTAAACTTCCACACGAGATGCTCTTCGTCTTTCTTCACATAACCATCAGGATGTTGCATATAAATTTTCCTACCTTCTTCGATGTAAGCGTTTAAAAAAGCAGTCTTGGTATCAATTTGTCAAACCTTAAGATTCATGTGAGTTGCTATGGAAAAGAGTATCCTAATGGATTTGAACATGGCCACACGCAAAAAGGTTTCATCATAGTCGATCACTTATTTTTAAGTGTATGTAATCTTTACTATCAACCTAACCTTATAAGCTATAACATCTCAATCTACTCATTTCTTTATCTTGTATACCCACATACTATCTATGGTTATGCAACATTCGGGTAGTATAATTTTCTCGTATAAATCCATAGTAGTTATGGAATCATTTTTTGAATCCATAACGATGTCTCATTCTTCTACATTCTCATCTCCTACTGACATGTCCATGGATCGAGTTCTGCCTATTCGTCGTCCATAATTAAATTAGATTGTCACACAAGCCTCCACTGTGATGAGGTTATGTTGCTACAATTTCAACAGCGTGTGCACTATTTTGTGATACAGTCTCTTGTACGTTTGGTTGTGTTGATGGAACTGTGACATCTGTTTCGGTCTCTTGACGAATGATGTCACTTTTGGACTTGTGATTGTTCATGAAATCATCTTCCAAGAATCTTGTGTTAGTGCTAACAACAACATTCTAATCCTAAGGACCGTAAAACTAACAATCTTTCGTTCATCTAGGACACCATATAAAGATCAATTCGAGCAAATTGAAGAGCAATATATAATGCTCTTGTTGCATCTACATAAGCATCATCGTCTTCTCATACGTTCATTCATTGAATGACAAATGTTAGAACAACATTCACCTCATATGGCACGAAGTCCTTTTAAGATATCTCCTCAAAAATGAAACCAATTTTCTCTAGGATACCTTGCTTCAACAATATTATTCTGTTTGGTTAGAAAATAGCGTCGAGTAACAACCCAACAAGTTATGCTCAATTGAAGTTATTATCTTACCAAGAACCTGACAACAGTATGCCTAGCTTCCCTAAAAGACGAATATAGATTTTCAAAAGAGATAATTTAGTTTGAGATTTATAACTGGTATATACACTAAACCATTTGTGGGAATCTTTCTTCTTCAACATCAAACTAATGTTTGAGGAATAAGGACTAAGAGGCATCTCATTGTTTGATATCTCAACACACAATGTAAGTAAGATTTCATCTAGGTTTTGATCCCGAAAATGACCAAGGACTCCCCACTTCCTTTCAAAGTTTACCATTCGGTGCTTGAATATTCTCTAGATATATGGTCACCTTTCCGTGTTCCTATAAAAAGGAGCATTATTAGAATTTCAAAGCATAGTTCAAGGTAATATGTTCAAAAAATTTCTATGCTCTAGTACTAATAATACCTAAAAGACCATGGATTGGATTCTTTTAAGAATGGAAGTAAAGCAACATGGTATCTCTTGTGTTAAAAATAAGAAGCTCTATGAAGAGTTTTTGAAACTCGTTCATAAATGTCATCCACTCAACCATACAACACTTCCAAGATTTATGAGTTATTATAAAGGGTAAATATAGTGATATCAATAGCCGATAAAAGGACATATTTGAATATATTTTCGAGGGTCCAAGAAGTAGATGAATTATTTTATCTCTCATTCCACATAGCAAAGTTTTGAGTTTATCTCTTATTATTGACTATGTCTTTTTCTTATTTTGTTCAATAAGAATGCACCCCAACATAAAGGTGACTGCTTCACAAGAATGCCAATCATTGAGTCTAAAAATGGCAGGACATATGGAAAATAAATTTTGTGGCAACAAGTGATATGTCCATGATCGAGCCAGCTAAAGTGAGAAAAGTATGTTCATTTTCATCTACCATATCAAGACAATCAAGTAGGATTATTACTAGTCTTCATAGATTCTTCTCAATGAATATGTTGCGAGGTGGATTAGAGAACTAATATAAGGGACCTATCAATTCTTTTCAATTGACAAAACAAGTTGAAAAGAGACCCTGTTTTTTCCTCCTAAGTGAATATAGGTTTGGAGGTCGGGTTCTATACAAAGAAATACACATATTCATATCTTCGAACTATAATATTTGCATAAAGTGATGGCCAAAAAGTCTAACTTTTCCCCCTTTCAGCTTCAAATATTCCCTAAAGATGGGGGAATGGACCAATTGAGATATCAATAATTCTTTTTGGGGACTTGAATGTCTTTTTGTTTTCCCCTCGGAATTGAAAGTGTACGAAGTTTCCCTAGAGTTTACCCGCACGACTCTCTACCCGTGCACGTGCCTATTTCGCTTTGGCCATTGAGGAGCTGCCCCGATTGAGCTCACGAGCTAGAAATGTTTATGAAGATCTATCTAACTGGGCTCGGGGCCAACCTTCCCCATGGATACACGTGGCGGGACTTAGTGTCCGAGCTTTCCCAAGGTTCGACCAATAAAGAATACCTACTGGGTATTCTAGCCGACATGATAAGGGAAGGTACCCAAAGTGAATGGACCATTAAGGCATTACAAATACTGGACATCCTATTTTCACAAAACAAAGGTTCAAAAAACGAAAAAAAAGGATAGGTGTAGAGACTCAATGGAAACTGTTCTAACAAATGGAGTTGACTGCGCCGGTAGAGGAATCTTTCCATGGAAACTTTAGAAAGGATGAAGGATAAACGCATTTATTTAATACTATAAATGATTAATGTTGACCCGAATCATTTTTATGCTCATAGGGGTCCGGACCCCCACAAAGGGGGAGAGAGTCGACTGAACATCTCAGCCATTGGCGGGAATTTCGCCCGCATCCGATCCCCAATTCTTGTTCACCCTACCAAGCAAATCCCATTGGAAAGATTCTAAATCAACAAAATAAAAACTAAGTGAACCTGACCTATTAAATTGTAATCACTGCCGAGAAGAAAGATGTTATGCCGAGTGATTGGAATCCTCTGAGGTCAGCTGAACAGGCTGACAATCGGTAGAAAATGCTGAGCAAAGCTGCTGGCTAGTGGAAAAAATCAATACAAGCAAATAGAGAATGTTAGTTCGGGTTATCTTAGATGACGACAAAGATAAGAAAAACTCAACAAGCCTAAGCGGTCACGACAACATCCAAAGGCCACCTTTGGATTCTTAACTAGGGGGGCAAGGATGAGCACGTAGGAATGCCGAGAGAGGGCGGTCTAGTCAGAGCAAATGATTAAGCAAGAATGTTCCTTTATTTGTTTACGCACTTCGTTGACTAGTTAAGTAAGCAAGCTACCTCGATCTTCAAAGAAAACTGACTCCTCCTTCTCTTTTAGGATAAGATCGTCGTTGGTCCTATAACTCCACTTATCGATGACTTTCATTTTCGTCTTTTATCTGTAAAATAAAAAGCTTCTACTTCTACTCATACTCATGGTAATTTCATTTTGTTAAATTCATTTTGTATCATACGAGAAATGAATTCCATTTGTTTATGTGCTCCCGAGAAAGATATGGTATTATGAATACGCTAACTATGGATATGATGCGAAAATAGACCGATTTTATATCATCCTTCAATTAGAATTGGCAAAAGCAATGTCTTCCTGTATAATATGGATTCCAAATCGGCCTATTGAATAGTGCAATATCCCTAGATGGGTCTTCAAAGCGCTTTCTCTAAAAGAGATGAAAAGAGATCAAGTAGTTGATCGGAGGCAGCTAACGAGAAAGTCTATTCTTATCAAACACTACTAGAAAAATCAGTATAGACTACGCATAATATGTGTAGTCTATGTGCGTTTTGGACCGTAGAGAAAAGTGGTGTAGAAAACTGAGCAGCATACACTACACTTTTTTGTCGTGGTCTATTACATTATAGACTACACTTTTCGCACATAGACTACGCTTTTTAAGCGTAGTCTATACTACACTACGCTTTCTGAGCGTAGTCTATATCGACTATAGATTACACTGAATTTCACATACACTACGCTTTTTAAGCGTAGTCTATACCGACTATAGACTACAATTAATTTCGCACATACACTACGCGTTTTATGCGTAGTCTATATCGACTATAGACTACACTTATTTTCGTATACACTACGCGTTTTATGCGTAGTCTAAATGTATTTACTACGGTTTTTGCCTGTATTTACTACGGTTTTAATGCCAAATTTACTACGGTTTTTATGCTAAATTTTATATTTTATACAACCGTAGTCGTTATGCTAAATTGACTACGGTTGACTTTTCAAACTATAGTCAATATATCTTTTGTACTACTGTTTTTCAATTTCAACCGTAGTTAATTTCTTTATTTAAAACATGTCTGATTAATAACAGCAATCTAATAGCAAATGAGATTAAAATATACTTGCTTTCATTACGTTCAAAATCACTATACAAAAATATACAATCTGTTTTCATTACTGCTACAAAATCACTATACAAAAATATTGGTCACGTCACATAACAAAACAATAAGAATGTATCCCCTATATCACAGTACAAAATAATCCAAAAGATCAATAGCTTACAACTAAAAACATCACAATCTATATGTGAAGAAGCATGAGATTAGCCCATTCAACAGAACTTCATCAATGTCCGCTCGAGAGTAAGTCCCCAAACCTGTACTTAGGTAGTAGCAAATGATGCACACTATGTAATTATCATACTGACTCAATTCAGATTATCAAAAGTAAAGTTCAAACAAAGCGATTGCCACCCAATGAAAAGGAAATAAAGTATAGAAAACTATGACAATGGTCTTTGGAACTTAAGGTGCCACTGGATGTTCGAGAAAAAGCGAGAATACCCATTTAGGAGAAATTTAAGCAGAGGACTATCATTGTACAGCTAAATTTGTCGATCATAATCGCATTTTGGGCAAAGATCAATAAGGGATTAAGCACCTTGTTCCATCGCGCTATATGCCATTGTTGTGCACCAAAGTCCGGGGCATCATAATCTACTCTTGATCCCGATGAATCATATAGCCATGCCTTTATTTTCCCATCAATGGTGTAGAGAATATGAGCTGAGATAAAAGGATCGGACTACTTTTCTTGTATTAATCAGCGAGACACCAATAGAGTTTTCAAGGATTGATGTAACACTTGAGAATGTAAAAAAGTTAGTTGTAATGATCTACACGAATGTTCTCTTTATAATGTGGACAAATAGAATATCGAGAGCTTC
This sequence comes from Salvia rosmarinus, assembly GCA_036937905.1. Lineage (NCBI taxonomy): Eukaryota > Viridiplantae > Streptophyta > Magnoliopsida > Lamiales > Lamiaceae > Salvia > Salvia rosmarinus. The sequence continues at coordinate 91,292,169 of CM072819.1, forward strand.
ATGACCTTCAAATGTATCTTGTCTACTTGGGAAGCGACATCCCATACATGTGACACAACTTACCAAGTAAAACCTCAAAGCATCATGTAGCAAGACTTTATTAAAGTCAAATTTTATACCTTAATTGTCTTGTCATCTCCACATGTAACAATGCAAAGTTGCTTATTTGGATGAGCGAAGGCAATATCGTTAACACCGCCTACATGAGCATCAATCTACAAGATTGAATAAGTCATTAGTACTTTATACAGCATAAGATAATCTGAAAGAGAGGAAAGATTTGAGAAATGCCACTTCTAAATGTTGTCTTAATTCTTCGGCATGACTATATGTATATATCTGAACAATGTGCTTGGAGAAAGCAACACCTTAAAAACCAAATTTATATGACAAATATCAGCAATTATAGTACTAGATTTCCACAAAATTAAATGTGAACTGATAACATGACAAATTTCTGTACCAAGCATAGATCCATCCAGGCCCCAAGCACATCTATTGACAGATATGGTGTGTAACGCCCCACTTTTTGCTTGATTTAATTTGCTTTAAATTTAAATCTTATGTGTTGGATTTGTGAGTATTTATCATGCTTGATTTTGTATTGGACTTGAGGGAGTCCGTAGTTGCGCCCCTAACTAGAAAACGAACTTCGGAATTTATTTTAGGGTCTTCAAATATTACTTTACAAATATGGGCTAAGTAATAAAATAAGTTTTGGGCTTATGTAATTATCAAATTATATTATTAAGTCTTGGGCTTATATAATTATCAAATTATATTATTTATTCTCAAATTGGGCTTTGTAGAATATTATTTTTTTGAGCCCAAGTTCTATTTTATATTTATCTAGAATTGAGATTTAATTAATAAGAGTTCAAGTATGATTAGGTTTTGATTAGGGTTTATATTTCTTATATATATATACACTACACATACAACACTGAACACACACACACACACACACAACTCACGCACACAGCACACACGACACACACAAACACACAAACACACACACACACACACCACTCACGCACACAGCACACACGACACACACTGCACACACACACCGCTTGCGCACACGCACACACACACGCAAACGACACACACATACAAAACACACATAAGATCGATTGCATAACTTTGCATAGAAGTATTGGTGTTGTGCGGCGAGTGCAGGCGCAACTAGGACCCTCGTTTCTGAATTGAGTTGATTTTGATTTGTCGTGCTCGACAAAACAAGGTGGGTGAAATCTTCTTTAACTTGATAAAACATGTTTTGGAATAAACATATTTATTATGGGTAAAATTCTCTTTAAATTACAAACATGTGATTTGGAATAAACATATTTATTGTGGGATTTACTCTATCTGTAAGTTTATGGTGATAATCATTGTTGTGTTTTGTTACATCAATTGTGAAAGCCTGTGAGACGTATTATTGCACATGTGGCATAGCACGTAATGGCGTGGCACTGTGTGGCGAATCATAGCCTTGTGTGGCGTATCATTGTGTGGCGAAGCATAACTTTGTGTGGCGTATCATTGCCTGTGTGGCGAAGCATAGCCTGTGTGGCGTATCATTGCCTGTGTGGCATAGCCTGTGTGGCGTATCATTTCCTGTGTGGCATAGCCTGTGTGGCGTATCATTGCTTGTGTGGCATAGCCTGTGTGGCGAATCATAGCCTGTGTGGCGTATCATTGCCTGTGTGGCATAGCCTGTCTGTCGAATCATAGCCTGTGTGGCGTATCATGGCTTGTGTGGTAGGATTTTTAAGCTGGTGAGGTTGAATATGATTGACTATTACTTTCTTACGATGTATACATGTTTTGACAAATAAAATAATGATATTCTTTGTTTCCCACCACTGAGTACGTTTTTGTGCTCACCCCCTTTTTATCTAAACTATTTTCAAGTCAGTGATCGTGGAGCGGCGTGGCGGTGTGGGTGTGCCTAGTGGTGTCATGTCGTTTTTAATTCCTTTCGAGACTTGTGTTATGTTTGTTTTAAATTCTTTTCCTTTATTATCGTTGTTGGATTTGAGTTACTAGAACTCCAAAGTATCTCATGCTATTAAGTTTTGTGTAGTTTGCTTTGGGTCGTTGGTTGGCGTCAGTTCTTTTACAAAGTTAGGCTTGAGTTTGTTGGACTCAATATTTGACAATGTTATTCAAGAGATTTTATATATTTTATTATTTAAAAAAAATGACATGCTTTCGCTTTAGCTATTTTATTTAAGAAAATATAGCATTTTTAAATTATGAATTTAAGGTGTTACATTTAGTGGTATCAGAGCGGGTCTACGTTTCTGTAGACTTTAAAATTTTGAATAATTTGTTATATGATGCTGTTATGACAAATGACACCACCCATTCCCGGCACGTGCTCCTGATCGAGGTATTTTATGTTGCTTTGATATGATAAAGTATTTTGGTGAGCACTTATTTGTGAAGATTCTCTCTCAAATATTATGAGATGTGGTGGAATTTGTATGTGGCATTATGTGAGAGTTGCGCATCCTTTGTGAAAATTATTGTTGAACTTGAGCATGAGTTGATGGAAACTTTTTATTTATTTGTGTCATCGAAATTAGAAGGAACTTAGTTGCTTGATTATTAGGCATCACCTATGTAGGTTAGATGGAGAATAACAATAATATACATCCAGTTTATAAGCATGCACTTTCCATAGTCCGATTATGGCAACGTACTTGGAATCCCTCTCTAGGCGTCGTAGAGAACATAGCCCTTGATGTTAGGAATCCCTCAAGAGAAACTCCAAGAACTAATACGATAGCACAAAGTGTGAAAATCGTGTTGGGAGGAAAAACATTAGCGGCGGATCTTTCTGCTTTAAAGATGCGTGACTTTGACTTATCTTGGGGATGGACTGGTTAAGCAGCAATAACGCCACTATAAGGTGCTATGAGAGAGAAGCGATTTTTTTTAAGATCAGAAGAGAATGAGTTTACGTTCTACGGAGCAAGGATTGGAAAACCACTGAAGGTAATATCTACAATGGAAACAATGAAGATGCTAAGAAAAGGAAAGTGTGATGGATTCTTGGTATGTATTGGGGTCATCAGAGACGGAGACAACAATAGAGGATGTGGAAATGGTTCGAGATTTTGTCGATACCAGGTTTACCATCGAATCGACAAGTGGAGTTTACCATTGACCTTGTGCCCGGAGTAGCAACAGTTTATAAGGCTTCATACCAAATGACACCAAAGGAGTTAGAAGAGTTGAGGACGCAGTTACAAGAATTATTAGATAAAGGATATATTCGACCGAGTGTTTCACCATGGGGAGCACAAGTTTTGTTCGTAAAGAAGAAATATAGTACCATGAGGATGTGTATCGAATTATCGAGACCTGAATCAACTTACAATAAAGAACAAGTATCCTCTACCGAGAATTGAAGACCTCTTCGATCAACTACAAGGTGCAGGACTTTTCTCAAATATAGATCTACGATCTGGATACCATCAATTGAAGGTGAAGGAAAATGATATTCCAAAGACAACATTTAGGACAAGATATGGTCACTACGAGTTTGTGGTAATATCTTTTGGTTTGTCCAACGCCCGTGCGGTTTTTTATGGATTTAATGAATAAGGTGTTTCATCCATACTTGGATAAGTTCGTGATCGTCTTCATCGATGACATCTTGATACACTCTAAAAAAAAAAACAAGAAGAGCACGAGTCGCATCTGCGCACAGTCATGGAGACAATAAGGAACGAAAAGTTGTATGCCAAGTTTACAAAGTGCGAGTTTTGGCTAAATCGGATTGGATTTCTTGGACACGTGGTGACTTCAGAAGGAATTGAAATGGATCGAGCAAGGTTTGGTGTAAGTAATTGGAAAGTGCCGACAAGTCTTTGTGGAATCTGAGTTTTCTTATATTGGCAAGATATTATAGAAAATTTATCGAAGGTTTTTCAAGGATTGTAGGACCACTCACTCAGTTGACACGGAAAGGAATACCGTTTGAGTGGACGGAGAAGTGTGAAAGAAGCTTTCAAATATTAAAAGAGAAGTTGGTAACTGCTCCAGTCTTGATTATCCCTGATAGTTCTAAGGGATACATAATCTATAGTGACGCGTCGAAATATGGTTTAGGATGTGTACTAATACAAGAAGGAAAAGTGGTGGTTTATGCATCTCGACAGTTGAAGCCACATGAACTAAATTATCCTACACACGATTTGGAATTGGCGTGATGGTTCATGCTTTGAAGATTTGGAGACATTACCTTTATGGGGTAGCTGTGAGATCTATCTCGACCACAAGAGTTTGAAATACTTTTCACGCAAAAAGAGCTAAACATGAGACAACGAAGGTGGTTGGAGATGGTCAAGGACTATGATTGTAAGATTTTGTACCACCCTAGAAAGGGCAAATGTTGTGACGGATGCACTTAGCGAAGGATGGATGCAAATCTGTAAGAAGGTTAACTCAACAAGAGGAGTTAGTGAAAGATTTTGAACGATTGAGTCTTGAAGTAGTGACCACACCTGAAGAAGCCGATGCTATTATCTCAGCTTTGGTAGTACGTCCGACGTTGCATAATAGAATTCGAGAAACTCAAAAGGATGATGAGTTCCTACAAAGGATGCTAGCTAAGGAGGTGTCGATGATCGAGAGGATTTTCGATTACGCATGATGGGACACTTGCCTATAATAAGAGAATTTGTGTGCCAGTGGATGAGGAATTGAGAAAAGAGATAATGGATGAGGCACATCGAACTATGTACACAGCACACCCTGGTAGCACCAAGATGTACCAAGATTTAAAGAAGAGTTTTTGGTGGTATGGCATGAAAATGTCAATTGCAAAGTATGTGGAGCGATGTCTGGCTTGTCAACAAGTGAAGGATGAACATCAAAGACCCTCGGGATTGTTAAAACCCTTAGAGATACCAGAGTGGAAGTAGGAACACATCACTATGGATTTCGTAGTTCGACTTCCTAGAACTTTGAGAGGTAATGATGCAATTTGGGTGATTGTTGACCGTTTGACTAAGTCAGCGCATTTCGTACCAGTGCACATGATATTTTCGATGGACAAGTTTGCACAGTTATATGTTCGGGAGATAGTTCGACTTCATGAGGTATCGACATCCATTATATTTGATCGAGACCCACGTTTTACGTCAAGGTTTTGGGGCAGTCTATACCTTGCTTTGGGTACAAAGTTAAAGTTTTCGACATCGTATCATCCTCAGACAGACGGCCAGTCAGAAAGAACGATTCAAACTTTGGAAGATATGTTAAGGACTTGTGTCTTGGATATTGGAGGAAGTTGGGAGACACACTTGCCGTTGATAGAGTTGCTTACAACAATAGTTACCACTCCAGTATTGGTATGGCTCCTTATGAGGCACTTTATGGGAGAAAATATAGATCACCTGTCTTTTGGGATGAAGTTGGTGAAAGAAAAACTTTAGGACCCGAGATGGTGGAAAGAACTGTTGATGTTGTCAAGAAAATTCGGGATAAGATTAAAGTTGCTCAAGATCGATAGAAGTCATATGCAAATAAGAGAAGGAAGGGTTTGCATTTTGAAGTTTGTGATAAAATATTTTTGAAGGTATCGCCAATGAAGTGAGTTTTGAGATTTTGTAAGAAATGAAAGTTAAGGCCTCGCTTCATCGGACCGTTTGAAATTTTGGAAAAGATTGGAGATGTTGCCTATCGTTTGGCGTTATCGTCTGAGCTGTCATCCGTGCATAATGTTTTTAATGTTTCGATATTGAGGAAGTATATGCAAGACCCGAGTCATGTGGTGTCTTATGTTGGTATATCGCTTAATAAGGATTTAACCTACGAGGAAGAACCCATTGCGATTCTAGATCGAAAAATCCACGTGTTAAAGAATCGATGCGTGGCCTTAATTAAAATACAGTGGAGTCGCCATGGACCCGAGGAAGCGACTTGGAACGTGAGGATGAAATTCTAGCTAAGTACCCGTCTCTAATAGCACCTGGTAAGACAAATTTCGAGGACGAAATTTTTATTAAGTGGGTAGGTTGTAACGCCCCACTTTTTGCTTGATTTAATTTGCTTTAAATTTAAATCTTATGTGTTGGATTTGTGAGTATTTATCATGCTCGATTTTGTATTGGACTTGAGGGAGTCCGTAGTTGCGCCCCTAACTAGAAAACGAACTTCAGAATTTATTTTAGGGTCTTCAAATATTACTTTACAAATATGGGCTAAGTAATAAAATAAGTTTTGGGCTTATGTAATTATCAAATTATATTATTAAGTCTTGGGCTTATATAATTATCAAATTATATTATTTATTCTCAAATTGGGCTTTGTAGAATATTATTTTTTTGAGCTCAAGTTCTATTTTATATTTATCTAGAATTGAGATTTAATTAATAAGAGTTCAAGTATGATTATGTTTTGATTAGGGTTTATATTTCTTATATATATATAGGGCCCGTTTGGTACAAGGGATAAGGCCGAGATAGGATACGTATCCAGCCTTATGTTGTTGTTTGGTACGAGGGATTTTAATCTTGGGAGCCCGCATTAGTGTCATTGGCCCGGTTTTTTACACTGTAGCTCTTCAGTGTAAGTATCTCTTGCATTTGGTGAGTTACCTAATCTATCTAGGTTGAAATTTTCGGAAAAGACTAATCTACCCTTATCCCTATGATATTCTAGTCTTTTGGGGATTCTCCATCATCACTTATTCGTATCCTTCGTATTCTGCAAGAATTCGTAAATTGAGAATGGAGAAGGAGGCGAAGAGGCTGTTTTCGCGTCTAACTCCATGGATCTTCTTACTCGTTATTCCTATGCTCTACCCTTATCCCTATGTTGCAATTTGCAGGCTTGCATTATTCCATCTCCAATAAAACCGTTGAAGTAAACTCCAATTCTCTGGATTTTCTTCTCTCCAGATTAGTTCAAGGTCTACAATTGATCTCTCTCTAAACTAGTCTTTCACAATAATATTGATACGTAGCTTTACAACTCACAAGTTTAATTTCCCCTACTAAGCAGGGGAAGACCAAAACAGTTTCAGAGCTACCGGCTTTGCGTGCGACGCGCAAGTAAACTCGAAGCACTGCGTTACGAATCGAGCCGTGCGGATCGACACTGTTGGGGAAGAGCTGAAAATCTATTGAGATAATCATTTTGATTTGTTTTGGAAGCTCGAAGAAACCAATGAGGTTATCATTGTCATTTTGATTTGTTTTGGAGGATATAATTGTCATTTTGTACTTAATCTTGTTTTTTAACTAGTCTACCAAACAAACAATGTTTGTTATCTATATTTTATATCTTATTTACCAAACAACAACATATAATACCAATCTCACATTATCTACGATACACATCTATGTCTTATCTATCTTGAGATATCTAAACATGTCTACCAAACGAGCCCATACACTACACATACAACACTGAACACAACTCACGCACACAGCACACACGACACACACTGCACACACAAACACACACCACTCACGCACATAACACACACGACACACACTGCACACACACAAACACACACCACTCACGCACCTGCACACGACACACACATACACGGCACACACACTTGCCACACGCTGCACACACACACACACACACATACAAACACACACATAAGATCCAATTGCATAACTTTGCATAGAAGTATTGGCTGTTGTATGACAGGGGTGCGGCGCAACTAGGACCCTCGTTTCTGAATTGAGTTGATTTTTATTTGTCGTGCTCGACAAAACAAGGTGGGTGAAATCTTCTTTAACTTGATAAAACATGTTTTGGAATAAGCATATTTATTATGGGTAAAATTCTCTTTAAACTGCAAACATGTGATTTAGAATAAACATATTTATTGTGGGATTTACTCTATCTGTAAGTTTATGGTGATAATCATTGTTATGTTTTGTTACATCAATTGTGAAAGCCTGTGAGACGTATTATCGCCTGTGTGGCATAGCCTGTGTGGCGAATCATAGCCTGTGTGGCGTATCATTGCCAATGTGGCATAGCCTGTGTGGCGTATCATTGCCTGTGTGGCGTATCATTGCACGTGTGGCGAATCATAGCTTTGTGTGGCGTATCATTGCACGTGTGGTAGCACGTGTGGCGAATAGCTTTGTGGCGTATCATTGCACTGTATGGCATAGCACGTGTGGCGTATCATTGCTGTGTGGCGAATCATAGCTTTGTGTGGCGTATCATTGCCTATGTGGCATAGCCTGTGTGGCGAATCATAGCCTGTGTGGCATATCATGGCTTGTGTGGCGGGATTTTTAAGTGGTGAGGTTGAATATGATTGACTATTACTTTCTTGCGATGTATACATGTTTTGACAAATAAAATAATGATATTCTTTGTTCCCTTGAGTACGTTTTGTGCTCACCCCCTTTTTATCTAAACTATTTTCAAGTCAGTGATCGTGGAGCGGCGTGGCGGTGTGGGTGTGCCTAGTGGTGTCATGTCGTTTTTAATTCCTTCGAGACTTGTGTTATGTTTGTTTTAAATTCTTTTCCTTTATTATCGTTGTTGGATTTGAGTTCTAGAACTCCAAAGTATCTCATGCTATTAAGTTTTGTGTAGTTTGTTTTGGGTCGTTGGTTGGCGTCAGTTCTTTTACAAAGTTAGGCTTGAGTTTGTTGGACTCAATATTTGACAATGTTATTCAAGAGATTTTATATATTTTATTATTTAAAAAAAATTCACATGCTTTCGCTTTAGCTATTTTATTTAAGAAAATATAGCATTTTTAAATTATGAATTTAAGGTGTTACATGGTGACATCTTTAACCAAGGTTGTCTGAATCGGTCATGTAGAACTAATTAATCTTTACGGAAAATTTGCTCTAAAACAAAGTACAACTTTCAATTATGACACCTAAGCGCATTACATAAGTAAGCACTCACTTGGAATGGCATTGAACAAGCTGATATGTCTTACCTTAAATGTTTTAAGAGCAAACCGTTCACGGGAACCTACTTCCCATATGCTAATATCACCAACATTTGTTCCAACTACAATGAAGATTGCAGTCAGTCACATACTTGGGCACTAGCAAATCACTATTCTACAACTAGCATTTTCATGCCATTGCATAAAAATTTAGCAATATAATAGGTAAAGATCCTCAATGAGAAGAAAATCAAGGATTGAGGAGCATAAAGAAGAAACCAATCAACAAGGCTAACCTAAAAGAACTGTCTGTTGCAGTGGATGGAAGTCCATGCTCATCACGTTTGACCCTTGACTAAGACTCCGCACAACTGTCTTGGGAAGGTCATCTGGTGAATAGATATTAGGCAGATGAGTAGAACCAGAAAACGAAACCTAGTAAAATCAACAGTGTGTCACAATATGGAGATGGGTCAATCAAGCATTCTAGTATATTATACAGTGGAAAGTCAAAACACTAAGTTTGGCCACAGAAAATATAGTGAAACAAATATATTGAGCAGCAGTTATATTTTCCAACACCTCACCATGTTGTCCAGCTCGAAGACGTTTCAACAAATGCTCTGAGTCAGCAGTCTGGTACTCCATACCAGGACCACCAGGAGGAGTACGCCTACCACATAGAAACAATCGTGCTCATGTTAATAATTCAAGGATACACAAAGATTGAGAAATTTTCTGACTCTAAAACAATAATTCCAAAGGATGCAGTAAGAGAAATAAAGTAGGATAAATAATACCCTTTGAACTCTGATTGAGTCAGTGCCAACGCGCTCGTGAGTCTGGTGACAACATCTGCAACACTTTCTCCACCTTCTGGCTGCAAAAAAGGATCTTTTGCGTCCAAAGCCCAAATTTCAGAGTACTGCAGTAGAAACAAATAAAAAATGCTGTTCGTTTAACTCAGTAGCTCCATGTTAACTGTAAGAGAAACACACTAGTAATGAAATCAGCTTTGAGATTTCCTGTATTCGTGCTACAACTAACCACTTCAATTTCTTAATTTATCATGAGACTTCAGCTGAATGAAGAACCAAAGAAGCGTTCTCGTAAATCATGTATTGCCTGTTAACAAATAAGTAAAATAACGGTAAGACGTTGAGGCATGGGAATAAATGAAAGAGAAACAAGAAATCCTACCACACAATTCGTATATCCAGAAGGGAATGTTGGGTTTCCATCTTGACAACATCTAATGCGCAGCGGAATAATACAATCAAACAGATCTTAGATCTATAATTAAAGCGTCGATGAGCCCTAGAACACGAGATCGAATACTTACGTGTTTATAACGCCCGGTAGTAGTAAAGCTTCCAATGAATCCTACGAGAACGTTTCCACAACTATGGTATCCACGTGTATGCCAATCGGTCGCGAGAACAATTCCTCGATATTGAAATCCAGCGAGAGAAGCGAGAATCTCAATTGAATTTCACGGTAGTTTTGTGTTTCTCAATAATGGTGCGATTAACCTTAATCACAATGATTAGATATCCATTATATATATTATCCACAACCTAGTTGAATGGGCTTTAGGGTTCGATTAATTAATATCAATACTTAATTAATTAAGCCCATCACTAATATTAGTCCATTAACTTTCAATCTCCCACTTGGACTAGTATTAGATAACATACGTGCACTATGCATATACCCTGAACCGAATAACAATACACTTGATAGTGTGACCCGATAGGCCCCATTCCGAGCGATGATCTAATCAAAGTTTGCACAAAACTCTTGGATTGCGTTGTGCGTGAACTCGATATATGACGGACGTTTACGTGGAAAGCGATAAACAAACCTTACATGAAGTTTATGTAATATCCTTTCATTCATGACACACTCGATTGAGCAGGATTTTGCTATGTGTCTACATCGATAGCTCGACCATTTTTCTCATCTTTATTATAAGACCTATATGATCATATTGATTACTTTAATTGAATATATCTCGCATCGACAATGACTTAATGGTCGAATAATATAGAAAATGAGTGCTCACTCGAAAATCTAATCGAGGAATGAATCGTTCTTGGCTCAACTACCATTTTCATTTGTCTCGTGATGCGCCAATCAAGCCGTGTCTCGCCGCTTGCAGCGTTGCCTTGGTCAAAGTACATCACTCAACAAACAAAATGTGTAATGACCTCAAGTCTAAGGACTATTACATACTCCACACACTAAGAAATCGTAGACATCAAACAAGCGATTTAATAGTTGGGTATACGATACTCTCCAAAGTATTCATGTGTCCATCACGGATATCAAATATCTCGTAGTTGCGAGAACCACTACATTCTCTAAGAATGTGATGCGACCACATGCTAACCTATAACATATCATCAATATCCCATTCTTGATGATCATTGGTTAGGCTATTTTAGAATTATACTATATCATTGATGTCTCACAAAAAAATGGCGGTGATAATTCGAGGAACAAATAAGAGAATAACGACAAACATCAAAATAATTATTCCATTAAATGCACAAAACCCATAGATAAAACATTATCTTCGATTGTGATCAAAAGAAAGTATGTCTCAACAAAGGAGTTTCTAAAACATACAAACTTTAAACTCCCACTGAATCAAAGCCAACATCCACATATCTAACACACTGACTCTCACAATGACTTGGTAAAAGGTCGACTAAGATATCATCGATGGGTACTCTTTCTAATTTTACATTGTTCATTTCTATTATTTCTCTAATCGGATGATATCGTCTTGAAATATGTTTGTTTACGTTTGAAACTAACATCGATGTACTAGTCACCGATAGCTTTGGATGTCCACCATAGCTGACAATCTATTAGGTCTATCCCGATAGATCTTGATCCCAAGGATATAGGAGGCTCACCAAGATCCTTCACCATAAAGGATTTAGACAACCCGATCTTTTACGGATTGCATCATGGATCGGTCGCCCCATAATCGAATGTCATCGACATATATGACCGTGTATACAACGTTTCCATTCTCGCTTACTATAAGCGAGGATCCTCTTTGCTTCGACAAAGTCGAACAATTTGATAGCTCTGTCAAAACAAATATTCCAACTCCTCGATGCTTGCTTAAGTCCATAAATGGACTTCTTTAGCCTATCTTGCATTGACTCTCTTTGGATACAAAACCTTCAGTGAGTCATGTAGACATCACCTTTAGTTCTCCATTGAGAAGCGCGATTTTGACATCCATTTGTCGAATATCAAAATTGTAGTATGCAGACTATTGCAAGTAAGATCTAATGGACTTGATTTTGGCAACCGCGAAAGGTCTCATCATAGTCAACTATAACCCTTTGCCACCAACCTTACCATCGCATTTCTCTTCCTTTGAAGATCCATTTGCGACTATGGGGTAAAACCCGTCGGTAAGTCATCAACTAGTTCCCGAGACTAAATTGAAATACATCGAGTCCATTTCGGATATTAAGGCTTCAAGCCACATCTTTGAATCGGTGCGGATACCGCTCATTATAGGTCTTAGGTTCATCATCATCCGATTCGACTTCATCATCTTGGTTCTCAACCATTAGATTGATCTTTCGGTGCCGACGAGTCCTCTGTGGCTATTGAGTTGGGTTGTTTGCGAGTTCAGCCGTTCATTACGAGCGTGAGTAGTTCTTCCGTGTTGATCTAATCAATATTTTGGATGTTCTCAAGAATTTCATCATGATTTTCTTGAGGTGGAGGTGCACAACTATTGTGTCATCTTGTATTTGATGAGTCTCATTGTCTTCTTGAGATGGTGGTGGCCCCAAGAGTCATTTCCTCCCAATAGCTCGTCAAATACTCCCACCGAATTGTTGTTTACACCATTAAACAATCATTAGTCCTCTGTGTCGTTTTGTGGTTCTTGAATTGCTTCAAGATCTACCTCGTTGTGACCTTGTTCCTTGGAAACATAAGAGTCTTCAAAAGCGTCACATTCCTAGAAATGATCACCTTGTGATCTCGGTGTGAGTAAATTCATATCCTCTAGTTTCCTTAGGATATCCCACAAGATAACACTTCTCACTTTTAGATTCCAACTTATCGATCTGCATCCTTTTAACAAAAGCGAGACAACCCAGTCGCATATGTTTAAGACTTGTCATTTTACACACCATAGTTAATATGGCGTTTTCTCGTGATTTAGATGGAACCTATTCGAATATAAGCGGCGATTAGTAAGGCGTAGCCCTAAGGAATAAAGGAGACTTGCGAAACTCATCATGGATCGAATCATATCTAATAAAGTTCGATTTCTTCTCTCGGATACACCATTCATTTGTGGAGTTCGGAGGTGTCCAGTCTGACCGGATTCCATGTGATTTCAAGTAATCAAGAAATTCTCGGCTTAAGTATTCCCTCGATCGATCGATCGAAGACTCTTAATACTTTTACCAAGTTGTTTCTCGACTTCTAACTTAAACTCTTTAAATTTATCAAGAGCACCGATTTGTGTTTCATTAGATACACATATCCATATCTTGAAAAATCATCGATGAAAGTTATGAAATACGAATATCCACCTTTGCTTGAGTTGGAAGCGTTCCACACACATCTGAGTGGATCAACTCTAGCAATTCTTTAACGTAACCCTTTCCGAGAAAGTGGTTTCTTAGTCATCTTTCCTTTGAGACAAGATTCACAAGTACCATATGATTCAAAATCAAATGATGTGAGATAATCGATTTTCTCGGTCTTGCTATCCTTTTCTCGTTGATATGACTAAGTCTACAATGCCAAGATAAGTAGCATTATTCGTATTACTTAGCTTAGGTCGTTTGTTTTGCACATTGTAAATATTTTGTTCACATTCAAGCATATATAAACCATTCGAAGAGAAGCATTTCCATAAAGAACTCCATTAGCGAAAAAGTACAACGACTATTTCCAAAATGGAAGGAAAACCCTTCAATGTCTAACATAGGAATGAAATAATATTCTTGAAATAGCAAGAACAAAATAACATTGATGTAAATTTAGTCTATGTCCGAAGGAAGATCTAATCTATAAGTCCTACGCGTTCGTGACAACTTGTGCTCCATTTTCCACGCAGATCGACCTCCCAGATTCACCTTCGGTGTCACTAAGTCCCGCACATTATTACAAATGTGTGAGGCACAGCCGGTATCTAATACCCAAGAATGTGAATTATTTATAGACATATTTATCTCAATGACAAACATACCTGAGCTGCTACCCAATGCACCTCGTGCCTTAAACTTTGGGCAGTCTCTCTTCCAGTGCCCTTCTCGTTACGTAGCGAGCACTCATCCTTTGCAAATGTCGGCTTCTTCTTTTGAACCCCTCCACTCTTCTTAGGCTTGAAGACATCTGATGCCTTCTTCTTTTCTTTCTTTTGCTTTTTCTTCCCTTTGGAAGATTGAGCGAAAGAGCTCGCCATGAAACTGATTTACCATCGAGTAGAGTTCAAAAGTCTTCAACATGTTGTGAAGATCGAGACAATCCCACCTTAGTATTGTTCATATTGAAATTCACTATGAAGTTCGCAAATGAACCAGGTAGCGATTGTAAAACTAGGTTGGTTGAGACATTAGCTGGCAAGGTCGTACCAATTGAAGCCAGCCTCTCAATTAACCCAATCATCTTCAAAACATGTTCAGAGACCTTGCTCCTATCATGAAGTGTACACTTGAATAGATCTCGGAGTATCTCATACTCCAAAGTTTGTGCTGTAAGGCAACGAGACTTTCAGTGTTGAATCATTTCATAAGGAAGCATGCTTTCATGTTGCCTCTGCAGGTTCAAACTCATGGAAGTCGACATGATGCCACGAGCCGACATAGCATCCTCAGCGTGCTTCTTATGAGCAGCCTTGTCAAGCGAGGCATACTCGGGAGAAAGCTCATCGGGATGGTGCGATTGGTTTGTCGAGACATACTCAATCTTTTCGGTCCTTAATACCAAACGCGTAACGCATGACTAATCCGGATAGTTTGACCCGGTCGAACAATTTGTTTCCACCAAACATTTAAACAACATAGATGACATCGTGGCGAAACAAAAATAAAGAAATAAAACAAAATTAGAACAAAGTAAACACAGATCACAATCATTATCTCTAATCAAACGGGGTTTA
Source organism: Salvia rosmarinus (assembly GCA_036937905.1). Taxonomy (NCBI): domain Eukaryota; kingdom Viridiplantae; phylum Streptophyta; class Magnoliopsida; order Lamiales; family Lamiaceae; genus Salvia; species Salvia rosmarinus. The sequence continues at coordinate 91,307,225 of CM072819.1, forward strand.
TTGTATTGATTAGCTCCCACTAATTTTAACATATATTGCACCCCAAATGCAATATACGGATTTATAACAAATATATAAATCTTAGTAGTCCAAGATCCAAGTCAATATTATCGTAGCCTCTGCGGTGATGACTACAAATAATATCACTCGGTGGGCCTCAAAGCCGATTGCGTGACGGTTTTGCATCGATTAAGTGCTGCATCATTGCAGCTCTGCGGTGATGACCCAATGATGACACTTGGTCGGTTTTGAATCGAATGCAACAACGGTCCTCAACTCTTGGTTTATTAATCCAATTAATATGTGTCCACTAATTATCTTGATCACGAGGGCAATACAAAATAATTAAGCAAGTCAACCCCATCACACGATGCTAACCATACATCTATGGTGAGCGCGGCCTTGTAGATTTGGGAGTAAACACGAGGTGTAAAACTCTTGGTCGAAAAGGTTATTGACTCAAACAATTATGATGGACGACACGCTTTGTTTCAAAGAAACAAGACTTATATTTTAATGAGGATAAAACATGTGATACTAATTGTATATTTAATATCGATATTAAATTGAAACAATTCTTGGTGCCGCCTGCCAGGCATAGAAATGGACCACATATATTGGGCCGCCCACCCAAACATAGTAACACGGACTACAAGTATTGGCGCGCCACCCAATTATAAAAGCGGTCTCTAACTACTATAGTTAAAATAAGCATAAAATCAAATAACATGCTTATCACGAGAAAACGACAAATAGGGCTCGGCGAATAAATTCATTAATCTAATTAATAATTTAATTCTCTAATTAAAAGTGGATTTAAACATTTATATTAATTCCAAATTAATATAAATATACATTTAACATTATTATTTCTAAAATAATAATCTAATAAGATTTATTAATCTAATTAATAAATCAATTCTTTAATATATGAACATAAGCAAATTACATTAATTCTAAATTAACATAAAATCAAACTTTATACTATTATTTCAAAATAATAATAAAGTTAAAATTTATTAATCAAATTAATAAATTAATGTCCAAAACCATGATTAGATTTATTAATTCTAAATTAATAAAATTAATCCATGTACATTAGTAACTTATATTAATTCTAAATTAATATAAATTAAACTTTATACTATTATTTCAAAAATAATAATAAATTTAAATTTATTAATCTAATTAATAAATTAATTTCTAAATTGTGGTTAAATTTATTAATTCTAAATTAATAAATTAAATCCATGTACATAATTAGATTGTATTAATTCCAAATTAATACAAAATCGAAATTAATGTCATTATTTCAAAATAACAATATTAAATAAAATTTATTAATCCAATTAATAAATTATTTTGTGAAATTAAAAATTAAATTTTATTAATTCTAAATTAATAAAACATTTTTTTTTTAAATAGAGTATGACTGTTCTTAATTGGTCGCCACAATAAAGTGGCCAAAAAACACTTGATTCGTAGCCGTAAGCGTGCCCAAGGCCCGGCCACCACGCGGCCCAAGCTCATGCTCGCGACCCAAATGCGGGCCGGATGGCCCAACGATTGGCATACGGTGGCCCGACCGCCCACGCGAAATGGCCCACCCGCCTAGCTGCGTCGGGGTTTTGCGCAAAACCGCGCCGCCACCGCCTGCGCCTTCGCCCGGTGCCGGCGCGACCCGGCGAGCGAAGCCCAGCGTCCGCAGCGTCGATGCTAGGGTTCAGCGCGACTTCTCCGCCGCCGCTTCTTCCGGCGTTCGTTCTTCTCCTCCTCCCGCCATCGCGACGGTGAGGAGATGTACGCCAAGCGCAGACACCCAAGGGGGTGACGGCGACGCGGTCGCGGCGGCAGCAGGCGGGCGTCGACCGACCGCTCACGGAGAAAGCAAGCAGATTGGCGTGCGAGATTTCCAAGACAAAGTTCAAAATTTCCAGCGAAAACAATTTTCAGAATTTTCCAGAAATTTTTCGATTTTTCATAAATCATAATCAGATTTTCAAAAAATCAAAATATCAAAATCCACAATTAAATTAGTGCACGAATTAATTATAAATCGAGCCCCGGGCTCTGATACCACTGTTGGGTTTCCATCTTGACAACATCTAATGCTTGTGACGGAATAATACAATCAAGAACAGATCTTAGATCTATAATTAAAGCATGCGATGAGCCCTAGAACACGAGATCGAATACTTACGTGTTTATAACGCTTGGGTAGTAGTAAAGCTTCCAATGAATCCTACGAGCGTTTCCACAACTATGGTATCACGTGTATGCCAATCGATCGCGAGAACAATTCCTCGATATTGAAATCCAACGAGAGAAGCGAGAATCTCCAATTGAATTTCACGGTAGTTTTACGTGTTTCTCAATAATGGTCTCGATTAACCTTAATCACAATGATTAGATATCCATTATATATATTATCCACAACCTAGTTGAATGGGCTTTAGGGTTCAATTAATTAATATCCAATACTTAATTAATTAAGCCCATCACTAATATTAGTCCATTAACTTTCAGGGAACACTAAGACAGTTACGCCCGACAAGAAGAAGACGAAGGCGGAAAAATCAAGCGCTGTAGAAGCATTGATTCTGCAAATTCAAATCAAAAAATTTGATTTTGTAAAACGTCATCTAATGTTTCCAGAAAATTTGCTTTTTATAGCAAGTTACAGCTTAAGAATCAATAAAATCAATCAGCTACTTCACCGAACCAACTATATATCCACATAACATGGCACTAACTTCAGTTTCAAGAATATCAACAACCATGTTTTCCACTCAGGGAATCGGATCAGGTTCTTCCCCAGCAGTTGAACTACCTATGAGCTTATCCTGGCACTGTGGACCTTCAAGTAGAATATTTAAAACAGAAGCAACCACTTTTTCTGTGTGAGTAGTTCTTGAGATCGGTGAATAGCAGATTTGGACATTTTCCAGGCCAATGTTGGTTTCGCTCAGTGCCTATCAATTGAGGCGTTGCAACCCGAAAAATATCCAACATTTCTCTTGAGGAAGTATTATTGCATATCGAAAGTTTCCCAATTCTCACCAAAGAATCATACAACTCAAAATAAACTAAAGGCATCTCAATAGAACATTTATCTCATAATTAGCTGAGATTGAGAGGCAAACTACTCATTAAAAGTTCATGAAGAGATACACTCTCCCTATTTTCCCAAGGAAAGGGTGACACAATTCAAAACAGAACAGACTTTTCCCCATAAACTAGAAACAAGGCCACTAAATTACCAGGTATTTGCTCAAGAATACACCTATAGGTTACATGGTAAACCTAAAACAAATCTGAATACATGAGTGCTGGTACCTATCGGGCAGATCGTGTTGTTGCAGAGGTAAACACAGATAATTCAGCTTAATTTCACATCGCAGTATATCACATATTGATTACAACCCGTCTAATCTAATTAATGCCAGACAGAAGCAACAAAACCTGACAGCTACAACATCTCTGTAGTAATACTAAAGTGATTATCATCACAATATTGAACGACAAAAAAATGGAAAGGATTCTTCAATGAATAGATTAAGAAGATGTAATGCCTGAGGAATATTTCTCGAGCTAAACGAGCCTGATAGATAAAGAACATAGAATCCCCAATTTGAGAACTCAACCTGTTATAGTTTTAGATCGAGCTAGGGCTTGGACATTGATTGAAAATCGACAGCAGCGTGGCGACGTCAACGGTGTCATTCAGTTGCTGCTCGCCAAGGTTGGGAATGGAGATGACGGCAGCGGCAGTGGCAAAGGGGCTGCTGTGGTGCATCACCGAAGGATGTTCGATGTCATCCAATAGAGCGCGATGGCGAAATCAGTGGCGGCGCTGTGCTATAGGCGATAACGGCGACAAATCTGAAAAAAAAAAGAATGTGAGAGATGGAGAGAAAGAGGACAGTGCGTGCGTGCGTGTGTGTGTATATGTGTGCGCGCATGTGTTGCGTCGCGAAGAAGGAGATGGCTCGATGGCAGAGCACCAACGACGTTGCTGGATTTGGATGCCAATGGCGGCGATCGAGAGAGAGAGAGATTTGTTCTCGTGCGTGCGGTGAGAGCGGAGGAGTGAGAATGAGAGTAGGGGATAGGGAGGAGATGGCGGCGGCGGTGGTCGTCACCGACGGTGACTCGCCGTTGGAAATGTAGCGGCGGCGACGACAGAGTGAAGATGATAGAAAGATAGATCGGTGGTTAAGAGAGAGGTGGAGGAGAGGGAGAGAGTGAGTGTTGGTCGTAGGGAGGGAGTGAAGGGCGGGAGTGAAGGATGGGAAAATTTGACCAAGTCCGAAATAAATGCTTTCCTATGGAAATTCAGGTTCTACTTGTAAATATAAGTATAAATAAAGTTTAGCATGATAGATATTGAATTGTTGGTGCAAATGGTTAAGCCATATGTTAATTTACTCACATGTCGTGAGTTCGAATCTCACGCCTGTAATTTTTTTTTTTTAAAATTTATGCACATAGACTACGCTTTTTTATAAACTGTAGTGTATTGGGTGTTAAAAACACGCACATACACTATGCTTTTGTTAAGCGTAGTCATTACTTGGTATAGACTACGCATATTAAGTATAACGTAGTCTATATTTCAAAAAAATTCGCACATAGAATACGATTTTGATAAAAAAGCGTAGTCTATACCTATAGACTACGATTTTAAAGGAAAAGCGTAGTCTATGAGGTGTAGAGAAAAGGTAAATTTGTAGTAGTGAAAGATAAAGCAATCGGCAAAGCCTGCCATTTTTTTTTCATTGACTGCTCCCCCTTGGCTTCTGCCATGTGATCAATAGTCCTTGGGGGAGGAAGAACTCTCGGTAGTTGCGGTGACATCCAAGAACTCAGTCAAGAAAGATGTTATTTCTTTCAGAATTGGGAACTGTCTGGTCTTCTCTTGGCGCTTTCGCTAAATTCGAAAATCGGACTTGTAACATCATCGTTGGGAGAGGCCTCTGCTTCCCTCTGCTTTCACCCTCTAACCCTAGTAGCTTGACCAAATGCTTGATTTATGTCATCACTTGAGGAAGCTACTTTACGAGAGTCAGTGTGGAGCCAACGTCGGTTGCTATCGGCATGGAGCTATCTCCACTAGGAGGTCGAGCATGGGATTTTAGTTCCAAAGGACAGCATGCTGAAAGCAACCGACGTTGGCTCCATAATGGCTATAGGCGCTTGACTAGAAGTAACAAGAACAAGAACTACAGGAACACTCACTTACTCACTCACGTGCACTAGAGCGTTCATGCCCCACAACTAGTGGGTCACTCACTTGATTGATTGATGTTTCTAACTCTAGTAGCCACTAGGGCCAGAAAAATCCGTGCTCAAAATAAAATTCAATTGAGCATGGATTTTGTCGGTAAAAAAAATTCAATATATATTTCCTTTTAAACACATTCCATGATGATCATTGTAGCTAAATAGACCATCTCCATTGATGACTCCAATGTCCATAATCTTCCAATTTACATATATAAAGGTAATTGTAATAACCTTAAAAATATAAAACTTTTATTAGTGAAGATTAAATCAATTACTTATGGTGCTAAGATCTTAAATATGTTTAAGGTGACCAACGAAATGAATTAGAATCGACTCCGAGATCGAAAACTAGAGAAATCGAAAACTAGAGACTAGTCCAACCGAATTAGGGTTTCCTGAATAGCTTGAACATAGAATGAAAGATCTAGAATGAATCTCAACAAACAGATTGCGTTTCTAGAATCGTCTCACGAAAACATGTGAGAAGCAAAAGAGTTAGAATTTTCGGGCATACTTGTCCGCTCAGTCTCAAAAATACTATTCACGAGCCGGATCAAATTTCAGTCCGTGCTAATCAGTGAAATTAGTGAGAAAAATCAAAATCATGAAGGAATTTATTATTATGAATTTATATTTCATAAGAATCAAATTCTGAACGAAATTCATGAAGAACTTAACCGAACGCTGGGTATATATACCGAAAAAATCCTAAACTGATCCGGACGAACCTAAAATCAAACCAATGGTGTAAATCAATAAGAAATGATTTATAAGACTCAAATTAATTATGAAAGCTCAAGAATTCAATAGAAATTCTAATGAACTTAATTTAATCACCGGACGTCGTTTTTTCGCAAAAATTCAAAATTGACTTACAAAAAGCATCCGAACTTGATGAAATTATTAGAAACTATGAAATAAATCATTTTAAGGTTATTTAATAAAATAAAACCTTAAGATTTTGAGAAATCAATCGAAAGCGCGATAAAACTTAAAAAATCGGTATTAACATGCCAAATCGGGAAACTTTGACTAGTCCTCTCTCACCTACTAAAGGGACAGCCATAAGGGCTGTCCCAACAGCTCTTTTAGAAAAAACCGTGCCCTTCTCTCTCTCTTTTGGAATACATTTTCTCTCTTTGTTCTTAATCATTCTTTACTTTCCTTAAGCTTTAATCCTCCATTCCAACTCATTCCAACCCTCAAAATAATTTTGTAAGACTATAAAAATGTATATCTCATCATTATCTTCATTTATAATGGATTAGAAGTTTTCTTAGATTTTTGTTTGGAATTATTTCATGAAGAACCCTAATTTTCGTTCTTCATTTTCTTTAAGACTTTTGAGTCATCAAATGCTCTCAAACCTTGAATGAAATATGTTTATAAATGTATGTTAAGGTTGTGTTTAAAGTTTCAGAATTTTTGGAGCATGTTTATTATTTTTGAATTTTTGTTAGAATTTTTTTATAAAAGATAAAGCATGATTTTGTGAATGTTAGTTCATATTGTTGTTTGTTGATGTGTTAAGAGCATATATAATAAAGATGATAATTTTGTAAATATTTCTTGTATCTATTTTGTAAAGGCCAAAACCTTTATAGGATTTTTGAGGCTTATTTTGATTTTATTTGTTGAAAAATAGTTGAGATATATTGTTTAAAATATGATATGAATATCATATATTAATCTTGTAATTATTGAAACACTACTCCTATTTTTCTTGAAGAGTCCAAACTATACATATAATTTTTTATATTTATTTTTGATTTTATTTGTTGGAAAATAGTTTAGATATAGTGTTTAATATATGATATGAACATCATATATTAATCTTGAAATTATTGAAATACTTCTCCTATTTTCTTGAGAGGATCGAAACTATATATATATATATATATATATATATATATATAAGATTTATTTGATATTTATTTGTTGGGAATAATATGATATATGATGTTTAGAAATAATATGAATCTATTATGTATTGTTGGAAATTTATTGAATACATATACGATATATGTGTGAGGACAAAAAGAATTTCAAGCATTTAGTTCATATTATAAATATTTGGTTGATGTTTAAAATTAATAGTTCATGTTTATTGCATATTATAAACATGATGTGAAGTGAGTAGAATTTATTGAGCCTAAATACATATATATTGTAATTACCGAAAATATTACTAAGTATTTAAGCATATGTTTTAATTTTAATGTATGATATGAAATGATATTTATGTTTAGTATATGATATAAGCATGATATGATTTTTATAAAATTTATTGGTCACCAATGTTCAATAAATCAAGATTACCGAAAATTTATGCTTTTTAAACTCATGAATTAAATTTTATTTGATGGTATTTAGTTGGTAATTAAATTCTATAGTGTTATAGGAGCATATAACATGATTTTATGGACACTTATGCTAATTATTGCTAATTACCGAAAAAATAGTAAAATGGTTAAGTATGAGTATGATTTTAATTGTAAATGATGCTATGATTGTTAACCTATAAGTTTAGAATGAATGGTATGTGATTATGATGAATGAATGGAACACTCATGCACACATACACAATAGTTGTATATTATGTTAGAAATCAGGGTTTTCTAATGCTTTATTGGTACATGTTGTGTATGGCATGTGTAAGATGTTGTATGGTTATATTTATGTTATGCCGACAAACAAAACCTCAAACGTAAACAACATAGTACTTGATGTACGAGATTCCAAATTTTTTGATAAATTTCGATAACTTAAGAAAGAATTAATGAGAATCGCAGTTAGACACAAACTAGGGTTTTTATTAACAATAGGGTGCTCAAACCCGAGTTCCTAAGTTAAAGAAACCAAAAGCCGACTTACAAACGTTAATACTCAACAACGACAACCTGATACGATATTAGATTGAGCGTTAAGACAACTCGATACGAATAGAGATTTTATAACTTATACAATCTCCGACGAGTTAAGAGAAACAAACAATGTCGAAAAGTGTAAGCTTAGATTCAAACATAAGATGTCGATCCTTATATCTCAAAGGTTGAGTTAGTATTCACAAAGAACTTCATTAATTTCTAAGTATTTACTTACGTGGTAGTATGGGATTGAAGGAAAATATGATTTTAACCCTCTTCCGATGATCTATCTTGGATGTTTAATTCACCATACATTGATTATATTCCTAGCATGCACCTATATAATTAATTACAACAGTTGGTGTTTTCTCGTGTTTACCTGCGAATTTGTCAGGCAAGAATTGGATCAAGACTCGTGCTTTGATCTTCTGGATTGTATCCTGATTGCCTAAACTCTAATGTCGAGTGAGGACAATCTATGGAGAGTACTGCAGAAATTCGCCTTCTTCTTTCTTGAAAATTTTCGAAAATCCCAACCTTGAGAAGAGTGGTTTTGAAATATTTCACTATTTGGATTAGGGTTTGATTTTCTTTCACCTTATATTTATAATGCAACCCTAAATCCTATCATGATATGATTTCTGCATATCTAATAAATATAATAATATCTCTTCAGATAGAGAATCAAAAGCAGTCGGAGGACTCTCTAAGGAAGGGACGAAATTCTCTAAGCTCCAGGCCTTGATGGGCCAGCCCAGGGATCAAATGAAGGAATAAAGATGGGCTTAAAATAAATTAATTATCTTATGTTCAGCCCAGAACATAAATTAATTCATAAACAATTATTCATGCCACTAGAGAATAAATGCTGACTTACCCCTTTATTTTCGAAGTTGAGTCGGGCTCGCACTTAGACTTAACGAATCCCCATATTTAAGATATCGTACGTCCATTAATTATTTACGTTACATTGCTTAAAATAATTAATCTCTTTAATTCCTTAAGTAGTACCACTCGACCTTATTATTGTACTTGAGATAACTCAACTGCGGGGTTTAGTACAATAAACCTTTGAGCTCCTTAAGGGGCGTCATCATCCTAGCGGATCGGTGACTCGACATAGGTAACTAGCATGACATCAAACACTGCCACCACCCGAGATCTGAGAGAATCTTGGGTTATCTCATGTAACCCTCACCCATAACAAGTCAAAGTGATGGTCGACAACTCATACTCACCTAATACCTTATCGAGGTTTAGATCAGCGTAAAGTCACGAGATCTAGGTTCTTCACGACGGTTAGATAGAAGAACTCATCTCACCGTGATCATTCAACACGTCGGAGGCGTACCAACATAGACAAGCAACCAAGTCAAGTCACTTATATATATCTGCGGCTATCTGACAACTCGTCCTCAAGTTGTCTCAGCTGTGATTCTTTTTATATCTCATTAAGCTTGACCAATCATACAGACTTCTGTGATCTACAACACACTATATGATAGCTTATATATGGGATAAAGGGACATACATATGCAATCAAGTAAATAATTAAGATAGGAAATTGTAATAGTGGTAACAGGAAACATTGTATACAAGCTCAACCAAAACTGCTTCCAGTATTCAAATCCAACAGGGATAACTTGAATCATAAGTCAAGACTCCCCTTTATTTGTCGTGTTAATACGATAAGCCATCAAGCATAACCTACTAGGATGTAACTATAATTGTTAACTCTAGCTAGTGGCTTGAGAATATCCTAACTTACCAATCATTACTTGAGTACCAACAATCCATAACGTAATAACATTTAGAATAACATTAAGGTTAGAGTCGACGTTAGACTCGGAGTATATGACTTATAAGTTGAGGTTCATCTATGAATGATGAAGGAATATAGTTTGGGAATTGAGAATGTAAGATTATAGAAATTATCTTAAAACCATCACACGGAATACAAAGAAACCCTAATTGGAAATTTAAGTCGTAATTTATAAACGACCCTCGATCAATAGAAGGAATCTAAGAGAAGCTATTTTCTTATGAAGGACCTGTTCGTACGTAGTCACCAAGGAAGGACAACCATACCTGGCTTTGCTTAGAACTTATAGCTACGGACTAGCAGATTGACTCAAAATGATATGCATACCTCAAAGCATGATTTACAAAAGCTTTATGAAATATTATTGCATGAACTGTTATTGACTGCCAAATGTTTATGTTTTGTTGTGATTCTATTTGAGGTTGGTATATCCAACGTGGTATGAGAATGAGTTGGTCCACCAATGTTAAAAATGGTAACGATCGGATCCGACTTAGTTAAGACTATCTAGGATTGTATACACGTGTGATTGTGTGTTAAGGTTAGCTACCTCAACCGGTTACGGCAACTATGTGTAGATGTCCATCTTCATAGTTCACACATGAATGAATAATCAGTCAATCTCCTACGTTTGAATACTCGATTGTCGGACACTTTGAAAATGATAAAATATTTTGATAGGCATGAGTCGTTTCAACTAAAATCCACATGCGTTATTGTGCGAGCCTCGCGATCCGCGAGCGCGTCGCGAGGCGCGGGCGGCAGGCGCGCGTTCTCGCGCGAGATCCTGGCGCAGCGGCGGCTTCATGGTCGCGAGATACCGCGAGCTATGCGGCCGTGCGAGCTAGCGGGCGGCAGGCGGCGCGTTCGCGCGAAACCCGGCGCTTCGGCGATCTCATGATCGCGAGTTTCGGCGGCAGGCGGCGGCGTCTCGGCGAGCGTTGGGCGCTCGGGCGGTAGCCACATGTCGCGCTCGTCGGTCGCGGTCGCCTTAGCGACGCGCGAAGCTGCGAGGACACGCGGGCGGATGGCGCCTGAGAATCTTTGGGCGCCGCGGTGGGCTTTGCCCTAGTCGTGCCCGACACAGTTGGGCGATCCGGCCGGACCGTTTTCAGTTTTTGGTCGTGCCCGTGCGCGAGGCCCATTGTTGAATCCGGTCCATGCCGGTGCCGCGAGGCCCGTTTGAAGTTTAATTACATGCTTTGTAAATCTATGTAATAGATTAGATTTAAATGTGCGGGGTTTCACGATTGGGCGCGATGAGCGTTTTATTTTATTTTATCGTTCTTATGCATGTCGTGGATGTTTAAATAATGCGGTAGCATGCTATGTATGTTTATATTACGTTGACAAACCTTTAAGTGTTTTACGTAATTGGATGCGCATAGTAAGCATGCTAGGTTTATCGCGTTTATCAAGCATATTTTAGAATGCATGAGCATGTTTTACATGTTGAGTTCTATAGAAAAGCATGCTAGGATTACGTGATGCGCATGGACAAACCTTTTGAATAAAAAGTAAGCAAGCAACCCGACAAATTAATTTTCAAATTAAAATGTCGAGACCTCCGGCTTTGATCTCTAAACAAAGTGAGGCTTGCTGTGAGTGGCGTCCGCTGCGTGGCTTGCTTGCCTTGTTTATCATAAGTTTGTTAGATGAGATTTCTAAATAAAACTTTTAAATCTATTGAGAAGTGGGAGTTTCATGTGTGGCGATCCAGCGTAGCTGCTGCATGTGGGATTTTCATAAGTTCTCTAGAGATAGATATAAAAGAGATAACAAAAGAATTTGAATTGGGCGGTATGGTCCGGTGTGAGTATGCCAATTCTAAGAATTCATTTCTATTTGTTAAAATTGTAGTCAATGCTTGAGACATCACCTCAGTACAACTTCCCATGAAGTCCCTTCTTGCGATAGTGATGTGGTCTAGTAAGGTCAATCGTTAATTTCATTTGTCGTAAGGATAAGTTGACATGGATTGAAATTAAGCGACTAAAAGGTATATTTTAGTGCGGTCGGGGTTCATGTATAGCGTCCACAGCGTGGCTTGCATGTGGAATTCCTTGGGCGATTGGAGGTTTCAATTAATATTGTTTTATCAAAAGGTTACAATATTATTGTTACAATTATATCGATCGTATGCTTATGTGTTTACATTATCGTTTCGAGATATGTCTCTTCGCCGATTATCAATATGCTCGCACAAAATCCGTTATCGGTCCAATTTCATCAGTGGAAGCGAAACATGGAATATGTTCTTATGTTGAAGAACACATGTTTGTCCTCACTACTCCTAAACCGATGCCCTTCTTGTGCATCGACTAATGGCGAGTCGGCGGACTTTGGAATAAGTCGAACAATATGGCTAAATGCTATATGATGACTACGATGTCAAAGGCTTGCGGTGCTGACATCGATCGATGGTGAGGCGCTGACCCGATATTTGGTCGAGTCTCGAGGTAAGTTTGGGCGATCGGATCGGACGATCGACTTCCACACAATGAGAGAAATCTTGGCGTGTAAGATGGAAGAAGGAAGTTCGGTCCATGAACATGTCTCCCATGACTCGTCTCATGGATAGTCTTGATCGGTTGGGAGGAGGTATTGACGGTGACCAAGGTCGATATCATCCTCAATACCTTTGAGTCTTTTGAGAACTTTCGGCGTGAATGCGATCATGAGCAAGACCGAGTTTACACTTAGTCGGTTGTAATGATCTCGTTCTTTGCGGAAGGAGTTATGGGAAAAAGGAGCATGCTCTTGCTAGCACATCTAAGGGCCCAAAATTTTCGTTGCAAAATGGAAATAGAAAAGGGTACCAAAGGTGGTAAAGCGAGGAAATAGTGGGAGTAATGGGGCAAGAACATGGTTGCCAGGAGGCTTGAAGAAGCGAAGGAGAAGGCGAGTGCTTCAAGTGCGGTGGGCGGGCATTGGAAGGCAAGTGCCCTATGCTCGAGGCTCAGTCGCGTTTGCTTTAATGTGAAACATGTTTAGCGACTTGTTCTACCCGTTCTTGGGTAGTAGATCTGGCATAATGATCATGTTTGTTACACCTTGCGGGGTTCTGCGGACAAGGAGGCTGTTTGATGGCGAGATAACGATCTCCATGGCAGCAAGCGAAAGTCAGTGTTGCGGTTGGAGATGTTTCTTTATGTTTTGGGACAACAGTTTTAGTTTTGAAAGGCGTTTATATGTGCGGATTTTCGTGGAACCTTGTTCTGTTTGAAATTATTTACTCATGGATATTACATTATTTTTGATAGTGGTGTTTCTATCATAAGAAATGACGAAGTTATACGTGTTGGCACCTTATATAATTAGCTTTATCTTATTTACGCAAAACAATACCTATAACTATGTTGCATCTTCATCAAACCCTAAAGAAAGTTTTCTTAGCAAGATGACTCTACTTTTCTCGGCATCTTAGATTAGGTCACATCAATCTAAATAGGATCCAAGGCGGCTAAGAATGGGCGTTGGGTAATCTCACGGTCACTCCGTTCCAGTCTGCGAATCTGTATAGAAAGTAAGATGTCGACCGGACCATCAAAGCGAAGGGTTATAGAGCCAAAGAAATGTTAGAGTTAGTCCATTCGACTGTGTGGACCGATGTCCACACAAGCTCGTGGAGAATGCAGTACTTTGTCACTTTCATTGATGACTACTCGAGAATGCGGATACATATACACTTGGCATGAAGTCAGAATGCTTTGAAATTCAAAGAGTTTAAGGCGGAAGTGGAGCGAAGCTAGGTAAAAGTATCAAGTCATCGCTGCGTTACGATCGCGGTGGCGAATACCTCGATAACGAGTTTATGGACTATCTAGTGAAGTGTGGGATTACCTCCGGCGCTTCACCGGGCACACCACTGACAAAATGGTGTGTCGGGGCGAAGAAATAGGACTCTTTTAGAAATGGTTAGATCAATGATGAGCTATGCAACATTGCTATTCGATTCGGGGTATGCCTTGAGGCGGCGGCATACTTGCTAAATCTAATCTAGTCAAGTCGATCGAAAAGACCCCTTCGAGGTTGTGGTTTGGTAAGCCCGGTTTAAGCCACATAAGGATATGGGCGATCCGGCTGCGTCTTGAACAAGAAAGGCGACAAGTTGGAGGCTAGATCCGACGCAAGCGGCATTTATTGGCTATCTAGAGGAGCGAAGGTGGTTTATTCTATAGTCTAAGGATCGGAAGGTCATTATTAGCACTAATGCCGATTCTTAGAAGAGGATTATATGAAAATCATAAGTCCAAAGTTGAAATCATTCTTCAAGAATTAGAAGATGATCGTATTCCACCACCGATTAGGCGAAGAGTGCGAGATGTCGAGTCTAGTGGGAGGATCGACACGGATATTCAAGAAATTGAAGTGGGTCGAGGTTCATTTGGAGATACCGACCGTACAAGTGGTACCTACACACAAGTTGTGCAAGTTAGAGAACCACAGTATCTGCACCACCGTTGCCATTGTGCTGTAGAACCCTCGTGAGTGGGAGGTTGTTCGTCGACCCGGCGATTTATGTTCGTGGGTGAATCTTGGTTTAGTCGGCGATCGAACATGCGATAATCGACCCATGGACATACAAGGAGGCGATCTGAGATATTGATGCAAGATCATGGCACACGCTATGGACTTAGAAATGGAGTCCATAGCGGCTATGGATGTATATGAAAGACACCTCTACCCTATGGCGAGAAGCCATAGGTAGAAGTGGATATCTGAGAGGAAGAGATTCCGATGGAGAGGTTTCGACTTTTAAAGCCGAGGCTTGTGGCGAAAGGTACACTTTCAGTTGAGGGCATCGATTTCAATGAGACCTTTTCACTGTGCAATGCTCAAGTCCATCGAATTCTTCGGCCATAGCAGACCAGCAAACTAGAGGTTTGGCAAATGGATGTTAAAACCGCTTTTCTAAGCGGTTACCTTGAGGAAGGTAGAGACATCTATGTCGACAACACGAAGGTTATGTGGTAAAGGGTGAAGAGCATCTAGTATGGAAGCTTAAGTCCATTTATGGACTTAGCGAACCTCGATCATGGAACTTACGCTTTGACGGTAGTAAAGTCCTATGGATTTACCAGTTGCCTAGCGAGTTGTGTGTATCGGTTAGATGTCATTGTGATGTGGTATTTCTTGCACTTTCGTAGATGACATCCTTCTAGTTGGCAACAACGTGAAGGCATTATCGAGGCGTAAAGAGTTGGCTATCGATCGGTTTCAAATGAAAGACTTAGGAGATGCGGCGTACATTCTTGGGATCAGGTTTACGAGATCGCAAGAAGAAAATATTGAGCTTATCTCGGGCGTCTTACATTGATCTTGTGATTACTCGTTTTAGTATGCGGACCGCCGAGAAAAGTGCTACCTTTCACATGGCGTTCCTTTATCTAAAATGATCACTATATTCGCAAAGGAGATAGAGGAAATGAGACAAGTTCTTACGCTTCCGCCGTAGGAAGTCTCATGTCTGCAATCTTTATGCGAGGCCGATATACGCTATCACGGTGGCATAGTAGCTGAATATCGATCTAACCAGAGACAAGCTCATTGGACTGCGGTAAAGCATATACTTAAGTACACGAAAAGGACTCGAGATTATAGGCTGGTTTACCATGCGATAGTCTAATGCCTTTGGGTTATCTGGACTCGGATTTCTAAGGTGACCGTGATGAGAAAAAGTCGACCTCGGGCTATGTGTTTACCTTGGGAGGTGGAGCCGTATCTGGCGGGTGCAAGCGGCGATGCGTGCGGACTCTACCATGGGCGAATATGTAGCCGCGGAGGCTTCTAAGGAGGCTGTATGGTTCAGAACTACCTCATGGATCTAGATGTGGTACTGGTTTGCCCAGTATCATAGTTCTTGTGATAACTTTCGGTGCGATGTGAACTCGAAGGAACCACGGACCCATGGCGACCAAACACATGAGAGAAAGTACCATGTATCATAGAAATCGTTAGGCGAGGTGGCGTCTTGATTGAAAAGATTGATCGACGGAAAATCTAGTGGATCCATTCACGAAGAGCTGCCGCAAAAGTCTACGATGGACACGTTAGAGGACTTGGATTGCGCTTGATGGCACCCCTTAGAAAAAACTTTTGTATAAGTGGGAGAAGCAAGTGATGGTTGTTTGTAATAGCTAGTAGAAAGACACATTGTATACTAAAGTTTGCTTTAGTATAAGTGGGAGATTGTTGGTTGTATCTTGGCGGTTTGGTTGAGCTTGTATACAATGTTTCCATTACCACTACAATCTCTATCGATTTGAATACTTGATTGCATATATCGTGTCCTTATCTCGTATATAAGTTAGATCATACGGTGTGTAGAAGATCACGAGTGCGTATGATTGGTCGAAGCTTAATGAGATATAAAAGTTTCCTGGTGAGGCGACTTAAGGGCGAGTTGTCGGTTTGAGTGCGATATAGATAAGTGACTTGACTTAGTTGCTTGTCTATCTTTGATGCGTCTACGGCGTATTGAAGGATCACGATGAGATGTGTTCTTCTTTCGACCGTCGTGAAGAACCAAGATCTCGGTGACTTACGATGATCTAAACCTCGATAAGGTATTAGGTGAGTATGAGTTCTTGACCATCACTTTGACTTGTTATGAGTGAGGTTATATGTTCTAACCAATTCTCCGCATCTTGGGTGGTGGCGATCTTGTATGTCGCTAGTTATCATGTCAGTCACCGTATCCGTTTAGGATGATGGCGTCCCATAAGGAGCTCAAAGGTTTATTGTACTAAACCTGCGGTTGAGTTAGCTCAAGTACAATAATAAGGTTGAGTGGTACTACTTAAGAAATGAAGTTGTGTCGTTTTAGCGATCAGTTGCTATAAATGATTAATGGACGTTCGATATCTTAAATCTGAGGATTCGTAATGTCTAAGTGCAAGCCGACTCAACTTGGTAATAAAGGGTAAGTCGGCATTTATTCTCTAGTGGCATGAATAAATGTTTATAAATTAATTTATGTTACGGTGAACATAAGATAATTAATTTATTTGAGGCCATCTTTATTCCTTGCATTTGATCAGTAAATTTGGCCCATCCGAACCCGTAGCTCAAGAAAATCGGCGCCCTAGTAGCTCTCTAAGGCAAGATTTTATTCTCTTTATCCCTGAGGATATAATTATATTTATGGTATATGCATAGATCCTTTCCATATAAGATTATGGTAATAATCACGAGTATGGAAATAATCACGAGTATGGAAATAATCCTAAGATTATGGTAATATTCCATATAGGATTATGGTAATTTCCATATAGGAATGAGTCGAAGGTTCAACTAAAATCCAGCGTGTTGCGATTATTGTGGGCGGTTTATAATCAATGACTTTTACAAAGAAAATATTTTCAGCAATGTGTCGACTAAGTACTTTTGTATTCAGCCCTGCATTTCGTTTTTGATGTGCAGGTTGGGCAGGAGATGGCGATGAGTGCAAGGTGGTGCAGAGCATGCATCGTCATATGTATGTCCACACATTTATTGCTGCCAAACTCTGATGTTATTTTGGTGTCTTTTGATTATAACTATTATTTACTTCTGTTATTGATTTGGAGGTCGTACCTCGTCTCTTGAATTGCACATTGACTGGGTTATATTTGGATATTAAATCGTTTGACAAGTCCTTCTGGGTCTTGGATTTCTATTGAAACAGCCTATTCTTTTCAGTTCATGCATTTATGAGTAGTTTAATGGTTAATTGTATTGACTTAGTTATGTATATATCCGCTGCATTATCATACCAATGGCGATTCTCTTAATCTGCACTTCCTCGAGATGTCGGGTCGTCACAAAGTGATATCAGAGCATTTGTTCGCTCTGAACCCTAGAAAATCTTTCCTTAAATCCTAAGTTGAAAGTTGAGTCTACAAACTATTGGTGTTTGTTGCCGATTGCTTGCACTTCATCGTAAATCTGCTTTCGGCGAGGAAGAAGGTAACTGTCTCAACTGAAAGTTATTTTGAAATGATGGAAGTATATGAAATGTGAAATGGACTTACAAAGGTTTCTTTGTTTGAAGGTCGAAATATATTATGGAAAAAGGAATGATTTGAAATTGAAAAGTTACTTTCAAAATAATTGGTCGCTAGTTTGAAAGAAGTTACAAACTCTAGGGATTTGAGAATGGAGTAATATAAAAATACTTGTTTATCGCAATATATGTTATGACATGTGTTTACTGCTATATGCAAAGCATGCTAGAAGCAGGATGTAAATGAGTATGTTTCCCCATGAGAACATAGACTCTTAAGATGCATGACGCCTTTTGCACTGAACTTAGTAAGAGAACATAAGTAATCCCCGATTGAACGGAATACTAAGGAAGAACGAGAACATAGAAATTATAAGGATCATAATCCGAACGGATTTGAGGATGAGAATTCAACGAGTCTACGATAACGAAACGGTTGCTTAACTGAAGGTTCACAATGTTATGAGTCCCAACCTCTCTACACGAAGGAATTCTGAACACTATGCGTGTTGCCTCTATCGTGGTGATAATGAAAAATCAAAGTATAACGTTAAGGAAGTAGAAAAAGAAAGATCAAATTGCAAGTACATTATGGGAACGAATATGATCGAATATTATAATGCGAATAGTAATAAGAAATCCGCAACCCAATAAGATAGGATGACCACTTAGCCTTTACCCGAAGGCTAGACATCGAACGTTTGCTCTGCTCTAAGAAACCATACCATCTCTTCCCGGAGACCAAACCATGAAAGTAGTTTCATAAGAACTTAGGAATATAGGACATAGGATAGTATAGATTGCTACAACCTTCTTTGTACAGATGCCTGTTGTGTACATACCTTCTTCTAGATATACCATTATGTTTACCGTGTTTGACCTATAGTGATACTTTCTTTTTAGATGGCTCGGACTATTTTTATGACTAGGCTCCCTCTATCCTCTAGGGCCACACCCGAGGAGGTTGTACGCTCCTATCGTTCCTACCAGATGTGCCGAGGAGACGACCTCAACGAGTTCTTAGCTCATTTCATAGGTCATTGGGCTATTGCAAATGCCCGTGGTACGTCACATTATGACGGTGTGCTTCGACTGATCGCGAGACTGCCATCCGACTGGCAGGGATATGCCCGTGAGGTATCGGTAGATTACATCTATCGATGCTGAGATAGCTTCGACCGTGAGGAGGACTTGCCTCGTGTCGTCAATAACCTGAGCTACGTATTCATGCTATACGGAGTTGCACTATGTGGACCGTATCTCCCCGAGCGGGAATACACCTGGCGTGATGAGATTCCCGAGTGGCTTCACTCGGAGGTGTCTCGTTGGCATCTGATGGACCCGTATTCTTGCCTGGCTGTGGCATGAACATGTTCGAGGCTAGACCTTCCTATCATCGGCAGCTCACTTTTCGAGTCCTACCGCCAGTAGGATTCCAGCCCCGTCATTGCCCGCCCTGACCATCACCACCGATCATTATATGCCAACACCCACCTCTACCTGTCGGCTCTCCCACAGTCCAGCCCCCCCCCCGCATGGACCTTTGTGTCACGATACTGTGGAGAATGATAATCTAATTGACCTAGCTGCAGGTACCGTGAGAGAAGCCTGTGCCCGTCCTGCTATCGCCCCATTTCCAGACGATGTTTTTGAGGAGGTCATGGCCGAGTTCGTCGAGACCTGGCTGCTATGGAAGAAGCCAGGGTCATTAGAGTCTGAGAGCCTGTGGCTCCCGCACTCGATGCTGAGGTCGAAGATCCAGAGGAAGACCCAGAGGAGGACCCTGAGGAGGACCTGCCAACTGACGATGGGATGGAAGGAGTAGATAGTACCCATACTTCCGGTTCTGACTCCGACACGATGAGCCCTGTCTACACCCGGACGATTATGGTTCTAGTTCTTAGGACTAGATAGTGCTTTTTCTATATACTTTTGTATATTTTTTGATCCATGCGGAAACGAAGAGTCTTTCCGACATGAACCCTTATTTTGATGACCACGGTAGCGTTTAGATTTTTGTACGCACTATGACTAGGTACATTGAGTGATGCTGATATTTGTTTTTGGAGCATCATACTCTGTACCTGGTCATATGTAGATCTTAAAAATGTTGATGAAAGTCCTCGTAGATGTATTTGATGTGATATGATGATAGCTCTTCGGGAGCCTTTGGTTTTAATATTGTGATATATGGTGTTCGATGATGTGCTAGATTTATGATCTTGATTATATATACATACCGTGCTAATATATATTATGATCCTGATGGATGACATAAGAAGATATTTGATTACTTATATTTATGAAGGTTAGGATGCCGCCGAGAAGAAGAAACCATGAGGTAACACCCTAAAGAGAGGACACCCCTCCACCACCACCACCACCGGCAAGAAGGATTGAAGAACTATTCCTCAGACAGAATCCACCAACCTTGAACGGGACTGAGAATCTCGTTGATGCAGAAGTATAGATTCATGCACTAGAGCGAATCTTTAACTTCCTTCACTGCACCTCTTAAGAACGCTTGTCATGCGTTGCTTTTCAAATGATTGGTGCCGCCGACTTCTGGTGGGAGGCGAAGAGGAAAACCTTATCTGAAGAAGAATTAGAAGATTACACCTGGGAGGAATTTAAGGAGGAAGTGTATGAGAAGTATATTCCTAAGAGTTACAGGAAAAGAAAGGAACATGAGTTCTACAATCTGCGACAGGGAAAGACAACGGTAACGTACTACGACCGGGCATTCTACGAGATGTCGCGTTATGCGCCTCAGCTGGTCGACACCGATGACAAAAGAGCAGAAAAGTTCCGAACGGGACTCCGTCATGAGATCAGGGTGTCGCTAGCCGACCATGAAAATCTGACCTACCGTGAGGCCCTCATCAGAGCATTGGACATTGCCTTGCCCGAGGATAGGGTTGTCGTTGTGCATCCACCGAATCACCAAAAGGATCGTGGAAAGAGAAAGTGGGAAGGACCCCACTAAGGTCAAAGATCACATGATGTCCAGGCTGATAGGAGGCCATGACAAGGGATTAACATGTCATCTGGGCACGGACAAGGTAATGGACGCCCCATGTTTACGCACATGGCTGGGAAATCCAGAAGTTTGTGAAACTTCCTTTGTGCCCTAGGTGCCACAGGAGTCACAAAGGAGCATGCATGTTCACAAATAATGGATGTTTAAAATGTGGAGAAGGGTCACTACTCTAGGGACTGCCCAGGGATGCGCTAAGGAGAAAATGGCCGTCCCAACGTGCCCAACAGAGTCCAACCGGTCCGTGCTATCCAAGCTCAACCGCTTAAGCAATAACCCCCAGTTCAATACTTCCAGCTGATCAGGGCCGCCCCTGAGGGTCGGCCACCCTGGGCGATCGCCCAGGGCCCATCATCTCAGGGGGCCCAAATTATTTTAAAACATTAATTTTATTTATAGATATATAGATTTATTTGGATTCAAAATATTATATCATTTAAATATTTTATTTTATTTTAAAGTCCAAAGTATTAAATCTTTATATATTTTACTTATAGATATATGTTTTCATTTGGTCCCAATCAACCATGAAAACATTTAAATATGTTTTCATAAGTCAAGACTCTCCTTTATTCGTCGTGTTAATACGAAAAGCCATCAAGCATAACCTACTAGGACGTAACTATAATTGTTAAGTGTAGCTAGTGCACTACTACAATTTTACCTTTTCTCTACACCTCATAGACTACGTTTTTACGAAAATCGTAGTCATAGTATAGACTACGCTTTTTATAAAACCGTAGTCTATGTGCGAAAATTGTTGAAATATAGACTACGGTGTACTTAATATGCGTAGTCTTTATGAAATAAAGACTACGCTTAACAAAAGCGTAGTGTATGTGCGTGTTTTTGATACCCAATAAACTACAGTTTTCAAAAAAGCGTAGTCTATGTACATAAATTTAAAAAAAAACCTAACAAATTAATTCTAAAAAACCCTAGCCTATTTCCACCGTCCATCTTCCTCTTCCTCTCTCCCCAACCACCGATCCATCTCTCTCCCATCTTCACTCTGCCGCCACCGCCACTCCTTTTCCAACGGCGCATCGCCGTCGATGATGACCACTGCTGCCGTCATCTCCTCCCTATCTCCGCATACTCTCATTCCCCATCCATCTCCGTTCTCACTGTACGCATAGAGAACAAATCTCTCTCTCTCATAACTTACCAATCATTACTTGAGTACCAACAATCCATAACGTAATAACGTTTAGAAGAACATTAAGTTTAGAGTCGAAGTTAGACTCGGAGTATATGACTCATAAGTTGAGGTTCATTTATGAATGATGAAGGAATATAGTTTGGAAATTGAGAATGTAAGATTATAGAATTTATCTTAAAACCATCACATGGAATCACAAAGAAACCCTAATTGAAAATTTAAGTCGTAATTTATAAACGACCCTCGATCAATAGAAGGAATCTAAGAGAAGCTATTTTCTTATGAAGGACCTGTTCGTACATAGTCACCAAGGAAGGATAACCACACTTTGCTTTGCTTAGAACTTATAACTCTGGACTAGCAGGTAGGCTCTCTTGAAACAAAATGATATGCATACCTCAAAGCATGATTTACAAAAGTTTTATGAAATATTATTGCATGAACTGTTATTGACTGTCAAATGTTTATGTTTTTTTGTGATCCTATCTGAGGTTGGTATATCCAACGTGGTATGAGAATGAGTTGGTCAACGAACGTTAAAAAAGGGTAACGTTTGGATCCAACTTAGTTAAGGACTAACTCGGATTGTGTACACGTGTGACTGTGTGTTAAGGTTAGCTACCTCAAATGGTCACGGCGACTATGTGTAGGTGGCCACCTTCATAGTTCGAACATGAATGAATGAATAATCAGATATGGAACAACGCGGATGAAATAGTCCGGCCGGACACTTTGGAAAATGATAAAATATTTTGATAGGCATAAGTCGTTTCAACTAAAATCCTCATGCGCTATTGTGGGCAGTTCAATGACTTTTACGAAGAAAATACTTTCGACAATGTGTCCACTGAGTACTTTTGTACTCAGCCCTGCATTTCGTTTTTGATGTGCAGGTTGAGCAGGAGATGAAGATGAGTGCTAGGTAGTGCAGAGTGGTAAGTGTTTTGTTTCTATATAAATGATTTCTAGAACCTTGGGCATGTATCGTCATATGTATGTCCACACGTTTATTGCTGCCAAACTCTGATGTCATTTTGGTGTCTTTTGATTATAACTATTATTTACTTTTGTTATTGATTTGGAGGTCGTACCTCGTCTCTTGAATTGCGCCTTGACTGGGTTATATTTCGATATTAAATCTTTTGACAAGTCCTTATGGATTTAGATTTGTATTGAAACAGTCTATTCCTTTCAGTTCATGCATTTATGAGTAGTTTAATGGTTAATTGTATTGATTTAGTTATGTATATATCCGCTGCATTATCATACCAGTGACGATCCGCTTAATCCGCACTTCCTCGAAAAGTCGGGTCGTCACATAAATAGATATAACATATTATCTCTATTTCTTTTATCTCCTAACTAAGTCTGATGAGAATGACAAACCACGTTATACCCACATTCTTTACCCTATCTAAATCCACAACTCACCACCTCTCTCGGCCCCTTTGTGAGACATTCACCAGATACTAATTAAGAATGAGATTCCACGTAAAAGATACTATTGTTGTATTCCTCCATGCTCAGCACAAGAAGCAATCCTCCCGTCCGATCCTAACGAATATTTTGTATGGTATAGAATACCTGGAAACTTTGAAAGTCAAGTTGTATAGAAAAGAATACTGCGACTTTCTTTATAGCTTTTTATAAATTAGACATACATGCGTATTTATAGTTGGATTTTCTCAAACAAATGCTGAAGATTTAACTTTTTTTTTGGAGAGAATGCGTGGAAAGTTTGGGAGTCAAGTTCTATACGAAGGAGTACTGCGACTTTCTTTTAGCTTTAAAAAAATATACATATGTATTTATAGTTGGATATTCTCAAATCAGTGGTGGGGATTTTTCAACATATATTTTCTCCAATAATCATGGTTTGTTTAATAAAAACATTCTACGATACTATCTAGATCTTTTACTTTGAAGATTATACCACAAAGTCTGCATAATTTTTTAAAACTAGTCTACATTGAATTGCTACAACTTTGAGCTCTTTGAGTTTGGGTTGATAATCTAGAGCTTGACCTTCCTTTTTGGAAATTTAAAAAATTCTTAACAAATTTTTTTAGTCCTTTTGATTTCTGGAAATTCATTTTTTTGGCAATTAATTGAGTTTATTTCCAACAATTTACTCAATACAATTATGTTGTATTCTCAATCCCGTTTTTGACATTTTATGGGCCCTAGACAAAATGAGGAATGCACGACCCCTTAAATTATACTTATAAATTAAGTTAAATTTTATAAAATTCAAAATAAGAAATACAAGACCCCTTATATTATACTTCTAAAGTAGATCGAATTTATGAAAAATTCAAAATAAGAAATACAAGGCCCCTTATATTATACTTATAAAACAAATCAAATTTATAAATTTACGAACAATCTAAAATAAGAAAAATAACGCCCATTATATTAGACTTACAGTGTAAATCAAATTTGTAGATTTACGTAAAATTCAAATGATCTACAAATAGTAACATATAATAAAAATGGTCAAATACATGTACAATATTATAAACTTCGAGCATTTGCAAATGCAAAATCATTAAATCATATAAACATCAATAGTTTCTAAATCATATAAACATCAATAGTTTCTAACATATTTTATGCCAAAATAAAAACATACACTACAACAAACAATAAATATTGAGGCACTTATTTAGAGGCATTTTTAATTAAGTGCCCCTAAATATGTTATTGGGGCAACTAGTTGGACAAGTTAAGTTTAGAGGCATTTGATTAATATATTTTTTATTTCATTCACTATTTATTACTCTCTCTCTTCCATTGGCGGAACAACGTGCACACTAATAGGAGGTAAATTCCCCCAAACCATGTAGATATGCACAACACAACCATAGCGCCCGTCACCCCAAAATCCATAACATACAGAAAAAGACAAAAACACACAATGCATATCAAAAACCGCTAAGCCGATAACCGTCACTCCTCGATTGACAAAATCACCGTGAACAGATGACTCTTGGCGGCGAAGGAAAGAGTGAGAGGCGGTGGAGGTGTGAATTAGCCGCTTCCCGTCATTGATTCATTGCCGCTCCGCCGCATTTCCACTGGAATTCACCTCAATTCTCGATTTCCCCAGACTCGTCAATTTTTTTCTAAAACCTAAAACTTGCAGCCTTATTCTTGCTATTACTACCCACGCTGTCCTTGCGAATAGCACTTGTGTAAAGACTATGTGTTGAAATGTCTTGACGAGCGATTATGCCATTGCACGTTGTCTTATTTCTAGTTACGGAGCGATTCAGGTTTTAATTTGAGGAAATTGAATCACCGAATCGATGCGTGATTGTGGTGGTAACTAATCGATATTGTGGAATCTTCGTTGTTAGCTTCAAACTTGAATTGACGATTTGCTATGCATTATGAATGTTGGTTTTGGTGAAATTTGGGGTAAAATTTAATCTAATTTTGGTGACTTGGTAACTCTGCTGTGTCGATATGGCCTCAGTCGGGCTTCAAACAAAAGCGGCGTTCTCTTGGAATATGATCTTGAGAAATTTCAATTAACATATTTTCTTGTTGCGTTGTTCGACTTGAATATGTAGCTAGTTGTACTTCAGGGATTTATTGAATTGACATTTGATTAATATAGAATATATCTACTAGTAAATTATGCTAATTGTTTGCTTTTCTTTTTCTTAGATTCGTGGCTACAAAGGTTTTTGAACTTGATCTGTCTTTAGCAATCAAAGTGACACTACTCTATGCACTGAATTCATTAGCAATAGCTCGAGATGTTTGGATTCACTCGAGACTGTTTGCCCTTATTGTGGTGGGACGAGTTCTAAATTGGACACCATTACGTGAGGTGTCTTATGCCTCTGAAGGTTGAGGTCTACTCTGGTGCAGGTGGCAATGAGTATGGGCAGTGTGGCAAAGAACCTGAGCGTAAAGATGATACAGGCAGACCGGTTAGAAGAGATATTGTGATTCCACGAGATTATTACACATTATTTGCAGCAACCTAACTTATGTTGAACTTGGTTGTTGATGTGTATCAGAATCTTCCAACAGTGCAGCAGATCACAATCTTGACTTGAGCACTGGGGAATTCTGCTCAATTCACAACAATCGGGATTCGAGAGCAGAAGCAGCAGCCTTTGCCAATGCAATTTGAAGTTGATCGGTGGAGGCACCAGGCATTGAGGCTGAGGTATATATATGAGCGAACACATTAATTATGCATTCATTCAATCCTATGTATAGTAATACAAACCATACGTTGTTTGGATTTTGCTAATTAATTTCTCGAAAGGAGATGGATACAACGAGACGAAACCTTGCAGCTCCTAAGCCAAGCACACTGCATTCTCCTGAAACATTCAAGATCAACAACGAGGCCCCTCGATACGGCCATCATCAAATGTTCAATAGGCCAACGGCTCGCAGAGCTACCATGTAAGCCGAATCCATTGCTGAATTTCAAGTGTGTTTAACGATCCCCAGAGAATATAAATAAGTTATAACTTGCAGCAGATCCATCAGTTTTCGGGTGTCGAGGGCGGGAGGAGCGCATGAGGATTGGTTTCAGTGTCGAGAAATGAACAGCAATGGCAAATGAATCAAGCTCAAGTGTTTGCTACTGCTGCAACATCATCAGGATTCCCATCTGCGCAGGCGTTTAGACCTCAAAATTGGCTTCAGAAAAATGGGATCCATCCTCTCATCAGACCATCCTAATTCATTCATAATCTTAGCTGCTGTCCCAATTTTTCTTCAATTCTCATTTCAGCCATCAGAGAATGGAAAAAGAATATCTCCATTTTTCTGTAAGTCTGTAAAGATTTTCTAAATTTTGTAAGTCTGTAAAGAATGGAAAAAGAATATCTCCATCGGAGAATGAAAGAATATCTCACAGTTCGTCAGGTGACTTTTCAATTTAACTTTTCTAAATTTTCTGCGTCTTGAAATTTCATTACACCGTATGTGGTTGGCTAAACTAGATTAATGAAAGTTTATGGCTGGACTTGGTGTTTATGGAACTTTGTTTGTTTTGAGCTTAGCTGAAACTTATACTAAATGTTCATTTGTTAGTTGCACACAAATCTATCTCCGAAAATACATGTTCGTGGTCATTTTAGTGATCTCTAGGCTGTTCGAATGACTAATAAGATTTCTTGGTCTGAGATAGGATTTCTTCTTCTGTTCAATGTTTATCATTTGCAGGACATCAGCATGATTTCATAAATCTGCCAACTTTTTCTGATTTTATGACTCAATGTTAACACGTATAACTTTCTCACACCTCAGGTAGCTGCTGGTGGGACGCATTCAGTGGTTCTAACACAGGAAGGACATGTTTGGACATGGGGTCAACCATGGCCTCCCGGTGATATGTATGTTCATATGCGTTGAAGTCTGCAATAATAATTTTTACTTTGGTGCTGCCTGATCCTTCCATTGAAGCCTCACAGGATTCACGATCAGCTAGTGTTGAGCAACTGATAGCAGTTGCTTAGAATTTACTGTTTGTTTGATTTTTCTGTTTGGAAGCTGAGGATTTTATTGCTATTATTTAGAATTATGATATTATCGTGGCTCTTCTACAGGTCTCGAGCTTCTCCGGCTCTCGGATTTTGGTTTCGATGACTCGATTGGCAAGGTTATCATCGATGGTCGGGTCGTTTCACGGGTAAATAATCAAAGCCATTTTCTTTACAACATTGTATTGTCATTGAAATTTTTTGTCAGCTGAGTTTCTGGGATGTAGTTTGTTTTGTTCAAGGATGCTGAAGAGCTTTCTTTCGGTTTTGGGCAGCTAAGAACAATATAGTATCAAATATGGCCAACCGAATTAAGCAAGAAAATTCATACGTTCTCCATAATTGGAAGCTCACCTTTCAAATATTAGCTGATATCTTTAAATCTCTTTTATATGGAAGGGAGAAAAGTCATGCCGGTGTAAGGGATACTAGCATAAAAGTATTGAGATTCTTATTTTCCTACATGGTTTTCATGATGCATGACCACTTTTAGTATATATTGATTTCTGCGTCTTGATTTGAGTTGTGGGTCAATAATCTTAGCCATGACATCATCCATAATGAAGGCTAATCTTGCGTCTTTTTCCTACAGAGAATCGATGAGCGAGGCGAAGACCTACAAAACGGAGCTGAAGACTTCGCCTCTCTGGCCAATGAGCTTGTCTTTTTTTTTATAGCCACATGTACTATTTTTGCTCTTCAATTTCTCTAGCATCAATCTATTTTTTTATTTCAGTTTCACCTATTATTATTGTTTGAGCATCAAATTCAATTTTCGTATTGTGTTTCAGAAAGGTTATTTCTGCTTCATCCATACAATAGAACTCCGAATTTAAGTTTTCTATATTTATAATACAAGGTGTCTATAAGAGTCTTAATATGCTAATTTGGAGGCACAAATCTTTTAATACTACACATAAAAGTGGCCCTAATTTATATGAAAGCTCAAATAAGTGCCTATTGCATTAACCTAAAGACAAATATAAGTGTCTCGTAATATTACTTTATTGATAGATGAGGTTTTATGCGACACATTATGTGCATCAAATTTAAAATGAATCTTGATGCTACACATTTTGTGTCCCTAAATTTATGTTTTATAGACACAAATAAGTGCTCCAATAGATTTATAAACATAAATTTTAAATTATTTAGGGCATCTATATGTGCCTCGAAAAATCAATCTTGGGACATATTAAAGTGATTGGAAAGTTATTGATTTAGAGACACTTAAAAAAGTGTCAAGAACTCTTTTGGGACACGATACTTGGAGGCATATATGATAAGTGCCCCGAAAATCATAAGTGCCCCAAAAGGATATATATTGGGGCACTTTTCGGTGTCCGAAATCACTTTTTGTTGTAGTGATATATCAATAAGCAGAATGTAAATGACTTAATACTTTGAACTTTTAAATTAAGAGACATATTTTATTTAAATGATATAATATTTTGGACCAAAATGAAGATATATATATATATATATATATATATATATATATATATATATATATATAAAATTAACTTTGCGACATAAATGTTAATATATATATATATATATATATATATATATATATATATATATATATATATATATATAATAATTTTACCCTGAAATAGTGAGTCCTGAGTGGTGGTCTATGATGGACTACCCTAGAGATGGTCCTATATATTCCTCACCACTATTTTACAATTTATGGCATGCATACCTGGAAATAGGGCAAACGGAACTTTATCGCAACTCTTGAGATCATCAACTAAATTCAAGCACAAAAGATAATTTCTGTATATGTAATATGAATATTTGTTCACATGAAATTCTAGTTCTATGTGTCACTCTGTCTCCTATTATCAAAACTACATAATTTTGGTGTTAATTCATTCAGCCCATATTTTTACTAATCAAGCTAGCTTGGCTTCTACTAGTTGTATAATTTAGGAAATAATTTTTTTAAGGACTATCTTTTACTCCACAAGAATCCACAAAATCCAAAACAAATTAAAAGCCAACAATTCTATATGAATCCACGAGATTCCCCATTCTTATTCTTTTGGGAAAGACCAGATATTGTCTCATTATTCAAGCATACTTTAAAAGATATTCTACTGTTTAAAAGGTAATATTTTGTTAGCTAATGTTTATATATTGTCACAAATATCTAAATGAATCGTAAAAACCTGAGATAAATGAATTAATAACAAAATTACATAGTTTTCATAAAGTGGACTATCGTTTTCTTTTTGGGAAGGGAAAATTTGGAATATCATTTGATGGTGGATAAACACTTAACTAGTTTTCCTAAAAAAGACAAAGTCTCTTGTAAGGACACATAAAAACCATAATGTAATCTTCATGCATCCTCGCGCACGAGCATGAATGTCTTTATGAAAGACCATCTTTTGATTAGTTTTCATTTAATGTATTCAAAATTTTATAAAAGCAATCAATTGCGCCAATACTAGTTGGTTAATTAGTATGAAAGCAAATTAATGTCCCATTTAATAATATACGCATATTTGCATTCTCCACTATTTTATCGTCTAAATTTGAATTTTATCGATATTTTCTAGATTTATTATGTCACACTTAATTTTTTTAATATGGATTAGAAAGCTATTGCACAAAACGAAAATTTTTCTAGTTCGATGGATAACATCAAGTCAAAGAGTTGTGCTAAATGTACAACAATTTATTCCATTTCGTTTGCACAAACCAAAACAATACACAAACATGGCAATTAATTGCCATGTTCCATCTCTCACAAGCAATAGTCGCGTTATTCATCACTTGCATCAAACAATATAAATGAATAAAGAAGCCAAAAACTTCAAATCTTCAATTCACTAAAAAAAAGGTTACACAAAGCCTCAATTCAACTCCAAACCTCATACATCAAAGAGCCAAAGCAAGTGAGGAACCAAACAAAACTGCAATGGTCCCCACCACGCCAACGGCGACGGACAAAGCACTGTTCTTGGACGGAGACGACTCCTCGGAGGGGGCCGAGGTTGGGTTCGTCTCTTCCTCGGGGGGCGGAGGGGGCGACTCCTCCCCAATGGGAGCCGGAGACGGGGGAGACATCCCCTCCGACGGCAACGGAGCCAGGACCCCAGCTGTCCCATTGGATTCATGCTTGATCCGATCAACCAACACGACAACTATGAACTTCTCATTTTTGTGGCAATTCTCAGGCACTCCACTTATGAAGTAATGCGATCCAGATTGGTTCAACTTATACACCGTGTGACCGTCGGTGAACTTGTTGAGCGGCTTCTTCGCGTTGCAGCTCGCGTAGTCCTCATTCGTCACGTGCAGAACGGAGTCGTGGTCGGAGGAGTATATGAAAACTGCCGTGAAATTAATGGAGGTGATTGTTACGTACACATTGCTAAGCAGTGTAGCTCAGCCCGAGAGGGTATTATTTTTAATTTTTGTGGGATAAGATTTAGGTATTTTTATAATCTTATACATAATTAGGGATATTTAAAGGTAATTTCAACAAAATTGAGTTAGGATAACAAACCCCCACCATTCATAAATGTGGCTTGCTCAAATGGGATCATCTGTCTCAATTATATGTCTCATCGTCCGTATTCCACTAATACTTTATTACAAAAAATTATATACACTGATTTTCAAATAATCGATCAAAATAGTCATTTTTAACTAGAAAAATACAAATTAAATATAGACAATTAATTATATATCCTAATTGGATAAGTGAATCCAGTTAGTAATTATAAAATTAAACTAAATCACAATATATTAAAATTGAAAAAAAAGTGAAAAATTGATAGTGGAACCAAACTTGGATTAGAGGATCCCAAGTGCTCGCTAAGGATAATGGAACTGAAGTAGCAGATATGCAAGACTTACGCAATGAATCGCCGATCTGGAATTGGGATTTTTCAGCCCAGTGATTGTAGATGGCGGCGTTGGGATCGGTGGGAACTGTCCAACCTTGCGATCCTCCAACTTTGTATTCGAATGCGTGGCATCTCTGCTGCATCAGAAGCCAAACGCTCAAAAGGCCGAGGACACGTGTGACTCGTTGATTCCTGGAAGCAGCCATTTCAGAAGGAGTTGAAGGTGAAGGAGATTTTTAGCAGAGGACAATGTGGGATGATTGCGAGGGGGGTTTTTTGTAGATGAGATTGGGTTAACTTTATGGGAGGTGTGGAGTTGAAGTTTTGGCTTCTTTTTGTTATTCCTTTTTGGATTACTTGGGGTGTAGGGCAAAGCATAACACCACTTTTAGGAGCTTTTGTAATGGCTTATTTATGTAGTTTATGCTTTGCTTGATTATGATCAAGAATCTTCAACATTAGTTTGCACTTTGCAGAATGGTATCTACAGCTGCATCTATCAGTTTGATTCAATCTACGAAAGACCTAAGTTTGATCAAATTATACTCAACAATGCAGTTTCCTTGTCGAGATCATGCATACTACTTTTGTCGATTCTTTTGTGACATGTTCATGGTAGGCGCTACCCATTTCAGAGCAGATCACTTGATTACCCAATTAATTACTCAGATCAGAACTGAGCTCATTACTTTTGTTATTGACCTCTCCTAGCACCTTTAGGGTTAACTATTTTAAAATTGATGCCAAGTAATTGCTAGAAAAGCCTGTACGACGTTGTAGCGCTGCCCCCATATGCTCGGAGCGTTACAAGGGTGGGGACCCGTAACCTAACCGATAATTGTTCTACCAAACTGAACCGAAACAATAATAGTAAAATAATAATTTTGGTACGATAAAAAAAAATTCAGATCAGATTGGGTTTGCTCATCCTTAATACTACATATATTTATATAGACATGCACGTTTTTTGAACCGTGGTTCGACTAGGCCCGGCCCGCCGGTCAACAGTTCGGGCCCGAACCGGCGGTCAACGGGCTGAACCGAGACCGTGAGCTGGGGCTAGGGCGGGCTCGGTTCACGAAATCGGCCGGAACCGACGGGCTTGGGTCGAACCGGCGGGCTAGGGCGAACCGGCGGGCCTAGGGCCGGGCGAACAAGTGAGCTTTAGAGCCGTTGGAACCGCGGTCCGCCCTAAACCGGCGGTTCCAACGACTAAAACAGCTAGAAAAGCGGCTATTTTCGATTTTCACCCAAAATCACTCCTATAAATATATCCTTCATCCTAACTCTATCCTCACTTCAATCTCTCATTTCTCAACCTTAATTCACTCATTTACATCTAATTTTCAAGCTTTCAAGCTCTCGTTCTCACTCTCAAACTCAATCTCTCAAGTTCTCAAGCTCTCTCAATCTCTCATTCTTATTCTAAACTCTCAAACTTTCTCACTTCATCAATCATCATGTCTTTCTTTAAGCGATTAAACAAGGAAAGGGAAGGCCGCCGATGAAGGAGCTCCAGTGAGGAGAAACATTCCAACTCAGCGTTCACGAAGGGCCTTAGCGGCGGAGGAAATCTCAAGGCAAGTTGCCGAAGGTTCTAAGCCGAAGAAGATGCTCGATTTTATGAAATGGTGCATCGAATGGAAAGAAGTCCCAATTTCGGTGACGTGAGCTCGAGCGACCAAGGCGGCGATGAAGAAGGCGGCGAAGAAGGCGGCGAAGAATATGGCGACTTTGACCAAGATCGCCGCCACAACCACCAAAATCAAAGGAACTTAAGTCAAGCGTTTTGTGAAGCACTTTAGATACGTAAATTTTACGTTTCTTACAAATTAGTTTCACAATTTTAATTTCATGTTCATAGTTCTTACAATATCTTGTTATATTTTCTTTAGAAAAGTGGAAGTGCTAAATGAAGCACCTCTTCCCGACGGTCGAAAGAGATCGTTGCTTATTGCAACTATTGCACGAAACCTACAAATGGATCGAGAAAGGAGGTTACGGGCGCTCAATAGGCACATGGAGGTTCTCATCCTCATGAGTATGGAATATCAACGAACCAAGCTCAAATTAAAACCCCTTCTCAATATTCTACAACGGGTGCGCCCACTTTATTTAAATTTGATAAGGAAAATATGAAGATCGATGGCTAGATATTGTGCTATGGAAAAACTCCCTTTTAATTATGCCGATAGAGTTACGTATGAAGAATGTTATAAAGAGGGACTTGGTCCTAATGCATGCAAAGTTAGTAGAAGTATTATGCTTAAGAAGATTAGGAGACAATGCATGGAAAAAAAACATGATTTAAAGAAATATTTGGTTCGTTTAGGTCATAAAGTTTCTATTTGTGCCGATGTTTGGACGGATGCTTATAATAAGAATTCTTATATGGGTATTACTTGTCATTGGATTGATTCGAAATGGGTTATGCAAAAACGTTTAATTGCTTTTCGAGAGTTTGAAGAGCCTCATAATGCTTTAGGTATTGCTAATATTATAATTGGTGTGTTAAATGAGTATTCTTTGATTAATAAAATTTTTTCCGTTGGTTTTGATAATGCTTCGGCAAACACCGCTAGTATTCCTCAACTTATTGAAGCATGTGCACCTTCTTTTGAAGGAAAATACTTTCATTCTAGATGCATTTGTCATATTTTAAATTTATGTGTTCAAGATGCACTTAGTATTTTTCAAGAATCCGTTAGTCCTATTAGAGATGCTATCAAATGTTTGCATGTTTCAAAAACTTATGGGAAGAAATGGCAAAAATATTGTCGTATAAAAAATATTGCTTATACATGTTTCAAATTGGATGTTTCTCATCGTTGGAATTCTACTTATGAAATGCTTAATAGTACTATTTCATATAAGGGTCATTTATGTGATTTTTTTAGAAAAGAGTTTACATCTATTCAATTACATCTTAATGAGTCTCATTGGGATGCTTGCATGGATTTATATCGATTGTTAAAGGTATTTCATGGTGCAACGAAACAATTATCGGAGTTTATTATTGCACTTCGTTATGGTTTTAGAACATTGCATGCATATTGCCATGTCTTTTCGTAGTTGTTTTAGTAAACCATCTTTATGTGGTGTAATTTATTTTATGGTTCAAAAGTGGCTAAAATATTTTAGGGAGATACCTACAATTTTTTGCTTGCTAAGTGTTTAGATCCTAAATGGAAATATGATGGTACTTGTCGAATGCTTAATGTTTATTATGATGCTTTTAGGCAAATGGATTTTCAAGGTGCTAGTATAGAAGGAGAATTAGTTTATTTTGATCTCCGGATGTAGATCAAATCAAATATAATCTTGAAAAGAATTTAAGAAGTCTTTTCAAGAATATAGGTCGAAATATGGTAGTGATGATGATATTCAAACTCCACCTCCTTCTTCTATGATGTCTTGATTAATTTTCCTTTTGATATGAATGAGTTTGATCCTTTGGTGCAACAAATGACTTGATGTACCAAAATAGAACATTCGAAGGCCGAGAGGACAAGGTAATAGTGAATTAGATATATATTTGCAAACTCCTTTTGTCTTTGGTGTTGAAGATAGCGGTCCTTCGATCGATGTCTTGAAGTGGTGGTCGAAGAAGAGAGTACCCAATCCTCTCAATCATGGCAAAGGAGTTATTTGCCGTCCGGCATCCACCGTATCCGTTGAACAAGCATTTAGCATTGGAGGACTAATGCTTGATCAAAGAAGAAGCAACATGAAGCGGCGAACATTGAAGCTACAATGTTGCTCGATGATTGGTGTAGGGCCGACCTTAGAGCTCAAGAACCACAATGGGAAGATGGTAGCGAGGCGAAGGCGAGGCCTTCACCAAAGCGGATCGTCGGAATCGGGTGCGGAGGCGGAGTAGAGCATTTAGAAATTAAAAGAACTACATGGACTTTGATTATCTATGATTATGAGGATATGTAGGCAACTCAATTTTAGAAATTAAATTGAGCTCAAGTCCTTTATTATTATTATTTTTCATCCCTATGTAAAAGTCATAAGCGGTTTATGTAATTTTACTCATCATTTATTAAAAATGCAAAGTGTTGACACATATTTTATATTTATCGTATTTTAACAAATGCAAAATGCAAAGTAAATACAAGTTACGTTGAGGTTTGATCGTTGTAACTAATTTCCTATGTAGAGTTTCTGAAGATAAAAAAAATCACTTACAAATTTAAAAATATTTACAAGTTTAGTAGTTTACAAATTTTTACAACTTTAAAAATATTTACAAGTTTATTAAGCTTTAGACTTAAAAGTTAAAAGTTAAAGTTAAAACTTAAAAGTTTGTTAAAATCTTGGACTTTGATACTTGTTGCATATTTGATTGAATTTTCAGAAAATTAAGATAGAATTGGAGATTTTACCCTTCATAAGAGTTGAAGTATATCGCGTCTGAGTTCGTGGCGCAAGCGGATCGAAAATCGGAGCTCGGACGAGAGAGAACGGATCGATACAAAATCACTGCGCGAACAGGCCGAACCGCCGGGCTCGGCCTAAACCAGCGGTTCGAGCCCGAACCGGGACCGCCGGGCTCAGGCCCGCCCTAAACCGCCAACTAGTTTGTAGGGCGGGCTAGGGCCTTCACATTTGGAACCGCCGGACCGCGGGCCGGCCCTAAACCGCGGTTCCGGCCCGTCAACATGTCTATATTTATATTTATATTATTTTCACAAGTGAAAAGAAAGGGACTATATAGAATCATCGAATTAAAATGACATTGAATGTTACAGACCCTGAAAACCTCTTTATGTTCCAGTCCCTTAAATGGGCAGTTGTTGGCCCAATAAAACCCCAAATGAAATTGAAAGAGGAAGGAATGTGAGCAAATGATCGATCCCCCGCCATTGTCGTAGTAGAGAATGGAAGATTATGTATAAAAAGGAGGCGGCGTTTGTGGATGAAGGGGCATGCACGGGACGATCGGGTCGACCCATCTGCATACCCCACCTTTTTCCCTACCTGTTGTTTGGTTTGGTGCCCACCCTTTGTTAAAAGGATCCAGCCATTTTTTCCCTTCAACTTTTGCTCTCCCTTCTTGCACCAATATCCATTTTCTTGTTATTTTTGTTTTTCCTTTTTGAAGGAAAGGATTGCCTCTTTCCTTTGAAACAATGTGGAGGGACCCTGGAACTCCAGCTGATTCCTATTATGAGGTGCGCCTTGAATGTGCTGCTAGTCTTCCTGAAAGCAAGTTTAGAATCAAGGTAGTTTGCTCTTTCTCTCTCTCTCTCTGCTTTTGAGATTCCATGCTGCTCATTTCTGTTTCTTTTAAGCTTTAACACTAGGATGTGATGGAGTCTGAGGTCTGTTTGATATTGTGGGCCACGTGTTTTTTTAATTATTTTCGCAGCCCATTTAGATGTTAAATTAAATAGTTTCATAGTTTAATTATATCTCTTCTATTAGTTAGTTTCCTACTTTGATAAGGACTCATTCTTTGATAAGGATTAGAGTTCATTTTCAGCCTATATAAAGGTTTGTAAGCATACGAAGATATTCAGCTTTTGATTTCCAATATATGTGAGTTTTATTCTCTCTTCATTAGCTCTTCGAATTTCTTGAGATTTGCCAAGTAATTCATTTATCGACGTATCAACGAGACATTCATCCCTCGTTTGTGTGTCTTTCATCGTCCCCGAGTTGCTGCGTCAATTTCACGTTGGGGTATAGGCGACATACTGACCTATATCACTTCTTGGGTTAGATTCAGAGGTTTTGGGATATTTCATCTTGTTCGTTCTTCCGTTCGCGTGTCATTGATCCTTCATACCAACGAGGATCATATCATTTGGTATCAGAGCCAGAGTTATCGCCTAGGGTATTCGTTTCTTTTCTCTTTATTGTCGTATCTGAGTTTTTTGTTCATTTTTTGTTCGTGTCGTTTGTGTCTGATCGAGTCATATTAGTTGCTTTTGTTTCTAAGTGTTAGTTTCGTAAAAAAAAAAGTCTGATTCGTTTTCGTTTCGTTTCGACTGTTGTGACGTGGGTGGCGGCTAAGGTTTGTTCATCCGTGTTTAAATCAGCGTCTACCATATATGTGATCTTATCTATATCGTGATTATACATTATCTATATCGTTATCCATATCATACATTATTCTTATCGTTATTCATATCATTATACATATCGTTATCCATATCATACATTATCCCTATCGTTATCCATATCATACATTATCCATGTCGTTATCCATATCATTTGGGCTATCATTATCCATATCAATATCTGTATCATTATTTTTTTTCGTTCTTGAGATTTGGCGTATCCATGTTCTGTGAGATTCGAAAAAAAAAGTTGAGTCGTTTGGTGCACATTTTGTGCAAATTTTCCGAAAACAGTTTCGTGCAAATTGATTCATTGCGTTTCTTGGTATGTTTAGAGTCGTTTGGTGCACATTCTGTGTGCACTTTTTCCAAAATTCTGTTAAACCTCGTTATGTTTTCTGGGTTCCTTGTGTAGTATATGTCGCGTTGAACAAGTTTCTGCACAACATATTTTCGAGTCTTCATTTTTTATTTTTTTTCGTGTCTTTCCTTCCGTGTCTTTCCTTTATGGCCTTATGTGATTTGTTGGTATTAAATTCATTGGTGGATTGAGAGGATTTGAGACTTTTGAAGGAGAATTTGAGTGGTAAAAGACAAGAGAGTGAGATTATTAGAGTGATAAAAAGGCAATTTTGAGTGATACACGAGTGTTGAGTGATTCATTTTGAGTGATACACGAGTGTTTGTGAGTTGATGAGGTTCCTGTTATTTTTTCTTTTCTAACATTTTCTGCAGCAATGTCTAAGAAAGTGGAGTCAGAAGGGTCATGTCATAAGGACGACGATGATTCTATCAGTCGTCAAACAAAATTCATGATGGAGGCTTTGCGTTCTGAATTGGGAATGATAATCACAAAAGAGATGGAGGAGCTACATGATCGAATCACTACACTTGAGCAGAGACCTCGTAGAGAGGAGCGACGTCGGCAAGATCCTATTGTGTATCAACGAGGTGAAGGACGAAGAGAAGACAGAGACGGTAAAATTTTCGCCGAGATAATAGGTACGAAGAGGCTGAATTTGACAATGAGGAAGATGAGTTTTCAGATTTTGACGAAAGACGTCCTAGAGGAAGGGATCGAGAAGATAACAATCTGAGTAGCATCAAGATGAACATCCCTTCTTTTCAAGGGAAAAATGATCCCGAATTATACTTGGAGTGTGAGAGAAAGGTGAAGCTTAAGTTTGATTGCCATAACTATTCCGAGCTCAAGAAGGTGAAGTTAGCAGCAATAGAGTTCTCTGATTATACACTTGTTTGGTGGGATCAGTTGGTGAGTAGTCGGAGGAGGAATCGAGAGCAGCCTATCCAGACATGGGAAGAGATGAAGGCTGTGATGAGGAAGCGATTTGTGCCTAATCATTATTACCGTGAGCTGTACAACAAATTGCAGAATTTAAGGCAAGGGCCAAAAAGTGTGGATGACTACTTCAAGGAGATAGAAGTAGCCATGATTCGAGCTAGTATTGTTGAAGATAGAGAGGCGACTATGGCAAGATTCTTGGCTGGATTGAATTGGGAGATTCAGAATGGAGTGGAGTTGCAGCATTATGTCGAGTTGGGGGACATGGTCACATGGCCATAAAAATTGAGAACCAACTCAAGAAAAGGGTAATGGCGATAACATGAAGCAGAATCAGTCCAATTGGAGGCAGCCCCAAAATGTTAGTGGTTCTTCATCAAGATGGAACCAATGGAAGAATGAGGAGCATCGAAAGAGAGAAGTGACCGTTTGAAAAGCCAAGAACAGATCCTACGAATTACACAACTCAAGCCAAACCTGACGGTACCCGGAACTGTGATTTGAAGTGTTTTACTTGTCATAGAATTGGACATATTACTAGAGAGTGTCTGAATAAGAGGGTGATAATCATTCGGGATGATGGAGATGTGGTAACCGATAATGAGGGATTTCTCCAAAACAAGTTTATGAGGATCAAGTGATGTTGCAAAAGGAGTCGAAGTTGGTGAAGTCGGTTGGGCAAAGTGATGGAAGTAAGGAGAAGAGAGTAATCCAAAAGTCTTGTCTTGCGAGTGCTAGTGATTTGAAGTGGGTGGTGAATAAGGAAAAGCCATCGGTTGAACTAATGTACAAGGAGAATTTGAGTTCGTTTGATATAGGTGACGACTTGGATTTGAGGACAAATCCTTCTCAAGAGGAGGGGAATGATGGAGTCCGAGGTCCGTTTGATATTGTGGGTCACGTTTGTTTTTAATTATTTTCGCAGTCCATTTAGATGTTAGATTAAATAGTTTCCTAATTTAATTAGGTCTCTTCTATTAGTTAGTTTCCTACTTTGATAAAGACTCTTTCTTTGATAAGCATTAGAGTTCATTTTTCAGCCTATATAAAGGCTTGTAAGCA
Organism: Salvia rosmarinus; assembly: GCA_036937905.1. Taxonomy (NCBI): domain Eukaryota; kingdom Viridiplantae; phylum Streptophyta; class Magnoliopsida; order Lamiales; family Lamiaceae; genus Salvia; species Salvia rosmarinus. The sequence goes on from CM072819.1 coordinate 91,347,201, forward strand.
TACGAAAATATTCAACTTTAGATTTCCAATATATGTGAGTTTTATTCTCTCTTCATTAGCTCTTCAAATTTCTTGAGATTTTTCAAGTAATTCATTTATTGACGTATCAACGAGACATTCATCCCTCGTTTGTGTGTCTTTCATCGTTCCCGAGTTGAATTTCACATTGGGATATAGGCAACATACTGACCTATATCATTTTTTGGGTTAGATTCAGAGGTTTTGGGATATTCCATCTTGTTCGTTCTTCCGTTCGCGTGTCATTGATCCTTCATATCAGCGAGGATTGTATCATGATGCTTCTCGATGAAATGATGTTGCATGAACATCACAAACACATTTATGTGTACATATCATCATCTCTGTTTCTTTTAGTTTGAAATGATCATTGAATGTTGTTGCATGAACATCACAAATGAGTTTGTGGCATTGTAGAGCTTCATGCATCAATCATATGAATTCTTGGTTTTATATGTTTTTTCTCATAACTCTGCATGTTAGACTGGAAAAACATTAAGCGTTCGGAAATGGAACGCTACTTTCTCTCCAGAAGGCATTCTTGACATAAGCAAAATACTTGGTCGAATCCAACGTGGGGTACGCCTATGCCTTCTTGTTAATTGTCTTCATGCTTGCTTAATTGGTTCGATTTCTATGCCAAATATCAATGGAACTTTGGTGACTTTTATAGGGGGTGCACCCCTCAATTAGAGGTGAAGTATGGGAGTTCTTATTGGGTTAGTTTTGACCCACATAACACCTATGAAGAAATGGAACAAACACGAGAGAGTCGAAGGTTTCTCTCTCTTTCTTACCATACATCATTTTTTCTTGCCTGTTTACATGTTTCCATGCATGTTATAACATAAATATATGTGCCTGATAAATCTAGCTACGTGAGATTTAATGTAAGCAGCAAAGAACACCAAGGCTTTTACGTGGTTCGATCGTTAATGAGATCTACGTCCACGGAGGGGTGATTCCCTCAATACTTTCACTAGAGTTTTAATACGAGTATTGGTTACAAGCCTTTTTGTGTTCAGTAAATTGCCAACCTTCTATTGTCAATTTTCCTTCTATTTATACCATCCTCAACCTGCAACTGAAGGCGTGCTCAACCCCCATTGGTGGTGACTCTTCCTCAGCGTGCTCTCCATTGGCGGGGAGGGGCGCTTCGCCTACGTGCGCCACGTGGAGGTGGCGCTGACGACGGGTTCCGGGTGTGTCTTCCATTGGTCGGTGGCGCGACTCGGTTACGGGCGTGTCTTCCATTGGCGAGGTGGCGCGACTTCGGTTTCAGGCGTGTCCTCCATTGGCCGAGCCAGGGGTGCACGCCACGTGGAGGGTGGCGCCTGGCTTTTGGTTCTGGGGCTAGGGTTTTGGGAGCTGATTAGGGCTAGCCTTGGGCTCAACCGCGTGGGCCCGCTACCAACGTCAGGCCCAGCTCGCTTGGGCTCTGTTAGTGGGCTGGTCGGTTGGGCCATATCCATCATAGCCCCTCCCGAATAGTCGGGGCGCGATGCCGAGGTGGAGTGAAGGCGCGCCGCCGAGGTGAGTGTGGCTCGGTGGCGTTGTTTGTTGAAGGTGGTGTCTTTTTGGCGTGAGGTTTATCCGGTGGTGCGGATCCGGTCCGAGTGGGTGGTCTATCGTTACGGGCATGCATCGCTTGTCGAAGACCGGCCGAGTCGTCTGTTGTTGGGAAAAGATGTCTGCATGGGATCTTTGGGTTCGACCGGATAGCATGGGTTGGTCGTATGGAGCTATCCTCCTGGATGGCCGAGTGCCGGTCTGGATAGTGATATCCTGTTGGGAGGCAGATGGCTGATCGAGCAGCGTTACACTGAGGTAGCGCCGAGGCTCGATCTAGATTTTCGGACGCGGGCAGAGAGGTTGGTTGGGCTCGCGCCGCTTGCCGAAGAGCGATCTGAGATGCCCGTCATCGAACGAAGTCGTTCTGTAGGGAGGGCCGTGGACCGCTCTGGGTAGCAATATCCTTCGGGCGATAGAGGTCCGATCTCGATGGCCATACCTGCGTTGGCAATGCCGAGGTACGGAGTTAAAGCGATGATTGCGCTTCTCTAGGGTGCCACTGTCGCCGCCCCAGGATACGTCAACGTGGCGTGGCGGTTGTTGTTCGCTCGAAACACGTGCGGGTGTGTAGCCCACGTCCAATCTCAGCGAGGCACGTGGAAAGCTTGATAGGCGGTTTTGGGGCCCATCTGTATTTAAATCGCCCAAGTTAGGGCCACTGTTCACCTTCTTTTCGAAAACTTTTCATCTCCTCCATAGTCGAGAAAACTTTCGAACTCGGAGAAGCTCTTGACCATCTTCCGATTGATGCCGAAAAAAGTAAGTATGTCTTCTTCCTCCTGTTCCGATTCCCCTTCATCTGTGTCCCGTTCATCTCCCACGGAAGTTTCCGGGACGAACCGGATCGTCTTGGCCCCGGATAGCGAAATCGAGGTTAGGGATTACACGTGCCGTACCTTGTCGGGTGAATCTAAAATGCTTAGTGCTAGGATTCCCGCAATATCGTCTGCGTGGGACTTGTTTACGGTCAGGGACGCCAAATCGTCTCTGACCTTTAGCGATATAGTAAAGGTAGGGAGGGAATGCCGCATCCCGGTAGACACCTGGTGGTGTGTTCCCCACCCTGGTGATAGAGCGGTAGCCCCTCCGGAGGGCTTCATAACGGTGTACGTAGATGCCTTGAGGCAGGTCTTAGGTTCCCTTTAGCCCCCATTTTTTTGCAGATTCAGGAATATTTCCAAATTCCAATCTGTCAGTTTACCCCGAACTCCATTAGATCAGTGGTCGAGATGGGGCTTTCCTGTTACGGCGTAGCGGAGGAATTCACCTTCGAGCTCCTGATGCGATTTTTTAGCGTCAAGTTCACGAGAGGGACGTACTATTTTTCTCCTCGTCAGCCGTTTAGGGTTAAGCAACCCTCGAAGTTGCAGCGGTGGCAGAATAAATTTTTCTTTTTGAGGGCCGAAGGGCATCCGACCTATGAATGGGGTTGGAGTGCGATGAAGGATTTGAAATTGAAGCCCGCCGGCCGTAGAGGAAAAACTCAATCGGCTCGGTGAAGTTTACATTAGATTCACCAAGACGACCTTAATAAGGCCGGACTGAGCGTGCACGGGTCGAAGGTCCCCGGGCCGGGGTCCGAGCTGGGTGAGGGCACCCTTCTCCTTCTTATTCCTAGAATTCCGGTCTCATTGTGTTAACGTGGTCTTTTTACGTCTTACGGTGAAGCTTGATCACGAGAAGGAAGCGGCGGCCAGCCACCCTCGCCTCTGCTCCATCCGGGCGGGAGTCTCCGCCAAGAAAGAAGGCAAGGCGAGGTGGACCTACCAAGCACTGTGGTAGTGGGCGCTGAGCGATCTGCTGCGGGTCCTCACCGATCCGAACTGGGCATGGAGATAGAGGCTCGCGCCCGATGAACCGCCGAGTACCGATCTCCAAACATCTTTGTTCCTTTCCTAGGGTAGTGTCTCCTTGTTATTGGCTCTTGACCGTTTTGATTCTCGGGGCGTGCCTTGGCGGCGGGTGGTCGCCGCTGGCCGGCGTCGTGGCCTCCGGTATGAGGGCTGGAGCGGAGTTGGCCGCTTGAGTCCTCGCCGGTGTCGCGAGCGAGGTCGGGGTGGCCCGTGAGGACGCAGCGGAAGCAAGGGCCGTGCTTGAGGTTGCCACAAAGAAGAAGGATCGGGCTCTGCAGGCTCTGCGGGCTGCCGCGCCGAGGTGGAGGGTGCTCGGGGCGGGCGGCGGCGGAGAGAAACTTGCTTGATCAAGCGAGTGCCTTCTTTGGCGAGGCGGGCCAATGTTGAAGGCCTTCACCACCAAGATTGTTGAGTCGAGACCTTCTCCGCCTTTATCTCCGATCGGCGCCGTGATGAGGCCGCGGTGATATCTACCCACCGAGAAGTTGGCGGCGCGATGCCCGACTTTGATGAGGTCGAGGCGGGTGGTCCGAGGTGGACCCAGGTGGTGTACAAGAGTGCGCCAGCGTGATAGCCGAGGCGGCCCCATTCCCTGTGGTGGGCTTTGGCCTCCTCGACTCGCTCGACGGCCGAGGCCGTGTCCAATCGGGGTGGATGAAGATCCACGAGCTGTGAGCTTCTTGCCGAGGCACGGGCCGAAGCCATGTTGGTTGGGGAGGAGGGGGAGGAGGAGGAGGAGGAGGAGGAGCCGAGCTCGGAGCTTCCTTCCGGGACGGTCAGCCACAACAGTGCAGCGGCGGAGCGGTGAAAGAAGAGAAACTGAGGCCGGCGAATCCGGCAAGGGGGCTGAGGTCGGCGAACCCGGCAAGGAGCCTGAGGTCAGTGGACCAGATGTAATAGGCTGATTTGCCAGGGTCGATAGGACCCAGGGCCTTGTAAAATATTTTCGATTATGAATGAAAGCATTTACAACGTTCTGAAATGTGTGTTGTGTTTTTACTTTAGCACTCCGATTCTCAATACGTCGGGCTTGATCATTATCTGCTGACCAAGTTGAAAGAGGCCCGAGGTGCCTTAGCCGAGAAGGACGAAGAGGTGCTGTTCTGGAGAAGCCGATCTGCCGAGTTGACGCAGACTTTGGGCAACATGGAGATCGGTTCAGCATCATCCGCCGAGCTGAGGATGAGACTGCAAGAGGCTGACCGAGAGGTGGCCCGCCGCCTGGCGAGCGAGGCTCTGAGCTAAAGCTCATAAGTTTGAAGTTCGAGGCGGACTTGTCCGCCGATGTCGTTCATGGGCGCCTGATGCAGTGTGAGGAAGAACTCGAGCTAACGCAGGAGAAGCTGGTCCGGATCTCGGAGGAGCACGCCGAGTACGAGGCGGTGATCCGCCGAGCTGGCGGTGTCACCATATCCGAGGCTGGTGAATGAGTCCGAGCACATTCGCCGGGGATGGTGCTAAGGGACGAGGAAGGGCCAAATAGCAAAGATTTGAGCTGCCGCGGATCCTCGCCAAGTATCTCGAGATGTACGAGATCGTCCGCCAGCGTCATCTGCCTAAGTCCCGCAGCCAGGCCGCGGCTGGTCCCGAAGTAATTGTTGAAGAACCCGAGGAGGGAGGCGGCTATGCTGACCATGCTGAGGTGCTTCGGTTGCTGGGACCCGCTTCAACAGGAACGAGGGCCCCAGGTCGGCAAGGGAGGACCGCTGGTCGGCAGGGGCGGGCGACGGACCGGCAGGTGGTCGCGGCGACCGACGCTGGCACGCGGAGGGCGGCATGGGACAGCGGACCCGGCAACGGAGGCGGCAGACCGAGGGCGGTCGCGACCGCCAGCGACGGGATCCGAGGCGGAGTTCGGTTTCCATCCCCGAGTCTCCGCTCTGGTCGGGTACCCCGGGCGTGTCGAGCCTTCCGGAGTAGGTCGGGGGCGACGACCTCATCGACCGGGTTGAAGGCACCGATTTCGTTCAGTGTTCATCGCCGACACGGAGATTTTGTACAAAGGCGGTGCAGCCGGTGAGACTTGGCGAAGAGAGGTCGAAGCCGAGTAACTCATATATAGCTTAGGACTTGGTGTATAGTATTGAATGTATTTAGCTTGTATCAAGTGTATATTTTCCCCTGAGAGGTACAAATATAGCTCATGACTTGGTTTTTTTTTTTTTTTGCCGTAAATGTATTCATCTTTGTGCCATCAAGTGTATATCTTCCCAAATAAAGGGGCATAAACGAGCTCGGAAGCCGGTTGACTTGTATATGGCTTGGAACTCGGTTTGTAGTCGTTAATGCATTTAGGCGTGTGTGCGGGTGCATATCTTCCCAAATATAGGGGTACAAATTGGCGAGATCGATGCGGATGTCGCGTGCATGTGAGCGATCCAACTTAATGGGTAATCTGTATGCTTCGCATGTAGGCGTTCAAATTAATGAGTAGTCCGTATCGTACCTACTTAGTGGGTTTGTCGTCTTAGTAAGGCGTCCCTTTTCAAGGTTAATTGTGGTTTATCAAATGATGTTCACATAGATGTAAGACGAAACGAAGTGAAATACTCATTAGAAAAACAAACGTTTCGTTAAATAAGTGAACAACATCGCACATCGGTCAAAACAATAGGAGGGCTAACATGTTGCCGATCTGAAATCAAAGCTATGTAAAATACCTCCTTAGATGAGCTATGTGCCAGGTTCGGGGAACAAGTGCTCCGGAGAGGTGAGCAAGCTTATAGGCCCCTTTGCCGAGGTCCTCGTGAACGCGGTATAGTCCTTCCCATGTCGGATCTATCTTGTTAAGATGCTCGGCTCGGCTGGCTTCATTATTCCGCAGACGAGGTCGCTACTTGGAGTGTGGAGGCCTTCACTCTCTTGTTGTAGTAGCCGCGACACGGCTCTTGTGTGGCCGTTTATGAAGGCCAGCTCGCTTCTCCTCCGAGCATCAAGGTTGACTCGTATGTCTTCCTCGTTGTCCTCTGGTTGAAGTGAAGAGTGCGGGCTCGGTGCACCGATCTCGGCGGTATGACGGCCTCGGTGCCGTGAACCGGTGAAGGCGTTTCCGTCGCGAAGTCGAGGGTAGTTCTCAGAGGACCGAGGACTTGAGGAGGTTCTCGACCCGATCGCCTTTTGCCCGGTCTAGCCTCTTTTTCGGCCTTATATGATCGTGCGGTTCGTTACTTGGTCTGACCGTTCGCTTGTGGGTGTCAACCGAGGTGAACCGTTATCGATCGGAGCTCTTCACACCATTCCTTGAAATTTTTGTCAGCGGCGGGTGCCGTTGTCGAGACCGAGATGTGCGGTATGCAAGCGGCAGACTATATTCTTCCACACGAAGGTCTGAATCCTTCTGCTTGTGAGGCTCGAAAGTGGCTCGGCCTCGACCCATTTTGTGAAGTAGTCTATAGCTACGACTAAGTATCGGCCGACACGGTGCCCGGTCGAGCGGACCAGCGATGTCGATCCCCGCCGCATGAAAGGCCACGGACTCTGCGGTCGCTAGATCGGTGCGAGGCAACTTTTGACCGCGGAGTGAATCTGGCACTTCGGGCACTTTTTGACGAGCTCGGCCGAATCTTGAATGAGGGTAGGCCAGTAGTATCCTGACCTCGGTGTTTTCTTTGAGAGCTCGCGATCCGATGTGGCTTTCGCAAGATCCTCCGTGAATCTCGTTGAGTGCGTAGTCGGCTTCTTACGCCCGAGGCACCTCAGGAGGGGTTGAAGGTAGGACTTCCGGTTGAGAGCGCCCTCATGCATGAGATACTTCTGGGATTTCGCCATCAGTTTTTTGGCTTCGAGCCGATCTTGAGGTAGTGCGCCGTCTTCCAGATAGGCCTTCATGGGAGACATCCAGTTCGGCTCTATCTCAGTGATGATGCCGACGTGGGACTCCGCGACGCTTCTGGAATGGACCTCCTCCACTGGTGGACTTGTTGACGACGCAGCTAACTTGCTGAGGACGTCAGCTCGGCTGTTTTCCCCTCGGGGGATTCGGTGAATACTGAAGTACCTGAGGGAGGTCAGCATCTCCTTTGCCTTCTCGAGGTATTGTTTCATTCGGTCCTCCTTGGCCTCGTATTTGCCTAACACCTGGTTCACCACGACCTGGGAATCCCCGAAGATTTGGATCTTGTCCAATCCCAGTTCCTTGGCGGGTCAGGAGATCAGGGCCTCGTACTCCACCTCGTTGTTGGTGGTCGGGAAGGTAAACCGGAGGGCGTAGGTGACTTCTTGCTTATCTGGGCCGAGGAGGAGGATGCCCGCTCCGCTGCCCGTTTTGCATGAAGCTCCATCCACGTACATCTGCCAGCAATTATCAGGTGGGTTGGGGTCGGGTTCCTCCGTGCAGGGGGTCGGAATGACCGAGGCGGAGGCATTGGAGGAGCCAATCTTAGCGGTTGGACCGGGCTCGGCAAACTTGCTTCTACCAGAAATCGTGAGCTTGCCCTTTATGGCGGTGCAGGGGAGTATGAGATATCGTGCTCGCCGAGCTCGATGCCCACTGGCTATACGTCCGAGATGACTCGAGTTTTGACAAGACTTGTCTCGAGGGTAAGTCGGTCGATGCACTGGATGGAGTGAGCACGAAAGTAGGGTCGGAGTCGTCGCTTGGCATTCACCAGTGCCAGCGCTACCTTCTCAAGGCCGGTGTACCTTGTCTCCGATCCTTTGAGTGCTCGGTGATGAAGTAGATAGGAAGCTGCCGTCCGATCTCGTCCCACAAGATGCAAGATCGATTGCCTCGTCGAGGTGGCAATCTGAGGAGAGGAGCCTTCTTTTGGGGCGGTCGAGGTGGGTAGGTCGGCGAGGTACTCTTTCGGTGTGTGAAAGCGGCGTGGTGCTCTTCCCGCGAGCGAGTCCGGAGCCCTCCTTAAGATCTTAAAGAAGGGGAGCTGCTTCTCGGCAGCCCGGGAGAGGAACCTACTGAGGGCGGCCAGGCACCCGGTGAGTTTGTGGACCTCGCGGATGGTTTTTGGCACTTGCATGTCGAGCACCGCCTTTACCTTGGTGGGTTCGCCTTTAAGCCTTCTTGGAAACCCGGCACCTAAGAACTTCCCGTTTTCACAATGAACGTGCATTTTTGGGGGTTAAGTTTGAGGTTGGCCGACCTGAGGAGCTGGAGGATGGTTCTGAGGTCGTCGACGCAGCTTCCAGTCTTTTGGCTCTTGACTACGATGTCGTCGACGTAGACCTCGACGATCTCCCCTATGTGATCCCTGAATATCGCGTCTACCATCCTTTGGTAGGTTGCTCCGGCGTTTTTCAGGCCGAAAGGCATCTTTCGGTATGCGAAGACACCAAGTCGATTATGAACGCCGTTTAGGGGCATCCTCCAGACTCATCGGGACTTGGTGGTACCTTTATGCAGTCCGGAAGTTCGAACATCTCGTGGCCACCAATGCCTCCACCTTCTTGTCAATGTCGGGGAGGGATAGCAATCTTTGGGCGGTGCTTGTTGAGGTCGGTGTAATCGACGCACATGTGCCATCCTCCCCCTAGCTTTTGGACCACGATGGGATTGGCCGTCGGTCGGATATTTGACTTGAACAGGATCTTGGCCTTACAGTCGAGTCACCTCGTCCCTTATATGACCTGCGCTCTGCCGCGAACACCCTTTTCTTCTGCCGGACTGGCTTGGTCGCCGGGTCTATATTGAGGCGATGGGTTATGAGTTCGGGCGGAACTCTGGTCATATCGAGCGGGGACCATGCGAAGACGCGTCTGTATTCCCTCGTGTCGCTCGATGCTTTGCCAAACATTAGGCGGGCCTGGTTGCCGACCTTGACAACTTTGGATGGGTCGTCGTCGTAAGCGGAATGTTCTCGGTCGGTCGTCCCGGCGGCCGGGGATTGTAATTGCTATGCTTGCGGGCGGGGCTGCGTCACCGGTTGAGACTCGCAGCATTCTTTTCTTTGCCGTTTGGTCACCACGGATGCTAAGCACTCCCACCGGGTGGGAATCTTGACGGTGGTGGTAGACCGAACAGACGGCCTGGTGGCGTATAACCAATCTCTCCCAGGATGATGTTATGCGGAGAGGAGCTCGGACCGGGAAGAATCGGATGGCCTTGGTGACCGACACGGGGCTCGCCTCACCGTAACGGAAGGGTAATGACCCCTCGGGCTGGGCCTCTTGAGTGGCTCCATGGCGGGAGGGTGCGGAAGTACACAATACCTCCGACCTCAAGCTTATCCGAGCAGCTACGGAAGATGATCTTGACGGATGCTCCGATGTCGATATAGACTCGGTGGACGTTCTTGTTGCCCACCACGGCCTGTATGGTGATGGCGTCCTGGTGCGGCATGATCTTGGGCACGGGGTCCTCCTTGGAGAACGTTATGTTCTCACCGTCTCGGAGTAGCTTGTTCTTGGCTCCTCGGTGGCCGGCCTCAGGAGCCGTTCTTCAACGGCGCCTCGCCGCCCGATTGGCAGCCCGATTATTACATAGACCTGCTCCATGACATTGGGACCTTCGTCCTCGTCATCCTCGGGTTGGGTCGTTGTTGAGGTCGGCCCGCAGTTGTTTCCGCCTCCGTTCCTTTTGCGCTTTTTATTCCTCGGCCCAGGCCGCCGAGGTACTTCTTCAGTGCCCCTTCCTTGACGAGCTCGTCGATCTGCGAGCTCAGGTTTCTGCACTCCTCAGTATCGTGACCATACCCTCGGTGGTAGTCATAATACTTTTCCGTTTGCTTCTTTTTGGACCCTCCCTTCATGGGAGGGTGTTTAGGGAAGAGCTCAGCGTGGAGCTCAAATATCTCTGCCCTCGACTTGAGCAGGCGAGGTGCGTTGTTGCCAGGGTTTGGCCGAGGTCCGAGCCTGGACTCCATCGGGCCCTTCTGGATTCTCTCGAAGGCGCTTCGGCGAGGAGCGCTTCGGCCTCGGTCGTCTGGCTTTTTCCTTTCAGCCCTCTGCTCGTCCCAGACCTCCCTCTTCTTCCGGTCTGATTCGTCTCCCTTGACGAAGTTGTCGACCAGGGTCCAGAGGCGGCTGGCCGTCTTCGGCTTCTCCCTGGTGATCTCTTTGTTCAGCGCGCCGGGTCGGATCCCGTTCTTGAGCAGCGTTGTTGATGTAGAGTCGTTGCTCTCATCGATTTTCGAGGGACTCTGGACGAACCTCGAGGCAGTTCGACATTGTTTAAATCCGTCCTTGGCGGATCGTGGCGGGTTGGGACGCTGGTTCTCGGGGCGGCATCTTACGGTAAGCGCCATTTGGCGATCCATGAGATCACGGAAGCAAGTGCACTTTGTTTCGACGGAGTGAGGTGAACCAACGTCGGGCGTTGGAGATTAGCACCTCGGGGAAGATCTTGCACATGTGGAAGTCCTCCATTCCACAGTTCGCCATATTGGTGGTGTGGCGAAGAGGAAGGAGGATCTCCCGGACCATCGTGAGGCGCGATGTTGGGCGCCCGGTATCGCTGGGGCAGGGGCGTGTCCAGAATTTCTCTGGAGAAGGGAGATGATTCTCCCGTGTCGGTCGAACCCCGGGAGATCGTTACCATCTCTCTCCGGGGGTGTAGGGGACCGGTAACGACGCCTGTCGTCTCCTCGAGGAGGAGTTCGGCTGCGTCTCTCCTGCCTCTGTCCTTCGTGCCCGGGTGGAATTCGAGGCGGCGGCGGGTGCTGGCGGTGCGGGGCGAAGGTTGCGACCACTTTGGCGGGAGACTAGCTCTCGCGGCCGGCGACGCACGTGTTCTCGGCCGTCGTGCGAGGTGGCGTTGGCGGATCGATGGGGTGAGCGACCTCGGGCGCCGGCGGCTGCGGCTCGGGCACTCGAGAGGTGCCGCTCCATTCGTCCTTTGCGGAGAAGCCACGAGGCGGCGATGTTTGCGTTGAGGAACTCGGACACGGCTCGGCCGAGGGCCTCATGGGACGAATGAGCTGTTTGTTCATCCTCGTTGAGGTCGGCATCCTCCCCACGCATTAGGGAGGCGGTCACGAGGGTGTATGGAGCGTTTTCCATGTTGCCCTCGGGAGTGTGGCGCTGTGGCATCGGCGATCTCCTTCCCGCGACCGGTGACCGCCTGATCGTCCTCGGCATGGTTGTTGCGGTGTGGGCGGCGGTTGTGCGTGTTCTTGCCATTGATTTGTAGGGACGGTGAAGCTTTTTGTTCAGCGGTTCCCACAGACGGCGCCAATGATAAATCTAGCTACGTGAGATTTAATGTAAGCAGCAAAGAACACCAAGGCTTTTACGTGGTTCGATCGTTAATGAGATCTACGTCCACGGAGGGTGATTCCCTCAATACTTTCACTAGAGTTTTAATACAGAGAGTATTGGTTACAAGCCTTTTTGTGTTCAGTAAATTGTCAACCCTTCTATTGTCAATTTTCCTTCTATTTATACCATCCTCAACCGCAACTGGCGTGCTCAACCCCCATTGGTGGTGACTCTTCTCGGGCGTGCTCTCCATTGGCGGGCGAGGACGCCCGCCTACGTGCGCCACGTGGAGGTGGCGCGACTCGGTTACGGGGCGTGTCTTCCATTGGTCGGTGGCGCGACTGCGGTTACGGGCGTGTCTTCCATTGGCCGCGGTGGCGCGACTTGATTACGGGGCGTGTCCTCCATTGGCCGAGCCAGGGGTGCACGCCACGTGGAGGGTGGCGCCTGGCTTTTGGTTCTGGGGCTAGGGTTTTGGGAGCTGATTAGGGCTAGCCTTGGGCTCAACCGCGTGGGCCCGCTACCAACGTCAGGCCCAGCTCGCTTGGGCCTGTTAGTGGGCCTAGTCGGTTGGGCCATATCCCATCAGTGCCATTTTCAGAGTAAAGTATTAAATTTTGAAAGAGGTTTATAAGAAGATGTTTTCCTTGATTGGAAACGGCAGGTTCGTCACTGCACCGATCATAACAGAAACCGATGAACCTACTCAAGATCCCATTGCAATCAAGAAAATTTATGGTAGCTACGGAATCTTGCTTCTCTCCTTATTTTATTACTACATATTTTAGTTGCTAATGCTTTTTATGTTGTAATGATAGGCGATTCCCCTCTCAATTTGGAACAACAAGCTTACGATGATGGCCTTATGGACAAGAGAGAAATCAATTGGAAACTTACATTGCATCAAATAGGTACGTGTGTTTGACATGCTTTTTTTCCCCACATAGAAATGAAGTTATTACTGTACGTGATTCTCTTGTTTGATGTCCATGGCAGGTCTTGATGTGGTCCGAACTGATCGGACTTTGATGTTTTACGAAAAGCAGAAAAATCTAGCAAAACTTTGGGACATCTTATATGTCTACTCGTGGTTGGATGCAGACGTCGGATATTGCCAAGGTGAGAGGGGAAAGTGAGTAGATTCTAAGTAACATTAGAGTTTATGCTTACCTTAAAATACTCAATCTTGAAACCTATTTGTGGATCTTCAACAGAATAAACCTAGCAATATATTTTTTGATAAATCATCAGATACACAAAAGTGTGTGAAATTAGAGTCTTATTACATGGTGAGCAGGTATGAGTGATCTTTGCTCTCCCATGATCATGCTCCTCGGGGATGAAGTCGATGCATTCTGGTGCTTCGAACGTTTGATGCGAAAATTGGTATTATATTTTGCTGATTTCTAGATTTCTGGTGTAAATGTGGAAACAAACTATCTTCAGAGAATGAAAGCAACTAGATAGTTAAAGAATGTGATAATACGTCGAGTTGCTTTTGTCCTGTGATGAATGGACCTAGCTTATACTTTTCTTGTTATTATTCTTAATCTGCTTATAATATTTCCTTTAAAGCGAGGAAATTTCAAATGCACCGAGAAATCAGTGGGCGTGGAGTCACAGCTATGTAATCTTGCTACAATTATACAAGTTATTGATCCTAAACTGCATCAGCACTTCGGTAACACTCTTTACAATAGTTTCTGCTTATGTTGTCTTTATCCTTTTCGTTAATCACTGTTTTTTTTATATTGAGAACAGATACACTAGGTGGAGGTGATTATCTCTTTGCTATCCGAATGCTTATGGTTTTGTTTCGTCGAGATTTCTCATTTGCTGACTCATTATACCTTTGGGAGGTAAGTCTTCAAACTTTTGATTTCCACAAGTTTGTTTGTGTTTGGTGCGGTGATTGGTGTGTGCCCAAGCAGATGATGTGGGCTCTCGAGTATGATCCCGATCTGTTTACGACGTACGAAGATGGAGGCGATGTACGAGACGAAAAGTCCAAGTCCAAGAGGCAGTGTGGGAAGTTTGAGAGGGAAAATCTACGAAATGGAGCAGCTGCGCCTCTCCCCAGCTCGGTCTTCCTTGTGGTCAGCGTGCGAAGCTGCAGAAGGAAGCCCGAGGCTTGGACGATGTCGTTAAGGTTGGCTTTCATCAACAATCTCTGGTTACGAAACTATACTTGTTGCTAACAATTCGTTCGTTCTCAGATACTCAACGACATCACGGGCAACATCGATGCTAAGAAGGCATGCGCAGACACCTTAAAGCTTCATAAGAAGTATCTGAAGAAGGTACTTCAACACATATTGCATCAATATCATGCTTGCTTAGATCAGTATCGATTTTTTTTGTAGGCGAAGAATGGGTGACGGAGGGTGAAAATTCGACAACTTGGGGGGACAGGATACCAATGTTAAATTTTATGTATACTAGCAGTAGCACCAACACTATTGTGGAGTTGGTTATCCACTACTCTATAGTTTCTGTATCAAAAATGTTGATTACACAAGATCTAATACTAAACATGTATATATCTGAAAACAAATCTTGGCCATGTTCTACCAAACCATTTTCCAAGCACAATCAATATTTCAATGCCAAAAACTCAAAACTTTGCAGATTGAAGAAACTCGAATCAATAGAAACAGAAGAAATGAACAATACAGTAGCTAACACACAAGGAACGACATCTGAATAAAGAATGCCGATGTTATTTGAATCCATTAGCAATTGGAAAAGTTGATTCAACATCAGACATGACACTTGTACCGAGACAAAGAGATAAGGGTGCACTATAGGTATAGGACGGAATTAAGCATACAAACAAAGTTCAATTATAACATATCATAGGTCATACAGATAGATGGTTAATATGAATAGAATGATGCACTTAAGAAACCATGAATCTTAATATAGTCCTTCCTCACAATTCCAGCCTGCAATCGAAACCACCAATCGCTACATAAATAGATATCCAAGCATACAAAAAAATATAAAGTATAAAACACAAGATCCTATTACATGCTCTCACATATTAATATTGATTTTTTCTTGATTTCATTTTATTGAGGGATGCAGTCCATTTTCTCTCATAACCTTTCCTACATAAATCACATCTAATAACAAAAGATCAATGAGGTAATTACCTGAACAAGAAAAGTAGATACGTTCTTCCGCTGATCGCCTTGGAGTTGAATAACCTAAGAGGTGGTCTCCTGTGCGCGCCCGCGCACAGTGAGACCCCTCCTAATTAGTTAATTACTCAATTAATCAATTAATTAATTTTAATTAATTAATTAAATTGATTTTAATTAAAATCAATTAGTTTAATAAACTTTAATTATAAATTAATAAATTATAATTTTGAATTAATATATCTTAATTTTGAATTAATAAACCCTAATTTTGAATTAATAAACCCTATTTGGAATTAATAAACCCTAATTTTGAATAATAAACCCTAATTTTGAATTAATAAACCCTAATTGGAAATAATAAACCCTAATTTTGAATAATAAACCTTAATTGTGAATTAATATACCCTAACTTTGAATTAATAAACCCTAATTGTGAATTAATAAACCCTAACTTTGAATTAATAAACCCTAATTTTGAATTAATAAACCCTCATTGGAAATAATAAACCCTAATTTTGAATAATAAACCCTAATTGTGAATTAATAAACCCTAACTTTGAATTAATAAACACTAATTTTGAATTAATAAACCCTAATTGTGAAATAATAAACCCTAATTTTGAATAATAAACCCTAATTGTGAATTAATAAACCCCAACTTTGAATTAATAAACCCTAATTATAAATTAATAAACTCTAATCATGAATTAGTAAACTTTAATTGTCAATTAATAAATACTAATTTTGAATTAATAAAACCTAATTGAAAGTAATAAATTTTAATTAAAAATAATAATTATAATTGATAATTAATACATCCTAATTAATAAAACTTAATTATCCTTATTCCCTAATTAATACTTAAGTATTATTAAAAGTTTCATTAATCAGAATACAAGCATGGTGAGCGCTACCACAGTGAGATTTTGTCATAACCTAATCCTCTCCCCCCCAAAAAAAAAGGTGAATTTTGACACATAATGAACCATAACAGGCAAGGAGGAAAATGTTTAACACATACTTGGCCTAGTTCAGGATCCTGGACAACAGTTCCATTACAGCAAAACTTTTTCTTGAGATCCTTCAAGATTTTGTTGTAACTAAACTCCTTCTTCAATCCATGCACTGTATTCAAGCTTTTCCGACCATTCCGCTGCTGTATCTGAATGTGTACGTAGTCCTTTGACCCAGCACCAGAGTTGTCAGCATTTGCATCCGTAAAAGGATATGTGTTCACAAAAACCAAAATTCAGTCAATGCAACACAAAGGAAAGGGCATCCAAGCTCTTTGGCTCAGACAAGGAATCCAAGGTATGCTAACTTTCCTCTTCAGTCGTAAACTTACTAAATGTTCAACCAGTGTTTTCAACTTCTCCACACGTGAACTAAAACAAGAGTTGTTCAAAGAATTAAGAATAATGAAATATAAGCATACCAAAAGTAGTGGGAATTGATAAACGCACTTTTTACTCGTTTATTCATGAGTTATTTTGATAATTTTAGATCTGTTAAGTGCGTTTATATAGTTGATTTAAATGCTTTTAGCTATTTTTGGAAGATACTGCTCTTGGGTTCCTCTTTAGTGTTTTGTAGGCATTTAAGATGATAATCGAAACACGAAGCGAAGCATACACCAAAGACGGAAAAGAACAGGGGCTAGCGACCACCCCTAGCGACCGCGAGCTTGGGCGGAAACATTCTGGAGGAAAACTAGCGACCGACCTAGCGACCGCTAGGCAAAGCCAACGATCGCGAGCCTACCCGCGAGAGACTCCGAAAAAGATGCTGTCGATAAACTCGCGTCCGAGCTAGCGACCGCTAGCTCGGCTGCTAGGCAAACCACGCGATCGCGAAGATGGCCGCGAGCTCATCGAAGAAACTTACGGACTCACAACTAGCGACCGCTAGCCCGGCCGCTAGGCGTGCAGCGGCCTGGCGCGAATTAGGGTTTCATCCCATTGCCTATATATACCCCTAAGCTGCATTGACACCTCTATCTTGCTTTCTCCACGTTTTTGCTTAGAATTCAGTTTACTTTCAAATACTCTTGCTTTAGCTTTGATTTTCATTCATCTAGGCTTTAGATTATTATTGTTCTACATTTAATTTACGCTTTGTAATCACTTTGGAACGATTTCATCCGAAGGAATTCAGATTTTTCCGTTTACTTCTCGGGTTTGGATTCAAACCCTAGATTGTTCTTCAGACGCTACATTACGGGTTTAATTTATTCAATTCTTAATTTTTTGATTCATTCGTATTTTATTTCAATTTCTATGTCTAGCTAAATTTCATGTTCTAATCCTAGGGTTTGTATGATTCCATCCTAAGTGTCGTGATTCCTGCTAGTTGCTATTGACCTTCCGGGCATTGATTTTTGATTCTTGGTGTTAAATATTATGTGTTAATTTCTGATCAATCTTGATGCATATCTATTTGCCAGTTGAATACTTAACAGTTTTAATTGTCAATCGATCTTGAATGCACAATACAGATAAGCCTTGAGTCGTAGTTGAGATAGGAACATCCGTAGGAAGCTTATTCTTTGCGATCTTTTTGGAGTTGCTAATTTTCACCTTGAGACGTAACAGTGATAGGAAAATTAGTAATCCACTACCACAATTGTCGTAACTGAAATTGTTGGTTATATATGTTGTAGGGAAATCTGATTTTAACCCTCTCCCGAGGATCTATCTTGGATGTTTAATTCACCATACATTGATTATATGCCTAGCATGCACCTATATAATTAATTGCAACTCGTAGGGGTTTTCTCGTGTTTACCTGCGAATCTGTCGAGGTAGAATGGATCAATACTCGTGCTTTGATCTTTTGGACTGTTTCTCGATTGCCTAAACTCCAATGTCGAGTGAGGACAATCTATGGAGAATGTTATAGAAAATCACCTCTTTCTTCTCTCAAGATTTTCGAAAATCTCACTATTTTGGGAATAGAATTCTCGAAAATTATGGCTTGAGCATTAGTCTTGATTTTCTCTCTCACCTTATATTTATAATGCAACCCTAAACAATATCAAGATAGGATTTATGCATATCTAATAAATATAATCTTATCACTTAAGATAGAGAGGATCGTCGAGTCCCTGGGACTCTGAGAGAGGTGGACGATTTTTCCCTTAGCAATGTGCCCGGACGGGTCACCTGTGGATCAAATGCAAGGAATAAAGATGGGCCTCAAATAAATTAATTATCTTATGTTCACCGAACATAAATTAATTTATAAACATTTATTCATGCCACTAGAGAATAAATGTCGACTTACCCTTTATTTAGAAGGTGAGTCAGCTTGCACTTAGACTTCACGAATCCCCGTATTTAAGATATCAGACGTCCATTAATTATTTACAGTGCATGACCGCTTAAAATAATTAATATCTTTAATTCATAAGTAGTACCATTCAACCTTATTATTGTACTTGAGATAACTTAACCTGCAGGTTTAGTACAATAAACTTTTGAGATCCTTAAGAGGACGCCATCATCCTAACAGACACGGTGACTCGACACGTGTAACTAGCATGACATACAAGATCGCCACCACCCAAGATGCAAATAATTGGTTATCTCATGTAACCCTCACCCATTACAAGTCAAAGTGATGGTCAGCAACTCATACTCACCTAATACCTTATCGAGGTTTAAATCATCGTAAGTCACCGAGATCTAGGTTCTTCACGACGGTCAGATAGAAGAACTCATCTCACTGTGATCCATCAATATGTCAGAGACGTACCAATATAGACAAGCAACCAAGTCAAGTCACTTCTTATCTACACCATTAACCTATACCGACAACTCGTCCTCAAGTTGTCTCGGTGTGATACTTTTTATATCTCATTAAGCTCGACCAATCATACAGACTTCGTGATCTACAACACATCGTATGATCTAACTTATATATGAGATAAAGGGACATACATATGCAATCAAGTAAACAATTCAGATAGAGATTGTAATAGTGGTAACAGAAACATTGTATACAAGCTTAACCAAAACCGCCAAGATACAACCAACAATCTCCCACTTATACTAAAGCAAACTTTTAGTATACAATGTGTCTCTACTAGCTATTACAAACAACACCATCACTTTGCTTCTTCCACTTATACAAAAGTTTCCTTTCTAAGTGGGTGTCATCTTGCGCAATCTAAGTCCTCGAATATGCTCTTCGTAGACTTTTGTGTAGTGCTCTTCGTGAATGGATCACTAGGTTATCCGCAGCATCAATCTTCTCAATCAACACATCCTCATCTAACGATTTCTCGTATGACATGGTACTTTCTCTCTATGTGTTTCGCTGCCTTGTGGGTCCATGGTTCCTTCGAAGTTTGCCATCGCACCGAGTTATCACAAGAAACTATGATACTCTTGTGCAAACCAGTACCACATCTAGATCCATGAGATAGTTCTTGAACCATACTGACCTCTTTAGCAGCCTCCGGCGGCTACATATTCGCTTCCATGGTGGAGTCCGCAATGCATCGCCGCTTTGCACCGCCAGATACAACTCCTCCTCCCAAGGTAAACACATAGCCCGAGGTAGACTTCTTCTCATCACGGTCCACTTGGAAACCCAGTCCGAATAACCCAAAGGCATTAGACTAACCGCATGGTAAACTAGCCTATAATCTCGAGTCCTTTTCATGTACTTGAGTATATGCTTTACCGCAATTCAATGAGCTTGTCCAGGTTAGATCGATATCTAGCTACTATGCCACCGCATAGCGTATATCGTGTCTCGTACATAACATTGCGCACATGAGACTTCCTACGGCAAGCGCATGAACTTGTCTCATTTCATCTATCTCCTGCAATCATAGGTGATCGCTCCTTAGATAAAGGAACGCCATGTCCGAAAGGTAGCAATCCTTTCTTGGCGGTCTGCATACTAAAACGAGTAATCATAGTATCAATGTAAGACGCCTGAGATAAGCTCAACATTTTCTCTTGCGATCTCGGTAAACCTTGATCCCAAGAATGTACGCTGCATCTCCTAAGTCTTTCATTTGAAACTGATCGGATAACCAACTCTTTACGTCTGATAACAACTTCACATTGTTGCCAAGTAGAAGAATGTCATCTACGTAAAGTGCAAGAAATACCACATCACCGTTGACATCTAAACGATACACACAACTTTCGCTAGGCAACTGGGTAAATCCATAGGACTTTACCACCTCATCAAAGCGTAAGTTCCAGGATCGTGAAGCTTGCTTAAGTCCATAAATGGACTTCTTAAGCTTCCATACTAGATGCTCTTCACCCTTCACCACATAACCTTCGGGTTGCTGCATATAGATGTCTCTACCTTCTTCAAGGTAACCGTTTAGAAAAGCGGTTTTCACATCCATTTGCCAAACCTCAAGGTTTGCTGGGCTACTATGGCCGTAAGAATTTCGATGACTGAGCATTGCTACAGGAGAAAAGGTCTCATCAAATCGATGCCCTCAATCTGAGTGTACCCTTTCGCCACAAGTCTGGCTTTAAAAGCCGAAATCTCTCCATCTGAATCTCTCTTCCTCTTTTATACCCACTTACTACCTATGGATTCCTTGCCATCTGGTAGAGGTTGTTGGATTTGTATACCGAAAGCGCTTGGTTGAGCTTGTATACAATGTTTCGTTACCACTATTACAATCTCCTATCCGAATTCAATACTTGATTGCATATATATCGTGTCCCCTTATCTCATATATAAGTTAGATCATACAAGGTGTAGAAGATCACGTAAGTCCGTATGATTGGTCAAGCTTAATGAGATATAAAAGTTTCACAAACCGAGACAACTTGAGGACGAGTTGTCGGATAGCCGCATGTATAGATAAGAAGTGACTGACTTAGTTACTTGTCTATGCCGGTACGCTCGACGTATCAAGGATCACAGTGAGATGTGTTCTTCTATCCGATCGCTGTGAAGAACCAAGATCTCGGTGACTTACGATGATCTAAACCTCGATAAGGTATTAGGTGAGTATGAGTTGTCGACCATCACTTGACTTGTTATGGGTGAGGGTTATATGTTCTAACCCAAGATTCTCCGTGATCTCGGTGGCAAAGTGCTTGTATGTCACGCTAGTTATCTCAGACGAGTCACCGTATCCGCTTAGGATGATGACGCCCCTTAAGGAGCTCAAAAGGTTTATTGTACTAAACCCCGCAGTTGAGTTAGCTCAAGTACAATAATAAGGTTGAGTGGTACCGCTTAAGGAATTAAAGATATTAATTATTTTAAGCAATGATTGCTATAAATAATTAATGGACGCTCGATATCTTAAATACGGGATTCAGAATGTCTAAGTGCAAGCCCGACTCAACTTCGGTAATAAAGGGTAAGTCAAGATTTATTCTCTAGTGGCATGAATAAATGTTTATAAATTAATTTATGTTCGGGTCAACATAAGATAATTAATTTATTTGAGGCCCATCTTTATTCCTTGATTTGATCCCCTGGCGGTCCATCCAGCCCTTAAGTCAAGAAATCGGCACCCCTATGTGCTCTCTATGGCAAGATTTTATTCTCTTTATCCCATAAGGATATTATTATATTTATGGGATATGCATAAATCCTTTCCTTGTGGGATTATGGTAATGCATTATAAATATAAGGTAAGAGATAAAGTCTAGGTTAATGCTCATTATTAACCACAATATTTTCGCCCATAGTGAGAAAATTTAGAGAATCACTATAGTGATTAGTGAGGATTTTCAAAATTGATAGAGAGCAAAGGGTGATTTTCCAAGCATTCTCCATAGATCGCCCTCACTCGGCGTTGGAGATTGGGCAACCGGATACGCCCGTAAGGTCAAAGCACGAGTCTCGATCCGCTCATTCTGCTCGACCGATGATTCAAAGGTAAACACGAGAAACCCCCACGTGTTGCAATTAATTATATAGACGCATGCTAGGTATATAATCAATGTATGGTGAATTAAATATCCAAGATAGATCTCTGGGCAGGGCTAAACCTAGTTTTCCTACACTGGTATCGAGCCCGGATCGATTCGCTCGCTGGATTAATTCACGCTGATTATTACGCGCTTAATTAATTGTTGGATCCGCTGCTCATCGTGGCTCGCTTTTGTTTTTGTTGGTTTTGTTTTTCACCACGAGAAAATCCGTGGTTAGATTAGATTTATTTTTCAGAATCTTATCCGTAAAAGAAGAACGAAGACGAAAGCACGAAAGACGCAGACGACGGGGAAAAATGTCTCGCGGTGTCCCTCGGACGGTTTCTCGCGAGCGAGCATCGCGGTCGCGAGGAAGATCGCGAGGGGCGGGCGACAGGGCGGCGGCGTGGCGGCGAGCCTCGCCGGACGCTGGAAGCGGCTTCGGCGCCGCCAGCGTGGCGTGGCGGGTGGCGGCAGCGCTGGGCGGCGGCGACGGGCGCGCGCTTATCGCGCTGGAAACCTCGCCGCTCGCGTCCGCGGCTCGGCGGGCTCGACGCGAATCGCACGCTGAAACCTCGTAGCGCGCGATTTTCTCGGCACTCGAACACGGCGCGCAAGAAGCGCCGAGGAAACCTCGCCGAGGTCTCGGGCGGCGCGGGCGGCGCGGGCGGCGATTTTCGTGCGGATGCCCCGGCCAGCGGCGCGACGCTGCTCGACGACGCTCGCCCGGCGCGGGTGAGCTCGGCGGGTCGCGGTCGCCCACGCGACCGCGAGGCAGCCCGCGAGAGAGCAGCACGCCAGCGCGCGGCGGGTGGCGGCGCGAAAGCTTTGGGGCGCGACGGGCCGTGCCTCAGCGCTGGCCAAAGACATCTTGGGCCGACCGACCCAAACCCGCCCGAACCCAATTTTTCGCTCGAACCCGCTTTTTCGCCCGCTTCAGATTTTGGTTCGATCCGCCCGCTCCACCGATCCGCCCAAATCCGCTTTTGACGAATCCGTCCGTGCCCTGCACGCGAGGTGCTTTCAAGTTTAATTGCATTTTGCAATTCTATGTAATAGATTAGGCAAGAAAGTGCAGTGTTCCACGAGTGGGCCACGATGAACGCTTTTATTTTATTTTTATCGCTCATCGCATGTCGTGGATGTTTAAATTATGCAAGAGCATGCTATGTATGTTTAAATTACGCTGACAAACCTTTTAGTGTTTTACGATTTGGCGCGCATAGTAAGCATGCTAGGTTTATCGCTTTTCAAGCATATTTTAGAATTTCATGAGCATGTTTTACATGTCGAGTTCTATAGACAAGCATGCTAGATTACGTGATCTCGCATGGACAAACCTTTTGAATAAAAAGACTAAGCAAGCAACCCGACAAATTAATTTTTTCAAATTAAAATGTCAAGACCTCCACCTTTTGATCTCTAAACAAAGTGAGACGATCGTGAGTAAACGCCCACCACGCGGGCTTGCTTGCACTGCTTATCATAAGTTTGTTAGATGAGATTTCTAAATAAAATATTTTAAATCTATCGAGAAGTGGGAGTTTCATGTAAACGCCCACACGCTGGCTTGTA
The DNA here is from genome assembly GCA_036937905.1 of Salvia rosmarinus. NCBI lineage: Eukaryota > Viridiplantae > Streptophyta > Magnoliopsida > Lamiales > Lamiaceae > Salvia > Salvia rosmarinus. The sequence continues at coordinate 91,370,421 of CM072819.1, forward strand.
TGTGCGATTTTCATAAGTTCTCTAGAGATAGATATAAAATAAGATAACAAAAGAATTTGAATTGGAAGCGTATGGTCCTAGTGAGTATGCCAATTCTAAGAATTCATTTTTCCGTTAAAATGTGGTCATTGCTAGACATCACCGAGTACAACTTCCCGCCAAGTCCCTTCGCGATAGTGATGTGGTCTAGTAAGGTCCAATCGTTAATTTCATTTGTCATAAGGATAAGTTGACATGGATTGAAATTAAACGACTAAAAGGTATATTTTAGTCCGGTCGAGGGGTTCATGTAAACGCCCACACGCTGCGCTTGCATGTGGGATTCCTTGGGCGATTGGAGGTTTCAATTAATATTGTTTTATCAAAAGGTTACAATATTATTGTTACGAATTATATGCGATCGTATGCTTATGTGTTTTCATTATCGCTTTCGTATATGTCTCTTACACCGATTATCAATATGCTCGCACAAAACCGTTATCCGTCCAAATTTTATCGAGTGGAAACGAAACATGGAATATGTTCTTATCAAGAACACATGTTTGTTCTCACTACTTCCTAAACCCGATGCCCCATCGACGATCGACTAATGAGCAATGAGAGTCAAGCTGCACTTTGAATAAGTCAAACAATACGGCTAAATGCTATATGATGACTACTATGTCCAAAGGTTTGCAACCGCAAAGATCACCGATGGTAGACGCGATCGATATTTGGTCAAGTCTCGAGAGTAAGTTTGGGCAATCGGATCGACACTCGCGCCCACACAATGAGAGAAATTGGCGTGTAAGATGGAAGAAGGAAGTTCGTCCATGAACATGTCTCCCACACGACTCATCTCATGGATAGTCTTGATCGCTGGGAGGAGGTATTGACGGCGGCCAAGGTCGATATCATCCTCAATACACCGCCCAAGTCTTTTGAGAACTTTCGTGAATGCGATCATGAGCAAGACCGAGTTTACACTTAGTCGCTGCTTAATGATCTCATCACGCGGAAGGAGTTATGGAAAAGGAGCACACATGCTCTGCTAGCACATCTAAGGGCCCAAAATTTTCATTGCAAAATGGAAAAGAAAAAGGGTACCAAAGGTGGAAGAGGCAAGGCAAATAGTGGGAGTAATGGGAACAAGAACGTGGTTGCCACCGAGGCTGAAGAAGCCAAAGGAGAAGGGCAAGTGCTTCAAGTGCGGTAAGACTGGCATCGAAGGCCAAGTGCCCTATGCTCATGCTCAAGGTACGCCGCTTGCTTTAGTAACGGAAACATGTTTAGCGACTTGTTCTACCCATTCTGGGTAGTAGATATGGGCGAATCGATCATGTTTGTTACACCTCGCAGGGTTCCCCGGACAAGGGAGTCGTTTGATGGCGAGATAACGATTCCATGGGCAACGCGCGAAAGTCGAGGCGCTTGCGCTGGAGATGTTACTTTATGTTTTGAGAAAACAGCTTTAGTTTTGAAAGACGCTTTATATGTGCCGGATTTTCATGAACCTTGTTTCGCTTTCAAATTATTTACTCATGGATATTCGTTATTTTTGATAGTGGTGTTTCTATCATAAGAAATGACGGTTATCTTGTTGCACGTTATATAATTCGCTTTATACTATTTCGCAAAACATAATACCTATAACTATGTTGCATCTTCTACAAACCCTAAAAAGAGAAAGTTTTTTCAGAAGATGACACCACTTTTCTCTCGGCATCTTAGATTAGGTCACATCATCTAAATAGGATCCAAAGACCGCTAAGAATGGAGCGTTGGGTAATCTCACAGCTACTCCATTCCCACCGCGAACTCGTGATGAAGGTAAGATGTCACTGCACCTTCAAAGCGAAGGGTTATAGAGCCAAAGAAATGTTGAGTTAGTCCATTTCGACTGTGTGGACCGATGTCCACACAAGCTCGTGGAGGGTACGAGTATTTTGTCACTTTCATCGACGACACTCAAGGTACGGATACGTATACCGCTTCACCGCAAGTCCGAATGCTTTGAGAAATTCAAAGAGTTTAAGGCGGAAGTGGAGACGGTTAGTAAGAGTATCAAGTCATCATGGGTCCGATCATGTGGCGTAATACCTCAAGAACGAAGTTTATGGACTATCTAGTGAAGTGTGGGATTACATCCCAACAAGATTTCACCGGGCACACCACAAAGAAAATGGTGTGTCGAGCGAAGAATAGGACTCTTTTGGAAATGGTTAGATCAATGATAAGTTATGCAACATCGCCTATTTCGCTCGGGGTATGCCTTAGAAACAAATGCATACTTGCTAAATCTAGTACCATCCAAGTCACCGAAAAGACCCTTCGAGTTGTGGTTTGGGCGCAAGCCCGCTTTAAGCCACATATGATATAAGCAGCCCAAAGACACGGCCGAACAAGAAGGCCGACAAGTGGAGGCTAGATCCGACGCAAGGTCGTTTATCGCTATCCTAGAGGAACGAAGGTGGTTTATTCTATAGTCCCAAGGATCAAGGTCATTATTAGCACTAATGCTCGATTCTTAGAAGAGGACTACATGAAAATCATAAACCAAAGTTGAAATCATTCTTCAAGAATTAGAAGATGATCGTATTCCACCACCGACAGGGCCAAAGGTACGAGATGTCGAGTCTAGTGGAGGATCGACACCGATACTTCAAGAAATTGAAGTGGGTCGAGTTCCACCGAGATACCGACCGCATGTGGTACCTACCCAAAGAAGTTGTGCAAGATAGAGAACCACAAGTTTCTCGCACCCACCGCTGCCATAGTGCCCGAGAACCTCGTCAGAGTGGGAGGGTTGTTCGTCAACCCGAGCGATTTATGTTCGTGGGACATCTTCGGATATAGTCCCGTGAAACGAACAGCAATAATCGACCCATGGACATACAAGGAGGCGATACAAGACATTGATGCAAGATCATGGCACACCGCTATGGACTTAGAAATGGAGTCCATAACGGCTATGGATGTATATGAAAAGACACCTCTACCGATGGCAAGGAAGCCGAGGTAGTAAGTGGATATACAAAAGGAAGAGAGATTCCGATGGAGAGGTTTCGCTTTTAAAGCCGTGCTTGTGGCGAAAGGGTACACTGATTGAGGGCATCGATTTCGACGAGACCTTTTCGCCGTAGCAATGCTCAAGTCCATCGTAATTCTTCTCGCCATAGCAGCCCACTGAACCTAGAGGTTTGGCAATGGATGTTAAAACCGCTTAAACGGTTACCTTGAGGAAGGTAGAGACATCTATATGCAAAGAACCAAGGTTATGTGGTAGCGCAAGAAGAGCATCTAGTATGGAAGCTTAAGAAGTCCATTTATGGACTTAAGCAGCCTCCCGATCATGGAACTTACGCTGACGAGGTGGTAAAGTCCCATGGATTTACCCAGCTGCTCAGCGAGAGTGTGTGTATCGGTTAGATGTTAACGGTGATGTGGTATTTCGCACTTTATGTAGATGACATTCTTCTAGTCGGGCAACAACGTGAAGTCGCTATCGACGAAAGAGTTGGTTATCCGATCGTTTCAAATGAAAGACTTAGGAGATGCAGCAGACATTCTGGGATCAAGGTTTACCGAGATCGCAAGAAGAAAATGTTGAGCTTATCTCAGCGCCTTACATTGATACCGTGATTACTGCTTTAGTATGCACCGCCAAGAAAGGATTGCTACCTTCGCATACGATGCCCTTTATCTAAGACGCAACACCCATGACCGCAGGAGATAGAGGAATGAGACAAGTTCCTTACGCCCACCGTAGGAAGTCTCATGTACGCAATGCTATGCACGAGGTCCGATATCCGCTATGCGGTAGCATAGTAGCTAGATATCGCCCAACCTCGACAAGCTCATGATCAAGAAGAAGCATATACCAAGCACCGAAAAGGACTCGAGATTATAGGCTAGTTTACCATGCAGATAGTCTAATGCCTTGGGTTATACTGCACTGGATTTCCAAGTCGACCGTGATGAGAAAAAGTCAACCCTGCCATGTGTTTACCTTGGGAGGTGGAGCCAGATCCCAAGTGAGTGCAAAGCAACGATGCATTATGGACTCTACCATGGAAGCCGAATATGTAGCCGCCTTGAGGCTTCTAAGGAGGTCAGATGGTTCAAGAACTACCTCATGGATCTAGGCGTGGTACCGGTTTGCCCAAGAGTATCATAGTTTATCGTGATAACTCGTGCAAAGGGCAAACTCGAAGGAACCACGGACCCACAAGGCGCACCAAACACATAGAGAGAAAGTACCATGTCATACGAGAAATCGTTAGACGAGGTGACGTGTCGATTGAAAAGATTGATACGACGGAAAATCTAGCGGATCCATTCACAAAGAGCTCGCCGCAAAAAGTCTACGGGACACGCTCGAGGACTCGATTGCTTTTGATGGCACCCACTTAGAAAGGAAACTTTGTATAAGTGGGAGAAGCAAAGTGATGGTTGTTTGTAATAGCTAGTAGAGAGACACATTGTATACTAAAAGTTTGCTTTAGTATAAGTGGGAGATTGTCGATTTGTATATCGAAAGCGCTTTGGTTGAGCTTGTATACAATGTTTCCTCGTTACCACTATTACAATCTCCTATCCGAATCAATACTTGATTGCATATATTCGTGTCCCCTTATCTCATATATGTTAGATCATACAAGGTGTAGAAGATCACGTAAGTCCGTATGATTGGTCAAGCTTAATGAGATATAAAAGTTTCACACCGAGACAACTTGAGGACGAGTTGCTCAGATAGGCATGTATAGATAAGAAGTGACTCGACTTAGTTACTTGTCTATGCCGGTACGCCTCGACGTATTGAAGGATCACATGAGATGTGTTCTTCTATCCGACCGTCGTGAAGAACCAAGATCTCGTGACTTACGATGATCTAAACCTCGATAAGGTATTAGGTGAGTATGAGTTGTCGACCATCACTTGACTTGTTACAAGTAGGGTTATATGTTCTAACCCAAGATTCTCCGATCTGGGTGGTGGCAAGGTTTGTATGTCACGCTAGTTATCTCAGACGAGTCACCGATCCGCTTAGGATGATGACGCCCCTTAAGGAGCTCAAAAGGTTTATTGTACTAAACCCCGCAGTTGAGTTAGCTCAAGCACAATAATAAGGTCGAGTGGTACTACTTATGAATTAAAGATATTAATTATTTTAAGCAATGATTGCTATAAATAATTAATGGACGCTCGATATCTTAAATACGGGATTCAGAATGTCTAAGTGCAAGCCCGACTCAACTTCGTAATAAAGGGTAAGTCAAGATTTATTCTCTAGTGGCATGAATAAATGTTTATAAATTAATTTATGTTCGGTCGAACATAAGATAATTAATTTATTTGAGGCCCATCTTTATTCCTCGATTTGATCCTGGCCGGCCCATCCAGCCCTTAAGTCAAGAAATCGGGCGCCTATGTGCTCTCTATGGAAAGATTTTATTCTCTTTATCCTATAAGGATATTATTATATTTATGGGATATGCATAAATCCTTTCCTTGTGGGATTATGGTAATGCATTATAAATATAAGGTAAGAGATAAAGTCTAGGTTAATGCTCATTATTAACCACAATATTTTCGTCCATAGTGAGAAAATTTCAGAATCACTATAGTGATTAGTGAGGATTTTCAAAATTGATAGAGATCAAAGGGTGATTTTCCAAGCATTCTCCATAGATCGCCCTCACCGACGCTGGAGATTGGGCAACCGGATACAGCCCGTAGGTCAAAGCACCAGTCTCGATCCGCTCATTCTGCTCGATCCACCCGACAGATCCAAAGGTAAACACGAGAAAACCCCCACGTGTTGCAATTAATTATATAGACGCATGCTAGGTATATAATCAATGTATGGTGAATTAAATATCCAAGATAGATCCTGGGCGAGGGCTAAACCTAGTTTTCTATCGCCTCACCGTATGTCCATGGGTCGATTATTGCCCGCCGCTTCCTCGACTAAATCAAGATTCACCCACTAACATAAATCGCCGGTCGACGAACAACCTTCCACTATGACGAGGCGCCATCGCACAATGGCAACGGTGCAAGAATTGTGGTTCTCATCTTGCACAACTTGTCGGATAGAGCCACTTTCACGGCCGGTATCTCCAAGGAACTCGACCCACTTCAATTTCTTGAAGTATCCGTGTCGATCCTCCCACTAGACACCCACATCTCGCACTTTCGCTTAGTTGGTGGTGGAATACGATCATCTTCTAATTCTCAAGAATGATTTCAACTTGGATTTATGGTTTTTCATATAATCCTCTTCTAAGAATCGGCATTAGTGCTAATAATGACCTTCCGATCCTTCGACTATAGAAATAACCACCTTCGCTCCTCTAGATAGCCAATAAACAAGATTGCTTCGCATCTAGACTCCAACTTGTCGCCTTCTTGTTCAAAGACACGTGCCGGATCGCCCCATATCCTTATGTGGTTTAAACTAGGTTTGCGCCAAACCACAATTTGAAAAGGGTCTTTCGATCGATTGATGGTACTAGATTTAGCAAGTATACCGCAAGTTTCCAAGGCATACCCCGTAACGATATAGACAATGTTGCATAACTCATCATCGATCTAACCATTTCTAAAAGAGTTCTATTTTTCGCCCGACACACCATTTTGTCGTGGTGTGTCTTGTAGTGAGTCGGGAGGTAATCCCACACCGCACCAAAATAGTCCATAAACTCGTTATCGAGGTATTCGCCACCGCGATCGATCGCAGCGACTTGATACTTTTACCAAGCTTCGCTCCACTTCCGCCTTAAATTTTGAATTTCAAAGCATTCGCACTTTGCGCGAAGGTATATGTATCCGCACTCGAGTAATCGCCAATGAAAGTGAGAAAATACTGCATCTCTCCACGAGCTTGTGTCGACATAGGTCCACACAAGTCGAATGTACTAGCTCCAATAATTCTTTTGGCTCTATAACCCTTCGCTTCAGGGTCCGATCGACATCTTTCCTTCTATACAGATTCGCAGATCGAACGGAGTAACCGTGAGATCACCCAACGCCCATTCTTAGCCGCCTGATCCTATTTAGATTGATCCGACCTAATCTAAGATGACCGAGAAATGTGGTGTCATCTTCGAAGAAAACTTTCTTTTAAGGTTTGATGTAGATGCAACATAATTAAAGGTATTATGTTTCGCGTAAATAGTATAAAGCTTAATTATATAAAGTGTCACCACGTATAACTTCGCCATTTCTTATGATAGAAACACCACTATAAAAACAACCGAATATCCATGAATAAATAGTTTCGAAATCAAATAAGGTTTCACCAAACCCGACACATATAAAACGCCTTCAATACTAAAATAGTTCTATCAAAACATAAAGTAACATCTCCGACCGCAACGGCCTCGACTTTCACCGCTGCCTATGGAGATCGTTATCTCGCCATCACACAACTCCTCGTCCGCAGAACCCTCGCAGCGTGTAACAACATGATCAATCGCACCTGTGATCTACTACCCATGAATGAGTAGAACAAGTCGCTAAACATGTTTCCGCATTAAAGCAAATGGCGCACTCAGGCCTCGAGCATAGGGCACTTGGCCTTCCAATGCCCGGCCTTGCCGCACTTGAAGCACTTCGCCTCTCCTTTGTTTTTCGCCTCCTGGCGTATATGTTCTTACTCCCACCGCTCCCACCGCTTCCTTTGCCTCTACCACCTTTGGTGCCCCTTTTCTTCTTCCATTTTTCAACGGAAAATTTGGGCCCCTAGATATGCTAGCAAGCGGCATGTGCCCTTTACCCATGACTCTATCCGCGCCACGAGATCATTACAACCGACTAAGTGTATACCGGTTTTGCTCATGATCGATTCACGCCGAAAGTTCTCAAAGATTTGGCAAGGTGTTGAGGATGATATCGACCTCGCTTCGCCGCCAATACCTCCTCCCAACCGATCAAGACTATCCATGAGACGAGTCATGTGAGACATGTTCATGGACCGAACTTCCTTCTTCCATCTTACACGCCAAGATTTCTCTCATTGTGTGGAAGTCGATCGTTCGATCCGATCGCCCAAACTTACCTCGAGACTTGACCATATTTCGCCATGTCTACCATCGACCGATGTTTACCGCAAGCCTTTCGACATTGTAGTCATCATATAGCACTTGGCCATATTGTTCGACTTATGCCAAAGTCCGCTGACTCGCCGCTCATTAGTCGATGCGCCAAGAAGGGCATCGGTTTTGGGAGAGTGAGAACAAACATGTGTTCTTCAACGATAAGAAAATATTCCATGTTTCGCTTCCACTGATAAAATTGGACCGGATAGAGGATTTTAAAGCAGCATATTGATAATCGGTGTAAGAGACATATCCGAAAAGTAATGTAAACACATAAGCATACGATCGCACATAATTGTGAATAATAATATTGTAACTTTTTGATAAACAATATTAATCGAAACCTCCAATCGCCCAAGGAATCCCACATGCAAGCCACGCTGTGGATGTTTACACACGAACCCCGACTGCACTAAAATATACCTTTAGTCGCTTAATTTCAATCCATGTCAACTTATCCTTATGATAAATGAAATTAATGATTGACCTTACTAGACCACATCATCGCCGCAAGAAGGGACTTCATGAAGTTGTACTTGATGTGATGTCTAAGCAATGACAACAATTTTAACAAATAGAAAATGAATTCTTAGAATCGCATACCACTAGACCATACCGCCCAATCCAAATTCCTTTGTTATCTCATTTTAAATCTATCTCTAGAGAACTTATGAAAATCGATATGCAAGCCACGCTGTGGGACGCCATACATGAAACTCCCACTTCTCAATAGATTGAAATGTTTTTTTAGAAATCTCATCTAACAAACTTATGACAAACAAGGCAAGCAAGCCACGCTGTGGACATTTACTCACAAAGGTGTATCACTTTGTTTAGAGATCAAAAGTGGAGGTCTCGACATTTTAGTTTAAAAATTAATATGTCGGGTTACTTGCTTAGTCTTTTGTTTCAAAAGGTTTGTCCATGCAGATCACGAATCCTAGCATGCTTTTCTATAGAACTCAACATGTAAAACATGCTCAGTAATTCTAAAATATGCTTGAAAACGCGATAAACCTAGCATGCTTACTATGCGCATCCAATCACAAAACATATAATATGTTTATCCACGTAATTAAACATACATAGCATGCTTCGATAATTTAAACATCCACGACATGCTTTGAACGATATAAAATAAAATAAAATCGCTCATCGCGCCCACTGCGTGATCCTATACTCGCCAAATTTATTACATAAATTTGCAAAGTATGATCTTCAAACCGAACGGGCCTCGCGCACCGGCACGGACCGGATTCGCCAAAACCGGATTTGGGCCGAAAAATAAAAACGGGCCGATCATCGAACGGGCCAACCGGTCAAAATTCGAACCGGTCAAAATCGGATCCGCTTAAAATCGGTAAGGGCCGAATCGGGTCGGGTCGGCCTAGAACAAAACTGGTCGTCAAGATAAAGGGTCGGGCGCGCCAGAGCACATCCAACGCGCGCGCCACCGCTGCCGCCCGCTCGCCGAGAATCGCCTCGCCGAGACATCGCCACCGCCATCGCTGTGGCAGCCGCCGAGTCATCGAGGGACTCGCCGAGAATTGCACGTATGTCCACGCCAGACGAGCGCGCCACACCGCGGCGCCATCTCACCAGCCCCATCGAGACCCATCGCCGAAGCGCCGCCGCTCGCTAAAACGCGCCCGCCGCCGCCCCCGAGCACTTTGTGGTTTCCTGTGCAAGAATCGCGCTGAGACCGCCGACCGCCTGCGTATACCCGCCAGGTGCGCGCACAAGATCTCGCTCGCCGCCGACGGACGCCGAGGTTTCTCGCGTAAGGCCACCGAGCGCTGCAGAGCCCGACTCACCGAGGCATGTCGAGCTACGCCGCCGCCGCCGCCAAGACTCGCTGAGGTTTCCGTGAGCATTTGGTCGAGATCTCGAGCGCGCGACGCCGCCGAAGCGGTGCCGAGGCATTCGCGCGCAGCTGCACCCCACGACGCCCGACCGCCGAGCTGCAGCCGCATTTAGCGCCCGCCAAGACACCGCGGTGCCGCAGGCATTCACGCGAAGCGCACCCGCACGCCCGATCGCTGCCGCGCCGCCGCGACGCCCGATGCTCCTACCTTGTCCGCTCGCTGTCGCCGCGGGCGTGCTCGCAAGCGCCGCGTAAGCCGAAGCGCGCCGCCGCCGCACGCTATCGTGTCGCGCACCATTTTCGGCGCATCGTCATCATCTCGCTCTTCGTGCTTTTTCGCCTTTTTTCTTTTACGTATAAGATTACAAGAGAAAAATCTAATCCAACCACGGATTTTCTCGTGGTGAAAACAAAACCGACAAAATAAAACTAGCCACGATGAACAATGATTCACAATTAATTAATCACGCACGTTATAATCAAACATGAATTAATCCAACAGAGCCAAGATACTGATCCCAGGCTCTGATACCAATTGTAGAGAAATCTGATTTTAACCATCTCCCGAGGATCTATCTTGGATGTTTAATTCACCATACATTGATTATATACCTATATAATTAATTACAACACGTAGGGGTTTTCTCGTGTTTACCTGTGAATCTGTCGAGGTAGAATGGATCAAGACTCGTGCTTTGATCTTCTGGACTGTTTCCCGATTGCCTAAACTCCAATGTCGAGTGAGGACAATCTATGGAGAATGCTATAGAAAATCACCTCTTTCTTCTCCCAAGATTTTCGAAAATCTCACTATTTTGGGAATAGAATTTCTAAAATTATGGCTTGAGCATTAGTCTTTATTTTCTCTCACCTTATATTTATAATGCAACCCTAAACCCTATCAAGATAGGATTTATGCATTTCTAATAAATATAATCTGTCACTTAAGATAGAGAGGATCGTCGAGTCCCGGGACTCGGAGAGAGTGGACGATTTTTCCTTAGCAACAAGCCCGGACGGGCCAGCCCAGGATCAAATGCAAGGAATAAGGATGGCCTCAAATAAATTAATTATCTTATGCTCAGCCTGTAACATAAATTAATTTATAAATATTTATTCATGCCACTAGAGAATAAATGTCGACTTACCCTTTATTTCCAAAGCGAGCCTGCTTGCACTTAGACTTCACGAATCCTCAGATTTAAGATATCAGATGTCCATTAATTATCTACGCTGCTCGATCGCTTAAAATAATTAATATTTTAATTCCTTAAGTAGTACCACTCAACCTTATTATTGTACTGAGATAACTCAACCTCGCAGGTTTAGTACAATAAACCTTGAGCTCCTTATGGGACGCCATCATCCTAAACGGATACTGTGACTTGACACGTGTAACTAGTATGACATACAAGATTTCCACCACCCAAGATGCAGAATCTTGGGGTTATTCCTCACCCATAACAAATCAAAGTGATGGTCAACAACTCATACCACCGAATACCTTATCGAGGTTTAGATCATCGTAGTCACCGAGATCTAGGTTCTTCACGACGGTCGATAGAAGAACTCATCTCATCGTGATCCATCAATACGCCGAGACGAATAAAGATAGACAAGCAACCAAGTCAAGTCACTTTCTACATCAAGAGTTTATACCGACAACTTGTCCTCAAGTTGTCTCAACCGTGATACTTTTTATATCTCATTAAGCTTGACCAATCATAGACTTGTGATCTACAACAAACCGTATGATCTAACTTATATATAAGATAAAGGGACATACATATGCAATCAAGTAAACAATTCGAGATAGAGATTGTAATAGTGGTAACAGAAACATTGTATACAAGCTCAACCAAAACTGCCAAGATACAAATCCAACATATGTGATCTTTCATCTTATCCAGAATCGAAATTGTCTTTCTCGCTTACTCGCTTATTCATGTTAATGCTTATATAGTGATTTAAATGCTTTAGCTATTTTTGGAAGATATCGCTATCGGGTTCTCTTGTGTTTTGTAGCATTTAAGACGATAATTCAAACACTAAGTCGGATTAAAATTTGTTAATAGCAGGATAAACATACATTCGGTAGGATTAATACATCCCACGTTAGTCTTTAGTCTAATTATCTCTTTGAGTTTTTATTGTTATCCTTACTTGTTTTATTAGCTGACTTTGAATTTATTACTAAGTCCCAAACCTTTCCAAAACCAAATCATTACTGATAATGATGAAGGATTATGAGTTAGCTTCAGATTCAGCAATCCCTCGTGGATACGAACTCGACTTACCTACCTACTTGCATGTTTTCGTGTTAGAAAATAGTGTGATCAAATTTTCGCCGCTGTCGGGATTGTTTAGATTATATGAATAACTTGACGATTTGGAATTATTAATCAAGTCAGATTCTATTTTATTTTTTTTTTGCTTGCCAAAGCTAATTTCTTCCTTTTTCTCCGTAGTTTATGATCACAAGGTCCCAAGGACATCCTCGAACCACCTTTAGATCTCGAATCGAAAATACCCAAAGGAGAAAGAGAGAGAAAGAAGACAAGAGAGATGGCAAATAATCCACCAACGGGCGCACCTCCCAATAATGTTGCATGTCTTCCGCGAGTTTGCGAGAGCACCAGATGACTAACATGGGACTTCTCCCCGTGGAGACGAGACTCTAAACTACATGTATGCACTCACCAACCGAGTGGCCCAAGGAGTGGATAGGGCCTCCGTGAATGCGAATATTTCGAAGCCGCCCCGATCAAGATGGTACAAGGAGAAGTTCGATAAGAGGATGTAAGATCCAATGCTCATTTAGAGACATACTGGATATATGTGACACCATCAAGCAAAATGGGTGCCACAAGATACGATCCGACGCGATGTTCGATTTTCTCTCACGAACCAGCGAAGGATCGGTTCAAGAGCCCGGACCGCACCGAATCAGCTGGGAGAAGCTTTATAGAAGTTTTTTGAATACTTTCCATCCGCTAAAGCGCGTAAGATTATAGCCGAGATCTCCCATTTCTCCCAACCGAGATGAATCATTGTTCAACTGGGGAGATTCGTAGGCTTACTAAGAAAATGCCCTCAAGATGGATTCTCCGTGAGCAGCAGACACAGCTTCTATAGTGGACCGACACTCACACAGGAGCATCGGACGCCGCAGGAGGATGCCTATTGAACCGACTGTAAGATGCCCAGAATCATAGAAGAGACGTCGCCAATAGCTATCAATGGTCATGGAGAGGACGCATGTGGTCAAGGCAATCTCTGTTGAGGTAATTCTAAATACTATGATCTCATGGAGAAGTTCACTCTTAAGAGCCAATTCGAGACGGAAGACGGAATTATATAAATCGTAGTAACCGCCCGGGGAACCGACATACAATCCTAACAATGTGAGCTATCCTAATCTTCAGATGCGAACCCCAATAACTTCCAACAACTCCAAAGAAGCTTCTCAAGGCAAAATGGGATAATTCAGAGCCGGTAGAGCTAGAGAATGATACGTTGGTCTGTAGCAACCAACAATCGCGACGCAACAAAACTCGCTCATCAAGAGCACTACTCGTAAAGTTGCACATCCGAATCCACCGTAGCAAAATACGGGCAAACACTTGAAAATAATGGAGAACTAGATCCCGTATAGCGCACAACAGAATATGCAACAAAAGCCGGGTCAATTTCCAAGACTACGTGGTCGATTTGTATAACAAAAGCAGCGTTCAGTATACAATGCTTCCCGTACCACTATTACAATCTCCTATCCGAATTGTTTACTTGATTGCATATGTATGTCCCTTTATCTCATATATGTTAGATCATACAAGGTGTTGTAGATCACGTAAGTCCGTATGATTGGTTGCTTAATGAGATATAAAAAGATCAAACCGAGACAACTTGAGGACGAAGTTGCTGTGATAGGTCGCGTATAGATAAGAAGTGACTCGACTTGGTTGCTTGTCTATACCGGCACGCCTCGACGATTGATGTTGGATTGTATACACGAAAGCGCTTTGGTTGAGCTTGTATACAATGTTTCTCGTACCACTATTACAATCTCCTATCCGAATTCAATACTTGATTGCATATATCTCGTGTCCCCTTATCTCATATAGTTAGATTCACAAAGGTGTAGAAGATCACGTAAGTCCGTATGATTGGTTGCTTAACGAGATATAAAAGTTTCACACCGAGACAACTTGAGGACGAGTGTTGTGATAGCTATAGATAAGAATGACTGACTTGGTTGTTTGTCTATGCCGGGACGCCTCGACGTATAGGATCACAGTGAGATGTGTTCTTCTATCCGCCGTAGTGAAGAACCAAGATCTCGGTGACTTACGATGATCTAAACCTCGATAAGGTATTAGATGAGTATGAGTTGTCGACCATCACTTGACTTGTTATGGGGAGGGTTATATGTTCTAACCCAATATTCTCCGATCTCGGTGGCAAGGTGATGTCATGCTAGTTATCTCAGACGAGTCACCGTATCCGCTTAGGATGATGACGCCCTTAAGGAGCTCAAAGGTTTATTGTACTAAACCCCGCAGTTGAGTTAGCTCAAGTACAATAATAAGGTTAGTGGTACTACTTAAGAATAATTAATTATTTTAAGCAATGATTGCTATAAATAATTAATGGACGACGATATCTTAAATACGGGATTCGAATGTCTAAGTGCCCGACTCAACTTCTGTAATAAAGGGTAAGTCAAGATTTATTCTCTAGTGGCATGAATAAATGTTTATAAATTAATTTATGTTGGTCGAACATAAGATAATTAATTTATTTGAGGCCCATCTTTATTCCTCGATTTGATCCTCGGCGGCCCATCCAGTGCCTTTAGCACAAGAAAATCTCGCCCCTATGTGCTCTCTATGACAAGATTTTATTCTTTATCCTATAAGGATATTATTATATTTATGGATATGCATAAATCTTTCCTTGTGGGATTATGGTAATGCATTATAAATATAAGGTAGAGCTAGGTTAATGCTCATTATCCTACCAATTTTCGAGAATCCCATAGCTCTTGGGAGGAATTTTGAGCTTTGTGAGAGCAAAGGGTGATTTTTCCGTGCATTCTCCATAGATCGCCCTCACTCGACGCTGAGATTGGGCAACCGGATACAATCCGTAAGATCGAGCACGAGTCTCGATCCGCTCATTCCGCTCGACCCCGACGATCCAAAGGTAAACACGAAAACCCCACGTTGCAATTAATTATATGACGCATGCTAGATTATAATCAATGTATGGTGAATTAAATATCCAAGATAGATCCTCGGGCGGGCTAGACATATGTCATCCTACACTGGTATCGAGCCCGATCGTAATCTTCGCTCTGGATTAATTCACGCTGATTATTACGGCGCTTAATTAATTGTGGATCTTCGCTCATCGGCTCGCTTTTTTTTTTGTTGTTTGTTTTCACCACGAAAATCCGTGGTTAGATTAGATTTTTCATGTAATCTTATCCGTAAAAGAAGAACGGACGAAAGCACAAAAACGAGACGAGAAGAATCACGAGAACTGACGACGGCACTCGCCGCCGCCCGGAGCGCGGATGCGCAAGGCGAAGCGCGCAGCGCACCGCCGGCAGCCGCGGCGGCGCGCGGATGCCTCGACATCGCGCGAGCGCAGGCGCCGGCGCTCCAGAGAGCGGCACCATCGGCAAGCAGCTTGCGCTCGCTCGGCGCGGAAACCTCAACATGGTCAAGGGCGGCGACGCGGCGCGCGACCAGCTGGTTCTCGGCGCGCCGCGAACCGCCGAAACCTCAACGAGGTCTCGCACGCGGCGCGCGCCGGCACAAGACGAGACGCCACAGGCAAGGCGCTCGGAGTCAGCAGACGCAGCGTTCATCGGGCGCGTATGCGCGAAACCTCGTGAGCTGCTCGGTGGCACGACGGGCGACGCGAGGCGCTGATCTCGCGAGACCTCGGCGCGGCGCGGCTCAACTGAGACTCGGCAGAAACCTCAAAGTCGCCGAGTTTCTCGGGCAGACGAAGACGGGGGGCCGGGCGCCGCACGGGTGTGCTCCCAGCCGCTGCCCATTTACCTGCTCGACCCGCCCGCTTGTTCGGTCGACCCGACCCGTTCCCCCACCCGCTTATTAGCCGATCCGCTTTTCGCCCGAATCCGCTGACGAATCCGTCCGCGTCGCACGCGAGGTCCCGTTTTGAGATTTAATGTACTGCAATTTGTAATAGATTAGGCAGAGTGCAGTTCCACGAGTGGGCCACGGCGAACGCTTTTACTTTTATTTTTATCGCTCATTGCATGTCGGATGTTTAATTATGCAGTAGCATGCTATGTATGTTTAAATTACGTGACAAACCATTATGTGTTTTCGTATTGGCGCATAGTAAGCATGCTAGGTTTATCGCGCTTATCAAGCATATTTAGAATTTCATGAGCATGTTTTACATGTCGAGTTCTATAGAAAAGCATGCTAGATTACGTGATCTCGCATGGACAAACCTTTTGAATAAAAAGACTAAGCAAGAACCCGACAAATTAATTTTTTAAATTAAAATGTCAAGACCTCCACCTTTTTGATCTCTAAACAAAGGAGACGACCGTGAGTAAACGCCACACGCGCTGGCTTGCTCGCACGCTTATCATAAGTTTGTTAGATGAGATTTCTAAATAAAACATTTTAAATCTATCGAGTTGGGAGTTTCATGTAAACGCCCACACGCTGCGGGTTGCATGTGCGATTTTCATAAGTTCTCTAGAGATAGTTATAAATGAGATAACAAAAGAATTTGAATGGAAGGATGGTCCGAGTGAGTATGCCAATTCTAAGAATTCATTTTCTCAGTTAAAATGTGGTCATTGCTTAGACATCACCGAGTACAACTTCCGCCAAGTCCCTTCTGCGATAGTGATGTGGTCTAGTAAGGTCCAATCGTTAATTTTATTGTCATAAGGTTGTTGACATGGATTGAAATTAAACGACTAAAAGGTATATTTTAGTCCGTCGAGGGGTTCATGTAAACGCCCACACGCGGCTTGATGTGAGATTCCTGGGCGATTGAGGTTTCAATTAATATTGTTTTATCAAAAGGTTACAATATTATTGTTACGTAATTATATGCGATCGTATGCTTATGTGTTTACATTATCCTTTCGATATGTCTCTTATCCGATTATCAATATGCTCGCACAAAACTGCTATCCGTCCAAATTTTATCGAGTGGAAACGAAACATGGAATATGTTCTTATCGCAAGAACACATGTTTGTTCTCACTACTCCTAAACCCGATGCCCTATCGACGATCGACTAATGAGCAAGAGAGTCAAGGGACTTTGGAATAAGTCAAACAATATGGCTAAATGCTATATGATGACTACTATGTCCAAAGTGCTGCAAAGATCACCGATGGTAGACGCGATCGATATTTGGTCAAGTCTCGAGAGTAAGTTTGGGCAATGGATCGACATCCGCTCCACACAATGAGAGAAATCTGCGTAAGATGGAAGAAGGAAGTTCGTCCATGAACATGTCTCCCACACGACTCTATCTCATGGATAGTCTTGATCACTGGGAGTGAGGTATTGACGCGGCCAAGGTGATATCATCCTCAATACACCGACCAAGTCTTTGAGAACTTTACGTGAAGCGATCATGAGCAAGACCGAGTTTACACTTAGTCGCTGCTTTAATGATCTCGTTGAAGGAGTTATGGGAAAAGGAGCACATGCTCTGCTAGCACATCTAAGGGCCCAAATTTCGTTGCAAAATGGGAAAAGAAAAGGGTACCAAAGGTGGAAGAGGCAAGGAAAAGGGAGAATGGGAACAAGAACAGGTGCCACCGAGGCTTGAAGGCCAAAGGAGAAGGGCAAGTGTCTGCGGAAGACGGGCATTGAAGGCCAGTGCCCTATGCTCATGCTCAAGGTACCGCTTGCTTTAGTAACGGAAACATGTTTAGCTGACTTGTTCTACCCATTCTGTAGTAGATACGGCGAATCGATCATGTTTGTTTACACTGCGGTTCCCGCGACAAGGGAGCTCTAATGGCGAGATAACGATTCCATGGGCAACGCCAAAGTCGAGGCGCTTGCAGCTGGAGATGTTTCTTTATGTTTTGGGACAACAGCTTTAGTTTTGAAAGACGCTTTATATGTGCCGGATTTTCATGAACCTTGTTTCGCTTTCAAATTATTTACTCATGGATATTCGTTATTTTTGATAGTGGTGTTTCTATCATAAGAAATGACGGTTATCCGTGGTGGCACTTTATATAATTCGCTTTATACAATTTCTCAAAACATAATACCTATAACTATGTTCGATCTTCATCAAACCCTAAAAGAGAAAGTTTTCTTCGAAGATGACACTACTTTTTTCGGCATCTTAGATTAGGTCACATCAATCTAAATAGGATCAAAAGACCGCTAAGAATGGAGCGTGGTAATCTCACTTTACCGCTCCCACTCGCGAATCCCAGATGAAGGTAAGATGTCACTGCATCTTCAAAGCGGGGTTATAGAGCCAAAGAAATGTTGAGTCTAGTCCATTTCGACTGTGGACCATGTCCACACAAGCTCGTGGAGGGTACGAGTATTTTGTCACTTCATCGACGATTATCAAGGTACGGATACGATACCGCTTCACGCAAGTCCGAATGTTTGAAATTCAAAGAGTTTAAGGGAGACGGGCTAGGTAAGAGTATCAAGTCATCAGGGTCCGATCGCTGTAAACCTCAAGAACGAGTTTATGGACTATCTAGTGAAGTGTGGATTACATCCAACAAGATTTCACCGCACACCACAAAGAAATGGTGTGTGAGCAAGAAATACGACTTTTGGAAATGGTTAGATCATGACGAGTTATGCCATTTACCTATTTCGCTGGGTATGCCTTAGAAACAATGCATACTTGCTAAATCTAAGTACCATCCAAGTCACCAAAGACCCATTCGAAGTTGTGGTTTGGGCAAGCCCGCCTTTCACATAAGGATAAGGGCCCCAAGACACGCCGAACAAGAAGGCCGACAAGTGAGGCTAGATCCGACGCAAGGCTTTATCGCTATCCTAGAGGAACGAAGGTGGTTTATTCTATAGTCCCAAGGATCAAGGTCATTATTAGCACTAATGCTCGATTCTTAGAAGAGGACTACATGAAAAATCATAAACAAAGTTGAAATCATTCTTCAAGAATTAGAAGATGATCGTATTCCACCACCGACAGGCCAAAGGTACGAGATGTCGAGGTTCAGTGGAGGATCGACACCATACTTCAAGAAATTGAAGGGTCGAGTTCCACCGAGATACCGCCGCATAGTGGTACCTACACAGCAAGTTGTGCAAGTATGAGAACCACAAGTTTACCGCCACCCACTATGTGCCGTGAACTGTCAGAGGGAGGGTTGTGTTCAACCAAAGTATACTTTCAATGACTCGCAATCGCACGAGGTGTTATAGTAGGGAAAGCTAACCCTAGTCGCTCTCAAGGAAAACTTAACAGGCCTAATGTTCGTGTTGATCACGTAAAACGATTAAATCCTAAACACTCTAATACCAACATGAGTTTTGAGACATACGAGAATTCAAAACGAATCAAACAACAAACCTAAGCGTGGTTTGTCAATCTCGAGCTAAACTAATTAAGCGATAGATCTAAACTAGGGGTTGTCAAACCCTAGATGATAAACTACTAAACACAATCGTGAAACAAATCAAAAGCAATTAAATAAATTCTCCAAGCAAGAAACAATGAGATTCAACGAAGAACGATTAATCATGAACCGAGTTCAACTCCACTTGCATAAAATTCAAATAATTAAAGCGGAAAGCAAGAACTAATCAAGAACCCAACAAGAACAGAATTAAACGAAGCAGATAAATCATACGTAAACGAAACGATCAAGAACAATGGAACAAATAATCGAGAAATTACTTTCAATCCAATCCGAAAATAACACACCGATATTGCTAATCAGAATCAAATAACCGACGCTAGAATTCATAAAGAAATAGAGTACCAATGTGAATTAATGTCCGAATTGTAACAAATTGAAGAAGCTCAGCGGCGATGGCTAATGAAAACCGAAAATACGTAAAATCGACTCAAATAACCTAAAAAGTATATATATTTAGCATTGAGCCCACTGAAACGAGCACCGCCAGAGGCGAGGCGACACGCGCGAGACGCGACAAGCGCTGCGTGAGGCGAGGGCGAGGCGCGGGCGCAGAGGCGAGGGAGAGCGAAGCGCCACCAGCGCGAGAAATTGGGAACGCGCCGAGTGAGCCGAGGCTCGGCGCGGGCGGCGGGCGAGGCGCTGGCGAGGGCGCGGGCAGCCGGCGCTCACCCGAGCGAGAGGAATTGGAACGCCCGGAGTGAGCCGGCGTCAGAGTGCGCGGACGAGGGCGCCGCTGGGCGGCGCTGGCGGGCGGCGCGGCGGCGCGCGATGCTCGCCATGCGACGGGCGGCGCGACTTCAATTGCCTCGCTCTCCTTCGTCCGAACTCCGAAATAGGATCTGCCGCTTATGAACTCTATCGCATGTTTTCATTATACTTATCCTGGTAGATAGATTTCATCCTATTTAATGCCGATTTTCTGCAAAACATTGAAACGAACCAAGTAAGTCCGAAACGATAAATAATAATTGAACTAACGGCATAAATGTGATAAACTAATGAAGACAATATGAAAATCAATACCAAGAATCAGACAGATTCATACCAAACAACTCCCCACACTTATCCATTTGCTTGTCCTCAAGCAAAGTCTATACTAACAAGAGTAGAAAATAACTCATGCAACTTTAACTCTTAATCCAATCAATCAAACCTCTATTTGAAATTCCCCAACATGATGAATACGTAATCAAGTTAATGCAAACAAATCTAAGATTGTGAGAAAGTCAAATAAACAAGAGGATCATTTTTGCTCGCACTCCAACTCTCCTTAGGGTGAATTAACTAAATGGTTACCTTTAGCAACAAGTTTCTTTTGAGAACACAAAGAAAATATTAATGATTTTGAACAATGTTCAAAGGTGAAGTCTCGATAAACTCGAGTCTCCTATCGTGGTTTCCCATGCCCATTTCTCAATTTACGAAAGAGGGCAAATTCCATCCTCCATTTATATAATCTCAACAATAAACATGGAAAGTCTTAATGATTTTGGAACAATGGTCGAAGGTGAATTCTCGATGAACTCGAGTCTCCTATCGTGGTTTCCCATGCCCATTTCTCAATTTACGAGAAAAGGCGTAATCCCATCCTCCATTTCAACAATCTCACATAAAAATATAGATTTTTTTTTTTTAAAGAAACAAGTATATAGGTAACCACATCGTTAACACTTCAACATTAGTCGGAAAATCACATCAATAACCCTCGATTTAAGATCACTCACAACCCCGCCAATTCACATTGCACTTCAAAACGTAACAACAAGATAAACGGAACACATCAAGGTTCGACCAATACCACGTAGTTCGGTGCACAAATCACAATCCTAACTTAATCAGATAGACAAAACTTGAGCCAAGATACCAAAGTAAGCATAGATCCATGGTGTCAATCATGCACATACCCCGAGCACAACATATACAACATATCATCAACAACTCTCCACACATAGACGAAAGACCGTCCCCTGAGCTCAAACATGAACAACAAAATAAGGCTGGAAGCGGACTTCGATAACAAGAGAGAAAAGACGAGGGCGCGACATCGAAGTTCGAGGATAGTCCCCGCAGGCTAAGCACCGCAATGCACGCCATGGGCGTAAACGCTGCAAAACATCTTGACGAAATCCCAAACGCCGTGAAGATCGATCAAGGCGCTGAATGGGCGATGGCGCCAAGACATCGAATACCTCAAGACGGAACTCTCCAAACCCGGGTCAAGATTGGTCAACTCGAATTGTCGACCCATTCGCCGATACTTCTCAAAGCTCGATTCCATGCGAGCTAAAGTCCCTCAAATCGCCGTGGAAGTGGCCTCGCTGAACCGCCAAAACTGAATCAAATGAGCCCTAAGACCACCGAAGCGCCGTGGACCGAGGGAGTAGGGTAAGCGAGGGTGTGACATTGGGTGCCGCTTGTCTTCTTCTGGCCCGATCATCGTGGAATCTTCATCCATTGGGTAGTGTCTCCGACATTAGACCCGGATGGTCTGCTTTGAATGTGATATACTGACGACGCCGTGCTCATAAAAGCAATGTTCGTCGAATGCAACGCGAAATCACGAAAGTGATGGGAGATGCTCAATACCGGAGCCAAGCAAGTATATCACTCTAGTCACTCCCACAAGTATTTGGCGAGTATAAAGGGTATTGGCTCAAGGAGAGTGCCTTACTGCCCACTCATATACTCAGATCGCCGCCATAAGAGCGTGTCGCACGCATCTTCTTATTATTCACAAGACACCACAAGAAGAAAAGCTCTATAGCACTCACTTTATTGGCTTGCTCTTTCCCTGTTAGGTTGAATGCTAGGAACTTATGGCGATAACCAAAGCGGTCCGAATAAAGGCACTAGAAGTGCCTCCGATGACCAATTGTCAAAACCGTAAAATTTTCCATGTCTCCCATAGGAAATCCTGGTACATCGAAAACCACTACTATGAAAACCCAAACCTCACGCGTAACCTTAGGTGTACGGCAAATCTATTCTCCCCAACCGAGAACGCGAGACTTAAAATCTTCACGGTCTCGAGTGACACACAAAATTCCCTAAGCAAAGGCTTAAAACCATCTTGGTTCCCTAGTTGCCAAACCTAAGGCGACTCACTTTCAAATATCTTTAAAGCACTATCAACACCCAATGAAGCTAAAATACCATCAAAAGACGGGGTGCTTATCCCTTTGCGAATAACGGAAGAAGAATACCTTCTCGGGGTGAAAGAATAGCTTAACGGGCATCAGAAGGTCTCCAGAAATCTTCCCGTGTTCATCGGTCCAGACTACGTCTCGCTTCCAAGAGGCGAGGATTTGTGGATTGCGTAAGAATCTGAGAACTGGATCGCAGCGTGCTCGTGGAGAGGTCGTGGGGCGATAACGAGCGGTGGCCGAGCAAATCGAGTGAGTCATGGAGAAAGGTACAGCTACAGTAAGGCGCGAGGCGCGAAAGAACGTGAAAGAGCGGCTCTGGAATGGCATACGATGAGACGATTGGCACGGGCTGGAGAAAGGCGCACGCATTGGGCGAGGCGGGCGGACGGGCGACCGGCTCGGCTGAACGCTTCCTGAGCGGGCGGCTCTGAACTGTGCATGAGCGCTGCCTGGCGAACGACCGAGAGGGCACATGGGAACGCCGCGAGCGGGTCGCTCGTGAGGAACGCCGCTGGAACGCCGTGTGAGCGTCAGGCGAGATCGCGGAGACGGCGCTGCGCCGTGGAGGCGGGCGAGGGAGAGCGGGCGCCGCTGAACGAGGCCGGCCGGGGCACTAAGGGCGCGCGCTAGTGCGAGAGGAGAAGTCACCCTGCGCGCCGGCCGAATGACGCACTACCGAGGTGGCGAGGGCGCGGGGCGCTGGTAAAATACAATACACGGGCTAGAAAGACGGCAGCCGCTGTGGATACGGGCGAACGGGCGCTCGGAGAACCCGGCCGAGTAGGGCTGCGGGGAACGCTGCGAGCGGGCGCGTTATGGGAACGCCGCCGAGGGAGCGGCACACGGGAAGGGGCGGCAGAGCAGCGGTCGGCCGGAGGGAGGAGAATCGTGGCAGCAGCACGCTGGGCTGCGGACGGCGGGCGCCGCTGACGAGCCCCGGCGGGGGCGAGCTACCGGCGGACTGGACGGGCGACCGGGAGCTTCTGGGAGAAGGGAGACGAGGGCTACTGAGGAGTGGAGATCCGAAGAACCAAAATAGGCATAAGCCCTATATAGGCGGCTTCCACAGCCCGGCTTCTTTATCTTTTTTTTTTTTTTAATGTCGATCGGTTTGGTTTGAACGCCGGCTTGGGAGGCCCTTCGGTTGAGCGAGCGGCTTGGTATAGCTATGTCAAGAAACATTCGCCTAACTTTGAACGCCATCACATCAACGGGACGCAGCGGGCCCTCTCGCGGTGGCCGGCCAGTGATGAGCTAAGTCAAGAAACATTCTCGCCTAACTTTTGAACGCCACTCACATAACGCCGGATGCAAAAAGCTATCGCCTAATTTAACGCCGTTCATATCAACACCGGAGAGAAAAGCTACGACCCAATTTTGAACGCCGGTTCATTTTGAGCGCCACCGAGAATGGTCAGATACATCCGAACCGGTTCGATTGAGCGCCAAGTCGTGAACGGCTTCTATATCAACGCTGGACAACTTTGAGACGCCATCTTTGAAGGGCAATATACCTTTTAAAACGCTAGTCTCCACTATAAAAGCGCATCAACAGAGAGAAAAGATCAGATAACAAAACCGATAAATCAAAGGATAAAAGAAAAGAAAACAGCAAAATTCGCGGGTAAACTCCCACGTAGTACTCGCTTAACGTCGCGAGCCCGACATAATCCCTCAATATTGGGGACCGACAAGCGTAACGCCTCCACTTCTTCCGACTCCTCACGATCAAAGCACGGTTTGACTCACGACCGCTCACAAGAATGATCCGCTTGTTTTGGGTCGCAGAAAACCGCCCATGGGAAAACACCAACGAATAGGGCCACTCCACCTGAGTCGAGCCTCCCGAAAAAGTTTCACCGAGACCGAATAACAACACCTTCATTCCCGGTCTTAACTCTTTTCGACTATTCTCCGATCATGAATCCTCTGACTTTGTCCTTGTAAATGCGCTGTTCATATGCTTCTCCCAAGTTCTTCGAGTTCGGTGATCCGAGAGCCCTCCCCGCTCGTCTCGTGATGTCAAGATTCATGGCCTTAATCGCCTGTAATGCTCGTGCTCGATCTCAACGGTAGATGGCACGCTTTTCCATATACAAGCCGATAGGACTCATCCCCAAATGCTCTTGAAAGCAGCTCGGTATGCCCAAAGCAAGATTCACTTCATCGACCGCCTTCCGGGATGGTTGGACCGCTTCTCAAGCACGCCCGATCTGCTTGTTGCTTGTCTCACTGTCTCAAGTTTGTGGATGATATGGCGTGGACACCTTGTGGGTGATGTCTTTTCTCCATGAGCTTTTGAACAACTTATTACGTAAATGTGCTCCCCATCACTTATGATCGCATGGAAACAACCGCAGAGAATGTTCTCCGCACAAACTTCAAGACAACATTAGATCACTAGTCCGCTGGGAATTGCTTCTACCCACTGGACACATAATCTACAAAAGCAAGATATATTCAAAACCATTAGACTTGGGAAAGGCCCCATGAAATCAATACCCCAAACGCCGAAAATTTCAACTACCATATTGTTCAAGGGCATCTCATTTCTCCCCACATTCCCAACTCGTGGCATCCTCACATGAAAGGTAAGGAGTGGGCGCCCTTGAAAAGAGTCGCGTAAGAGACCACTGCAGCACCTGAAAGCGTTTTCGCCCACCAAAATGTCCCCGCAGGGTTTCATGACACAACTTAAGGATTCTTGCTCCTCATCGTGATGCATCTTCTAACCACCTCGTCCTTCCCGAGTTTGAAAGGTATGGATCATCCCAAAAGTAATTCCCGATACACTAAAAATCTCTTCCTTTGGGAAGTCAACAGTCTCAGCGAGCCACAAACCAAGTAATTAACAATATCGGCATACCAGCGTGATGAATTGATTTCCAAAGAATGCTCAAAAGGATAAGACTCGACAAGACTCTCTTGTGCGAGGTAAAACAAAGGGACTCGAGGCGAGATAAATGGTCGACTACACCATTGTCACTACCCTTCTATCTATAATTTCTAGATCAAATTCTTGCGGAAGAAGGACCCAGCGAATTAATCTAGGTTTAGCACGAGATTTAGTCAACGAGATATCTTAAAGCGACATGATCACTTGTGAACAATTACCTTAGAACCAATGATATAAGCGAAAACTTATCCAAGCGAAGATAACACAAAAAGCTCTTTTCGGTGGTAGTGTAATTCACTTGAGCAAAACTTAAAGTTAAGCTAGCGTAATAAATCACCGTAACATTTTATCCACACGTTGACCTAATCTGACTCCACAGCCACATTGCTAGCATCACACATTATTTCAAGGGTGGCGACCAATTTGGGGCAACAACAACGAGGCGATGGTCAATTTCTCCTTAAGTAAATTGAAAGCATGCAAACATTTTTCATCAAACTTGAAAAGAACATCTTGAGCGAAGAAGATGACATAAGGTTGGCTAATCTTAGAAAAGTCTTTAATAAACCTACGGTAAAACCCGCATGTCCTAAAAACTCTAATCCCTTAACATCAGCGGGTGGGGTAATTTCTCAATTACATCCACCTTAGCATATCGACCTCAATCCCATTCTTAGACACAATATGTCCCAATACAATCCACTCTTAACCATAAAGTGACTCTTTTCCCAACTAAGAGTGAGATTGCTCTCCACCTAACGTTTTAACACACGATCAATCTTATCTAGGCAATCATGAAAAGAAGATCCGAAAATCGAAAAGTCATCCATGAATACCTAGAAATCTCCAATCATCTCGGAGAAGATTGACATCATGCACCGTGAAAGGTGCGGTGCATTACGCAGGCAAAAGGCATCCGCCGGATAAGCATATGTCCCAAAGGGACTTATAGCGCCGTCTTGGCTTGATCCTGGAGCAATTGCAACGATAATAGCGGATAATCCATCAAGAAAACAGCGAAATATTCATGTCGGCTAATCTATCAAGCATTTGATCTATAAAGGGAGAGGAAATGGTCCTTTTGTCATGACATTCAACTTGCGGTAGTCGATGCACATCGCCACTGTAGTAGCCCTTGGGTACCATCTCCCTTTCTCGTTCTCCACCATGTGATACCTCCTTCTTGGGCACCACGTGTCTTGGGCTAACCCACTCATTGTCGAGATAGGATAGATTAGCCCTCCATCCGGGAGTTTCAAAACCTCCTTCTTCACCACTTCCGAGGATCGGGTTCGATCGTCTTCTGCGGCATCAATCATTTGGTTTAACTCCATCCTCAAGCGTGATGCGATGCATACATGTTCTTTGGGCTGATCCCTTAATGTCGGCAAGACTCCACCCAAATGCCGGCTTATTCCTCTTGAGCCAAAGCAGTTCTTCTTCTTCAACATCGAGCTCGGAGGAGATTATTGCGGCTTTCATTTCCCTCCTCGGGAAGACATACTTCAAGTGCTGGCGGTTCCCCATTTCTAGAGTGGGCTTGGGCATACTAGCAACTTCACTTGCCCACTCTTCCTCGTCAGCCGATCCTGCAAAAACTTCCTCGAGGCTATGTTCCTGCAACAACACATTCTCGGCCAAGGGATCAATAGCATCAATGAAAGCACAATCATCAATTGAATTAACAGAAGGAAACATCACACTGTCCCTAACAGAAAAAGACACTGTTTCACCAAGCACAGTCATTTTTAAAGTGCCACTCTTAACATCGATTAGTGTATTGGTTGTGGCCATGAATGGCCTCCCCAATAACAGTGTGTGCTCCTTTCCATCTTCTCTAACCTCACCAATTTCTAACACAACAAAATCAACAGGAACTATCGACCCGCTACCTTAACTAAAATATCCTCAATAATACCCTTCGGATGTCGGCGGACCTATCTGCTAGTTGTAGACACATGCGAGTGGGTTTAAGTTCGCCTAATTCTAATTGTTTAAAAATCGAATAAGGCATCAAATTTATCCCGGCCCCCAAATCAAGCATGCCAGAAGCCTCCTTACCATTACCTAGAGCAATTTTAATTATAAAACTACACGGGTCCGGAGTTTGGGAGGTAGCGATCTTTGCGAGGATGGAATTGCCGCCTCGGAGACCACGACCTTCTCATATTCTCAAACTTCCTTTTCTTTGAAGCCGGCTCCTTGAAAAATTTGGCGTGGTGGCACATTTCGATTCGTCCAAAAGAGGCAAATTGACATTCACCTTGGGCGGGAGTTTGTAGAACTCGTTAAGCTAGATCTTGTTTCTCATTTCTTAGCGGTCGGGAAAGGTATCGGAGGAGTGTAAGGCTTTCTTTGCCTTATGCGATCGGACCTCGATATCCTTCTTAGTTTCTACATCTTGAGAATTCATTGCTTATCGGTTCTCCCCACCTCATTCTCAATCACCGACCCTCCTCAAAGCATAGCGCACAGGCTTGATAGGGTTGGCTAGGGAGCTTCCCCATTGTTCTTTCTTGCCGTTGGCTCGTTCGGTGTCTTTGCAATCGGCCCGTTGCATCTCCAAGCGTTTGTTTGTGGATTCTTGGGCTTCCGTCCTTTGGTAAAGCATCCATTCTTTGGGCCATCGCATCCTCAAATCTTTGGTCTACGAGGTGGTGGCGGAGGTGCCCGATCTTCTTCTAGCTGCTGCGGGTATTCTTGATCGAGCTAGCTGCGGTGGGGGCTATTCTTTGCTGGTATTGCCTCTGCTTCTTGAAATTGCTGTGGGCTTGAGGTCTTACAATGGGCGCTCTAATTAGAACTTTGCCCTTGACTCGATTTCTCCATCCCACGTTAGGTTGATTCCTCCACCCGAGCCAAGCTGATCTGGCGATTAGACTCGAGCTTCTGTCGGGGTTGGAATCCTTGCATAGCATAAACCTGCCTTCGCCCTCAAGTCGGCTCCCCGTCCCAGGAGCGCGTATCAACGTTATGCCGGTTTCATTACAAATTCCACAAGGCTCTAAGAACTCCTCGTCTTTGGTTTGGTTGATCGGGCTTTCTCAATTTCGGTTCTGTGCCTCCTCATCAACTCGACCACTTGTTTAGTCATGTCGTTTGAAGGGTTCACGGCATGAGCCTTTGCTCTCCCACTCGTTGGACTTACATTTGTGAAGTAGCAGCCATGGCTTCAAAATATCGACGATATCCATCGCCGTCCTAGAACCGATGTCTCCTCCTTGCGTTGTCCACCATGTATTGGAAACTACGAGTCGATCCATCATAGAAGAATTGATACAAAATTTAGGTCGAGCAAGGCATGATGAGGACACTTTTGCAACAAGTCCTGAACCGTTCCCAAGCTTCATGGAATGGCTCGTCACCGTGTCGATTAAAAGTCGTGATCGTGACCTCAACTCTTGACTCTTCTTGTTGGGTAATACTTCATGAACTTGTCGACCTCGGCGTTCGGTTACTGCGAGAGTTGGCGAGGAGAGCGAAACCAAGACTTTGCTCTATCTTTCGGGTGTACGGGAAACACCGCATCTTCAATGATCTTCATTTAGTCCTCCCAGTGAGAAGATTTGCAAAACCAAACAAAACTCTCTTATAAAACCAAAGCATCCTCACTAGCAAGCCCATGGAAAGTAGGCATGAGTGAGAAATGGTTCGGTTTCAACTCGTAATCTCGGGCTGCGGTCCAAGAACAATTGGGGCGTGGTTGCCCCAATCATCGACCTATAAAAATCACGCTTGAAC
Organism: Salvia rosmarinus; assembly: GCA_036937905.1. Classification (NCBI taxonomy): domain Eukaryota; kingdom Viridiplantae; phylum Streptophyta; class Magnoliopsida; order Lamiales; family Lamiaceae; genus Salvia; species Salvia rosmarinus. The sequence continues at coordinate 91,399,810 of CM072819.1, forward strand.
ACGTGCATTCTCACCATCTCTCTCAGCGGGAGTATCTTCAACAAGCGGTTGATGCATGATAAAGCTGCTCGATTGCTCACCACTCGGAAGTGGTACCAAACTCCTCGATTCGGAAAAAGTGACCTCTTAGTTCTTGAATGTGGTCAGCGGGGTAGCAAGCGGTCTATTTAGGCTGGCGACCTAACATACAAAACACTCAAACAAGAAAAGATCACACATGGCGGAGAATAACAAAATAAAAGCGAAAGAAACACGGAAAACAATCAACACAAACAATAAGCACAAAGTTCTCCGCGAACGGCGCCAAAATTTGTTCAACCAAAGTATACTTTCAATTGACTCATGATAATGCGAGGTGTTATAGTAGGGAAAGCTAACCTAGTGGTCTCTCAAGGAAAACTTAACGGGCCTAATGTTCGTGTTGCTCACTGAAGCGATTAAATCTAAACACTCTAATACCAATAAGGGATTTTGAAACATACGAGGAATCAAACACGAAATTAAACGAGCAAACCTAAGCCGGGGTTGTCAATCCCGAGCTAAATTAAAACAAAAGATCTAAACTAGAGTTGTCAAACCTAGATGATTAACTACCAAACACGAGAACAAAATAAATCAAAAACAATTAAATTAGATCTTCAAACAAGGATCAATGAAATTCAACAAAGAACGATTAAACATGAATTTAAGTTCAACACCACTTGCATAGAATTGATTATTAAACCCGAAACAAGAACTAATCAAGAACCTAATCAAGGCAGGGAATAATCGAAAGCGAGCAGAATCAACATGTAAGCGAATGATCAAGAACAATTGGAACAAAAAGCGATCAATTACTTTCGATCGAAATCCAAAATTACACAATGTATTGCAAGAATCAGTAAATAAAATTAAAGCTAGAATTCATAAACAAATAGAGTACCAATGTGAACTAATATACGAATTGGAACAAGTCGAAAACGACTACCGCGAATGATAGCGAATGAAAAGCAGAAAAATACGTAAGTCGACTCGAAAATAACCTAAAATAGGCTATATATAGGAAGGCAACTGGCGCCGGTGGAAAAAACGCGCGTGAAGGCGGCGTCTTGCGCGGGTGTCTGGCTGTGGGCGCGCGGCGCGGCGGGCGGCGGCGGCGAGGCGGCGGCGCTCGATCAGCGCAGTAAAATTGGGAGCAGCGCTCGGGTGAGCGGGCGTTCGAATCGCGGGGTGAGCTGGCGAGGCAGCGGGCTGGCTGCAGGTGGGCGCGGGCGGCGGCAGCGTCTTGTAGGCGGGCGCGGCAGCGCGTCGTGCGTGGCGTCTTGCGCGTGGATGCTCGGCCATGCGGCGGGGTCGTCGCGACTTCAACAATTGTTTCGTTCTCCTTCGTCCGAACTCCGAAATAGGATCCGCTTTCTCCTATGAACTCCTATCGCGATGCTCTTCATTATACTGATCCTTGGTAGATAGATTTCATCCTATTTAATGCGATTTTCTACAAAACATTGAAGCGAACCAAGTAAGTCCGAAGCGATAAATAATAATTGAACTAACGGCATAAATGTGATAAACTAATGAAGACAACATGCAAAACAATACCAAGAATCAGCACAGATTCATACCAAACAGCGAGTCAACCAGAAATTCTCCCAATGATGGTTTTTGTGCCCATGTATGTATTCGTTCCCTTGTTATGCTTGATACGAACATATGTTATTACGGGGGAAAGAATTTTGATAATTCCAAGTTTGGGGGAGCTATATGTGGAATGGGTTTACGTTTGTTTTATAATTCATTTGAGTACATGCACTAACATTACAATATTTTTTAGGTAAAATATACCGCCGCGTACATCCGGTAGCAAGCGCAAAGGAAAATAGCCCGTTTCTTTCTCGCATGAGGAAATGATAGATGAATTTCATCCCCAGAACTTTGGGGTGCATTTTTCGAGCCCATCTGCAAGGGAACGATGGAGGCGGTTGGTGCAGCTAAAGCACCGACACTCCAGATTTATGTGCATCAACACTTGTCAGGAGATGAGGATAGTCAATGATGTCACGTGGCTAGCCGAGCAATCCGAACTTTATTCTATCATCACGACAAATTATTTGGCGTGCGGATCCTCGCTGGGTTTACGTCGACGATCCTAAGTCCACAAGATACAAGGGTGCGGATTACATCATATTCTAGTTGGACAACGAGCCCGACGGCTCTCGATGAGCGAGTTGAGCGTAAATCATCGATGGCGCCCCGACGGCAAGTACATCAAAGATTTAGAGAACTTGGCCCATGAGATGTGGCGTTGTTCATCGACCAGCAGCCGGAGCGGAACCCGTATTATGATGCCATGAGGTCAAGGTAAGCTCGTCTGGAATCCCGTCCTTACTTCCACCTCCTCGCCTTCACGATACATGCCCGCATAGCAACGCCGCAGTCCTCTCCCAAGACATGAGCATCATGATTGGTGTGACCAAACAGAAGATGCTGCGCCGACATGTTCCTCGCCCAACATTTCCTAATGCAATCAGATGTTTACGGGAATGCGAGGATCTACATAGGAGGATTCGTAACCCCTATTGTCAACTTTTTCGGGGTGGCGATTCGTGAGGATCCAGTCTCACAGGAAATCTTCCTGGATAAGTCATATCTTTATGTACAGACATTCTGAGCGAGATTCACAGCCTACCTCTGGTGCTCTCTCGACAAAACGGCGGTCCGTCTTTCGACCGCCCTTGCAGATCTCGCGGATTAAGCGACATTGGGTGGCAGGCTCAAGCGGAAGATGAGTGCGACGTACACTATAGATGGGCTCGGTGCTTAAATGCGCAAGGAGAGGTCTAGCAAGGCGGGGAGGAAGAGGAAGCGAAACAGGAGGAGCCAGAGAGCAGTGGTGCGTTATACCACCACCCGTCAAGCGATCCGGGATATCTGGCGCCTTGATCGGATAGATGGTCGTCTAGACCATATAGACGGGAGCCTGACCTCCATGATGGCCCAATAGCAGGCCCTCCTCGCCCAACAAGCGGTAGCGCATCAAGAGTACCGGTCGGATGATGCGAGATGATGCAACAATGGGATCGATGGCGGCGATTCTATCCGCCCCGGAGTAGCGGCGTATGAGGTGAGTCTCTCCCAACCACTCTTTTACGCAACCTTATTGCTCTACATTTCACAATAAGTTTGGGGGTGAAGCGAGTTTGGTTGGTTGTGAGTCCTTTTTTATGTTTTGGGGCTTTTGGTGTTTTTTGTTTTCGTTGTGTTCGTTGTTGTGTCTGTCGATCAACAGGCTTAAGTGAAAAGTGTTAACCTATATGGCCAATGATGATAGAAATTTTCTAAAAATTTGTTGATGGTACACATGATGTGTTAGAAAATGATGCATGAATGACTTGAGATTGCTTAGCTTGTTGTTTTTCACCATTTGCTTAAACTATGAGACTTGAGCTTCACTGTATAAACATCATGTTACAGTTCTTTCAAATGTTTGATATCATGTGTGTAATCATCTTTTAGAACTTGCCGTGTTTTACGTATCGAGGCTTTTGATATGTGTTTGAATATGGAAATGATAAAGGTTATCTTTGTGAACCAAAATTTACCCATACACTAACGATGATATATACCATTTGTCACCTTCTTTTGAGCCTTTATTAGACTTTATTCTTTTGTTAACCGAATGATATAAGGTGAGGATGGATATGGAAATCAAGGGGGATAAATTTAAATAGATGTATTACGTCGGGTTAAAAGATAGAGAGGTACCTCTGTGGAAAAGAATGGTACCTGACAGAAAAGAATGGTACCTCTGTGGAAAAGAATGGACCCTATAAGCTCTATTAAAAAGAAAAAAGAAAAATGTTATGAATAATGTGAACATAAAGGGATTTTTAATCAAAATATAGGTATCTCAAGTTTGCATGAACGTTGATTTAGCACATGGGAGAGAAAAAGGGAAATGGACAAAGTCTATATGAGTTGAATGTATAAATGGGGATGCTTGGAGTTGCATTTAAGTCACTTAGCCATATATCACCCTATCTTAACCAATGTGCCTACATTACAACATGTGAAAAGACCTTTTTGATCCTAATTTGAGCACGCATTTGATGTGGTGGAGATATTAGAAAATTGGCAAGCCTATGGTAAGATTTTGCATGACATTGATCTTTGAGTATATACATGTCTGAATTTTCTTACGAGTTTGAGTGTACACTATATTATACACATGCCTTTGTGAGGTTGAATTGAATAAGATTTTGCTTTCAATTGTTGTACATTGTTGAGTTGACTAATGTAGTCATGCGTCTTTGTTGATTTCGAGCTTTGAGCGATTTACGAGGGCTGTTATAGCTACCACCTTTCTTGGCGCTCGTTGATCTTCGTTGTGTCTTTGTTTTTGTTTGAGGACAAACAATGTTTCAAGTTTGGGGTTTGATAAGCAGCTTTTTACTCGTTTATTCATGAGTTATTTTGATAATTTTAGATCACATTAAGTGCGTTTATATAGTTGATTTAAATGCTTTAAGCTATTTTTGAAAGATATCGCTCTTGGGTTCCTCTTTGGTGTTTTGTAGGCATTTAAGATGATAATCGAAACACGAAGCAAAGCATGCACCAAAGACGGAAAAGAACAGGGGCTAGCGGCAACCTTAGCGACCGCTAGCCCGACCGTGAGCTTCGGTGGAAATGCGGAGAAAACTAGCGACCGACCTAGCGACCGCTAGGCCGGCTGCTAGGTAAAACCAACGATCGCGAGCTACTGCGAGAGACTCGAAAAAACATTGTCGATAAACTCGCGGCGAGTTAGCGACCGCTAAGCAAACCACACAATCGTGAAGATGGGCGCGAGTTCATCGAAGAAACTCTGGACTCACGACTAGCGACCGAGCTAGCAACCGCTAACCGGCCGGTAGGTGCGGTGGCTGGCGCAAATTAGTGTTTGACCCATTGCCTATATATACCCCTAAAATTGCATTGGCGCCTCTATCTTGCTTTCTCCACGTTTTCCTTAGAATTCGGTTTATTTTGAAATACTCTTGCTTTAGCTTTGATTTTCATTCATCTAGGCTTTAGATTATTATTGTTCTCGTTTAATTTATGCTTTGTAATCGCTTTGGAATGATTTCATCCAAAGGAATTTAGATTTTCGTTTACTTCTCGGGTTTGGATTGAAACCTAGATTGTTCTTCGAGCTACATTACGGGTTTAATCTATTCAATTCATATTTTTATGATTCATTCGTATTTTATTTCAATTTCTATGTCTAGCTAAATTTTCTATTCTAATACTAGGGTTTGTATGCTTTCATCCTAAGTGTCGTGATTCACCTAGTTGATATTTACCTTCGGGCATTGATTTGTGATTCTTGGTGTTAAATATTATGTGTTAATTTCTTATCAATCTTGATGCATATCTAGTTGTCGATTGAATACTCAGCAGTTTTAATTGTCAATCGATCTTGAATACTGTCGGATAAGCGCTTGAGTCGTGGTGAGATAGGAACATCCGTATGAAGCTTATTCTTTGTGATCTTTTTGGAGTTGCTAATTTTCACCTTGAGATGTAACAGTAATAGGGAAATTAGTAATCCACTACCACAATTGTCGTAATTGAAATTGTTGGTTACATATGTGATCTTTCATCTTGCCTGGATTAAAATTGGTTAATAGGAAACAAGATAAACATACACTGTGGGTATGATTAATACCCCTTGGGTTAGTCTTATCGTCTAATTATCTCTTTGAGTTTTTATTGTTATCTTTATTTGTTTTATTAGCTTTTGACTTTCAATTTATTATTTGAAGTCCCAAACCTTTCCAAAACCAAATATGTCACTTGGATAATGATGAAGGATTATTGAGTTAGCTTCTGTATTTTCTTGTTACAATCCCTGTGGATACGATACTCGACTTTCCTATCTAGCGTTTTCGTGTTAGAAAATAGTGTGATCAACAACCTCTTAACTTCTTCTTGCTCGCTTATTTGAGGTGCTCGAAAGCAGGCACATAGTCTTTTAGTCAGTCATAGATTTCCATCATATGTGATCTTTCATCTTGAGGCATGTGATAAAAGGAAATTAGTAATCCACTACCACAATTGTCGTAACTGAAACTGTTGGTTACCTATCTAGCTTCCATCATAGATTTTTGATTCAATGAGCTTAATCTTATTTGTTAATTTCGATCAACTTTAGTGCGTACATAGTTGCGAGTTGAATACTTATGATTTTGATTGTCGATCGATCTTGAATACTGTCTGGGTAAGCATTGAGTCGTGGCGAGATAGGAACATCCGTAGGAAGCATAGTCTTTGTGAGCTTTTGGGTTACTAGTTTCCACCTTGAGGCGTAACAATAATAGGTAAATTAGTAATCTCATCCATAATTGTCGTGGCGAAATTGATGGTCACTTATGTGATCTTTCATCTTTATTTGGATTAAATTGGTAAAGAGATTAATAGGTTAATTGAGTGAATCGGTTGGTTTAAATACATCCCTAGGATCGAGTCTTTCATATCGAGTTTATTCTTATTTTATTTGTGCCTAGTTTTATAATCATCTCTCTTGATATCTATCGCTGGATAATAAGTAAAGATTATGTGTTAATTATTCCTTGTGTGTTTTGGAATATCATTCTCTGTGGATACGATATAATAATTGTTGTTTTTACTATCATTATTTTGATAGAAATTATGCGATCAAATTTTGGCGCCGTTGTCGGGGCCTGTGTAGATTTCATAGTGATAATTTTCTGAATTGTAGTTATTAATTCAGGCTTTAAAAAAAATTGTGCTTTGCTTGGTTTGATCTGGTTTTATCTTCTTTGCGATGCATGATTACAAGGTCTCGTGAAACAAATTCTTCCATTAGACCACGAAATTAAAAATCGCACAAGAAAGAAAGAAGACAAGACATGGCGGATAGACAACCCTAGGGCCATGATAGAATGGCGAGATGGAAGAGATGTTAGCCGCAATGTAGCGGCAAATGGCGTTACATAATCGAGATGGGCCAAGTTGGAAGCGAGCACCAGCCTTACCGCTCGAACCACATGTATAGGCCATTGGCGGATCGGTTCGAAGATGGAGGATAGGGGCGAGCGTGAATGCAAATAACTTTGAGTTGAAGCACGCCCTCGTCGACATGATACATGCGAGAGCGATTTGGGGAGGGTTCTTGAAGAACCCAATGCACATTTGGAGGCATTTCTTGACATATGTAATACAATCAAGCAAAATGAAGTGCGGTGATGCCATCCGAATCACGAATGTTCGGTTTTCATCGAGTCGGGAGAAAGAGTGGTTCAAGTGTTTAGACCGCTCGAGGATAACCACATGGGAGCGACTCTCGAAAATATTTATCGAAATACTTCCCACCGCCAGGCTCGGAGGATCATTCTTGAGATCTCCCATTTGCACAATTGGGAGATGAGTCATTGTTGAAGCTTGGGAGAGGTTTAGACCTGCTCAAAAATATCCATAACATGGTTTTCGCTTGAGCAACATGTGACACGGTTTATAGTGGACTCAATGCTAACACCGTAGCATTGTAGATGCTTCGACCGAAGGATGCCTTCTCGATCGAGGAATAGATGAAGCATTGAGAATTATTGAAAGATGACATCTAATAGCTATCGGTGGCGATGGAGAGACAACCTATCAAAAAGTTGCCGTTGCGGAGCTTGATATGAGATATGATGATCGTTAGAAAAATTCACTTTATTCTGAAAGAGTATGAAGATGAGAGGAAAGGGCGGATATTTGTTGCCATGACACGAAACATAGAAGAGTCTCACTATGTGAACGAAGAAATCAATTCCAAGGAAATCGGTGGGAATCAAGCATATCATCCAGCAATAGGAATCACTAATTTTTCCTATGCAAATCGCGAAATGCTCGACAACCACCATCTGGTTTCTTTGTTAATGATGGGATGATCATGGGACCTAAAAGCCGAGCCTTGAAGAGATGATGAAACAGTTGGTTGTGAGCAACCAACAATTGGCGACTTCAGTGAGCGCCTTCATCGGTAGCGGTCGGAGGATTACATATCGGAATCAACCTAGCGACAATGGGCAAACACTTGAAAATAATGGAGAACCAGTTGCCAAATAGTCGCACGCATAAATCTTGCAACAAAAGTCGGGGCCGATTTCCAAGCACTCTGAGGTAAACCCGATAAATCGGTCTGATGCCATCTACTTGAGAAGTGGAAAAGCTTATTAGAACCACCGAAAAGAGAGGTTGTCTGTTGAGCGAGGAGGAGCCGGCAACCGAGCTAGAGACCGCTAGCCATTGCGAGGAATGATCTGAGCGTATTCAGGAAGTTGGTGACCGACCTAGTGACCGCTAGGCGGCCGCAAGAAAGAATCTGAAAGTTACGGAGAAACTAGCGATCGAGCTAGCGACCGCTAGCCCGGCCGTGAGACACAGCGAGACGAGTCTTAAGGGCTCGCGACCACCCTAGCGATCGCGGTGGGTGGCGAGAGTGACCCGACGAAGAAATTTCAACTTACACTCCTCCGGTCCCGGTTCAGTCGGCTAGATAAGAAATAATATGACGAGGAGTTCGTCCGATTCAAAGAGATATTCGAAAGTAAATATCAATATACCTCTCTTTGATGCGCTCAAAAACATGCCGGATCGTTAAATTTCTCAAAGATGCATTGGCGAACAAGAAGAAGTTGAGAAAATTTGAAAAAATCAACCTTTCAGAAGAATGTAGTGCTATCTTATAGAGGAAGTTGCCCTTTGAAGCGAAGGATCGAGGAGCTTCACATTGGGTCGAGATTGCGAGCATACATTCCCAGCGTGTTGTGTGATTTGGGAGCGAGCATCAATTTGATGCCCTTATCATGTTCAACCGCTTGGAGCTAGGGAAGATGAAGTCAACAAAATTTCATTGATGATGGTGACATATCGATCTCGTTTCTAAGGAATAGTTGAAGATGTGTTGGTAAGAATTGGGATTTTATCTTTCGGTGATTTTGTTATTTTAGACATTCACGAATTCAAGAATCAACCACTAATCTTGGATAGACCTTTTCTAGCCATTGGTGGTGCTTTAATTGATGTGCGGGAAGGTGATCTTACTTTTGTAATATCCATGAGTTTAAGTATTTAATTACGATAATTAAATCGTAATTTAGAAATTAATCGATTATTAAAATCTTAATTAGTCGATGATTAACTTTGACTACGCATAATTGGATAATTTCGTGTGACATTCATCGAGGTTTAGTGAATTAAGGAATATAATTTCGATATTCCTTGAGCGTAATGTTCTAACGTTGAATAAATTCGACGATTATGTCTTCGATATTATTAATTCATTAAGCTTAATTTGAAATTCTATTATTATATGAATAAATAAAGTTGTTACAACTTTATTTTGAACATTAGAGATAATTCACCTATGAGAATTTTGAGGCGTTTCAAACGTCGGTTTTAGAGATAGTCGATAACTCGATCAAATGACCACGAATTATAAAATTCAAATTCCTATGATTATTTTACGATATAAGAGCATTATTTATTATTAAATTAATGCTAGAAAATCTAAAATATAATGTACCATATTTAATGGGTTTGAAAACCACAAAAATTTAAATTAGGGTTTTATGATCTAAAATGGTTTAAATATTTTCCCATGATTAAATTTATTATCTAAGACATATAATATGTCACATAACTATGTAGTAGCTATTTTATACAAAGAAATCAAATGTTTGGAATATAACCCATAGTTTTGAAAATTAGTGTTTTCTAAAGTGTAATTTGAATTTAATTCTTACCTAATTGATAATGTATGATATCATTTATATTAATATGATATTATTATGGATAAATATGAGTTGTATCATCAACTTGCACAAGTGGGAGCACACTTGTGCATGTTGGACGAAAATTTGAGGATAATTAGCATGATTTTATGTGATCTTTATTAATAAATATCTTACTACAATTAATGAGGGTTATGATTATAATCTTATCATATATTAGGTGTAAAGTAGTAGTAGTTAGCAAGTGAAACAAGTAATCCATGGTTGTCTTCTAGAGTACCAAAAATTGGAAGGATTAAGTGTGATTTTATGTGATTTAATTAATAAATATCATGCTATAATTAATGCTATATCATTATTATGTTGATAAGGTATTATTATGAGATAAGATAGACTATGTATCCAAATTGAACAAGTAACTAAAGTGTTTGTCTTCACATAGCCAAAAGTTTGAAAATTTAATGTGAACAAATGTGTACATAAAATAAAAGTCGTAGTGTAAATATTTGACTTTTCAAATATGATATTATCCTAAAGTATTATTAAAGTATATGATAATATAAAAAATAAAATTTTAAACTAATGTATTGAGAAGTGCAGTAGCTATGGTGAACCAATGAAAAGGAAAATTTCCACATTTGGATAGTAATGTTAATTGATAGGAATGATGTATATATATATTATTCCTACGACATAGTATATTTCATAATAAAGAGGACTATTAAAATAACAATTGGATGGGTATTAATTTTGTGTTGACGAACAACTATGCTAAGTGATTAAAGAAGAATTATCTTACAATTTTAAAAGTGATGAAAGGCGTGCATTAAAGTTGATGATAAGGTTTAAAGGATAATTTGTCCTAGCTTGTATCAAGTTGGCGAAATTTCAAAAATTTATGCAAGTGGATTAATTGATATTTTATGTGTAATAATTAAGATCTGAGTGGCTTAGCTCTATAAATATAAGATGAAGGCAACCATTTCTCATTTCTGAACTTATAACCACGAAAATTAGTGAGGAAAATTTGAGAGAGTTCTTGATTTCAATTCCAAATCTATAGCAAATAAACCTCGGCCGATTAAATCGATTCGATTAAAGGTTAGATTTCTTCTGAGCTACGTATACATGCTAAAATTTTCGATTTTAGTCAGTTAGAATTCATGTTATAAGCTTAGTTCTAATATGATATTTTCGAAAATTTTAGATCTTATGCTAAGGTGTTTAGAAATCATGTTTATATGATATTATTAAGCATGTACTATGATTATATTACAAAGTTATACATGATATTAAATTTTAAGAAAGGACCGAAAACTTGAGGGTAGAATATGTTGATGATTTTGATTTTAAATTGTTAATTTGAGTCGAAATCATGATCTAGGGTATTAAATAAACTTATATGATTTTATGTAGAATTTTTGGAAAACTTTAGTACCCTATGTGTATTAATGTTATAATAAGGATAGTTAAGGATGATTAAGTGTCATGTGAATTTGTTGGAATTTTGAAAAATGTTTAGTTGATTAATTAGGGTGACGAAAACTATACCTATGTGAATTAATGTTATAAATTTAATTTATCAAGTATAATTACATAAAATGTTCTAAAATAATATTTTAGACATAGTATGATTTTATAGGAATTTTTGGAACAAGAATTGTACATTAAAATCGAAAATTGCATAAGAAATTGAAAAAGTCAAAATGTTGACTTTGAGTTGACTAAAGTCAAAATTGTTGACTAAATGTTGACTAGGTCAAAATTGTTGACCAAAAACTTTGACCAAGGTCGAAGGCACGTAATCGATGTCGTGATCTATATGGCGTGTACGTTTAGTAACAATGTAACTTCGTTACATAAGTACATTAAAACATACGTTATGTGCTAAAAAGATAGAATATCTCTTATATGTTAAGAAAATTTGTAATCGACATCAATTGATTAGGAAGCGTTAAAATAAGTCCGGCGTTAACCTATTTGATGCATAGGACGTTATAGACTATGTTAGTCTCTGTCGAGCGTGACCGATGTACTAAAATAATTCTTACGTTAAGGTGATCGTGGATTTGGGCATTGGCGTGAAAAAGGAGACCATAGTATAAAGACCTACGTGTCTGAGGTGGCTTTACTCGAAAACCCTTTTATTTATGATGCTTTCTTTGAAATGAAAAGTATTTATTTACAACGCTTTCGGTGGAGAAATGATATGATTACACCTTGAAAGTGTTTATGTTTTATGTATGGATCTATCATGTTGTTGGGCGAGCCGACTATGAAAGTATATGAAATTTGTTGGTTCGCTGTTGACTTGATCATTGGGTAGCTCCCGATGATGAGAAAATCGATATCGGACCCTATGTCGGATCTGAAATTCTGGGTAGGGTTACGTGCGAGTAAGGTATTTGTGTGCGAAAGGACAATTCTCGGCGGTCAGCTGCGCGTGTGGAGGTGGCCCTACCTCTACGGTGCGAGATGAGTTTATGAGATGATGATGTGATATGAGATATGTGAATGATATGGATCATACAAAGAAAATGCTCGGTAGGCGATATTTTGAGAAATGAGAAAATGTTTTAGTAAGCCTGAGCATTTTCAATTAAAACCACTGTGTCTTACTTATGGGCGGTGTAATTAAAAAAATGTTTTGTGATGAGTCCACTGGGTGCATTATTTGTACTCGACCGCATGTTTGTTTTAAATGTGCGAGTTGGTGATAGATGGGATGGGCGGTGTTGGCGGTCGGTCTTTGTCGTGATAGTTAAGCCTTGGATCGCATCATCATATGTGTTTTCCACATGTTTTCATTGCTAGATTATGAAGATATATGTATGTTATGTATTTGTCATCCATAAACACTTGAAATATCGAGATGTTCCCGATATATGTCACACGTTCGGTGTTCTATATTATTATCCGTTTCTTAATCCGTTCAAGTATGATCCTTGCTAATCCGTACTTTGGATTGGCGGTACATTACTTTTCGTGTCAGCGATGAGAAGTTGAAAATTTCAATATATGATGCCGTCAAGGAACACGATTGCCAAAGTAGGAGGATTATTATTCCATCACCACGCCACAGCTAGCCCGATCTCGAGCTTGGATGTCAACCGACCATTTGACAAGCATGCTAAAAGAAGAGTGAACTCGGTATGGAACCTCGATTGATTCGTTCAAGTTTGGGAGGCCACTTCCACTCGGTGGTGGTCTACGATGAATGCTAAGTATAGGAGCAAGCACGGGTTTTGGAAGAAGTCGGTGCAAAACGCCCGATTGATCGAGTAAGTAATGGTCTAGCTAAAGGCGTTAAATTAAGCACTTGTTGGGAGGTAACCCAATGTTTTCCTTTGTTTTGTTTTATTTTTCGTCTTTGTTTTGTTTTTTTGTTTTGTTTTTCTTGCGTTGTTTTGTGTCTGTTTGGGGTTGAGTTGAATGACGAGCAGCCAATGATGAGAATTGTTTTATTAGAAAATCGATTGCAAGCGATTTTGTGAGGCGAAGCATGTTATGATTATTGTGAGTATTGAGCCTTTGAGAACTTGATCACATTTTGAAACTTGTGAGACTTGAGCTTTTGGTATCATATCTTTGCGATCTTGTTTCTTTCTGTGTGAATAGTTTGAAATAGCATGTGTTTCTCTAGAACTTGCTCGGATCTTTTCGAGGTTGCATTGATGTTCTTAAGAATTGGGAGATGATATTAGGCATTTTTTCTTAGTCTATATACTATCCAAACACTAACTTTGTTATTTTGTTATCCTTTGATGAGCCCGTTTGAGCCTACCTTATTCTTTCATATAGCCGTGGGTTGGGTTATGTTGTTAGTCGAGATTTGGCGCTTGAATTGAGGGTTGAGAAAAGAAAATAGATGATGAAAAGTGATAATCAAAAAATAGTTGCTTACCCATATAAGTTCAAATAAAAAAATAAAAAAGAAAAGAAAAAGAAGAAGTTGACACAAGTGTGTGAAAAAGAACATAAATGGGTAAGTAGCTAGTGCTTGGGATGAGTATATCAGTTATATGATAAGTGTGATGTTCTTAAAAGAAAAATGACTTATTGGTATGGAAAATTGAAATGAATTGTGAAAGTTTGGGAATTGTGCCTTGTGATAAATTGTGCCTTGTGATACTTATGGTGTTTTTCATTATGGGTGAGTCACTTAGCCTAAATTTATCTTACCTTACCAAAGAGCCTACATTATAACCTTGTATAAGACCTTTTTAATCTTAGTTCTTGAGCACATATTTGAGCAATGGAGAATTAGACGATTTGCAAGCTTATGGTAGATTCCGTGTGTTTTTAAACTTTGAGAGTATACACATCCTCCTTACACTTGAGTGCTTGAGAGTTTGGCTTGTGCTTATGATTCTTATGATATGTGGAGTTTAACGGAAGATGTTGTGATTTGATTCATTTGATGTGAATCCTTTCTGCTCATTGCTTTGAGGCTTATTCTTTGTTGTCATTCGACTCGTTCCACTGTCTTTTGGTTGTCTTCGTTTGTTACATTTTGTTTGGGGACAAACAATGGTTTAAGTTTGGGGTGTGATAAGCGAACTTTTACTAGTTTAATAATGATATATTATGATGAATTTAGATCGGTTTAAGTGCGTTTATATATTTGATATTATGCTTTTAGCTATTTTGAGAAGATCTTGCTCTTGGGATTTCTCTTTGGTGTTTTGTAGGCTTTTCGGTGATAATCGATGCACAAGGCAAAGAAATAACCAAAGATGATGAAATGGATATGACAAGTATGGATATGCAAAGTTTATAACGTTAAAGTATCTCGATAATAGTCCATAGGTGCAAGCGGATTGCAATTAGAGTTCGGACGCGAGAGGAGAGCGAATCAGCTGCAGTCGCGCGTGCTGCTGAAGCTAGCGACCACCCTAGCGGTCGTGAGGGTGGCTGCGAGTTCAGCGAAAAAGCTTATGTCTCAAAGCTAGTGGCGAGCTAGCCACCGCTAGCCCGGCCGCAAGCGACTTGGCTGGCGTGAATTAGGCTTGACCATCGACTATATATACCTCAAACCATCCTTTAGCCCCATCTTCTCCCAACTCATACCAAACTCGAAAATCTCGGTTTTACCCTAGTTTTCATAGTTTTCATTCTTGTTCTTCAATTTCATAGTATAGCTTTAGATTATTTACATTCCGGACTTTAGATTCATGCAAGCTTTCAATTTATTCTGGATCGAAGTTGTTACATTACGCATCGTGGATTCGAGACGGTTTATTCGTTTCAATTAGGTTTATGTTTCATTATTTTAATTCTTGTTTTGTTATTTCAATTATGAGTAGCTAAATTTCGTATTGATCCTAGGGTTTGTATGTTTGACTAGATTCGTATGATTTATCTGTTGATACTGCTTTGCCTTCCATCATAGATTTGTGATTCAAGGAGCTTAATCTTATGTGTTAATTTCGATCAACTTTAATGCATACATAGTTGCTAGTTGAATATTATGATTTTGATTGTCAATCCTTCTTGAATGCACAATACGGGTAAGCCTTGAGTCGTAACTGGCGAGATAGGAACATCCGTAGGAAGCATAGTCTTTGTGAGCTTTTTGGAGTTACTAGTTTCCACCTTGAGACGTAATAGTAATAGGTAAATTAGTAATCTACATCCACAATTGTCGTAACTTAAATTGATGGTTACTTATGTGATCTTTCATCTTTGGCTGGATTAAATTGGTAAACAGATTAATAGGTTAATTGAGTGAATCTAGTTAGTTTAAATACATCCATAGGATCGATATTTCATATCGAGTTTATTCTTATTTTATGTGTGCCTAGTTTTATAATCATCTCTCTTGATATCATCGCTTGGATAATAAGTAAAGATTACGTGTTAATTATTGATGTGCTTTCGAATATCGATCTATGCGGATACGATATAATACTTGTTGTTTTACTATAATTTTGCAAAAATTGATCACTATTTTGCAAAATTTGATCACACTATTTTCTAACACGGCGTGCAAGTAGATAGGTAAGTCGAGTATCGTATCCACGAGGGATTATGCTAAAATCTGAAGCTAACTCAATAATCCTTTATCATTATCCAGTGATAGATTTGGTTTTGAAAGGTTTGGGACTTCAAATAATAAATTCAAAGTCAAAAGCTAATAAAACAAATAAAGATAACAATAAAACTCAAAGAGATAATTAGACTAAAAGACTAACCACAGGGATGTATTAATCCTACCCACGGTGTATGTTTATTACGCTTCCTATTAACCAATTTTAATCCGGCCAGATGAAAGATCACATATGTAACCAAAATTTCGATTCACGATAATTGTGGTAGTGGATTACTAATTTCCTATTATCATACGTCTCAATGTGAAATTAGCAACTCAAAATATCACAAAGAATAAGCTTTCTACGGATGTTCCTATCTCGACTACGACTCGAGGCTTATCCAGATGTGTATTCAAGATCGATTGACAATTAAAGCGTTATATTCAATCGGCAACTAGATATGCATCAAGATTGATCTGAAATTAACACATAATATTTAACACCAAGAGTCAAAATCAATGCACGGAAGGTAAATAGCAACTAGCAGGAATCATGACACTTAGGATGGAATCATACAAAACTTAGGATTAGAACAGGAAATTTAGCTAGACATAGAAATTGAAATAAAATACGAATGAATCATAAAAATAAGAATTGAATAGATTAAACCCGTAATGTAGCGTCTGAAGAACAATCTAGGGTTTGAATCCAAACCCGAGAAGTAGGCTGAAAAATCTAAATTCCTTCGGATGAAATCGTACCAAAGTGATTACAAAGCATAAATTAAACGTAGAATAATAATAATCTAAAGCCTAGATGAATGAAAATAAAAGCTAAAGCAAGAGTATTTAAAATAAACCGAATTCTAAGCAAAAGCGTGGAGAAAGCAAGATAGGCGCATGCGACAGGGGTATATATAGGCAATGGTCGAAACCTAATTCGCGCCGAGGCACTGCGCTAGCGATCGGGCAAGTGGTCGTTAGCTCGGTCGCTAGATGTGAGTTCGTAAGTTTCTTGATGAGCTCGCGACCATCTTCGTGATCGCGTGGTTTACCTCGCGGTAGAGCTAACGATCGCTAGCTCGATCACGAGTTTATCGACAACGACTTTTGGAGTCTCTCAAGGGCGGGGCTCGCGATCGTTGGCTTTCCTAGCGGCCGCCTAGCGGTCGCTAGGTCGATCGCTAGTTTTCTCCAAAATGTTTCATGAGCTCGCGACCAAGCTGTGATCGCTAGGGTGGCCGCTAGCCCCAGATTTTTCCGTCTTTGGTGCATTGTAATACCCAACATTCCTATAATGAGATTATCTCTTGATTAAGAGCTTATGAGAAGGCATTGCATCCTTTAGAAAGAGTTGTTTAAGCTAGAAGCTTTTATGTTAAGTTTCGCGTTGACAAAAATAGAATTTGAGATTTATTCGAGATCGATTCGCGATGGAACCTAAGATAAGATTCTTAGGTCTTGTTTAGAATAAGAAGACCTAGATTCCAAGGGTCTTGAGATGATAGATATATGCTCAATGAAGTCTTGATTTCAGAAAATTGAGAATTTCAAAATCTATGCTTTTGTGACATCGGCGTTTGCCGATTAAGCTCCGATTAAGAGCAAATTATTTAAAATGGTTTTTGAGGAAAAAAATATTTTTATAATCAAATTTTGATGTTTATAATATGTTATTTGAGTTTTAAAAGAGGATTTCAAGTAGAGAGCATTTTATTAGAAATTGAGTTTTGAAATCGGAACGATATGGATTAATAGCATGCATTTATAACATTGGTATTATTTATAGAAAAGTGTACATTTTTTTAATTTGCTAGAACATGATTATTCATCATGTTTTAAACAAAATGAAAAATGGAGAAATTTATGGAATTTTCTAGATTAATGATGAATAATCATTTATTAAAGAAAATGAAAAATAAATAGAATTTTGTTATTAAATACATATAAATGCTTGGAGATCACTATTCATCTCCATTTTCTTTCTCTTTTTTCGTGCCTCACACACACTTACACACACTAAATTTTCGAAAATTTCATGGTCCAATTTTAGAAGATCCGACCGTTGGATTTTCAATCAGTCTTCGAAACAAGGTATAATTCTATCTCTAGAACACATTTATGGTTTGAAAATTTGAAAAACATGAACTTTGGTACATGCTATATTTTCGGTCATTTGGAGATTTTATGAAGGGATATGTTTTGTTCGATTATTCTTGTTATATCGATGGATTAAATAAATACGTATTGTTTAAAGTTGAATTTGTGGAGCATAGGTTCATTTTTGGAATATGGTGAAATTTTCAAAAATATGGAAGGTCTTGATCTTGAATTTATGATGTATATATACTTGATATTCCTTCATAAATGTGTTGAGGAGTTGATATAAACATGTTTTGAGCAAGAAAAACGTTTGAAATCGAACATATGCAAAAACTCCTATGTTGGCCGAAAACCCTAGCTTTCATAATGTTGGATTTTTGATTTTATTTGATCATTTTGACTTATATTTAGATTCTATGATGTGAATAAAACTTAAAATGATTTATTCAAATTTTTCGGCCAACGTATTCAAAAATTGAAAAATTTTAGTTTGACGTCAAATTTGAGTTTTCAATGCTAAAGCTTTGATCTTTGAGTTTTGATGGTTGATTAGTGATATTTTATGATAGTTGAGCATGTGTAGAGGTTCGTTGGTGTTGAGCGACATCTCGTGCGATTTTCGACGTCGGACATAAGCTACGTCGTAAGGGGGTCATAGGTTTTGGCTAAGGTTGAATGATTTAAGCTTATTGTCGAGTTTTCTATGCTTGTTTAGTAATATAAGGCTTTGTTAAGTCTTGTTATATGTTAAGACATTAGAGGATGCAATGACCCGAATGTTTATAGACCATAGTGTCTTGTGTATTGAGAAAATATAGTCGTATCGACGACTAAGATAAGCTATGTTCTTGTTTAGTTCTTGATAGGCTTTATGCCGCTTTATGTGGATTGATGGACCAAGTGAGAAGAAAAAATAGATATGAAAGACGAAAAGTACAGTCGTCGAGTGATTGTCGCCAGGTGGGTATAAATATTTTCTATAATGATATGTTCTACTTTGATATATATTTTCAAAATGATATGATATGCATTTACTTGCAAAGTTTTAAAGTTAAATGACTTGCCTATTTTGAGCATGAGCATGAGCACAATGCATTTACCTATCCACGAAAAAGAAAGAAAGAAAGTATGAATGAAAGAATGTATCGACGTCGGGTATGACCGTGGTTGGTACCCTTCGGGTCCAGCATGGGTATGTAATGTTAAGGTGTTTGAGAAGGAGGTCTACTTCTCAACACGTGAAAGAATCCGTAGATATGGGAAGCAAAATTATCGGCCGACATGAGAACATACATGTGCATATTTTATGATGATGTTATGAAATGAAAGCAAGTAAGTGTTTATTTATGAAAAGCATGCACAAATTATTTCACTAAAACTCGTGTGTGTAGCAAATGTTATGGCAAGTCAATCCTATAGCCCTAAGGGCAATGTTTTTATGTTTTCGGCGTATACCCACTAAGTGCATTTTTGTACTCACGCCCTACATGTATTTCTAAACGTGTAGGTTGAGCTTGAGAGGATGTTGGAATCGAATGTTGTGCAAAGGAGCTTCTCTAAATGTCTTGATCCATGATGAAAATGTTCAAATTGTTGATGTTATTTCATTGAAGTTATCATGTTTTGTTGCCCGGAGAATTATGTCATCACACATAATTCTGGATCACACTCCTCGTTGCCGAACTTTGGCCTTCATCTGCTGTTATGTTTTGTTATGCCGTATCGACCATTCTGGTCTTGATAATGGTCATTGTTTTGTTGTTATGATATTGGCATTGTTATCGTGTTGCCGACTTGTTTTGAAGAATATGGATTTATTGAAATGGTTTTGTAAACAAGGATTTACTTGAATGCTCAAAATTGATTTTGTTGAACCCAATATAATGAAATTGAACCATTGTCAAACCATGTTTTAAAAACGTAATTTTTTTTTATCATTGTTAAAGCATGATTGAAAATGTACATTCTTGATATTGGTTATTCTGTTATGATTATTTATCCTCAACCGTTGTTCTTCTTCATTCGATCCTTTATTAGGGTTTGAGGACCTGGAATCATCCTTCGTAAAACTCCATTTCGTAAAACCCCATTTCACTTCTTTGAACCATGAATGTTTGATTCCTTTATGATGAAAGTTGAGGTTACATATTGTTATTAATAAGAATTATTAGTCACATTTGATGTTATCGATTACAGAAGTTCTTTCTTAACCCCACGTCACGGCCTAATTACTTGACTAATTACTTGGTTAAGTAGTCGGGCTATAATGAGAATAGGTATCGAGCCTTGGTTTGAATTACGAACCATTAAATCCTTGAGAATTTGTGCGGTTTCTTCACAATTTTGAATTTTGAGCACAATAATTCTTGTTAACTTTTCCACGGTGAGCACGGTTTGAACTTGGAACTTGTAAATCCTTGTGAATCCTTGTGCAACTTGCGATGTCTTAATTCTAAATTCATAAATCTTTGTGAGTCTTGTGCGGTTTGTGCACCTTGAGCATCTGAATTCTTTTGAGTGACTCTATTTGAGAATTTGAGTTATGAGTCGGTTGTTTGACTCTATCTTGAGAATCGAGTTTATAGAATCGGTTGTTTGATTACGATTTGAGAATCTGAGTTAAAGTACCAGTTGTTCTTAAGAAAGCTCGACATTTCGATTCCATCATCTCTAGCTCACGGTAAAGAGCTTATGATTATGATTTAAGAGCTTATGCTTATGATTATGCTTATGAGTATGATGACCATGACTATCATAGTTAATGATTGAGTATGTGCTTTATTGAATGAATTGAGTTGATGTTGAGTATATGCTTTATTAAATGAATTACTATATGAGAATGTATGCTTGAAATGAGCTATTTCTCTATGAGCTAAAATTGAAAAGAAGTTATGAGAAGAGATGGCGAAACAACATGAATATGTTTTATGCGAAAGTTTGAATATTGTTTTTATCTACGATAACGAGGATCGTCCGACGATTCGAGAAGAGTACGACTTGTTTGTCGTCGTCTTGTTGTTGTTATCTCGTTGTCGTCCTTATGTTTATCGTCATTTTGTTTATCTTCATCAACAAAGATCAGACGAGCAACTACCTTGAGCGAATTTCTCGCTCAATTCCATCGCTTGTGAGAAAGGTGATGATTGATACACAAGCAAAGGGTAACCAAAGATAAAGGAACAAGAGGCTAGCGACCACTCCAGCGATCGCTAGCGGTCGTGAGCTTGCTTGAGCGTTGTGCGAGACTAGCAACCACCTTAGTGATCGCTAATCCGGCCGCTAGGCACCACGACCTGATGAGAATTAGGGTTTCAACCCATCAACTATAAACACCCCAGACCATCTAATGACACGTAACTCTCGTTTTTCGCTAATTTTTTCAGACTCCTAACTATCATCAGTTCTCATTACTATGTATACTTGAATTCCCTTTTGGCTCATTTTTCCTCTATAGCCGACTTCATCTCAGTTATTCATCAGCTCCAGTTGGCTGATAACTTTCCTTTTACACCTGGTGACGAAGAAAACGTTAAACCCATTGACGTTGATCCTACCACCCCTGGGTATGATGCAAGTACCTATGCTCTAGAAATAGAATTTTCTTTAGCAGATACTCAGCTATTTATGTCCAAGTCTGATGTAAATTCTATACAGTCTGATCATTTTTATCTCAATACTGAGATGTTTTCTATTGACCTATATTGGTATGGTCAATCTTTCATATCTCTTGAGATTCCTATACCGATTCAGTCTGTTCAATTTTCTCATGTTTTTTGAAACTTTTCAATTAAGATTTGAAAAGAGACTCAAGCTAATTCATTAAGACTCCAGATGTCTCAAAATCTTTTATGTATGAACTCGAGTTTTGCCAGTTGTTGTACACCGACTTCGACCCTAAGTATCAGACAAATATCTTTTGTGACTGATCTTGACATCCTTTATCTAGGAATAGATTCCTTGTACTCATTTTCGATCATACTAATGTGTAATAACCCAAAAAATTTAAAACTTTTATTAGTGATGCTTAGACCAATTATTTGTAGTGCTTAGACCTTAATTATGTTTAAGGTAACCAGCGAAATGAATTAGAATCGATTCGGAGATCAAAACTAGTGACTAGTCCTACATGATTAGGGTTTTCGAATAGCTGAACTTAGAATGATAGATCGAGAATGAATCTCAACAAAAGGATTTTATTTCGAGAATCCTCTCACGAAAACATGTGAGAAACGAAAGAATGAGAATTTTCGGGCATACTCGTCAAATCGGTCTCAAAAGTACTATTCACGAGCGGATCAACTTCGGTCCGTGCTAATCATGATAATTAGTGATAACAATAAAATTCATGAAGGAATATATTATTATGAATTTAGAATATATAAGAATCAATTTCTGAACGAAATTCCTGTAGAACTTAACCGAACGCCAAGTATAAATATCGAAAAAAATCCTAAACTGATCCGAACGACCTGAAACTCAAACCAAGGGTCTAAATCAATAAGAAATGATTTATAATGCTCAAATTAATTATGAAAACTTAAGAATTCAATAGAATTTTCGAATGAGCATAATTTAATCGTCGGACGCTGTTTTTCCGCAATAACTCAGAATTGACTTATCGAATGCCATCCGAACTTCATGAAATTATTATAAACATTGAAATAAGTCTTTTAAAGGCTATTCAAGAAAATTAAACCTTAAGGTTCCGAGAAATCAATCGAAAGCGCGTTAAAACTTAAAGAGTCGGTATTAACATGCCAAATCGGGTAATTCGACTAGTCTTCTCCCAACCACCACAAAGGGATCTCCATATAGGCTCAAAAAAATCTCATTTGGATAGAATGTTCAGCCAAAACCGAGCCCTCCCTTTCTCTCTAATTTTGAATTTTCTCTCATTTGTTCTTCAACTTTTCAAGCTTTAATCCTCCTTTCCAACCCATTCCAAACCCCAAATTAAATTTCTAAGACCATACTAAGGTAGTATTCATCATTCTATTCTCTTATAATGGAGTAGAAATTTTGTTTGAATTTTTTTTTTAATTTATTTCATAAAGAACCCTAGTTTTGTTCTTCATTTCTATCTTGACTTTGGAGCCATCAAATGCTCTCAACCCATGAATAAAATATGCTTATAAATGGGTTCTAAGGCTGTAGTTAAAATTTGGTAATTTTTGGAGCAAGTTTAATATTTTTTGATTTATGTTATATTTCTTTTTATATGTGATAAAGCATGATTTTGTGAATATTATTTGATATTGTTGCTTGTTAATGTATCAGAAGCATGTAGAATAAATATCATAATTTTTAGAATATTTTTGATAATTTTCTCAAAACAAGCGTGAGCTATATTGATTTTTATGCCTTGGTTTTAATTTTTTTGTTGAAAATAGTTGAGATATAGTGTTTAATATATGATATGAACATCGTATATTAATCTTGAAATTTTGAAACATATCTCCTATTTTTTTATAAAGGTCGGACACATATATATATTTTAGTCTATTGTTTGATTTTATTTGTTGAAAATAGTTGAGATATGGTGTTTAATATATGATATGAACATCATATATAAATCTTGAAATTTTTGGAACACATCTCCTATTTTCAGGAAATAACCGAAAGTTATATGTAATTTTTGAGAATTATTTTGATTTTATTTGTTGAAAAATACTTGAGGTATAGTGTATAATATATGATATAAACATCATATATTAATCTTGAAATTATTGAGACACTACTCCTATTTGTTCATGATGACCAAAAATATATGTATATATATTAGATTTTATTTGATTTTTAATTGTTGAAAATGATATGGTATGTGATTTTATAAATATTGGTTGGTGTTTAATGTTAATATTATATGTTATTGCATAATATAAATATTTTGTGAAGTGAATGGAAATTTTTTGAATATTTATACATATGAATAGTGATTACCGAAAACATATGGGTGATAAAAAGCATGTGTTTTAATTTTAATGTATGATATGAGATGATATTTCATGCTTAACATATGATATCAGCATGATATGATTTTTGTGGAATTTATTTAACACAAACGCTAAATTAATCATGAATGCCGAAAACTTAAGGATTTTAACCTATGGTTTAAAATTTTATATGATGATAGTGAATTGGAAATTAAATTCTATAGTATGATAGGAGTATAACATGATTTTATTGAAATTTATTGGATACATATGCTAATTATTGTTAATTATCGAAAACATAGCAAAATGGTTAAGTATGAGTTTAATTCTAATGTTAAATGATGCTATGATAGTTAACTATAAGCTTGGAATGAATGGTTGTGATTGTGATGAATGAATGGAACACTTATACATTGCATTATGTTAGAAATTAGGGTTTTCTAATGCTTTAGTATAGTTTATGTTGTGTATGGTATTGTTTGGTGTTCAATGGTTATGTTTATGTTGTGCCGACAAATAAAACCCCAAACGTAAACAACCTAATACCTTATGTATGAGAATCCAAAAGTATCGACCAATTTCGATAACTTAAGAATGAATTAATGCAAATCGAAGTTTGACACAAATTAGGGTTTTCTATTAATAAAAGGATACTCAAACGTGAGTTCCTAAGTTAGAAAAACCAAAAGCCGAGCTATAACATTGATACTCAATAACGACAACCCAATACGATGTTAGATTGAACGTTAAGATAAATCGACAACGAATAGCGATTACACAACTCATATAGTCGTGAAGCGAGTTAAGAGGAACAAACAATATCATAAAGTGTAAGCAAGGATTCAAACATAAGATGTCGATCCTTATGTCTCAAAAGTCGAGTTAATATTCCCGAAGCACTTCATTTATTCCTAAAGTACTTACTTACATAATAGTATGTGACCACTTGAATCATAAGTCAAGACTTCCTTTTATTCGTCTTGCTAATACGACAAGTCGTCAAGCATAACCTACTAGGATGTAACTATAATTGTTAAGTCTAGTTAGTGGCTTGAGAATATACTAACATACGAATCATAACTTGAGTACCAACAATCTATAACGTAATAACGTTTAGAAGGACACTAATGATAAGAGTCGAGGATAGACTCGGAGTATACGATTCATAAGATGAGGTCCATCTATGAATGATGAAGTAAACCAGTTTCGAAATTTGGGAATGTAAGATAATAGAAATTATCTTAAAACTGTCACATGAAATAATAAAAAAACCTTAATTGGGAAGCTTAAGTCGTAATTTATAAACGACCTTGATCGATAGAAAGAATCTAAGAAAGGTTATTTTCTTATGAAGGGTTTGATCGTGCGTAGTTGGCGAGGAAGGACAATCACATCTCTTCACTTAGACTTACTAGCATCGAACTAGCAGGTGGGGCTCTCTTGAAACAAAAATGACATGCATGTCATCTCAAAGCATGATTTACAAAAGCTTTATGACATATTATTGATGAACTGTTATTGATGCCAAATGTTTATGTTTTGTTGTGATCTATCGAGATTGGTATATCGAATGTGGTATGTGAATGTGTTGGTCCTAGCGTTAAAAAAGTAACGATCGGATCCGGCTTAGTTAAGGACTAACTCGGATTGTGTACACGTGTGTGTGTGTGTTAAGGTTAGCTACCTCGACCGGTCACGGTGACTATGTGTAGGTAGCCACCTCCATAGTCGTGAATAATTGAATGAATGGATGATCGGATATGGAACAACGTGGATAAAATAGTCGAACACCACTTTTGGAAAATGATAAAATGTTTGATAAGCATGAGTCTTTTAACTAAAATCCTTATGCTATTGTGGGCGCTTCATGACTTTTACAAAGAAAATGTTTTCGTGATGAGTCAACCGAGTACTTTTGTATTTAGCCCCGCATCTCGTTTTGATGTGCATGTTGAGCGAGGATTGATGATGGGTGCGAGGTGGTGCAGTGGCGATTATTTTGTTGCTTATTAGAAAGGATTTCTAGAACCTTGGGCATGCATCGTCATATGCATGTCCACACGTTTATTCTTTGCCTAACTCGATATTATTTTGATGTCTTGATTATAACTATTTTCGTACCATATTGAACTTGAGGTCGTACCTCGTTCATGAATTGTGCCCCGATTGGGCTATGTGTTTGAACATCGAACCTTTTGCAAGTCCTACGTGACTTGAGTTTGTGTCGAATAGCTTATTCACATCCGTCTATGCCTATATTAAGTAGTTGATTGGTTAATTGTATTGATTAGTTATATATATATATATATCCACCGCCTTATCATATCGGTGTGATCCCTATGATCCGTTCTTCTTTGAGAAGTCGAATTAGTCACAAAGTGGTATCGAGCACTTGTTAAGCTCCAACCCTAGAAACCCTTTTCCTAATCCTAAGTTGAATGTCGAGTCTAGAAATTGTTTATGTTAGGCGCTCTTGCATTGCATTCCATTGTCGATCTGCTCAACGAGAAATGAGGTAACTATTTCAACTAAAGTTGTTTTGAAATGATGGAAGTATATGAAATGTGAATTGGAATTTCAATATTGCCTTGTTGGGAAGTTGAAAATATTTTGGAAGAGGAATATTTTGAAATTGAAAAGTTGTTTCAATTGATTGGTCATTAGTTTGAAAGAAAGTTACAAGCTTTAGGAGCTTGGTAAATGAGTAAAATGAGGATACATGATTGTCACACAATGTGCTGTAATTGTGTTTCTTGTTATATGCAAAGCATCTTAGAAGTAGGATGTAAGTGAGTATGTTTCCCGGAAGACCTAGACTCTTAAGGCGCATGATCCCTTTTATGCGAACCTAGTATGAGAACATAAGGTATCCCAATTGAGCGAAATACTAAGGAAGAGCGAGAACATAGAAATCTTGAATCACAATCCGAGCGGATTCGAGGATGAGAAGCGAGTCTAAGATGACGATGCAATTGTAGCGGAAGTTTACATCGCTATGAGTCCCAACCTCTCTACGTGAAGGAATTCCGAACACCATGCGTGTTGCCTCTGTCGTGGCATAAATGAAAAGAATAAAAGTGTAACATTATGGAAGTATAAAAAGAAATGATGAATTGTAAGTATTGAAAGAACGCATATGATCGATGTTATAATGCGAATAGAAATAAGGAATTCGGGACCCGATGAGAAAGGGTGACCACTTAGCCTTACTCAAAGGCTAGACATTGAAAGTTTGTTACGCCTAAGAGACCATACGATCTCTTCCCCAAGATCAAACCATGAAAGTAGTTTAATAAGACTTAGGAATATAGGATATAAGATTATGGTTCGGACAATTTTTAAGACTAGACGCCTTTTATCCTGTAGAGCCACACACGAGGAGGTTGTACGTTCCTACTAGATATGCCAAGGAGACGACGTCGGCAAGTTCTTTGCTCACTTCATGCGTCACTGGACTCCTGCACATGCCCGTGGTACGTCATACTACGACGGTGTACTCCGACTGATCTCAAGATCGCCACCCAAAATAGGGGTACACGCGAGATATCAGCGAATACATATATAAATCGCCGAGAGAGCTTCGATCTTGAGGTAGACTTACCCGTTCCGTCGACCATCTAAACTACGTATTCATGGTATACGGAGCTGCACCTTGTGGACCGTATCTCCTGGCGAGAATCGCTGGCGTGATGAGTGTTAGAGTCAATGTTGACTCCAGTCCAATGTTGAATAGGATGTTGGTAACATTCGATGTTAGTAACATCACAGAGTGCGATCAACATTCACAGTCGACCTTGAGCGAACCGACTCTCCGACGTAATTGTATATAAGTAATCTTTCCATTCCTTTACATTTTTATGTTTTATTTATTGTCTAATAAACGTGGATTGCAGTTGAAATAAGTTTGAATAAGTGGAGGTTAGTTAGATCATGAGAAGTTAGTTCCTATTTTCTAGGGAGCATGATCTCCACTAACATCTGCAGCAGTTCCAGCAGTAGTTTACAACAGAGTGGATTGCAGCGGTTATAGGAGGTTTATGGACGTGGGATTTGAAGCTTGAAGACCAAGAAACACTCCTCTATAAAAGCTGCAAGATAGCTCTCTCACACGTACGTTTCGAAAGGCTGAATTCAGAGAGAAATCCTACACTCCGATCGACTCATCATTTTTCCTGAATCGCAGATAAGAAACGCACCTTCAACCACGCATAAACTGAGGCGGTGTTAGGCAGCCAATCTGTAAACATCGACCACGGTATTGCTAGGCGAGCAAGAGTAGGGTTGAAGACCGAGTCATCTTTTTCTGTTCAGGTTGTTTGTCCGTTCTTTGTATCGGCTGTTTTGCTTGTTGTTAACATTCAGTTTGTTGTGTTAGACTAGGTGACTTATCATAGGCAGTAGTGCATCCCGTAGGTAGGTCTTCATGTGTAACACTTGTAATTTGTTCTAAGTTATCAATAGAGCTAGTTGTCGCGAGACAACACGGGTTATTTTTATAACCCAACAATTATCCTGTGTGTTATTTACTTTTTCCGCTACGTGTTACTTGGAATGTTATTTACATTGCTAGTAACATTACTCTACTAACATTCGCAGAGTGTTAATAAGTAGTAATTGAGCTTGAATTCTTTCAATTAGTATCGAGGCGGAATCTTGGCGAACTAAGATCGTTCGTGTGCTATATTACTATCGATGGGCGCCACCAATGCTTACATTCGATCTCCAAGCACTTGATAGTAGTGGGAAGAACTACGCCTTGTGGAAGTTACGCGCGACGTACATCCGATCCATAGATGAGCGTCCGGTGGCTTGCGGTGTTGAATGGTTGGACTCCTCACGTGAGGCGGTGAATGATGTTGTCACCAACAAACAGAGAACCGATTGAATGCTGAAGAGACTCATCTCTAATCTCAATCACGAGAGCTTTAAATGCTTTTTTCCTATGTTTATGTTCCTTGTTTTCGCCGATCTCTAACTACATAGAGGCCGAGATGCTTGGCTTATTCTACGGGAACAATGTCGGGGATCGACAAGTGTTAAAGCAACACGCCGAAGGATGTTGACTACGAGATTTGAGATGTTGAGGATGCGAAGATGAGACCATATCGGCATACTATGAAAAGTCGATGAAATTGCTAACGAGGCTGTTGGACTTGGAGGCCATTGCAAATGAGAGGTTGGTAAGCAAGATGATGAGGTCTCTAGAAAAGGTATAACATGAAAATTTCCTCTATTGAAGATTCGTTTGATGTTACCACCATGAGGATATGTGATCTTGTGAGTAGATTGATTACTTTTGAAATGAATCTTGACCAACAAAAGGTTAGCTATAATAAGTCCGAGACAAGTTGCTTTTCGTCTTTGAAAACTCCAAAGTGGTCTCGATGTGTTTAATGATGTTGAGTATTCAAATCGAGAACATGAGCTCGATGAGGTTGATCTCAACATTGCCATGTTGACCCAAAAATCAACAATACGGTTAAATCCTTGAAAAATGGGAAACAAAGCTCAAATTCAAGAAGGATATCGGAAGCAGCTGGCAGGGAAACCTCCAAGTCCTACTAACATTCCAAATGTTCCACGAACATTCAACAATCTATCTTTGAGAATAACGTTCTCGATAATGTGCGGTCGAGGGGATGTTTAGGGATGGGACATTATGCTAAAGAATGCCCTACGATTCGAAAAAAGCAAAGATCTTTTCGATAGAGTGGAAAATCTAGCAATGTTGCTCGGGCCGGTCATGTTGCTTCTTTGGTGATGACTCAAACACAGAAGAAGAGAAAGTTATTCTCACTAAAACGATCGATGATGTTGATGAGTCAGAGGCTGAAATGATTGAAGCCATAGTTGACACAGAAGAATGTTATGAGGAAGAGCTCTCTGATGAAGATGATGTAATGAGTTGGTCCAGAACAGAACACCATGGTTAACATTGATGGACATATCTTTTCAACATCAACAACAAACTGGTATGAAATGACTCCTCTTGATGAAACTAATGTTACCCCAGAGAATGTTTGTTGTGTTGCAGTCCCTGAGGAAAAGGAGTTTGATCCTCTCAAAGCCATTAGTGATCTTCGAGTTCTCTGTGATAACATCGATGTTCAATGTGACGAAAGCGAAAGGACATTCTTGCGATGTTGGATGAAAATCAAACTTTGAAGGATCGTGTCATGAGGTTGGAAGTTCTCCTTACCAAAAAGGATGTTGAGCTTTTTGTCTTGAAAGGTAAAGTTTACAAAGCTGAGAAAACCTTTGATAGGTTTAACAAAGGCACTGCCTGTCTTGATGAGGTGTTATCTCAGAAATCTGCTGGGATTCATGGTATTAGTTCTGATTCTGGTAACACTAACATGTTGAATGAGAACTGCAGTGCTCCTGTGTTTGTTAGAGAAGTAGATGCTAAAGTGTTTGTGATGTCAAATGGAGGAAAATTCCAAAAGACTAAGAAGAGTAACATTTTGAAAGGAAACCCTATGTGTGCCATTCTTGTCAAGCACCGGGCATATCGGACCTTCTTGTGAGAAGTATTTGAATGATGTTGCTGTAACATCAGCAAGTCAGATGTTTGGCGAATATCAGTCTGATGTTGGGCATTCCTTGAAAAATATCTCTGTCATGACTGACAACATTTTCTGCAACAAATACAATGTTGTTTTCACTTCTCTTCATGCTAACCTTTCCTATAATTGGTACTTTGATAGTGGTTGTTCCAGGCATATGACAAGCAACAAGGAGTTTCTGATCGATTATGTTCCAACAAATGGTGGGCATGTTACCTTTGGAGGAGGTGTCAAAGGCAATATTCTTGGCAAGGGAACTTTGAATGTCAAAGACTTCCCAAAACTCAAGAAGGTTCACCATGTTGAAGGTTTGAAGGCTAATCTGATCAGTATCAGCCAATTATGTGACGACGGGATGTTTGTCAAGTTTGACAAAAACATTTGTGAAGTGTTTGATTCAACCAACAAATGTGTGACAACCAACAAATGTGTGATGGTAGGTAGCGGTCATCGACAAGCTGCTACAAGGCCGATAATGACAACATCTTTCATTCTACCAAGATATGTGAAGTGGATCCGTGGCACCAGCGGTGGGGTATGTTAACTGAAGAATCTCAGAGCTCATAACGAATGATGTTGTTCGTGGACTCCCAAAGTTGGTGATCAAGAATGATGTTGTGTGTGGACCATGTCGAAAGGCGGTCGAGCGTCGCATCAATGTTATCAACATGCGACACCACAAGATGTTTTGAAATCCTTTACATGGACTTGATGGGTCCCATTGAAGTTGAGAGCCTTGGAGGCGAGAGGTATGTCCTTGTGTGTCTTGATGACTACTCTCGGTATACTTGGGTTGAGTTCATGCGTGAAAAATTTGAGACCTTCTTCTTTTCAAAAACTCTATAAAGGTTTCTTGCTCAATATGGTCGAGAATGTTATCGGGATCGAAGCGATCATGGGAGGGAATTGAGAATTTGTATTCTCGATTTTTGTGCTAACAATGGCATCTTTCATGAGTTCTCTGCTCCCCGATACACCACAGACGAATGGTGTTCTTGAGAGAAAGAATCACACTCTCCGGGAGATGGTAAGAGCAATGTTGCATACAAAACTTCTCCAAAAGGTGGTGACGATTAACACTTGCATGTCATATCATCAACAGAATCTATTTAAGACACAGTACAATGTTGACACCATATGAGATCTTGAAGGGTAAAAACCTAACCTCAAATATTTTCATGTTTTGGTTGTGTTTGTTATATCTGAATGATAGGGATCATTTGACCAAACTTGACTCTAAAAGTGACAAAGGAATGTTCCTTGGCTACTACGCAGCAGCCATACCTATAGGGTGTACAACCTTGGACTAAGACCATTCAAAGCGGTGAATGTGGTTTTGATGATATGGTGAGTCTTGCGAGGCAGTGCGATGAAGAAGATGTTTCGACTTCTTGGAGGATCAAACTATGCCGAGCAAACTCATGAACAACATGTTGACGATGTTGGACCAACGTCCGGTGGTGACACAACATCGAATGAAGACAAAGAAAGTGGTTCTGACAGTGATGGAGATAATGATGGTGGAGATTTTCTTCATGATCCAGTCAAGCGTGACCCTCCAGGAAGAATTAGGAAGAACCATCCCAAAGATCAAATCATTGGTGAAGCCTCGGGACATATGCAAACGAGGAAGAAAGGACAAGTGAACTACCGTGATATGGTAAGAATTGCATGCATATACATTGTGTGTGAAGAAGTTGAGTTTACTTGTTACATGTCTTCTGTTGAATCTAAGAATATTAAGGAGGCTTTACTAGATGTTGTCTGGGTGAATGCTATGCATGATGAACTCAACCAGTTTGTTCGTATTGATGTGTGGGATCTTGTTCCTAGACCACGTGATAAAAATGTGATAGGTACCAGTGGATTTTCAAAAACAAATCGATGAAAGCAGGATTGTCGTTAGGAATAAGGCTAGACTTGTTGCTCAAGGGTATACTCGAAGTTGAAAGGATAGACTTTGATGAAACATTTGCTCACATTGCTAGGATTGAATCCATTAGACTCTTGTTTGCCATTGCTTGTCGACTTAAATTTCTTTGTTGCAAATGGATGTTAAGAGTGCTTTCCTAAATGGGATGTTGTCTAAGGAGGCATATGTTGAATAGCTAAAAGGCTTTGAGGATCCCAACAAACTGAGCATGTTTATAAAGCGAAAAAGGCCTTATATGGATTAAAACAAGCCCTAGGTGCTTGGTAGCGTCTTCTTGTGTTTCTCATTGAGTTTTGATTCACTAGGGGTCAAGTTGATAAGACTTTATTCATTAAGAAGCGTGGTGGTAACATTATCATTGCTCGGATATATGTTGATGATATTGTGTTTGGTGCTACTAACACTTTGCTCTTGTAGAAGATTTTGTCAAAGCCATGTCAACAACTTTTGAAATGAGTATGGTAGGTGAGCTCGACTACTTCCTTGGTCTACAAGTTAAGCAAACACCGGAAGGAATCTTCTTCTCACAAAGCAAGTATCTGAAGGGATGGTCAAAAGATTCGGATTGGAAAGTGCCAACATATGAGAACTCCCATGGGCTCAGGTGACAAATAGGGCGAGATGATGTTGGCATGGATGTCGATCCAACATCGTCTTAGAGGAATGATAGGAAGTCTGTTGTACCTACTCGTAAGCGGACGACATTATGTCTGATGTTGGTGTGTGTGCTCGCTATCAGTCCATGCCGAAAGAGTTACATCTGAAGGCTGTCAAGAGGATCATCCGCTATGTTGCTTGAACAACTGAGTTTGGAATGTGGTATTCTAAAGACACTAACTCTAACATTGTTGGTTTTAGTGATGCTGATTGGGCAGGTGATGCGGATGACAGGAAAAGCACTAGTGGTGGATGTTACATGCTGGGCAACAATATGGTGTCATGGTCGTGCAAGAAGCAAAATTGTGTCTCGCTCTCCACGGTGGTGAATACATCTCTGTTTGTGGTATTTGTGCTCAAGCGCTATGGTGAGACGGATGTTAGAAGACTATGGTATGAAAAGTGACATCATTCTTGTGTTGTGTGATAATATGAGTGCTATTGACATCTCCAAAACTCTGTACAACATTCTACGCACTAAACACATTGACATCGGTACCATTTCATAAGAGATCTAGTTGAAAAGAACTTGATATGCATTAAATTAGTTCCTCTGAGAACCATATTAGCGACATATTCACCAAAGCCTTGGATTACGAGAGATTTTCTCACCTTAGGATGTCTCTTGGCCTTTGTTGCATCTAGTTTAGGTGTGTGTGAGTGCAGAATGTTGGGATTTAGGATTTTGTTTGGCCCCAACATTACATTTGTTGCTTGTGTTTGTTTTCTCTTTATTTAGGCATATGCATGTGTTTTTCTAATGTTCTTTGTCTTTCGCGGGAGAAAGTAGTTACATTTCCACCTCAACTTATACGTGTTGAGTGCCATAAGCAGATGTTGATCAAAATAACATGTGATGTTATAAGACACATGCACAAGAAGTGAGGCTTAATGGTGGAAAACTTCACAAAGGGATGTTATTCAAAAGCTCTCATCTAAGTACTCGGGGCATGGCGTTCGTGGCGACGATGTTCTCGGGAAAAAGGGTGTTAGCAAAATAATCCCACAAAAGCTGTTCTAAAGAACAAAGGTTTACGTGTAAAATGACAGAGATGTTGGGTGAGAATGTTGTGACTTTGACCTAACATTGATTACCACCATTAGATGTTGTTTGGCGTCTGGCATCTGCATGACCCTTCTCTCTCTCTTTCCCTTGTTTTCGGATCTTTGGTTGTCGAAGGTGATTCAAAATTTACGGGAACTTATTTAATTCTTATCTTGAAGATTATCCTATCTCTTGATGATTGTGTGATGTTTATCCTATTGCTTAGTCATGCTTATTCTATGGGATTTGGAGATCTTTTTATGGTTTTCTGAGTGTGGTTGTGTGTTTGTTTTCTAGGGTTATATATTTTTCATTTGTGATCACTAACGTCAACTAACCCATTTGCCTCTCTAGTTTCTTTGTGTTCCTCGTTTTTTGTGCAGAATCGAAGCAACATGGATCCAAACTGGGCCAACTTGCTCTCATCATTAGTCAAAGACTTTGGAACACCTGAAGCTGCCGCCAAACACCTCCTCTCACTCCAAAAAGCTGAAACGTCTCAAACCCCCTCTCCAAATCCTCAGTTTCTTTCTGCTCAATCTTCTCTTCCTCAACCTTTTCTCATCTCTACATACGTAAAATGGTTGATGGCACACGGCCCGATGTTGTTGAAACCGAGAAGTAGGCAGAATGTTGAGCTATAGCGATGATCTTCTTGGAGGACATCGAGAAAAATCCGAGATGATGTGCTATCAGCGTCTGTACTCGGCAAAGCGGGGCGAGAAGGGGCTCGGGAGAAATCAACCTCGCCAAGAAGGAGGCGGAAGCTCGGTGATAAAGAAGGTGAAAACTTCCAGGATGATGCAGGAGAAACTACAACTTGTCCTTCATGCGATCCAACAAGCGAGGAATCCACAAAATCTCCTCCCAAAGCCCAGCGAAGTGCGGTGGTGATGATGCTCACGATCGTGGAAGTAAGCCATCCTCAGCGGCGAGATGGAGGAAAATGTCATTTGTCGAATGTTCTTGAGGAAAAGATTACGAGAGGAAGGCTGTTGAACGAACAAGGAATGTTCTTGAGGAAAAGCTAGAGAAGAAGATGTTGAACCAACGGAGGATGTTCTTTGCGAAACCCTTGATGGATCGGAGGATGATGTGCAAATGATAAAGGAGACCAAATCTAGTCGAAAGGCGAGGAAAATATGCTCCCATGACACCGTGGGTCCTTGTCGCACCAGGATCAAAGACCTCCCAACCTACGCCACGTAGCTTGAATGCGCTTGGACGGCCGAAGGGTGGTGTTCTTGCAACATCGTCAAGGGCCGCTCAAAATCTCCGTGAAGAAAGAGACAAAAGGGAAAATGACCAAAGCTCCATCTCCTTCCCCGTCTAGTCCGAGCAGCAACTCAGACAGAGACTCTGAATCTGATTATAAAGTAAGAAGGGCTTACTCCACTCGCTTTTATTCTCGTGAGGCTAAGAGCATCTATGAAAACCTTGTTATGAAAAGATCTTTTTTGAATGAAAGAAAGGTTGATGATGCTTTCTTCTCTAAGTATGGTTTAGATGTCTTGTTAAAGAAAAGAAAGTTGTGGAAAAGCGTGGTGATATCTATCCTTATGATGAGAATGTTGTGAGGGGTTCTCGCTAACATGTTGAAGGAGGTGTCGATGTTACGTCTAAAAAATACGGGAAGGTGTATGTAAGAGGAGATGCTGTATGATTTCACCCCTACAGCATATCAACAAGATGTTGAAACCGTCGATGATGTTGATGAGAATTTACGGAGAAGAGTATGATGAAGACCATTCTTGCAACAAGTTGTCTACATGGAAGCTTTGGGACGACGAAACAGCGCAGCAGCGATGTTATATGCGACCTCGCATAAAATTTGCATCTGGCTGGGTGCCAAGCAAGAACACGACTACCCTTACGGAGATCAGTGAGGCGATTTATAAAGTTGGTAAGTCCTTGGACTTCAACCTTAGTAAGCTTGTTTTTCTTGTATAACTAAATGCGACATCAAAGGCGATGGGCTCAACACTTTGCCATTTCAAGTCTCATCTATCATCTGCTGACAACCAATGGCGAACACCTCCAAAGAGGAATTGGTGGAGGAAGTTAACACCTTGGGTTTGTCGAGGCCGTTCAAGCATCGAGATAGGGTGAAGGATCCGCTTCTGAGCCGGTGAAGGACAAGCATGTTGCTCCAACATCGATGTGGCCACGAAGAAAAGAAGATTGTTGTCCTAAGAGCTCGACTCTTTTGAGGCTCGATGAAGGATGTTAAGCACGGGACGAAGTTGTTGTGGAGGAAGGCGGCGTTGAAAATTCAGCCTCAAGCGAACTTCTTACTTCTTCTGACATGCGATGCGGTGCTCTCGAAGGCGCAAAGCGAGGCTTCTATGGATGTTGATGAGGGCGAAGTCACTAACATCTGGATATTCCGTGGATCCCCGAGAACTTCAGCATGCTATCAAGACATTTAGTGGTGTGAAGGCGAAGCTGGACCTGATGTTGGATGCTAGTGAGAAGCTGCACAACTACAACAAGGAGGTGGTCGGGATCATCAAGTCCCAAATTGACGCCTCGATCAAAATTCTGCATGATTAGCTCACTTTTCTTTCTCCAACAAAAAAGGGGGAGTAGATTGCGCTGCGTCTGGAGTGCCACTAGCGCTTGGATGTTACTTACGATATTCTTGTTTTTAAGTGCTAGACACTTTGTTTTCTTTATGTCTTTGGACACGTGTGTTTTTAGTTTTGTGATGCATAGACATCGAGGTTTTTATTTATGGGTGTATGGACACCTTTGTCTTCTGCAATGATGCAATCATTTTTGTTTCATTTGTTGTTGGCACTATATCATGTTGGTTGCATTGTTGTTGGAATATGATTCTTGTTTTGGGTACTTCTCAAGGTCTTGGCCTTGGCCGACCTTCTCATATTTAGGGGAGTTTGAATCTCTTCCTTATATGTTTTAGAGTGTTACTCTAACACTTTGTCAAATTGTTTAGAGGTTTTACCTCTTGTTTGATTGAGGGAGCTTTAACACTTTCCTTTAATCGAACACATAACATATAATTCTTTCCCTGTAAATAGCTTTTCTTTTTGTAGTTTTTCTTGTTTTTGTTGCAGGTAGGTTTTCTCGCTTTCTTGCAGGAAGGCAAAGATTAAGGGGGAGATTGTTAGAGTCAATATTGACTCCAGTCCAATGTTGAATAGGATGTTGGTAACATTCGATGTTAGTAACATCACGGAGTGCGATCGACATTCACAGGTCGACCTTGAAGCGAACCGACTCTTGACGTAACTGTATATAAGTAATCTTTCCATTCCTTTACGTTTTTATGTTTTATTTATTGTCTAATAAACGTGGATTGCAGTTGGAATAAGTTTGAATAAGTGGAGGTTAGTTCGATCATGGTTACAAGATCATGGGAAGTTAGTTCCTATTTTCTAGGGGCATGATCTCCACTAACATCTGTGCGATTCAATGCGGCGTTTACAACGGAGTGGATTGCGGCGGTTATAGGAGGTTTATGGACGTGGGATTTGAAGCTTGAAGACCACAAAACACTTCTATAAAAGCTACAAGATAGCTCTCTCACACGTGCGTTTGAAAGCTGAATTGGAGAAATCCTACACTCGATCGACTCGTCATTTTTCTTGAAGCAGCAGAAAAAAGCACCTTCAACCATGCTTAAACGGGGCGGTGTTAGGCGGCCAATCTGTAAACATCGACCACGGTATTGCTACTGTGAGCAAGTGGGGTTGAAGACCAGTCGTCTTTTTCTTCGGGTTGTTTGTCAGTTCTTTGTATCGGTTTTTTGCTTATTGTTAACATTCGGTTCTTTGTGTTATACTAGGTGACTTATCATAGGCGGTAGTGCATCCGTGAGATGGGTCTTCGTGTGTAACAACTTGTAATCTTTCAAAGTTATCAATAGAGCTAGTTGTCGCGAGACAACACGGGTTATTTTATAACCCAACAATTATCTATGTGTTATTTATTTATTCTCACTGCGTGTTACTTGGAATGTTATTTACATTGCTAATAACATTACTACGCTAACATTCACACGGTGTTAATAAGTAGTAATTGACCTTTGAATTCTTTCAATGAGATTCAGTGGCTTCATCCTAGGTACCTCGCTTGGCATCGATGGACTGCGTTCTTGCTGGTGTGGCATGAACATATTCGGTGGATCTTCCCATCCTCGACAACTCACTTTTCGGTCCTACCGCGGTGGGATTCGAGCCCCGTCATTACCCACCCCGACCATCACCGCCGATCATCCCATGCCAGCATCCACCTCTACCAACCGGCGTTTTCCCAGTTCAACAGCCGCCACCCGTCTGAGACCCGTGAGTCGCGATCTTGTAGAGATTGACGATTCACAAGGCCTAACTGTATGCACCGTGAGAGGAGCTTGTGCCCGTCTTGCTGCTTCTCCGTTTCCAGCCAATGCCTATGAGGAGATCATGGCTGAGATCCGCCGAGACTTAGCTACTATGGAAGAAGCTAGAGCTATTATAATCCAGAGACCGTGACTCCCACATTCAATCTTGAGTTCAAGAGGTAGGACCTAGAAGGACACACTGCGCGATGATGAGATGGAGGAGTGGATAGTTCCCATTCTTCCAGGTCCAGAACTCAACACATGGAGCCCTATCTACACCCGGACGATCATGGATCTAGTTCTTAGGACTAGATTGTCTTTGTGTCTATATACTTTGTATATCTTGTGATGCATGCAGAAACGATAGGTCGTTTCGAGATGAACCCTTATTTTGATGACCTCGGTAGCATTTATATTTTGTACGCACCGTGACTAGGTACGTGGAGTGCTATTGATATTAATTTTCGGAGTATCATAATCCGTACCTGGCCTTTTGTGGATCGTAAAAGTGATGATGAAAGTCCTCGTATGGACATTTGATTTGATATGATGATAGCTCCCCGTGAGCTTTAGTTTTTTTTTAGTTGCGATATGTGGTGTTTGATGACGTGCTAGATTTATATTTATGATTATATATACATATCGTGCTAAGATATCTATGATCCTGACGGATGGTATAAGAAGATATCTGATTACGTATATTTATGAAAGATAGAATGCCACCGAGAAGAAGAAATCATGAGGTAACACCCGAAAGAGATGACACACCACCACCACCATCACCAGCGAGATGGATTGAGGGACTATTCCTCAGGCAGAACCCGCCAACTTTCAACGGGACTAGGAATCCCGTGGATGCCGAACTATGGATTCACACTCAGGAGCGAATCTTCAACTTCCTTCGCTGCACCTCTCAAGAACGCTTGTCATGCGTTGCCTTCCAGATGACTGGTGCCGTCGACTTTTGGTGGGAGGCGAAGAGAAAAACTCTATCAGGAGGTTGGAAGATTACACAGGAGGAATTTAAGGAGGAAGTGTCACGAGTACATTCTAAGAGCTACTGGAAGAGAAAGAACATGAGTTCTACAATGCGATAAGGAAAGACCACGGTCACAGATTACGACCGTGCATTCTGCGAGATGTCACG
The DNA here is from genome assembly GCA_036937905.1 of Salvia rosmarinus. Classification (NCBI taxonomy): domain Eukaryota; kingdom Viridiplantae; phylum Streptophyta; class Magnoliopsida; order Lamiales; family Lamiaceae; genus Salvia; species Salvia rosmarinus. Next base: position 91,439,325 of record CM072819.1, read on the forward strand.
GTATGCACCTCAGTTGGTCGACACCGACGAGAAGAGGACTGAGAAGTTTCGGACGGGACTCCTCCATGAGATCAGGGTGTCGCTAGCTGGTCATGGGAACCTGACCTACCGCGCGGCCCTTAGTAGAACTCTGGACATCGAGGCAGCTATGCCCGAGGACAGGACTGTCACTGTAAATTCCCCGAATCACCAAGGGGATCGTGGGAAGAGGAAGTGGGAAGGACCCCACCAAAGCCAATGGTCCAACACTGGCCAGGCTGACAGGAGGCCATGGCAAGGAAATAATGTGCCATCTGGGCACGGGCAAGGAAATGGACGCACTATGGTACTCGTACCTGGCGGGGGGAACCAGAAGTTCATAAGGCTCCCTGTGTGCCCAATGTGCCACAAGAGTCACAAGGGGGCGTGTGCATTCACCAATGATGGATGCTTGAGTGTGGCGGAAGGGCCTACTCTCGAGGCTATCTCGGGAGTGCATGAGGGAAATGGTCGTCCCAATGTGCCCAACCAAGTCCAACCGGTCCGGGCTATTCAAGCCCAACCATTCCAACAACAAGCCCCGGTCCAGTACTACAAGCCGAATCGGCGACCATACCAACCACGGCGGAAATGACAACAAAAATGGCGATAGCCGCAGCAGCAGTACCGACAGCCCCAACAACAACAGCAACAACAACAGCAGCAACAACCGCAACAACAACAACATCACCAACAATAGCAACCACCACCGCAAGCCAGGGCCTACGCCCTCAACCAAGAAAGGGAATTCCCACAGGAGCCGTCAAGGAACTAAGAAAACTTGGTAGGAAGGGGAGTACTCCTCCAATTACCTGTTATCCTACTGTTTGACACTGACGTCTCGCATTCTTTTATTCTTTGAAGCATGCGTAGAGAACTTAGGATTAGATCTAAGCAGCGCCGCACAAATCATGAAATTTCTTCTCGATGGGAGGCGTAAGAAAGGTAACCCACATATGCTCGAACACAGAACTTGGACTAGGCTCACTTAAGGTCTTGACGAGATAACCTTCACGTCATACCTATGAGGATGTGGACATAATCCTAGGAATGGATTGGTTAACCCGAACATAATCGACCATCTATGTAATGAAAGGAAAATTTCTTTCCAACATCCGGAGAAAACCTACTGAGACCTTCACGGGATCGGTATGGGAGGAGAGTCCCGATCATATCCGCACTTACAAGTAAGGGCGTTCTTTGAACAAGGCAGAGAACCACGCCTACCTCATCTATTTCCGGGAGGAAGGCGGAATGAGAGGAGGATAGAAGGCGTTCGATCGTGAATGAGTATCCGATGTATTTCAGGACGAACTCGGGATTACAGCCAAACCGACAGATTGAGTTCACGATCGACCTCGAACCAGGTTTAAGTCCACTATGTCAAAAGCCCCATACCGGATGGCACCAAAGGAAATTGAGGAATTGAAGATCCAACTGCAAGAACTCTTGGAGTTAGGATTCATTAGACCCAGTGTGTCTCCATAGGGAGCACCTGTCCTTTTTGTAAAGAAGAAGGATGGTACGCTGAGAATGTGCATAGACTATCGAGAGTTAAACAAGATAACTCTTAAGAATAAGTATCATTTGCCCCGAATTGACGATCTGTTTGATCAACTTAAAGGAGCATGAGTCTTTTCAAAGATAGATCTAAAGTCGGGATACCACCAACTAAGAATTAGACCAGATGATGTACCTAAAACGGCTTTCCATACAAGGTATGGTCATTTCGAATTCATCGTCATGCCCTTTGGACTTACAAATCCCCAGCAGTATTTATGGATATCATGAATAGGGTATTTCACCCATACTTAGACAAATTTGTCTTAGTATTCATAGACGATATCTTAATATACTCCAAGAACAACCAAGAGCACGAAGAACACTTGAGAACTGTGCTGCAAACATTGAGGCAAGAGCAACTCTTTGCCACGTTTAGCAAGTGTGCATTCTGGTTAGGCGAAGTGACATTCTTAGGTCACATCGTGTCCACCGAGGGAATCAAAGTAGACCCCTCGAAGATCAACACAGTTCATGAATGGGAGTCGCCGAAGAACCCGAATGAAATTCAGAGTTTCTTAGGACATGCCGGCTATTATCGAAGATTTATCGAAGGATTCTCAACGATAGCCCGGCCCATGACCCAACTGGTGAGAAAGGGGATCAAGTACACTTAGACCGCTGAGTGTGAGGCTAGTTTCCAGAGACTAAAGGAGTTCTTGGCGACGACACACTCTACATGCCGATGCCGAAGCGAGATAAAGAATACACATTCTACAGGGATACTTCAAAGAATGGACTAGGATGTGTTCTGATGCAAGAAGACAAGGTTATTGCTTATGCTTCAAGGCAATTATGCCTACATGAGTTGAACTATCCTACATACGACACGGAATTAGCGGATCGTACATGCCTAAAGATTTGGAGGTACCACCTTTATGGAGTTAGATGTGAGATCTATACTGATCATAAAAGCCTGAAGTATTTCTTTGAACAGAAAGATCTTAACATGAGGCAGCGGTTATAACTAATGAAAGATTACGATTGTGGTATCAATTACCACCCAAGCAAGGCTAATGTTATAGCTGATGCCTTGAGTCGCAAATCCCACCCTAGTTTGGGATGTCTCCTCAGTCATGAGGAAATACTTATAAAGGAATTTTAGAGGATGAACATTGAAGTCATAGACCCGTCTCTGACAATAGAGGGCTGTATTGCAACGTTGATTGCAATCCCGGACTTAAAGAGTCTGAATCTTAGAAGCTCAGAGGAAGAGCAAGAAGCTAGAGGAAATACGAGCCAAGATCAATGACAACAACCACAAGAATTTCAAAGAAGCAACAAATAACGTCTTGTTGTATGACGGGAGAGTGTGTGTTCGAGGCGAAGGGCTTAGGGCGAGATCTTGAAGGAAGCCCATGAGACTTCTTACACATAAACCCGGGAGCACCAAAATGTACCAAGATCTCGAGGAGAAATTTTGGTGGGATGGAATGAAGCGAGGCGTAACCGTTAAGTAAAGCGTTGTTTGACGTGCCAACAAGTGAAAGCACTCCACCAACGACCGTATGGAACCTTACAACCGCTAGACATCTTGGAATGGAAATGGGATGACATAGCCGTGGATTTTGTTACCGGCTACCCAAATCACAAAGAGGAAATACCGCTATCTGGGTCATCGTTGATCGTTTAACCAAGAGCGTATTTTCTACCAATTCCGATAACACATGGATCAGACAGACTAGCACGGTTATGCGTTCGAGAGGTCATACGTCTACATGGGTTAGAAGACTATCACGTCGATAGAGATTGAAATTTACATCCGTTACGGATGAGTTTACAAAAGGAATTGGGGACTCGACTACACTTCCGTACCGCGTTCCATAGACAGACGGACAGACAATCTGAGAGGACCATTCAAACGCTTGAAGACATGTTAAGAACCGTTGTCCTCGATAGAGGAGAAATTTGGGAACACGTGTTACCACTTGTGGAATTCGCCTCGATATGACCGCACCGACGATTGGAATGGCCCCGTACAAAGCTCTTTATGGAAAGAAATGTCGATCACAACTCTACTGGGATGAAGTGGGAGAAATGAGAGTATTAGGACCTGACTCTGTGGGAGAGATGATCGAGATTATGAGAAAGATCTGCCAACGAATCAAGGAGGCCCAAGATCGACAAAGTAGTCGTGCGGACAAAGCGTCGCACGTTGCATTTTGAAGTGGGAGACAAAGTGTTCTTGAAGATTTCTCCGTCAAAAGGAATCGTGAGATTTGGAATAAAAGGGAAGCTACGACCATGTTTCATAGGACCCTATGAAATTTTGGAAAGGATAGGACCAGCGGCTTACAGACTTGTATTATCACCAAGTTTTGGAAACATGCACAATGTGTTCCACGTTTCACAACTAAGGAAGTTCATACATGACCTCATTCATGTGATACCTGATCGAGCTAAAAACATACTCAAATTCACTCGCAATCGTACGAGGTTAGCGTGATAAGTTAACCCAAGTCGTCTCTCAAGGAAAACTTAACAGGGCGATTGTTAAGTATCGCATACGACGATTAAATCCTAAACATTCTAATACCAACGAGGGGTTTCAAACATACGGGAATTGAAAAGCGGAAAATAAACAGCATACCTAAGTTAGGGGTTGTCAATCCCGAGCTAAACTAATAAAGCAATAAATCTAAACCGGGGTTGTCAATCCCTAGTTGAACTATGAAAGCAATAAAACGAAAGCAATAAACAAAAGCAATAGAAAACCCATTCTTAGGGTTTGTCGAGCCACAATCTAAGTCTACTAAGTAAATGAACCATAATCATCAATCAACCAACAAGAACAAGAATTAATCGAAAGTAGAAATCATATATCGAATTGAATCCAACAACAATCATAAAGCGAAATCACCCAAACAATATTATAAATCGAAGGGTGGAAATTCAATAGCAATAATCGATAAATCCGACATATGAATTCGGTAAACAAGCGTAATAATCGAAAAGCTGAAGCTTAATTAAAGCTAAGATTTATCGTGTTGTTGCCGTCGAAAAGCTCGGAAGAACAATGGTGAAGAACATTGCGGACGCGTGAAGCAGGCGAGGACTCGGGCTTTTTCTTTAGACCTAAGCGCTATATATATATAAATTAAAGAGTGAGCAGGTGTAGATGGCTCGCTGAAAAATCATTCTGTATAACAAGTGAGCGGGCGTTCAGGCTGAACGCGCGAGGAAAAAAATAAGCGCCTGTGGGAGGTGAGCAAACTCGGGGGCAGCGCCTAGGTAGGCGCTGGCGTGTGAGCGCTGGTTGAGAAGCTTATTGGACCGCACTCACCGGGCGAGTCGCGGCGTTGGCGGGCGGCGAGGAAGATCCGACGCCTTGGGGAAGAGAATCGGGCCAGGGCAAGCGTTGCGTGGTCGGCAAAGGCGAGGCAGCTGGTGGGCGTGTAACGCGCAGCGAGGTGGCGGCGGGCGCCGGTTTCGGCGAGCCTTTGGAAGATCTGACGCTGGCGGCGCATACGGGAGGGCCCAGGTGGAGATAACACGGTATTTGAGGCGGTATTTGGAAGATCTGACGTGAGCGGCGCCGCAGCCAGGTGGAAATGCCAGCGGTTCGCGAGCGAGCCTTTGGGTTGGGCGCGGCCGACTCGGTAGGATGAGGTTGGCGAGTGAGGTCTTGAGCGATCTTGGCGCGGACTCGTCCGTCGCGACTTTGACGATTGGTCCCGTTCTCCCTCGTCTGAAATCCGAATTAGGATCCGTTTTCGCCAACGGACTCCTATCGAGATGCTCTTTAATAAACATGATCCTTGGTAGATCCATTTCATCCTATTTGATGCCAGTTTCTACAAAATATCAAAACAAACTAAATAAGTCCGAATCGATAAATACTAATCAAACCAACGGCATAAATAGGATAAACCATTAAAAACAACATGCAAAACAATACCAAGAATAAGCGCAAATTCATACCAAACAACTCCCCCACACTTATCCATTTGCTTGTCCTCAAGCAAACTCTATACCAATAAGAATAGGGAAGATAATTCATGCAACTTCACTCTTAGTCATATCAATCAAACCTTATTGCTTTTCCCCCACACTTGGTGTTTACGTATTCAAAGATAATGAGAAATAAATCTAAGGCGACAATTGATTTCCAATAAATAAAAGGGTAAACTACTCGGACCCAACTCAGTTAGGGGTGAACTAACTAATGTGGTCACCTTTAGCAACAAGTTTCTTTGATAACATAGAAAGCATTATGATTTTGGAACAATGTTCGAAGGTGAATTCTCGATAAACTCGAGTCGCCTATCGTGGTTTCCTATGTCCATTTCTTGATTTACGAGAAAGAGGGACATAATCTCATCCTCCATTTCAACAATATCAACAAATAACAGGAGTTTTCATTCTCCTCATTTTCTCTTCTTTTTAACACCTTTTTTTTCTCAATTTTTTTTTATTTTTATTTTAAGAAACAAGTATATAGATGGCCACAATGTTAACACTACCCCTAACATTAGTCGGACAAATTACATCAATTTCTCCCTATTCATTTTCTATCAATCATAATCTCATCAATTCACATTACACTCAAATCATAAATCACCAAAAGTTTCAGAAATTCAAAATCAATTTGACCAATACCACAGAGTTCAGATGCAACAATCAAAATTTCAACCTTACGAGCACAGAATAAAACTTGATTCCAAAATCATCATCACAAAATTTTATCACTATAAAAGGCCAAATACTTGCAAATGGAAATAACAACACACTGACAATCATCACAACAAACTCGTCCCCCACACTTAATTCGAAAGCACTATCCTCGATTGCTCTAAACAATCAAGCACAAAATATAAGAGGATAAGAACTACGAAGAAGATGGCAAAAGCAGTGGGTGTGGCGTGCAGCGAGTTGGAGTGTCGCGAACCGCCCTGCGCTGCTGACGTCCCAAATTCGAGCAAAACTAACACGAGACAACAAGCGAGCAACGAGAACAACGAAACAAAACAAAAAAGAAAGAAAGAAAAGAAAATAAAAATCCGTGGGTAAACTCCCACGTGGTACTCGGTTAACGTGGTGAGCAGGCGTATTCGGTCGACAACGGACTATCCATAGTCCTTTACCGCGAGAATACCATCTCGGCCGAGCATCGGTAGTAACCATATAAAACAGAGGGCGATAAAAAAGCAAATAATGCATCATTTAAGCTCAAATCAAACATCCTATTCTCGAAGAAAATAGATAATTTTAATTCCCAAAGCACAATACTTTGGTGAATTAGGATGTTGACAAATTATTGATGTTACCTCGACCTTTGTCTTCACTTTTTCCTCCTCACGGGAACACGTACTTCAATTGTGGAGGCGATCCTTTCACTTCGAGAATGGGTTTTGGTATTTTAGTAACCCAGTGCCCACTCTTTCTTCATCTCTCTTAAATCTTCCTCACGTGTTTGGGTAGTTCTTTCACCTCTAGAGTGGGTTTGGCGTGTCATCAATTTCATGTACCCACTCTTCCTCGTCGGCCATCTAGTAACAACTTCCTCGTGGCTTTGATCCTTACTTCATCCTCACGTGCCCATTCTTCTTCAATTTCCACCTTCTCACGGTTGTAGTGACTCGTGGTGTCTCTCCAACCCCATTCTCAACAATTGGGTCACTTTCAAGAGTAATGACCGTCGGAGCTTGATCGGGTTGGTGTGGGAAAGTCGGCTCGTCGATGTCTCTTCCGCTGATTCTCAATAATTGGGTCACTTTCTAGAATAGTGACCGCTTTGGACACCTTCTCGGATTGGTTTGGAAGTTCCTCCATTCTTTAATGACTCATCAAGCGGGCTATTAACATATCCCACTTGCGTCTCAAAGCGCAAAAATGAGGCGTTCTGAGATCGAAACTTTGGATGAACTTATCCTCCCAAGCTGGTTTACGAGTGGAGGTGGGCATTGCGGGTATGTATTCGAGGTGGAAGTGGTTGTTGTGGAGTACGGATCTTTGCGGCGGAGGTGATTGCTCCCGGTAGGGATTGTGGGCTTGATCTTCGTACAGCGGGAGGTGGTTGGTCTAGTATGGATTATAGACTTGATCCTCGTCTTCGCGGTAGAGGTGGTTGGTCCCAATAGGGATCATAGGCTTGTTGCTCGGGGTAGGGATCGTGGGCTTGCCCGTGGCACGGCGGATATCCTCGGAATAGTCGAGGCGGGCTCCTTCTTCGTGAAGAATTTGCCCAATCTGACGAACTTTCCTCCCCGACTGTTTGACCATATTCGCTGCTTGGTAACCTGCGATTGACAGACAACAACAAAAACAAGATCACACGCACGGAGGAGAAAATAACCAAACATAGCGAAAAGAAACACAGAAAACAAACAACACAAACAATACGCCTAAAGTTTTCCCGAACAGCGGCCAAAATTGATCGAGCTAAAACCACACTCAAATTCACTGCATGATAAATGCGAGGTAATTGTGGCGTGATAAGTTAACCCAGTAGTCTCTCAATGAAAACTTAGCAGGCGATTGTTAGGTGTCACACATAAGCGATTAAATCCTAAACATTCTAATACCAACGAGGGTTTGAAACATACGGGAATTGAAAAGCGGAAAATAAACAAAGATTCCTAAGCTAGGGGTTGTCAATCCCGAGTTAAACTAATAAAACAATAAATCTAAACCCGAGGTTGTCGATCCTAGTTGAACTATGAAAGCAATAAAGCGAAAGCAATAAACAAAGCAATAGCAAACCTATTCTTAGGGTTTGTCGAGCCTAATCTAAGTCTACTAAGTAAATGAACCATAATCATCAATCAACCAACAAGAACAAAATTAATCGAAAGCGAAATCATATATCAAATTAAATCCAACAACAATCATAAAGCGAAATCACCAAACAATAATATAAATCAAAGGTGGAAATTCAATAGCAATAATCGATAAATCCAACATATGAATTCGGTAAACAAGCGTAATAATCGAAGAAACCGAAAGCTGAATTAAAGCTAAGATTTATACGTATTTTGCCAGTGAAAAGCTACAATAACAATGGTGAAGAACAGTACGGTCGCGTGAAACAGGCGAGGACTCAGACCACTTTTCTTTAGACCTAAGCACTATATATATATAAATTAAAGAGTGAGCACTGGCTGTAGATGAGCGCTCGCTCAAAAATTATTCTGTATAACAAGTGAGCGGGCGTTCAGGCTGAATCTTGCGAGGAAAAATAAGCGCCTGTGCGGAGGTGAACCGGCTCGATGGGCAGCCGCAGGTAAGGCGCGGCGTGTGGCCGGTTGAGAAGCCGCCGGACGGGCACACACCTGGCGCGAGGAATCTTGGCTGGGTGGGTGAGCGAGAAAGATCCGCACACGCTGGATAAGGCCGGGCGGCGAGGCGGCGATCGTGGTCAGCCCGGAAGAGGCGGCGGTGGGCTTAGCGGCGGCGCGGAAGCAGCGAGCGGGCGCTTCGGTTTTGGCGGCGCTGACGCCTGGAAGATGCGACGGCGGGCGCTTCGCACGAGCGGCAGCGCTAGGTGGAGATGGCGCGCGTTTGGGCGGGCGCTAGGCGTTGGAAGATGTGGCGCCAGCGGCGCTCGCGAAGCCAGGTGTGTGGAGATGCTGTGTTGGGTCACCGAGCAGCCTGGGTTGGGCGGCCGACTCGGCGCGGATGAGGTTGAGCGAGGCGAGGTCTTTGGGCGATCTTGGCGCGGACTCGTCGCATGCGACGGGTGTCGTCTTGCGACTTTGACGATTGGTCCCGTTCTCCCTCGTCTGAAATCCGAATTAGGGTCTGTTTTCGCCAACGGACTCCTATCGAGATGCTCTTCAATAAACTTGATCCTTGGTAGATCCATTTCATCCTATTTGATGCCATTTTCTACAAAATATCAAAACAAACTAAATAAGTCCGAATCGATAAATACTAATCAAACCAACGGCATAAATTAGATATACCATTAAAAACAACATGCAAAACAATACCAAGAATAAGCGCAAATTTATACCAAACAATACCACCGACGGATATTGTCCTCGATGACAATATGAGTTACGTAGAACTACCTACAAAAATCTTGGACCGACGTATCCAAAAGCTAAGGAACAAAGAGATACCGTAGGTAAAAGTTCTATGGCATCATCATGGATTAGAGGAAGCAACCTGGGAGTTAGAATCGGCTATGATAGAGAAATACCCAGATCTTTTCCAAGGTTAGCAAATTTCGGGACGAAATTTATTTTAAGGGGGATGGTATGTAATAACCCGAAAAATTTAAAACTTTTATTAGTGATGCTTAGACCAATTTGTGGTTCTTAGACCTTAATTATGTTTAAGGTAACCAACGAAATGAATTAGAATCGATTCGGAGATCGAAAACTAGAGAAATAAAAAATAGTTACTAGTCCTACCGGATTAGGGTTTTCCGAATAGTCTGAACATAGAATGAAAGATCAAGAATGAATCTCAACAAAAGTATTACATTTCTAGAATCCTCTCACGAAAACATGTGTGAAACCCAAGAATGAGAATTTTCAGACATACTCGCCCGGTCAGTCTCAAAAGTACTGTTCACGAGCCAGATCAACTTCTAGTCCGTGCTAATCATGATAATTAGTGATAACAATCAAATTCATGAAGTAATATATTATTATGAATTTAGAATGTATAAGAATCAATTTCTGAATGAAATTCCTGAAGAACTTAACCGAACGCCGGGTATAAATACCGAAAAAACCCTACACTGATCCGAACGAGCCGAAACTCGAACCAGGGGTCTAAATCAAAAAGAAATGATTTATAAGGCTCAAATTAATTATGAAAGCTCAAGAATTCAATAGAATTTTCGAATGAGCATAATTTAATCGTCGGACGCTATTTTTCCGCGATAACTCGGAATTGACTTATCGAATGCCATCCGAACTTCATGAAATTATTATAAACATTGAAATAAGTATTTTAAAGGCTATTTAAGAAAATAAAACCTTAAGGTTCCGAGAAATCAATCGAAAGCGCGTTAAAACTTAAAGAGTCGGTATTAACATGCCAAATCGGGTAATTTGACTAGTCTTCTCCAAACCACCACAAATGGCTCTCCATATACGCTCAAAAAAAAACTCATTTGGACTGAATGTTCAGCCAAAACCGAGCCCTCCCTTTCCCTCTCTAATTTTGAATTTTCTCTCATTTGTTCTTCAACTTTTCAAGCTTTAATCCTCTTTTCCAACCCATTCCAAACCCCAAATTAAATTTCTAAGACCATACTAAGGTTGTATTTATCATTATATTCTTTTATAATGGAGTAGAATTTTTGTTTGAATTTGTTTTGAATTTATTTCATAAAGAACCCTAGTTTTGTTCTTCATTTTTTTCTTGACTTTGGAGCCATGAAATGCTCTCAAGACATGAATGAAATATGCTTATAAATGTGTTCTAAGGCTGTATTTAAAATTTGAGAATTTTTGGAGCATGTTTAATATTTTTTGATTTATGTTATATTTCTTTTTATATGTGATAAAGCATGCTTTTGTGAATGTTATTTGATATTGTTGCTTGTTAATGTATTAGAAGCATGTAGAATAAATATCATAATTTTTAGAATATTTTTGATATTTTTCTCAAAAAAACGTGAGCTATATTGATTTTTAGGCCTTGGTTTTAAATTATTTTTGTTGAAAATAGTTGAGATATAGTGTTTAATATATGATATGAACATCATATATTAATCTTGAAATTTTTGAAACACATCTCCTATTTTTTTATAAAGGCCGAACACATATATATATATTTTTAGTCTATTGTTTGATTTTATTTATTGAAAATAGTCGAGATATGGTGTTTAATATATGATATGAACATCATATATAAATCTTAAAATTTTTGGAACACATCTCCTATTTTCATGAAATAACCGAAAGTTATATGTAATTTTTGAGAATTATTTTGATTTTATTTGTTGAAAAATAGTTGAGGTATAGTGCATAATATATGATATGAATATCATATATTAATCTTGAAATTATTGAGAGACTACTCCTATTTGTTCATGATGACCGAAAATATATGTATATATATTAGGTTATATTTGATTTTTAATTATTGAAAATGATATGATATGTGATTTTATAAATATTGGTTGGTGTTTAATGTTAATATTATATGTTATTGCATAATATAAACATATTGTGAAGTGAATGGAATTTTTTTGAATATTTATACATATGAATAGTGATTACCGAAAACATATGGGTGATAAAAAGCATGTGTTTTAATTTTAATGTATGATATGAGATGATATTTCATGCCTAGCATAAGATATAGCATGATATGATTTTTGTGGAATTTATTGAACACAAACGCTAAATTAATCATGAATGCCGAAAACTTGAGGATTTTAACCTATTGTTTAAAATTTTATATGATGATATTGAATTGGAAATTAAATTTTATAGTATGATAGGAGTATAACGTGATTTTATTGAAATTTATTGGATGCATATGCTAATTATTGTTAATTATCGAAAACATAGCAAAATGGTTAAGTATGAGTTTAATTCTAATGTTAAATGATGCTATGATAGTTAACTATAAGCTTGGAATGAATGGTTGTGATTGTGATGAATGAATGGAACACTTATACACACATACACAATGATTTTGCATTATGTTAGAAATTAGGGTTTTCTAATGCTTTAGTATAGTTTATGTTGTGTATGGTATTGTTTGGTGTTCAATGGTTATGTTTATGTTGTGCCGACAAACAAAACCCCAAACGTAAACAACCTAATACCTTATGTATGAGAATCCAAAAGAAATCGACTAATTTCGATAACTTAAGAAGGAATTAATGCAAATCGAAGTTTGACACAAATTAGGGTTTTCTATTGATAAAAGGATACTCAAACGTGAGTTCCTAAGTTAGAAAAACCAAAAGCGAGCTACAACGTTGATACTCAATAACGACAACCCAATACGATGTTAGATTGAACGTTAAGATAACTCGACAACGAATAGCGATTAGACAACTCATATGGTCGCCGATGAGTTAAGAGGAACAAATAATGTCGTAAAGTGTAAGCAAGGATTCGAACAAAAAATGTTGATCCTTATATCTCAAAAGTCGAGTTAATATTCCCGAAGCACTTCATTTATTCATAAAGTACTTACTTACATAATAGTATGTGACCACTTGAATCATAAGTCAAGCCTTCCTTTTATTCGTCGTGCTAATACAACAAGTCGTCAAGCAAAATCTACTAGGACGTAACTATAATTGTTAAGTCTAGTTAGTGGCTTGAGAATATACTAACATACGAATCATAACTTGAGTACCAACAATCTATAACGTAATAACGTTTAGAAGGACACTAAGGTTAAGAATCGAGGATAGACTTGGAGTATACGATTCATAAGGTGAGGTTCATCTATGAATGATGAAGTAAACTAGTTTGGGAATTTGGGAATGTAAGATAATAGAAATTATCTTAAAACCGTCACATGAAATCATAAAGAAACCTTAACTGGGAAGCTTAAGTCGTAATTTATAAAGGACCTTCGATCGATAGAAAAAATCTAAGAAAGGATATTTTCTTATGAAGGGTTTGATCGTACGTAGTTGGCGAGGAAGGACAATCACACCTGCTCACTTAGACTTACTAGCTTCGAACTAGCAGGTGGAGTCTCTTGAAACAAAAATGACATGCATGTTTATCTCAAAGCATAATTTACAAAAGCTTTATGAAATATTATTGATGAACTGTTATTGACTGCCAAATGTTTATGTTTTGTTGTGATCCTATCTGAGATTGCTATATCCAATGTGAAAGGGTAACGATCGGATCCGACTTAGTTAAGGACTGACTCGGATTGTGTACACGTGTGACTGTGTGTTAAGGTTAGCTACCTCGACTGGTCACGGTGACTATGTGTAGGTGGCCACCTCCATAGTGCGCGAATAATTGAATGAATGGATGATCAGATATGGAACAACGTGGATAAAATAGTCAGGCCTGACACTTTTGGAAAATGATAAAATGATTGATAGGCATGAGTCTTTTAACTAATATTCTCATGCATTATTGTGGGCAGTTTAATGACTTTTACAAAGAAAATGTTTTCGGCAATGAGTGCACTGAGTACTTTTGTACTTAGCCCTGCATCTCGTTTTTGATGTGCAGGTTGAGCAAGGATTGATGATGGGTGCGAGGTGGTGCAGAGTGGTAGTTATTTTGTTGCTTATTAGAAAGGATTTTTAGAACCTTGGGCATGCATCGTCATATGCATGTCCACACGTTTATTTGCTGCCTAACTCTGATATTATTTTGATGTCTTGATTATAACTGTTTTCGTACCGTATTGAACTTGAGGTTGTACCTCGTTCCTTGAATTGTGCCCTGATTGGGCTATGTGTTTGAACATCGAACCTTTTGGCAAGTCCTTCTGTGACTTGAGTTTGTATCGAACAGCCTATTCCTGTTAGTCTATGCCTATATTCGTAGTTGATTGGTTAATTGTATTGATTAGTTATATATATATATCCGCTGCATTATCATATCAGTGATGATCCCTATGATCCGTACTTCTTTGAGAAGTCGGGTCGTCACATAATGATCCGCTATCTCCTAAGATTAAGAAAGATATGGAGATGTTAGCTCTTATGAAGCCGTTGATGGAAGTGAGGACAGAGTTGCAAGGATGAAAGAAAAGAATGATGATGATAACAGCCTATCGTGAACATATGGAAGTACATATATAGATTAGTGACGTTTATAGATATTATTATGATGCGATAGCGTGCTTAAGAAACCGTACCAGATGTGTTTTGCTCGAGATGCCAAAGCATCTATATGCCTGAAAACCCTCAGATTGCAAAGTTTTCCCTGTTTTGTAAAAGTCCCCAAAGTAATTTTCTTTCCTTTGATATCTATATGATCATTTTGCTACCCAGCTATGTTATTTTATATCACAACTTTGTGATAAGCAATTGTGAAGACCTATGTGATATAAGCCTGTTTGTTGATTGAACACTATAAAAAAAAACAGCGAATAGCGACGGATCAGCGACGGAATCAAGGCGTCGTCGAAAAGCTGGTTGGCAAACTTCTAACGACGGAATTAAGTTCGTCGCTAATTATTAGCGACGGATTAACGACGGAAATTTCAATCGCTAATCGACAACCTCCTGAACGGTCGTCTGATACATATTCCGTCGTTAATACGACTCTAATCCGTCGGTAATAACGATGGATTAATGATGAAATAACACCGTAGCCAAAAATACCATCGCAAATCCTTCGTTAATTCGACGATAATCCGTCTTTGATCCGTCGTTATTTAGCGTCGGAAAAAAGTCCGTCGTTAAAATTATAAGTTTTTTTAATTTCACGTAACAAATCCGTCGCTAATCCGTCGCTAGTCCGTCACAGTTTCGTCTCTAATCTGTCGTTAGTTACAGTTTGTTCTGTTATTTCACGTTGTAAATCCGTCGCTGATCCGTCGCTAAATATGCACAGACTGGACAGTTTCTATTTGTATTTTGGACGGCCGTTTACAACAACAACAAACCTGTTTTCAAACAAACACAATCCAAACAAACCAATTCTAAATGATAAACATTATCATTCTAAATTAGGCGACACAATTCTAAATCATAATATCAAACAAACCAAACAATTCTAAATCATAATATCAAACAAACCAAATAATTTCACTTCATAATATCAAACAAACCAAACAATTCTAAATCATACGATAAGTTTACAAATAAAATGTTTTTGTTTGTTCATAATCTGACAAAAATATGACGGGGTGGGGAAGCGAGGCGATATCACGAGGGTGGGGAAGCGAGAGGCGGCCATGAAGCGTTCCAAGGCATCTGCCGGCGCTTGGCGAGCTGAATCTATGCTTGCGTCGTCTCGCTCTCGGCTCTCGACTCGACTTCAATCTGGCCTCGTGTTGCTCATGCCGCTTGCCGTCTAGATTCCATCTCCAATAGGCATGCACGATAAGCTATGGAATCGGTGGGCACTCTCCACCGAATGAGGCGACACTTAGCTCTATATGCATGTCAAGTGATAGAACCCAGCTCCAAACATCCTATTCTTTTCTTTGAGGAGCTCCCAAGGACATTTTGAGAATTTGAGTCCTATCGATTTTGGTGTCGCCATCACTCACCCGATTGGCTCAACCGAGGTGACATGTTCCTCAACTGCCTATACTGTAATATAATTTTGTACAATTATTATTTAATTAAATGCTCGTTATTGTGCTATGAATATACTTACCGTGATACTACGAGCTTTCCCGTCTGTATAGCTCCCGTCGTCGGTGGCATGATACCTTTGGAATACATCCCATTGGACCTTTGATATGTCTACCCACGCTCTCTTGTCTATAAATAAGTAAAGCAAATTAAATAATTAACAAGTCTCACGATTCTTAAATAAATTTACTATATCTAAAACTTCAATTAAGTACTTACAATCTCTTTGCATACTCGAGTGCAGAGCGTGAGCCACCCGATGCTTGACTATCCCGGTACCCTCGCCATCGGCTCGGACATCCTATTGCTGCGGGCCTTTGCCGCCTTCTCTTGGACGTCTATCCGAGCTCAATATGCCTTCCAATTATCCCAATCTCGCTCAGGGATAAATGGAGGTGGGTTGGGCGAGTCCTTCTGCCGCTTGATCTTGTGAACAAGATCTTTATAGCATTCGGCGGCCTTTGCGCACCAGTAGGAGTTGACCATGGCCTCGTCCATCGTATCATCCCAATAAAAATATTTCTGCAAAAAATATATGATTACAATATGATTGGTGTCAAAGGTCAAAACATAAATGACTTCGTATAAACAACACGAACCTTGAATTCATCGAAATAAATCTGCTTGAACTCTTGAGGCACCAATTTCCAATTGAAGCGTTGTGATTCATGAATTTACGGAATGACTCCATAATCACGCGGGCTATATCATTGCTCGGACACAAAATGCTACAATTTACAAGAAATAAAGACATCAGAATGTTATAATTTATTTTAACTGAGACATACAATAGATAACATACCCATTCACAATGGCTATCTTCTTCATCCCCTCTTTCGACGGCACTTCACTACTGCTCGAGGGGGTGGGGCTATGAGACAGTGCCTCCATACCTTCTTCGAGCACGGCAGGTGAGGATGACGGCGTATATGATCCTGGATGCCTCCGACGTGATGAAGAGACACCTCGTCCACTGTGAGACATCTGTAAACAAAGGTAAAAAAATGTTGTATTAAAATTTCACAAATAATACATATCATAACGTTTTGTGTGCATACTAAAAAATAAAACGTTTCTTGTGCATACTATATAATAAGTTAAAACCCTATTCATCGTAAATAAATCGTCATCATCATCGTCGATGTATGATTGTCTTGACTCGACAATTGACTTCATCATCCGCATCATCAGATGTCTCTTCGATGTCTATGAGTGTACCGTCAGGATGAACAAGTGTCGTGTCATCATCCACAACGACATTAGTAATCGAACCTAATGCATCCTCTTGAAAATGGGGAGGTACTATCGATGCAGAACTCTCATCCGAGACTTCCACATTAGATCGAGCTTTAATTTTACATACTTCCCACCACTCTTTCATAGATTGTTTTAAACTTGGATATGCACAATAGTATACTTGAATGGCTTGATTGGCGAGGATAAGCAGTTCGAACTTGTTATATCTTGGCGTATGATTTACGAAACCAACTTGTACTCGGAATGAATTGATAACCCCAATCGTGAAGGATCGAACCACTCGCGTCTAAACAATGTTGTGGTCTTCGTTGGTAGCCAGGATATTCCAACTCACAAACCTCAATAATCGCCCATAAAAATCGAGTTCTTGAGTATCATACCATAAGTTTCACATTTAATGCACACTCCACTATTCATAGTTGATCTTTGTGACCCGTTTTATAATGTGTGAAATTTGTACCCATTTATATAATACCACAGGTGCGTCTTAATTAGAAATTTGAAGGCCCTTTGGCAAGAGACAATATGAGCGTATTCACAATGTTGTTAGTATGATCTTTGACCTATAATTAGTAAAAAAACGATTAGAATGACTAAACGTACATATTAAATATTAAATATTTCCTACTAATAATCATCAGAACACTCACATATGCCTCAAACCAAAGCGGGAAGCCTCTTTCAATCGACCTTTGAATATCAGAGCTAGAGATCAGTGGATTTGATCTTTTCACATCATCGATGAATAAACTACATCAACATATATTTACGATCCTAGTTAATAATAACAATAATAATAATTAACAATGACTTTTGAGAAAAACACGACACTTACGCCATGTAAATATCTGCAACTTCAACACAGTTGAGCAACACGTATAAACGAGCAACATCATATTCTCTACTATCCAAATATCTTGTTGACATATTTCCAAAAGGTTTGCCATCTTGCTTGAAGATTTGAAGCATATCTGGATAGTCTTCGTGCCTAATCTCCGCTTGACCATGATGTAAATCTCTGAACTTCGTTCTTACGTGATCATCAAAATAATATGAGCAAAATGTCGATGCTTCTTCTACTAAGTAAGCATTACAGATAGAACCCTCAACCCTGGCTTTATTTTGTACGTTGTTCTTCAACTTACGTAAGTATCTACAAAATTTCGAACGTTGTTATTCAATTTATATATCTATATATATATATATGTGTGTGTGTGTGTGTGTGTGTGTGTGTGTGTGTGATAATGTACGAGCGGTACCTTTCAAATGGATACATCCATCGGTATTGAGCAGAGCCTGTGTCGGGCTTCATCGACTAGATGAACCGGTAGATGTTCCGTGGAGTCGAAGAAACTAGGGAAAGATGCGCTCAAGCTTGCATAAAATCAGCGGAATATTTTCTTGGAGTGCCACAGATCATCAAGCCCTATGTTTCGAGAAGTTAAATCTTTGAAGAATAAAGATAATTACATTACTGACTTTCCAAACATTGGGTGGGAGAAGTTCACGAAATGCTGATCGGTAGAATTATTTTGCATGAAAATGTGGCGATCATGACTCTTCATCCCAAACATCTTGATTTAAGTCATGTCTACACATCTACCCATGTTCAAGCGTGCCCATCTCGAAATCTTAAACCTCTTACCCACTCCATAAGACTTTTTCTCCACGATTGTCAAGTGTATAAAAGCGCTGGATATTTTCTGTTGATTCATTCATCGTCGACTACAGTGCATAACGATTATAAATTAAGTTCTTCTCTAGATTTGCTCGTATCTTTGTCTTCCTTGGACATTCATGGTATGTTGAAGACATTATCGAACACATTCTTTTCTATATGCATGACATCCAAATTATGCCGAATCAAAAGAGAACTCGATGGGTAGATCTAGAAAATACTTTTCTTCTTCATCGGTTCAAACTGTTTGGATATTACGCTATTTATTTCATCCTTTGTCAATCTACATTACGGAGACTAGTCCCATACCCATAATTAGTGATGAGCTCATCTCTCGATCGCGCTCGGTGGATGGTTAGTAATCACCGTGTTCTTTACGAAACCTCTTGATCCCTTCAAATGGGTGATTAGGAGCTAGAAATTTACGATGGTTATCAAACCATGGCCGCTACCACTTTTAGCTAAAGTAAAAGCATCGGTATACTCCATGCGGTCGCGGACAAGCTAATCTTCCACTGCACTCCTTCCGACAACATAGAGTATGCGAGGGAAGTCACTAATTGTCCAGTAATGCTTGATAAACGCACATTTTACGTTTATAGTTGATATTTGAAGATGAGTTTAGCTCGTTTAATGTGCGTTTACGTATCGATTCCTAATGTTTTATCTATTTTTAGAAGATCTGCTCTTGGGTGTTCTTTTGGTGTTGTGTAGGTCTATATGTTGAAAATCGAAGCAAGGAGCGGCGCACGAGCAAAACACACAATCTGGCGTGTTTCTAGCGACCAGCCTAGCGGTCGCTAGGTCGGCCGCTAGGAAACACGCGAGAACCCGCATACCGCGACCCGCGATGAATGTGCCCGCGGCGAAGCTTCAGCGAGAAAGCCATTGGGCGATTTCGCGACGGATCGGATTTCCTAGCGACCGCTAGACACGGTCGCGAACCATCCAAGCGGGCGCAGAGGCGTCGCGGCGAAAGGCAGCGAGAGATTACCTCGCGACCACACCTAGCGACCGCGAAGGGTGGTCGCGACGGCAGCGTAAGAGAAAATTAGGGTTTGGGGTGTGCCTATATATGGCAACACCCTCGCGCCATCTTGAAACCTATGATTCCGAGCCTCTTTTCTCGGTTTTCCATTAGTTTTCGAGTTTTAGCTTTAGGTTCCATATATTTTCATTCTAGAGTTGTTTCTGGTTGTTCTTCGTTAGTTTACGTTTTGTTTACGATCCGGAGCGTTTCGTCCGGACGATCTCGCTATTTTCCGTTTTTCGAGGTTGGGATTGAAGCCAACGTGTTCATCCAACGCTACATCACGGGTTTTATATATTTAATTTCCGTCTTTATGGTTAAATCGTATTTCATTTCGTTTATTATGTCAGCTGTTTTTCGTTTCTAATCTAGGGTTTGCATGATTCGATCCTATATGTTGTGATTCTGTTATCGTTATTTACCGTCCATACATTGATTCATGATTCGATTGTGCTTATTTATATGTGTTGGTTTGATCAATTTGATGCATATTTGGTTGTCGGTTAATTACGTAATTGTGTTAATTGTCGATCGATATCGAATGCATGATACGAATGAGCACTTGAGTCGTGGGCGAGATAGGATATTCGTAGGAAGCATATTCTTTGTGATCCGTTTGGAGTTACTTGTTTCACCTAGAGGCGTAAATAATAGGAAAACTAGTAATCTCTGACCCGCTTTTGTAATAAATGAAATTATCGGTTATATATGTGATCTTCCATTTTATGCGGATTAAAATTGGTTAATAAGAACAGGATAAATATCGTTGTGGATTGGATTAATGCAGCCCTAGGGTTAGTCGTCTTTCTCTGTTTTAAACATCCAAGTGTTTATTGCTTTAATTTACTTTACGTTTTGTTACCTTTGCTTTGGATTGAGTTAGAAGCCACAAAATACTGTAAAACCATTTTGTTACTTGGATAATGATGAATCCTTGTTGAGTTAGCCACGTATTTTCGTATTACAATCCACGTGGATACGATACTTAACTTACCTATATTTACACCTTTTCGTGTTAGAAAAATAAGCGTTCAAATTTTGGGCGCGTTCTTGTTGTTAAGATCATATAGGAATAACTTCGATTTGGAATTATTAATTGAGTTGTACTTTTAATTTTATTTTATTCCTTGCCAATCGATTTCCTTCTTTTCTCCGGGTAGTTTATGTTCACAAGGTCAGGGACCTCTGAACTACACTTTGATCAGGAAATCAAAAATTCACAAGGAGAAGGAGAAGGGCGAGAAGAAGGAAGCAATGGCAAATCGAGAATAGCAGGCGTTCTCCCAGTAGCCGCACGCGCTGTTGGCGGTTCCAAAATCTGCGCCAATTGGCGGCCCATGGGACTCGTTGTCCTGTTGGGAGGCGGCAAGACCGCTGAATTACATGTATAGACCTCCTGCCGAGCAATTTCAAGGAGGCGGATGGGGCCCGAAGTAAATGCTAACAATTTTGAGCTGAAGCCGGCCTGTCGGCATGGTTCAAGGAGCAGGTTCGGAGGAGGAGTCACGGAGGATCGAATGCCCATCTCGAGACCTATCTCGACATTTGTGACACCATCAAACAGAATGGGGTGCCACAAGACACAATCCGGATCGTATGTTCGGATTCTCTGCGAAATCAAGCGAAGGGCGGTTGAGACCTTAGATAAATGCGGGCATCAACAGTTGGGCGATTACGTGTGAGAAATTCCTTTGAGTACTTTCCTCCGGCTAAGGCACGAAGATCATAGCGAGATTTCCCTTCTCCCGGTTAGGAGATGAATCTTTGTTAGTCGTGGGAAGATTCGGGGCCTCTTGAGAAGGTGCCCACAAGATGGATTTTCGAGGGCGGTGAGTTACCCGGTTTTACAATGGTGACACCTCACACGAGGAGTATTGTTGGCGCATCGGTGGGGGTTGCCTTTGAGCAGGCGTGTAAGCGAGGCCAGGCCGCATCATAGAAGAGATGGCGGCCCAGGTTATCGATGGCGATGGAAAACGCGGTGGTGAAAGCTGCTACTGATTGAAGGTGACTCAAAATGCGACAATATTATGGGCAGTTCACCTTGTTAAGAAGCGGTTTGAGAAAGAAAGGAAAGGAAAAGGCGTGGCTCGGTAAATCTTGCAGAGTCGGAGATAATCGGTGCCGGGCGTGAATTACATAAATCGGAGGAACAACCGTCACAGGGGAATCCGTACAATCTAACAACGAAATCACCCAAATTTCTCGTGACGCCAACCCTAACAATTTTCATGACCTCCACGAGGTTTCTCGATTCGAGCGGGTGATTCGAGGCGAAGAAGCGAGTCTAGAGGATATGATGCAGATTGGTTGTAAGCAATCAACAATTGTAGCGAATCGAGAATTGTTTATAAGCAACAAGGCGGAAGATCAATCATTTGGAGTCCTTTGTGGCGGCTATGGGAAAGCACATGAAGATGATGGAGAATCAAATAAGTCGGATAGCCGCTGTGAGAATGGGCGGCACAAGTCGGGCCAATTTCCGAAATGTCTGAGGTAAACCCTAAAATCAACAGTAATGCCATTCATTTGAGGTGGGCGAGCTTATCAAAGTCGCGAGGGAGAGAGCAGGCAAAGCGGGCAAGAGAGAGATCTCGCGGCCGAGCTCATGACCGTGAGCCCGGCGCGAGGAATATGGCGGCGGAGTTCGCGGCGACTCGGCGGGCACAACAAGTCAAAACGCCGCCCGCGACCTCCAGAGACCTAGCGGCGACCTGGCGGTCGCGGTAATTCTGGCGACGCGAGAAATCATCTGAAGCTTGAGGCGCACCTAGCTCCGAGCGCCCGAGCGCCAGCGTCCATGACAAAAGAAGACATGCATGTACTGGCGACCGCGCGCGTCGCGAGTCAGCTCGAGGGGGGCTATGAAGAAATTTCCGCGTCGTGCCTCAATTCCGTTTCAAGCCGTTTAGCTGACCAAATACGGCGAAGTTGACCGTGTTCATGGAGATGTTCCAAAGGTGCACGTCAATATTCCTTTACTTGATGCACTTGAGATATGCCGGGTTATGTCGAGTTTTGAAGGATGCCGTTGCTAATAAGAAGAAGCTTGGAAAATTCGAGGCGATAAATCATCTCAAGAGTGTAGTCTTGTCTTTGCGAAAAGTTGCCGCTCAGCGAGAAAGATCAAGGCGACTTCACCATAGCATGTGTCATCGGAGGACGACATTCTCCAGGTTACGTGTGATTTGGGGCAAGCATCAATCGATGCGTTGTCCATTTTAACCGATTGGAGATTGGGAGATCAAGCCGACCACCATAGCTCTTGGGATGGCGATACATCGGTGACTTATCAGAAAGGGATAGTGGAGGGCGTGCTCGTGAAAGTTGAGATTTCATCTTCGGTGATTTTGTTGTTCTCGACATACGGAGGATGGGAATACACCTCTTATTCTCGGGCGACCATTCCTAGCTACCGGCGGAGCATTGATAGGCGTGCAAGATGGAGATCTCACTTCCGAGTCAACGGCGAAGAGATGAAAATCTCTATATATGATGCTATGAAGCAACTGACGAGAAGACCATGGAAGATTGTCGAGTTATAGAGCACCGTCACCACTCACTTTCAATCACCGATCCGTGGAGTTTTGTATGCGAGAACTCGATTTTCTCATCCATGAGACCTTGATGAGGCGTGTGACGAGATTTTAGAGTATCTTGAGTCCATCGATGAAGTCGAGGCCCTCCCGGCGAGTCGGTGCCTTATTTGGATGTGAGGAAGCCGATTGGAGGAGAGGGCGCCGTGGTGAAGAAGGAAGAGACTACACCAAGATGGAGTTGAAAGAGTTGCGGACCACTGCGGATGCCTTCTTGGCGGCGATGAGGCGTGCCGGTGATAATATCTTGGCTTTGGTGATGAGGAGACACAAACCGATGGTCGTGTTGAAGCGGTACAAGTCTGCGATTGGGTGGGCGATTTCGGATATCGAGGGGTCACACCGATTTGCATGCACCGATCCCGTTGGAGAATGAATACTGAGCGAAGGTGCAACCTCGGCGCCGATTGAATCCGGCAATCAAGAGGTCGTCGAAAAAGAAGTGTTGAAGCTCTTAGACGGGCATGATCTATGCCATATCCGACGGTGAGTGGGTTAGCCTACCAAGTGGTATCGAAGAAAGGGTATCACGGTGATCGAGATGAGACGAGCGAGCTTGTGGCAACAAGACTCGTAATGGATGGCGAGTTTGCATCGACTATCGTGCTCGAACACGCCCACGAGGAAAGACCATTTTCCCTGCCTTTATTGATCGGATGTTGGATGACTAGCGGGTATGAGTTCTCTTGTTTTCTCGATGGATATTGAGGTACAATCAGTTGCCATCGCTCAAGATCGGCACAAGATGGCGTTCACTTGTCCAGATGGAGTTTTAGCCATAGGCGAATGCCGTTTGATTGTGCAATGCTCCAACCACGTTCCAAAGGTGCATGATGTCCGTCTTCCATGGGTTGATCGAGAATATTATGGAAGTCTTTATGGACGACTTTTCCGTGTTTGGCTCTTCGTTCGACCATTGTCTCCATAACTTGTCACAAGTCTTTGCAAAGATGTGAGGAGATCGAATCTTGTTCTCAATTGGGAGAAGTGTCATTTCATGGTGAAGGAAGGTATCGTGCTTGGTCACAAAGTCTCGACCAGGGTTTGGAAGTGGATCGAGCAAAGATTGTCGCTATCGAGCTGCCTCCGCCTACAAATGTCAAATCGGTGAGTTTTCTCGATCGCGGTTTTTATAGGCGGTTCATCAAGGATTTCGGCGATCACGAAACCATTGTGTGGATGCTCGAGAAAGATATGAAGTTCGTGTTCACGAAGGAGTGTTTGGGCGTTAGAGAAATTGAAGTTGTACGATCTCGACTCGGTTTTGGTCTCACCCGATTGAGTCAACCATTCGAGCTGATGTGTGATGCGGCGATTGGGCGGTCGGTGTCAGTATTGGGGCGAACGAGACAAGCTTTTCCGAGTCATCTATTATGCAAGTAAGACTCTCGACTACTGCTCAAATGAATTACACCACCACGGAGAAGGAATTACTTGTTGTGGTCTATGCTTTCGATAAGTTTAGACCTTATTTGGTGGGCACCCACACCATCGTGCACACTGACCATGCCGCCATTCGCCATCTGTTCGCGAAGAAAGATTCGAAGCCAAGATTGGTGAGATGGATCCTCCTTCTTCAAGAGTTCGACATGGAGATCAAAGATAGAAAGTGGCTGCGAAATGTGGTAGCCGACCACTTGTCGCGATTGGAGAAGCTTATCGAAGGAGAGGATAGGAAGATTGGCATAAAGGAGAACTTCCTGCACGAGCACATCTTGGCGTCGTCGATCACACACCATGGTACGCTGATTTTGTCAATTACTTGGTGATTGGAGTTCTACCTCCATCGATGCAAAGGTCGTTTGAAAAGAAGTTTCTCCACGATGTTAAGTTCTATTATTGGGACGATCCTCATCTCTACCGCCGATGTGCCGATGGTTTGATCGTCATTGCGTTCCCAAGGAGAATGGGAGAACATAATCCACGAGTGCCATAGTTCGTTGTTGGAGGTCATTTTGCGGTGAAAGACAATGGCAAAGATTTGCCATGATGGTTTCTTTTGGCCTTCGATTTTCAAAGATTGCCAATCCTTTATCAAGAGTTGTGATCGTTGTCAAAGAGTGGGGAATGTCACTAAGAAAGGCGAGATGCCACGAAAACCATCATGGAGGTGGAACTATTTGACGTATGGGGATCGACTTCATGGGTCCGTTCCCAATGTCTTGTGGCTACACGTATATTCTTCGCCGTGGAGACGTCTCCCGTTGGGTAGAGGCCATTCCAGCATCGCGAACGACTCCAAGGTAGTAATCAAGTTCCTTCACAAGAACATTCGACTCGATTTGGAGTCCCGAGGCGTTGATCGGTGATGGGGATCGCACTCGATAATAAGTGGCTAAGCAACGCTTCTGCCAAATATGGTGTGAAGCATCGAGTCACCTCCCCTACCATCCACAAGCAACGGGCAAGCCGAGCTCACCAACCGAGAGATCAAGCGATTCTAGAGAAATCGGTTGTTCAACAGAAGGATTGGGCAGCGGTTGGATGATGCTCTTTGGGCTTCCGGATGCGTGACAAAGCTCCCATCTGCCATCTCCATATCAAATGGTATTTGGTAAATCCGCCATTTACCGTGGAATTGGAGCACAAAGCGTGTTGGGCGACTAGAAGGATCAACATGGACTTGAGGAGGCGGTATGATGAGGAGGACCAATCTGTTAGAGCTCGATTTAGTGGAGGAATGAAGCGTTCGAGAACTCTCGGATATCTGAGGAACGAGCTCGTAAATTTCACGACCTCCACATTCGTGCCAAAGGATTTTCGCGGGTAATGAAGTCCTACTTTACAATGCTCGACTCCATCTATTCAGGAAAGCTCAAGTCGAGATGGTCGGGGCCATGCATTGTTTACCGTCGTTTGCGATGGGAGTTCTGAGCTCACAGACTCGGGGCAACATTTTTAAAGTGAGCGGCCATACCTCAAATCATACTTCAAGTCACACTTCACCGGAAGTCAAGGTGACCCAGCTAAGCGAGCCGTGATCAGAGGTGCCGCCGAGCTAGCGACGATAATTCTAGCACCGGTTGGGAGGTAACCCAGCGCTTTACGTCTTTCTATTTTTGTTGTTTTCGTTTTGTTTTGGTTGTGTTTACGTGTTTGTGTCGTGTTTCGTTGTTTTGTTAGATCCCAAGTTTAATAGCTTTCTTTAAAAAAAAAAAAAAGTACTGGCGACCACCCTAGCGATCATGAGGTCGCAAGGGTGGCCATGAAATTGGGTGACGTTGTTTTACGGCGACAGAGCTGTGACTGCTGCTCGCGATCGCGAGCTCGACCATGAGATCCGCGCGACCAGCGCCGCCTCCGTGACCAGCGTCTTACCCTTATTTCTCCCAAAATTCTAACCTACACACACACACACTAATTTTGCAACAAAAGCGACAAACCCTCCCTCTCAAGCACACAAGTACCTCTCTTCCCAATTTTCTTGCATTTCTCCATCAAATCCACCCAAGGTATGCTATATTCGTTTAATTCTTCATGGGTTTACATTTATTGAGCATGATTAGGAAGGATTTGTTCCATTTATCCTCTTGAGGTGGGTTTAATTAACTTTGAGAGACTAGGGCTTATTTTGCTAGATTTGTGTGGTGTTTGAGCATGATTTGTCCAATGATAGGTTTATTTACGTTTATACACGTATATTGTTAAATCGAATGTGCCTACATTGTTGATTTGGGTTTATAAATTGTGAAATCGCGTTTGAAATTTTGTCGTCTACGCCAAGACCGCGCTTCATGACAAGGCCTGCTGTATCTGGCCTTCCTTGTAGGCCATGCGTCACGCCTTGCCCGTCGAGCGACCATTGCCGTCTTGCGATCTCCCTAGCGACCGCTAGGTCTCGAAGGGTGATCGCTAGTTTTCGCCTGAGCGTCCAATTTTGAATTTTTTGGCTATGTGTGTTTTTCCCATTGTATGTTATCTTGCGAGATCATATGACGATATGGAAATAATTTGATTAAGTTGAAGTTTGGGGATCTATATTGAGCATTTTGGGTTGGCGTTGTTTTGATTGTTTCATTCATACACTGCTAACTTTGAAATTCTTTTAGGTACAAATATGCCGCGTACTCACGGGTCACAAACGAAAGGGCGAGAGCATTATCTCCACCTCCCACGACGAGACACAAGATGATTTCCAAGATGCGCATCATGATGAGCATCACGACGAGCCACGCATGGCACCACCGGATGAATTCGATCCGAAAATTTTGGGGTCGGGCGCAGTGACTCGTCGAAGCCGTTGGGATAGATTGGTGAGACTACGGCATGTGCATTCACGTTTCATGTGCTAAATCGTGTCGAGATGGGCATAACCAATGATGTGGCGTGGTTGGCCGAGAGGTCGGGCGTACTCGGTTATCACACCCAATTATCTCACATACCGGATCATCACTCTCGAATTCTTATCGACTCTCCATGTTCACAAGACAAACGGCATGCGGACTACATCATGTTTCAGCTCGACAATGAGCCCGTCAACTCTCCGTGAGCGAACTTAATGGAATCATCAATGGAATCCGGAAGGAAATTACATAGGTACGTCGAGTACACGATCCAAGCGTATGGCGAAGTTCATGGGCGCCGACTCGAGCACACTCCATATTATGATGCCTCGAGATCCAAGGCTAGCTCGATTCGAATCCGCGGTCCGTTACTTCCACCGCCCTCACATTCACCTTGCATGGCCGTTCGACGCCGCCTTGTCCTTTCACAAGATATGAGCATTACGATTGGGCCGTGTTCAACCGGAAGATGCATGCGGCATGTTCTTAGCTCGGCATTTCCATATGCGATCCGCGATCTCGGGTAATTCGAAGATTTGTATAAGGGATTCGTTACCCCATTGCCGATTTCTTTGGGATTACGATTCGAGAGTCCGATCTCTCACAACATCTTCACGGACAAGGCGTGCTATCGTCGAGACGTTCTGAAGAGGCACCCCGGCGTTACTTGTGGTCAAGTTATATGATCAAAGCGGCCAATCAATCTTCCGCCCAATCCCGAGCTCACAAGCATAAGCCGATATTTTACTCCGGATCTGGCTGGAATATGAGCTCTGCTGCCCATTATGCATGGACGCAGCGTGAGCAGCGCAAAGCGCGGTCGAGGCGAACAACCGCATGAGGAGCAAGCCGATCGAGCCGAGCAAGCCGAGCAAGCCGAGCACGAAGTGGCTCACGAGACAGTGGCATATTGCACCCGCCACCGCCTCGAGGCGACCGGGATTTATGATCGATTAGATCACATAGATGGTCGTCTCGACCATATTGACGGAACTTGACATCGATTATGGAGCGGACAAGCCATCTACGCCCAACAACAAGCACATCTCGAGCAACAACGAAGATGATGGAGATGATGCGACAATGGAATCGATGGCGTGGATTTTATCCGCCACCGAGTAGCCAAGCTTTCAAGTAAGTTGTCTCTCCAACTACTCTTTTCGCAAACCTTATTGTTTCCACATGTTCACAATAAGTTTGGGGAAGGACGAGTTTGGTTGGTTGAGAATCCTGGTTATGTTTTCTATGCTTTATAGGTTTAGTTGTTATGCTTTGGGGTCTTTTGTCGTTTGTTGTTGGTTTTGTTTTGTTTTTCGTTTTCGTGTCTGTCGATCAACGAGTTAAGTGAAGTATGTTAATCCATGTGGCCAATGACGATAGAAATTTTTGGTGAAGTTTGATGATAGTGCGCATGATATGTTAGAAAATAGCGCATGAATGACGTGAGATGGCTTAGAGCATTGTTTTTTTCACCATTTGCTTATCTGTGAGACTTGAGCTTCATTGTATACATATCTTGATCTGATTTCATTAATTGTGTGATATCGTGCATGTGATTGTCTTCTAGAACTTGCCGTGTTTACGTGTCGAGATTGCGATATGTGCTTCAATTTGGAAAGGATAAAAGGCCATCGTTGTTAACCACTTATCACCCAAACACTAACCCGATGATATATACCATTTATCGCCTTCTTTGAGCCTTTATTAGACTTTTCTTTCGATTAACCGGATGATAGGAGGTGAGGATGGATATGGGAATCAAAGGGGTGAAATTTTGATGTAGTGATGATGAGAAAAGTTTCGTTTAGAAAACACATACGTGGTGAAGAATAGTACCTTTGTTGTATAAGATAAACCCTATAAGCTCTAGAAAAGAAAAGAAAAGAAAAATATTAAGTTCACTATGAGTGTTGAGCATAAAGGGTCTTCAATCAAAGTATAGGTACCTTCGTGGCATTAAAGCGTTGATTTAGCACGTTGGGAAAGAAGAGGAAAATGGACGAGTCCATATGTGTCGAAAAAGTATAAATGGGGTGCTTGGAATAATCTTGAGTCACTTAGTCATATTTTATCCTACCTTAACCAATGTGCCTACATTACAACCTATGAAAAGACCTCTTTGATCTAATTTGAACACAATGACGTGGTGGAGATATTGAAAGCAGCAAGCCTATGGTAAGATGTTGCATTGCATTGATCGTTGAGTGTATACCGTCCCATATTTCTTTATGAGTTGAGTGTATCCTATATTTTACACACATGCCGTTGTGAGAGTTGAATTAAATAAGTTTTTGCCGTCAATTGTTGTTTGTGTTGAGTTGGCTAGCGTCGTCATGTGCACTAATGTTTTGAGCGTTGATATGTTTACGAGGCTAGAATGGTTATCATCTTTCTACGCTCGTTGATCTTTCCGTTGTGTCTTCTGTTTTGATTTTGTTTGAGGACAAACAATGATTTAAGTTTGGGGGTTTGATAAGCGCATTTTACGTTTATAGTTGATATTTGAAGATGAGTTTAGCTCGTTTAATGTGCGTTTACGTATCGATTCCTAATGTTTTATCTATTTTTAGAAGATCTGCTCTTGGGTGTTCTTTTGGTGTTGTGTAGGTCTATATGTTGAAAATCGAAGCAAGGAACGGCGCACGAGCCAAAACACAATCTGGCGTGTTTCTAGCGACCAGCCTAGCGGTCGCTAGGTCGGCCGCTAGAAACACGCGAGAACCCAAAGATACCGCGACCGCGAGAATGTGCCCATGAGTGAAGCCCGGTAGCGAGAAAGCCATTGGGCGATTTCTTGCGACGGATCGGACTTCCTAGCGACCGCTGAACACGGTCGCGAAC
Source organism: Salvia rosmarinus (assembly GCA_036937905.1). Taxonomy (NCBI): domain Eukaryota; kingdom Viridiplantae; phylum Streptophyta; class Magnoliopsida; order Lamiales; family Lamiaceae; genus Salvia; species Salvia rosmarinus. The sequence goes on from CM072819.1 coordinate 91,469,794, forward strand.
CAACCAAGCGGGCGCAAGAGGCGATCGCGGGCGAGAAGGCAGCGAGGATTACCTCGCGACCACACCTAGCGACCGCGAAGGGTGGTCGCGAGACAGCGCGCGAAGAAAATTAGGGTTTGGGGTGTGCTATATATGGCAACACCCTCGCATCCCCATCTTGAAACCTACGATTCGAGCCTCTTTCTCGGTTTTCCATTAGTTTTTCGAGTTTTAGCTTTAGGTTCCATATATTTTAGTTCTAGAGTTGTTTTACTGGATTGTTCTTCGTTAGTTTACGTTTTGTTTACGATCCTAACGTTTCGTCCGGACGATCTCGCTATTTTCTGCTTTTCACGAGGTTGGGATTCAAGCCCAACGTGTTCATCAACGCTACATCACGGGTTTTATATATTTAATTTCCGTCTTTATGGTTAAATCGTATTTCATTTCGTTTATTATGTTTGGCTAGTTTTCGTTCTAATCCTAGGGTTTGCATGATTCGATCCTATATGTTGTGATTCTGTTATCGTTATTTACCGTCCATACATTGATTCATGATTCGATTGTGCTTATTTATATGTGTTGGTTTCGATCAATTTCGATGCATATTTAGTTGTCGGTTAATTACGTAATTGTGTTAATTGTCGATCGATATCGAATGCATGATACGAATGAGCCTCGAGTCGTGGTGAGATAGGATATTCAGTGGAAGCATATTCTTTGTGATCCGTTTGGAGTTACTTGTTTTCACCCAGAGACGTAATGTTAATAGGAAAACTAGTAATCTCTGACCGCTTTAATAATGTAAATTGTCGGTTATATATGTGATCTTCCATTTTATGGATTAAAATTGGTTAGTAAAACAGGATAAATATCGTTGTGGATTGGATTAATGCAGCCTAGGTTAGTCGCCTTTCTGCTTTTAAACATCCGAGTGTTTATTGCTTTAATTTACTTTCTTTTTGTTACCTTTGCTTTGGATTGAGTTCGAAGCCCTAAAATACCTTAAAACCATTTTTGTTACTTGGATAATGATGAATCCTTGTTGAGTTAGCTTCGTATTTTAGTATTACAATCCACGTGGATCGATACTTAACTTACCCTATATTTACACCTTTTAGTGTTAGAAAATAAGCGATCAAATGCAACGTGCATTTGAAAATTTTGCTTCAACGATACATCATAAGTAAGAACACCGTTATCCCACAAATCTATTAACTCGCTATCAATGGTTGCGAGAACACATCAATCTTCTCCTTCGGATTACGCGTCCGGCACTAAGATCGTGCTGAAACATGTATTGCTCCTTAATACATAGCCACGGGAAGATTATAAGGGTAAGTATAACGGGCCATGATGAATATTGCTTTCTGATTGACGAATGGCTGAAAACCGTCGAGTTGAGAGTCCCAATAAATGCGTTATGAATTTCGATGCAAATAAGGAAACTTCGTGTTCAAATGTTTCCATGCAATTGAGTGCATCGGATGATGCATGACCCCATCATCAACCGACGATGCATGTCAACGATATTTTCCGGCTGTAGCATTGGATGCATACAATCTTTGTAGTCGAAGAGTTAGAGGAAAATAATACATCTTTTTATATACTACTTGTGCTTTTCGTCGACTTCCACCAGCTCGAGTATTGCTCTTGAAACGAGGATGATTACAGAATTTGCAGCTCGTCAATTCGTAATCTTCGCGCCAATAAATCATGCAATTAAATGGACAACAATCAATTTTGTGTGCGGGCAACCCCATGCCACGCAACAATCTCTTCGTCTTTGTAGAAGTCATCGAGCACGCACTTTCCATCTGGATGCGACTCTTTCATCGCCTCGATATTTGATCAAAACCTTCTCGAGAATGTTGTTCTCGCTTCCAACTCGGAAGTCGAGCCACAAATGACAATCGTGTGATTCGAGCAACCCGACCACGAGAGGTTTATCGCCACATTCAACATGTCGTAAATTTTTGTGCATCGCAATTTAGCTCCTCTTGATCTCGTCAAAGTTGAGCTCAGGACCAAGAGCATCCACCACCATCGTATGATACGTATTTGGTTGACGGCTAACATCCGAATCCACAACATTGTCCCTACTTGTGGTTGTCGTGGTTGTCTCTCCTCGAAATATCCATGTGTGATAATTTGGAACAAATCCAAATTTTGATAAGTGATATCGCAAGATCTTTCTTCTCGATAAGGTATATTCTTACACTTCTTACACGGACATTTGATTTTCTCTCCATCGGCGAATAAAAAGCTGACAATAGCGAATTGAATAAAACTTTCAAGTCCATCTCGAAATTCAATATTTAATCCACCAACCTAACTAAACCTCTTATACATCCACTCACGATTGTAATTCATTCTTCAAGCTCCTAATTATAAATAATTAAATAAACATATTCAACATAAGTTGTACAATATAGATGCTTTATTGAGTGGGTGAGCAAATCTTATTTATAATTATTGGTTTGTTATCTACGAGGCAACATAAACCCTAATTCAAGTTTCATATACTTAACCTTAACCTAAGCATGAAGTGAGCAAATCTTACTTATAAAACATCTTATTCATATCACTATTGTGAAAACGTTTGAGGCTTACGCCGAGGCTCGCCGAGGCGAGGCGTTGTCAAAAGTATCAAGGCTTAAGCCTTTTCCTGTCCGTGAGGCTTGAGCCCCGAGGGCCGAGGCGCACGCCTTAGTGCTAAGCGCCTCGAGGCTTCTCGAGGCTTAAGCCTCATAAATTTCGAGTCTTTTACAAAATTTCAAGTGTTTTGGGCTAATTTTAGAACTCAAATAAAATTAAACAAAATTTCATACTTGTTAAGTCTTAGTTTTTAAAACCCAATACTCAATTAAACATTCAACCTTAGCAATAATTATATTTAAAAGACAAAACAGATAATCCTACGTTTTATATTTTATGAACATTTTATGCCTTTAGTTTGATATTCTTCAGAATTATAAATTATTAAATTTGATGTTTGGCTTGCTATTTAATGTTTTTTATGGAAAAAAAAATAGTTCGAGGCTTACGCCTCGCCTCGCCAAGACAAAATGCCTTATTTACGCGTTAAGTTTTTTACAACATTGATTCATATATCAATTCTAACAAAATTTCGGCAGAGTAAGTTTTATAAAATTAATCGCCATTTCATTCCCAATTCAACCAAACTCATCCAAATTTCACCAAATCATCACCATATGCATAATTATACACTTAATAACTCAAAAAATCTTAATTCACGAAATGATGAATTTATCATCCCAATTCACATCCAAGCTAAACATATTCACATCCAAGCTGATCAATTTCTCGCAAACATTTTTATCAAACACTACATATGCGTACAGTTAATTCACGAAATGATGAATTTATCATCCCAATTCACATCCAAGCTTATCAATTTCACAAGCCCAAATCACAAGACTAACATTCAATGCATCCTTTTCACAAACTCCACTAAATTCGGTAACATACAGCCACATATATATATAAAATCAACACATAAAATCAACAAATATATATCAACAAAATAAAAAAAAAATTAAATACAAATCAATAAAAAACTAAAATATAACACAGACGACGGCAACCATGGGCGAAGACGGCAATGGCAATGGCACATGGCAATGGCTGGGGCTTGGCCTGGGTCATTGGGCTAGGCGCGGCGGCTGGGCGGGTCACGGGGACGGCGGCGATGGCGGGCGGCAGGGCACATGGGCTGAGATGCACCGATCGCGGTGGTGTAATATTCAAGAAACGAACGCCTCTAATTTATATTTTAAACCCGTGAATTGTGGTTTTGCCGACATTATTTTTGTATGACATCGAATATTGATTTCGATTCAGTATCGTAGTAACGAATTCCTTTTTATATTCACTGAGAATTGTGAATTAAGAAATAGAATTTTGTGAAATAGTTCGACAGTATAATTTTAACGTCGATGACGTATCAAACGTCAGTATTTTATGGAATTTTCTAAGCAGCGAAGCTTAGAATTTAATTCCTATATTAATAGGAATATTATTTATAAAGTAAGTATGAACTTACTATGACCATTTTGAGATGAGTCGATTATTATCGTTTTGAGACGTTTTGAACGTCAACGTCTAGAGACGTTTTGAAAAATGGGTTTAATGATCAGGAAATTATATTATTTAATTTCCTATGATTATTTTATTTAATTACAGTATTATTAAGCCTTAAAATCAATAATAAAGCTATAGAACTCGTTAATTACAAGATGTGATTTTCGAAAACCCTAACTTTGGAAACTAGGGTTTTCTCACATAAAATGATACCATTAAATTATCCTATGCTATTATTTATTATCTAAACTATATTTTATGACATATATATATATTTTTGGCACGAAAATGACTTGTGTTTTGATAAGAGGCGTGACTTATAATTTTTAGCCTATTGTCACGCCATTTTCGTATATTATGCTATGTGGTGTTTTAATTATTTTAATTGGCATGTATTTTATATCTATGATTATATATGGATTAATACATAGTATTATAGTATAAGAAAATTAAATCCACCCTTTGGAACCTATCATGTGCGCCGGCTACACCCTTTGTACAAGGCATGCTTTTTCTTTTTCTATTGCCCAATGCATGAGAGGCCTTTTTAGCCTAGCAAATGATCACCCTCCCACTACACAATTTGGCTGCCGTTTTATTAATATTTGTGGGCGAGGACCGAGAGGAAGAGAGACCAATATAGGGGAGGTACTCTTCCCCTTCACCCCTTTTACTCATTATCCTCATTCAAAATACTTGGAACACCCCAAACTCTCCATTCCTCTCCCCATTTTTGCTGAAGAACCGAGAGCAACTCCTCCCCATTTTCGAAAATTTTGTTCATCTTCTTCTCTTCCTCTCTTCACAAGCTAGATACCTATACCTTGTTCTTGGATTCCCTACCATTCCAAAGGTAAAATAAGGACCATAGTACCGATTTACATCTCCATTTGTTCAAGAAAAATCGAAACATGTTCTTATGTGTATGTATGTGTTTTAATGTTCTTGAGTATGAAATATTGTTCATGTTTGTGTTCTTGATGATTTTATTTTTAAAAAATAAGGAAATGTATGTTAAAATGAACAAATGTTATTGCTTGTGTAATATTTGCAAAGATCTAGCCATTATATACTAAGTTTGAACCTTGAGCATGTTTGACATTTATTTTCGAAAATGTATAAAAATAAGTGTTGATGACCGATTGTTTTAAAATATTTTTGAGGATGGAATATTGATCTATGATATGTTTAGAGTCCATAGTAATTTATTTAGAATTTTTGAAAAACCCTAAGCATTTTTTTTTTTATAAATACCGTGAGCTATTTTAGTTTGTACCTTGGTGTATGATTTTTATTTTAAGCATGCAATGACATATTAATGCTTTAGGACCTTGATTATATGTTCTATGAATTTATTAAAATTTTTGAGAACCAAATGCACATATTTTTTTTTAATACCGTGAGCTATTGAAAATTATAAGTTGGTGTATGATTTTTATTTTGAACATGCAATGGTATATTAATGCTTTAGTACATTGATTATGTGTTACATGATTTTGTTGGAATTTTTGGAAATCAATTACCATTTTTAATCAAAAAAGCTGTGAGCTTTGAGCTCCTTGAGGTGATGATTCAAATGGTTTTTGATGAATGTATGATGTTATAATGTTATATTATAGTGTATAAGCATAGTGTATAATTGTTAGAATTTTTGGAAACCAAACACTACTTTGAATCAAATAAACCGAGAGCACCTATGCTCCATAAGGTGATGATTCAAATGTTTTTGGTAGATGTTATGATGTTATATGGTTACACTATAATGTTTGAGCATGATATATTTTTATTGAAATTTTTACATATTGTTTGGTAATTGTTTGATAATTACCGAATGCATAAAGAATAAGTTCCTTGATGAATAAATTGTTTATGATGGTCTATAGGTTATAAATGTGTTATATATTAATGTTGGGACATTGTTCTAAGTGTATAAAAATTTTGGGAATTTTTGGACAATTATTCCATAATTATTGAAATTACCGTGACTTAATATATATTAAAAGGTGTCGATCGAATGATAATTGAATGATATTAATACTTATTAATGACCATAGTGTATAATAATACACTATATGAATTTAGAGAAATTTTTGAAAACCATTTGGTAATTTTCCATAATTACCGTAAGCTTTTTAATATTTATAAGGATTTTAAAATCCTTTTAATCAAGTTTAATAATAAATTATATGTCTAAATATTATTTTAGACATATTTGGGTTTTATAAAATTTTATAAACATAGATTACTATGTTTGAGGCGAAACGTTATAATTAATAACGTTATAATCGAAATGTATGGTTTAATGATTAAATGGATTAATATTTGAGAAATATTAATAAGTCCATCGATTTACGTGACAAATCGAGAATTAGGACTTGACGAAATGAAATCGATTGAAAATCGATTTATAAAATGAATTAGTAAGAAATTACTATTGAAAAGTCAAAATCGCCGACTTTGTCGACTATGTCGACTTTGTCGACTTTTAAAGTCAAACGCACAAAATACGCTCGATAAATACGCTAATACATCGACACGCACTAATTAGGTAAGATACCTCATTAGTAAGAAAAGATTTTGTAAATGAAACTTTATATCGAGAAACGATTCATATCGTTGAACGCTTAAACCGAAAAGGTTAAGACGGAATAATCGAACGATCTCAAGGACGAGAACAATTCATTGAAATACGTAATTGAAAAGCGATCGAATTCGTTATGAATTCAGTTTATATCGATATTGAATATCAAGTTTATCTTAGACTTTAAAATCTCGAGAAACGTAAACGACGTACTAAACCCTCGCTTACGTAGCGGTGTGGGCGCGAACGTGACGAATTTGGACATCGACGAGGAATCAAACCTAGACTCAAATTAAGACGAACCATAGTCCGGTGGGGCTTTTTCCTAAACCAAAATACGAGCTTTCTTTTTAAATTATTTCCAAATGAATTTATTTACAATGCTTATTTTCAATCGCTGATAAAATGTTTACAAGATTAATCGCCAAAATATTTCATTTTGTGTATGGATCCTATCCTAATGAATGATATGATTGATATGAATGAGATGAATTTTGTTTTGGTCGCGCCCAACCCGCTTATGAAATCGATATCGGATCCTATGCCGAAGACGATGCTGCTAGATTAACGTGTACACTTGAGAGTTGATGTCTTTGTAAGGAAAATTCACGGCGGTCACGGCGTCGTAGAGGAGGCCTCCTTCACGACGTTTGAACTTTGATGTTATGATGAAACGAGGATATGGGATACGATCATACACACTAAGAAAATGCTCGCCGAGCGACTTTTGACGAACCGAATGTTTTAGTAAGCACAAGGTATTTCAACTAAAACCCTCAGGTCTTACCATGATATCAAGCGATGTAATTCAATTATGAAAAATGTTTTCGGATAAGTCCACCGAGTGCATTACATGTACTCACCGCATGTTTGTTTTAAATGTGTAGTTGAGCTCATGATGGTGATGGAGGTGTTGAGGAGTCCAAAGGTCCTCGGTCGCTTTGTTAAGAATTGGTTTTACCTTGAATGCATATCGTCATATATGTATTCACACACTTTCCGCTGCAACTCTGAACTTATTTATGTTATGTATGATGTTAAGCACTGTTGAGGACCGTCAGACCATTGCTGACCTTTGGGTCTGATGGCCTAAACCACCTGATTTGTTTTGATATCACCTTATGTTATGTTCAAGCATGTTAATTTATTTTTATATGTACTTTATATTAGCCTTCGTGAACCCCAAATACTATTCCTAGTATTAGTCACCTCCAACCGGGTTATTCGGAGCGGGACGTGATAACCTGGGGCGGCCGCCGGGACGGCACGGCGAGCCTGGCACGACGGCTGGTCGGACAACATGCATGGGCGGGCACGGCGAGGCGGGGGGGGTCATGGGTCAAAGTGGGGAGGATGTTATAGGCAGATATGAAATTGGGAAGAAATCTAAATCATTATTAAATTTTTTAAAGGGCGGATATTTCCGTCGTTAAATTTAAAAGTCCCTAACGACGGAACCAAGTCATTAACGACAGACACAATTTAATGACGGACTAGTATCCGTCGTTAACTTACGTACAAAATTAAAAAAAAATAAAAAAATCTTTAATATAACGACGGACAGTATTCCGTCGTTAAATTTACCGACGGACTTACGACGGAATATCCGTCGTTAATATTATTTGAAATAAATAAATTCAAAATTAATATTAACGACGGATTATTTCCGTCGTTAAATTAAATACAAAATAAAAAATAAAAAATTCGTTTATTTAGCTACGGATCAGCGACGGATAACAATTAACGACGGACTACTTTCGTCGCTAAAGAAAAACTGCAATAAAAAAATAAAAAAATGTTACTTTTAACGACGGAATTTGTCCGTCGTTAAATTTAACGACGGACTAGCGACGGGTTTGACGTCGTTAACAGTTCGCACGAGGTATTCCCGCCCCTTGCCGTCTCTGATCCGTCGCTGATCCGTTGTTAATAAAATTTCTTTCTATTCCGTCGCTAATTCGTCGCTGATTCACGACCCGAATTTTTGCCGTCGCTAATCCGTCGCTGTTCGGCTGTATTTTTGTAGTGGAAAACCTTTTTCCGGTTTTGATAAGCAAGATATGATGCATTTGGCATTCGTTTGTAATGTAGTATGCCACCCAGAAAAAGAAATCATCATCTTGAAGAAGAAGAATAAGAAGGTGATAATTCTTCTCATGATTCACCTATACCTTCTTTCCTTTAAACCGATCGTAGAATTGCAGAGCTTTACGTATCCTCCATCTTTTAATGGAGTTGGTAACTCAGTTGATGCTGAAGATGGGTTCGCTTTGTAAAGCGAGTTCTCAAATTTTGGAGTGCTCTGATCGAGAATGTCTCTTATGTATATCGTTTCAATTAAAAAGGTTTGTAGAAGCACGTCAGAAAGTTCTTTTTCCTGAAATCTCTATTGCAGGGAAAACTGATTTTAACCCTCTCCCGAGGATCTATCTTGGATGTTTAATTCACCATACATTGATTATATTCCTAGCATGCACCTATATAATTAATTGCAACACGTAGGGTTTTCTCGTGTTTACCTTTGAACTGCTTGGGATGAACGAATCAAGACTCGTGCTTTGATCTTCCGGATCGTATCCCTGCCGCCCAATCTCCAATATCGAGTGAGGATAATCTATGGAGAATACTACAGAAAATCACCCTAATCCTCTCTATAATTCTCGAAAATATCTCTCCCAAGCTCTATGGGATTCTCGAAAATTGTGATGTGTAATTGAGGATTAACCTTAATCTTATCTCTTACCTTATATTTATAATGCATTACCATAATCCCATAAGGAAAGGATCCATGCATATCCCATAAATATAATAATATCCTTATAGGATAAAGAGAATCAAATCCTTACCATAGAGAGGATAGGGCCGATTTTCTCCAAGCTACGGTCCGGATCGCCAACCCAGGATCAAATGCAAGGAATAAAGATGGGCCTCAAATAAATTAATTATCTTATGTTCACCCGAACATAAATTAATTTATAAACATTCATTCATGCCACTAGAGAATAAATCTTGACTTACCCTTTATTACCGGGTGAGTCGAGCTTGCAATTAGACATTCGAATCCCGTATTTAAGATATCGCACGTCCATTAATTATTTAGAGCATTCGATCGCTTAAAATAATTAATATCTTTAATTCCTAAGTAGTACCACTCAACCTTATTATTGTACTTGAGCTAACTCAACCCGTAGGGTTTAGTACAATAAACCTTTGAGCTCCTTAAGGGACGCCATCATCATAAACGGATACGGTGACTCGACATGAGATAACTAGCATGACATACAAGCACCGCCACCACCCAAGATGTGGAGAATATCGGGTTAGAACATATAACCTCACCCATAACAAGTCAAAGTGATGGTCAAGAACTCATACTCACCTAATACCTTATCGAGGTTTAGATCATCGTAAGTCACCGAGATCTAGGTTCTTCACGACGGTCGATAGAAGAACTCATCTCACCGTGATCCATCAATACGCCGTAGAAGTACCAAAGATAGACAAGCAACCAAGTCAAGTCACTTCTTATCTATACCGCAGCTATACCGACAACTCGTCCTCAAGTTGTCTCACCGTGATTCTTTTATATCTCATTAAGCTTGACCAATCATACAGACTTCTGTGATCTTCTACACACTGTATGATCTAACTTATATATGGGATAATGGGACACAGATATATGCAATCAAGTAATCAATTCAGATAGGAGATTGTAATAGTGGTAACAGGAAACATTGTATACAAGCTCAACCAAAACTGCTTTCAGTATACAAATCCAACATCTATCATGTATGAAGTTGACAAGTTAGCCCGAATATATGTCCGAGAGATAATACGTTTATATGGAGTGCTCATCTCCATCCCTTCAAATAGAGACTTCAAGTTTACATCTCGTTTTTGGACGAGTTTTCAACAAGAGATGGGTGCAAGATTGAATTTGCATACAACGAAAACTACCAAGCAATGATTTATATGACGCCCTATGAAGTCCTCTACGACATAAAGTGTAGATCGCCGCTCTTTAAGAACGCGGTTGGAGAACGAAAAGTGCTTGGACCAGAAGCGATTGAAGAAATGGTCATAATCGTACAACAAATCAAGAAAAGAATCCAAGAAGCTCATGATCGTTAGAAGTCCTATGCAGATAAAAGAAGAATGGAGCTAAGCTTCGAGATTTAAGATAAAATTTTCGTGAAGTATATTCTTCCAAACGAATACATCGCTTTGGAATTAAAGGAAAGCTCAACCAAGATGTATCAACCGTACGAGATTCAAGAAAAGATTGGACCACGCCACCTACAGATTAGTATTGTCTCCAAGTTTAAGCAATATTTACAATATGTTCCGTATGTTGCAGTTACGAAGATATGTGTTTGATCCAAAACACATCACACATCAAGAGAACGTTGTTCGTGAACCAGATCTAAGCTATGAAGAGAAACCAGAAATGCATCTTAGATCGAAAAGAACGATAACTAAGGAATAAATTAATTCCTTCAGTAAAGTCCGATGAAATTATCATGGTTTATAAGAAGTGATATGAGAGATAAAAGATCAAATGAGAAAGAAGTATCTCTGGGAAAAGGTACTAAATTTCGGGACGAAATTTTTTTTAAGGGGGTGGGAATGTAATACCCCGCATTCCTGTAGCAGATATTAGCTCTTGATTAAGAGCTTATGAGAAGGGCATTGCATCCTTAAGAAAGAGTTGTTTAAGCTAGAAGCTTTTATGTTAAGCTTCGCGTCGACAAAAATAGAATTTGAGATTTATTCGAGATCGATTCGAGATGGAACCTAAGATAAGATTCTTAGGTCTTGTTTAGAATAAGAAGACCTAGATTCCAAGGGTCTTAAGATGATAGATACATGCTCAATGAAGTCTTGATTTCAGAAAATTGAGAATTTTAAAATCTATGCTTTTGTGACATCGGCGTTTGTCGATTAAGCTCCGATTAAGAGCAAAATATTTAAAATGGTTTTTGAGGACAAAAATATTTTTATAATCAAATTTTGATGTTTATAATATGTTATTTGAGTTTTAAAAGAGGATTTCAAGTAGAGAGCATTTTATTAGAAATTGAGTTTTGAAATCGGAACGATATGGATTAATAGCATGCATTTATAACATTGGTATTATTTATAAAAAAGTGTACATTTTTGTAATTTTCTAGAACATGATTATTCATCATGTTTTAAACAAAATGAAAAATGGAGAAATTTATGGAATTTTCTAAATTAATGATGAATAATCATTTATTAAAGAAAATAAAAAATAAATAGAATTTTGTTATTAAATACAGTTAAATACTTGGAGATCACTATTCATCTCCATTTTTTTTCTCTTTTTCGTGCCTCACACACACTTACACACACTAAATTTTAGAAAGTTTTGTGTGTGTGTGTTTGTAATATCCGTAGAATTAGATGCCTAATTACGGTTTTGAAACCCAGAAATTAGAATTCACCGTGACGATTCAATCAAGAAGATAGCGAATAATGGTTTCGATTATTTACTGAAGAACTAATTCCTATTTTATATTCACCGAGAATTGTGAATTTAGAAATAGAAGTTTGTAAAGCATATCGACAAGATATTTTAACGCCGATTACACATCATACGTCAAGATTTTGTGAAATTTTCTGAGTAATAAGATTGGAATTAATTTTCATATTAATTCCTATGTTACTAGAATATTAATTATAAAGTAAGTTCAAACTATGCACCATTTTGAGATGAGTCGATTATGATCATTTTGAGACGCTTTTGAACGTTAACGCCTGAGATGTTTTGAGAGATGAGTTCAATGATCCGGAAATTATCCCATTAATTTCCTATCATTAATTTATATAATCAGTAATATTAAATATTAAAATCAATTTTGAGTTATTAAAACTCGATATTTATGAATGGTTTCAAAACCCTAATTATACAAATTAGGTTTTCCTTGCACAAAATGTGCTATAATTTTATCCTATGCTATTAATTATTATCTAAATCATATATTATGATATATATGATCGAAAATTACATGAGTATCAATAATAGGTGTAATTGATATTTTAATCCTATTTTTCCAATTTAGCTTGATAATTTGAATTATTGGCTAAGGTATGATTTAATTATTTTTATGACTTGTATTTTATACCTATGATCATGTATGATATATATATTGCATTAATGTACAAAAAGAAAATAAATCCTACCTATTTGGACCCCTAAACCTTAGGCCATCATGAATGGACAAGGCATGCTTGTCACCTCCTTTAACACCCAACGCATGGAAAGCCTTTCACCTACCCTAATCATCACCACACTCTACACACTCAACCATGATTCCTATTGTGTGTGTGTGTGTGCTAAAGAGAGAGAGAGATACATGGAGAAACTCTTCCCATACACTTCATTTCACTCATAATACATTTTCTCCTCTCTCCCCAAAATTTTCAGACCTCTCTCTCCTTTCCTCTCTTCTTCTTCTTCTCCTACACCATTTCCACCATGGAAGAGAGAGCTCAAGCTCCATCTCTCTCATCCATCTTCAAATTCGTGACTAAGGTATAACTATCTCCTATGACTCTTAGACATGATTAAATCATACTTGCATGGTTAGATTGATGATCTTGGTGGTGATTTGGGGTGATAGATTCACCATTTTCGTGGTTATATGAAATGCATACAAAAGAATAAGCTTAAAACTGAAAACTGAAGTATGTTACGAAAACAGTAACTTCATAAAATTATTTGACTAAGTTACAGTGGTCCGATGAATGTGAAATTTTACTATGTTGAAATTAAACATGTCTATTACGTCTCTGTAAAATTTCAAGTCAATCCAACTTGATTTTCTATTTTAATTCTATTTTTCAAAAACACTGCACAAATCTGTAAAATTTCGGTGTTCATCACCCACGGTCCGTGGCTTTCGTTTCGAGTTTGGATAATGTTAAAACTCTAAAAATTGGCACAAACATAAATTAGCATGTCTAGAAGATCTATGTAAATTTTCAGAATTTTCTAAAAATGTTTACTATTTATTCCATATTTTTCAAACGAACTGCACAAAACTGTCACTGTAGTGATAGCTTGTAGTAAAATATTTTTATCTCCCAATCTATTTTTAATAATTGAGTAAGGCTTTTTCTGGATTAAACTAGACTTAAGTGGCTTTTCAATATGATTGGTTGCATTCCTATATTCCTTATAATGAACTCACGGTGCATTTTTAAAGTTGACGCATTACAGTAAGCTTTTTGGACAAACTGCCTTAGTAAAATTCTATGCTAAATGACTGGCCGTGTACGACTTTTACGTGAGATATTCGAGCCGTTTGTAATCCGATTTTGACTTTGGTTTCTTCATAAGAAATGTTCCTTACCATGTCTAGTTGTGATCTGGAAAGTTTGATCCCAAACCAAGCCTTATAAGTATACTGTTCACTGACCCAAAGTCACCTACTTGAATGTTGTCCTTTCCAACTAGTCAACTTTGAACTTACGATTTCGATGCATCAAGTATCTTCCAGTACGGTCTTCATGAAACATGTAGTTCTTATTACAAGGTTTCTAAATGGTATCTTTCAGTCATTTAGGTATTGTGATTCAAAAGTTACGAGCCTCGCAAAATCCCTCGTCGTTAAGCTAAATCTGGAAATCCTGAAAATTTTCTAAGTATAGAAGAAGTCAGTTCAGTTGCCCACTTTGAGAGCCTATATCTCCAGAACCACGACTCGTTTGGGTCGACTTCCTTCTTATAACTTATAGTAAATATTTAGAGGTTTCCAGAATGTGTCTTTGTGCGGTCATACGTATTTTTAATCAAGAGTTATGAATCGTCAAAGTATGACACTCTAAATCTGGAAATTCTGAAAAATATTCTAAGTATAGAAGTCAGTCTCGAGTTGCCCACTTTGAGACCCTATATCTCCAGAACCACGACTCTTTGGGTCAACTTCCTTCTTAGAACTTACAGTACATGTTTAGAGGTTTCCAGAATGTGTCTTTGTGCGGTCATACGTATTTTTAATCGAGAGTTATAGATCGTCAAAGTATGACACTTGGGTTGTTTTAAGTCGTTTTGCTGAAAATTAAACACTTGAAATTTAACTAAGTGTTGAAACTCCCTATGTGAAACATGCCTTATGTGACTAACATGCTATTAATTGATGCATTCATATGATATGTCGCAAGGTACATTAAAGCATTAATAAGATGCACTAATTTAGGATAAAACAACAATATGATATTTTACCAAGACGCCTTAACGTGAAATATTCGACTAGGCGCCATTACATGATCAATTGATTGTATATCATGCCATGATATACACTCAAGTAGAAATATGGGTTCTAAGACCATGGATGTTTCAACTCCAAAACCTCAAAGCCGTGAATAGATAAAGCTAAGCTTCAGACTGCAATCCAAGAAATCTGTTAGACAATCTACACCCAAAGTGGGCTTTATCTTCAAAATGTGGGCCTTTTCACCCCACTAAAATGTGACTTTAATGTTATTCCAAATGAGTTTATTTACAGCACTTATTTTACAATCATATCAATCGCTTTATCATTACACCGCCAAAATATTTCGCTTTGTGTACGGATCTATCTGTTTGCCGGGTAGGGCCGTGAGATGGTTGGAACTATTATATCAATTGTTGTGGTAGCACCCAACCTTTTAATGTCGGGTCCCGTGTCGGATGATAAATGCCCGTTAGGATTGGCGTGAAGGTTGGAACTATATCGTGTTATAACATATGCTCGCAGAGAGCGATCGTGTGTCAGACGGATTACGGCGGTCACGGCGTCAGAGATGGGAGGCCTCTCGACGCTTATTATTTATTATTATTATGTATTGTGACTATGAGATACGGACCATACACACCAAGAAAATGCTTGGCAAGCTACTTTTGAATCGAATGATTTTAGTAAGACAAGGCCTTTTAACTAAAACCCTCGCGACTTACTCGACATTGGCAACAGAATTCAATATTATCAAATGTTTTCGCATGAGTCCACCGAGTGCATTCTTGTACTTAGCCCCGCATGTTTGTTTTAAATGTGCAGGTTGAGCGATGATGGATGGAGCAAGGTTGAGCAATAGAAATATTGTCACGAAAAGTTTATACTGATAAGACATCGTCATATGTACATATCACATGTTTTCCACGCAAGAACTTAAGTTATGTACTAAAGTCCAAGAACATGCTTGTCATATGAATTACGGCTTTTGTTAAGGAGAATTTCTGCTTAATTATACCGTTAGAGTTACATCCTTCTAAATCCTACTTAGATTTGCGACGCGATGTAACGATGTCGCCTGAGTGGTAGAGTGGTTAATGCCCGAGGCCAAAGGTCTCGGGTTCGAGTCCACCGTGACGTAGCCTTTAAAATTTCTGTATTAATTGACAAAAAAAAAATTAGAAAATTTCATGGTCCAATTTTAGAATATCCGACCGTTGGATTTTTAATCCGTCTTCGAAACAAGGTATAATTCTCTAGAACACATTTATGGTTTGAAAATTTGAAAAACATGAACTTTGGTACATGCTATATTTTCGATCATTTGGAGATTTTATGAAGGGAATATGTTTTGTTCGATTAATTCTTGGTATATCGATGGATTCGTCGTCTACGTATTGTTTAACGTTGAATTTGTGGAGCATAGGTTCATTTTTGGAATATGGTGAAATTTTCAAAAATATGGAAGGTCTTGATCTTGAATTTATGATGTAGATATACTTGATATTCCTTCATATATGTGTTGACGAGTTGATATAAACATGTTTTGAGCAAGAAAACGCTTTGAAATCGAACATATGCAAAACTCCGTGTTGGCGAAAACCCTAGCTTTCATAATGTCGATTTTGATTTTATTTGATCATTTTGACTTCAGATTGGATTCTATGATATGAATAAAGTTTAAAGTGATTTATTCGGATTTTTCGGCCAACGTATTCAAAAATTGAAAAATTTTAGTTTGACATCAAGTTTGAGTTTTCAATGCTAAATCTTTGATCTTGGAGTTTTGATGGTTGATTAGTGATATTTGATGATAGTTGAGCATGTGTAGAGGTTCGTTGGTGTTGACGACGCCTCGCATTTATTTTCGACGCCGGACATAAGCTACGTCTTAAGGGGTCGTTAGGTTTTTGGCTAAGGTTGAATGATTTAAGCTTATTGTCGAGTTTTCTATGCTTGTTTAGTCATATAAAGCTTGTGCGTCGTCCATCCATTCATCGCCCCGTGTTGTTGAGGCGAGTTGCTCTTTGGGTCGTGGGGTCAAGTATTGCTCATGGTTCTTCGAGGGTCGACTTCAAGGGTATTGGAGTATCCATCCTATCTGTTCGTTGTTCGTTTCTGCGTCTGTTTCTGGGCTGTGTATCCGTGATTATATCATTATCCATATCATACATTATCCATATCATTATCCCTATCATTATCCATATCATACATTATCTATATCGTTATCCCTATCATCATACATATCGTTATCCATATCATACATTATCCATATCATACTTATCCATATCATTTGGGCTATCATTATCCATATCAATATCCGTATCATTATTTTTTTCGTTCTTGAGATTTTCGCATCCACATTCTGTGAGGATTCCAATATATATATATATATATATATATATATCTCCTTCGGTTGAACTAATGTACAAGAAGAATTTGAGTATGTTTGATATAGATGACGACTTGGATTTGAGGACAAATCCTTCTCAAGAGGAGGGGAATCCGAGATCCGTTTGATATTGTGGGCCACGTTATTTTTTTAATTATTTTTGCAGCAGATTTAAATGTTAGATTAAATAGTTTTCTAGTTCAATTAGATCTCTTTTATTAGTTAGTTTCCTACTTTGATAAGGACTCTTCTTTGATAAGGATTAGAGTTCATTTTCACCTATATAAAGGCTTGTAAGCATACGAAAATATTCACTTTTTACGAATATATGATTTACGAATATATGTGAGTTTTATTCTCTTCATTAGCTCTTATTCGAATTTTCTTGTAACAAAGCGTAAAATTTGCCAAGGAATTCAATTATCGATGTTTATCGACGAGATATCCATCCCTTTTCCCTACGTCCGTGTGTCATTCATCGTCCCAATTAATACAATTACGTAGTTATGCATCGCATCAACGAATCATGTAAATGGGATAATGTATAGGCGACATAATTAAATTACCAAAGCAATAAATAATTAAATAAAACATAAATTAAGACCGTATATCACTTCGACTTGGGTTAGATTCTAAATTAAACGGAAAAGAACTTGCAAAAGAAAATAGGTATAGGTTATGTGATATTTCATCTTGTTCATTCTTCATGTCAATCCTATTCTCGGATTCGATAGATCCTTTCGCATTCAATCCTATTCGAGGATCGTGTCTCATCTGATGCAATGACCTCGAATGTTTATAGACCATAGTGTCTCTTAACAGTCATATTGAGAAAATATATATTCAACGTCGATCGACACGACTAAGATAAGCTATGTTCTTGTTTGGTTCTTGATAGGTCTTTTATGTCGCTTAATGGATTGATGGACCAAGTGAGATCCTTCGTGCCAGCGAAAAACTGAATGATAGACCATAGTGAATTGAGAAAATATAAAACTAAGATAAGCAAGGCTTTTATGCGCTTAATATGGATTGATGGACCAAGTGAAAGAAAAAGCGATATGAAGGCGAAAAGTACGATCGTCGGTGACCGCCGCCAGTGGGTATAAATATTTTCTATAATGATATGTTCGCTTTGATATATATTTTCAAAATTATATGATATGCATTTACTTGCAAAGTTTTAAAGTTAAATGACTTGCCTATTTTGAGCATGAGCATGAGCACAATGCATTTACCTATCCACGGAAAAGAAAGAAAGAAAGTATGAATGAAAGAATGTACCGACGTCGGGTATGACCGTGGTTGGTACCATTCGGGTCCAGCATGGGTATGTAATGTTAAGGTGTTTGAGAATGAGGTCTACTTCTCAACACGCAGAAAGAATCCGTGGATAAGGGAAGGAAAAATTATCGGCCGACATGAGAACATACATATGCATGTTTTATGATGATGTTATGAAATGAAAGCAAGTAAGTGTTTATTTATGAAAAGCATGCACAGGTTATTTCACTAAAACTCATGTGTGTAGCAAATGTTATAGCAAGTCAATCCTATAGCCCTAAGGGCAATGTTTTTATGTTTTCGGCGTATACCCACTAAGTGCATTTTTGTACTCACGCCCTGCATGTATTTCTAAACGTGCAGGTTGAGCTCGAGAGGATGTTGGAATCGAATGTTGTGCAAAGAAGCATCTCTAAATGTCTTGATCCATGATGCAAATGTTCAAATTGTTGATGTTATTTCATTGAAGTTATCATGTTTTGTTGCCCGGAGAATTATGTCTTCACACATAATTCTCGATCACACTTCTCGTTGCCGAACTTTGGCCTTCATCTGCTGTTATGTTTTGTTATGCCGTATCGACCATTTTGGTCTTGATAATGGTCATTGTTTTGTTGTTATGATATCGGCATTGTTATCGTGTTGCCGACTTGTTTTGAAGAATATGGATTTATTGAAATGGTTTTGTAAACAAGGATTTACTTGAATGCTCAAAATTGAATTTGTTGAACCCAATAGAATGACATTGAACCATTATCAAACCATGTTTTAAAAACGTCGAAAAATTCTTATCATTGTTAAAGCATGCTTGAAAATGTACATTCGATATTGGTTATTCTCATATGATTATTTGTCCTCACCGTTGTTCTTCTTCATTTGATCCTTTATTAGGGTTTGAGGACCAGAATCATCCTTCAGAAACTCCATTTCAGAAACCCCATTTCACTTCTTTGAACCATAAATGTTTGATTCCTTTATGATGAAAGTTGAGGTTACATATTGTTGTTAATAAGAATTATTAGTCACATTTGATGTTATCGATTACAGAAGTTCTTTCTTAATCCCACGTCACGGCCTAATTACTTGACTAATTACTTGGTTAAGTAGTCGGGCTATGACATGCATGCTTTGCTTCGTGTTTCGATTATCATCTTAAATGCCTACAAAACACCAAACAGGAATCCAAGAGCAGTATCTTCTAAAAATAGCTAAAAGCATTTAAATCAACTATATAAACGCACTTAACAGATCTAAAATTATCAAAATAACTCATGAATAAACGAGTAAAAAGCGCGTTTATCAAACCCCTAAACTTGAAACATTGTTTGTCCTCGAACAAAAATAAAGACACAACGAAAGATCAACGAGCGTTAGCAAAGGTGGTAGCTATAACAGGCCTCAGAAATCGTTCAAAGCTCGAAATCAACAGCACACATGACGACATTAGTGAACTCAAGAATGTACAACAATTGAAAGCAAAATCTTATTCAATTCAACCCTCACAAAGGCATGTGTATAATATAGTGTACACTCAAATTCAGAAGAAAATTCATAACGTGTATACACTCAAAGATCAATGTCATGCAAAAATCTTACCATAGGCTTGCCATTTTTCTAATATCTCCACCACATCAAATGCGTTCAAATTAGGATCAAAAAGGTCTTTTCACAGGTTGTAATGTAGGCACATTGGTTAAGGTAGGGTGATATATGGCTAAGTGACTCAAATGCAACTCCAAGCACCCCCATTTATACATTAAACTCATATGTACTTTGTGCATTTCCCTTTTTCTCTCCCATGTGCTAAATCAACGTTCATGCAAACTTGAGATACCTATAATTTGATTAAAAATCCCTTTATGCTCACATTATTCATAACATTTTTCTTTTTTTCTTTTTAATAGAGCTTATAGGGTCCATTCTTTTCCACAGAGGTACCTCTTTATCTTTTAACCCGACGTAATACATCAATTTATTTTAGTCCCCTTTGATTCCCATATCCATCATCACCTCCTATCATCCGGTTAACAAAATAATAAGGTCTAATAAAGGCTCAAAAGAAGATGACAAATGGTATAGATCATTGGGTTATTGTATGGGTAAATTTGTGGTTCACAAAGATGGCCTTTTATCATTTCCATATTCGAAACACATATTGTAGTCTCGACACAGAAAACACGGCAAGTTCTAGAAGATGATTACACACATGATATCACACATTTGAAAGAAACTGTAACATGATGTTTATACAGTGAAGCTCAAGTCTCACGGTTCAAGTTCTGTACGACGCTTATCAGCGTAGGATTTTTGCCTATCCTGGGCTTCTTTCATTCTTTGCTTTATTTGTCGTACTATCTGGACCATTTCTTCTACTGCTTTCGGTCCCAGAATCTTCCTTTCTCCAACTTCGTCCCAATAAAGGGGTGATCTACATTTCTTACCATAAAGTGCCTCGTAAGGAGCCATATTAATTGTAGCCTGATAGCTGTTATTATAGGTGAACTCAATCAAGGACAAAACTTGCTCCCACTAATCCCCTCTATCCAGCACTACTGTTCTGATCATATCTTCCAGTGTTTGAATCGTTCTCTCGGTTTGACCATCTATTTGGGGATGAAAAGCAGTACTAAAATTTAATCGAGTACCCAATTCTTTTTGAAAAGTCATCCAAAATCGAGAGGTGAATTTGGTATCACGGTCAGATGTAATTGATATTGGCACTCCATGTAAGCGAACGATTTCTCTAATATAAATCTGTGCCAACTTATCCGTTCCATATTTTATTGGAATTGGAATGAAATGAGCACTCTTGGTTAACCGATCAATAATTATCCAGATAGCAGTGTTTCCTCATCTTGACTTGGGTAATCCAGTTACAAAATCCATCGCAATGTGATCCCATTTCCATTCAGGCACTTCTAAAGGTTGTAACTTTCCGTACGGTCTCTGATGCAATGCTTTCACTTGCTGGCACGCTAGACATCGCTCGACATATGATGCGATTTACGGTTTCATTCCCCGCCCACACGATTTACGTTTAAGGTCTTGATACATCTTCGTGCTTCCAGGATGCGCGGCATACGGAACATTATGAGCTTCACTCATAATTTCATCTTTCAACTTGTCTTCATTAGGCACACAGATTCGATTGCCGAACATAATTACATTGTCTCCCGCTTCATGATACCCAGGGAGATTCCCTGATCTAATTCTTGCTCGCAATGTTTCCAGCCAGCATCTCGTCGTTGTGCTTTAATTATTCGGCTCTCAAATCCAAGTACCACTAATGCCGCTACTATGTCTTGGGTGGTTTGGGGAGGTAGCACCACTTCAAGCTTCATTCTTTTGAATTCCCTCAATAATTCTTCATGTTCTGTTAAAAGAATTCCTAATCTTTCCTGATTTTTCCTGCTTAAAGCGTCAACAACGACATTAGCCTTTCCCGGGTGATATTTGATCTCACAATCATAATCTTTGACCAGCTCGAGCCATCTTCGTTGCCGCATATTTAAATCTTTTTGCTCGAAAAAGTACTTCAGACTCTCGTGATCCGTGAAAATTTCGCATCTTGATCCGTATAAATAATGCCTCCAAATTTTTAATGCATGGACTACAGCTGCGAGCTCCAAATCATGAGTAGGATAGTTATGTTCATGAGGTTTCAATTGCCACGAAGCATACGCGATGACCTTTCCTTATTGCATCAGAACACATCCAATTCCGTTTCGAGATGCATCGGTATAAATGGTATATTCTTTCTCTGGATCAGGTATGGTCAATATGGGAGCAGTGGTTAGTCTATCTTTCAATTCTTGAAAACTGTCTTCACATTCTTGGGTCCACTGGAATTTCACTCCCTTTTTTAACAGTTGTGTCATTGGCCTGGCAATTTTGGAAAATCCTTCAATAAATCTTCTATAGTAACCGCCAATCCCGTAAAACTTCGGATTTCATTTGAGTCGTGGGTGGTTTCCATTCTTGTACCATTTGGACTTTTACAGGTCAACTTTATACCTTCTGCGCAACTATATGTCCAAGGAAATTTACTTCATTCAGCCAAAATTCACACTTGCTAAACTTAGCATATAACTTTTCGGTCCTCAACTTTTCCAATACCAATCGCAAATGTGTTTCATGCTCTTGCTCACTTGGAGAATATATTAGTATATCATCGATAAACACCAATACAAACTTATCGAGATATTCATGGAAAACACGATTCATAAGATCCATAAAGACTGCTGGGGCATTGGTTAATCCAAATGGCATCACTACAAACTCGTAGTATCCGTATCAAGATCGAAATGCAATCTTGGGTATGTCCTCGGGTTTGATTTTCACTTGATGATAACCTGACCTTAAATTGATTTTTGAAAATACCCTTGCTCCTCTCAATTGATCAAATAAACCATCTATCCGAGGTAGTGGATACTTATTTTTCATTGTTACCTTGTTCAATTCCATATAATCAATACACATTCTCAGTGTGCCATCTTTCTTTTTGACGAACAAGACAGGTGCTCCCAAGGCGATGCACTTGGTCGAATGAATCCCAGGTCCAAAAGTTCTTGTAATTGAATCTTATATTCTTGCAGTTCTTTTGGAGCCATTCGATAAGGCACTTTTGAAATTGGCGCTAACCTCGGCTCTAGATCAATGACGAAATCCAATTGCCGATCTGGTGGTAACCCCGGTAACTTTTCTGGGAATACATCTTTATATTCTCTCAAAACCGGCACGTCTTCTATTTTTCTTTCTTTCTTAATTTCATCATTCAAATACACGAGATAAGCATGATTTTCTTCACCTCTCAATAACTTTTCTGCTTGCAAAGCAGAAATTACAGAAACGCCTCTTCTTCTCTCATCTATCCCATAGAAACAGGTGTGTTCTTTTCCTCGGGTTTGAAATGCTATCTCTCTTTGCTCGCACCGAATTGTGGCGAAATTTTTAGTTAACCAGTCCATGCCTAGAATAATATCTATATCCCACATGCATAGAAGACGTAAAGACTCAGCTTTCAATTTAAGTGATCCTAACTCAAACTCTAAGTCAAGACATATCTGATCAACCACAGTCGCCCCACCTACCGGAGTAACCACTTTGAAACCTATTTCAGCTTATTCTACAGGGAGTTCAAGATTATCTACACATGCGGTAGAGATAAAAGAATGCGAAGCTCCCGTATCAAACAAAACTATAATTGACACACCTTTTAACTGGGCCATACCTGTCAAATTGCCCGAGTTCTTCTCCTGTTGTTTCTGCTTTAGCGCATACGCTTTTTGATGTTGAGGTTGAAGTTGAAGAGGTTGCGGCTGCGTCTGTGGAACAGAAATATCCGAATTTTGGGTCGCTTGTGGAGGAGGAAGTTGATATCGTGGTTGTTGCGGATAACCCACCATAGCTTTTACCGATTGAGTTGGTCGAAAAGACTTTGGTCTCTCTCCTCTTCCAGATACATTCGGTCGATAAGGACAAGCGGATGCAAAGTGACCCACTTGTCCGCAGGTGAAGAAAGTATTGCTTCCACTTCTACAAACACCAAAATGTGATCGGTTGCATTGTGGGCATGTTGGTGTTCTCACCTGATTCGGAGGGAAAAACGATTGACTTGGTGTCGTTGGTCGAAATAGCCTTGACGCCACTGGCCCTTGCTTCTGAAAAGGTTTCTTATTCGGAAATCCTTTGTTCTCCCACTTTCTTTTTCCTTTAAACTTATGTTCTGATTGAGAAGGTCTTGCCATCAACACATTCTGCGATATATTTGAGGTTGACTCAGACGTGGCTTTCTCGGACTGCATTTCCATTTCCATATCCAGTGCACGATTCAAAGTTTCAGCATATGACATCGGTGGTTGTGAGGCCAAAATGATACATATTTTTGGGTGGAGTCCAGATCGGAACATCTTCGCCATCTTCTCGTCTGTCTCAACTTTATATGGTGTGTATCGAGATAGAGTACGAAATTCCCAATCGTATTCTGAGACGCTTCTATTCCCTTGCTTCAGGTTCATAAATTTGATTTCCTTCTGTTTACAGTAGCTTCGAGGTATGAACTTCGCATACAACTCTTCTTTGAACTGGTCCCAAGTGAAATTCGTCAACTGATCAGGAGCGAGAGTTTTCTGTCTTGCTTACCACCAAAAGTCTGCAGGTCCTTTCAACAAAAAGGATATACATAACAGACGTTCTTGGTCGTTACATTCTAAGAACCTAAATATCATTTCAACAACTAGCGCCCATTCCTCCGCCTCAGCAGGACTACCAGCCCCGGTGAAATTGGGTGGGTTTTGACGCAAGAAAAGTTCTGCAATTTTCTGGTTTGGTGGAGAGGGTGTACGGTTTGGAAAATTATGTGGTGTGGTTTCACTTTCCCTTCCTTCCAGACTTGGGTTTCTTCGTCTAGGAGGCATACTGATACAAAAGAAGAATATTATTTCCACAACAGTTGATAAAATATCAAAACAAGGAAGAGAAATTCAAGTTATAATAAAGTTCAATTATCACAGAAATTAGGAACAAATCACTTAATCACCACAAAATAAACAAGTATTGCATATCGTAATTTACAGGAAAATTGCCTCATTGAGGACTTTTTACTAAATAGATTAGTTTCATTGTCATTGGGCTGATAGTTCTGCCTTGCTTTCCTATCTCACTAACCCAATCTAGATTTAAACCCATTTCTCCTAATCCTCCACATCTTCTTCTGGGTCCTCTTCCGGATCCTCTTCCGGTTCTTCTTCTGGGTCTTCTTCTTCTTCCTCGAGAGTATGAGAATGGTCAGTGGACGAGCAAGTGGGCTCCCCCGGCAAAAGAAGAGATGGATCAGATAGGGAGGGCATCTCACTAATAGATAAGGGTTGCAAACTAGAAGTGCCAATAGATGGCTGCTGTTCAAACTCACGACCTGCCTCAGTGGAAGACAATGTTAATGAAATTCCAAGAAGGGGAGATAAAGGTATAGAAGGAGTTTTCAATGCAAAGGGTTGATCATATAGATCCAGATCAAGCGAAGTCCACTGAGACTCGATTGGTAATGGGATATCATCATCATAACATATTTAGGACTAGATATAACAAGCTCTTGAGATTCAGGTTTAATTTCATTACTTTTTGGATGTAGAATGTCTGATAAAATTTGGTGGACTGATGGAATGAACTGATCAAAAGGACGGTATGGTGCAAATGGAGGATCTCCTACCGTCCTATACTGGTTTTTAATAAGCTTTACAAATTGATCAAGGTTACCAGTGATTCTGCATTTCATGTCGGGGTATACATAGTCCAAGGTAACTTCTGATGCCCATCCCCGCCAGATAGGAGGTAAAGCTTGTACTAACTGGAGTAGCCCATCTAGCTCGCTCACTCCATGTCTCACAACTGATCTCCACATCATCATATACGGATGGAGAAAGAACGGCAGGCCCTGCTCCTCTCTCATTCTAAGGGAGAAGAACCTATCAACACTGCCTAGCCCAGACGGCCTATAAGCAGCCTCTTTTCCAGCTGTGACTTTCTTCCTTGCCATTCTATAATCAAATATAACTTATATACTGATCAAAACAATCATATATCATTTATGTTCATACATACAACATCACATAATTCACCATACATTCACTTGTACACTCAAATCACAATTTACTTTACCTGGTTGAGCTGAAGAGATGGACTAGAATGCTGAGCTTTAAAAAATTATTTTATTTTTGACTCAGGAATTACAAGAAAAGGTTGGCTCAAGAAGGAAAATTTCACAGGTCCAGAGCGAACAACTGCTCTGATACCACTCTGTCATGACCCGACTACTTAATTAGGTAATTAACTAAGTAATCAGACCGTGACTGGTTAAAAGAAATAAAATTTTGGACAAACGAGTGGGGTTTAAAGAAAGAAAATGTTTTTAACAACCGAACAGCATATCTTCTAGAATATGGATAAGCCAACCTGCACACAGCAAATAACCAACAACAAGCGAGGTCACAGCCTCAACAATATGTACATAAACGTTTTCAAACATTTACAAGGTTTTCAAAAGTATTGTTTCAAGTTTCAGGGTCAACAGCGGAAGAGTAATGAATGTCATGTATGAAGACACAACATTCAGGTCTAACTATTCAAAACAAAAGAAAGACTAAGCTCAGCTCCAAAGCCCATATCTCTTCTGCACTCAACCTGCATCAGATAAAACATTTTTCGGGTATGAGTACCAAAGAGTACTCAGTGGGTAATTGCCAAAAATACAACTTTCAAAACTTATGAAATTTGCTTTAATCATGAGTTGAGAAGATAACTTGAATAATTACTTCATAAGAGAATTTCATGATTTGATCACCACACATTCACCAAATCATGACCATATGCTTAAATACACATTTAGGAACTTAAAACAATATCTATCTCATTCATTTACATCATTATACTCATATGCCCTTCAACAAAGTTTATCGACAATTTCAAGAAGTTTACAAATCTAATATCCATTTAATATTAAACAATTCATATTTATACTCATTCATCATCAATTATCATTAATTCATGATCATTTCAAACCTTAACCAAATTCATCACATAAAATCATAACTTTTCACTAAACTTTAATTTTTTCATCTTTTAGTATATATGTTCAATAATTCTCATAAATTCAACTTAAGCATTATTTTTATTATAGATCTCAAAAATCATATCAAATACATCAAATAAAATCAAGAAATCAAAGTTCAAGCCATCCCCTTAAGTTTCAAAATTAGGGAATTATGTTTAAACATGAATTAAATTCTTGCAAATTCATATTATGCATTATATATATCCAAAAGTTTAAATATCATGCCAATTAGATCAAATAAAATCAAAATCCTCAAGTTCCAATTGTCCTTAGTTTTCGAAAAATTAGGGCTTTAATATACATGTTTTAAATTTCTATTTCTTTAAGTATATGGTGTTTAATTCTATTCCTAAACATGTATTTAAACTTAATTTAACCAAAGCACATCATAATCTTCACATACCAAAATTAGGGTTCATGATCAAAACTTTAATTCATCAACTTTAGGAGATGAAAGAATTAAAACCATAGATCATGTTAATTATACATAATAAGCATAATTAAATCAATAAACATAACAAAAATTAAACAAATCAACCTTAAATTAATCACATAATTTTCTAAAACCCTAGGCATATAAAACATCATGTTCATTAATTTAAATTACAAAAACTTGGAGTAAATAAGATAATTATCTTTCTTGGAATGATTTTCTATCACTTTAACACTTAATTTTGGATTAAAAAAGAAAAGGAAATTTTTGTGTGTGCTCAAGTGTGTGTGTTCGAAAATGAGGGGGATAAGAAGCTTGAAGATGATCTTATGTTCTTTTAAAATTTCTAGAATGTATATGTGTCATTTAATGTAAATTTTGTATTCATTTTATTAGTATTATACACAAATTTCAAAAATTTATAACTATATCTCTAATTTTACTAATGTTATACATTAACATCTTTTAATATGTAAAACTATATTTCTAATAAATATTAAAATTCAAACAATTTACATCCATGATTGAAATTAAATTCATATAAACATAAATTAAATTCTTTC
Source organism: Salvia rosmarinus (assembly GCA_036937905.1). Taxonomy (NCBI): domain Eukaryota; kingdom Viridiplantae; phylum Streptophyta; class Magnoliopsida; order Lamiales; family Lamiaceae; genus Salvia; species Salvia rosmarinus. The sequence goes on from CM072819.1 coordinate 91,497,975, forward strand.
ATGTGTTAAAATTCAAATAATTATGCTTAACTCCTTAAATTTCGAAAATCATCATAAAAATAAGTCTTTTATCACTAAATAATAATAAAATAATTTATTCAAGCCTTTTAATATTTTGAACAATAATTCATCTCATTTTATAAGGAAATTCCCATAAAAAAATAATTAATGCATTTCTTAGCACATTTTCCATTTAATGACATTTTTAATTCAAACACACAATAATAATCACATATCTCACATTTCATCATAATAAAACTCATTTCTAATTAATCTCTACGTCTTCTAATTTCTATTCCTTCGATTAGGAATTAATCGAATTTCTATCGCTTAATAATCTATTATGCACTTCTTTATAAATTCTTTAAGAATAACTACCTTTTAAGCCATAATTATACCTAATTAGGTTCTAATTAAGAATTAAAAGTTTTCGGGTTACTACACTCCTGTTCTTGCTCGACCTCTCCTTGCGTATTTAAGCACTGAGCCCATCTAAAGTGCGCGTTCGCACTCATGTTCCAGTTGGCGTCGGGCTGCCCAATGTCATTTAATCTGGTGAGATCTGTGTTGGGCAGTCGAAAGATGGACTGGCCGTTCTTATCGTAGAGCAGCCAGAGGTAGCACCGTGAGTCTCGCCTCAGGAACGTCTAGACATAAAGATATGACTTGTCCAAGAAAATATCTTGTGAGACTGGATCCTCACGAATTGTCACCCCGAAAAAGTCGGCAATAGGGGTGGCGAATCCCCCTATGTAGATCCTCGCATTCCCAGAAACTTCTGATTGCATCTGGAAATGTTGGACGAGGAACATGCCGGCGTGCATCTTCTGTCTGGTCGCAGCACCAATCATGATGCTCATGTCTTGGGAGAGGACTATGCCGGCGTTGGTGCGGGCATGTATCGTGAAGGTGAGGAGGCGGTGGAAATAGCGGATTGCGGGATTCTGTATTGAGCTTGCCTTTGCCCTCGTGGCATCATAATACGGGGTCTACTCCGTTGTTGGATCGATGAACAACGACCACATCTCATGGGCTGAGTTCTCTAAATCTCCGATGTACTTACCGTCGGGGGTGCCATCGATGATTGCGTTCAACTCGTCTACTGAGAACCTCCGGGGCTCGTTGCCCAACTGGAATGTGATGTAATCTGGCGACCCTTACGTCTTGTGAACATAATAATTTACCGTGATGATAGAATAAATTTTGGATCGCTCGGCTAGCCACGTGACATCGTTGGCTATCCACATCTCCTGACAAGTGTTGATGCACATAAATCTGGAGTGTCGGTGCTTCAACTACACCAACCGCCTCCATCGGTTTCTTGCAGATGGGCTCGACAAACTCACCCCAAAGTTCTGTTGGTGGAATTAATCTATCGTTTCCTCATGCGAGGAAGAAGCGGGCTCTTTTCCTTTACACTTGCTACCGGATGTACGCGGCGGCATATTGTACCTAAAAAAATATTTCAATGTTAGTGCATGTACTCAAATGAATTATAAAACAAACGTCAACCCATTCCACATATAGCTCCCCCAAACTTGGAATTATCAAAATTCTTCCCCCCGTAATAACATATGTTCGTATCAAGCATAACAAGGGAACGAATACACACATGGGCACAAAAACCATCATTGGGTGAATTTTTGGTTGACTCGCGGCCAGGCTAGCGGTCTCTAGTCGCGATGAACATCTAGGGTTTTGCGATTATCGACCCCAAAACAATGCAGGTGAATTCATCCAACAATATACTTCAATGAACACAAATACACCCAACAATGTAAGAAACATGCTCAAAAACCATATAAATCTAGCAAAATAAGGCTCTAGTTCATACTCTTCAATATTCCACAACAAGAAGAAAATAATCGGTCAAACTCTTCTAATGCATGCTTACAAGTGAAAATCAAAGAAGAATTGAACATATGAAGCATACCTTGAGTTGAATTGACTTAGAAAGCGCAAAAGTTTGAAGAACTAGGGCTTGAGAGAGCTTTAGAATGTATGGTTTACTGAGAATACATGTGTGTGTGTGTGAAAAAATGAATGGGAGGGGTTAAAAAACAGTTCAAAATACGAGGGTCGGCGCATGTAAACGGGTCGGGTCGGGCCTCGCGGCCGAGCTAGCGATCGCTAGCTCGATCGCTAGGTCTGTCCAATATGTCCTGGACACTTTCTCGTGGCCACCCAAGCGATCGCTAGGGTGGTCGCTAGCCTTGACGAAATTGTTCTGTCCCTTTTCTCGCTGCCGGCCTAGCAGTCGCTAGGCCGGTCGCTAGACGTGACTTTTTCTTTCTTTTTTTATGTTTTAATAAAAGAAATTATACTTTGGGACACAAAAACGACCAATAAAACACGTAAAAAAAAAAAAAAAAAAACAAAACGCAAAGAAAATGCAAAACAGGTAAAAAAAATTGGGTTACCTCCCAACCAGTCTAAATTTTTCGTCGCTAGCTCAACGTTACCTCTCATCAATCAGGCGATTTGATAACTGACCTCTCATAAATTTTTGCTTGCCTCAATACTTTGCATTTACAGCAGACCACCATTTAGTGTGGATGTGGCCTTCCCCAAACTTAAACAAATCACTCGGGGTTCCATGCTAACTCAAGCTTTTTCTAGAAAACTTCCCAACGACTGGACGGTTGCCATCTAAATGTGAGACATGGTTAACTATGGTAGTGCTGATCGATGTAGGGAAATCTTATTTTAACCCTCTCCCGAGGATCTATCTTGGATGTTTAATTCACCATACATTGATTATATGCCTAGCATGCACCTATATAATTAATTGCAACACGTAGGGGTTTTCTCGTGTTTACCGCGAACTGTCGTGATGAATAGATCGAGACTCGTGCTTTGATCTTCCGGATCGTATCCCGCTTGCCTAAACTCCAATGCCGAGTGAGGATAATCTATGGAGAGTGCTATAAAAACGTCTTCTTCTTCTCTCGCAATTTTCAAAATTCTCACACTTTGGGAAGTATAATTCTAAAATATTGCTTGAGCATTAGCCTTGATTTTCTCTCACCTTATATTTATAATGCAACCCTAAACCCTATCAAGATATGATTTATGCATATCTAATAAATATAATCATATAACTTAAGATAGAGAGGATCAAGTCGAGTCCCATGAGGACTTTGAGAGGAGGTGGATGATTTTCTCTTAGCTTCCGTGCCCGGATAGGCCACTCGTGGATCAAATGCAAGGAATAAAGATGGGCCTCAAATAAATTAATTATCTTATGTTCATTGTAACATAAATTAATTGTAAACATTTATTCATGCCACTAGAGAATAAATGCCGACTTACCCTTTATTACCGGGTGAGTCGGCTTGCACTTAGACTTTACTGAATCCTCGTATTTAAGATATCGACGTCCATTAATTATCTACGCTGCTCGATCGCTTAAAATAATTAATATCTTTAATTCCTTAAGTAGTACCACTCAACCTTATTATTGTACTTGAGATAACTCAACCTGCGGGGTTTAGTACAATAAACCTTTGAGCTCCTTAAGGGGCGCCATCATCCTAAACGGATACGGTGACTCGACACGGTAACTAGCATGACATAAAAGAATCGCCACCACCCAAGATGCAGAGAATCTGGGTTATCTCATGTAACCTCACCCATAGCAAGTCAAAGTGATGGTCAAGAACTCATATTCACCTAATACCTTATCGAGATTTAGATCAACGTAAGTCTCCGAGATCTAGGTTCTTCACGATGGTCAGATAGAAGAACTCATCTCACTGTGATCCATCAATACATTAGAGACATACCAGCATAGACAAGCAACCAAGTCAAGTCACTTCTTATCTACACCGCAGCTATACCAACAACTCGTCCTCAAGTTGTCTCACCATGATACTTTTTATATCTCATTAAGCTTGACCAATCATACGGACTTACGTGATCTACAACACACTCGTATGATCTAACTTATATACGAGATAAAGGGACATACAAATGCAATCAAGTAAACAATTCGGATAGGAGATTGTAATAGTGGTAACAGAAACATTGTATACAAGCTCAATCAAACCGCTTTCGAAGATACAAATCCAACAATCTCCCACTTATACTAAAGCAAAACTTTTAGTATACAATGTGTCTCTACTAGCGATTACAAACAACACCATTACTTTGCTTCTCCCACTTATATAAAAGTTTTTTCTAAGTGGGTGCCATCTTGCTTGTAATCCAAGTCCTCGAATATGCTCTTCGTAGCTTTTACGGCGTGCTCTTCGTGAATGGATCAGCTAGGTTATCCGCAGCATCAATCTTCTCAATCAGACATCCCCTCATCTAACGATTTCTATGACATGGTACTTTCTCTATGTGTTTCGTTGCCTTGTGGGTCCGTGGTTCCTTCGAGTTTGCATCGCACCGAGTTATCACAAGAACTATGATACACTTGGGTAAACCAGTACCACATCTAGATCCATGAGGTAGTTCTCGAACCATACAAACCTCTTTAGCACCTCCTCCTGCTACATATTCAGCTTCCATGGTGGAGTCCGCAATGCATCGCCGCTTTGCACTCACTGAGGATACGGCTCCTCCTCCCAAGGTAAACACATAGCCGAGGTAGACTTCTTCTCATCACGGTCACTTGGAAATTCGAGTCCTAATAACCCAAAGGCATTAGACTATCCGCATGGTAAACCAGCCTATAATCTCGAGTCTTTTCGTGTACTTGAGTATATGTTTTACCGCAGTCCAACGAGCTTGTCCAGGTTAGATCGATATCTAGCTACTATGCCTACCGTGATAGCGTATATCGGGTCTCATACATAGATTATTGCGCACATAGACTTCCTACGGCGAAGCGTAAGGAACTTGTCTCATTTCATCTATCTCCTTTGCAAATCATAGGTGATCGCTTCCTTAAATAAAGGAACGCCATGTCCGAAAGGTAGCAATCCTTTCTTGCGGTCTGCATTCAAAACGAGTAATCACAGATCAATGAAAGACGCCCGAGATAAGCTCAATATTTTCCTCTTGCGATCTCGGTAAACCTCGATCCCAAGAATGTACGCGATCTCCCAAGTCTTTCATTTGAAACTGATCGGATAACCAACTCTTTACATCTGATAACAACTTCACATTGTTGCCAAGTAGAAGGATGTCATCTACGTAAAGTGCAAGAAATACCACATCACCGTTGACATCTAAACGATACACACAACTTTCGCTAGGAAACTGGGTAAATCCATAGGACTTTACCACCTCGTCAAAGCGTAAGTTCCAGGATCGTGAAGTTTGCTTAAGTCCATAAATGGACTTCTTAAGCTTCCAAACTAGATGCTCTTCACCCTTCACCACATAACCTTCGGGTTGCTGCATATAGATGTCTCTACCTTCTTCAAGGTAACCGCTAGAAAAGCGGTTTTCACATCCATTTGCCAAACCTCAAGGTTTAAGTGGGCTGCATGGCCGTAAGAATTTTGATGGACTTGAGCATTGCTACAGGTGAAAAGGTCTCATCGAAATCGATGCCCTCAACTGAAAGTGTACCCTTTAGCCACAAGCTTGCCTTAAAAGCGAAACCTCTCCATCCGAATCTCTTCTCTCAGATACCCACTTGCTACCTACGGCTTCCTTGCCATCCGGTAGAGGTGTCTTTTCGTATACATCCATAGCTGTTATGGACTCAATTTCTAAGTCCATAGCGGTGTGCCATGATCTTGCATCAATGTCTTGTAGATCGCCTCGCCAGATGTCCATGGGTCGATTATTGCCCGCTCGCTTCACGACTAAATTAAAAGATTCACCCATGAACATAAATCGCCGGGTCGACGAACAACCCTCCCACTACGACGAGGCGCCATCGCACAATGGCAACTGTGGGTGCGAGCTTGTGGTTCTCTATCTTGCACAACTTGTCGGATAGGAGCCACTTGCACACCGTATCTCTAGTGGAACTCGACCCACTTCAATTTCTTGAAGTATCCGTGTCGATCCCTCCCACTGACACCTACATCTTGTACCTTTGGCTTAATCGGTGGTGGAATACGATCATCTTCTAATTCTCAAGAATGATTTCAACTTTGGATTTATGGTTTTCATATAATCCTCTTCTAAGAATCGGGCATTAGTGCTAATAATGACCTTCTTATCCTTAGACTATAGAATAAACCATCTTCGTCCTCTAGGATAGCCAATAAACAGCCTTGCGTCGGATCTAGCCTCCAACTTGTCGCTTCTTGTTCAAAGACATGTGCCGGATCGCCCCATATCCTTATGTGGCTTAAACTAGGCTTCGCCAAACCACAACTCGAAGGGGTCTTTTCGACCGACTTGATGGTACTAGATTTAGCAAGTATGCCGCCTTTTCTAAGGCATACCCCGTAACAAAATAGGCAATGTTGCATAACTCATCATCGATCCAACCATTTCTAAAAGAGTCCTATTTCTTCGCCTCGACACACCATTTTGTTGTGGTGTGCCTTGTAGTGAAATGGGAGGTAATCCCACACCGCACCAAATAGTCCATAAACTCGTTATCGAGGTATTCGCCACCGCGATCGCACCACGATGACTTGATACTTTACCAAGCTTCGCTCCACTTCGCCTTAAACTCTTTGAATTTCTCAAAGCATTCGACTTTGGTGAAGCGGTATATGTATCCGCACTCGAGTAATCGCCAATGAAAGTGACAAAATACTGCACCCTCCACGAGCTTGTGTTGACATAGGTCCACGCAGTCGAATGGACTAGCTCCAACACTTCTTTGGCTCTATAACCCTTCGCTTTGATGGTCCGGTCGACATCTTTCCTTCTATACGTGATTCGCAGACTTGGAACAGAGTAATCGTGAGATCACCCAACGCCCATTCTTAGCCGCCTTTAGATCCTATTTAGATTGATGTGACCTAATCTAAGATGCCGAGAAATGTGGTGTCATCTTGCTAAGAAAACTTTCTTTTTAAGGTTTGAAGAAGATGCAACATAGTTATAGGTATTATGTTCGCGTAAATAGTATAAAGCTTAATTATATAAAGTGCACCACGATAACTTCGCATTTCTTATGATAGAAACACCACTATCAAAACAATCGAATATCTATGAATAAATAGTTTCAAATCAAACAAGGTTTCACGAAACTCCGGTACATATAAAACGCCTTTAAAAACTAGAACTGCCCTATCAAAACATAAAGTAACATCTCGATCGCAACGACCTCGACTTTCGCCGCTGTTGCCCATGGAGATCGTTATCTCGCCATCACACGCCTCCTTGTCCGTAGGAACCTCAGCAGTGTAACAAACATGATCGATCAGACCGTGATCTACTACCCATGAATGAGTAGAACAAGTCGTTAAACATGTTTTCGTTATTAAAGAAAATGGCGCACTGAGCCTCGAGCTTGGGGCACTTAGCCTTCCAATGCCCGGCCTCACCGCATTTGAAGCATTTGCCCTTCTCCTTCGCTTTTTCAAACCATTGGTAGAGCCCTTTGTATTACTCTCACTCTTTTCTTTAGCCTTAGCATCTCTTGAATTCCACTTTCCTTTTTCATCTTCATGAAGCGTTGGTTTTTTGAGGTGCATACTAAAGATCGTGCACCTTTACCCATTTTGCATGCTCTTCCGCTAATAGATCCTCTTGCAATGAATCTAGAGTATAACTCTTATCATAAAGGACTACTTTATAACGAAGTCATCAAAAGACTTGGGCAAAGTGTCGAGGATCATATCAATTCCGACTATGTCATCAATGTATCCTCCAACCAATTCGAGCTCTCCAAAGAGATTGATCATTTGTTTACATGGTCATGCACCAATCGCTTTCCTTCATTGAACTCGACATTATTGATTTTGTCAAATTGTGACAAGTTTATTCTGCTCGACTCTTATACGATTTCATAAGACTTAGCCATATAGTGGTTTATCTTCCATCTCTCGATGTCGGAGTTGCAGGACTCGCACATGGTGACCAAAAGAAGGTACTTTGCCATTCTATTTGATTTGTCCCATTTCTCGTGCTCCTCGCGCCCCTCATCGCAGAGATGAATCGCCTAGAGGTTTGGGATGGGGCGAGTGAGTACAAATAAATTTTCTTCGGCAAGAAGAACATTCTCAATGTTTCGCTTCCACTCGATAAAATTTGGACCGGATAAGGGATTTTGTGCGAGCATGTTGATAATCGGTGTAAGAGATATATCCGAAAAGTAATGTAAACACATAAGCATACGATCGCACATAATTGTGAACAATAATATTGTAACCTTTTGATTTAACAATATTAATCGAAACCTCCAATCGCCCAAGAATCCCATGCGCAGCCACGCGTGGACGCTACACGTGAACCCCCGACTGCACTAAAATATAGCTTTTAGTCGCTTAATTTCAATCCATGTCAACTTATCCTATGACAAATGAAATTAATGATCGACCTTACTGCACCACATCACTATCGCAAGAAGGACTTCACGGGAAGTTGTACTGAGGTGATGTCTAAGCAATGACCACAATTTTAACGCTAGAAATGAATTCTTAGAATTGGCATACCACTAGACCATACCGCCCAATCCAAATTCCTTCATATCTCATTTTAAATCTATCTCAGAGAACTTATGAAAAATCGTGATATGCAAGTCACGCTGTGGGCGTCGCCATACATGAAACTACCACTTCTCAATAGATTAAAATTTTTATTTAGAAATCTCATCTAACAAACTTATGACAACAAAAGCAAGCAAGCCACTGCAGGATCGCCATCACTCATGTATCACTTTGTTTAGAGATCAAAATGGAGGTCTTGACATTTTAATTTTAAAATTAATATGTCGGGTTACTTGCTTAGTCTTTTGTTTCAAAAGGTTTGTCCATGCCGATCACGTAATCTTAGCATGCTTTTCATAGAACTCAACATGTAAAACATGCTCATGTAATTCTAAAATATGCTTGAAAACGCGATAAACCTAGCATGCTTACTATGCTCATCCAATCACGAAACATATAACATGTTTATTCACGTAATTAAACATACATAGCATGCTTCGCGATAATTTAAACATCCACGACATGCTTTGAACGATAAAATAAAATAAAATCGCTCATCGCGCCCACTCGTGGATCCCGTGATTTCGCCTAATTTATTACATAAATTTGTAAAGTTCAAATCTTCAATACTCGAAAAACGCCTCACGCACGGGCACGCACCCGATTCACAAACCGGATTTGGGCCGGATCATCGAACGGGCAGGATCATCGGAACCGTGTCAAAATTTGATCCGACCGAAAATCGGGTCGTGGTCGAACCGGCCGGGTCGGGTCGGCCCAAAACAACCGGGCCGGGTCAATATAAAGGGGGCCGCCGCTAGACACAGCCCATGCACCAGCACCCGCCAGCTCCCGCCAGAGGTTGATTCAGATATCGCAAGCGCTTGTTGAGTTGAGATACAATGTTTCCTATTACCACTATTACAATCTCCTATCCGAATTGTTTACTTGATTGCATATGTATGTCCCTTTATCTCATATATAAGTTAAATCATACGGTGTGTAGATCACGTAAGTCCGTATGATTGGTCGCTTAACGAGATATAAAAGTATCACACCGAGACAACTTGAGGACGAGTTGCTCAGATAGTCGCGTGTAGATAAGAAGTGACTTGACTCGGTTGCTTGTCTATGCCGGTACATCTTTGACGTATTGATGGATCATGCCGAGACGAGTTCTTCTATCCGACCATCGTGAAGAACCTAGATCCTGAGACTTACGCTGATCTAAATCTCGATAAGGTATCGTGTGAGTACGAGTTGTCGACCATCACTTTGACTTGCTATGGAGGAGGGTTACATGACATAACCCAAGATCCTCTCGCATCTTGGGTGGTGGCGTTGCTTGTATGTCATGCTAGTTACCCGTGTCGAGTCACCGTATCCGTTTAGGATAATGACGTCCCGTTAAGGAGCTCAAAAGGTTTATTGTACTAAACCCTGCAGGTTGAGTTATCTCAAGTACAATAATAAGGTTGAGTGGTACTACTTAAGGAATTAAAGATATTAATTATTTTAAGCAATGTAATCAGAATAAATAACTAATGGACGTACGATATTTTAAATACGGGGATTCGTAAAGTCTAAGTGCAAGCCCGACTTACCTTCGGTAATAAAGGGGTAAATCAGCATTTATTCTCTAGTGGTATGAATAAATGTTTATGAATTAATTTATGTTCTAGTCGAACATAAGATAATTAATTTATTTGAGGCCCATCTTTATTCCTCAGATTTGATCTCGGGCTGGCCCATCCAGCCCGGAAGCTAAGAAAATCGTCCACCTTCTCTTAGAGTCCCACCGACCTCAACTGATCCTCTCTATCTTAAGTGATATGATTATATTTATTAGATATGCATAAATCCTATCTTGATAGGTTTAGGGTCGATTATAAATATAAGGCGAGAGAAAATCAAGGCTAATGCTCACAATATTTTCGAGAATTATACTTCCCAAAAGTGTGAGAATTTCGAAAATTGTGAGAGAAGAAAGAGGGTGATTTTCATAGCATTGTCCATAGATTGTCCTCACTCGACATTAGAGTTTAGGCAAACGGATGCGATCGTAAGATCAAAGCACGAGTCTCGATCTATTCATCCCCGATGTATTCGCAGTAAACACGAGAAACCCATATGTGTTGCAATTAATTATATAGGTGCATGTTAGTATATAATCAATGTATGGTGAATTAAACATCCAAGATAGATCCTGGAGAGGGTAAAATCGATTTCTTCAATTGCATCGTAGCCAGTTCGTGATCTCGCTCGCTGGATTAATTCACGCTTGATTATAATGTGCAATTAATTAATTGTGAACTGCTGCTCATCGTGGCTCGCTTTATTTTTGTCGGATTTTGTTTTTCCACGAGAAAATCCTTGGTTACATTAGATTTTTTTGTAAATCTTATCCGTAAAGAAGAACGAAGATAAAAGCACGAAGAACGAGACGACGGAGTTCACCAAAATTGACGACGGCGCGGCGCGAGGCCGGCCGCCATGCACGCTGCTTCTCGGTAGCATCGGCGGACAGGGGCGGCGGCGTGTGCGCGCGATCGACAAGTCTCGACGGGTCACGGGCAGCATCCTTCGACAGCACCCGGACACGCCTCGGCAGTTGGCGCACCATCGTCGGCAGGCAGCGCGCGGGTGAAGCAGACGAGATCGGGCGGCATGTCTCGACAGCCGGGCGTATGGGGTGAGCGCTTCGTGCGCGGATGCCTTGGTATCGCTCGGAGCTGAGCGTGCGCGCTCGGCGAATCTCAGCAGAATACGCCGGGAAACCTCAACGAGGTCTCGGCAGCAACGGGTAACGCGGCTCGGCACATCTCGACGAGTTGGGCTCGGCGGCATGGCCTCAGCGTATGGAAACCTCGGCGATGCTCGATACCGGCATCTTTCGGTAGCCTCGGCGGGTCGCACGGCAAAGAGAGCTTTCGGCAACGCGAATGCCAGCTTGCGCAGCGGTTTCGGCAAAGACCGGGCGATGAGGACACGCGATTCTCACATCGGAAACCTCAACGCCGGATTTCTCAGCAAGACGGGTGAGGCGGGTGCGCGATGAGGCAAGAATGTCCCTACCGCTCGGCAATCCTCGGCGGGCTTCTCCAGCCTCTCGACAGGCACGAGCGACGGCGCGACGAAATGTGGCGGAGCATCGGGCGCACGCACGGGCTGTCCTCAGCGTGGTGGCCCAAATTTTATGCCGACCGCCCAGATTTGTTTGGGCCGACCCGACCCGGTTCGCCTCGACCCGATTTTTCGTCCCGATCCAAATTTCAATTTGGTTCAGCATTTTCGGCCGGCTCGATCCACCCAATGATCCGCCCATTTTATTTTTTCGCCCAAATCCGCTGACGATCCGGTCCGCGCCCATGCACGCGAGTCTGCTTTTTTCGTAGTATCAAGATCAGATTTGCAAATTTATGTAATAAATTAGACAAATGAAGACAGATCCACGAGTGGAGCGCGATGAACGATTTTATTTTTATTTTATCGCTCAAAGCATGTCGTGGATGTTTAAATTATGCGAAGCATGCTATGTATGTTTAATTACGTAGATAAACATGTTATATGTTTTCGTGATCGGACGAGCATAGTAAGCATGCTAGGTTTATCGCGCTTTTCGCATATTTTAGAATTCTACGAGCATGTTTTACAAGTCGAGTTCTATAGAAAAGCATGCCAGGATTACGTGATCTCGCATGGACAAACCTTTTCAAACAAAAGACCGTTAGTAACTCGACATATTAATTTTAAAATTAAAATGTCAAGACCTCCACTTTTTGATCTCTAAACAAAGTGATACGACCGTGAGTAAACGTCCACACGCCGCTTGCTTGCACCGCTTTGTCATAAGTTTGTTAGATGAGATTTCTAAATAAAACATTTTAATCTATCGAGAAGTGGGAGTTTCATGTAAACGCCACACACATGATCAGACATGCGATTTTTCATAAGTTCTCTAGAGATAGATTTAAATGAGATAACAAAGGAATTTGGATTGAAGCGGTATGGTCTCTAGTGAGTATGCCAATTCTAAGAATTCATTTTCATTGTTAAAATTGTGGTCATTGCTTAGACATCACCTCAAGTACAACTTCCCACAAAGTCCCTTCTCGATAGTGATGTAGTCTAGTAAGGTCCAATCATTAATTTCATTTGTCATATGGATAAGTTGATATGGATTGAAATTAAACGACTAAAAGGTATATTTTAGTCCAGTCGAGGGTTCATAAACGTCCACACGCGTGGATTGCATGTGGGATTCCTCGGGCGATCGGAGGTTTCATTAATATTATTTTATCAAAAGGTTACAATATTATTATTCACAATTATGTGCGATCGTATGCTTATGTGTTTACATTACTTTTCGGATATGTCTCTTACAATCGATTATCAACATGCTCGCACAAAATCCTCTATCCGTCCAAATTTCATCGAGTGGAAATGAAACATGGAATATGTT